>OW152831.1:2485975-4885975 GCA_933534255.1 Iphiclides podalirius | reverse complement strand
AAACAAGATGGCGTCTCGCGAGCTCCAGCGTGTCCGTGATGAATCACAAATACATAAAATGACTTATCTACGCGACGCAACATCATTCGCTTGTTGCGAAATTGAGGGCATCAGCCGACATCCTCTTTTAGTTAGATTTATCAGAGTATTGTTTATACCACATATATTTGAGGGGAATCGCTAAACGGTTTATATTAGTGCCGATCAACTAGCGGTCTCGTTTGACGTTTAAACAATCTATTAAGAGAGTTCAAGAAACACAGTTTTTCAGGAATTTGGATTTTGGAATTAGAATTTGGCATTTTTTGGATTTGGAGTGGAATGGAAAGAGGTAAACGGAACGCTGTCTGGTTTCCCCTAGCTCCGTTAGTGGCAATACAATAATTAAGTTTAATTAGTTTAGTGGATAATTTGTTCCTTACGGTACGATATAGAAAATAGGTTGCATGCCATTATCTAATGTTATTATCTTAGTGGATTGTGCGATATGTTTCAGTTGAAATAAGAATTCACTTATAGAAACGATGTCGTGCGTGCTTCACGTTTTCGTTTCGAATTAATAAACCTTTAAAAAATAGTTAGATCCTATTTTCTCTTCATTCTCAATTGCAAAATGGTTACTTATGAAACAAACTTAATCTTTTTTTAAATTTGTACTTCGTAATCGTTTTGAATTAAAAGGCTCAAACAAAACCGAGGGTAAAAGTTCGTGCTACAAATTTCCTGTTATGAAAAAAATATTCCTTGTTAAACGGCATTAAACAAGATACGAAACAGTTGCGTTTCGAGTTTTATTTACTAATAACGAGAGACGCCTTTGTGAAATGTAAAGTTTCTAAAGTAAATAGAAATTGTAGGGGCACGGCTAGCACTGGCTCCTGCAGTGTTGCAAGTTTAAAACATTGACAATGATGAATGTTACTTTAAGAATAAACGGGAAAATCGGATGCTTTGATTCATACAATTTCACTTGAAAAAAATACTGATCATAATTTTTAACGTTTAAAATGGTATTTATTCACCGTAAACATTTTAGCTTTTAAAAATGCAATGTTGACACAAGCCTCCTTCCAGATATTATTAAAGTGAGAAGATTGCACGCGACCTATAGTTCACTTGATGCTAAGTGATAACCACCGCCCAAGGACATTTGCAACACCCAAGCGTATTCGGTTTGCTATGTTTCGTCTGGAGAGTAGCCTGGCCCACTTCATTAAAAGGTGGCAACGCATCTGCAACGCCACGGGTGTTGCAAAAATCCACGGGCGGCGGTTGTGGCTCAACAGCTCGCTTGCCATCTTCTCACGTAAAAGAAAGGAGCATCGACTCACCGGTGCTCTGGAATGTAGTCTTGTTCAGGAAGCTGGGCACTACGTCACGCTCGAAATCCAGCTTGTCGATTGCACTCCCTTGCGAGTCGATAGAGCTCATCGACGCGTCGTTGTCCTGTATGATGACATCCTGACTGTCCCCCGGGCTCATAGGCTCCAGTACGGGCTGCACCTCGTCGCAGGAGTTCTGGATGAGGTACGGCGATAGCTGCTGCTCGAAGTCGCTGCAACGGACGGGAACATTGCAACTTTGCCATTGTCCTAATGCCGATGCCTAAACCTAGGGCTCTCCGATCAATTTTAAACGATAACACACTGGTAATGAATTGGTCGCTGCAGGCTCTTTCAATGTTTGTTTAATTTATGTTGCACTTAATATATTCATGTCACACCGTGTATGTCAAAAAATTAAAAAAAATAGCCCGCTGAGTTTCTTTCGCCGTTTCTTCTCGTGTAGTGGTTTCGTCCATTCCGAACCGGTGGTGGTATTTTGACTATCAATAAGTGATGTTGAGTAAAGATATTTGAATTTGAAAAATTTGGAAGGGGCGAAGGGTAATTGAGCTAGCTATCAGTTTTCAGAAAACAGTGAAATAAAAGAACCAAGGAATATGTCCAGAATGGCACGGGTTAGTAAATTAACCGGATAGAAGATGCATTTTTTATGTGAGAAGGTGGTGGCAAGCGCTCCAGCGACTAACCTGATGTTGAGTTATAACCGCGGCCCGTTGGTATTTGCAACAACGGTAGGGTTGCAGAAGCGTTTGCACTAGGTATTATACTTTCGCGTTTCGTCTGATGAGTATTGTAATCTTAGGCATTGCAGCTGTTCCTGGTCGGCGGTAATCAATTAAAATCGATAAAAACTACCGAACATCAAATCAAACCTTTCAGATAAAATAACATATTTTTGAAAGAAAAAAAAAAAAGCAACCGACTTCAAACATGTAAAAAAGTACATTTCCTATTTGATTTTTGAAGAGTTGCCAGGCGTATCCCTGGTGTTAAAGGTCCGCGTGCTAAACCGAACCCAATGTAAAGGGAACTTAAAATCCGATATTTAAAAAATGACGGAATTCTCAGGTAACAAACATATAAAAATTTACAGCCGAACTAAGAAACTCATACTTTTTTGATGTCGGTTGAAAGCTTTTCTACCGCTTTTCTTTCCATTTCTCTGATTCGAAGTAAATCGACGGCTCTATAGTTGCAGCTTCTAGCACTATACCAGACTATTGAGACTCGCAAGTCATGAAAATGTTTGAAATTCAAACTGAATGAGCAAACGATCATGTTGCGCTACATAAAAGTAATAGCCTATACATGTCCCACTACTGGGCAAAGGCCTCCTCTATACAGAGGGTATCCGGGCATAGTCCTCCACGCGGCCCCACTGCGGATTGGCGGACTTCACATATCTTCGAAATATATTTTTTTTGTTATTATTTCGAAAATATGCAGGTTTCCTCATGATGTTTTCCTTCACCGCGGAGCACGTGACGTGATAAGTCAGCACTTAAGTTAAAAACTTCATTGGTGTCGGCACCGGGGATCGAACGCAGGTTGCTCGAGTATATTGAATTAAAGGCGAGCGCCCGGACACTGAGCTATCACGGTTGCGCTACATGCTGATGGTAAATTGTAGTATTAGGTCGTATTAGGTATATATAAAAGTATTAGGTCGCCCTTACGCACTGTTTTTGAAACACTGATCATCAAGTCAAGTAATTAGCTGTCAAGTGGCTTTTCAAATGTCATTTGAGTTACCAAAAGCGGAGTTAAACTCTTTAAATTGATCATTCCGATCAAGCTAACTTCGACGATCAGACACCGTCTTTCAGAAACCGGGCGTCAGTCTTCCATAGCACCCTTAAGGTTGAAGTTGCATCCGAACCATGGTAACGTAAGCGATTCCTATAGTAAACGTAAAACGTAAGTAGTTTATTGAAATTAGCGTCTAAATAACCAACAAATCGATCGATCGAAACAAAATGTAAACTTCATTCACGGAGTGACTGTTGGCAAAAGGGAAGCGTGCGATAAACAAAATTTAAATTCTCTGCATCGAAAATTTTAATTCGACGTAATAGTTGCACGACAGGCGGCAGATTGCATTATTTTCGTTTAATGTTTTGTAAATTTCTCGCCAAAGCAACGCGTGAAAGTTGCCGATTCAATTTAAAATTCAACTTTCAGATTAACCACAGTCCGTACTGCAGTCAGAGATGAAAATTTTGATGTTTCTTCAATTACAATCCTTCACATGCGTTTAAATAACACAAATTGCTATTAAATAATAATCGAATGAATGAAGTTTTGCATTAAAATAAGTTTAAATTTGCGTAGGTATATGAAATAGCTACACTAATACTGAACAATCCATCATGATTTAAAAGAGAACGAAATGATGTAAAATAAATCACTCAAGTTGAAAGTTATAATCCTCTTATATCCAAAAGAGCCAGCTTTAAGGTGCTTAAACTTCGAGATTACGCCGACGAAGACGTTGTTTATTTTTCTTACGTTAAGAGGAAATGAGGTTATGGATTCACTAACGGCTTCCACGTGAGATAAGAGAAAATTTAACATAATCTGACGAAAGCAAAACGAACGCCGTCACAAGAGAAATTAGAAAATTGAAAACAATTAAATCGGAATTAAATTGCGGTATGTTAATAACGATAACGAAAAATAAAAAATAAAAGTTCGAACTTCGTTACTTGTTTATATAACGAGGTATAGGAAAGATATTACGGTTACAATAAGACGCTGAGAAGGCATTCTATTACAACGTCGAAGCAATAAATTACTTCTGTAAGTATGTCTCTTTGGGAAGCATCTTTTGGCTCAAGAATACAGTATTCTTCAATTTAAGGGGGACACAATGGAAGCTCTCGTAATTGTCCCCGACGCGTACAATTAATGACGCTTGCAAAGTAGCTCGAGGGAAGAAATTGTGAGCAATATCAATACCTCAAAGAACACTGAGAAATCTTGACATCGGATAACGAGATAAGAGAAGTTGCGTGGTTAATAAAGAAAAATCTTGTTGGATGAAATTAACTGTAATTCGAACGTGTCAATAGCACGTTTGATGTTCTTACGTAACACATATACAAGATAGTCTACATTGTCGTAGTGGATAGTGGAACCTATTACGTTAGCGTGGCGTTGGATCCTGACTACTTGAAAATTGTCGCGTGAACGAACACGTTGCTTTTACGTTGTCTGGTTGTTCATATAATGTTTTAAACAGGAAAATGATATTTATGTACATTTAGTATTACGTATCTAGTATTTATTTATTAATTTTATTTTCGGCTAATACAAAAAGAGAATGATGTCTTCACTTTTGATTTATGTAAGGGCTTAAATAGTTATAAGACTGATAAGACTCTGGTAGGGATATTTGGTGGGGGGTACATAATTCAAAATCAAAATCAAATATAATATAATATAATATCAAATAATCAAATAGAGCGACTTTAATATTGGTTGTGTGATTGACGACTTTAGTCTTTTTTTTTAATTATCACATATTAAGAACCGATGACAATAACGTTATGAGAAGCACACGACCCTATATCGTGTTTTAAATTAAATAAGACTAATTATTGACACTAATAGAATTTAAAAAATAATAATGTATATATGTACAAGCGTTTCTTTTTTAATTATCACTATTGTTTTAAAGATAGTTATCAAATTGAGCGGACTGTTGTTTCTTTTTCTTGTGCGATTGTTCGCGCATATACATAAATTAAATAATATTTTCCCCAGATAAAATGAACTACAGTTCTCAAGATAGCAGAGTAGCAACATTGATAGCCCGTGATGACCTTTTCATTAATCACCTTCATGTTAGGAATAGTACAGTATCCAACGTGAAAAGACTAAATCCATCTTTTTTAATATTTATACAACATTATTTTAAGCAGGCTAGTAGGCAATTCACGTTTAATTATATGAACTTTGGTTATCCAACACACCAGACGAAAGTCTACTGTGAAAAAGTCCCAAGCGCAGTGTTGTCGCGATCGCGCGTTTGTTTAACGGCATCCTGCGCACAGGTTGCTTCCCGAATATTTGGAGGATTGGTAGGAGCTGACGCGAGATTGGACCCCAGTGAATATAAATTATTAGTGGTTAGACAAGTCGCTACTAAAGTAAACTTATTTTTTTTTTTTTTTTTTTTACAGACCAATGTGAGTCGGAAGTATTATTCTTTCGCGTTTTGTTTGCTGATGTAACCGAGGTTCACTTTTATAATATTGGCAGCCCGTCAGGTGTTGTAAATGTCCACTTGAAAGAGCCTGGAGCGATCAATTCATTTCCAGTTATCATTTAAATAATCACTAATATTACACGGTTCATTTTAAAAAAAACAATACGTAGAATTAAAATTCAAGGAACAAATTTGCGTAGGCCGATAAACACATTATTCTCCTTTACATCGCGCAGTTAGGTAAAAATAAAATCAGATACTTTCAATATGAAATATTTCAATGTCAAGTTGTTGATGTTTGACACCATTGTGTGGTTTTAACAAAATAATAATTAATTACAGCAAATTCTAAACACTATATCTATACAACGAATTAAATTCAATTACTATAAAGAACTATTTATTGCATCACTTTTCACAGTAGATCAAAGTCGCCTAGTAAAAACAAGCGAAGAACTATAAAAATTTTGAATTATTAATAAAGTTAAGCAATAATTCTTATTCTTCGATGGAAATATTTAATTGGTTTTGTTTCTTTTGTCAATTTTAAATTCTTTTGTTTCAATAATTATGTGTTTAGCTGTGGTAATTCTACGCAACAGTCTATTGCACGAATGGGCAAGTCCGTACATTAAAAAAAATTTACTCACAATACTAAAGTATCAGCCTATACATGTTCCACTGCTGGGCAAAGGCCTCCTCTGTACAGAGGCTGAATTAAAGGCGAGCGCCCAGACACTGACCTATCACGGCTCGGCCCACAATACTGAACTACTGTCCTTAAAAAATATTGATTGTTTTTACAACTTAAACAGTAAATAAGTAACATCTTCCAGTGTCCTAGTAAAATGGGCAGATCCATATTAACGCACAAGATATTAGAACTTAAACTCGTGTAGGACTAACACGAAAAACCAAATGGATTTCGCACCTCAAATCCGGTTTCATAGTGTTATGCAAAAGTCGGTGGCATTATTTAACCTAGCGCTTTGAATTATTAGTACAACTTCGGAACTAGTTACAAAGTTGTCGATATTTTCTCGAGAACACGTCAAAACTGCTCTTTACGGCAGATTCTGTATGACATTAACATTGCGATTATCTATGTATATAACAAATAAAATTATATGTATATAAATATGTTGCCTATGGACTCCGAATCGGCTGGACAGATTTTTATGAAATTTTCAGGCAATCTTCAGATTAACACAGCGGGTGATTCTGTGAAGTTTGGTAACGATCGACATCCAAAGGTCTTTATAATATATATAGTAGATCATAGAGTAATAGAATAATGTAATAGATCATAGAGTTCCTACTTTACAGTCCTGTACTTGTAATATCCGTCATGATTGGGTGTACGGATGACGTAATAGTTTGTCAAACAGGCACCTTGCTAACTGTCGTGCCGCTAGTTCAACTCCGTGTAGAACAAAAATTCGCTTGATCCAAAGATAGTGGTATTTTTTATTCCCTTACTTCCATCCATTTATGTCCAGTGATGCAATTGCAAGCATAATTGAATCGATGTGACCTTATATTGAATAGCTTTATTAACAAATTTATGTAATATTAATGTAATATAGCTTCACGAATTACTTTCAAAAAGTAAACATATATCCGCTTTAAATATAACCAGTACAGTTATCTCCGTGTCAATATGATGTAACACTCAAGTGACAAGTCATATTTAAGTTCGTCTCTACGATAACACTGTATTAGTAATGAAGCTTAAGATATAGTTTACGTAATTTTTATTACACTTGTATTATTTGGACTGATACAGAGAAGGCCTTTGCCCAGCGAACCCATACTATAAGTTATTTTATTTTACTTAATTCAGGAGTAAACATTGGAGTTATACCTGCATAATAATTTTAACGAGAAGAGAATAATTTTAACGAGATGTTATTTAATTATATTACGCAAATATCTTAACTCTGTACCAACGATGGAGCTCGTCCTCAATACTACAAAGTAGTGATGTAGGCAGTTATTTAAAATCAAGCGGTACAATACGAGTAACACAATTTTAAAAAATCATCATAAATTTGCGATTTATGTCATATGTGCAAAAATTTGCAATAACTATATTCAGAGAAAATTAATCCTATGCTGTTTGCACATTCCAACTTATAATTGCCAGCAAAAATGGATGCTGAGCCTGTATAATAATGTTAGAGGTTCGTTTTAGGGTTCTGTACCCAAAGGGTAAAACGGGACCCTATTACTAAGACTCTGCTCTCTATCTGTCTGGCTTCAAGCAACAAATCCACCAATTTAAAAAAAAGTTTCATAGATGATGTATTTCTGATTCCACTTTAACAAAAACTACCATAACCTACTAAAAAATAGAATAAACAATATTTAAGTGGGCCTCCCATACTACAGACATAATTCTTTTGCCACTTTAGCTAGTAGTAGGGAACCCTTCGTGTACGAATGTGACTCGCACTTGGCCGGTTGTCATTTATAATACTTTTGTTTAAATTACATTTTCAACAAATGTAAAATAAATAACATTTGTCATAATTGACACTAAAATTATTTCAAAATTAATTTAATATCACTGTATTTTATTTATAAAAACTTGATCCCTTAAAAATTGAATTCCGTTCATTACTGTACTTAACAACTTAGAAGTAAGCAGTTCTTGAAAATATCCTCAATCGCGCAAACAGTGTTAAGGTCTTATGTGTCACTGTAAAGAACTGTTATTGTAAAGCATTTCATTAATGCTTTTGACTAATAAGTCATACAAGCTTAGATTGAATATTCCAGTCAGACACACAGTACAGTAATATGAGTTGAATACTTAATAAGTCACAAATACCATTCCATTGACCCCAAGTTGTGTCACACTTGAATTATTCAATTATTTTATATGTTAGATCCTGCAATTTACTAGATATGTAATGAAAAACATATTATACCTATTGATACACTCAAACATTTTTAGAAACAGCTATTGAGAACATCTATATCATGATAGCTCAGACCAACCCGGGTCAAATCTTGGTGATTAATTTTAAGTGCTGACTTTTCACATGCTCAGCGTTGAAGGAAAACATTGTGAGGAAACATCCATAGAAGTGACTTCGAACCTTAGGAAGTCTCCCGCAGTGGGGTGTGTGGTGGACTATAACCTAATACCCATGAATAGTGGAGGCCTTTGGCTAGCAGTTTATGATATTTGTCATCCAAAATCATTTTTGGATCTCGAAATTATAAAATGAGTGCTTCTCAAATAAATGTGAGGAAGAATGGAGAATACAATCTCAATATAAAATACATTTTAACAATATTTCACCATAACAAATAACAATGAGTACCGTATTTAATGATTATTTGCCTTTTAATTAATATAATTTTTGTAATTGATAAAAACTCACCACTCAGCTTGGTCACTTGATAAACCACTGTCTGAACATGAGCTACTTAGCCCCTCAGGCTGTGACAGATTGTCCGGTTCCAAACTAAAATCCGGCAGTGCATCCTCCAAAAAGTTGAATGAGCCTTGTTCCAAGGAGAAAATATTCTCCAGCAGGTCATCTGAAGCCTGCCAGGGGTCAGACTGTAAAAGGGAAATATATTAAAAAACCTACCTTTACAATAGAGCCATGTCAGCTCTGTGAGATTTTGGCGCTTTTAAATCAAAATACTCCAGAAAAATGACTTCAGCAATCCTACACCAGTGAAATTGTTAATTGCAAATTGTGCTGATTTAACACAAGCTAAGGCGGAGAAGGAAAACATATTGAGGAAAATTGCATACTTTTGAAATAATGACAAAAAAATTTTTCATATACCAAAAACAAAAAATCTTCAATAGTCCAGGGAAGTACTACAGAAGTGAAAATATT
The DNA here is from genome assembly GCA_933534255.1 of Iphiclides podalirius. Classification (NCBI taxonomy): domain Eukaryota; kingdom Metazoa; phylum Arthropoda; class Insecta; order Lepidoptera; family Papilionidae; genus Iphiclides; species Iphiclides podalirius. Next base: position 4,876,556 of record OW152831.1, on the reverse strand, counting down.
AAAGTTTTGCGTTTCGTCTGGTGAGTGACTGGGGTGCAATTTTTTAAAGGTTGTGAACACATCTGCAACCCCTCAGGCGTGTAGATGTCCAATGGGGTAGTATTAATTTACCATCAGGTGAATTTGAAAAAAAAAAGAGAAGTTTCCCAACAAGCGATGGGGTCGCATGGTGGACTATGTGCTAATACCCTCTGTACAGAGGAGGCCTTTGCCTAGCAGTGATATGTATAGAGGCTGTAACCTTACTTCTTAACTTATACATTAATGTAAAACTTTTTAAATTGTTTGCCGACTCTTGGGTCCTGTGACTTTTTAGTTCCCCACTTGAATTCTATTGATAAATTTCAAATTTATGCAATAAGCAAACATTGCTTTTAAAAGCTTTAATATGACCATGTATGAAACCATAACTAAGCACAAATATGGTTCCATTTGCAAAAAGAATTTTAACTATCTCAAATAATAACATTAACACATTCATTAAATAATTTATTTCTAGAATAGATCTCTTATTATAGAATGATAATTAATAGCACAATTGTTAATTAACTTATAATCATAATAACAATGAATATAATTAAAATGAAAAGATTACTTAACACCTAACATGAAAAACAAAAAGTGTACAATCTTGTATGTTTAAATCATTGAAAAGAATTAAATTACTACTTAATTGCACATATTATTATAACAATAATGAAAAGTTTAAATGTCAATTAAAAGTAACTTTCATGTACTCTCACTTGATATAAAGAGAAAGGCACCATAAGTGAATGTTTCAGCATTATTGCACTCACTGTAAGTTATAACAGTTATGTTTAATGTAATTGTTTATTCTTAACAAATTTTACAGTTTACAATTAACAATGATTAATTGTAGTAAAAAACACTTTCATAAATAAAACCTTTTTAAGCTACATATATATTAATAACAACAAAAATATTTACCTCGAGCAAGGACAATAAGTCTAATTTTTTATCCATTTTGAACTTTTATTGACATTGATGTTTCCCTAATATTTCAACAACACAAATGATTCACTTCCAATATGTAAATTATAAAAATCAAAATGAATGGAAAGAAAGTGATGACACACTCCACTTGGATCACATATAAACAAGCAGTCCTGTTACGCTATATATTACGTTGCGAAATTAATTTAACAAGCATATGGAAATAAAGCCGACCGCATGGTGCCTAGCTGGCACTTAATCGAAGTTGTTTACGTCGCGCCGCACTTTGTATGACCGCTGAATTTGTACACTGACAGACTTAGACAAGTTCTGGAGTTAATTGGAGCAACCTTGTTCCCTAATGCGTAATCTTCTAATTAGATAAGGTACTGCCGGGTGCGCGCGTATAAACACCGGCGAACTGGCCACGTCCGTTCCGAAAATGAAATGAACGTATAACGGTAAAAGTAGGAACACGAGCCCACGAAAGCTGTCCAACGAGGTCTGTTCGTCACGTAGAACGTTCATTGCTACCCGGTACGTCTATTATATCGCTCGCTTACTTACTAATTCAGTCATTTCTTCGATGACGTTCTGCTAACAAGATTTTGTTACGTTATCATTTCGCGATTGTCGTGTCCTTGTAAATGCTGAGATACGAACCATTAATCCGTCCTGCTGATAAATGTCCATCTTGTTACTTTTTGTATGAAAGGCGTCGTGGTCTAGTTCACTTCTTGAAATATATTCCAAGATATTACTCATATCGTCATTAACGAGTCATTTTGAACCACAAGTTTGTACTAAGTTGACCATATTTGTTTATTCACTTTGCTTACTTTCATGATTACACTAAGACATAAAAATATACTTTGGATTGTATAATAACATTTTAATATGAAAACATTTTGTTAAAAAAATTACATACAACAAAATAACAACATGACATTTCTTTACAACTTCCAACGTGGAAATAGTGACGTCATGAAAGTAGTACACTCTTCACGATTTGATTGGTGAGCTATAGTCGATAAAACAGTACTGCTATTGCGCCATCTATTAATAATTTTTTGAAATAATCAAATTCAAAACCTTAAAGTTTTTTTTTAAATGATGTTGACGCTTTCAGCCTCTTTGCTGAAACTGACTGAAACTTTTATATATCTGAAAAATACTTACAGTCCCGAGACTATTAAAGCTTCATCGGATGCAGAAGCGGTAGGCTAGCCAGAATCCACGCCGTGGGTCCCACGGGTTAGAGGCCTTCCACTCCATAGTTGGTAGGGCGACGCATGTGCTCATGCGTGCATTGCCTAAGGAGCGTCGCCTACGACCTAGAAGTATGTACTGTAAATAAAATGTAACGTTTGTGACTGGGCAAACATTTTAATGTTAAGTATTTTAATTGATTATTTTTCATATGTAATCATCTAAGCATTTCTGTGCGTACCCTAATATTTTTATGCAATGATATTTTATAAGTATAGTAAGTATCTGTTTAGGGTGATTATTTTTTAAAACTCCGCAATGATCCAAGTTTAAAATTTTTATTTAATATAATATTCGATTATATATGCATATAACAACAAAAAAATTAAAATTCGCAGCCTCACAAAAAACCAGCGTGAATTAATGAGTTGTAATTATACGTATCATTTATGGTGAATGAAGTGGATATTTTGTACTATTATTGCGTTTCGTTTGGTGAGTTGGGTTAACCTAACTTTTTTTTTTACGTGGGAAAAATCCTTTATGGATCCCCCGCCGCCTTGTGGGTAGGCATCAGGGGTTTGTGGGAGTTACGGGGTAACCACTAAAAAACCCACGTTGCACCTGCGCTGTCGCTTTGCCGGGGACACGGGAACACGAAAACGCAATCTTCCGCGAACTCCGGCGCGACTTTGGCCTTCTCAGGCCTCCTGTCCCCGGGTGCTTAGACACCCGATCCAGTCAAATGGTGCCGTGTCGGTGCAATGAGCACGGCACCCCTCTCAAGCCTTCCACGGGGCAGCAGTTAGGGGTTAACCTAACCTAACCTAACCGGGGGATGGGGCTCACTTAAATACATTTTTTGTCTATGGATATCACTTCACTACCAGCAGGGTTGGCAACTTAGGGGTTTTTGCCCCAAATTTGGAGGGTAAACAAACGCGTTGACATTTTTTTTAGGGGCCATATACGTTTAAGGTTATTTTTAAGGATATTTTGACTTCTTATATTTTTCCTACTAGTTATTTTCTTTGATTAAGAAAATAACGGTATAAAAAATAAAGGGCCTGATGTAACGCAAACTACCCACTCATATTTATTTATTGATCTACCAAAATCTAGAACAATTTTTCGTTACTAAGAATGCGGAGTTGAACTGTGGGGAGTAGAGATAAAAGTGTCCGTTAAAATGCACTTAAAATTTTACACGGATAAATTTTGAGCCCGATTTTTACTAGGCAACAAAATTGCACGTATTACTCTTTAATTTTAACAGTGAAATGCCATTATACTTGCTATAGTATAAACAGCCACTGTCCAGTGCCTGCCACTGATTACTGTGCTTGTACTCGCTACTCGCCACTTTCCTTGATCAATGTAATTGGATTTAAAGAAAGAGCCAAAAGTAATAAAATATTTTATCATTCATTATGAGTCGAGTTAAGAAATAATAAAGGACAATTTTTTATAAAATGAAATGCCCTACAATTTTTGTTTAAACACTCTTTAGAAAACGTTTACTGCTTCGCAGCAATAAAATTCACTGTTTATTATTCTATTCATATGAAAATTAGGCAATAATATAATTTTTGTAATAATATTTTTTATTAGGGGCTTTGGCATAAAATTTGGGGCAAACATTTTCGACAGTTGGTAACATTGAGCATGAGCTTGCTTGCCAGGCCACCATTTTACATTAAAAATGTGTATTTTCCTATATTATTTCATATTTCCTATACAGCGTGTCTTACCAACGCGACAATAAATTAACACACATATAGAGGATAACTTTTTTAAAATTGTATCAAAAATTTACATTCTTTAAACATCAATATTTACAGAGTTATTAAATTTTCCAAAACAAAGAATTTTAGAACACCCTTACGTATAAAACTGTAACGTAAAGTTCATTTGTAAAGGTCACACAGCATATGAATGGGTTGAATGAATTTAAAAGAGACAATACTGTTAGAAGGAGAGCCCTGTAATGCGACGCCGTGGCAACGAATGAAAAAGTCTCTGGATGTATGAATCAGTCAGTTGTAGTTGTATAGGATGTTACAAATTTTGTATCTTTTTTACTTAATTAGTTTGTTTGAAAAATATTTTCTTTTATTTATGGATTTTTTAACGTTAATATTTTTTTATGATTATTGGCAAGTAGCGTTAGACGTGTGTTCATTTATTGTCGCTATGGTAACGACACGTTGTATATACTACACATAAAACTTATAAAACATTTGGTAAATACCTAATACATGCATTTTAATTTATTTATTGTATTAGGTACATAACTTAACGATTTTTGAGAAAATTTTTTGTGCTTAGTCTTAATATCATAATAACGATGTCAAAGACAATTTCAAGGGAGTTAAATAAAAATCATTCTAATATAAAAGAAATCGAAAGAGAAGATTATGGTAGTTATTAAAAAGAAGCGACGTTTTTATTGATTTTTTATCCTATTGTATTGTATGGGGTGAACGAATAAGATTCTCTACTATTCGCTTTTAAAGTACTTTCGTTTGTTTTAAGTGACGTGCTAGATTTCTTCACCATAAGTTGCTGAAAGCATTTTTTATTCTACTATCGACATCATGTTCTTTTGATACATTCGAGAATGGTGGTAACTTACTTACGAACGTATTATTTTTATGTAAAATTTTGACGTTACATAAGAACGCGCAAACGTCTATGTGAATTAAGATATTTTGAATTTGAATTTGAACCACTGTTTTCATCGCTGATAAACATGACATTATAACCATAAAATAATATAGATATTCATATACTCAAAAATATGTATATTGTTTCTGTTGAGAGGAAACCGGTAAGAAACTCAACAGTTGCTCTTTTTTAAAACGATTAGTTTACAATATAATAGGACAGTTATGTCTTATTTTCGCCTACGTGAGTATCAACAGTGTTAACCCCACGCATTGGTGTCGTCAAGATATTCCGCAATGGTATAATATGCCATAGCCATATAAGTTCACTTTTAATTTTGCGTTTAATATTGATCAAGTGGCAGACTTAATATTTTCTATAAAAGTTTAATATACATACACACACTTTTCCCCATGAACGACCTGTATACTTTTTGTAGACGAGACAATGGCGTAGTTAATTTGTCCTTATTTCTATTCATTTAATTTGTGTCACTATTCTATAGGTAACAATTAACATTATGTCTAACATACAAAATATTACAATAAATAAATTAGAACGCAACAGTGAACGTATATTAATCTCTTTAAAAAGGTCTCTGAGTGTATTCCGGGCTCCGATGTTATAGATTGCTCGGACAGCTCTTCCGCCGTCAAATTTATATCAGATGCACTGCCCCACAATAGAAAACCGTACGATGAGATGCTTTGAAAATAACTAAAGTAAACAAGTCTGGCAGTGCCGATGTCTGTTAGCTGCCTAACCTTCCTAATCGCGAAAAACAGCGGCGCTTAGCCTCGTCGCAAGAGATGGGACTCCTCTTGAGCTTTGAATCTACTGTAAATCCCCAAGAAAACAGCGGACTCAACAAGATATGTTATTTTAATAATAAACTAAAACTTTGCCTACTTACACTAGGAAGAGTAAAATAATACATTTAGTTTTTTTTTGGTATTTAATACCATATTATTAAACTAAACCAGTGAAGTAAACCAGTAAATTAAACCAGTGAAGGATATGCGAAAGTGCACCATTCACGTCGTCATAATTTTATAAATTTCGGTCAACCTTAAAGATGAGTAATGTATCGTCAGCAAACAGTACAACACACAACCTACTGGCATAAAAGGAGAGATCATTTATATATACTAGAAATAATAATGGGCCCAAGACTGATACTTGTGGAACCCTGCGGAATTAACATTGTTTATAGATGTTTTTTGAATTCTATTACTAAGGTAAGAGGCAATGAGATTGATGGTTGGGATTGAGAGGGCGGATTCTAATCAGGAAGGCTGGCCTTTCAGGAAAAAATATGATCTTTTCTTGAAGCTTCCCAGGGCGTAACGTTTCTGAAAGACCGGCAGCAGTTGGTTTCACAAAGTAGTTGTAGGCAGGAATCTTTTTGGTTAGGTGGAGCTTAGTCATATTAAATTTTTAATATTGTAATCCCTCCTTACGTATTAATTTCTTTATAATTTGAAAATATATAATAGCTTATATAATACTATTATTATAACGGGAGATTTTATAGCTTACTTTCTAAAGCAAGGTTCGTTTTTCTCGTTTTCAATCTGTTGTTAACTCCGACTTTTTACACATAAAATTGAGCTTTACGATGTGCACACTCCAGGGACATATAAATAAAAAACATAAAATTACTTTTAGGAAAGAAAGCCACAACAAAAACCGAGTATTAAAGCCTACTTTTGGGAAAAATACATTTTGACAAATACAGAAATACATGCAATAAGGTGTGCAGGGACGCACAACGGTATTACATTCATGTATCCCTCCAAAATCGAGATTCAAATAAAATCTGTACATTTCTTAGATCAAAAATTTCTAAGAAATGTACTTAGCTCAAACAATTTTTCTGTGCTTAGACAAATTTTAATGAATATAGGAATAATAAAACATTAAATGTTATTTCATCAATTCCTACCCCGACCATTAGCCGTTTATTCTGAATTAATTCTCTGATTTATAAAAAATAATATTTATATAAATTAAACAAATAGATTTACATTTATAAATTCAAGTATTTCTTTAATACAACAGTGATACATTAGTAACAACTAAGTGCTGCTTAGCGACCACCCTTAAGGAAATCCTCTTTTCAATTTGGCATTAGAAACACGTAATTCACTTTTTCACAAAGCCTGTCCTTTATGATAGTTATTGTGAGCCCTTTTGTACGTTTTATAATAACAATGGCCATAATAGATTACTGAGGGAAAGGTAAATGCGGCCTCGCAGCTGATACCGGCACTCTGCTAGCATAACAGTTTGAGAAATGATCTACTGTAACAATATAAAGTTCTTGAAATATCGCCTGAAATGGACCCTGTATTTCACACATTTATTACACAGTTTTAGTTTAGTTTAACACGATCCTTTTACTAATTTAGTTATGACTTTGTTACAATAAAAACAGTCTTTTTATTAGACGGTTTTTTCACTTAAAATTAGAACAGGTAACGTTTCTGTTAAACATTATCTGTCAAAAAAATTTTGGACATTTTTATATCGCAACGTTATCTAGACCCAAACTAAACAAAGCTGGTACTTATTACTAGGTGCTAGGGGTAAAAGATAACTCATAAATGTATTTAAACTTATTGCATATATTATGTTATAGATATGTGCAACCCATACACTAAAAAAGCACTTCGTTCATCACTTAATATTATCCAGTAGAGGGGTTCGAATCCACGCCCTCTGGCGCAATAGACATTTCACTAATCATTGCGTCTATCTAACCAAATTGGTCTTAAATTCAGAATTATCTGATTATTTGTAGCAAAATTATACCGTAAAAATTTAATGTTAATTCCCGAGACGTGTTTACGCCCCAATTCCAATTCTGTGAATAAGTAATTCATTGAAATGTTCGAAGCAATTAAGACCTTAGATAAGAAAATACAGAGAGATTTAATCGTTTAATCTTGAAATAAATTTCAAGTTTTAGATTGAAGTACTTAATCTGAACTCAAGGTCGGAGTTCAAGTGAATGTTTTACGAACATGACTTTGACATTTAAACTTTTTACTGGCACAACCTCTTTTGTACTGCATATTGACCACGTGCCTGTTTTTGCGAACCCCTACTGTTTTGTTAATGAACATAATAAAAACATTAAAAAAAGTGTGTGTGTACTTATGTACACTCGTTAGAAGTTATACTTCATTGGGGTAACAAGATAAAAATCTTTTCAATAATTTTATCTTTCGCCTTATGTAGAAAAAACGACACTAACAATAGGAAAAAGTTATTTAATAAATTGAAAGTTTTATTATAACGCATTATCTAGTTAAATAAAGTTTATTTAAATATTGTCAGTTCTCACGCAAACATACGTAGATGTCTAGCTAACTCCAGGGTGTCGGTTTTTCGTGACGGCGTGCGCGCGCATTGTAAAAATTTACTCTATTCATTTTTCCCTAACGCGCCAAAAGAAGTATAAATTCAAAAACTGAAAACGAAAAATTTTTCGATCGTCTAATTTTTTTTCTGCTCTATTAGGGTTATGCATCATAGGGGAGGATCTTTCTCCTCCAGCAGCAGTAGCAGCTGCACTGGCGGAAAATTCTGCCTGGCGGGCACTGGTCTCCTTCTTGAAGCTGTATGCTTCAGAAGGAGATCGCTGAGCGGGAAGAGAGGGCCGCTCCGGCTCGGAGGCGGCGGTGCCAGACGTGCTGCCCCGTTAGCCCTGTAATAGTGCTCTAGAATAGGAATAAGGTATCTCCTGCTTGTCGTAAAAGGCGAGTAAAAGGGCACATGGACTGGCAGCAGCATGAAGTGGCCTAGAGATGCTGCAAGGTGTTGAGAGAATCAGGGTTTATCTTTCTCTGAGGCGTGCTCATGCCCAGTACTGAGAGACACCGGTGCGTTCCGTAGGAGATCCCGGAGTCCCTCCAAATGTACAGAAGGTGGCCACCGAGGGGGTTACAGTGGGTAAGAACCACACATAACCCTGTCACATAATGACAAGGTATTACGAAGATTTCCCCCCGATACCAATAAAAAAGGGCCGTGCATCGGCTTTCGATTGGGTAGGTTCGTCCGGTGAAGTAACTAGCGTGAAATAGAAGTTTTGTAGTTTTGAATTTTATAGCTGCAGTTCAACAGAACTCTTTAATAGGTCGCCGTCATATTTCCGTTTTTTTAACCGACTTCAAAAAAGGAGGAGGTTTCTCAATTCGACCGTATGTTTTATTTTTTTATGTGTGTTTGCGGATAACTTCGTCGTTTATGAGCCGATTTTGATGATTCTTTTTTTGTCAGAGAGGAGATATCCCAAGGGTGGTACCATGATAAGGAAACCCGGATCTAACGATGGCATCCCAGAGAAATCGAGGGCCATCATTGAATGTTATAGGTATTAACAATGTTTTCTAATTGTCTGATTGAAGTAGGTTTTTTCATATTTATCTACAACTCATTCACAGAACGTTGGTGTGAAGTAAAATATTCATTCTTTTGCCTTGTATTTGATAACCGCGAATCGACCTCTGTAAGTTCATTTAATAAAGATTTATCATCGTGAATGCTATGGTACTATGTTCTTATTGTTCACGGTTGATAGAAATCGCTTGGCATCAAGCATGTAGCCTATAGGGCAGATTGTACGAAAGTAGCTCTTGTATTTTTTTGTCTATTTTATGTAAGACCAGAGACGCAACAAAGTAACGCTTAGGCTAAAAGGTATTACAGGACTCGAGGACAGCTCTACTTAAACATATATTTTTTTTTAATAAAATAAGTTATTAGTCAAAACTATTACATATCCGTTCAAAAAGAAAAGCAGTTAACACGTCACTTAGAAGAAAATGGTGTTCCTATCCCAATATAATTTTCATTTCCAGCGGTATTTTCCTTTCGTTTTCCAAAATATTTTATATTAATACTTATACCCTGTTTATATTTTACCCGTCAAGTTTCCATTTGTCGGTTGTCATAAAAACACTTCGACCGCCGTCCACCCCGTTTCTTTCACTATCGAAAAATTATGCGAAGCAATTTATTGGAAACGATTTTGCCGTGAAATTTATCCATCCAGAATATTTCGTAAACATTGTCTTGTACATTTTCTATACAAAACTTGGTCTGGGTTTAAGATGGGTCTTACATAGTTTTAAAAAAGATTTGCTCTGCAGGGTACGCTAATATTCGTTTTTACAAACCAAATTCACATTACACTATCCGCACATGTTGTTTATCTATTTGAAAGCTAATTGATTTGTTTGTCTATGATGTTGAAATAATGTTTAATTTTGCAAATTATTTATAACTTAATACATTTTTGCGAAGTAGTTTGTAACAGTTTGATCAATATTGTTTAATATTGTATTTATTTGAATTGTTAAAAAAGACGAAACAGGCGATGTGATCCGTTTATAGACATATAAGAGTTCTAACGTTTTAACCTTAATCCTAATATTTGAACTATTACTGAACTTCAATATTAACAACTATTATAACGACAAGCAGCACTAGTGGTTATATCACCGTCCAGGAACGCGGCCGAAATCCAAGTGACCACTGCTCCATACGACCATGTGTCCCTTGGCTCGAGTAGATAACGTCATATCCGGTATACAGTGTTGCCAGCGCCAACAGGCACGTTATTTGCTACGTGAACGAATTCATGGTATGAAATAAATTACAGATACAAGGTAGGGTCTAAACCGCTGGGGTTGGGAAATTGGAATTTTGTAAGTAGGTATCTTTTATATCGTAAGGACCCACAAAGGAAGGACCTTTGTAAATTCCGACTGAGGGCCGGAGCGCAAATAGAGATTGGAAGTTTCTTTAAGCCAAAAATTGTAATTGCCCTTTGTAAAGAATTTTCATGTTTGAAAATCAAATACCACGTGTAAACTTTATTGCTTTATCTATTGCGTCGTACACTGAGTATTGCTTTATGTTATCTAGCAGATGCACATTCTTATAACAATTCCAAGTGGATGACACAGCAACTAAATTTTCATGCAAGTTAAAAGCAAAGTAGGTACCCACAATTTCAAATATACCAAAGTGAAGCTTGAAGGCTGTCTACAAGAAAGATAAAGATATTATTATAATATATCGATCATCATCATCATCATTTCAGTCTGTTTGTGTGCACTGCTGAACATAGGCCTCCCCCATAGACTGACACGAAGTACAATCCTCAACCACCTGCATCCATCGACTTCCCGCACATTTGCACTATATGATATATTATATTCTGTTATATAAAAAGGCAAGAAGTGGTTTGGGCGCTCGTGAAGGTAAAAAATGAAGGAACTTGGAGGCAACAATGATATAAAATAAAAATGTAACATTTTGGTGGTGGACAAGAGATTAAGTAAACGAAGGAAACCAAAGCAGCGAGGTTTAAGGTTCCGTACCTATATACCTATGTACGGAACCTTAAACCATACTCCAAATCAAATCTGGGCGATAGACATGGCTATCCATGTCTGTCGCCCAGATTTGGAAGCAGATAACGAACGACCACTTTCTTCACAACTCATAGGCCTCTTTAACATTCTTACTTATATTCATTATACATTCGTATGCACATACCAAAATTAATCCTGCAGCGTGATCTGTTTTAAAAAAATTCACAGCATGACTTCCTCTGGACACTAGTTTTTTTTTATTACGAACTGCCTAAATCACAGCCACCCCCGATTTAAAGACATTTTCACTGTATTTTGACGAAAGACTGATGCTGATTTTCGTTAATGTTTTGGCTGTACTTGTATTGTTAATCAAATATTTTAGCTTGATAAACACACAGTTTCTCATATTTTATGGTTTCTTATAAAATGAGGAATCATCTTATTTATGATTCCGCCTGTAAAAAAAAAAACTAGCACTCAAAAGCATTACGCTCGCTGGACGCAAAAAAGTAAAGTGAGCAAAGGCCTCTTTTATACAGAGGATTCGCGGGTTTCATCTATTTTCGAAATACTTTTTTGTTATTATTTCCAAAATATACAGGTTTCCTCACGATGTTTTTTTTCACCAATGAGCATGTGATAAGTCAGCACTTAAAATTAACATTTTCATTGGTGCCGGGCATAAGAGATCGAACTCGGGTTGCTCGAGTATATTGAATTATAGGCGAGCGCCCGGACACTGAGGTATCACGACTCACTTGACGCAAAAGTAATGTGCTTTATTCTGAAAGCTGAATCTGTGAGAAAGAAATAAGTAACAGTAGATAGCTAACGCCGTGATAGTTCAAAAAGCTAGGACAGGCACTCGTTTTTAATTCAATATACTCGAACAACCTGAGTTGAAATCCCGGTGCCGGAACCAATTAAGTTGTTATTTGCAATTTTAAGAACTTAGGTCCTTATTTCTTATTATTTCTTAGCTCAGCGGTGACGGAAACATTGTGAGGATACATGCATATTTTCGAAATAATAATAACAAAAACATATTTCAAAGATACGCGAAGCCTGCCAATCCGCGGTGGGGCCTGGTTAAGGACTATGACTAGGGACTCATAGTCCCATAACCTGTGTACAGACGAGGCATTTGTCCAGCTGTGGGATATATATGGGCTGTTACTTCCATTTTACTTTTAGATAAGATTTAATTTCAATCACGAAACAAAATTATGAAATCTCCGAATTAATATTTTTTATTTGTCATTTTTGTATTTTTGTGTACGTTGTTATGTACCTTAACCAATAATTAAACGCAAATTGTTTTCATGTTTAATTTGTGAGTTGAGCGTATAAATTTATTTAGTATATTTTTGTATTAACTATTTTCGTTTAAATCGTATCTAATTTAATCGTATTTGAAGCGTTGCGAATTACATGGAAACGCGATAAAAACAGTAAAAGTAGTTTATTTCGATAATTTAAGCAGTGTTCAAAAAAATTAAAAGGAAACGTCAAGACTACGCTATCTAACCATACATTTTTCATATCCCGTCGTCACGCCACAATTCCCTTTATTATAACGTTTTAGGAGTGAGAAATGTCTGCGGAGAGCGCCGTGGGAAATGTAGGCCACCTACAAAGTCTCGTTGCCAATAGGCGACAATGAGAGGTATACAGTTATGCGAGCCGTGAGCTAGATTGTTCACGCGAATATATATCTTCCGTTACGAGGGATATATATTAAAATGCGGTCCACGTTTCCTCCGCTTCCACTTCTGTCATTTGCATTTTTAACATTTAAAGAATTATTAAATTATATGTATATTTATGCGTTGATAACAAGCTCTCAGTGGTATTTGATTTAAAAGCTTATTAGGCCGCTTAATAAATGTAAATTCGATCCTTTTTCACACTGAGTATTTGTTAACGAATTCATTAAATATAATATAGCAAGGAATTCGTGAGAAAAGGTACAAAATTTTGAGTAGTGATAGACATTTTATATACATATTAATCTAAAGGTGAAAATTCTCATTTTGCTACTAATTGATGGGAGCTGTTTTATGAATAACTAGTCGAACCCGCAACTTCGTCTGTGTTTGATCACTGAACACGTGTTTATAAAACTCGTTGTTTCTTAAAACTAATAACTTTACATTATATGAGGACATTTAAAGTCACAATACTTTTACTTTTAAAAAAGGGCCAGGTGTCAAAGACGTAAATCCTAAAAGAATTAATCGAAATCTATCTAAATACAAACGTCGTCCTGCTCTCTCTATATATTATTAAATTAAAACGTATTGCCTTTTTGTATTGCACTGTTAGAAAACCAGTTCATGTTAGCATAAACATAAAATCTTATTTGGTCAATATTATGCGACTAGTTCTGGTATGCTTTAGCTTCTCATACTGTGTAATGCGTGCAGTATAATAAAAATGGAACAATTGCTAGCATCAATTTCCCTTCGGATACAATGTGTCTTTAAGGGAAGAATAGGCTCTTAGCGTTTACCACCTAGGACTACATCAATGTATACCCTCAAGTCGGTTGGTAGTGAAGCCACTTAAGGGAAGTAAAGACTTACACAGAGGGCTGTGCACAAGAAAATATTTAGAAGACGTATGGGATTGTACTTCCAACTTTAGGAAATGTGATAAAAATGATTGAGTTGTTGATGGTTGTTAAGGAAATGTAATATAAGTATAGTAAGGGATCTGAAATAAGAAAAGAAATATGTATTAAATGAAAATATTTTACGGATTTCCTCATGGCCTCCTCATAGACCGTGAACGATGGATAGGTTCGAAACGTCAGGATTTAAAAATCAAATAAAAACGCGATAAAAAATAGTTTCATTTAATATGTTTAATATTGGGGTAAAAACAAGAAATCAATTACCGTGCTATGTTCAATATTCTACACAATTGATGTCCTCGGGCGAAAGTCTGACGATGTCGTCGGAGCTAAATGGGCCGGTACGATTTTTTTTAATCACAGCGGAGTGTTACTGCGGCTTCTCTTTGGCTAGGGCACGTTATAGAGTAGAAATGAAAAAGGAGAACCAAGCTAGTGTAAGCGCTGTATAAATGTGCCCACATCTGCATGAATGCTTCACTTCGCGACTCTCAAAAATTATTAGGCAGCGAGCAAAAATTACGCACCAAAATAAGCGTATTGGATAATATATAAAAGGGTATACGTTCAGGGAATTTCGTCAATTGACATTGACGGCCCGCGTGACGTACATAGGTACATCGGTTGTTCTTATATGTAACAAGTGATTGTTGGTTTTGTAGATATAGTAATAAATAAAATTCGGTGAAAACACAGGCAAATGTCACTGTTAAAGAAAGTGAGTTGTGTAAAGATTTATAAAATATTTTTAAACGAATGTTAAGTATCTTTAATTCCGAAACACCTCAAATAGAGAATTATTGTATTCTCTCATAATAGTAGCGTGCTATTTTACTTTTTGCGTATCTTTAATGCAGTTTATTACAGAATATATGCAGATTTCTATGAATGAGCAGTGGTTAAATTATATACAAAGTTGACTGTACCTTCGTTAGTTCCTCAACAGGAATCGATAATCATTAGGGAGGTAATCCTTTTCGGAGACGCAAACGAAGTAATAACACTAGCTCACGGTAATCTTGAATTACAGCGTACGTATTTCTGAATGATAGTATTATCATAAATAGCAGTACCTACATTCAGCATCCGATATATTCGTATAATATATTCGTTTCCGTATATTATATTAGTTACATATACTTTTATTATTTACATATATACTGCATATTAGGCTATGATTGCATCGTGTGTTTTTGTGTTGAAGAAATTCTCAAATCGTAATTTATTCTCTGTCGTTCCAAGAGAATTTTCTAGCTATTAAGTGAAACACCGGCCTTCATTACGAGATAATTTATAGGAAGCTTTAAACAGTAGACGCGGTTCATTTAAAAAAAATGAAATGAAATTAAAAAAAGTGAATTCAAGCCCCCAGTTACCAGCTTCTTCCATTTGACCGCATCCAACGTTCCGATCGGCTCGATCCTTTGGCTGTGCGTAGACATGTTGGATCACTCTGCATCTTCTACCGCATCTATCACGGGGACTGTTCCGAGGAATTGTTTGGATTGATCCCGGCGGCAGGATTTCACCATCGGATATCGCGCCAAAACCAAAAATTTCATCCACACCACCTCGATGTCCAGCGTTCCACAACAGCGCGATTTTCAAGGCATTTCCTGCCTCTCACAACCACTCTGTGGAACCAGCTGCCGCCGGCGGTCTTTCCGAACCGTTACGACCTGGGAACCTTCAAGAAGAGAGCGTACTCTTTCCTAAAAGGCCGGCAACGCATTTGTAAGGCCTCGGGTGTTACAGATGTCCATGGGCGGCGGCGATCACTTACCATCAGGTAAGCCTCCGGCTCGATTGCTGCTTTTTTCCCATTAAAAAAAAAATCAAACCCTACTTAGGGTTTGAATTCACTCTACTCGAGGACACTTAGTTTATATCGTGATGCCAATCCCCACATAATTGTTAATAGCAAATTTAAGGGCTGATTTTCTTTTATCAGGGTCGAAGAAAATCATCGTGAGAAACGCCATGCCTGATGAATAATACGGAGAAATGTTTCAAGGATGTTTGAAATAAACCATACTATCCATTAGAGAAGTCCTTCGCCTGCAATTGTACAAAGATTTAAGTATTTATTTTGTAAAACTGCAGCTACGAAATGTACATGAAAATAATATACAATAGTCATTCAATTCACCAATTTGGACAAAAGCTACACTAAATTAATACAACAAAAAACAGACTTGTAAGAATAACAGTAATACAACTTAAGAAATCACACACTTTTTACTACGCTATGATAACAGTTCATATTGCGAAAATAATAAGTTATAAAAAAATATCGTGAGAAATATCTTGCAATATAGCGATGTTTTCAATGAAAATGTTACTTATACATATCCAAATCGCTGCTGATCTAAGACACCATAATTTCTAGTTACAGGATAGTAACTGGGTGACATTACACTAATGAAAAAGTGTAGCGCGGCGGCGAATTCTTTTTAATTTATTTCCCGCCACCGTAACCTGAATTGAGGCCCCAAAGTATCTCCTCATTGTCAATAGTCAGTACTCAGCCGCTCAAGTTGCCCGGGTTCCGTACAAAAGCTACATTAACGTGATGGATGGGAACAATGGACGAGGGACTTTGACTTTATTTGAATTGAATTTCGCAATGTGGACTAAATTAAAATTCGTAATTGGAATAAAGATACTGAACTTGAGTCTACTCCAAACTCTTCAATATGTAAATTGGCGTGGAGTACACAGTTCCTAACAGTACTTGGAACAAAATAAAGAGTTGCACGAACAAAAAAAGTTGCTTTTCATCCGCGCTTTGGGTGACTTATTTTAATTACGGTAACAATACTTCCGATTATTGCGCTCCAAATGTTTTCTAGGTTTGAAAGTTAAATCTAAAGCTACTTTATAATTTGTTAGTTAAATTAGTACGGTTTCGTATGTGTAAAAAACACATATTTCAACATTTCTGTATTTCTTAACAGGTCACTGCAGAACGTGAGAATTCGTTAAGTTTAATTAGCTTAGATGTGAAGCTTCTTAATAAATGTTGCTGAGTTTAAAAAAAGCTCAGTTGTACCATATAATACCGTGCGCTTTTCATGAAACCTTCCTACCGCGCATGAAATTTGTGGAATCAGTTTTCATTTGTGACTCCTGTGGTGCTGCGAAAGTCCATGGATGGCGGGGTTGACTCACATTCAAGTCAGCCTGTGACTCATTTGCCTCCCTTTTCGAAAAAAAAAAACTTTAAGATCTCAACTATTAATCAAGGTAATAAAGTGAGTATTGTTTGTAGATTATTTGCTTTACGACTGGTGATGTAATGGCTTCAATTATGGAAGAGTTTGGGATTCTGTTGAATTAATTTTCACGTTCAGAATCAATACGATTCAAAAACTATTCTAGCATTACACAAATTTAGAATAATGTATCTATCAAACGGGCTAAAGTTATTATCTTTTGCGATAAGGTTTTCGACCTTTTCAGATAAATTAACCCAAAAACTACATCGGATTGTTGCTGTAATTCATATTCCTTAAATGAGGTTATTATATTATTAATTAAGACAGGTTAGATCCAAAAAGAAGGTTTATTGAGACATGAATTGAATACGTAATATCAATTTGTGACTGTGTATAACGGCCTTTCCTTCGAAATAGGAAGCGCCACTTATAATACTTTCCTTTAACTGATGTTTTCCCTTTCAATTCGTAGACTTTTAAAGCTTCATCGAACACAGCGCTTGTGGACTAGCTTGATATGGTCCTTTGAGTTTGATTAGGATGGTATATGTGCTTATGAGTATATTAGATAGGAGGAATGTCGCCTTTGGGCCAGCGAGGTTCGACTGGGGTCATGACCTCTGGTACCGTTGACTTTATTGATTGGAGACTGGGGGCGGTTAGAACCGCTCTGGAAAGCGCGTACCTTGTGTACGCGTTGTGTTTGTTTCGCCGTGCTCGTAGACGAGAAGAACTAATTGCGTAATGATATAACAATGGACCCGCCATGCATTTCTTCCAATGCTAAAAAACAATCTAGATAAAGGACGTTAAGATTTTCGTTGGTGTGGCAATCGGCCGTTCAGCTTAGTGGCTAAAGCGGCAGGCCGCGAATGCCGAAGACGTGGGTTCGATTTCCACAGCGGCGACAAACTTTTCGTACTTTGTTCTACAAATTTCAATTTTTATGTCCATTCAGTATCCTTTATAATGTATCGTATCCAAATATGCCTTTAACTATTTCTACTTTCAAATGCATTAAATTCATTACATTGAGCTTCGGGGATGTCCAAGCCGCGATTTAATCTCCTAACAGAAGTTTCGCTATAAAAAGCACTCTCGACGCGAAGAGGGATTTGCCTCGAGATGAAAGAATTTTGGCGAGGCGCAAATGTTTGTATTCTGGGTATTAAGATGATGTAAAACGAAATTTATGTTTCACAAAATAAACTTCATTTTGCTTCATAATGAATTTTGTCGTTTAATCTTTATTTATTTTCACGAGGATTCGTTCATTTGTACATGCTATCCTCATAAGAAGAGCAAATGCGATAACTCTACGTTTAATACCAAGGTAATAATAATAAATTTTGTTAGATTCATTTCACCGTCTGGGAGTTAGGATTTGTTTGAATGGAATTACAAATACGTTCTACAAACTGATATTACGTTCATTCGTGAATTATTTTTTTCTGCATTATTCCGAAAACTTTCCACTTCACATCACAAGTTTGACACTTCACATAACACTTTCCATATCACAAGCTTGAGGATAGGAATTATTTTGGTGTAAGGAATCATTAAGTCTTCTTTTTTGAATTGTTTGTTAAATCAGGTTGGGCGGTTGTCAAGCGATAGACTTCAGGGCGGCGGGTTAGGCGTTCGAATCCCACCTGGGATAAGTATTTGAATGACCTACAGATAATTTTCCTGGATCTAGTTGTTTGTTTAATTTACGTTTGTAGAAGGCCTCTATGTGTTTTTTGTGATTGTGTTCTACAGTACACATGTATTTTATATAAAAGAGGATATATTACTGCTAATATTATAGGGGCACAAATTAGCTTTTGCTGTCAACACATAATGGGAACAACAATAAAATACAATGGGGTCGCCATTGGCGAAGTGGATAGTGAAACTGTCTCTTGCCCATAGGGTGGAAAAATATTATGTTAAAAATTTAGGACACATTTTTTACACAACATTCTCTAGTCCCAAACTAAGCAACGCTTGTTCTATGGGTAGTAGAAAACTGATAGACATACTTAAACATACTTTTTCTGTAAATAAATACACATCATACATATGTAAACATCCGTCTGGATGTTTATATATATATAATGGACACTAGAAAAACACTATGCTCATCACACAATATTTTTCCAGTAGTGGGGATCGAACCCACACCCTCTGGCGCAGAAGGCAGGTACACTACCAACTACGCCATTCGGGTCGTATCATATGCTGTACAAGGTGTTTCACTATTGTCTGTGTGTTTATATATCTAAAACATTTATAAGAAAAATATGAGAAAGTATGTTATTAGGTTTTTCATTTAGTTATTAGGTACCCTTTGAACAAGCAACGCTTAGTTTGAAACTTGACAACTATCTTTTACACTATGAACTGAAATATTTCAGTGAAATACCACAGCCGCACAGTAGACTGGCGTAAAAATTGCCAAGTAAGGGTAAAGTAGCCAAGGGGGGCCGTGGTAGTGTTCCAAACGGAGATCCTGTGGCCCTCCATGAAAGCTGATGTCGACCAATGTGGGGATTAAGCCGGTTTGAGTCTGACATAATCAGGCTTCCCCTATGTGGGGGCCAGGGTATCCAGAATGGATTTTCGCATGTAAAAAAAGTCTGAAGTAAAGTATAAAAGTATTTTTTACTTGAGCATTTTATCGGGTGACGAAGGTAATGCAACAATGAAGGAAGTTAGCAACACAATTGAACAAAAAAAAAATTTTTTTTTTCAACAACGTTTTATTTTTTTTTCAACGTTGCTAACTTGCTTCAAAGCGACAAACGTCGCTTTTTCCCATTGAAAAAATTTCGTTTTGGCAGGAGGCTCAACTGATAGTAAGTGATCACCGCCGCCCATGGACATCTGCAACACCAGAGGGCTTACAATTGCAGCATATGGACATATATTGTGGACGTCCATAAGCTGTGAATATTTAACAATCTTTTAACAGTCTGCTCACTTGCTAACATCTTCATAAAAAAAACGATAGCTATAATAAATTCAACAAACTCTTTTGTTGTTTTATTGTTCCTGAGAACAATTGTTGATATTCTTTTATGTCGCTTGTGTTGCATTTGGCGAATGGTCATGCTATTTTACTCAGTACGCGAAAACTTGGTATATCGATGTAAAATTCTATCATATCTCTTCGCAGTCATAGACCGTAAGGTTTAAAAATAAATTTAAGTAGATGTACGTAACTGTTTTTACGCTTTTAATATGAATCGCATGGTAACGCACGAAAATGAGAAAATAAATAACATTTATGTAAAATATAAAACATGTTTTTAAAAGGAACTAAAAGTCGCCTTTAAAATGTTTAGGACTTAACATCGAGAATTAATTCAATGCTGTTAACTGTTAATTGGTTGCTCGCTCTATATTTCATATTATTAGTTTTTAAAAATAGATTTAAAATAAAAAAAAATACACTTATGCCGGAATAAATGATCATTTACAACGACGAAACGGTTTGTAAGAGATTACACTGCGGCAATAATAATACTTAATAACATAGAGCGTGATTGATATAGGAGAGATTATACTCAGCGTGTCAGGGGTGGGTTCGCGTGCTAAGAAGAGGGGGTGAGGTAGGAGGAGGGGTGTTCCCTTTCAATGCTGGATAAAGGCGGAAACACCGCAGCGTATTAAACGATATAAATCTGAGAATGTCTTGTTTTTGGCTAAGCACGCGAAAATTTTAATCCCGTGATCGTTATGGAGGATCTTCAAACAAGCACAAATTCAATTCTTTTTTCTTTGCGTTTACGGCGTTCGCTATATGACAATTATGCTAAAGGTATTTAATATCTGTCACAGATATCTTAATTATAAATGTCAAGTAAATACCATCGCCCATGTAATACTGACAGTTAAAGGGTTCAATGCGTTTGAACGCGTTTTTATACTGAATGGCAGTATTCTGTAAGGCCGTGGACCACTTCTCTTTTCCGGGGAAGACCCTGAACGTTGTGAAATCTGTTGTCTGGCAGTACCAATATTTCTTAATTGATATTTGGTCATCGTATCGATCAAATTAATTTTCCCAATCAGAGTTGACGATAGGCAGGACGCCGGTCGTATAAAGCAGAGCCAAAACCGCTTACATCACATGTAGTGCCGACCCCGCCTAGGCGGCATAAAGGCAAGAAGATGATGATGATGTATCGATCAAAATAAATATTTATAAATTGTCTTCTAATAGAAGATAAAGTAAATTTTAAATTTTGTTACGTTTCGCATTGACTTATTAATTCAAATTCACCAATCTTTATTCAATATACAAGCATTTGACAAAAAACATCATGTTTACAGTATATTAAAGTCCACTTGAAAGAGTCTGTAATAAATTATATTTCGTTGCATTACAAGGTATTAGCATCCTGGAGAGGTTTACAAACATTCAATGCCCATAAGATACAATAGAAAACAGTTCTAAACAGTGTAAGTGTAAGACCCAATAAAATTGCCGCAGAGCGGAATGGAAGTGAATTTTTCTAACGAAATTGGACATAGTACGGGCTTTTATATTAAATATGCGTTTTCCGTAGAATACTCGCGCATTCTCGGGGATTCTCGTAACTGATGTCGGCTTCGTCTTAGTAATCCGCGGGAAGTAGCAAGAAGTCAAGTGAAAGATTTACACTAAACATCTGAACGCCCTCAATAGCCACAAGGTGCTGTCGCGAGAATTATCGTTCGTTCACGCGAATTCGCACGCCTTCTCGCGAATCGAGGAGACATCGACACTTCCCTTCTGTGTAAATTGAATCTTAACGTAAATTGAACCCAAAAGTCACCGATGAACATCAACAAAACACTTATTATTCAGCCATCCAAATTATGGGTCTGAACAGCCCCTGCCGTTATTTAATCTAGAATCCACCTCATCTTTTTTTATTTACGCGAGGAGATGTCAAGCGAGATGACGGTTCACCTGATGTTAATTGATAACCACCGCCCAGGGTTATTTGCAACACACGTACGTTTGCAGATGCGTGAGTTCGTGAGTTCGTGTTACCTGGAGAGATCTCCTCATTCGTGCAACAGCCGAAACTGTTGTGTGGCCCTACCACAGTCATCATAACACTCCTTTTGTCTCTTTTTTTTATGTGAATAGTTGCCAAACGAGCAGACGGTTCACCTGATGGTAAGTGAATACCGCCGCCCATGGACATCTGCTACACCCGAGGGTTACAGATGCGTTGACAACCTTTTGAAGATTGGGCTCCGGCTACCTCACTCACCAGACGAAAGTATTTGTCATACTTCCACTTTACGCCGGTCTTCTGTGAGGTCGTGGTACTTACGCGGACGGGCCTGCCCATTCGTGTAACAGCCGAGGCTGCTGCGTGGCCCTACCCCCGTCTCTCCTCTACCATTAACACCATAACTCACCTCTTGTGCCGAGAAGCTTTTTTAGAACGGTCCGCTTGCCTTACCAATACTCCCTAGGAACTGACTTACTTACTTTACCTATCCCATGTCGGAATCGAACCCATGAGCCTCGGCATCTAAGCCAATGGCTTAGGATCCGGGCCATCGACTCATTAGACTAAACATTAACTGCAAAGAAATCTATTTTACCGATTTTATTGCTTTGATTTTTTTTTTGAAGACCGACATTTTAAATGCTCTACAGTTTTTAAAGCCACGGGACAGAATGAGTTGTTTTACGTCATGATGTTGTAATTAACCCGGGCTACGGTCAACTTGTTGATTTTATTTTGTACCGATCCGTGCAGAATTAGCTTAGGGTATCTTGGTGTCTTGCAGTGTTGCTGTGCTCGGATTTTAATTTTATGAAGTAGAGTACCACTCAGCCATTTTTTTTCGCTTGTATCCTTGGAAGGAATCGGTGTCCTATAGCGAAGATTTGACATTTATCGAATTTTAAAATATTTTGAGTTCAAACTCTTTAGTGTCACTCATTCGCCGTTTATTTTCGTTGCACGATAATTTACAAAATTTTCATCATTTCGTTCTAAATCTTCGAAACATTTCGAATTACGTTTACGATATTCGTTGTCCGTACAACGTTGCGTAAGGTATTCCTGAACGAAATGAGATAGATCTGACACGAAAAGTTTCGGTGGAGAAATTTGACGAAACTATGAAAAACTTTTGAGAATTTTTCGTTTTTCTGGGTATATTACAGTGTCGGCTGTTATGTAATCGGAAATGTCACTGAATTCATGTGCAATTTTCCACATGTGAGCTTCCAACGGAAACGTGTGTTATTTATAACTACGTCAAAATTCTTTTAATGAAAAAATATTGTAATAAATTTGAGAAAATTAGTGTTTAATTATTAATTTTATTTTGTCGGTATAATGTAGTCGGCATACGAGTTCGACTCGCTCTCTTATTAATTACACAACTGTTTTAAATAAAAATTAATAGGAAACAGGGCACATGTAATACACAAACATATTGTTAAGTAGTATAGCGTTATGTGTGCGTGTTTTTATGTGTTTGTTTATATGTGTACGAATGCAAAGAATGCATATGACAGTATTATTTTGCTAAAGGAAACTAAATTGACATTATGCTCTGTGAACATAGTTATCTCTAACATGTACCTTAAATGAAATATATCCGTGTTGTAGTAAAATCCTTATGTCTTGTTTCTATTATTTTATTGTCTATTATCTAATACTTATTTTATACATTCGCACAAAGTATTATTTTCACGCAGAAAATAAAGAATTTGCACCCAATTTCCGATAAAACGAAACTGGTAAGAACTACTTACATGTCCAATTTTACTACAGGCAACGATAACAAGCCACAAAATTAATTAAGAGAAAAGAAAAAAAAACAAATACAGAGGCTTCAAATCTTCATAAAATTATGTGAATGTAGGAAATAAAACATTCAAGCTTTCAACGTATAGTACATGCATAGTATACAACACAATAAAAGCTAACATATTTTAATGTATGGTTATTATACGTTATATTATGACGTAAATAGCAGTTAGTAGTGTTTTGCGGCGCTGAATTTATACGCATATTTTTCTTGCGAATCAAACCCCCTCTAACCCTAAGCTCATTTGCTCCACGGTCGTATTCAGTTCACGTTTCGTTCGTACAAAACGCGAAACCGCCTATTTCGAAGGTAAATTGTACATTTGAATATGATAGCGTTGCGAAATAAGAAATCTGGCGACGTGCGCGGACTGCGTTCGGAACGGGCGAAAAGCTTTTTTTTTCCAGAATCCAAAATATTTTACGAAATAGATTTGAGAAAATCACGTTTTAATACACAAAATAAAAAAAAATGTGCCCTTTGGTCAATATTCCTTTAGAAGTAAGGTCAGGTGTTTTATTATTTATATTTACATATTAACTTCATAGCACCAACAGAGTAGACACCATAACAAATTAAAAGAAAAGGAACCAAAACATAAGATTGTGTATTTATTTTATATATGAACATTTTTTATGAGAAGGTGACAAGCGAACCAGCGGTTCACCTGATGTTAAGTGATAACCGCCACCCCATGGACATTTGCAATACTCGTAGGGCTGCAGACACGTTGCCACTTAATAATAAGTGGGCCCCGGCTATCTCACTCACCAGACGAAATGCAGAAGTATAACACTTCCACTTCACGCCGGTCTTCTGTGAGGTCGTGGTACTTACCCGGACGGACCTGCTCATTAATGCCATAGCCGAAGCGTGGCCCTACGACAGTTGACATATTTTTAAAGTAAAATAAAGTATACATGTCCCACTGCTGGGCAAAGGCCTCCTGCGGATTGGCGGACTTCACTTATCTTCGCAATTTTTTTTTGTTATTATTTGGAAAATATGCAGGTTTCCTCACGATGTATTCCTTAACCGCTGAGCACGTGATAATTGGGATCGAACTCAGGTTGCTCGAGTATATTGAATTAAAGGCGCGCCCCCGGACACTGAGCTATCACGGCTCACTATATAATAATATTAACCCACTATATATCAATATTAATTACTTCTTATTTCATCAAATGTCTAGTGACTGGATAAAATATAGAGAAACTGAAATCGACCTGGATAGCTGGCCTAGATATACTGTTTCGCGAAGTTAAAAAAAAGAAGGTTTTGACGAACTGATAAATGACTTTCACTAGAGCCTTGGGGAGGCATCATATGTACAGATGGACACAAAACTATTATATTTAATCAAAGTCTAAGTCGAAATTTCTTTATTCAATATATTCTTAATTAAAGCCGTTATTGCACGTCAAAAAAAAAAGAACTACAACCGGTTCACTAAACTAGACCTGACCAGAGAAAAACTGGCAAGAAACTCTGCGGTCTTGTTATCTCTTTTTTAATAATAATACTCGTACAATCATACAAACTTATTTAAGTATAAAATCAGCAACAGCCGGACAGAGGACATGCAATTGCAGAGCAAGTCATTTCCACACATCGTTGTCCAAAATATATTCTTCAACATTATAACAGGCCTTTGCCATTAGGGTAGCTTTTACAAAATGTTTGAAATTGTTTATATGTAGCAGTTTGTGGATGTCATCTATTTTATAAGGGTTTCGTAGCGAAAGGGTAAAGGGACCTTTTTACTAAGACTCCACTGTCTGTCTGTCCGTCTGTCAACAGGCTGTACCTCATGAACCGTGACAGTTAGACAGCTGAAATTTTCACAGAGGATATATTTCTGTTGCCGCTATAACAACAAGTACCAAAAAATAGAATAAGAAAAATTTTTAAGTTGGGCTCCCATAAAACAAGCATGATTTTTTTTGCCGATTTTTATAGATAATGGTACGGAAACCTTGTCCGCACTTGGCCGGATTTTATAAAAGTTAATACATCCACAAAGGAACGACTTTCGGGTTTTAGCCAGTCTAAACTTCAGTACTTCCACAGTGTCATCACGGCGACGCGATGTGGTATGGGTTTTTTTTTAAATAGTTGGATGTTATTAGTGATACGACGGGAGCGTTAAAACGTTTATTTGCTTAAAAAGAAGCCGCAGCGACTCACGGGGACCCAAGCCATAGACAACGTTTAGTTTACGTAGTAGAATATAAATGGAAAAAAGTTTTTTACTGTGGCAGAGTCGTGCTTGCGGCATGTCGGCTAGCTTGTCCAGTGAAGTCTAATATATAAAATTCTCGTGTCACGGTGTTTGTAATTGAACTCCTCCGAAACAGCTTGACCGATTTTCGTGAAATTTTGTGTGCATATCGGCCAGGCTAGAGAACCGGACAACATCTCCCTAAATGTTAAGGGTGTTCCCAAAAATTTTTTTCTACCCTACAAATAATTTATATGGCAAAACAACGATTGCCGGGTCAGCTAGTAGTAGTATAATATAAGTAGGAACTTTTACTTTTGAGTTAAGCCTCGTGGCGAGAAAACACACGGGCATGACCCACGGGGTGCATCAGGTGAACCGCCTGATCGTTTGTCATCTTTTTTTAATTAAAAAAAAAACCAAACGACCGTCACTTTGGGGCAAGACTGTGATTAATTCAATTTCTACATTAACATAATGAAGACACAGACAAAATTATTTATAATCACTTGATAATCAGCGAACGGTTAATAAGTTAACACGTTTATTATTAATTCACATCACTATCTCTACTTATTCAACAATAATTAATAGTTTTACTAACATGAAATAAAGGGTCACACTCACTATATATACATGTTCTATTTGATTTAAAGAGTTCCCTAGTGTGTCTCCAGAGTACAATGTCCAAAACCAATGAAATTAAGATGGGACCACATGATGGAGGCTAAACTGAACTAATGCAAAAAGATTTATTTTTAGCCGGACGTTGCGGACGTCAGCTAACAGATAAAAAAAATCAACCGAATAGAGTAATTCCTCTTTTTTTAACCTAGTTTAAAATAAAATCTTTTGATTCGTGTTTTTTTGTCTAAATAATTATCGCGTTCCAGCTTTTCGTTCCCAGCTCCCCCTCGTTATAGCAGTTCGCAGTTCTATCTGTCAAATTCTGAACAAGGTTCCTCCTTATCTGTGCATTTATGGCTAGCTGTATCGCATGTCGGTAAAGCATCACCCAGTCGCTTTCACATAATGCGACTGCAATTATCTTAAGTGTCTCGCCGCAGTTACCGTGAGCTATTAATATCGGAGGTTTTTTAATGTGAAAATGGGAAAAAATGTTCTGTGTTTTTTTTTAATTTCACCTAGCTTCACATCGATCGCTTAACAAAGGCTGTAACAGCAAATGAGGCGTACGCGTTTGTTTACGTTTCGACCTAATTCGAATACTGGTGCATGCGTTTTTTGTTTTGATGAATTGTTATAATATTTTAGTTTTTATTCTCCCATCGACGCATCGCGATGTTCCAATGATTTTTTTTTATTTTGAATGTAACGAAAACATGTTGTTGTTTGCAGAGGTATCTGAGGTTATTTTACTATTAATAAATTCATGCATAACAATCAATATTATGAACAGTTTAAAATAGGGCTCAGTAAACATGTGAACCATTTACGTCAAAAACATTCGGCGCTGGAGGATTCGAACCTGCGTCTTCCCAGACGCTTTACTAATTAGGCTAAGCGGACTACATTTACTGGTCACATTAATTTATTGTAAGGATCTTAGAGGGCTTGAAAGATTTTGGATTTCAAAGCAATATAATGTTTTGTATTAAAATTAAAGAGTAAGATATTTTCGCTATTTATTAATTTCTACAATTTGCTTTTCTCCCCGTGACTTGTTTAAAGTTTTTCTCGCAAACGAAAGCTGAAAGGAACCCTGAATTTCAATAGGGTAATTTCGACGTCAAGTTCATAAAAGTCCCTCTCATAAAATTACTGAGCTCGGATTATTGTGTCGAGGAATGGGCTAAAGAGAGCGCTCTTGTGAACCTGAGTTTTTCTCGGGGGAAAAAAAAGATCCGACCGTAAAAACCAAGCCGTCGCCCGGTAACCGGGCCTAGACTACCGCTAGGTGCTAAACGACAAGTTGGTGAACCAAGTTGTGCCTCCTTAGCGTATTTCGCACAATACAATCTCGGTCTTTGACCCGCAATTAACACTACCGCGTGACGTACCGTTAAAGTGGTCGCTGGTGCCACGCGTGCAAATTGCGCTAAACGGTTCATGTCTGCGATGCGAAAGTTTAACTTAATCATTACCGAAACACGTGCAATAAACGAATACTTTAAAGAAGATATCATAAGGCATGCGGCCAAAATGATTACCCGTTTAAATTTTTTCAAATTTCGAACGTCCCGAATCAACAACGAGCCGATCACAGATAATATAACGCGCCGAGATCCGGGGAGAATCTCCGGGCTGGCAAGCCGCGCGCCGCGCCATCCGCCGGCCGAGCGGGCCGAGAGCGGGCCGAAGCGTCAAGCGAGTCAGTCAGCATCACGCGCGCGAGTGCGGAGGGCGTGTCGCACAACGCTCCGCTGCTGAATTCACGCGCCATTTGACAGCCGCGCCGTAGCATGACATTGGTGTGTCGCAGTGTACACGGTGGACGTCCATTAGCCGCACGCGAGCCCCCCGTGACCGTCGAACGGAGTGTGCTACCGACTACTGCTAAGCGGGATGCGAGAGGTGAACGCTCGTTGCGGCGCCGACTCTCGCCGACTATTGTCTGAGTGCCGCGGAATCTTGGTCCTTCCCACCGGACTCTATCGGTGAAACGTCCGCCTCGGAGCGAGGGCCCCACGCGGTATTCCGTCCGCGGAGCGGCGACGGGAAAGCGAATTGCACGCGGGCACAGATAAGACCATTACTTAGTCCCAAAAGTGGTTTTGTTGACTTTTTTTTTTTTCAATTTGAAGCACCCCTTTCGTACTCTGACGCGGCGTTCCGTTTCTCAGGCGATGTGGAAGGCCTCGCGCCCCGTCGTGGTTTGTTTACCAACGTTTTTTGAACCAAAATCGCCCAATCGGAGTTGTTTACATTTTTTACATCAATGTTTGTTTAAATATATAATATTGAGTACAGTGCCAGTTCAAAGTTTTTAATGGTTCTACCAAATTCAAGATAAAATAACATAAGCCAAGGTTTCCTGGCTCATTAAGATATAAATAGTTTGAATTAAATCTTTATAACTTTTTATTTGGCATAGTTGTTTTCCAAGTCTTTATTAAATTTGGGCGTAAAGAGCTGACTCAATTCCTTTATGATGATGTGTATAAAGTAATACGTATTTGGTTGAACGTTGTGTATCCCGTTGTCTTGAATCAAATTGTTACCTGAATGGGTTGCTAAATTTCCCTAATCATGTCGAAATATCACGAGAAATTGAAATTTGTTCAATGATAATCGTAATTGTTATGCCTGTATTATAAGTGACTTAAAATTCATTTGAGTGCTGAAGTGCTGACCGCTGACAGCATTCACGAACGCGACTCAGTATTGCCAGGTTATTGATAAACAAAGAGTAGCAATTGTAGCGTTACAAAACATAAACAATAACATTGCCGACAACACAATGGTTAATTCGCCATTAATAACGAACGAACATGCATATCTTTTGAATTTTCATTTCACAATAAAATACTAACTGTACGCTGACGAATGAATTGTATCTGTTTATCTTATCCTCGGTTTATCGTCTATGCGAATGTTAGTCACCATAATGATTCTTTGTCGTTCGCGGAATTTATGTACGGAGAAAGAAAATGTATAATAATATTAAACTACTAAAGTTTATTTTTCTTAACATGGAAACAATAGCTTTATACGATGAACGCCTGCCAAGAAAATTACTTTTGATAGCGGGTGTCAAATACTTGTGAAATATAATATAACCTAGTTGACTCGTCGGAATATTGTCTTCTTTTTTTAAATAGTATTTTTTTAATGTAAGAAGATGGTAAACTAGCTGGCAGTTCACCCGATGTTATAAAAAGATTGTTAATAGACGCGACACCTTCTACATAACTAATGCATTTAAATATTGTTTCATCTAAAACGTTTATTTTGAGTTGTTTTTGTATTTGTAATCGTAGTCGTAGTACAAAATGTTGCCTTAATAACTAATTATTTTTGTAAAGTATAAAGGAAGTTATGCCAAAAACTCCTCTAAAAATAATTTATATGGTAAGTGATATACAATGTTTCGAGACTAGTTTCAGTTTATTCTTGCATATTCGGTAGAGAAAGAAATAAATCAAGGATAGTTTCGTTCCACGCCGGATGCATTTGTTATTCGCTAACGCCCATTTCCGAATAATAATCAAGATTTCCGATCCTGTGATCCTAAAAGTGCAAAAATGCACGAAGACAAGTCCAGTAGAAAAATTCAATGATAAAAGAAAACAAATGGTAAAAGCCTCGCAATTTAGATTAGACATCTAGGTTGTCTAAAAACACTTATTTGTAAATAATATGATATTTTATCTTTTTACCATTGAGAATGTTTTAACTTTATATACTTTAAATATGTATGGTATATTTTGAAGTGAAAGGAAGTTTTTACACTTCGATGTGTGCTATTTGTAAAGTAAGACAGATTGGTAGAGACTCGTAAGTCGTAGAGACAGTTGGGACGGAGCACGTCCTTGATGTAGTTAATTTTCAAAGATTTTACGATACATTATAATAAGGCTTTTATAAATAAGACATTTTTTACGCATTTATCGCGTTTAATGTTAATTCCCGATGTTACGAACTCTTTCAGCGTTTATGGTCATGTCATCTCCATAATGGGAAACTTGAATTTCCGCGATTCCTCACTGATACATATAAAAAGTAAAATATATTTTATAAAGTCGCAACATCAGTTATGTCACAAGAATCAGAATAAGCTACTTCTGGATATTGCTTTTCTAATATAAACGTCCCAGTTTCTCCCCCAATATCATTAAGGCTGATCCAAGCGATCTTCTTCATAAACACTACTTAGATGGTGCTTTTAAATCTATTATCTGAATCAAATCCTTAGATAATATGAATGGCATTTTTATAGCGTTCACGGATGAGGTAGTTCATTGATAGTAGGAATGCTTGTATTTACTTAGCTTTATTAACGGGCAACAATGCAAAACGTTTATAATTTGGTAGGGATATTAGATCCTTTGCCAGGACTTTAGCATTATTGCGCTAATTATCAATTAGCGGGTAATTAAATTCATTACTCGCTAGAATGAGGCCTGGAAATACGAAATTCTGATTATTATTTATTACAAAAATAGGTTATACAGGTTATTGCTCGTTATGAGAGACTATTAAGCGTAACCCGACATTGCCGGCTTCGTGTACACCCCACACGATTTAATTTGATATATCTTCGGATATTACTGATCCCTTAAGACGCATTGTTGTAATAAGGCACTTCGCAGCTGTACGAATAAAAGGGAAAGGTCGCGGCTGAAGAAGCTCACTGAAGACCGTGATGAGATTCAGAGAAGAAGAGGAGAAAAAGAGTATGCCCATGAACGCTGGAAAATGTTGGAAACTTCGGGAATTTAAAAATGAACTAATTAAACCCGGTAATAAAACGCGATAAAATCCATGACAAGTATTTCGTGACAAGTATGAGTTTATATTTTTGATTTTTGTCTGTTAAATGAGGTTTGAGGGAATAAGAGTGTTCGGACTTTAATAGGACGGTCAACGTACTTTTCACTACTCTGGTGTTGTAGACGAGTGCGAAATGATTAACAGAGTTACGTTGCAGCAGCGGTCTTTACTACCAACTTCATTCTTAGTTGAAAGCCTAAGAGGGCGCATGCCCATTATTAACAAGACCGTAAGAGTTCTCGTATTGTTTTTTTATCTCTCCGAGCCCTACGTGCGACGAAACTGTACACAGTCCTTACGATTGACAAAGAAACATTATCAAACAACGACAAAGACAGGCCATGCTTTATCGTGAGTCACCTTCTATCTAAAAGACTTTGCCACTTTCCATTTAAAAAGAGGTCCTTTGTGATTGCAATGCACTCGTCGTCGGAACACGTAGTCGCGTTAATTATTCGTCAGTTCGGAGATAACTGGAACGATGGATCCGGGTGGCCTCAAACAAGGACAACATGCAAAGATAGGGCTTACGAGGATTGGAGTATTTTGAGGAAATCGCGGACTGTTTATAGTCTCTACCGTACTTCGCATTCTGACATCAGCGGTACGAAATATTTCGAAATTTTTGAAAAGTTTGCGATCAGGTGTCTAACATAATTAATTCTTTCCATTCTCAATAAAACTATTATCCAAAAGACCGAGGTTAATATTCCGCAGCGTACAAAGTTCTTGTCCATATATGTTTAGAAATTATACTAACTTTTAATTTATTTATCTACAAAATTCACATTTTAACTTATATTGAGTACAGAGGCTAGAACCAAAATTTATATTAATCATAAAACAGTTTTTTTCAAAACAGATGGGTACAAATATATATTCAATGAGTAGCAGCAAATTTTAACTATTTACATACATTCTTTCTTTTTTTTAAAACATTGCCCTTAATTTATGCCTGCGTTGTAAGGAAATTTTACAAACATAAATTTCACGCGGGGAAACACCCATTAGTTTAGTTCTAAGGTACATATTTTTTTATTATGAATTGTGGAAATAATGGACTATCCAAAAAGTAAAGGGGCATCGTCTTTTAGAGGGTAGATGTGATTTACAATGGGAGAGACATACTTAATAAAGTGTCATAGTAAGATGGAGCCTGTTGAGTGCTTGAGTATTGTCCTTGATGCATACTTGACCTACTTAGTGGGCAAGTGATGTTAAATCTGACCTCTACTTGAAAAAATCGCACCATACATTTCGTTTAACCGCCTGCGAACGCTCATTGAAGCTTAAATGCAAGACTTACAGATAAAATGAAAGAATACAATACGTTCCATTGTTCTATTATATCATGCTTAAAGGAGATAAGTAGATCACTGTTTTAATAGCAGTAATGAGTAGTATTTCTAGATGAAAATATTTTTTCGGATTCGTCGCATTTATTTTTCATTTTAATTTGTGGCGTTTCAAATGTTTTGCAGCATTAACGGCCACGGGACAGACAATGGGACAGAATTTCCCGTTCATGACGTCAAATGACGTCAAATTTTAATTTCCTATACTTCCAATACAGACAAACGTCGGGAATTAAAGTTAACATGAACTCGATAAATTGGCCTAAAACAGTTTCATTTAGTAATTCGAGTAGGGATAAAACGTAATGAGTATATTTAGCGCATCAAATCGAGCTATATTAGTTCAACAAATTTCATAGTGAACGAGCAACCCAATCGTTCATCCTTATTACGGGCGCCGCTACGCCGTTGATTGCGATTTTAATTGCCACTACTAACGAACCACGTGTCTGGCATCGATAGAACACCGCGCAGACGTAAACTCGCGCGTTCGAGAGGGAACAAATTAAAAACGGCGCAACGGACTTATGCCCGGTTCCTATATTCAACGAACGGCCGTAGTTACACAGCTTCGTAATGTTCATAACGACTTGTAGATAAAAGGCGTGTACGCCCGGTTCATGTATTAACAAAACGAGGCGTTTTCCCTACGAGCTCTTGCATTACCTACGGAAAGTGAGTTAGTAGCGTTCCTTTAATCTACAATTCGTTATGAAAGTAACGAAACTATGTAACTAACGGCCGCACGTTGATTATAGGAACCGGACATTAGTAGTGGCGCCGTAAACCCGTGGGACGAATAAAAAGCTACCGCCGATGTTGCACAAGTTGGCCGCGTCCGTTCGCTTTAGTGAATGAGTCACACATGGCCGAACGCGATGCATTGTTGAATTATGCAAACGAAGCGAGCTGTAGGAACGAGGCTTCGAAGAGACGCACGTCCGAATGGAATGAATCACCGAGGATAATAGTTACGCGATCGCAAAGCGATTGTAGGCCGCGTCCGTCCCGCTCCGAAGGACAAAATGCCACGGTGGAAGGACCAAAATTCCTGTTAGTACGGCAAAGACAATGGCCGCTAAAAGTCAAAACGCCAAAACCGACAGAGTGCGAGCGTTAATCGTGTCTTTTGTATCTTAGATTGTTTGTTCGTATTTCCAACGTCACCGTTGAAAGTTCCGAACTGACTTGGGTCGAGGCACTCGTTACGTATAGACGTATCTAAATATCGGGGTAACATTTCGACGCTTTTGTGCGATGCTGATAAGTACTAGCTAGTGGGTGTGTGTGCGTGTGCGTGTGTGCGTGCGTGAGATGGCGCCAAGTGCGCTGTCGCTGTCGGCCGCCCTCGTGTTACTGCTGGATGCGGTGTCAGCGCACTACACTCCGACATGGGCAGTCCACGTGCCTGGGGGCAAGGAGGCAGCTGACGCGGTGGCCTCCGAACATGGGTTCATCAACCTTGGAGAGGTAAGCCACAGATTATATTTGCGAAACATTTTCTTTTCCCACAGATTACTACCAAAAGTGAGAGCTGGACAATTACTTAATAAGTCTTTTTCATAGATTACATTCAAAAACAGATAACTCTTGGAGGAGAGTAAAGAAAAACATCCTCAATCTCTGATCAGAAAACCATGAAATGATATTAGGAATTGGGGAGATAATTTCATTTTATGTCCATTAGTGTTATTTCGCTTGGAATTAGGGATGACCCAGCACGCATGAAACTTTACTTATGTCCCATAGCCGTGTAATTTAATTAAGTTTTCTTGGCCCAGACGCCAGTCAGATGGTAAATTGACAAAATAAACAATGACGTAAGAAAACAAAGATTGTCGACTTATAAATTGACACGTTTTCTGGCTTCCCATTGGTTGAATAGTTGTTTGATATTATATAAATATTTATATGCATGCCACATAAGCGATCTTCTAAATTTCGTAGGCGAAGATCATTTATTTATAAACACTAACTACACCATGGGAATTGTAAACAAAGTTAAATGAGATGGAAGTTACCTGTTAAATGCAGTTTTTGAGTATATACTAGAAATCATAAATACTACTACCACAGTCCTATCACACAGGAGCTCCTGATGTTGCATAAATATGCATAAATATGCAACATCAGCAGCTCCTGCTCCTAGTCTGCCCATGTGGGCGGACTAGCCCGCAGAGTTGTAATGAATGACATGTCTTCAAGGTAAGAGTGAATAGGTTTTTACTGAGCTAGCGCGCTTATCATCAACAGCTGCACCGCTGGTTACCATCAGGTAGGATGGCAGTCAAGTAGTGCTGGCCAGTGAATTAAAAAAATAAATAAATTACCACGGCTTTACAGAATTTTATTACACTTTTACGTTGTCCAATAGGTTCATATTTTTAAAGGTTAAAGAAGGATAAAACACTATACAAAACTATTAAGACCATTGTTCTCTACACGTATATCTGTCACATATATAAGGCTATAAATACAGAGGTACTTAAGCAAATAATCAAAGCAAAATGTGACCTCATCCATAATTGATTTGAGTTCGGTTCTTATGTGATGTTCCAGATGAACGAATTGCTTTTGCCCGTAATGTTACGAAACGTTTGAACTTCGAACTCAAATTCGTTTAGAGGAATTGACCGCTGAGTGATGATGGGGTCGTCTACCCAAAATGTCTAGTTGTACCTTATATTAGCTATCATTACTTATCTTCATTCGGTTGCTGTTATATATTACTTATTTATATCCCCCACAAATTCTCGCAACCTGTGTTTTTCCGGTGTTTTTCGAACTCTACCGCTTTTACGTTTGTTAACCTTTTGTTATAAAACACCTCAGTGCTGGTTGTGCCTCATTGCGAATTATTTCAATTTTACACTGTTGAAAACTATGGACGGTTAATCCGATTTCGTTAACGATGAATTATAAAATGTAATTTACGCGTGATAATTCGATTCACAGCCCTCAGTCCCATTTTCAATTTCGCCGTGTGATATTCGTAAAAACGGCTTAACTCCAATTTGACGCTTTGATGAGTCAATCACATAAAAAAAAAACTTTTGGATTTAGAAACGTATCTAATCGATTTTGCTAACGACCGGTTTCAATATTCTAACTATCGGTAGATTTAGTTACTGGAGATAGAATTTTGATTCAAGTATTATAATGTCAAATACCTATCGCTAGTAACCAAATCTATAGATAGATAGAATATTGAAATCAGCCGGAAGTCTATTCTACTTATGGTGTGCCATTATATTGCTGAGTAAAAGGTCTCTAAATGTTTTACGAAGAAAAAAGATTTTAGCCAAAGGCGTCTTGCAGAACAAATTGGGATTTCCGCATCGGGGTTGGAATGAATAAAAACGTTAATAAAGGGTTATCTTTTTGCCGTTTAGTTCTATATCATTTATTGATAATTTTTACTAAAGTTTTCTTAATTTCCTAATGCATAGAAGTAGTATGTCATTAGAGATATTTAGGGAAAGGCATCGTTGCTTCTCCAGAAATTTAGTGGGTTAGAGTCGCAGCAGGTTTTTTTTAGATTTTTTTTAAAACATTGTCCTTATTTTAGCATAACATTATCCAGTGTTGTAAGGACATTTTACAAACATAAATTTCACGCGGACAAACACCCAAATGCGAAACAACTCTCTGTGGGTCACACAAATAGTTATCCCGTGTGGGATCTAACCCACGACCCCCGATGCCGAAGCCTATGCCTTGGCGACGGCGCCACGGAGTCATCAGGTCGCCAGTTTTTGTTAGGTAAGTGAGGTAACCGGGGCCACCTTCTTAAATTTGTCAACTGCAATCTCACGGGAGTTTGTGGGCGGCGGTAGTCGTTTATCTTCAGGTAACGCTTTACCTTGCTAATTTTTCACCGTCTTCAGTAAAAAATAGATTTAGCTGTTTTATATTTTAACAGTAGGTAGCTTCTTTAGTAAAGATTCTATATCTGTGGCAATCTGTCTCTCTTATATTGATCAAATTCTCTCTAATTGGCATTTAATCGTCCGTCAGTAAAGACAAATGACGACGCATTTATTAATACCACTTGTGTCGCTGTTTGCAAGCTTTGATCAATTAAATACAGTTTATACTTTATTGTTCAAGTACAATTTATTAAATTTTATATCATCTGCAATTTTTGGGGATATTTATGAGTCAATTCAATAGTCAACACTGTATGCAACAAATTTTAATGAATGAATCGAGTAAATTTGAATTTGTATTTATTTTTGTTCCATGAGCCGTGATAGCTCATTTTCCGGGCGCTCGCTTTAATTCCATATACTCGAGCAACGTGAGTTAGATCTCCGGTGTCGCCGCTAATGAAATTGTTAATTTTTAGTGCTATAATTCATGTCACATCGTGAGGAAACCTGCGTATTTTCGAAATAATAACAAAAAAAAAATTCCGAATAGAAGTGAGGTCCGCCATACCGCAGTGGAGCCGCGTGGAGGACTATGCCCGGATACCCCTTTTACATAGGAGGCCTTTGCTTAGCAGTGGGACATTTATAGGCTGTTACTTTACTTTTTTGTTCCATATTCTTGTTTATAGACATAACCCAAAATCTGTATTACTGTAGGTTTGTAGCTCAGGAAGCGTTAGTCTGATTTAAATTATCTGTTTCTGGTTTCGAAATACATCCTGTGCAGTTTCCAGTAAAGTTGGTCGCGATAGGTTAAAGAGTTCATCGCACGCTAACGCAGCTAGTATTATAAAGAGGAAAGATTTGTTTGTTTGCATTGAATGGGCTCCAAAACTACTGAATCGATTTGTAAAATTCTTTCACTGTTGGGAAGTTACATTATTCTCAGGTGACATACGCTATATTATATTTTGAAAAAAATTAGGGATCCATACTAAAACTCCAATAATGTAACCCAAGGTGTACAAAAATTACCTAAAATATTCTTTTCATCACGTGCGCTGCCAAAACTATTGCGGATAAAACGAAATAATGTACTATATCGTTAATAAAAACAATAAAAGTAATTAAACTAAATGAAACAACCTTGGGGTTTCGCGTTGTTAAATACGAAACGGAACAACCAATTATACGGGAGGAAATTTAATTTAAGTGTCAAGTTAACCCATTCATTAATCGTTTCGCGCGTTTGTTTTGCTTCTATTGTAGCTGAATAGGATTTTCTTTGTCCCGCTCCCGCCAACACGAATTTGCATATTCGGAATGGGCAGGAGCTACGCTCTGATTGGGATGTTCGTCAGTACGTTTGCAGATGTATTTTTGTCGTGTACTGATTTACAAAACGAATCGAACAGAGTTGCATAATGTTTTTTGTCTTTATTATTACGAAACGAGACTTCGGAGTGAAGGAAAAGCAATCTTTTTTTTATGTGAAAAGTTGCCAAACGAGCAGACGGTTCACCTGATGTTAAGTGAATACCGCCGCCCATGGACATCTGCCACACCCGAGGGTTACAGATGCGTTGACAACCTTTTGAAAATTGGGCTCCGGCTACCTTACTCACCAGACGAAACGCGAAAGTATTTGTCATACTTCCACTTTACGCTGGCCTTCTGTGAGGTCGTGGTACTTACCCGCACGGGCCTGCCCATTCGTGCAACAGCCGAAGCTGCTGCGTGGCCCTACCAATTTTAAGGGATTGTCTTCGGAATTTTATCAGTTATACTTTTCTAATATGTGCAAACGGGAAAATATGTGATCTTTCGTATTTTGAGTTAACCTATTGAGTATGTTTTTATTTATTTAAAAGGCTTACCAACTAAATACATAAATAAAATTATAACGTTTAAAATAAAATAATTATTATATAATAGTTGTGTTACCACCTTTCTCTTTATAACATTGAAGCTATCAATTAATATATTATTACACAATTAATATTATTTTGTAATAT
Organism: Iphiclides podalirius; assembly: GCA_933534255.1. Classification (NCBI taxonomy): domain Eukaryota; kingdom Metazoa; phylum Arthropoda; class Insecta; order Lepidoptera; family Papilionidae; genus Iphiclides; species Iphiclides podalirius. The sequence goes on along the minus strand of OW152831.1, from coordinate 4,837,748 downwards.
ACTCATAGAATAATATAATTATAATGTTCGCTAAAACTATTCATTGTTCAAAAACAACGCTTCACACAAGGTTTACAGTACATTACACATACAATGGTTTGTGGTCGTTGCAATACGCTCTATTGCTTAATCTGTTATTGAACTAAATTTTAAATTAAACAATAGGTTGTCAACGCATGTTCAACCCTCGGGTTTAGCAGATGTCCATGGGTCCACTTAACATCAGGTGAACCGCCTGCTCGCTTGGCAACTTTTACATAAAAAAGTTAGTTTTTATCAGTGTCTAAAATTGTTCGGTCAGCATGTACCCGGGTGAATTTTAAAGTGTTACATTTTTTTCTGAATTCACAGCGTCTTCAATGACACCGTGGCACGAGAGTACAATACAGATATTTTTACACGTTGCTCCCAGCGAAACGGTTCACTAAAACGCGTTACAAACGGAAAGCGTGGACGCGCGTGGCCATATGTAACCGTGCGATGCGATTTGCGGCGGGATGTCGTGTGAAGTAAACCGCATCCCTAAACGTGCGCCGAGATAAAATTAGAAGCGTATTTCGGTATAAGCGCCGGATTCGAGGACTGTTGGCTCAATGATGGTTTTCGGAAAGTGTTTTACTAGCGTTCGATACGAATAAGTGTAAGCATACATATTTTTGGTATCGAGGGAAATGTTCAAAAGGTACCCTGTCTTGTGGCAAGTCAGAACGGGGTTCTTAAGCATCAAATCGCCTAGATGGCCACCTTCTGTACATTAGTAGGGGCTCCGTAATCTCTTAGTTCGAGTTGCCCCAGTCTCCTACTTTCACTAAAGAACGTCAATGTACGTAATAAACGCGACTAAAAGGGGACTTTTGCATTGTGGTAGTTGCATTTTATGATAGGCAAGGGATACAGTTAGCTATATTCATGAGCTCGGGACGACAATGGCAAACGTTGACCTACCGATAAAGTAATGTACTTTTGCTAGGTCTACCAAATCAAATAGACGGGGCTGCTAATAGGGGTTTTTAGAAAACAACCTTGACCTAACAATTTCGATCACTCTCAGTGGTTTTCAACACTCAGGAGTGTTGGTCCATAACACTAAAGCTGCTACAGGTAGCATCTTTACTGTTATAGACCATGTATTGCTCTCCTCATTTTTACCAGGCTCACAGCATAGTTGCTCTTTGAAACGAAGAATAAAACACAGTTGTTAATGGAACAAAAAACGTGAACAGAGAGTTTATGTTAAAACCTCTCTCTATTCATGTTTTTTACTTTTGTCATTGCGACTGTTTGGGACAGGAATAAGAGGCGACATTGATCAAGAGCTCTGTGAGGTCGAGGTACAGTCGCGTAGAGTGTAATGGGGAAAGTTTTTACGATTTTTTTTTAAAGAAACTTACCGCTTACATCGCACGGGAAAGACAAATATAGGTTACGATGAATCTTCTACTGTACTATCTATACTTAAGAGAATGTAAAATCTAATATTACATATATATAAATATATAAACATTATATTTATATAAATATATATATTTATATAAATATATATATTTATATAAATATATATATTTATATTTATATATAAAAACTTAAGCTATTAACCTTTTTGAAATAACATACGGTATACATTATTATAGACTCAGCGTCGGCGCGGTACACTCTTATATTTGACTCGGTGGCACAGATGCTAAGCTACTGGTTACGACACTCGGGAACATGGGTTCAATTCCCATACGGGACAAATACTTGTGTGATCAGCAGACATTTTTCGGATCTCGGTTTTTTATTCCATGGAGGTGAAGTCAGGCCGGTTGTAAAAACCTAGTCAATACCATTAAAACATGATTCATATGTTGTGTCAACCCTACTAAGTTAGGATATATAATAGGATAGGAGAAAGGAGAATGAAGAAAATACAATGAAAATACGAAGTTATTTTATATAAACGTAAAATTATCATACATTACAAGCAAAAAGCTATAGATAGTTACATCGAAGTTAATTGTCCTGGAATATATTCTCCCTAAGAAGATCCCAAAAACATGATACGTTTTACAAGGAAAACAAGAAGTCATTAATTTCGTGAACTTCATAAAGTCTGAATAAAACCCACGGCTCATTATTCTGAGGAAAGAAACTGAACAAAACTTTATTATATACCTACATCGAATACGAACGCATTGATACATAACTTTTTGTGCTATTCGCTTAATGTACCATTTTTATTTTCAATTTATCCCGTTCGAGCGGTGTAAATTCTCATAAAATTGAACGCTAGGTTCAATTTTATGAGAATTTACACCGCTCTTCATTTACTACGAAAATAGGGTCGGACTTAATGATTATAAAATTCGGCTTCAACGAAATAAGGGAACCTTCATTTTGTTTTTCCTTTTTTACAGCTCTTTTCCAAATTATTTGGGATCTTTTTCGTGTTTCAATTGGCAATTAAAATGTTAAAGAAGATAGAAAAGTACTTTTTATATATTAGTTTCGCATATTTAAAACGTAAAAAAAATTGATAGCAGCTTCAGCTTACAGGACATACAGATATTGCTGGCGGTAATCTTGTTTAAAGATGAAACATCGATTTTTGTATATTAGAATAAATTTATGCTTTGTTGATAAGGCACTATAGAGATCTTCAAAATGTTTTTATTATGTATGGTACCAGGTATAATACAGAAGGTTTACCTGATGTTAACTAAATTCTACCGCGCTCAGATCTTTTAATATAGACATTACTCATAGTATTCTGGGCACACCCAGTGGCAATTTTTTTGAGAAAGCGCCCATTAAACAGGTCACGAGACGAAATGTATATGTAAATTGCCGCCTTGATGATATTATTTCATAATGGTTTATGACATAGATGCTTCATGTTAAAAATATTATATTATGTTAATCTATTTCGGTCACTCAGTCTTTCTAAAGTCGGCCAATTGGTATCAACAATGTTCAGCTTTTTATTAGTGCACCAACTGCGGACTTTAATGCTTTGAAACGTAGCCGAATCCATTTTTAGAAAGCTCACCGCCTCGCGAACGGGAGGGGGAGGGGGGCTTCAGAAATAAACGTGGGATTTTAGTGGGCACACTTATTTATTAAACGTGACATCGGGATTTCATCCGTTTACGGCGAGCTATTTTTGTGGTCCAACCTTCCCTCCCTCCTCGCATAGGGATAGAGACAGTTTTCCATTCGCTGTGTCGCTTGAACGTTTTTATGATAGGATAAAAACGTAAAAATCATGTGCCGAAAATGTTATATGACGAAAATGAAACGTTTTATCTCTTTCGCCTTATTTATTTAATAGTGCAAGTTCTCAACAAGTTTTAAAACGGCAAATATTGAAGGGGACAATAGTATGACGAATGTTTGTAGAGTTTAATACTTCATGGTGTTTTTACATAATGCTTTGACGTCATTTACCGTTTCAAATTGCAATTGTGAATTGTGTAACGAGTTAAGGCTGAGTTACTACAAACGTACTAATTTAATGCTCGTTAAGTGATAATTGCGGACTCTCTGTTGAATAGTTAGACTATCTACAATTTTTATATAATTTTTTTTTATATTCGTTAAAAAGTGAATTATTTTTTCATAAATTTAAATAAATAAATATTTTTGGGCATATTTTAACACGTTACCTAGTTCCAAACTAAGCAAAGTTATAGGTACAAGGTATTTGAAAAACATACTTAAACATACTTTTTATTTCGTAATTATTTACGAATTGTAGATTATATTATAGTTAACTAATATTATAGTATTGAATATGTTTTAAATTTCCAGACACATTTGTACACAACTTTCTCTAGTTCCAAACTAAGCAACGCTTGTACATTGGGTACTAAATGGCTAATAAACATACTGAAACACACTCCGAAACTCGGAAACAATTATCTTTGAGTCGTAAGAACAGTTGTACCGTATGGGAATTGAACCTACGATCCCGATGCCCATGCTAATACATTGGCAACTGCGCCACGGAGTCATGAAAATCTAATAATGTAAATAAATACTTATTAAAGACATAAATACCCAGACACTGAAAAAGCTATTTTCATCACGCAATATTTCCAGTAGTAAGGATCGAAACCCCACCCTTTTCCGGGATCCAATTTATTAAAAGGTGGCAACACATCTGCAAACCTACGGGTGTTGCCAATTTCCATGGGTGGCGGTTATCACTTAACATCAGGTGAACCGCCAGCTCGCTTCTCCCATTAAAACTAAACCCTATGGCGGAAGGGACAGGTTCACTAACCAACCATTTCACAAATCAGGTCGTACCATCAATGTTATGTGTGTTCACCGACCAGCTTAAAGAAACTTTACCAAATTCCTCTGCCACAGTTTAAACCGTGGTAGGGCCACGCAGCCTCGGCTGTTGCACGAATGGGCAGGCCCGTCCGGGTAAGTATCACGACCTCACAGAAGACCGGCGTTAAGTGGAAGTATAATACTTTCGCGTTTCGTCTGGTTAGTGAGGTGGTCGGAGCCCAATTTTTAAAACGTTGTCAACACATCTACAACCCTCAGGTGTAGCAGATGTCCATGGGCAGTGGTATTCACTTAACATCAGGTGAACCGCCTGCTAGCTTATAAAAATAACAATAAAATACTCCTTTAAAGCGAGCTGGCCCGACAATTGTTTTGGTAGAGCCTGCGCTAGAAAATTATCCTAATTACAAGAATAGTTGAAACCTTACGAAATGGGTGACCGCATACGTGTCTCGGGGCTTGAGATGCATTTTAATATAAATAGCTTTCCACAATGGTCATCCATTTCGTTATTAAATGGCGCGGAACTTTGTCCAGCTTTGATCGTTGCGGCAAAGATCAAAGCCATACGACGCGACTATCGCCTTTCGTGCGCTGTAAGGAGAAATGCATAAATCACCTCATACATTCTCAGTCTGTAAAAGTCTCCTTTTATTCTACAGAATGTACTTTTTTCTTCTCATAAGGTGACTCTACCAGAGTCAAAAAGCACTGAAGCTTAAACTGCTCCACCACTTTTCTGTTCTACGCATATATGTGTGTAATAGGTAGTATCTTTATACTACTACTAATGTAACACAATTATCATTATACATTATTGAATTTACAATGAGTACAATGGCATGTACTTGTATAAAATTTTTAGGTTTCTATAACGACTTCATTCGACATTGAAGTTAGAGGCATTCAAACCTCGACCTTTTCAAGTATGCTTTAGTCAACAAGGTCTATATATTTTCAATTAGGATTCTGAGCCGCTACGGATTGATCGATCGAGATACTTAAGGCCTATCATTAAGATAATGAAGCCGTTGTATAAAGTTCATTAAACGCCCACCGAGATAAGGGTGCCCGAGTACTATTACAAATTCATAACGAGTACTATCACACTATTATAAGTATTAATAAACAAGCTTTGTGCATTTCGAAACATAATTGATATGAATACACGGTTTCGTTGAATTCTACTGGAAGACAGACATTCTCGGAGACGCTCCCGGCATTTATAACAGCTTCATTGTCGAACGCTGGTCGAACACCGCTTATATTATTCGCGCCAATTGATACGGATGGCGTGACACGATAAAACTCGCTTTTGGCGTGTGTACTCGCACAAACGAATTCCGGAGGCAGCGCGAAGTTGACGAAACTCGTATGCGTCGCTCGCGGCGAGATGAATTATCGCTTGACTGTTCCCCCGTGTAATCGAAAGGTTTACGCCTTGATGAAGATTCTATTTATTTCTTCTACAGCGTCGCCAAGCGTGTTTTGCAGATTTTGCGGGCGCCTAACGCAAAACTTTGTTTGTTACCTCGGAACAGAGTTTAAAAATTCTTTTTGCATCGGTTTCCGTTAAGCTCCCGTGTGTTACCATATTAATTTCATTGGTATCGTTAAGCTGCAATGGACTTCGGAGATGCATCAGATAACTGTTCCAAAATCAAATAGAAAATGTTATCTAGTGAGTGAGATATTGGAAGTCGGGTTTCTATGAAGTTAATAAAAAAGTAATGTAATGCAATACTTCCCCGGTAAAGTAGTTTTAAACAAACCGTAGAATAAAGATAACCAACATAGCTCAGAAGGCGTGTAAGCTGAAGTGGCGATGGGTCGGCCATATATCTCGTAGAACCGATAACCGTTAGGGAAGAAAGATTCTCCAGTGGCAGTCTCATTGGGGTCGTCCTAGACTGCTTGGCCAGCATCGCAGTGTAGGATGACCCCCCACTAGATGGAGTGACGACCTGTGCAAGTGTGCGGGAAGACGAAGGATGCAGGTGGCTCAGGATCGCGATTCCTGACAGTCTGTTGTTTGAGTCCACTGCTGAACATAGGCCTCCCTATGTTCAGCAGTGGACTCAAACAGGCTGAAATGATGATGAAAGCTGTTTTTCTACCTGTTAGTGCTCTTTCACAGTACATGGCAACCTGTTTTTTTGCTCAGGAAATAAAACACGTCACAATTCCAACACTTTTTTGTTTACTTGTACCGCGATAGAAGAAAATAACGTGGAAACATTACACTCGTATGTCCAAGAAACGAAAATTTCCATGACATGTTCGGTCGGGCAAGTGCCAATGCTGACAGCATCGTGTCATGTCCTTTTCACCTCTGAACAAAGTAAAAACTCTGTGTCCTAATTATTCGAAAGCAAATAACTTTGGCACACACAATTTAAATCATGAATGAGTGTAATTATTAAGAATAGACTTTTGATACAGCTGAGTAAATTGCTCGTAAATATTGTTTGTCCAACCTCTTTATTATTTGATAGAGACGCTTCCCTCACAGATCTTCACATGTCTATTAATGTTTAAACTATTTGACTGTAAAAATCACTGAGGAAATATTGTCTCTCATATTCAGAACTTAACAAGCTCGGTAGGAATTTTGAGACAAGTTTTCTATCCCTTATTATGTAATGTGTTAGGGCATAGAAAGCAGGAAGCACTATTTACTGCCAGCGGGCAGGTTTGTCCAGCGAAGTACCACGATCTCACAGAAGACTGATAGAACTGGTAGACTGGTGAAGTAGAAGTGCTGTACTTCTTTTACATTTCGTCTGGTGAGTAGAAGTAACAAGAATCAAAAGGTGGCAACGCATCTGCAGTCCTACCGGTTTTGAGGATGTTCATGGGTGGTGGTTATTATTTAACATCATAAATGTAAGCTACCCATCATAAATGTGCCCCCTACTCACATAAAAATAAAGTTAAGTCGTGAACAACGGTTGTCCATTGCTCTTTTTTTAATTTACCAAAACCGAATATATAATAAAGTCCCCCGTACATATTTGACATAATGACAGCGCTATAAAGTGTGCAGTCTGGCGCCACACGGTCTGTCCTTTTGCTCTTTTTTTAATTCTACCAAAACCGAATAAGTATAATAAAGTCCGTCGACCAGCACTGGCCTTTTGATCTAACCTACTGAAACCGTCGTATTGGATGTCTTTTTACATCAACAAGTTATGATAATTTTAAACCGAATGAATTTATTAATAATTATTTCGAGTATAATGTCTTCATTACGATAATTTATAGGTTAACACATTCCTTTATTTCGTTGTTTTTTGGATTATTTGTTTTTGAAAGCGAACTAATAAAATATTACTTACTTGAATAATAATAATATAGTTTTATATAATTTTATAGTTCCTATATGTATTATAAGTTACTTAAATATTGGTATTGCAAAGTATTACTACTATTTTAAATTTATCTTTCATAAGACTCTTGAAGCTTCAATAAAAAATACCAAAATTGAACCAAGAGAAACGACAATTAAACATACATACATACTCTCGAAAAACATAACCCTCTTTCTGGCGCAGTCGGGTAACAATGGTAGAGCAGGTTAATTTTTTAACCTTAAAAATAATAATAGTTACGTCCCGTGTCTATGAACGCTGTATAGTTTTATTTAACCAATTCACAACAGGTGGTAAATGGCGTGAATTACCTAGTTTTGAAGAGCACCGCTGTTCCTTTTACAATGGTACAGTGGAAATAATAGATATTCTCACCTGAGCAACTTAGAGTTGGCTCGGGATCTTCGAAGTTATTTAGTTCAATGTGATTGTCGCTGCACGATATAGACAAATGTGAGGCAGTGATTCATGATCGTAAACGATTCGGCAATTGGAAGAGTTATTCGTTTACCCAACTGGCGTTCGAATTCATAATGTAAACTGTGCGATGGCTTCTAAGGAAGCCATCGCGCAGTTTGCCAATAACAATTGCCAAATAACAGGTAAGCCTGTTATTTGGCAATAATGCAACTCATGCCAATAAAAAGGACTAGGATGAGCTATTTTAAGGATGTAATAATGATGGACAATATTGGAAGGCTCACGCAAACGCTAATAACAACGAAAATGGATTGCGTCGCTCCGTTGCCTCATTCACATAACCATTATCCCGTCCACTGAGTTTTTTTTTGTATAACAGTGGTCTTATCGTAGCCTCTATACACCACAGGTTGACCTTGTGTGGGCTCTTCTTCGTTTCATAGTGGTGACCACACTACAGGCTTCTCTCTCTGTCAGCATTATCATAACTGATATTGTATCTTATTTATTCTCTGCGGTTGTCATAAAACACTTATCTATATGTAACATTCATGACTAATTTAAGTGATGAGATATGGGATGTTTTAATTTGTCGTTTTTTATAAGTTGTAGACAATCAGAGCGGCTGCAAAGATGGTAACGGATGAACCGCTTACTGATAGGACATGTCCTATTTTTATTATATATTAATTACTGGTTGAATGTTTAGTATGAAAATGAAAATTTGCGAATAACTTCTTCCAAACATTATATTTGTACTTGACATGAAACGCCGTTTTATACTACAATTAAAAATATATATTAATTAGGCGAATTGCTAAATGACAGCATTAATTACTAAATGCAACTATTCTTTTATGAATGAATCGTGTTTGTTTTTGAATGATTTGCAGCTTTTATTGTCATGGTACAGGCTGAGGTCTGTAACGTTGAAATATCAGGAAAAATCAGACATTTTACATGGTTATCGATTAAGGTTTATGGCGTCATAAAATCAATTTAAATAAGTTAAGCACTTTATAATTCCTCTTTGTAATACTAATTGGCATATTTAGGAGCAATTGTTTTCTATAATTTACCATATTTCAAACACGTGCCTACCATTTAAAAGAAGTCATTAAAATTCAGACGAAATTAATGTTTCCGATAACATTGTTGGTTAAAAGGTTTATTTACACACAAACTTAGAACCGCAGCTGATGAGATAAACTAATTGAAAATTAGTTTAAAGTTAATTAATATGCGTTAACTTCTGACTTACGGAGAGCCATTACTCTATCAATTCTCGGGGGGGTAATAAGAATACCCTAAAATTGGGAACAAAAAACTTTGGCTATGAACAACATAATATATATGAAACTTCGTACAGGAAGTTTTCTAATATCCTTGGATGTTTATCAATGTTTTACGGAAATTATGAGGAGTTAATATTTAGCGACATACGAATAATAAGCGACAGTAGAAAAAGCTTTTGTTGTTTTGTATTCATGGACTTTGATCTTCGGTCGAAGTAAGTGTAAAGTCTTTAACACATTTGATATACTTATGTAATATACGTTTCACTTCAATACAATTGTATATACATACTAGCTGTTTCATGCTATTATACATCCGCGAGAAACGTTTTTGATTCACGCCCGTAGGTGGTAGCGTGATGTTAAATACCACATAATCTTGAAGAATTGGGATATATATTGCAATAATATTTTTTTAAATCCGACTCTATCGTTCGAGAGATTAGCGAGATTATTGCGTGCATATAAACGAATAAACAAACTCTTCAGCTTTATTCTATCAAATACAGATTTCGTATGGGAGACGGTACGATCAATGGACTCATCTGATGGTAAGGTATCATAGCCGCATATGGCCATTGGTCCTATTTTATACATGAATAAATATAGGTAATAAATGCGGATCCCAAGTAGAAGTACGTAATCATGAACATATAAGAACATGAATAGTTTAAGCGAAAAATTTAAAAATAGCTCAAAAGAGGACCCTTTTCAAGTAACTTTTAATGAATAATCTTTTATAAAAAAGTTGTAATAGACTTTCTAGATCGTAACGATACGAGTACAGAGTAATTTCAGATTATTAAGCGTGAAAATTCACGGAATCATATTTGCGTGTGTGTGTGGGCGATGTAAAAAGGTTTTCCAAGGATTGCGGATTTTGGGAAACTATTACATGCCTACTCTTTTGGGTAGTCAGGCGTGAGCGAATGTATGTACATATAAATCTATATATGTATATTTGTAAATAATAATCTCTTGTCACAGTGTATATTCGCGATGGACTCTGAAAATACTCAATCGAATTTTATAATTGATGCATATTTTGCGTCATATCTTCCAACTCAGGACACTTAACTAAAATAATTACCTCACTATTTTTATTGCAAATTTGGCATTTTTATTGCTCAAAGGTTCGAAAGAATTTGTAAGTTGTATAGCATTGTTAACTGTACTGTTGTTTAACTGCGGTAGGGCCATGCAGCAGCCTCGGCTGTTGCACGAATGGGCAGGCTCGTCCGGGTAAGTACCACGACCTCACAGAAGGCGTAAAGTGGAAGTATAATACTTTCGCGTTTCGTCTGGTGGGTGAGGTGGCCGGAGCTCAATTTTCAAAAGGTTGTCAGCGCATTTGGAAACCTCGGGTGTAGCAGATGTCCATGGGCGGCGGTATTCAATTAAAATCAGGTGAACCGTCAGCTCGTTTGGCAACTTTTCACATTAAAAAAAAAAGATGAGAGTATAAGTCAGTGCATTGATTCACTTTCTAACTATAACTTGTGTCATCCCAGTTGGACAAACAATATTATTATTATTTTCTTGATATCACAATTTGTTGAACGTATTTTTAAGATTCACATTCGACATGACCTTGCTTTTCATATGTGTTCGTGTATTATTATTTAGTTCCATTATAATTAAATTAGCATTAAATGTGCTGTTGACAAAATGTTGTTTACAATCTTTTTTAATTCGTATTAGTGTTTCATTATATTCAATAATTATTAGATTAATTATTTGAGCGTGTAATAATAAAAAGATTTAAAAGATATGAAAGTAAAAGTTTCATACCTCATTATTCAAATGTATTCGTAATAAATATATTGTTCATTAATCATTTTATAATAAATAATGCATGTTAAAATTACATATTTAAATGAATTATACTAAATTATATATAAATTTTGTGTTTATATACAAATTAACAACCTCCAAATTTATTAATGTGGTTGTACTGAACAATTAGGTACAATATTAAATTAGTATAAATATTTGAAGTCTCGTCATTTTCAGAAGTTTAATTGAAACATTTCTTTTTATCCGCCCGTCGACCAAGAACGAGATACTTTTATTTCTGATAAACAAATTAGCACGTATAACATTTTCCTTTTAACAGCGACGCTGTCGAAAGAGGTCGAGTTGTTTGCTCGCCTTATATTAAAGATCACGTCATTCGCTGTTTGGTTAGTGATTTTCATTAATTATCATAGTTATCTACGAACATTAACAGCTTGCTGTTGCTGTCATGACACTGGAAAACTACCTATATTACGCTTTTGAGTCAATTGGCTAGTTTCGTATATCATATTTATGTTTATAGATTAAAAATTCTTTAATGGTATTAGAAATAGAGCTATTTTGATGGTTAAAAGTTGTATTATTTATTGGATAAGTATTTAGTTATTTATTAGTAAAATTTAAACGTTTTAGTTTCTGAGGAGTTTTTCAGTTTAATACCTGCTGCTGTTCACCACCGTACGATGCGTCAAACTGCCAAAACATCGCTACCACCTCGATGGCTGGCTGTCCACCATTGCGCGCTTTTCTCGCATTTTTCTGCCACGCACAACCAAGTTGTGCAATCAAATCAAATCAAATTCGAAAGTAACTCTGTCCGTCTGTCTCGCTTTCACGTCAAAACTACTGAACCGATTTAAATGAATTTTGGTACAATGATAGTCTAGAGACTGAGAAAGGACATAGACTATTTTTTGATTGGAAAAAGGATTGTAAAGGGTTCTTAAAGGGGATAGATATTTATTTAAGGGCTTCAACGCGAGTGAAGCCGCGGGCGAAAAGCTAGTATACTAAAATTAGCAAACTCTTAGTCGGTGGAATCAGTATTCGGATTCGGGTTAGGAAAATAACTATTTATACATATACAACAAGTTTTCTTAATTCCATTCGCCATATTAAACGTGGTACCTATGACGTTCATCATCATCATCATCATCATCATTTAAGCCTGTGTGGGTCAACTGCTGAATATTGGCCTCCGGCCACAGACGTAAGAGGCGACTAAGGGACAAGCTACAAACATCTGGTGGCCACCGATAGATGGCGGGATAACCATCTCGACTCTCCAGACTCTAAATATCCAGGCAGCAGCGTTAAAGGAGCGAGGAGTCTGGAGGAACTGCGGTTGCCAACCCGCTTGCCAGGCGTGCCAACTAAGGAAAACCCCCCCTCATGATATGACGTTACACTGTGATATATTATTGATTTATCGATATTCCTTATATGACGTAGGTGTGCATATTTAACCTGATTCCATTTATCCTCGTAACAGGTGTGTTATGTACCTCAGCAATTCGAATATCTTATTCATGATTGAAAGAAGGGACGCGTCTTGTCATGGCGGAGTTTCGAATTTTGCCAGAGGGCACATTATATATATTTATATTGTCGATTTCGAGGACATACAAAAATATAAAAATAGGTATCGTGAAACTGTCATGTTCTGATATATTGAAAGAAAGTTTGACGACCCGAAAGCCTTCTGTGCCAGAGGGTGTGGGTTCGATCCCAACTATTGGAAAAATATTGTGTGATGAGCATAGTGTTTTTCTAGTGTCTGGGTGTTTATATTTGTATAATGTGTATTTATTTACAAAAGAAAAGTATGTTTAAGTATGTCTATCAGTTTTCTAGTAACCATAGTACAAGTGTTGCTTAGTTTGGGACTAGAGAATGTTGTGTAAAAAAATGGGTCCTAAAATATAGTTTTGTTTTTTATTCAAAACATTCTATTTATTAGTAAAGAGAATTTTATATTTTTAAATTTTTTCATTTTATGAAGCTTACGCTTCATTACGCTTATGTTAGAATACAATCTGCGAATAGCGCTGGTCAATTCAAATTGAAATATCACCCGTACGTAAGAGTATGTGCACTGCGAAATTGTTTTTGATTTTATTCTAATAACGTGAAGACGTAATCACGTAACGACGTGGAAAAACATCGTTAATCGAAAATTGTAAAGCGGGTAGAAACTGAGCTGAGTTCCAATCGCACGTCGGAGGTTAGGCTTATCGGAAATAAATAAATAAAAAATCTCCCATACGGCAGCCGCGAATGAAAAATAGATTTAAAAAATGTCGGCTACTGCATTGAACTGTCAATGTTTATTCTTCAGTTACAGTTTATACCTGATAAAACTTCATATAAGTTGTACAAAAACCAGTTAGGTTTTCTAAAAAAGTCATAGATTTTACGAAATTGAAAGTACGGGAATATATACCATACTAAAATAAAACCAAAAAATAAATAGGTAGCACATTACAATAATATAATTATTAAATGCTTTTACTTTTTTTTCGAAATAAAATATTAATGGCATGAAAAAGAAAAAATTACTATATCAAATCGCAGTTGGAACGCACGAGCAAAATTGCATGACGTGCGTGTTTTTTACTTGATTAAATTCATTCGATCTAGACGAAACCGGGTCAAGCGTCAGTTATCGTTACGCGTTCATTTAGTAGTGGAAACAATTCTAGTGTTTCTAATGCTATTTATATGGAACAAAATAATATACTTATTACTACTGATTATCGCCGCACTTTTTTTTCTCCTGCCTTAATTCCGCAATATGTGGGGTTGGTACAAGTTGTCACCTCTTTTACCAATGGTGTTTTAATAAAGATGACGCGGCGTTTAAAAATTGTTCCGCTCTACATTATATGACAAGCGAATGATATAGAACGTATGATACGTAAAGAGAAAGCAGTCTATAGAATTTCAATCTAATTACACGAATAGTCGTAATTTCAGTGTCTCTGTTTCTGTGCACTAGTGTTATATCTACCTGGTATTTGTATCATTGTCTTTAAGAGTCATATCGTTCTTCACACAGTCCTTCTAAACCTTTCTTGGCTCATTTGTTTTATTTCTAGAACAAACACCAATAATACTCGATAAATTACAATTTTGAACTTAATTGATAATTTATAACCACCTATAATATTTGCCATTGAAACTTAGGTGACACTAACAATTGTTGATGACAGACGTATACCTAATTAAAAAAATTTGAATGTACCTATGTACTAAATGAAGTCACCTATGTACTAATTGAAGTCATTTGGGTAGAAAAAACGACTTTGTAATTGCAGAGTCGTAGTTTTATGCCAATCTCGAATATTTTATCCGAATATATACCGAAAAGAAAACGTCAGAAGATAAATATTTTAAGATGTGTGTCATATAACATTTATCTTCTGGCAGTTAGGTTAAACGTAGAAATAACTAATAATGTGAATTACGTTATTTCTTTTTGGAACAGAAATTTGACTCGAATTTGCTCTGTGTCCGGGCGCTGCTCTGTGTCCGGGCGCTCACCTTTAATTCAATATACTCGAGCAACCTGAGTTCAATCCCCGGTGCCGGCACCAATGAAATTGTCAATTTTAAGTGCTGAGTTATCACGTGCTCAGCGGTGAAGGAAAACATCGTGAGGAAACCTGCATATTTTCGAAATAACAACAAAAAAAAAATATTTCGAAGATATGTGAAGTCAATACGCAGTGGGGCCGCGTGATGGACTATGCCCTGATACCCTCTGTATAGAGGAGGCCTTTCCCCAGCAGTGGGACATGTATAGGCTGATACTTTAGCAGGCACAAGGGTAGCGGGAGGTGGAGAGAAAGAATCAGAGAGAGGGGGAGAGAAGATTAAATACAGAGGAAAATGTACTGGTATAAAAATGACCATAGATTCAGATAGATGTTGTTGATGTATCTACTTTGAATCTTAAATAGACTTCGGTAACTTCAATGACCGTGATGGCTCAGTGTCCGGGCACTCGCCTTTAATTCTTCTTTTTTTTTCGAAAACATTTCCCTCACTTTAGGATAACATTATCCTGTGTTTTAAGGACGTTTTACAAACATAAATTGCACGAGGACAAACACCCAGATGCGAAACAATTATCTGTGGGTCGCACAAATAGTTGTCCCGTGTGGGAATCGAACCCACGACCCCCGACGCCGAAGCCAATACCTTGGCAACGGCGCCACGGAGTCATCAATATTATTCAATATACTCGAGCATCCTGAGTTCGATCCCCGGTGCCGGCACCAATGAACTTTCTAACTTTAAGTGCTGACTTATCACGTGCTCCGCGGTGAAGGAAAACATCGTGAGGAAACCTGTCCGCAGTCCGCAAACCAATCCGCAGTTGGCCGCGTGGTGGACTGTGCCCTGATACCCTCTGTATAGAGGAGGCCTTTGCTCAGCAGTGGGACATGTATAGGCTGTTACTTTACTTTTTTTTACTTTACTAACTTCCATGACAATATTACAAAATGTTAATATGGCGGACTTACTGACAAAAAGTGATTTCAGCTCAGTGCCAATCAGTCAAACGCAGCAGAAGATAAGGATCGAACTATGATTCACATTCAAAGTTCCGAAGTAGGTAGCCTTACAACCCCAGCTTGTAAATTAATTCGCCATATCCTCGGAAATCCACGCTGCATCTTAATATAATCGGGATTATGGCTTGGAAGGCGTACCGCTATGCAAAATTTCCTCCAATAAGGAGTTCCTAAGCGAGATAACTTGCTATAACTCATGGCACGTATTCTTGAGAGTAATATATCATGCTTAGTATAATTTTATTACGTTCTTTGGCATAGCGATGTATTTAAAATTTCACACTTCGCAGAGCAAACAGATATGAGGAGGAAAGCGGAAAGGCAACATTTACATGATGACTTGCTCTAAAAGTTTCTGGAAGAAATAGCTACGTTAGACTTTAAGATCTTACTTTAAGTTACCCCTGTGGAAGTTTTTTTTTTGCTTAAACAACATCTTCCTTCGGAGAATTAATATTGCCAAAGTAATCGGTGCTTTCGCTCCGAGATGTAGCGGATGTTGTGTTAAATTCTACGCAGGGCGAGGTGAACGCAGCTGTGTTGTTGGCAATTCTCTGCACCCCTACGGCACGAAGTAATGGCGAGATATTTGACAGCAGAGTTTATATCTGCGGGGGTTGCAAGCCGCACGGTACCCTAATAAATTTCTATTACCTCTACATACATCCGTATAAAACGTACACCTGATAAAGTGCAAGCTGCGAAATTAGTTTTGTTACTCAAACTCTTGATTAAAATATGTCTTTTTTATATTGTGCGGTTGTAAGGCGAATGGATCGTTTCTATAAATAACAAAGGTTAGTCATACCAGCTGATTTTGATCAGCAATTATTGGATTGTCTTTTGTACGAACTTCATACGTTTGATGTTTATGGTCCTAGTCGTAGCTAACCCAGGCCAATCGTAGTAAGCTTCTCAACTATCTTTTTATCGAAAAACACACACACAAAGAGCTCACAGTATTTTCGTCTTGAAGAGTTCCGTAGAGTTATCGAAGCTTTGAGAATTGAAACTTCAATTAAAAATAATAAGCATTCTTTAAATATAGGAATATTACCTACGCTGGTAAGGTAACTAAGAAACCTTTTAAATAATTTATATCAAAAGGAATAAAATGTTATTCGTTTCAAATTCACTTAAGGCATAAATAAAGTACATGGGAACGTTTTACGAGAGCGTTTGTACACGCCACTTTCTTTGCACACTAAGTGTTAGAATATTCACTACTTTTATTCAAGTAAAGAATGTAACACAGCGGAACATACTTTGAAACGCGCTGAGACAACTTTCCCGCTTATGACGAATAACATACTTGTTTTGGAGAAGTTTGGAAGCTGGTTTAGTAAAAAAGTATAATGCTATATATTTGTATGGAGAGGTAATTTCATGTTGAATAAATCCGCGGTTTTAAAGTATACTGTTAGCGAAGGAAGAATATTTCTTACCCGTTTCTACATTACATTACATTGTGTCATATTGTATTAGGACGGTTGTTGATTCGGCTCCGGGTTGGGTTGTTTCCATTAAAAACTATTTCTTTCATCATTCTCAAACAAAACTAAAAACCTGAATTTTGGTATAAATGTTCGTCAAGTGAATCGAATCTCTAGATTCTAGCATAATGATAATTTAAAATTTGATAACAACGACAATTATAAGTACCTATATTCCGTTTTTCAAACATGTTTTATCTACTCTTATAAATTTTTCTACTTTTCCGTATATCTGCGACCACACCCTATAATTATATGTAATTACAATAAAAAGTAGTTGAGTCTATAATAGAGATATGGGTAAAATTATTTAAAAACATCCTTCTTGATTACTCGTTACTGTATGGTAGAGACAATGGATTGAAATACAGAGTAAAAAAACTGTTCCGTTTTGTTGTTAATCACCGTCTAGCATTTGTCCTGGGGTTATGGACGGTTTTCAATCTAAAGCGTCGGGACCTACTTGGACTTTGGAGCTTCTATATCATTTGTTAATTATTATAGGGTACATCAATGTTGTGCCTCGGGGGAGTGATGGCAAAAAAAGGTCTATGCATCCTCAAGCTACCTAGCATATGTATTGAGCTTTCAACGTTTTTCATACGTTTCGAAGAGATTTTCAACACCAAAGAAAGAGATGAATAAATGGATAGCAATACTTTATTTACATGAAAAGTTTTCAAGCGAGCAGGTGGTTCTCCTGATGCTACATGATTAACATGGGCATCTATATAATATGAGGTTTTGCAGACTCGTTGACAAACTTTAAAAAGGGGGACACGCCCACCTGTATAATGCTTCCGATCCACGGTGATCTTCTGTGGGGTTGTTACTTCTCCGGACTAGCTTGCCCATTTTGCAGCAGTAGCTAAGAACAGATCTTGCTTCAAATGTTTGGCTAATATTCTCATTGTAAAAGTATCTTAGCTCGTCTATGGAGTGTCGGTTATATTTCGGGAGTACAAGCGTGGAGCGTCAGATGCCACGTGTCCATTAATCAAAGTCATTTGTAAGCAGAGCACGCTATTGTATCGTTTACGGAACAATTTTGAAAAGAATTTCCCATCTTGTCGTGTAATGATCGAGTGTCGAGTAACATAGGACGAATCACGGAAAATCACGTTTTTAGAGTTGAACTTTTACGTCGATTATAATATTCGTGAACACCGCGTCCGATTCTATAGGCATTTTGTTCTATATATTTCTTTTGTATATTTAAAAGAGCATTGATTCTTTATAAACGGTAACGAGACAGCAGCTTTATTTCACGTCGGGACAATCAAAAGTATTAGCTGACAAATTTAAAATTGGTTTTCATATGTGATAAAATTTTAAACTGCAAAAGTAGTTTTATTAAGGAGGCTGGTGACCTAATTAACATTAATATAGAATTTTTTTTCACCAATTGGAAGAATAATGTATAATTGTATGGCTCTCGTTTCTTTAGAAGTTTTAACGTGGAATTATGAAAGTTACAGTATGAACTATTCTCTGAAAGTGTTTGGATTAAATAAAGATAACTCAAATAGAAAAAGAAAGGAAAAAGTATGGCAGCTGGGCTTCCGAGTTACATTTTTATACTCATGACTTATTAGTATTTTACCCCCAGATTAGCGCTCGATAAGAGTTTATATATGATTTAGATACATTCATGTGTAATACACTAAAGTGTTCTATGGATTTAATGGTCTCGTTCGAATCTCCATTCAGAACTAATATTGCATTCATAATCTTATCCATAATAAATAGGATACAACATCGAATCAGATTCGGTTGGGTGTAGCCAATATACTCGGCGAACGATTTCATAAGGTAATTTCTCATGTGAGCGGATTTATGGCCGGCGTTTAATTATTAAATCACGCATTACCAGCGATAGCTCCATTAGACAGCTCGGAAACTCCGACACTTCCGAGACCGAACGTGCACAGATCAAAAATTTCGGCGATCTGCCAACGTTGATACGCTCGATAACTAAGACCCGCCGCAGTCATTTACCAACGGGGGATTGTATTCCTACATTTCGGAACGTTAACCCAAGCTGTGCTACATAACCGTTATACGACAACGGTCCTATCAGCGATGCTTTCCGTCGACGCGTTTGGATTTAGAGTGCGGTTCGGTGCTCGAATTGGAGCATTGGACGGGTAAAATTTTACGACGCTCATAACTGCTTCAGCGATGAACGCGGATTCTGTTGTTTTATTTTTCTGCGCGTACCGTGCGCTAGGAAGGAAGGACTCCTCTACGCGTTCGTGGGGTGACGTCGGCAATGGGCGGGGGTGTTCAATATCTTCGAGGGGTAATCGAGGCTTATACGTCTCCCGGGCGCGGGTAGGGTGAGATCGAACCGAAGACGAATGGAATTCGCTCCTTTCGGCGCGATGTTTGTCTCCCGCAGACACAAACAGATGCCTTTTTATCGCAAAATTATTCATATCCATTCTCTATGCTTTCTAACACGACAATTCTTCAGTGTTTCGTGTTTTAACTATAATTTTACATATACTGCTAGCTCGGACCGGCTTCGAATTAATAAAAAAATCTATCGTAAATTTAATTTTTCGTATTACTGATGACGTTTACGAGTGCTGCATTCATCTCGATCAGATGGAAAACCTAACTGAATAAGATATAATAAACTTTTAGCTTATGCCACTCAGGAATAATACTTATTCTTTACTTAGGAATAAAAATTTTGTCATCCATAGGAAAAAAGTAGAGATTTTCACTCAATTTTTTATACACATTGCATAAAAACTATTATACATTCTTGTAATACGACTGCACAAGCAAATATAAAAACTGATGTTCCTTTGGTCGTCCTTTATGCATTCCTGTACCATCTTATAAAAGGTAAAACTTTTGTGATGTATTTTTTAGACGCAAGCGAAAGAAATTTTCGGGCAAAACAAAAAGTACAAAAATAAATAAATGTGAAACGCGTGGGACGTTTTTTTAACCAAAATTAACAATTCTAGGCCAACCGGAAGTATCCGTAGTTTCGGGTCGAAAAACCTATATATTCCCGTTGATATAGAATCGCGAAGTTTAGCAAAAAGTAAGGTCTTAGCATAAATAAAGGAAAAATTCCGAAATATAAAAATGGTTGGAAATAAAGGCAAATTTTGGTACTTACAAGTTTTCGCGAAAATCTACATTTGCCCATATCTTTTTAATCGTCTTGACTCAGGACCTTGATTTTTATACACCTAATAGGGAATATAGACTTCAGTATCTAATATACCGCATGGTATTCAACCAGCTAGGTCTTCCCCTTCCTGAGAAAAAAGGTGGTGATTATTTACCAATTTTGTTATGGCGTTATATTGGGTAGATACGGAACCCTCTCCGTACAAGTTCAAACCGCACTCGTTTTTTTTTTTTAAAATAGGGTTTTGCTTTAACAAAACAGCAACCAATTTCTGGAACAGAAATTGCGCGAACCCAGCATTCACACAAATAATTATTTGAAATTGTGAATCTGCTACGGATGTGGATTTTTTTTAAATCTGCAATAACACGTTGCCGAATAAGATATGACTTATTCTATATAAGGCAAGAGCTCTACTGCAAAAGGTTATATGCCACTTAGTAATATTGACATGTAGAGTGAACATCAAAAGGACTAAAAGGAGAGATTTTAGCGAGAAAAGATATACCCAAAACATGTTTGCCTTCGATACTCGGAAAAACGTTCAAGATTAAGGAAAATATTTAATGTACATTTTTGATAAGACCTCAATCCTTTTCATATTAAATGTATATACGTGTAAAAATCGTTTTATTTTTACTCCACGAGGCTTGTTTTATCATTTTTATTTGATAAAACATAAAGAACACAAAATTCTGCTGAATTATCGTCAAATATTTGTCATGGTACATGTCGTCAAACTGACGAATATTGAGTTTTCATTACATCTTTAAAGATAAGATTAGATAACATGTTACAAAAGCCGAAGATAAGAGATAGTACAGTTCATTTTTAACAATCTATATACGTACAGGTGGCGCCGGTTTTATACCTTTGTTCATAATCTTAACCTGCATATTACTGTTGTATGTACTGTTCTGTACATAAATAAACATTCAAATCTCTCACCCAGAGGGATAGACAAAGACTTTCTTTTTCTTATTTTCTTCTGTCTTTTTTTTAATTCATAAACCCATACATCGCATACATACGCGCTTATCAATAGGTAATTTGAGTTGATACTCACTCAGTGTGAAAGACTCTCTAGACTAGACGAATGTATTTCAATCATCTGGAACGCTGTATTTGAAATTATGTATTTATAACAGTTTTATAAGACCGTCAACCAACAGTATTACGTTTCATAGAAATTGATAATTTTTCTTGAATAAGAAATAAGATTTTCAGTTGTAGGTCATATAATGGTAAGAGAAAGTTAATGTTTTGTACTTTCTAATATGATGCGAAGACTGGGCGCGTGTCACTTAAGTATTCTTTTCTTCTTGAATAAGATACTTTCTTCCCTAACCATGGGGAAACGTACTAATGAGGAAATGGAGGCAACAGATAATTTAGTAGCCTATTTATATGAACGCATAAGCAACACATTCTCACACATTCACCTCTTAGTTTGTTCAGTTTGGAATCTGCCAGACTCCTCTCGAAGAAAAGTTTTCTGTAAACCATGAATGATATATGCTGTGTAATGAATAATTAAGACCTCAATGCTTCATCAAAGAAACTATTTCTTGTGGAATGTGAAAACGATACGTTTTAAAATTCAGTGTGCATTCTTTGTTTTTTTTTTTTTTTTTTTATAATTTCAATATAAACAAGTTTGGATACCGGCCAGTATTAGTATGGGTACACATACATACGACTATTATTATAATAAGTCTGCGGCGCCCGCATGTCTTGATAGCTGGGTATGGAATCAGTAATGCAATTTAACTCAAAAGCACCGTTCGTGTCGTATATAAAGGCACTGGACAGATTGACCGTTTTCCCACCCTCCGGTTCGTGGTAATGAACTTGTAGGGGGTCACTCTATTCGAGTAATAAATTGAGGTCGGTCCTATTTTATATTTACTATAAGACACACTCTCACACTTGTAGATTGACGTTACCTTGAAAGTACAAGATATGTATTTTCATCGCCTTCGCGCAAACTCATTTGAAACGGTCTCATTTCTCCGCTAAGTTTTTTTTTTTCTATTCATTCACACGATTCACGAGTGAAATTACATTGTACGTGAAACCGGGTCGACACTTAAGCGCACTTGCTGGAGAAATCAGTTTGCTCACGACGGATTTCGCCCGACGCCGTTGTTAATTTGTTTGAGCGAGCTAAACCTTCGATCTCCAAACTAACTACACTTCAAGTTCGGGGCCTTCGTGCCGTTTGGCGTAGTTTACGAAGTGAGAAACTTGTGAAATTTCTCGACTTACCCGTGAGATGTAAATATTTTTTTTTACAATATCATTTTCTTCATTTACTCAGCTTCTGATGGTGCACGTGGGCAGGCTTGTCCGGGAAGTACAAAGAAGACTGCCATGAAGGGTAAGTATTACACTTTCGCGTTTGGTGACTGAGGTAACCGGGGCTAACTTTTTAAAACATTCTTACCGCATATTAAAGCAATCTCCGTGAACCCTGTTACGGATCAAAAATATTTCTCTCATCAGTTATACTGTTAGAATATGTGTATCGTGTCAGCTTAAATAAATATCATTTTGTTGGAACGACCCCTTGGATTCAGAAAAGCCTTTATAATTACTGTAATCAAAACGCATTCCCGAATACCTTAGGGATAATTTGACCGGTTCACGTTTCACATTGGAATTTTTTGAAGATGGTTCATTATTAAAATGTTTATCCGACCTAAAGTCCCCGTAATTATTTTTGGCGAGAAATACTATATGCATGTTTTAAATTGAGCTTTGTGCTCATATTTTCGTTCGGCCTCAACTCTTTAATTATTATCGTTTAATTAAGATATTTCAAATAATAAAATAAAAAGAAATAAACAATGTTAGAAGCGTAAGCCCTTTGAATGTAATCTCTATTTTGTAAACTAAACGACCCTACCTGACCTGTGGGTAACTACATTCTATGCACAATATCTATGTATATGCCAGTAATGATAACATTTATTGGCATATACATAGATATCGTTCTGTGCATGATATTGTGAACTAGCGAAAAAAACTATTTTTTTACTTTAACTATTTTGGATGGTGGATTGGCGGATGTATTTGGAATATTTTTTTGTTGATTCTTATACAGTTTTTACTTTTCCTTCTGCCGCTTCCACCGAGTCCGTTTCCACTGAGCGTGTGGCAAAACAACACATAAAATTGAAACTAACAATGTCATTGGTGCCGGCAATAGCCATCCAGCCAGCGAGGTATCGTCGCTCCGTTTTATTTGCCGACCACAAAATCTGTATTCTGATTGCGTCAGAAATTATAACATGACCGGTCGCCGACGCACCGCATAATCGTAACTTTTGAGATCTCCTACTATTATTACTTTGCTTGGAAGCGATTAGCCTTCGGACAAGACAATAATGGTGATCCCAGACGACGGTCATAAAAAAAACATACCTGCCCAGTTCCTAATGAAGGTCGTACCTTGAGGACGGGTGATTATTATTTCTGTGGGAATGCAATAAAAAACCGGCCAAGCGCGAGTCGGACTCGCGCACGAAGGGTTCCGTACCATTGTCTATAAAAACGGCAAAAAATCATGTCTGATGTATAGGAGCCCCACTTAAATATTTTTTGTTATCTCTTTTAGTATTTTTTTTGTTATAGCGACAACAGAAATACATCCTTTGTAAAAATTCAACTGTCTAACTATCAAGCTTCATGAGATACAACCTGGTCGGACGCACAGACAGACGGGCGGGCACACAAACAGACAGACCGACATATAGACGAGCGAAGTCTTAGTATTAGGGTCCCGTTTTACGCTTTGGGTACGGAACCCTTAAATACCCGAGGCGAGCATCTGAGCCCTGTGCTTATGATTTTTTGCCGATGCAAAATCAATTACGTACGGCGTTTGGAGCTTGTAATGGCTTGTTCGCGAGTCTTCTATGAGTAGGGGCGGCTGGCTATATTCAATAAAAGCTCTTATTATTTCAATAAAGACGTATTTCGTTGTAGAGTTATGAAAGCACCCGCAGATGGGTGATTGTGATTAGGTATTGAATTTAATCCGTTTGTTATTTGTGAACTGTTTTACTGAAAATCCATCATCGTATATTTAAGATATATTCATATTGAAAAGGGTCCTCACGTTTAGAGAGAGGCTATTGTCATAATCTCTTTACATTTGTACACATTAAAATGAAACTTTTGAGAAAATTAGGTCAGTAGCAATCTGTGCGTCACATCCCATTTCGGGGATTGTTATTAGGTATTATTTGCCAAAAAATATAACGAACGGATCGCGAAATGAATTGTAAAAAAAAACTTGTAAAACATTTATTTATTTATTTATTTACTTTATTACGAAACTTCACAGCATACAAGTAGTGTTACGCATAAATACAATTAACAAAGATATTTAGCCATCAAGGAAGTTACAACTGTATATACTTTTTTTTATTAATGTGCAACAGGCGTAACATACATTTTAATACAATCTGTAGTGTTTTGTGTGTCTTGCTAAACATATTATACTGGATCATTAAAATCGAATCGATCGAAAAAAGCGACTCAAAAAGAAGAACAATAAATGTTGTTGGCTTCCGAAAACGTACGTCAAGCGAGAACCCGGTATGAAAATTTCGTACATATCCGTTTAATTGCTGTTGGAGCGTGTTGTCGAATATTTGACATTCGATTGCATTACTTCTTTGTTTGCAAACCGTACGCTGCGAGGCTGGAATTGATGATTTTGGCGCCTGTCCAAACTGGCGCAGAAGTTTTTGCGTCTTCATTACTATTATTATAACAATATTTGTTTGTTCGGTTCTCATTGATGACTCCGATGAGTTGCCAAGGTATTGACTTCGGCGTCGGGGATCGTGGGTTCGATTCCCACACGGGACAACTATTTGTGTGACCCACAGATGGTTGCCTCGCATCTGGATGTTTGTGCACGTGAAATTTATATTTGTAAAACGTCCTTACAGCAAAGGATAATGTTATCCTAAAGTAAGGGCAATGTTTAAAAAAAAAGCAAAATGACCGAACTGATGGTAGCCTTGATCTCAGCTATTTATTTATATATTAAAGCAGTAGGTAAACGCCGCCTAATCTCAAATATTTATTTGACGTTTATCACATACGTTTATCGCAACTTTTAATTAATAAAAAAGCATCCATCTAAAATATACTCGTATGATAAAACATGACAATTGCTAAAAGTCCCTCATTATTCATCATATCATGTATTTAAATTGTTATTACATTATATTCATCGCGATTCTTTTCCATTGATTTCGTAAAAGGTAGGGGTTCTCAATTCGGTTATATTATTTATGTTTGTTACCTCAGAATTAAAATCCTTTTTGCGACGGGTTCGGCTTAGCTCCCATGTGGTCTCATATTAATATCATTGGTATTGGAATTTGGTCTCCGGAGATACACCAGAGAAAAATAAATCGAATAGAAAATGTATACCGAGTAAGATATTTGAAGTCGGTTTTGTTTTTTGGTCATAAAAATTTATTTACCCACCAACTGGCTAGTGCTTTGTGTGCTGCCGCGGTCTTGTTCAATATAATATTTTTTTAATAAAAGACTACTCTCACCTGACTTACATCTTCGTATTAATAATACGAAAAAATTAACATTCAAGCCAGTTGTTGTAAAAAGACTAGCTGAACGCCCGATAAATTAACGTAAGTTTTTACAAAGAGACCAGATTTCGTCGTTTGAACAAACGAGCGCGGAACAATCACTTCGAAAGCGAGTCGAATACCTAAAACCTGTTTCTTGAAAACGTGAGTGTGCTAAAGTCTCTGCATGGGATGCCCCACTGCGGGCAAAAGCCTCCTCTGAACAGACGCCTATCAGGCCATAGGCCGGCGCACGACCCCACTGCGAATATAATATTGTGATTCGGCCCCGTGATTGTTTTACTGGGTGTCTCAAGTTTAATGCATTAAAACCGATCTCCAGGACCCGAAACCACGCCGAAATTTTTAATAATTCTAGCATTTTCCCGCGTTTATTTCTCTTATGAAACGCAATAAAGCGGCAAGAAGCACGTCTATATAGTTTCCAATGTATTTTTAAAGCGTTAGATCCACGCAGCAGCGTCTACGTTTGTAGTATGAATTTTTGGTCTTCTGTGATAGTCTTTTGTTCTTGCGCTCTTGGGAGGCGTATAAGAGTTCTAACGTTTTTACCTTGATCCTAATATTTTAACTATTACTGAACATGAATATTAACAACTTTTTATAACGACAAGCAGCACTAGTGGTTATATCACCGTCCGGGAACGCAGCCGAAATCCAAGTGACCACTCCTCCATGCGACCATGTGTCCCTTGGCTCAAGTAGATAACGTCATATCCGGTAAACAGTGTTGCCAGCGCCAACAGGCGGTGATCAAATAACATCAGGAGAACCGTTTATACGAGGCCGTGTGACATTCCAAACACTATCACATGATAACAAATGACAATCAACACTCGTTTCCACAATTTTACATGTACCCTGTTTTTGTCACATACGTTGTTCGCCGGCATAATATAATATTCGCACCACCCGTCAGTTTATTAGGAGTCCAATGACAGCTTTATTGATTGGAAAACATTCGTATTATGTCCGGGAGTTGGGTGTGTAAGTTTATATAACGCGTTGGCTATCGCTAAAAGGGTACGCCGAAACTGGGCCGGAATTTTTTTCTGTGAAAGACGAATAACATTATTCTAGATGGCATCCTCATTTAAAATCGATATAAAGTGTTGATCATATTGAGTTTTCTTGACAATCCCACAGAATAGAAATAGATGCCACGTGTAAATATATGCGCCAAAGAGAGAGTGATTTAAAAAAAAACATTTATTAAGTTACATACATATTGTAGCGTTGCTTTGTCTATAGCGAAATCTGATGCCAATATTTATCAATATCAAAAGGTATAAGGTTATGTCGTTATAATTATTTTGCTACCTGCTTTAATAAAGTCACATTAATTAATAGTCTTACACTCATGTACGAGGTTTCGTCTCGTACATAATCGCGAGGCTTACATAGCAAATAAAACTTCAAAAGAAACAGATAAGTCTTTTCCGTACCAATGAGACCTAGTAAACAGTAATTAGTATAAGTCTATTGGATTCCAAATCGCAACTTCATATGTGGAGCTGAAATCCGGTCCACAAAGACACACAAAACAATAAACGACTAAAAACATTGTGAAAAACAGTGAAGACCACCAGTTGGTGTTTCCAGCTGGATGAAACGTGAACTGCCTTCAAGTCAAGACTGAACCGGCATTTACTGAGGTAATGTGCTGTTACTATGGCCGTATACTCCCTCACCACAAGCGGGGAGTGGTAAACCACACGTTAGTTTAGCACCGATGAGTTATAAAAGAAAACACAACATTCTCTCATCCCCAAACCGGTAATAATAATAATAGCGTGACGGCCCGAGCCGAGACTCCCTCGGGGGCCCTCGAGCTTAGCCACCCGTAATGGAGGTCCAGACAAGGCGCACTCAGCACCCGGCCACCTCAAACCCGGTGAATCTACAAAGGCCTTCAGCATGGATGATCCCTAACCTAAAAAAAATCTCTCATTGTAAGTGCTATGATACATGATTGTCCGAGCGCTCCCTTTCAATTCAATATACTAGAGAAACCCGAGTTCAATCTCCGGTGCCGGCACCGAGGCATTATAACAAAATTAGGAATTATAACAAAAAAAATGTTTCGAAGATATGTGCAGTCAGCCACCCAGCCAGCCCACCCCTCAGTGGGACCGCATGGTGGAGCCTGCGCAGATACCCCCTATACAGAGGCGTCCTTTGCCCAACAGTGGGACATTTATAAGCTGTCACTTCACTTTATTCATTGTAACAACCACACGAAGTTTCAAAGTGAACTAGCTCAATTTGTACGAGCCTGGTGATCATTAAGTTGCAGACAACGACGAGGCCCGGACGAAAAAGAAGACGCGACCGGGGCTCACGACATGTTTTATTTATCCCGTTGTAACACAAAACTACGGACGGGAAAAAACGGCCGACCGAGAATTAGTGCGTGACTATGGCAACCGCTCGTGCGCTCGCGGTGGGTCGCGCTCCGGTTAAATAATAAATCCATTTGAAACAATATGTCCCCGTCTCTCTTCCGCCCCCAGGATACTGTGTTCTGCCTTCTTTTCTCTCATCCTCGTTTCGAGCCCGGTGGATCGAGTTTTTTTTTTAGTTTTAAACGTCTTTGTGTATTAACCCGCGAACGAATGACGTAAATCTCAATTTGACACGACGCGTTGTTTAAGGGCGTCTGTTACGTACATATTGCCATTAACAGGTGTTGTATCTTTTGTGGGGTTAACTCCGAAAACAACACTTAATTAGTTGTTTCGGTCCAAGTGGTGAATGGTATTCATTGGTATTAAAAAGTGTACACGTTCCAAATATAATAATTTTATTTAAGACTCAAACAGTGAAAATAAAAAATAATTATTGTGAATACAATTGCTCATAGGTTTAAACACGCAGAAGTTTCGCATGAAAAGCGCTTAAACTCGACCCGTAAACTCGCGGATAACTAGCAGAGGCTGTGACCACAAAGAAACAACGCCTAGTTTTAACTTTTTGTCCACTAAGCAGTTATATCGTCAACTGCATTGCACAACTCTCTCTAATGCATATTGCACTTAAAAATGTCTGACCATTCCAGAAACTTCTCTGTCAGCAGACGCAGAATGATAAAATTTTTATTGATTGAACCTATTAAAATACAAAACAATTTGTCTAATACAAAAAACTGATTATCTCAAACCACTTGATAGAATAGAGTTTAAGTTGGACATGGGTCGTGGCTAGCCTTCTGGGATACTCCATGTAGATTAGATTTTGGAAGAGCAAAAATATCAAGTTTCCACGATTTTATATAAAAGTGTACTCAATAATATAAAATATACTCGAGCAACCTGAGTTCGATCCACGGTGCTGGCACCGATGATATTGTTAATTTTAAGTGCTGATTTAAGGAAAACATTGAGGAAACTACATATTGAATGACATGTGAATTCTGCCAATCCGCAGTGGGGTCGCGTGGTGGACTATGCCCTGATACCCTAGTGCCCTCGGTATAGAGGAGTAACAAGAGCCGAATTCCGGAAGCTAACTCTTCCAGTGTTCGACATCACACCGACATCACATCTGCACGCCTGCCACATATCTGCACACGTGCAAAACATCTGCAAACCTGCATCACATCTGCAATTCTGCACATCTCTATTGTCAATGTACATAGGCTGAAACCCTCAGTTACCACCCCTGCTATCCATCCCTCCAATATAAATATAGATTACAAATAAGCCTGTCGTTGCAAACCAGTTAGGAATGTGAGTTATTAACTTATCGGACCGCGCCGCTGTTATTTGCATCTGTAAGCTCAGATCGCAGCGACTTCCCAGCGATTACTTTGAGCCACCGTTTTCGATACCGTCATTACACAAACATTTAGGTAATTTTGCCAATAGCGTTTCGAGTTCATAATTAAGGCTTATCGACTGTATCGAGCGCGGCTGTGTTATCGTATAAAGTCTGTTAATTTAGAAATGATTAATAATATCGCGCTCATCGTACGAGTATTTCGTCATTTAAATATTTTTCGATGCGTTAAATTATAGTCACACACATGATTTCTTGGCATCTTTCCTCTGCCCTTTTTACATAATTCGTGGGAGACATAATGTATAATTAATTTACAAATAGCTAGATTTACAAAATTATATCCTGATTTATTATATATATTATCTAATAAATCTAATCCACGCGTCATGGTGCCAAGAACGCTAGCTGCATTTCCTCGCTGAATAGTTATGCTAAACCTTTGATCGAGAAAAGAACCAGCTCTCTTTCACCAGCCGCAGCGTTAAGCCTAGGACATAAACTTTTAAAAAATTTTGTTGGGGGGACCCCTCGGACCTAAAGTTACAACAGCAAATGTAACTTTAGATAGATTAAATCTTGTAAATATTAGATCAATAAACAGTATGATAGTTATTAAATAAATTTTATGCATTTTCATTATAATAATAATGGAGTAATAATTAAAGTAAATAATTTACTTTAATATTATCAATCACAGTAAGGAATTAAAGTCTAAAGTCTAAACGGATCCATCGCTATGATTTTGTTATTAAAATAAAATCACATTCGTATATTCGTACACTATGTATAATCCGTGATATTTTTGTGATAATTCAAGTCGTAACCTGCTTCTTTGTATCGCTTTTTTAAAACCCTGACACTAGGCTATCACTGCTGTTAACCAGATAATATAATTAAATGTTTTTTTCAATTATATTTAAAGCTAATTAATGAAACAGATAATGTTATGAAACTTATTTATCCAATTATGTTAGAGGCCAATCATACAAAATGGTATCAATGGAAATGAATGCTTTCTGCTGCGTGGCTCTATCACAATGAACGACATAAATTGACATGCTTTTTGTGTATTTAGATTATTTTTAAAGCAAAAAAAAACCGTGAAAGTGGTTTTGTACAACGCGCTGAAAATAGACGAGACAGTGAAAGTGATCCAGCATGCCGAATGAAGTATTTATAGACAAGAGGTATTTATAGACAAGACCTCCGATACTGGGTGCATCGGTGGTCTTGACTATAACTACAGACCTTGCAAATTGCATAATACCTCAGTTAACAGCTACCGATCGAGCCGAGGTCCGGCCCTCTCGGGCACCCTCGAATCGGAATGCTAAACGCGTGCTGAGTGACAGCCCAAGCCGAGGTCTCCTCTCGGAGACCCTTGAGCCTGATCACTCCATGGAGCCCCCGCCAAAGCGCCCTAAGAGCTTGGCGGCCTCCCAAACCGGTGAAACTAATAGCGTGACGGCCCGAGCCGAGGTTCCTTCGGGAGCCCTCGAGCTTAGTCACCATAACGCGTAATAATAAATACGCGAGGTTCAGGCTAGGCGCCTTGAGCGCCCGGCCCCCTCAAGTCGGTCGGATCTGTAAAGGCCCCTAAGGCCAACAGTGGCTCATCCAGCCACTAAATAAATTGCATAATTACCAGGAATCATGCCGTCCATGAGCATCATATAATTTTAGCACGTTCAACCTCGACTGTAATTTTTATAATATAGGTTTAGAGGCTTCACCGACTACAGCGCCCTAAAGAAGTAATAAACAACCAATTAACCACGAATTGTCATAACGCAGCTCGACAAGTAAAAATCGAAGAAACCGGCGACCCATATTTAGATCACGGTGAAGTAACCAAGAATTGGCTCAACTCCGGTTATGAAGAGTTCGATGGACGACAAATTCTGAAACAAGACTCGAATAGCTTTCATAGCGTGACTTAGCACCGGCCAAAGTACCCTGGCAGCCTAAGCGCTCTTCTGTGCTCAAATTGTTAAAACGTGATATAGCAATATCTAATTAAGATAGATTTAGATCATATTCATATTTTATCAATTTATACAAGGTATATTTGAGGGAAAAATATACACGTAATTATACGTACACATGTGTATACTAGAACTACTTTAATATTCTCAGTTTTGAGATTTCTATAGTGAAAGTTCGTTTTATTTTCTAATACGAATATTTTGTATATGTAAAAGGTCTACGGAAAGCAAAAAAGCCTAATTGTACCATAGCGATTATGTTTTTTTTTTATAACTTAGAAGTAGTACCCTTATGTCAGCTAAGTGGCGAAGAGGAACGACATTGACGCATTTAGTTCGTGGTGCGGTTTCTACGCGGGACAAGTATCTGTGAGAAGGGCAACATAATATGTACACTTGCGTGTCTATTTCGAACGAAATCTGATAATAATGAAAAAGAAAACTAACTTCAAATAACTCGCTCTGTATTGATTTTATAATTGATTTTCAGGAGCTCCCTAAGAATCTCAATAAAGATCCATACCAATGAAATTAATATGGGACTTCATGGGAAGCACCAGCTTTCAAATAAAAAATAAATCATCAATTCGATTAACTAAGTCGAAAATTCTGAGGTAATAAACAAAAAAAAAATACGGCCGAATTGAGAACATCCTCCTTTTTTGAAGTCGGTTGAAAAGAAATCAAAAAAGAATAAGGTACATTTATTAAAAAAAAAAATGGTATGAGTAAAAAGGCCGTCCTATATTTAGTTTGTTGTAAGCTGTATATACTCGTACAATCTCCAAAGACGGGATGATTCAAAGAGGGTCCAACACATAAGTCACTTACGCCCTCCGTCCCTTTAGAAATCGATGTTCCCATTACACCGAATCGTGTATTTTAACAAAAGTTTCCCGTATGATATTATTCCAGCTACGACGTATATTACGAAACGAATATATTTATAACTCATTACTTTTTGCCTGTTGTTAGTTGAGACTAATAAAAATATATAAAATTGAGACATATGAAAAAACATCTTTTTGTATTTGAAGATATAGTTTTTGTAATAAAATAATTTTGTAGTATCAGTAATATTAGGATATATGGCTAAAATAGCATCTTCTTTTTTATTATCCTGTGTTGTAAGGACGTTTTACATACATAAATTACACGCGAACCAACACCAAATAGTTGTCCAGTATGGCGATCGAACCCACGACCTCCGGCGCCGAAGCCAATACCTTGGCAACTGAGCCACGGATTTGTCAAATCAAATCATGTAATGTAAAAGGCGACATAACTAAATTTAGTTCTAAATTAAGTTGTACGTTGTATCTTGACTCGGTTAACAAAACAGTTGACACTTATCCAGTCGTCTCACATGTGTTAAAAGTACGACGATAAGCTCATCACTGGTCACGCGTTTGACCCATTCCTCCTTTATCTTCACTTATTTAGTTACGTAAGTCTTCGCTCGAAGTTTTCCGACGCATAATTCACAGCTTTCATTTGTATTGGTTACTCATAATTAGTGCCACCCATAATATAATGATTTTACATAACATACACCCGCGTTCCAGGGCGATTCTCACCGCCCCCAGTCACCGATTAGCTAAAAACACAGTCGACGGCCATCGGGGTCTCAATCCGCACCGTAACCTCGATGGCCCTTAGATGACAAGCCGTAGTTAAACGCACGCATGAGCACATGCGCGGCCCTACCCACAGCGTAGGGCCCAAACCCGTGGGTTCTGGCTAGCCCACCGGTTCTGCGTCAGATGAAGCTTTAATAATCTCGGGACTGAAGGCATAAAAAAAAATAATTTCCTAATGGCGGCATAAGTACGGTTGCATATCCACAAATGACAAGAAAATGAGAATGTATGAGCTAGCCCGGACACTGAGCTATCAGAGCCGTGATAGCTCAGTGTCCGCGCGCTCGCCCTTAATTCAATATTCTCGAGCAACCTGAGTTCGATCCCCGGTGCACCAATAAAATTGTTAATTTCAAGTGCTGAGTTATCACGTGCCCAGCGGTGAAGGAAAACATCGCGAGGAAACTTGCATAATTTCGAAATAAGAATTAAAAAAATATTTCGAAGATATGTGAAGTCCGCCAATCCGCAGTGGCGCTGCGTGGTGGACTATGCCCTGATACCCTCTGTACAGAGGAGGCCTTTGCCCAGCAGTGGGACATGTATATGCTGATACTTTACTTTTTTAAAGTGGTAGTTGAGTAACACGGTCTTATAGAAGTAATTAGGGCCAACTAAGGGTTAGAAATGTGTCTGCAACTCTACAGGTATTACATCTGTAATACCTGTGGATTACATCAACCTATAAGCTTATTCAAGACTGGTATCGCATCTTTAATACTATTGGTATTGGAGTTGTCCATACGCAGCGGTAGTCTGATTGGCGGCCACCATTCCTATTTTGATTTTTTTTTGATGATTTTTGTTATTTCTCCTTCTTTACAAAACCACAACGCTTAATAATGAAAGCGAAAACATTTTAAGGAGCGAAAAACTCGCTTCATTGGTATTTTTCCACTAAACAGATGAGACTAACATACATACGTACGATAGTCAGGTATAATGGTTTCCATCCAAATGCGATTGTCATATCAATGTTTTAAGTCTGCCAATAAGACAAAACATATTCAACATATGATAACTAAAAATAAGAAATCATCTTTTTCTTTAAATGGCAGGGGAAATATTTCGAGTTCGATATCAGTTTCAGTTAAAAAAGTTACTTCTTCTATTCGTCGAGAACAAGGGAATCGGAAACTCAAAGTGAGACGGAATATTTCGTAAGTATCGTTACCGGAAATTATATAAATTTTCAAATGGCGTTCTGTCACTCTAGAAGTCATTTATAGTGAGTGAGATATTTAGTTTCGAACGTTTAGTTTGTAGTACCAGCTGTTTGGCTACTTTTGTTTAGATACACATGTACACTAATATTGCATACAGCATAGACAACTGAGGTTGATAGAAACAGTTATCACAACAGTCAAAACTCAACAGATGGTGATCATGTGAAAATCAAGATCCTTAATTGCTTATATCAATATATGAACAACAAGCCGATACCTGACCTTTGTCTGCGTTCTTTATTATATTGAAAATATATCTTTTTTATCACGACAAGAAAACGCACATCACTAAACATGAAGTGCTTATAAAAATCTTTCTTCCTTATAACTTTCATAACTTTATATAAAATAATGCCAACACAATATTATTTTTAGATAAGTACTAAGTTTCTATGGAATTTAACTGAACTAATTGCAATATAGCAGATTACCGCCAGCTCGCATAACAGTAGACGTCTGTCATTTTATTTATATACATACGAGTAGATGTATCTAGCGCGGCAAAAAAACAAACATCATTCAATACGTAGCGCTTATTAAAGTAATCGTTTGTTTAAACATTACTAGCTTTTCATTAAATGAAGATATAACAACATTTTTTTATTTTAAATAACGGCCAAGAATATAGAAAACTTTGAATTAATTGAAATATGTACTTTTTGCGTCATGCGCGCACACAATATATTATTTTACTTATAATATAGATTATGGACAACACCACTCTTCTGCCTAATGTTTTCTTATATTTATGCGAATACGACACAGTGTTTGATGGAACAGATTTACGGAATACCTTGCTTCTAGTTTTAATTCCAATTTTCAAAGATCTTCCCCCGACATCAAAGTCTTGTTTGTCATATCTCAATTTATCACACTAATTGAACGAAAAACATGATACTCACATAATTACAGTGATTCATTTCGTTTCTTTGATGTTTTAAAGAACAAATTTCTCACTTCAGTAAGGAGAAATAGATTATTCTTTAATTCGCCAGTTAGTAAATTTAATTTTGTACGTATCTATATTTGATGTAGAACCAAGCTATAGTCAGATACGTTGTTTTATTTGGTGAGGGTCTGTGCGGATGTAGAGGACATAACTATTCGTAATATTTTATTTAACATTTATTCTCTGAATTACATTAATTTATAATGAATAAATTACCATCGTCTATTTACGTATTTTGCGAAGGTACTTGTATTACAAGTTCAAAGCTCTAGAGCTGGAAAAGTAGAACTGCTAGTACTCGGAACATTGAATTAAAGTACACAGAAATGGGAGTCTCAAAATCTTTTCACATATGTTTAAAGATGGATTGTAGAGCCCAAGAACTCGCTTTATATCATGATACTTTCGGTTTTAATAGAAAAAAGTTTAAATTTAATTTAATCCGATCTCTTTGACTTTGTGAAACTCCTCCTCTTGGTTGCTTACGTGTATTTCAATGCAACTGGAAATTCCGCGGGCAAACCCCACAGTGGGTGGTTACAACACTTATGCATATTTCAATGAAGACAACGACTATTTGAGGCTACGAACAGCTATTTGCTTGGATCACAGTGTTCTGATGCGAAAGTATATATAACGTTTGAATAATATTCAGTAGTGCAGAGCTGGTGAAGATGTTGAAAATCCATTTCGGAGCTATGTACGCCAGTCCTTCTAAAACTCCTTTTGAAATACGAGCGAAGTCCGCCATAAAAATGAAAGCTTGTTTAAAATGTTCCGCAACAGTACAACAGCTTTTGTTCGCTTTACAATGTTGTATTTTACGCGACGGTGTAATTGACGTAAAATATCGTCACGTAGACGCAGACACCCGCATGGCGCACACGCCCGCACATAAACCCGATATGAAAAAAGAAATAAATATAACTGGCAACCTTTTTAGCGGCGCGCCAAGTGCCCCGCGCTGCTTGCAGTATTTTTGTTCGCCTTTGCCGTTCGTCTCGTTTTATTTTCCATCGTGCAATGTTGCGTTCGGCCGCCGTTAATTGGTCGTAACTCGGTTTAGTGCGAATGCCGATCTCTTTGTGGGAAATGTTCCGGTTCAGTGGGGCGCCGGCCCTGGATATGTCGCAGGGTTAATTGTAAAACTGAGAAAATGTAAAAAAATTTACGGATTTTGATACTTCAAAAGTCGATATATCGGATACTTTAGCGTAAATGGTCAGGAGAAAGCCATCGAAGGATAGCCCGTCTTTGCCTGGTTCATTTCTTATTGAAAACACGGCTCGTATGTTTGTTATTTGATCTTTGTTTCGTTTTTAATGGCGTAGTTCGTGACTGAGTGTAGGCTTCAACTGGCGAGAGGTTGCGTAGGACAGGGGCAAGTGGCGTGTTTTTGTGTCCGAGGTCAAGACCAACGTCTGCGTCACACTGCGCTAAACGAGAGAAAACTGGAGAGATCTTTGTGTTTTCGTTCTTGAAATTTATGTACCTACGTATATCTTACATCGCCGTCTTGACTTTCGAAGTGTACGATATTTCCTGTAATAAATTTATCATCAACAACTTCTAAATTCTGTACCGTCAGACAAGTATCGAGTATGTTAATGGTAAAACATGCATTTATTTATATTTGATAGGTATCACAGTAACAACACCATTGGATATTACTTTGATTCCGTTAACACGATCAAGGGCGAAATAAATTATTTAATAGTACTTGAATGTTTTTTTGAAAAGCCCATCCTCCGTGTTAGAGCAGACGATTTGTACATTAACCGTATGACAGCTCAAGCCGAAGGGACACATATAGAAACAGATTAAAACATATCGATCACTCCTCATAACTAGCAATAGTTCAAGATCGTGTTGTTGTTGGGACCGGGGCGAAGAGCATCCATCGGTTATTAGTAAAAAACTTCAAGTAAACTAGTTAGAACTGGTGTTGGAGCACCGGCTCTCAAACGCTGGTAAAAAGGAAATGACGTTTGTGTCAAGTATCGATATTCAGAACGTTCATAGTCTACGAAGTCTAGCTAGCTTAGTTAAGCCTCGACTTTTTCTTCTTGAATCTTGCAACAGGGTTTGCAACGAGTTTTTTTTTTAATATCATAATTATTAACGAAACTCCTTGCTGTAATCTGCTAGTGTCGATTAATGATTCAGAATTGGCCTGAAATTCCTTGATACCGGGCCATAAAATTAAAAAATAATGATATAGAATCAAAATAATCAAAATGTCACACATTTATGAATCAACATTTTCGTACATGTCAGTTTAACGTTGTGAATTTATAATGTCATTTAATACGCCGTACATTATTACTTTTTAAAGTTTAACTATAACTGTCCGGAGAAACCTAACGAAGAGTTAAATTTGTTTTTATTATGAGTGCGTCTCTGTAAACAAATAATGATGAATAAACTCACATCAATATGAACATAGTGTCAGCAAAACAGCCTATTATTGCAGTCAGCCTTGATACACAAACACACCGGCCTACGACACTGCCCTGTGACACAAATACCGATGTTTGAACTAGCTTCACGCAGATATCCGGCGTATTTCACCTCCTTAGGAGTTGAATATTCAGAACGAATTCCAGATGCACGCGTTTGTTAATTGCTAATAAAACATCCCGATACTAATTTTATTTGATTTTATTTCTAAAATGAAAGATTCTTATAATTAACTTTCATCTCCCCTTCTATCACTACAAAAGAAGTGTTTTCGAAATATTGAAATATATTCGGATTCCGCCCTAATTCTGATTTTAAAACTAAAGAAAAACTACCCCAAGTGCTTGTGGTGAATAAATTATTAAAAAGGAAAACGAAATACATTTTGACCCTTATCTTTAAACCCTAAATTATCCCATATTTTTCTTATTTCTTAGTAGTCCATCTTTATTAATTAGTAGTGATACTCGGAAAATGTTATTATATTATATTTAAACTGGTGCCTATTAAAAATTACATTTTATTTACAAGAAGAGATACAAAAACATAAAACAGATTGCAATGATAAGATAACAAATACATTATCATTGAAATTTACCATTTCTTTCTTCCTGAATTCTTCCGGTGGGAGATAAAAGACAATAACAAGGTTTTTTAACTTCCTCGATAAACTGCTATATAAATAAGTACGTGATCCTTTCACATTTGATATGAGAGGTCTTGACGTGTGTCATCATAAGTTATTTACTCGACTGGCGAAGGAGATTAATATTTTGCGAACATTTCTTAGGTTCTTTCCCTAACCTAAACGGCTTGATTGATTAGACATTTCATATTATAACGAGATTCTTTGTATGAGAGTAAAATTGGGTTGTAATTAACATTAGATATTAGAAATTGAATTGAATTATTAAGCAGTCATGTTTCGCAATCGAATGAATAATAAAGGTTCTTCTTGTTACCGAAGTATCGTTTCTATTTAGACCTTATATATTATTGACATCAAATTTCTTAGTAGTCGATGGTTGCCGGTAGAGGAAATTATAAGGGATCAATTTCTTAAAAATTAGAGCATAATTAAATCGTGTTGATATTTTAATCGGTGACTTATAAATTCTGAAAATGAGATTTATCTAGAATATTATCGGTTTAAAGAAGTTTATTTCTTATAAAACCTATAACAGTTTCAAATTTCATTATCAAATATTGTGTTTACACTTCTGGCACATGCATTTTAAATAAAATTAAAATTATTATTAGGTAGTATTAAAATTATTATTTTTTTTACAATATAATAAATAGTGGAATAATTTTTTTTTCTTCATATTACATTACACATTACAAAAATATTATTTTGAAAAATTTATTATAGCATGCTTACATATTTTCTCAATTTACTTTTGAATATATTTATACTATTACATTCTTTAAGATAATTGGGTAATTTGTTATACAATTGTGCTCCCTCAACAAAGATAGTTTTCTTTCCATAGTTTGTACGCGGGCAAGATAATTGGAGTTTATTTTTATTTCTCAAATTGTGAGTTGTTTCTTTTTTCTGTAGTGCTATGTTTGTTTGGATCATGTTATCGCTAATTTTTTTTAACTAGAATGCAAGTGTAGTATATATATAGTTGTGTGAGATTAAGTTATTTTGTTTTTTCGTATATTAATTTTGTAGGTGTCAGGTAATGGTAATGGTGTAGTACTTTAATGATTTTATTTTGAGTTACTTGTAGTGGTTTTAAGTTAGTGGCAGCTGCTGATCCCCATATTTCAATCATATATTCTAAGTAAGACTTTACTAGTGAGTTATAGATGATAGTGCTTACTTTATTTGGTAGATAATTTGCTGTTTTGCGTAACACTCCCAATACTGATCCGAGTTTAGTTTGCACACGTTTAATGTGAAGCTTCCAAGTTAATTTAATTATTATATTAAAATATTTATTATAATGGCAGTAAACCGGTTCCATGGACATAACTTGCGTGTGTTGTAATAAGCGATGAATTAACGGCCAAAAAGAAGGATGAAATTATAAAAAACACATACTATTCGTTCTTAAAAGTTAGACTAATTTTGTGGCATTTATTAAGTGTGATATTTTATATCGTGGTATCAATTATTCCTCTAACCAGTGTAAGCGGTTTTTGAAGACAATATACATAATACAAACGTATACTAAATGGTAGACCGAACAAGGACATTTTACCTGATTAAATCACACAAGAGCCGAGGCCTCATAAATATTGACATGAAAAAGGGTTCAATATAAATTTATGTTTCCTCATTAAAATCCGATATGAATGACTAATTTATAACTGCCAAGACGGCGTTTGAGTTATAAATATGAAACTTAGTGGCTACTTAACTTTATGATTAATTTTCCATGTCAACCGAGTAACAATTTAACTTTACTAATTAGTCCATCTATGTAAGAAGTATGTTTATAAGTACTTACAATCGCGGTACGATATTGTGAATTTTTTTTATGTGGAAAGTTGCCAAAGGAGCAGGCGGTTCACCTGATATTAAGTGATTTTTATTTGTGTGAAAAGTTGCCAAACGAGCAGACTGTTCACCTGATGGATGGTAAGTGAATACTGCCGCCCATGGACATCTGCTACACCTGAGGGTTGATACTTACCCGGACGAGCCTGTCCATTCGAGCAACAGCCGAGGCTGCTGCGTGGCCCTACCATAGTAAAAATGTATGAGCTTTTGTCAAAAAAATATCGAAATATAGAGAGCCCGAGTTTTCAATTTACGTTATACGTCATTCACCTCTCTCGAAACGTATATATCCTAAAATCAATACACGGAACACAATTAAAAAAAAACTGCATAGGAATATCTAAGAATTCAAAATGAAATACATGGAAACCCGTCTACTAGGACCAATCTATTTTCTACGTAGCATTACCGGAGATTTTCCTATAAATTCCCAATAGCCGATAAAGGGGCAAGTTTGAATACCTACTTTGGACACACATACTTGCAAATGACAAATAAGTAGCGGAACGGCGTTGGGTGGGTGCCAGACCAGTGGCTCTTTTATTTGCTTATTGCCAATTCAAAAAGGAATCCGTCGATTGCGAGCGCAAATGTGAGGACTGACCTATATAACAGTTGCCAAATGTTTTTGCAATGGTGTTATTATATAGGTTACTTCAGCCCGCGCCTTTAGTTCGAACGCACACTTGAAATAATAAACGCAATTTTGCTAACACACTTGATCTGATTCGTGAACACGATAATAAAACAATAAACAATCTAGCTTTTCGTGTCTATAAACTCGATGGGATTGAAGCCATATAGCTGTTTCACCAATACTTTTATCGTTCGCAAATGTACTCCGGTTCTGCACTAAAGTTTGTGTATAGAAATTAACTGGGAACCAAATCTTCGACAACAATTATGCTATAAAGCCGCGAGATTGGCACCGCACCTTTAACGTTTGCTGATGGTCGATTCTATAGGCCGTGAACGTCTATTCTTGTCAGGTTAGGTCTCGCTTGTGCCCTCGCTTCTGTTTGTTCGTTTTGTCTTGTTAACTGCTTCCGATTACTCGTCACGGTCGACATCTGTTACATTTCGCAAGCCATTCTCAAATAAGTATAGTCGTGGCATTGAATAAAACTGAACGCGTTAATGTAATATATTAATGTCGATCTCTTTATCTATCTGTGTGTACAAAGTGAATGTTTTCCTGTTCCTCTTGCGTGTTACCCCGCTTATCATGTCAGGTACCTTACTAAATTGAGGAGCCTCAATCCATGGAGTGATAGGGTTCCGTTTTACCCTTTGAGAACCCTAAAAAGGATCGTTATAACATACATTACTTATATGTATTAAAAATGGATAAATAATACAGAAGGGAAATAAACCTCAAAGATATAAGTTGTTACAATAAATAAGTTCACGAGTGTAAATAAATAAATAATTTGATTTGAGAGCCTTCGACGTATATTCATGTATTGAGGCGGAGTGTTTGTTTCTCAGAAATTTCCAGTAATAAATTGTCATTCATACAATATCACGACCTTATATTGTGATTGTAAAGTTAGATGGAGATCGAGATTCTGTTTCCCAGAAATTTCCATTAATAAGCAGTCATCCTCAAAAATTACAATTTGATATGATATACATACAGTCTCTTCTCATGTTTGTGGACCAATAAATTTGGAAAAATGAAATAACTGTGTGATCGACACAATAATAGTAAAAACTATGCTAAAAACCTTGATTCACATTTAATTATATTTATAATGTTAAGAATGATCACACACTATGTATGAATATTAGAACAAACAAACAAACATGTACAGTCGTACAGATCATGATATAAAAGTCTAAAGTAATATTAAATGATGTAATCTTATCCTTTAAACGAGCAATTCTTGTATATATATATATATATAATCGGAATCTCGGAAACGGCTCCAGCGATTTTCATGAAATTTAGTATGCGCATAGATTCGGGGGCGAAAAATCGATCTAGCTAGGTTTCATTTTTAGAAAATGTCCTTTTATCCCTGTTTTCAGGGAATGAAAAATATAATTCGAATATGACGGTAAATTTCGCCGCAAGAGAAAAATGTCATAATAGCTCGGTCGGTAATCGGGCGGCCCCAAAACAGACGGCCGTGGTTCGCGTCACGATCATATTTACACATTTATTTTTTTACTTTTTTTTCGATTCCAGATCATTGCTTTCTCTTTCTTTTAATTTTTTGTCGATTTGTTATTTTGTTATTTTTTTCCCTTTTTTTTAAGTTCTTTCTTTTGTGAAAAACATCAGTTCATATTACGTAGGTAAAATATTATGCATATTTCATTACTCAGTAATTTGTATCTAAATGTAATTTCCAAAATACACGATTTTCCAAAAAAAAACAAACCGAGCAAAGCTCGGTCCTCCGGGTACTATGAATGTAACTGTGGTAGAGCCACGCAGCAGCCTCGACTGTTGCACGAATGGGCAGGCTCGTCCGGGTTAGTACCACGACCTCACAGAAGACCGGCGTAAAGTGGAAGTATGACAAAGACTTTCGCGTTTCGTCTGGTTAGTGAGGTAGCCGGAGCCCAATCTTCAGAAGGTTGTCGACGCATCT
This sequence comes from Iphiclides podalirius, assembly GCA_933534255.1. NCBI lineage: Eukaryota > Metazoa > Arthropoda > Insecta > Lepidoptera > Papilionidae > Iphiclides > Iphiclides podalirius. Next base: position 4,794,569 of record OW152831.1, on the reverse strand, counting down.
GTAACCCTCAGATGTAGCAGATGTCCATGGGCGACGGTATTCACTTAACATCAGGTGCAGGGTGCGCGACTCTGGAATGATCTACCTCTAGAAGTAAGACGCGCTCAGACAATAACTACTTTCAAAAACCGTGTAAAGAATCACTACTTATCGCTGTAACTGTATTTCTTAAAAATGATATATGTATTCGTATGTATGTATATGTTTATATGTATGTATTTATATGTCTATATGTATGTCTGTATATGTATATTTATATGTATATATTGTTAGCTTTATGCAGATACATATATACTTATTAAGTAACATGTTTGTCTTATTATTATTATTTTAATTTTTCTCTCTTTTATTGTAGTTACGATATTATTTAATTCCTTCATTAAATTAACCCACACCTTTTATTCCTTAATTTATTCCAATCCATCCAAAGGTTGCCTGGAAGAAATTAATTTTAGTAATAAGGCCGGCCATTGTACCTATCATTTAAACTTTAAGGTTTTGTTTTGTATTTTGTTTGCATTTTGGTGTGCAATAAAGAATATTTATTATTATTATCAGGTGAACGGCCTGCTCGCTTGGCAACTTTACATAAAAAAAAAAATTAAATGACTAATAACGAATAAAGGTCATAATTATTCCTAAAACTTATGAGTAATAAATTACGAAATCTGAACTAAAGATTCACTATCGATTTGGTGCAACGACATGTATTTATTCGTACTCGTTTTCTGTTTATTTTTAGTGTCGTTCCTTCACCTTTGTTATCTCTACAACTAAGGATGGCATGTAACGAGATGTTTCCTGTATTTTTCAGCGATATTAATTTAAAAGAGATATTCCGGCCCGGGACTCCCTCCCTCTTTTCGTTATATCTCTTTTTACGCTTCAGGTATTTCGTTATTGTCAATCTCCATTGAAAAGGTTCCCTTCAATCGGCCTTTATTAATCTTTTGTGACGTTCGTATCTTTTGTAACACTTATTTTCCTCGTTTAATGTAAGTAGCTTCATATGAATATAGATTGTTTATATGAAAATATTTCGTACTAAAACATGAAATTTTATGTTGTGATGTGTTATTCTAAATTTCCCGTATGTATTTTGGAATGATTATGAGGGAAAGAAGACCAGTGCTATTTTTCTTATCCTTTGTTTCAGTTATTAGCTTTATTTTTATAACTGGCCGTCTGCCTGTCGTCAACTTCTTCTTGGGAATTCTAGCGAATTAATATTTATCTAACCTAAAATATTTTATATCTAAAAGATATACTAATACACGTACGAAACTTAATAAAATGCACACACTTAAATCATTTCAAAAAGGAAACTGCTGTTCTGATCTTCGTATTTTCTCTAAATGCAAATCAAAACAATAATTCAACAGGAGGCATTCCAGGATCGTAAATGGGTCTTCTTTCAGAATTTTGGAGATACGGAGATTCTAAATCGATGCATCAATAGTATTGAATTCTTATATTGGAATTCCAATTCCATTCAGTTCCGCAGATTGGGAATAAGGTGGACTTGTGAGGTTGTGCCCTACAACATATAAAGTTGTATTAACGAAAGTTATTAAACCTGAAAATTTATTATCAAAAAATTCAAAAAACTAAAAATTGTTTGTAAGTCTTAGTTCACACAGCGATAAACCAATATTCCTTTCGTACTTTTACTAAATAAACTTTGCAGCTATAACTGAACAAGTCTGTTATTTAAACGATATTAATTTATATTATGCTAATTTCTTACTGCTTTCGTCTTTAAAGATGAAAGTTTGGAATGAAAAGTCTAATTCAATTGACTACATATCATTATGAAACGCCACTAAAACAATGAAATGATGATAAGCCGAATATAATGTAAATAATATTTATTATAATGTCGTTTTAAAGATATTATCTATAATTTGACAACCAAAAGACATTAGATTAAAAGACATAACTTCCAGAAAAAATATTTCTTCAAATCGATCACATTATGATTTCTTGTTGATGCAAATATTACACAAGGTTAAAGACAAAACGTTTTTACAGATGTTACCTATGCATATTCACATATACCTAAGTACCCCGTACACACATACCGAAATTGCGTCTAAATTTGTTGTTAAACTCACGTCGTTTCGAATATTTGTTTACCGTAAAACTATGCAGTATATGCACTATGCAATAAATTTTTTCAAGTACGTTTTAAATTTAACCAGTCTAAGAAATTATATTTAATTATAGGTACTATGTAACGGTTACCAGTTAGAGTGTAATTGAGGAGGAATATAGTCCTTTGAAAACGTGTATCCACAATTCGAAATAGCCTCGACCGTTCAAGGCGCAATAAATCGGGATCCGAACACCTGTTATATGTAGTACTTGAGTAATCGAAAAGTTTCAGAATTATAATCCCTTTTTATTCGCATTTAGAATTGCTTCGTGGAATTAGTTCGTATAAATAAAGACATCTATTTCTTCGATGTTCTTATATTTTCTATATTTCCCTTCGGTCTTCAGAGAATGCTCTATCTGTAACATTATTATTGAATAAACTTGCAATAAGAGCTCGAGGTGGAGTGTTGTTTTGTATTTAGGATTTTTCAGGCATTAAATCTTACTATGAAAATTTCTCCGTTTGTCATTAGGGAATTGATAAGAAAGTGAAGAAAAAATTTCATCATTTACATTAATATGTGTTTTTGAAAGTTCAATTCTTACGCTTTTCGTGTAGTAGGAGGTAAACAGTGAGGTAATAAACCTTCTTAAAGTTTGGAAAGGAAACTGCAAGCAACCCTACTGGTAACCATCTTAATTTCTGTATCATGGGAACATATAATATCATCATCATCAAATACATATCAGGTGAACCGTTTGCTTGCGTGTCATTACATCTAAAAAGAATATCATTGAATTATAAATATTAAATCATTAATACAGGAGAAAGTTTCAGACATGACCTATCGGATAAATCGTAGTATTTCATGCAAGAAGAATCGTTTTCCTTATCGACAATGCACCTGGAATACCGAATCGGTAAACTTACGAAGCGTTCGATAATATCTTCCACTTCAGATCGCCTGAAAGTGTATTTTATATTCTTGGCTTTATTTCCTACGACTAAAAATTTCAGATACGAACTGTAGTAGCCTTTTTGCAAGCACGTATCGTCGATTATAAATAGAATCTTCCTTTGGTAGGTGATTTTAAATTTAATTATCAACACTAAACGACCCGGCCGAGTTAAACAACGATTAAATAAAGCCACAACTGCGATCGTATATTTAGCGTTGCTAGTGTAGAGCGTTTAGTTAAACTTGTGCACAGTTTATAGTCTAAATATTTAAATCCGCTACATTATTTTCATGCACATGCTTTTAAAATTGCCATCGGTTGAGAAAAGACTTGTCGTAAGATATTCAAACAGAAGAGCAAGTCGAATATAGTAAGTATAAATACAGATTACTTTATTTCCAAAATATTTCTACATTATACTGTAGTAGTTGTAGTAGATATGTAGTAGGAGTTTCTTAAAATGTTTGAAAGTTTTTCTAATATTAATATAGTCTATATTTGTTTTATGACGTTGCTGTTATTGGATAAAGGAGCTACCGTCGGGTTGTTTTTTTATTTTTTTTTATGTGAACAGGTGTTAAGTGAGTTGGCGGTTCACCTGATGTTAAGTGATTATTTCACGAACTGATATTTTGGCAAGTCATTACTATTTGGCTTTATTACCTCGGCCATCTTGAAAATATTCATTTCAATAATTCATGTGAATTGAGACTGCAGTCTGACAGCTGCCTAATGTGAGACGTATAAGATGCACCACTCAGTACTAGAACAGTCGGAGAAATCTTAATCATCTCTTTATGATAAATTAACGTTACTGAATAGATGATACGATAGAGAACTGTCTCTTTGTTGATTTTTAGCCCATGTACTTGGTAGCACTGAATGGATCTTGAATGAATTTTGGAATTCGGATATCTCAATTCCATAAAATTATTAGAAGCCATAAAATTAAGAAACCATAGGTTTTTTCTATATTAAGTGGCAACATCAGATGACCGAAGACTCCTTTGCTTTATGTTTCGTATACCTAAATGAAATAAGTAATTAAAGTAATGAACGAAAGATTGGAATTAAAATAGTAGCAATTATTTTGAAACTTCCAATAATTCCACGTGTTTCCAAAAAGCATAAGGGTGGAGAAAAAGTCATTGCTGAATAAACTTGCAAATCTTAAATTATCTTAAATCTTAAATTATAAATCTTTTTAAAAGCTGTAGTTACCAATTGTTTTGATCTGCCATCTGGTCAATGTAACATATAATGTAATTTTCAAGGGCATAAAATCGAATACTGGTCGGATAAAATTACTTTCGATTGATTTATCGCATTCAATATCACTTTTATTGACGTCTCGAGTGCACCCGTAACCATAAGCGCCTCAAAGAAAGACTCGTAGCGTCGAAAATAAAGAATAAAACTGTTCTCGATTGAAAATGTCGCTAGAATAAGGAATTCATGTTGATTAAAATTCATTGTAATCTTTTTCCATAAGAAACAATTCAATTTGTATAATCAGATCTGTAGTCATTTTACGGGTACATCTATTTCAATTATATTTCACGACTTTTACTATACTTTTATATTTATACTTTTATATGTGACAATACAAAGTAATTTTTACTTACTTTAAAAAGACGTTAGTACTTTAAAACATGTAGAAAAAGTACGAAAAGATTGTCGCCGCTGTGGGAATCAAACCCACGTCTTCGGCATTCGCGGCCTGACGCTCCAGCCACTGAGCTAAACGGCTGATAGCCACAGCGACGAAAATCTTAACGCCTTCTTTCTACATTGTTATTTAGCATTTGAAGCAATGCTTGGCGAATCTATTGTTATATCCTTTCCAGCATACAAACAATTTCGAATATCGTTTTACAACGATAATTCGAACGAGAGATGTCGCCATTGCTTTTTATAAATTTTAAAGTTTTTTTATAGTGCTAATCTCTGCACCTAAGATTGAACATTAAAACATGTAGAAAAAGTACGAAAAGATTGTCGCCGCTGTGGGAATCGAACCCACGTCTTCGGCATTCGCGGCCTGACGCTCTAGCCACTGAGCTAAACGGCTGATAGCCACAGCGACGAAAATCTTAACGCCTTCTTTCTACATTGTTATTTAGCATTTGAAGCAATGCTTGGCGAATCTATTGTTATATCCTTTCCAGCATACAAACAATTTCGAATATCGTTTTACAACGATAATTCGAACGAGAGATGTCACCATTGCTTTTTATAAATTTTAAAGTTTTTTATAGTGCTAATCTCTGCACCTAAGATTGAACGTTAGTACTTTATATTATTTTTTGAATATGTAACTATTTTCGGTGTTTTTTTGCTTTAATGTTTGATCTATAGTTCAGTTCAGTTTACTTATTTAATTGTTCCTCTTTCAGCACGCTTGCACTGATAAAAACAGCGAAGTAACACCTCGACGTTTGTTTTATTATTTGTTTCTATGATTGTGGACTCTACATGAGTTATGCTACCAGTGAAGCTAGTAACATTACAATATTAAAAGATAATTTATGAGTACATTTGACAACATTCACTTGTATATTACCGGATGAACACTAGACGTATGTCCCTCGCTATAGCATGCAATTACGTAGCTGTCGTATCGCATACCCATTCGTAATGCGGCGCATAAATTACGGATTTCGATCCGGCGAGTTAATTAAACGGCGGTTCATCCGACAGACGGCCTCCACAGCACAGATCAGATAAACGCAAGGGCTATTGTGTCAGACGGGTGTGATCGCTCCAATCTGTAGTACGGATTTGGCCCGAGCAGGACAGGGCTGGCAAAATTTGCCGACATCTGCTGAAACACTAGCTGCAACCCTATGGCTTATGCGGTCCATTGAAATGTGGTTTCACCAAACCCATCCGGTATCAACACGAAGAGTATACACTTGCAACTTTAATATTTTTTGAGGGCAAGAAATCCGACCACCAAAACATGTATTTGATCGAAAGATCTCAAAAATTGCTTGCAAAATTGACTTCCTAAACTTTGGACCATCAGAATATACGTTATTATATCCTTTTGTCTTACTCAAAATGACAAATTGAATGTTAATGAATTTCAGTCTAAGGGACGTTTTGTAATCATCATTATGTTTCTAGAAGTTTCCGCCTAGAAATCTGGTGTTCTTTTATTTATTTGTAATTTTGGAAACCCGTAACAGAATATTTCTAGGATAATACTGATTAATATAAGTTGAAAATAAAAGTTTATAATATCTATGTAAGTTTAGATAACTTCAGCTGTGTAAATTAAATTCAATGGTATAAGGATCGAACACAGAGTAATCTCAAGTGTTCTGACATGTCGTGGAATTATAGCAAGATTACACACTTTTGATTCAAAGATTTTTTTATTCATTTTTCATGGGAAAAAAGCGGCATAAGAGCAGGAGGCTCACCTGATGGCGATCAATTACCGCCGCCCATGGACACTTGCTACACGAGAGGGTTTACAAATGCGTTACCGGCCTTTTAGGAAAGAGTATGCTCTCTTCTTGAAGGTTCCCAGGTCGTAACGGTTCGGAAAGATGTTTTACACGTTTATAACGTAAAATTTATTTAGTGGTATAAATTTAACATAGCGAGAGCTGTAAATAAAAAAAATAGCTAGAGACTGCCTTAAAGTGTGAGTTGTTTAAATAATCCTTTTCCTTTAAGCAATACCATGCGTAAAAAAATAACAGTTTCCTGTGTAAGCTATTATCTAATAAGATCGTCTTTCGACCGAGTGTAGAGACATCACGCGTCAATTATGTGTATTATTGATATAACAGGAAGCATCTGAGAATGGATTTTCGACATTCTGTTTTATTAGGATTATATATCATAACATGAAATAATATTACTTGGCCAATTTCGTGTTCATTACATGATGGCATGTATTGTGTCACCATATAGTTCAACAGATTAATAATTGTCCGTTATTGTAACGTTTAGTGAATAATAATAAAAGCAATTTCAACACTACAGTGTGGAAAAAACTTTGACATTAAAGATAATGAAAATCAGCTTCATATAAACATTTTAAAGGAGATTGAAGTGTAAATGCTTTAAGCCTAGACTTACCGCTTTCTCTGCTTCTTCACAATTAAATTTTCACTCCGACGTTTGTTTTCTGTTTACTCTTGTGTCCGAAGGCAGGGAAGCCGTGTAATTAATTAAGCTTTGACTTATCATTTGATTAAAAGCGTCGTTATTTTTTTATATTGTTTTAATTTGATTTTTCCCTTTATCATGATTGCTACTGTTAAGAACATTCTCATAATTAAGAGTTTGTGTATAATTGTATTAAGGTTAATATAATATTGTATTGTAAACTTCTACATACTTAATGAAACAAGTTAGATAAAAATACATACATTAGATGATAAGACATCTTATTGTTATAATGGACTTAGGAAGACAGTTGCTCCCTATATTGTTGTCCATTTCTTTTGTATTTGAAATGGGATCTGTTAAGTTTGTGATAAAGGAAAGTTAATTCTGGACGTTACACTTGCTAATTGAACTGGCTGGCTACTGGAGGAAAAGGAGAGGATATAATTTTCCGCTAGGAAATCTGATCCCCACGGGGCGGGGTGACAATGCTTCTTACTTGCTTCAGATTTTCATTTCACTATTGTGATATTAAACCGATCCTTTTAGTCAGCTTTGTTACAAATGCACCCAATGAAAATAGCTCTCTACAAACCGTTGTGTGCACATCAAGTGGGTTGGCTCTAATTGCGAAGTAATGCGCGTGACATGTTATATTCAGATGGTTTAAAATTACTGTGACTAGTTTCGACTATCAAGTTTTAGAATAGAAAGCTGCCCTATCTTTAAAATTTTAAATGGTTTTGAGCCCGTTGTTATGTGCTTCATGATCATTTTACAACGAATATTTGGGTTCTCACTATCGAGAAAATTAATATAGAATTAATGATAAATGATTTTTTAAATTTATATATGAAGAAATAATTTTACCTCGTCGCCATAAAGCTGATTAATATGGTTTGGCGTTACCAATTCTATTCTGCTGTACTTGTTGTTTAAACTAAAAAAGACTTCGCTCAGTCTGAGACCAAAGAGAAAATTAAATGGGAAGTTTCAAGAACTCCCATAGTTTGTGACAAAAGAATTCCATTTCTCAGAATTGCTGTGTAAAGACCAAACTACAAGACATGACAAGAAAAGATATCCGTATTGTTTTAAGGGTTCCATAATATAAGAAAAGTTTGATAATTTCCTAAAAATGGGTTTTAATTACACAAAATAATAAAAAGTAAACATTAAAAATTGTGAAGGTTTTTCTTTTAACTTTTTCTATTTATAAACAAAGTAAAACCAAGGAGTTCTTAATCCTATTGTATTTTCTTATATTCGTTACCTCAGAATTAATTTATGAACCGATTTTTATTTGTTTTTTATTGGATTTTGGTTTAACTTCCATGTCATTCGATATTAATTGATAAAGAGATACATCAGAAAAGTCCTCGAAATGTTATAGAAAATGTACAGTGAGTGAGTATTAGACTCGTTTAGTTTTGATTTTTTAAAATAAAAATGATGATTTATTAATTATTATGGATCATTTGTAATGATTCGTTTAAAACGAATAAAGCTCTTTAACTTTTTCTAAGTTTTTAAACAACGATGAAAAATGAATATTGAAGCAAAGAATGTCAAGAATATAAAATAGAAGAGCATCATTTCATAAGAAGCGAACATTTTCATCATCCTTGACCTTACCCCATCTAGATGCACCAACATGTGAATAATGTTGTAAGTGGGTTAGGTTTTTTAAGACCAGTTGCCACTCTGACAACAACCCTCCATAGAAACAAATATCCCAGATCTGGAACCAACAAGTGAGCCCACAACCCTCGGCGCGTCATGCCATTAGCTTACAAAAGGCGCCACAATGAATAACGGATTCAATCGCATTCATACCATATAGTTTCTAATAGCCTGACGTTTTGATCCTCGTAAAACTAGTTTGCTACAAGTTAGTTCAGTCTGTTAGAATAGCTCTGTTCAATTGTATTTACTTAACTCTCTATTTACAAACTGAATGGATTCCATGAACAACTAATTATTGGAGTGTATTGCTTTTTATGAGGGTTTTGTTTTCCTGATATAATATAAATGATTTGCACCTCATATATAATGTAGAAGATATGTGAAGTCCGCCAGTCCGCAGTGGGGCCGCGTGGTGGACTATGCCCTGATAACCTTATGGTGGTATATAGGGTATCCCTGATGGATATATATAGGGTGTTATTTTTATATATATATATATATATGTATATAAATATAAAAAGCAATTACTTCTAAGAAAATGCTCAGAACTTATCTATTTTGAAATAAGGCATTTATGCAGTACACTGGTTGTGTTTATTTTTAATTTTTCGCGTTTATTCTCTACAAGTAATTAATGAGTCGTGAACTTATTTGGAGATATTTATAATGAATATAAGTATTTTTTTATATTACATCTCTTAACTGTAACCTAAAAACGTTGGGGTCAAAAACAATTCGAGAACTTTATGCAAGAAAACAACCTATTACAATATATGAATAATTCTAATATTCTTAATAAAAACTGGATACTGTCCAACAACTTTGAAGAGGTTTCAGACAGTATTTCTTCTTTTCAATATTCCTCTCTGAAATAAAGCATACTAATAATATTTTCGTTAACTTTTCGAGGTCTGGAGGAAAACCTATAGATAAAAGTTCACAAAATATTCTAAACGTCGATTTTATGATTCGTATGCTTTTAAAGATACAGTTATAAAGAACGACCCAAGCAAATTATTACATGAGTTTTAAACCATGAAGTTTAAAACTGTTTATGAGTGAATTTTTTATAATGATACGAGTTTTAAACATGTTTTAAACTAAGTAGATGAATACCGTTTGAAGAATGACATTGCTATATCCTTGCAACTTAGATATTTACATAGAAAAGGTCTATTTGGGTCCGTGCTCTGCGTTTGAATCTCTGTGCCGGCATCAAACGATTGTTAAGCGACTTTGAGCGCATATTTATCACCGGCTTGGAGCTAAATAAAAAGTCATCGCGAGGAAATGTATCTTTCCAGATCTAAGCAAGGTTAAAAAAATGTTTCCAAAAAGTCTACATACTCTTTACAGTTTAGGCCTTTGCTCGCAAATGAAACGTGTGATTAACACTTCATTTAAGATTTAAATTTCTAAAATGAAGAAGAACTTCATTTTACTACTAAGAATGTCATTGACCCCTACTGAGTAATGCAACGTCTATTTAGATGTTGCGGATTCACTTGCAATATCAGTGACCCAGGCAGTTAAACACATCCGGTAGCTGACTGTATTTGATTGTGGAATCACTTGGCTATACTAGGAATGATTATAGATATATGAAACACTATTGTCGTATGATCAGTACCGACGCCAACGAAAAGACTAAAGTCTATAGTAGTTGCTACTAAATACTAGAAAGTTTACAGTTGACATTTACTACGTTTAAAATAGTAGTTACGATGAAGCCGAATATTTATAGCAACAAAAACAAGTCTTTTGATGGTTTTTTGTGCGTTCTTTTTATAGTGCGCTCTAAATTAATTAATTTGGAAAGAAGATTTTATAGCGAAACGTTCAGAATGTGCGAATTGTAAATTAGACCCATTTAGAGGTAAATACATTTCATAGATATGTGCAAAGTCTTCAAATAGAAGTCTTGATTGTATTATAGAATCATGTATTTGGTTTAGTGCAGTCGAATTCGAACAATTATGTAGATTTTGCGCGGAGTTTAGCATCTGTTGATAAATTAGTTCATGAGCAATTGCTTCAATTTAATGATGTCGTTTGTTTGTTTATCAAAGTTTCAGTTTAAACGTACGGTTTTAGTGATAACGACTGTTTATGCGATATCATATTAATATTATGTTAATGTGGCCTTTACATTTTTGACCTTTTATCGCTGATGACAAACTACCGACACCAATTAGCTACACTTTCCTAAGGCCTAGTTGAAATGATAGCCTTGTTTAAACTATTATAAAATAGGTAATGGGGAATATTTTAAACGTTTATATTTGCATTATTTGCAATTGATTCAAAAGAAACGATGCAGAAAGGAAAATCTTTATATCGCCAGAAAATAATGACGCCTATATTGGCTTCTATATTTATTTATTTATGTACCAAATAGTATAATTCTTTCTTACTTTTATCTTCATATCTATCTTATCACCTTCTGCTATTTTTTCCCATTTCACATTTTCTTCTTTCTTTACAATTACCAATTTTACGAAATCTCTTAAACCCGTTCAGAAGGGAAAGACCCTACTTCTAGTCTCTTCAAATCTCAATGAGATAGAAACAGATAATCAATACAATCGAAATTACACCGAATTTAGCTGATTTTAAGTGATGATAGTGTGCTATGAACATAACGAACACCTGTTGATGAACCTTATAAGTTTGACCCCGTCTCTTTCTGCAGTTCAATGAATGAGCCGTTTTTCATACGAAGTGGAAATCATGGAAGACCTGTGTGAAATAGAAGTATTAGTATAAAGTAGAAGTATCAGGTTTACTTGTGGTGTTTTCGGTTCAGGTTCAGTTTACTTGTGGTGATTTCGGTAACCTACGCTCCCTCTAAGGAAGTAACAATACAACCAAAAAAGTCCTGGCTACACTGACTAGAGTGCGTTAAAGTGTTTCAGCATTGCCAAGTTGAACATTTACAGTATTTATTTATACATATATACGCGAAACATTTTATTTTACAAAAATACTAGTATCATCTTCGAGTTTAAAGGCCTTAATATTAACTTCTTATTTAAATCAACGATAACATTGCAAACACTTGTAATATATCGAATATTTAAAACTCTTTTTGCGTGAATTTTAGAGTGATGGGCTTAAGTTGCCTTGCTCACTTGACAAAAGGGAAATTTATAAATACTATTCGTCAGTAATTGTGAGATGACGGAATTTTAATATTAAATCGGCATATCGATTATGTGAAGAGGAATAACGGATTATTAAGCGGAGCAGAATGATCCAGGATTACATCCAAAAGACTCGAAAACTCGAATTATTCGTCATTAACATAATTATTGTGCAGCGCCTTTGAGCACGAGGCGTAATTACGTAGATTTGGATTTGAGTTTCTGGTTTCATTTGCGTTCGCCACAATTTAGGGGAAAAGCCTGTTTCATGAAGGATTCTGTGACCTTTTCCCCTGGCCTATATACCAGAAATGATGCGGCTATTTTAAGCGCACTCTTGTAGAAGTATTTTTTTTGGCTGGATGAGCCACTGTTGGTCTTAGGGGCCTTCACAGATCCAACGGACTTGAGGTGGCCTGGCGCACGGGGCGCCTAGCCTGAACCTCGGCGTATTAATAGTGTTTACGACGTAACTTTTTTATCCTTTCGATGGCGATAGTCGCCTCATTGTCAGGGTAATCGAGGACGTGTCGTGGTCGTACCTAGCGGTAGGGGCTTGAAGTATCGGCGCGACGCAGACTTCAGGAATTGAGCGATTTTGCGCATAAACCAGGGTGCTCCCGTAGCTCTGCGCAAAAATATCTCCAAATGACCTGAAGCCGGTGTATTTGCTTCGGAGCAATGTGCGCGGAAACCGGACTCATGTACGGCATGATAGGGCGAACTACTGCCTTATATAAAGTCACCTTGTTCCGAAGGGACATTTTGGACGTTTTGGTAAGGAGCGGATACTGGGTATGAAGGCCGCCCGGTTCTTGACCCGAAGTTGAAGATTTCTGTAGAAATCATTTCAGACTTTCTGTAGAAGTATATGACAAATCTCAATATTTATATAAGTTATAGAGCGAGACAAGTTGCCGAATACTTACGTAGTATTATAGTCACATATTTACTCTTTAAAGGGATAGGTCAGCTAGATAATCTTTAGATTCCAAACGTAAGCGGATGATTCCAAATGATGTAAGCGTGAACACCGCATTAGTGTAAATTTAATGAAGTTTGATTAGATCGAGTATTATAAAAGCGGATAGCGATCGAAATTTGTATTAAATCTTATGAAAACTTTTTGGTTATAATTGATAATAAGAAGAAGCATTCGCTTCGAAAAATAATAATAATAAATCATAACTGAGAAAGCAAATGAATACCTCCCATAATAATAAGAATAATGTTTTGTTTGCGTTCATTATTTTGTACACTTTTTCGTGCTTTGTAATATGCCTTTGGTAATAAGAGTAACACTGAACAGTGGTCGGTGGGTATATGGTCTAATGATGTCCAAGACCACTTTAATCGTTCGTAAACGATCTTTTATCAATGATAAAAGGAAAACGTCAATGGATATAATAATTTCGCTGACAGCCCCTTTCAAGTCTCTCCGTAGTGTGTGTATACATATATCCCAGCCAGCACAATCGCAGCCTTGAGTACGTTTCGATAGATTCAACTTGAGAAGCTTATAGCCATTTATTCGTGATATAATTGTACAGTCATGAGGTAAATGTAATAGTACCCCTATTGATGATGTGATGTGAAAATAAGATAAAACATTAAATGCGATGTTTTCTTATTCTAGTTACTTTGACATTTACGGTTCAAATTAATCTAAAGGCCAATGTGATAACGGAGCAGTTCTAAGTTGATAGGATATGACGTAGACAAATCATAACAAGTAATATGCTCAGTCTTGGGACGCCTGTGCACACCCGATCCAAGCCGTTGTACATGCACCAATTTTCTATTACCATAAAACCATAGATAAATGGTGATGAATTCTTATTAGCATATATATTAATCGAAAAGTTATAACAAAAGTTTTAACTTCTTGTTATACGTATGTCAAAGATAACCGACACAGCTTAGAGGATTAGTAAGCTGAAGTTGCGATGGGCCAGCTTAATAACTCGTAAAACCGATAATAACCCTTGGGGAAAAAAGATTCTCGAGAGGCAACCTCTTACTAGCTATCGCAGTGATGGACGTCATTAGATGGAGTGACAACCTGTGCAAGTGCTGACCGGCTCAGGATCAGGCTTCGAGGCCTATGTTCAACAGTGGAACAGTCAAACAGGCTGAAATGGTGATTATATGTTTGTGTAGAGGCATGAATGAATGAATGAATGATAGCTCATTGTCCTGGCGCTGACCTTAATATAATACTAGCTGCTGCCCGCGACTACGTATGCGTAGAATAGGCTGAAGGCGTAACATTTAGACAGTAAGACAGATATACATATAATATGTATATAAATTATAGCCTATGTGTTATTTTGATGTATCATCATCATCATCATCATCATTTCAGCCTATTTGAGTCCACTGCTGAACATAGGCCTCCCCCATAGACTGCCACGAAGTACGATCCTGAGCCACCTGCATCCATCGACTTCCCGCACATTTGCACAGGTCGTCACTCCATCTAGTGGGGGGTCGTCCCACACTGCGATGGCCAGTATGAGGCTGCCACTCGAGAACCTTTCTTCCCCAACGGTTATCGGTTCTACGAGCTATATGGCCGGCCCATCGCCACTTCAGCTTGCTAATCCTCTGAGCTATGTCGGTCACCTTAGTTCTACTGCGGATGTCTTCGTTACGAACTCTATCACGCAGAGAAATACCGAGCATAGCCCGCTCCATAGCTCGCTGAGCGCCTTTGAGCTTCCTCATACGGCCAGCATTGAAGGACCACGTCTCGGTTCCGTAGGTCATCACTGGCAACACACATTGATTGAAGACTTTAGTCTTCAAACATTGAGGTATATTTGACGAGAAGATTTGCCGTAGTTTCCCGAACGCTGCCCATCCGAGTTGGATTCGCCGATTGACCTCTGCGTCGAAGTTGGACTTACCTAGCCGGACTAACTGTCCTAGGTAAATGTACTCGTCAACAACTTCGAGCTCAGTGCTCCCAACAACAACCGGTATTGGCGTGACATGAACATTACACATGATCTTCGTCTTGTCCATGTTCATCTTAAGGCCCACCCGTTGGGAGACACTGTTGAGGTCATTGAGCATAGTACTAAGGTCCTCCAGCGATTCTGCCATGATGACTATATCGTCGGCAAATCGGAGGTGGGTGATGTATTCGCCATTGATGTTAATACCTCGTCCTTTCCAGTCCAGAAGCTTGAAAACATCTTCCAACGCAGCGGTGAAGAGTTTCGGGGATATGACATCACCCTGTCTTTTGATGTATAAGCTATATTATTGTAAAGTTTCATTACAATCCATTCAGTAGCATTTGCGTGAAAGAGTAACAAACATCCGTCCATACATACAAACTTTCGCCTTTATAATATTAGTAAGGAAGTAAAGATACTCAAGCAACCTGAGTTCGATCCCCGGTGCCAGCACTAATGAAATTATTAATTTTACGTGCTGACTTATCATATGCTCAGGGGTGAAGGATAACATCGTGCGGAAACTTGCATATTTTCCAAATAAAAACAAAGGAAAAACGAAGATCAAAAGAAAAAAGAAGAACGAGCTTAGTGTAATAGAATTAAATCTTTTACACCTTTAAACGAGCAATCTATATATACGTGTTTTTCTTGCCGCGGAGAAGTGGAGCAAAAGGTGTAGTTGTTAGTATGATAAGCAATGAAATCGCGGGTGTCAGCTAGTAACTATTTTGCCTCTGTTCTCTCTGATCTGTATACAAAATTGTTTGTACACATCAGGGATACTTTTAAATCGTACAATTTTATCGTACAAATTAATTTGTACAATTAAATCGCGGGTGACGGATTTGAGCGACTACGTGGATTTAACAGATCTTTGAATTTAATTCAGCTTGGTGTTTTTAACTTTTACCCAAGGGCGAACATGAGAGAAATATATTTTTAAGTTCCATTGGATGTACTATGTGCATAATACATGGAATAAAATCACTCGACTTAAGGTTTTTTACTACGTACAATTTCACGTTAGAAACATACTTGCATATGATACAAGACTGAATCATAAAAATAAAAATATAAACAATAAATTTAAAAACGTATCTAGAGCAAAAGCACACCTGATGCCATATTGTAATAAAACGCGCTTGCATTTATTTTCGGAGCCTTGGCAATTCGAGGCCGCACAAAACCTTTTATTTGACACTAATGGGACGTTTTTTGTTTCAGGTAATAAACGAAGAAGGTCGCCGAGACAAGTAGCATTTGTCCCGCCTTCCTAGTTCTTGTGCAAATGTCGATCGGTACTCTTCCACTGGCTTTTTTTTAAAAGCGAAGGCGAGCCCCTATTGAATGTCACTTGAACGATTTGAGTTCCGCTTAGCCTTGCTCACTGGTCAGGTAACTATTCATTATGATACCTGCGTAAGTGCTTATGCGTAGGTAAAGGCGTCGAGTATGACAGAATGCGTCCAACGTCTCTTCCAGTCGGTTCCACATTGTGTTGATTGATACATTTATAAAATTAGTGGTCGAAATTCGACCAGAATTAACGTTTTTTTTTATTGATTTACATTCTGCACTCCTTCTCTCCTATAAACTATAAGTGTGGTAAATTTCAAACTCCTCCGCGCAATTTTAGTAAAAAGGATTACAAAGTTTTTGCTTCACGTAGTAATATATACCTAGATTCTCTTAAATACGATACACTACTGCCTGTGTTAACAATGTAATAGTAACGTTTTTCGTTGCATTGATTTGAAAAGGCACTTTTACGAGCCCTTGGAATTTGATTTGAATTTTTTTTATTGGATACCAAAAAAAAATAAAAGAAAGGAATCATTAAAATGAAGTGTTAAATGTAAATATTTCATAGTCCTAATCGAGTTTCTTGTTTTTAAATTTCAACTTTTAAGACAGGTGCCCTCATGTAAATTATAAAGTTATGGCGCATGGGCGTGAGATATATATAAACGCATATTTCAGGACCAGATTTAAATAATGGGCTTTAAAACTGGTTTTATTTAACGACGTGCTTATTTTACGATAAAACTAAAAAAATGTATATTTTTAATTAAAGCCAATAACGAATATAGGTAGTGAAAAAAAAATTATACCATATTTAATGTACGAAGATTTTTGTAAAAGTAGTTGTACTGTGGTTAATCCACGTCCAAAGTCGACCACGCAACTAAAAAGCCACTGGTATTGTGAATGTCAAAGGACGGTGGAAATAACGTGTGGTTCCTTCCTTATTAAAAATATGTATGTGGTATAATAAGCGACATAGTTATACTACATACTCGTAAGAGTCGCGAGAGGTGATTCCAAATGGCTTATGAAAGTAAACTGTCGAACCTTTGTTCGACAGTTTACTTCTTCCAGCTGATGGTAATTAATGATGATGAGATTGATGAAATCACTTCAATCAGTCACAGAGTTCGTGAAACCATTAATGTTATCATCAATGCTACACCATCAAGTGAGTGCCATGTATAGGGTATAGGTAATCCATACTTAATATTATAAATGCCAAAGTAACTCTGTCTGCCTGTCTGTCTCGCTTTCACTCTATAACTACTGAACCGATTTAAATGAAATTTGGTACACAGATAGTCTAGAGCCTGAGAAAGGACATATTTTTTAATTGGAAAAAAGTGTTGTAACGGGTTCAAACAACACGAAGCCGCGGGCGAAAAGCTAACAGTATATAAAGTAACGACTCATTGCGACAGTAACCAGCTTCGGTTGCAATGTTGATGGAATAAAATACATTATTGACGACCAAATGTACTTATCAAGTCATTCTCACACACTTATAGTGTCAGTGTTAATTTGCTGTGTAAAATTTTCACTCGATAGTTTTATACCAAAAGTAATACGATATTTAAGTAAAAAGGGCATATTAAACCGTATTCTGAAAATTATTAAATCATAATAGTTTGACACAAAAATAAAGAAAAAGTTTGTGCTAAGTATTTAAAATAAACCGTATATAACGCACGTTTGGTATTTTTGTATAAATTGTACTCTGTAACTATTTCAATTGCTTTTTTTTGTGACGTTGACGTTGCTGTTAGCTCTGCAGCTTTGACAGCTTCGGCGAAAATTTCAATTGCTGTCCAAACTGTGACATGAAATTTAAGTCTCCAATCAATAAGTATTAGAAATCAATTTTATTAGACAAAGTATTAGAAATTTTCCAATCTCTAAAGAATTTTACTAAAAAAGCTTATTCGCTCTCTAATAGTCGGAATCTAATTAAACAGAGCAATGTATTCGATAATTTGAACACACTCGAATTCAATGAGTCCTTATAGAATTTCAGAATACGACAAAATGAGGAAACTTCGTGTGCCCGATTGGCTGGTCTCATTACAAAGTGGACTCACGCTTGAACTCATAGTATTGATCGATGCTGAATTTACTCATGATAAACCTAACCGCCCCGTAAATTTCAATTGTAAATTAAATTAATAGAGATCAAATTTATATAGAAAAAACTCCAGCTGTAATTTTGATAAAAATGTTGTAACCGTTAGAATAATATTTCACAAGCTAATGGGAGTCCCAAAATGATCGCCCTGTTTGCTGTAAGCTGTTGGCAAGTTTGAATTAAGAACAATTTGACAGTTGAGAGTTTAGGGTTAGTAAAAATGGTGCGGTGCAGTTCGAAAAATTAATATAAAATATGGTCAAATAGCGTTTTAATGCATAAGTAGCTCTTAATGTAAATGATTGTGATAATGTATATATTTTATTAGTCTTGATGAAACTGTTTTTGCTAAGAAATAAGTATATTAAACCAATAAATAGATCAACGAGTGAATAATTGTACTAACGTGAGCATTTTCGAATATATTGCTTTCAACTATCGCCTCGTTACTATTTCAATGTGATTTAAATTTCATGGAAGGAACGCCCGCATGCCGCCATTCCGGCATGATTACGGACCTTTAAATGAAACGGAATTTAGAGGTCTAAGTGTCTGGAATTGTTTACGAGAGATTATAATTTTGAATAGATATATAAGTTTCATTAACCTTTCTTGACCTGGTGGCGCAGTAACTAAGATATTGGCATCGGAACTGGGGGTCGTGGGCAAGATTCCCACGTGATAGATTATTTGTGCAACCCAAAGATGGGTCATTATTCCTATATTCTATGAGGGCTGTCGTCAGACATGCGGCCGTTAGCAAAAAAAGACTTTAACAACATGATTCACATATTGTGTCGAACCCACTAAGGTGGGATAGGATAAGTAGACAAGAATGAAGAAGAACATTATTTTTTATTTATTATTGCACGAATGGGCAGGTCCGTCCGGGTGAGTACCACGACCGCACAGAAGACTAGGGTGAAGTCGAAGGCTTATACGTTTATGCGTTTCGTCTGGTGAGTGAGTTAGCCGGGGCCCAATTTTTTGTAAGTTGGCAACGCATGTGCAAACAAACCTACGGTTGTTGCAAATGTGAATGGCGGCACTTAACATCAGGTGAACCGCCAGTTCGCTTGCCACCTTCTCATATAAAAATATTGTTATTTTACATAAACTTTAAATTATCTTACAGTACAATCAAAAAGCTACAATATATTCTCCCTAAGAAGATTGCTAAAACTTGATACGTTTTACAAGGAACACAAGAAGTCAATAATTTCGCCATCTTGTTATGTCGGATATTACTAGAATAAATTAAATAACTATCTTTCTTCCTATCCAACTTCCACCCTTAAGCATGCCGCTCTATTTTACGTCATCGCCCACAATTTGTCTACAACTATGTAGTCAAATACCAAATAACAATTAAAGGCTGCACTTCTGGCGATTGTCGGTCGGCATATTTTTAAATTGAACTTTCGATTTATTATCATCTTCACGATGGGTTACCTAAGCCAACCGTATTCATAAACCACACTGTATAAATTATTATTTATGCCCTCAAAGATTCACTAAGATTTTTGTTTTTAAAGCAATAAAGATATTGACGGTTGCTTCTCAGTAAATATTTTCAAATTTTATGTATGTCCATAAAAAAAAGAATGAATTTAGATTGCGGTTTCGTTTGCGCTCATATAGATTGCGTAGAACAAGTAAATCGTTTAAGGGACAGTGTATAGCGTCCCCCTATACACTTTTTACAACAAAATCGCAGAAAACGTTCAAAATAAATCAGTTGGTAAATTAAAAAATAAGTATTGTTGATTATTTAAATGATAACACACTCTTAAAATTAATTGATCGTTCGACGTTCTTTCAAGTCGAATTTAATATAATGTAAACATGTTTGTTATCTTTTTTGTCAAATTATGTAAAAAAAAAACTGTCCCTCTGAGTTTTTTCACCGGTTGTTTTCGATCCAGTATTAGTGTTGTGGCTATCAATAAGTAAGTGTAATGCTTCTGTCTATATTGGACATTTGAATTTGAATTTAAATTCTTGAGACATTTCGATTCTATTAGCAAATGTTTCCGGTTCTTCAGACACCGCACTTGTGGCCCGTTTACGACGACAGATCTGCTACGTTTGTGGCACAATGAGCTCAGCGTAGTGTGAAAAATATTTTCTATCCCTGTCTACACGCATGAAAACACATAACAGACGACTTTTCTCTCTCTACTCATTTCGTTTAACTCGTATTTGTCGTTGATCGTCTTGAAGGGGAGCACGAACGGCGTTCACTCAGATAAAAATTTGGATACGAGAAAATATCTGAGCACGGAACTGAACGTGGAAATGCTCAATAGAAGATTTCCCAGCAGTTATATACCTTTAAAAAATTATCAGCACAGCCATTTCGGATATTTTATCGCTTTGAATTTAAAAAGCGAGTATAAAACCATTACTGCGGGAATTCGAAGATGCAAACGATTCTAAATAGGATCCTCTGACGTTATTTAATAGAGTCTTCTCTCGAACGAACGACCTCTCCGTATCACATTTCGTTTCGAATAGAATATTAGCCCGATGAATTTCACTTTATCTTTTTCTAGTTAAGAGCGAAGCGCTTAGCCTTTCCTCCGGTTTTTAACAAGGGCCCTCCTGATGTTCAAGGGTTGTTAGCGAGTTCGTCACTACAATACACAGTTTTATAATTTTAAAAGCGGTGACCGCAATTTTTTCGAATGGCCCACTCTTTGTTTCAACAATTTCTGCTGCTTTTGAATGCTTTGCGGGCTTGACACTGCTGTTGGCAAACTGCAGATTTTTAGCTTCGAGGGAGAACGTTTTCTGATTGGCTTCTTAGCAGCACTGTCATCAAAGGCTTGGATAGGCAAGCTGGTTCAGGGGAAAATCATTGAAGAACGGCGTAAATTTCTACAATTCTTACTTTTGCTTGTGTTATGATGAGTAGGGGTACTGTTATGCCTGGAGTTATGTTTATATCCAAAGGTGGCGCTAATCACACAATAATCATCAGGTGATCGTTTGCCACATTTCACTTAAAAATTGTACATGTTGATTACTGTTTATCTTATTGATAGATCCAGTGTAAAACTCTATTTTTAAGGCTTAATTTTACTTCTCTTCTCTCTTAACAACTTTTATTCTTTTACATCAACAAACAAGCTTCAAACAACAATCAATTTACAAACATTATTAAAATTCAACGAACGACCCACTTACGCAACAATTTATACATTTCATAAGGAAGAATTATATTTTTATAATTTCACTTGGTATGTATATAAATTTTGACAAGTATACGACTTTTAAGCTATTATTAACAGTATTAATTAATATATGAAAAGCTCAATGATTTAAGACCAATGTTTGTTTTGTTGAAACTTGCGATACTAAAAAGGGAAATGAAAAAAAAAAAAAAAAACTCTTTTAGTTTCTTTTTTCATTTCTTTTTTTTTTTTCAAAATGGAAAAAAAAACTCTTAGTTTTTTTTCATTTTGGATTTTATACTAATTTTTTTATAGAGATAGTATTTTAATATTTCATTTTATTCAACATTAAATCAATATTTGAAAAAGAACTAATATACGTCTCCAATTTATACAGGGTAATTTTTTATACTTTGACATAATGTTAACTCACCTTATTATTGAGCATTTCATAATTCAAAAAAATATTAACATTTTATTTTCACAAGGAATAACCAGAAATATCAATTCAAACATTGTAAGCGGTTTACTAATTATGGGCTCAGCGACAAGTTTTAGTGCTCGTGAATAGGTTATTATATTGAGACGGTAAGGCAAGAATGTCCATGTGTCCATAACGAATAAACACTGTTGAGTTTCTTGCCGGTTTCTTCTCAACAGAAACTGCTTTCCGAACCGGTGGTAACTTACGAACGTATTAATTTTTATGTAAAATTTTTGACATATCATAAGAACGCGCAAGCGTCTATGTGAATAAATATATTTTTGATTTTGATTTTGATTTTGATAATGTTTGAAAAAAATTATTTTTGAAAAAAAAAAAATGAGGTCACAAGTACGTACCCGACTCAGATTTAGAATCAAATTCAGCATATGCTCTGTTAATATGTCCGTCGTCTATAAAATCACCCCGTTTATCGATGTGTATCTTAATCGTAGCTAGGTGGTAAAGATTTAAAATTAAGAATCATCATGGCCCCTGCTAGGGCATAGCAATAGTAAAAATTGTTAAGACGTAAATACAATTAGCATTAAATTAATTACAAATACATTTTTTTAGAATTAAAATTCAAATACATTTTTTTTTACAATTAAGCGTGCAATGTCCCTAGAACTTAATATTAATTTAATTACATTTATAAACATAACATTAACAATGTATAATAAATAAATATAACATAATTTCATAATCATAAACTTTTATAAATATAGAATATTTGAGTATAGTAGTGTTTGTTAGTCGCTTAAATATTCGTGTATGCTATAATAACTCTTGTTTAATAAAAGTTTTTTCATTTCGTTCTTAAACTGATTGTAATTTTTATTGCCTTAATTTTATTTGGCAATTTATTGTATATCTTTACACACATCGCGTAAGGTCCTGATTGAAAGAGGGCTAATGAAGAGTTTGGTAACGCTAATTTATTTCTATATCGCAGGTTTCGATATTGAGGCCGTTCATTACGTACGAGAGGAAATAAATTGGGTATTTTCTAACGAAATATGCAGATATATAATATGCAGATTAATGTTAAAACTTTAAGTTTAATAAAATGTGAAATGATTTACAGCTCTTCAAAGGATCTTTTATATTTGCAATAATTATTCTGATGCATTTTTTTTTGTAAAATGAATAGTTTTCCTCCATCAACACTATTACTGCACAGTATTGTACTACGTAAAGTAATACTTACGGTGGTAGGGCCACGCAGCAGCCTCGGCTGTTGCACGAATGGGCAGGCCCGTCCGGGTTAGTACCACGACCTCACAGAAGACCAGCGTAAGGTGGAAGTATGACAAATACTTTCGCGTTTCGTCTGGTGAGTGAGGAAGCCGGAGCCCAATTTTCAAAAGGTTGTCAACGCCTCTGTAACCCTCGGGTGTAGCAGATGTCCATTGGCGGCGGTATTCACTTAACATCAGGTGCACCGTCTGCTCGTTTGGCAACTTTTCACATAAAAAAAAACCTATACCGTAACTTAGCCAGGAGTATGCGTATGCGTAATATGCTGTTATTGCTGTTTTAATATCTGTAATTTTGAGTTCATTTAATGCGTATGTAAATCTCGCTAGCTTGTTAGTAATATCTTGTATATGGGCTTTCCAATTTATAAATGTCTATCGGCAAACCCAAAAGGGAAAATTCAGCGACGCATTCTATTTCTGTATTTTGGAATGAATAGTTAATGTATATAATCGATTACTTTATATACACTTTGTGACTATATGACTAGTGACTGATATGATGATGTCATATTTTATAGTTCTATTTCATTTTAATTTTTTTCGATTTTTTTATTTTACTTTTTATTAGGAAAACTTACAACTATTGAGTACTTATTTTAAAAGAATATTGTAACATATATAAAAAACCAATTGCAAGCTTCCACCTTTAGTATATACTTATGTTTTAAGAAAATTCGATCAATTGATGAAAGAAAAAAAAAAAGAAAAACTCTGTAAGAACACAAATCAAATTCAGAACTTTGTAATTAATTAATTAATTAAGTCTGCAACAAGTTATATTACACCAACAATATGAAAAGATACAAGTGTTTTAAATTTGGAAAAATGTAATGCATGAATCAAGAACTTCGATTAACCCGAAAATACTGTACAAGAATTTGTTAAAATAATCTCCGTCTAGGAAACTATAATGTCTATGGCCATAGACATTATAGTTTCTATTCATATTATGGGTCACCTATGGCCCCTAGGTGACCTATGGCCCCTAGGTGACCCATTGCATTGAAGGACAACATCTTCGGACTTTATAATTATAAAATAATACGGTAAAATGGTTATTCTATTGGTGAGGATACATATCTACTCCAATGAGTTTTATAATATGTAACGAATAAATTTAATATTCCTTTGCCGGTCTTTTTTATTTACAATCATGCTATGAATGATAATGTAAAGTCAAGAAGTTATTAATATTAATGTAAAAGGTAAATAAACATGTAATAGTAATCAGAGAAATATTGTAACAAGTATTGCGTGTTTTTCAACTTATTCGTAAGCGTAAGAAAGTTATCTAAAAGTATTATAAGAATACAAGGTCAATGAACTTGGAATTAAATTTTTTACGACAACATAGATTAAGCTTTCTTGACCAATCATGGGCAAATAAAGCCTACCTATTTCAATCTAAATAGAAAGGTGCAGTTTTAAAGTTACAGCTTTAAAGTTACTACGCAAAAGTTTTAAAGTTACAGTCTAGTACAACATACCAAATACCATCGCAATTGTTTTTTGAGGTGAACCTTAATTTTCGTCTGTGGCCGTTTATGGTTTCTAGGTACAGAAAGGTGTGTGACTCACATTGTGTAGGATGTTTTGTTGGACATCAAAGAATTTCGATTACGGATCAAAGAATGATCTGTCGTTTTTGAGTATTTTATTATTTTCGAAGTTATATATATTACATGGATGCAGGTGGCTCTGGATCGTACTTCATGGCAGTCTACGGCGGAGGCCTATGTTCAGCAGTGGACTCAAACAGGCTGAAATGATGATGATGAGGATATATTTTTGAGCGTTTCAATAACATTATGACAGTAATATATTTACAATGTGACACCGTCAGCGAAAAATCGCCATGATGAAGCTGGTTGCAATGCGAGTTAACTAATAACAACTTTTTAAATTGTTTATAGTGCTAATCTTTGCACTTAAGATTGAACATTGAAATATGTAGAAAAACTACAAAAACGTTGTCGCCGCTGTGGGAATCGAACCCACGTCTTCGGCAGTCAGCCTGACGCTTTAAATACTATGCTAAACGGCTGATTGCACGTCAAAATTAAAAGATAAAATTAATAATAAAAACCTTTTAATAATAAAAACTTTTTGACACTTACCTACTATGTGGGGCCACGCAACAGTATTATCTGTTGCACAAATGCACAGGTCCTTCCGGGTAAGTACCACGACTTAACAGAAGACCAGCGTGTGAAGTGGAAGCGTGCTTTTGGGTTTCGTCTGGTGAGTGAGGGCCCCACCGCGACCTTGTTGGCCCTTAGATGACACACCATAGTTAAACGCACGCATGAGCACATGCGCGGCTCTACCCATTTGCGGAGGGCCTGTGGGTTCTGGCTAGCCCTCGGGTTTTGCATCAGATGAAGCTTTAATAGTCTCGGGACTGAAAGCAAAACATCAGTTAATACAAGATAGCTGGGGCACACTTAACTAAAAGGTGCTTACGCACCTGGATCCCTATGGATGTTGCAAATGTCAATAGACGGAGTTTATCACTTAAAATCAGTTGAATCGCCAGCTTGCTTGCCACCTTCTCTCATAAAAAAAAAGAAAAAAAAATCCAATTTATTTAATAAAAGCGTTAACACTTGTATTTAATATCTTGTTAATAATCAAAGAGTACTGGCACAGTGGATAAAAATTTATTTTATTTTGTTACACTAAAGAAGTATAACTTCTTACGTGCGTACATGAGTATACACACAATTTTTATATCGTAACGTTAAAAATTTTCACCGCAACGTGATAATGCAATAATAAAAGAAGCGTCGTTAATTGAATTTGATATTAATTGAAATCTGTGCTTTGTATTTACCTATTATTGCTCGCTATCAATTGTCAACAATTAATTACCGCTCGGTTAATTTAAGGAAGTCATTTTGCGTTTAGGTAGGTATTTGCAATTAATAGTTATTCATTGCAGTTGAAATACGGGGGCATTTGAAATGGGTCGATATACGCTTGGAATGAAGCCAGTGCTGGAGCGAGCCGTGCGGCGAATGGAGCTCTTTTATGTCAAGGCTCTTAGAATATTTGAATCATCGATTAAGATGCTGCGGATGATTTTGTCGCAATATTTTATCTTCAGGTGTAGAATTGAGGAAGCGATTAAACATAACAAACCGGCCAAGTGCGAGTCAGACTCGCGCCCGAAGGGTTGTAGGGCAGCCCCACTAAAATATTTTTTTTCTGTTTTTTAGTATTTTTTGTGTTATAAAGGCAACTAACTATCAAGGTTCGTGACATACAGCGTGGTGAAAGACGGACAGACAGACACCTGGTCACATTTTACCCTTTGGCTAAGGAACCCTAAAAAAAATTAAACAAATTATGTCGTATATGTTTCAGCAGGAACGGAATCTCAATTTAAATATTATGATTTTCAATGCACTTTTCTAACTTAATAACGTAATAGGCAGCAATTTTCACGAACTACTTATTTTCGACAAACATGACAATGTGATCAAAGTAATTGCATCATAAATGTTTATTAGTATTTTTGAGTTTTGTCAATTGCCTTTTTCCATACACGCTTTTTAATTTATTATTCTCATTTGTTTAAATATATTATGATGTATTAAATATATTTTGATAAATATTTTGATAATTAACTGTGATATCTGTGTCCGGGCGCTCGGACTATGCCCTCATAACCCTCTATGTAGAGGAGGCCTTTGCCTAACAGTGGGACATTTTTTGACTATTACTTTACTTTTTCTTTATTTAAATGATAATTGACAAATATAAAATCTTTCATACGTAAAAATTCTTTGATAAAGCCAACAAGCAGAATTACAATGTCATCTAGGATCGATGATTGTTAAATCGTTGCTGGTGCACCGTATCTCAGATACTGCATCTATCCCTGTGATCTGAAAGCGTTAGAATTACGCATGTGTTTTTGATGGCAACGCTTTGACGTCCGTCCCATCTGAGAGCTCAGTGGCTGTTGTAGATTTACATAGTTCAGACCGAAAATTCCATCCAACAAAGACAAAGGCAAAATATTCCCGTCATTAGGTCATAAATACATACTATATGTTGCATGTATTTGTTACAAATTAGAATTTGTTCTTTTAAATATTGAAATGCCAGCAAGATCTACTACGGTCTTCTAAAAAGCTACTGAAAAAAATATGAAAACAATCCCGCAAAGTTTCATGTCGGTTTGTCTCCTACGTGTATCATTTAATGAGTCGAGGGTAAACATTTGCAACACAAGTAGGATTGCAGATGAAAGAACCTTTCAATAAAGTAGGACCTGATGTTTAGTGATAGCCACTGTCCGTTGATATTTGCAACACAAGTAGGATTGCAGATGAGAGAACCTTTCAATAAAGTAGGACCTGATGTTTAGTGATAGCCGCCGTCCGTTGATATTTGCAACACAAGTAGGATTGCAGATGAGAGAACCTTTCAATAAAGTAGGACCTGATGTTTAGTGATAGCCGCTGTCCGTTGATATTTGCAACACAAGTAGGATTGCAGATGAGAGAACCTTTCAATAAAGTAGGACCTGATGTTTAGTGATAGCAGCCGCCTATGGCCATTCGCAATACAAGTAGGATTGCAGATGAGTAAAGTGGGTCCCTTTCAATGAAGTAAACGGGGCCCCCGTTTAGCTCGCTCACCAGACGAAGCGCAGAAATGTAACATTTCCACTGCACGCCGGTCTATCGTGATTGCGGGACTTCCCCGGACATGACTGCCCATTCGTGCAACAGTCACGACTTGTGCGGGCCACGCACATAGTTAAAGCTTTTAAAACAGGGATAAGTCTTAACTTAATAAAGAAATTTTGACTTTGATTTTGGGGATGGTCTTGGAGCCCCAGTGGTGTTCCTATTATTTTAAAGGCTGAAATGAAATTCGTTGAATAACTCTGGATTTAGGTCACTGAAATTAAATATCGGCAAAATGTATATTTTGATGCAACTGCATTGCAGTCCTCTTTAAGTAATTGCAAACAGCATTGTTACATACAAAGCTTTTCGTAATCTGATAATTTATTTATGATTTTCTTTTCCTACCTTCCTAGGCTTTACGACATATGTTTTTTATTCATTCAGAATTGATATGAATTAAATCGAAATTAATGTTTTAAATTAAAGTAAAGGTAAATTAAAAGATTTTATTCTATTCCTTTTGACACAGCCAGCAAGACTGAGTGACTTTACTTCAATTAATTCATATGATTGCTTATACGTGGAAGTATATTTATATATCTGTAACAGATACATTCATTGGCGCATAAAATATAGTCCATATAAACCCGCTGCCACGTGATGTTATGATAGTATAGCGATTGCTCTCTGGGATTTCGACAATCATGGAAATGTGAAAATTGAATAAAATAATTAGTGTGTCCCTATTGAATTTTTACTGCAAAAACAATTTTAATATAAAAAAAAATCGTGTAACGCAACCATATTTTATGGAACGTCGTCGGATAATCTATTAACTTGTTCATAGAATCATTACTATTCTTGTAACTTGTAGTAACTGATATCTTAAAACACGTTGCACACCTTTTTTTCTATGGATAAAAGAGGCGAACTATTATGAGGCTCACCTGATGGTAAGTGATTACCGCCGCCCACGAACACCTCAACACATGCTTACAAATGCGTTGCCAGCTTTTTAGGAAAGAGTATGCTGTCTTCTTGAAGGTTCCCAGGTCGTAACGGTTCGGAAAGACCGCCGGCGGTAGCTGATTCCACAGAGCTGTAACCTACACCTATTAAGAATCAATCGTCATGTCACCACTTTATAACTAACAAATGCCGATACAAATGCAGATCGGTAAAACATGTGCAATAGTGTTTTTTTTTAATGCTTCAAACAATTAATTTCAAAGTTATACTTCTTTTGGCGCGCGAAAGTTATAGTTCTTTTGAGAGTAAAATTTTTACGAGTGCACGAAGACAGCCAAAAAGTGACATGATAAAGTTGTCTACAAAGGGACCAACTTCACGGTATTAACTACCGCGAATATTAACAACTTTTTGGCATTTAGGTACCCATTGTTACATTATTTGATTACACCGTTATCTATGCATTTAATTTCGTTTTCACAGAAAAAAAAATAAGGACACATGTTTTTTTTTGTACTCAAATTAGTGTAATTTATCGAACCGGCACGAGTCGGTCAGTTTTATTTAGATGAATCGACAGATTGGTCTTCTAACGTGGTGATGTGTTTTGCAGATATTCGACAATCACTACCATTTCCACCACCACTCCGTGGCGCGGAGGGCGATCCAGCCCGCGTTGGAGCATCACGGTAGACTGGAGAACGATTCCAGGGTCCGATGGGCGAAGCAGCAACGCGCGCTGTCCAGAAAGAAGAGGGACTTTCTGCCTTTACAAAACATACCATCTACAGGTGATTGTTGCAATATTTAAACACTTGTGTCGGCTGTAGTTTTGAGTTAGTAAAGTAGAAAATGAAAAAGTAATGGAGAATAAAAAAAAATTAAAATATGTCGCGCTGCCGCATGTTTGTGTATGTTTTTGGAGACCTGCAATAGTACGGTCTTATTTATTTATTTATTTATGCTTTATTGCAAAACCTTAAAAAAAGGCTTACAAAAGGCGGACTTAATGCCATCTGGGCATTCTCTCCCAGTCTATTAAACTTGACTATTTTATGTGCGAAGGTGGCAAGCGAACTGGCGGTTCACCTGATGTTAAGTGATAACCGCCTGCCCATGGACATTTGCAACACCCGTAGGGTTGCAGATGCATTGTCACCTTATAATAAAGTGGGCCCCGGCTACCTCACTCACCAGACGAAACGCAGAAGTATAGCACTTGCGTCGTGGCACATACCCGGCCTGCACGTTCATGCAACAGAGAACACCGTTGATATGACTCATTGAAAATGTTATGAAGCTCATATTAATAATATTTCAACATTTTTTGGAATTTATTGGATGGTTTTCATATGTAATTGTGCAGCGGCGGTGATGTTACAGCAAATTAATAATAAACGGAAGAAATGAATTTCCTATAAAGAGAACCATTAAGGGCTTTTTTAAAGGCTATGAATTTGGAATGAGCACGGGAATGAATTTATTACGTTAAACTGAATGCGAAAATGTAGCAGTAGTAACGAAATAAGCAAATTAACAAATTTTCATCTACTGCTTGTAAGTCAACTCGTGCTCTATTTCATATAAAAAACTAGCTAAAAAAACTAGCTAATACCATTCACGACATGATTGACGTATTGCTGACCCCACTAGGACACAGGCGGGAGAAAGAAGGAGAAATAAGAAGTGAACATTTTTTCCTTCTCCATTTTATATCCTACTAGCGGCCCGCCCCGCCTTCATACGGGAGCAATGTATTATACATATAAACCTTCGTCTAGAATCACTCTATCTAGTAAAGGAAACCGCATCAAGATCCATTGCGTAGTTTTACTTACGTAGGACGACTTTTTTATACTATGTAGTGATATACGTATATATCTTAATCCATTTTCGTTTGCTACAGTCGAAGCAGAAACGGGATGGGCGGACTCGCCTCCGCCTTCGACGGCGACGAAACGCGAGGCGGGCACCAGACGAGATTTGCAGCGATCGCGCCTCAAATCTCGTTCACGCTCCGTGGACACCAAATTCCTGCTGAACGACCCAAAGTGGCCACACATGTGGTATTTGGTAAGCAAAAGATAATAAGGATTGTTTTAATCGATGTAATTGTTTAAAAAAGTACAGTGATTTATATGTAAGGTAATTTATATGTAAGGGAGGAATTTTTCACTGAGGAATTTTTAATAGGCACACTAGTAGACAATATTGACGATGTAGAGACGGAAAATGAAAATAAAGTAAAATGTCATATAAATTAGAACATCATACACAATTATAAATTATAAAAATATTGCTGTTGCCGTCAGACAACGTTCTTATGTCATAATTATAACTGGCTAATAACAGATTTTCCAAGGTAATTTTATCACGAGCCGATCTTGCAATAATGTACAGTTTGGATTTTATTATAATATGCAATATAAATACCATATATTATATGCTCTGGTGCGGGTACGACTAGATTCTTGGTTTAAGTTGGGGGGTTAGGTAATACCAATTTAAATTACTGTATTTCATAATTTCATTTTATAGGAATTTAAAAATAATATGTATTTTGATTTTGAATAAACAAATCTAACTTTGTGTACCCATCATTGATCTTTATAAACTCCAAATAAAGTCTAAATTTAATAAAGAAATTATCTTTGACGTTTATTGATTACAAATTCTTTATTTCCAAAATACATGATTTACAAAAAAAAAAACCGAGTAAAGCTCGGTCCTCCAGGTACTCATAATTAAAAGGAATCAGTGTTCTTTTTTAAGGATTTGGGATTGATTAAATCTAATAAAATAATTGGAAGGATATAGGTATCTGTATACCTATATCCACTGTTGTATAGTGTGATCATAAGATGTAGCTTTCTTCAGCAGTTGATTAAAGTCAGCTGATGTAACTTACTTGAGAAACTGTTTTTAATTCAGTACTTTTTGTCTTACAAACTTAAACATTATAATCTGCAAAACAGTTTCCTTTAACAACGTTATGTATTCAGATAAATAAAACAAATTTAAATGTTTATTCTAATGGATCGACTAAAATATATATTTCATCATACGAATTTCTCATAATACATCATATGCATATCAGCAGTTATAAAATGACATATTCAAGCGGGTAATTTTGTGTTGGAATATCAGATTATACACAATACACAATGTCAACAAACACTACTTTGTCAGTCTTATCAGTGTATAAAAAAATAATGTTTAAATGGCGTGAAAAGTATTAATTATGTCTTAAAGCTTTGAAGTGTAACTGTTATCAATTAAAATAAATTAAAATCCATGACAGCTTTTCATACAAAACCCTCTTTTAAAAATTGATGCCCGAAAGTGAACTGGTCCATGTGATTATGCCAGATTTTGCGATTATAATTTTAAATCTAGAACATTTAGCTCTAAATTATTAACGGAGTTCATTAGTATAAGATTGATGTATAAAGTTAAGAAGACATCCATTTAATTGTAATTACAGTGGGGCATTTTTTGCAGTGATTAAAATGTCGCTCATATTTTTCTTTAATCTCTTTACAGCTGTAGTTAATGTCTGTGGACCAAGTGATTTATGGTATCTATCACATCTGCTTATTCTTAATGGTATGATTTTTCATGCAATTTTTTTATACATGAAATATAATTTAATTGCCAAAGGATGAAAATAAGAAAATTAGTTTAGTGAAATCGAATTGAAGGTTTAAATAAAATTAAGCTTTACGATCTTGAAATTTGATCTACTCTGACCGAGCAAGCAAAAGAGGTCAAAAATAAATAATAAGTTATTTTTTGTTTATTTGTTTCCATTGCGTTTTTACCGCTAGAACATTATAATAATTAATAAAATCAGGCCTCAAGTTTTTATTAATAATAAAAGTTTTCATATGACTTTTAAATGTTAATAAAGCTTTGATGAAACAGTACTAGAGCTTTTAAAGGCATTTTTTAAATAGACATAAAAATTGTACGGTATGTATGTTATTCACTGTTTTATTCTATTTATTCGGATCGGTAGCCATTGATTTAACACGCGCCATTGAAAGCGATTTTAATACATTCTCCATTCGGATCGCGCTGTCGTATTTTATTCCAACACTCGACCAATCATATCAATGAACTGGATATTTAGTACGAATTTAATATTTTCAAATGAATCTAAAAACCGTTGGTCCGATTTGCTTCTTTAATTTACGCATAATCTCTATGGGTCTATAGGCAAAAGTTAAAGGTCAAAACAATTAAAAAGTAGCCCGCGTTGGGGCGAGTTAGTTAACGGGCAGACAATGAAGATTTATTACAAGTAATTCATTTATCCATGCTTGATAGCAAAAATATGTCTCAGTACAGACAGCTGTGGGTGGTCAATTCATCGAAATATACCTTATACACGATTGATCACGCTGTTCGAGTTACAAAACCAATGAATTAATGTCTTATGAATTAAAATCTTTATTCGATTACGTAACGAACAAAGCGTTATATCCGTCGGCACGTTTATTTGTCACGAAGAGACCAATACAACGCTATCCACGACCTCTCACACAATATTTAACACTGTGGGCCCTTGCAGAACCGTGGTGGCGGCTTAGACATGAACGTGATACCGGCGTGGCAGGAGGGCATTACCGGCCGAGGAGTCGTGGTCACCATTTTAGATGACGGCTTGGAGACCGACCACCCCGACCTCGTCGCAAATTACGTAAGTGTGCCAGGATAAGTGTATAAATACAAAAGTGTGTGTGTGTGTTTATAGTGTTTCAAACTACGTTTATTCGCATATTATGTTTCGTTGATGATGTTTCGATGCGGTACGGTCACGAAATACCTATTTATGATGCTAATGGAACGAATTATCAATGATAAAATTATACAATTCAATTCTTTTTTCCTTAATATTTTTTTGTTTCAGTATCGTATTGTATTATAGTCTGTAGTGATTGTAGTATGTGATAAATAAATACGGCTATATTTGCCAGTTTTATTTAAGGATCATTGGTCTATTGGCAGGGTCGTGGAATTGAAACCTATGTCACATATAGAGTTACCTCTACCTTCTTACAATTTTTCACCTAGTAAATATTTTCATTTAAATACATTCCATTTGATAGCTGGGACGACGCTTTTTTTTCTTCATGTTTTAAATTTATTACGTTCACTGAAATGTAAAAAGTACTAACTCCCAACAGGGGCTAGGAGAGTTTGCTTTATGTTTGTACGTGTCACTCGAAATTAACCCAAAATTTAACGAGACAGATGTTTCTAAACTAGAACTTCTGTTACAGAACATTCAAACTATGTTCTGGTAATCCAAAACTAGAGATTTGTTAAGAATAAATTGTCTGATATTATAAGATTTATTATTAGTCTTTTTCACCTATATTATCTTTAGGATTTAGTATCTACAAAATTCTAGAAGGTGTAAAATTACTAAATCAATACCAAGTTCTGAGTGCAATATAAATTGGGGAAGTGCTACACTTCTGTGTTTCGTCTGGTGATTGAGGTAGTCGGGGCCCTCTTTATTTAAAAGTGGAAATGAATTTGCAACCCTACGGGTGCTGAAAATTTACATGGGCGGCGGTTAACACTTATCATCAAGCGAAACACCAGTCGTTTGCCACTTTGTCACATAAAAAAAAACGTACTTAGGTCGTCGCCGCCCATTGACATTTGTAACACCCGTTGGGTTGCAGATGCATTGCCACCTTTTAATAAAGTGGCTACTAAATTATGAAACACACACTCCCTTTAATTTTGAAACGCCGCATATTGTGTACAATTGATAAACGCATTAAAAACTCCGTAGTCCGAGCAAATGATGCAGTAAAGGATCGTTATTCCAGCGAAATTTGGGCGGAAAAAGCGGAGCTCCAAACTTCATGATCTATCGCGCCCATGAATCTTGTTTCGCATTGTTCGCGTCCGTTTGGACGTGACTCTTTTTGTGTTTCGACGCAAAAAAGGACAGATACCCGTGTAGCGTTCGTATTAAATTGTCCAATAAATTTGCATTTTATCGGAGACCCCGTGCAATGTGTTTTCCGAAAACTAACGCAGCATTGGCTTTTTCGGAGCAACTGCCGTGCACTACATGTTAATATCCCGGTAATATACAGTAGCTCGACTACGTGTTCTTTAATTTTATATTTTTAATCAAAATCCAAATCATTTTATTTATAGACAAAAAAACAAATTCATTTCATCTTTCGATAGTCCTTTTTTTAATCTACCACGGTTTCGGAGAATAAACCAGACGAAACGCAGAAGTATGACACTTCCACTTCGCGCCGGCCTTTTGTAAGGCCGAGGTACTTCCCCGGACCGACCCGCCAACAGCGTAGACTTTCGTGGCCCTACCTCTGTTTAAAATGATGATGTCATTGATTGGAAACGTAATGATTTAGGTGTATACTGACGACCCGAACGGCCTAGTCGGTAGTGTACCAGCCTTCTGCGCCAGAGGGTGTGGGTTCGATCCCCACTACTGGAAAAATATTGTGTGATGAGCATAGTGTTTTTCTAGTGTCTGGGTGTTTATATATGTATAATGTGTATTTATTTACAAACGAAAAGTATGTTTAAGTATGTCTATCAGTTTTCTAGTACCCATAGTACAAGCGTTGCTTAGTTTGGGACTAGAGAATGTTGTGTAAAAAGAAGTGTGAATGTATGTGAAGTATGAAGTATGAAAAAAAGAATGTGTCCTAAAAATATTTATATTTCATTTATATTGTCTTTAACTGTATCGCGTCGCGTCGTATTCGTTGACAGGACCCAATGGCGTCGTACGACGTGAACTCGCACGACTCCGACCCTCAGCCCCGTTACGACATGATAGATTCGAACCGACACGGCACGCGGTGCGCAGGCGAGGTGGCCGCCACGGCTAACAACTCGCTCTGCGCCGTCGGGGTCGCCTTCGAAGCGAGCGTCGGAGGTAAAGCTTGATGAAACTGTTGTAAAAATCACGATTTGGTTATAACCTTTTCGGAAAATCTATTGGTTATAGTTATCTACTAGTTATAGTATTTAAAAAGAAAGAGTTCCAATCATAATATACAACTTTACCCAATGTACGAAGACATCTCAATGTATACGGTAATATCAAGAACTACTGTAATAACTTAAAGATAAAATTAATTACTTTTCTTTATTCATCTCGCTAGCTTTTTTGTACTATATAAGTTTTAGGGTCTCAGCAAGGACCGTCTTAATCTGTCCTAGCTTTCTTAACTTATCTATTTGTGCCGATAGCTCAGAGCTCAGGGGCTTCAAATTATTAATTGCAATTGTAAGTGCTGACTTATCATGTTCTCGATGGTCACAAAGAAGATCGTAACTTGTATATTTTCGATAGAATAGTAAAAAAATTAAAAATTTCAAAGCTATTTAATGTCCGCCATTGTGGGCTAGGCAAAATGTTCTCTCTCTATAGAGATTTTTGGCTTTTAACACCAGTAGGACATACCTACAAAATGCCGTTTTACTTTTGCTTTACGTTTTTCCTTAGTGCGCGTATTTTAGAACGCATATTTTAAACTAGAGACCCAATTATGTGCCGATGAAATTTCCTTTTCAAATTCCAGCCAGTCACTGACTGTCAATTCCATTGCTGGGTTCGATATCGAAATGTTTTATTTCGTTTGTCGTCTTATTGCGATCGTGTTTCCTTTGAACGTTCCTGATGTAAAATATTTTCAAAATATAAAGGTGTGCGAATGTTGGATGGAGACGTGACTGACGCGGTGGAAGCGAGATCGCTCAGTCTCAACCCTCAGCACGTGGACATCTACAGTGCCTCCTGGGGACCGGATGACGACGGAAAGACCGTCGATGGCCCTGGGGAACTCGCCACCAGGGCTTTCATCGAAGGCGTCACTAAGGTATGTTATTATCCTAGATTTATTACTATTTTTTCTATATAATACATAGTAGTAGCAGTTTTTGCTCTATTTTTATTTTATTTATTTACACTATATGCACAAACTTGTACAAAGGCGGGCTTAATGCCAATGGCATTTTCTACTAGTGAACCTCATTCTCTGTCTTCTTCTTTTCACGCGAAAGTAAAAATCTTTTAGCACATTCTGATCAAATTTTATACATATACATAACCTTAGGATTTTAAATCACTTATTATGAGATTGCTGCTATGATATGTTTTTAAAATAAATTCTTTGCCGCTGCTCTAGAACGAGGGTTCTAGGTTCGAACCTACGTATTTCGGTTTCGCGCCTAGACGCTTTAACCACTTAGCAAAACGGTAGATGACACACTGATGAAAATTTCCATATTTCTTTTTTTTCTTTCTTTAATTTATCTAGCTATTTCTTTTTCTATCAGCATCAGATAATGGTTCTAAAACGTAATTAAACCTTTATTTTGTAATTAGCATTCCAGCATTTTAGGATATAATAATATATGTTATGCAGTAATAGTAAAATTTTGGCAAACTATCCTTGTATCATGTAGAAAGGATCAAATATGACGCTTAGTTCAAGTAACTATACCATAAGAATAATTTAAAAATTTCTAACGCGAAACTAAAACTTTTCCTCTTGCAGAAAGTTTATGACAGGGTATTACTACAGAAATATCTCTAAAATTCACTCACGTCAAAGAATTTTCAATAACTCGGGGCATAAAAACTGTTTTAGACCCGAATATACTAAAATCTATGGTAATGTGGGAGGGATATGTTGACTCAATTATATTAAAAAATAGGGCAAAAACAAAATTCATTACTATATAAAAATTATATATAATACTTTTATATTTATATAAAAATAAGCTAAAGGCCAGTATATAATGGAATGAATCTTGTTGTATAACTTTAAATTAAATAGACACAGAGAATTCACGATATTACTAGTTCGTAGTAATTGTTGAAGCAGTTTATTTTCCAATCGTATGAAAAAGCTGAATAAATTCCTTCTATTCAAGGGCCGGAACGGTAAAGGCTCGATATTCGTTTGGGCGTCAGGCAACGGTGGACGTGAGCACGACAACTGCAATTGCGACGGATACACGAACTCAATCTGGACGCTGTCAATATCGTCAGCGACAGAGAGGGGCGAAGTGCCGTGGTACTCAGAAATGTGCAGTTCAACTCTAGCAGCCACATACAGCAGTGGAGCAATCAATGAGAAACAGGTATGATGAAAGCTCTCATCCTCGACCTGATTGTCGTAGTCGATATCAAACCACTTTTTAAAGCCACCGGTTGTGGTTTCGAATCTCATTATTGAAAAAAATTGTGATGAACATAGTGTTTTTCTAATGTCCGAGTGTTTATATACCTATAATATATTTTAGGAAATGAATGCATGTTTAAGTATGTTTATCCGTTGTCTAGTACCTACCCTGATACAAGCTTTTTTGAGTTTGGGTAAAATAGTAGATATCTCGAAATATTTATTGAAAACAATATGATGTTTTCCCAATTACATATTAATATGTATTTTCTGTTATTAAGGTGGTAACAACTGATCTGCATCATTCGTGTACGGCGGGCCACACAGGTACGTCGGCGTCGGCGCCTCTGGCAGCTGGCATCTGCGCACTGGCACTTCAGGCCAACCGAGACCTCACCTGGCGCGATATGCAGCACATCGGTATTATATACATATGTTTGAAACAAAATAATTAGTTTACTATTCATCTACTTGCATCTATTTGCTCGCGGCTTGTATAGACTTGGTTCTAGGTGTTTGCACTTGTACAAGAGAAATAGATTTTCGAGTATTTTTCGTGTCATGTCTGAAAACGCCAGTAGTTTTAAGGCATGTAACAGAGTGTATTTTGACGCAATAAACGTTTAAGAACCTAAGATATTAGCTTTATCTATAACTTAATATAAAAATATTAAAAGTTTTTTTGACGAAAATGTGGCAAGCGAGCTGGGGTTTCTCCTGATGTTAAGTGAGAACCGTCGGCCATGATGCGTTGCCAACTTTTAATAAAGTGGGCTTCGGCAATCTCACTCACCGGACGAAACACAGAAGTATGACACTTCCTTCCACTTCGCGCCGATTTCTTTAAGGTCGTGGTACTTTCCTTGACGGACCTGTCCATTCGTGCAAAAGCCGAAACTGTTGCGTAGCCCTCCCACAGTTAAACTTAAAACTTATTCTACAACGAGAGAACGTTTTACCGTTAACTATCAACTTCTATCTTCTATCAACTGATATTTTCGTTTTCAGTCCGTAGACTAATGAATCTTCATCGAACGCAAAACCCGTGGGCTAGCCAGACCCGAAGTGTTTGAATTTGAAACTGTCAAATACGAGACACGTCCGAACTTGCGTGTAATGCCAGTTATAATGTAGTTACTGTGTATACGAACCACAGGTTGGTGTATACGTGTACACTAGGTATGTACGTGTACACTTGGTATATACGTGTACACTTTGTATATACGTGTACTCTTTGTATGTGTACACTTTGTATATAACTTTAAGTACGAATACACATCCCCGAGCAGCAAACAGCTAACGAAAGAACACGAGGCCACGAGGCTACCTTCTCGATTAAAATGCGTGCCCGCAGTGGTGCGCACGGCGCGGCCCGAGCGGCTCAGCCTGGAGGGGGGCTGGCGCGTGAACGGCGTGGGCCGCAACGTGTCTCACTCCTTCGGCTACGGGCTGCTGGACGCTGCTGGTATGGTCCGGCTGGCGCGGGCCTGGCGCACCGTGCCGCCCCAGAGGCGCTGCGAGCTGGCGGCGCCGCGGCAGAAGCGGGCGGTGCCCCCTCGCTCCTCGGTGTCCATGGAGGTTGGTTGGAATCCACGCTCAAATTAATGTCTGTGTGCACAGTTAAAATCGATGATGGTCAAAGTGAAGGTTTAAATTTCACCTTTCATTTTAATTCATTGATTTTACGTCGTGTGGCCATTCAAACAAAGGAATATGCCATGTGTAAAGTGAACGTTTACGAGTAGTTTTGGTTACTAAACTCTGCTCACTGTTTAATGTGTTGTGGTTTATACATTTATTAATTAATAATTGGTTCCAATTATATTAAATAAGTCAGTAATATCTTGTCTGCATCGTAGCCTAGTCTAGTAGTTTTAGTGGCTAGCATAATGTAAAATAATTTATTTGCTGATCACAACGAAACGAAATATTCAACGCATTACACGTTTACATACGAAAGTAAGATCACCATTCCATAATTAGATGTTTGATCTAACATCTACGGTATGTGATCAAATGTTGGTGCAGTTGACCGAGTAGAAGTAAAACAAGAAGTAATTAAGGGTTTTAGCTAATTTTTACTATATGCGATTAAACGTTGGTGTAGTTGGACGTTGGGGCTTGCCCGGGCGTGAACTATTTGGAGCACGTGCAAGCGCGGGTCTCGCTGTCGGCAGCCCGCCGTGGTGATCTACGAATCGCTCTGACCTCACCCGCTGGCACCAGGGTTACGCTGCTAGCACCCAGGTAAGCTTTTTAAGTTCTAGTCCAATCGAACAGTAAAAAAACACTTTATATTACATAGGAACGCAGGCGCATCTGCTAAGATGTTAACTTCGATGTATGTCATTACTGTGGCAAGTTCAACGGGACAACAATTTACAAATAATTGATCTGCACCTAAGTTTCCATCAAGACTTATACTGGGGGTAATTTTATTCCATATGCGAAAGTTGACGACCAGAAAAACTAGTTTATTTATTACTTAACGCCTTCAAGGCCATTTTAAGTCTGGAAATATATCAAATATTTTATTCCAAACATGATTTAAATTAAGGGATTCCTAATGTTGGAAAAAAAATTAATTGCTGCGTCTGCTATAATCATAATTTAACTCGTATATAGGTTTTTGTTTTTCAACATTATCTACCCTCGTCTACTTCGTTGTAAGACTCAGTAATTTTCAAAACATCTCTTTAATGAGTTAAATTATAGTGTTCCGTCGTCTGTATATAGAATATAAACGAAAATGAGACATACAGGATTGTTATATTAATCAAGCACTTGACGCAACAGTCCAAAATAACATCATTGGACGAATAAAATTGTATTCAATCGTTTTGTTTGAAGTATTCTAATAAGAATCAACAATATACAATAAACTCGCTGACCCAGGCGAATTCATTGCCATTAGCATGATCAGTAACTGAGTGGAACAATATTCATAAGTATCATCCTCATTATAAACAGTCGTTAACATTATAAACTATCACTAAATTTAACAATAAGGATTTATGTTTAGGGTTCCGTACCCAAATGGTAAACGTACCAAAACGGGACTCTATTACTAAGACTCCACTGGCTGTCTCTCTGTCTGTCTGTCACCAAGCTGTTTTTCATGAGCCGTCATAGTAAGACAGTTGAAATTTTCACAGATCATGCCGCAACAAATAAA
This sequence comes from Iphiclides podalirius, assembly GCA_933534255.1. Classification (NCBI taxonomy): domain Eukaryota; kingdom Metazoa; phylum Arthropoda; class Insecta; order Lepidoptera; family Papilionidae; genus Iphiclides; species Iphiclides podalirius. The sequence continues at coordinate 4,753,256 of OW152831.1, read as the reverse complement.
AAACAGAACAGAATAATATTTAAGCGGGGCTGCCATATAACAGACATGACTTTTTTGCCGTCTTCATAGATTAGCCTTATTGCGTATTAGGAAAGGGATTCGTACGGAACCCTTCGGATGCCAGTCCGAGTCGCACTTGGCCGGTTTTTAAGTAGAAATTTACACGTAAATAGATATATTAGATTTGTTGGGGTTGATAATTGAAAACTAAATACTTTGCAAATATCTTTGAAATAATTTTAAAAAGTTATCATGCGCTTACTTTTAAGCGATATGTGTCTTTAACAATAATAGAAACAGGATCGTCAATATTCAACATTCCAATATTCTGTGAAAGTTTATTGGTGGTAGGGCCACGCAGTAGCCTCGGCTGTTGCATAAATGGGCAGGCTCATCCGGGTGAGTACCACGTCCTCACAGAAGACCGGCGTAAAGTGAAAGTATAATACTTTCGCGTTTCGTCTGCTGGGTGAGGTTGCCGGTGCCCAATTTTCAAAAGGTTGTCAACACCTCTGGAACCCTCGAGTGTAGCAGATGTCCATGGGCGGCGGTATTCACTTAAAATCAGGTGAACCTTCTGCTCGTTTGGCAACTTTTCACATAAAAAAAAAATAAAAGTTTTAAGTGAAAACATAAATTTTCAATTACTTTTTTAAGGGCCTTTTGTTGATAATATGACAGTGGATATAACTATTTGTCAATGATCCTTACACATTGTTAAAAGTTTTTAATATGGTATTAACATATCAATATTATTATCTCACCATTTTATTTACACAAATTGTCATTAGCTATATTTGTCGTATATTCTTAGTAAAAGTGTTTGTACCAATGTTTGTATTTTTAAGATAAACAATGTACAAAATAAAAGCTATAAAATGATATTTGGATCATTAGTTTTCACAAAACAGTAAGATCTAATTATATCTTTGAAATAATAAGATTATTTAGCATCTTAATTAAACAAATTGTTCTAGTTTGTGGCGATTCACAATCTTAAGATATTACTTGATCTGTTAGTTACCAAGCACAAAGACTGTCTTAACAATTTAATACAAGTATTTAACCAAGCCGGTTACTTCTTTTCAGCTAATAGTGTCGCATTGGTATAAATATACAGAAATACAAACTGCTTTAAACGTTTATTTTCTGTAACAAGCTTAGTGAGCGTAAGCCAATGAACATCTTTACAAAAATCCCTAATAAGATTCTCTGGCTTATGGTAACCACTGTGATCTTGCTAGCGAAGAAAATGTATGTACATTTTTTATGACCGAGCTCAGCTAACGATTTTTCATTTGTGTTAAGTAATTTATGTACACCTCAAAATAGTCGACTAAAGGGATATTTAATTATGAGTTATAGTAATTTGAACTTCTGTGCTCCGGAATTCAAGCTAATCTATATATATTTAAAATATGTAGAAAAAGTGCGAAAAGATTGTCGCCGTTGTGGGAATCGAACCCACGTCTTCGGCATTCGCGGCCTGACGCTCTAGCCACTGAGCTAAACGGCTGATTGCCACACCGACGAAAATCTTAACGCATTCTTCTACATTGTTTTCTTAGCATTTGAAGCAATGCTTGGCGCCATCTATTGTTATATCCTTTCCAGCATACAAACAATTTCGAATATCGTTTTACAACGATAATTCGAACGAGAGATGACGCCATTGCTTTTTTTTTCAATCTTAAGTGCAAGGATTAGCACTATAAACAATTTAAAATTTCTATATATATTTGTTTATACAGCAAAATATGATAAAATACCCAAAGATATAGAAGATAGAAGTATTATGCTTAAAAGTATATTTTTGGTTAAATAAATACTTTCCGAAGCTCAGTACAAATATGTCTGGGTGCTAGTCTCCTCTTACAGCATACAGGAAAAAGTGGTGCAATCTATCAGCGTTGGTATTACCATACGAGTAAAATAAGAGTGACGTCAAGGCAAGAGTGAACTCTTACTGATTTGATGTTTATCACCTAAGCCCACCACTGTGAGATCGTAGTCAATACATTATCATCGTGGGACTATTATCCCTTCCCCGTTAAGCACTGGCAAGGTTATGAGCAGATCCAAAAAAATTCTTAGTTCGATTAATTTGAGCTGAGCCAACCTGAGCTCGTATCTGCAATGGGTCAGCTAATATTTAATTAAGGAATAAAATTAAGAATATTTGAAATATTATTATGAAGAGTAAAAGAAACACTATTTCAAGTAATCGTCCTTTAATCAAAACTGTTAATAACTTTATAATAATTAAAGTTAAAGCTAATTTCACTAAACTCGTATTACGAATGAGCCCGCTCCTTGGGCTCAGTCCATTTTATACACCTCTCCTCTCCTCTACACAATATTCGCACCTCATCGCTACTACCCTCCTCTCCGCAATATTTGCACCTCACCACTACTACCCTCCTCTCCGCCAATTAATTTAGTATAGCTCCACTACACACCGTCACAATATTATAAATCTTGATATTTTTCTAAGGAGCGTCAAAATTTGTGTTTTAACAGGGCGCACGATTCCTCCCACGCGGGATTCAACTCGTGGCCTTTTATGTCCGTGCACATGTGGGGAGAGTCTCCTTTGGGCGTCTGGCAGCTTGAGGTATCCAACGAGGGCCGATATATGGGTAAGTGCATCACGAACAGGAGGGCCATTATACAAATAGTGTAATAGCAAACAAAATGTTGTGTAATAATATACGATGTGTGGCAACAGTTACGTAGGAGAACTCGTTTCTAATATATGGTATTACTTTTCTCTTGATAACTGGAAATTTCTTTCATAAAATTCAATTTACTACTGTCACTATTTGTAAGCATTTTAAAATTCCTTTCATGGATGGAAAAAATTATGCGTGTTGGAAATTTCAAAATTCAACTTATATTGTATATAAGTCGAATTTTGTCTTATAATCGAATGATAGCAACAATTGACGAAATTCAATATTTATTAAAAATACGTGCGATAAATAACATTTTTACTCTTAATTTATTATACATGCGAGTAGCACATCTTTTAAAGAAGGTTTGAGGATATGTTGATTAAATCCAAATGTGGTGTAGGTCGAGCGACATTGCAAGATTGGTCACTGACATTGTATGGGACCAGCTCGCCTGCCGCTAAAAATGATCCGATACCGTTCCGCATTCCCATTGTCAGTCGCAAGAGTAATGCGACGCGGCCTGTTGTGGTACAAGCGCCCCGAAAGGCGAACAGGGGCAAAACGATCAGCAGTGCGCCCACTTATACCGTGGGACTGGTGAAAAGGAAGAAGAACAAGAACTCGAAGAATGCGAAGGGCTCACAGAAAGTGAAGCAGAACCAGCCGGCGACGCGTTCACCGGTCGAGAGCACGGTGGCGACACAAATCACTCCGAACTTAAGCCTCAACTTGAAAGGGAGCCACGCTGATCCACAGCCAGACCCCAGAGGCCGAAAAATGTCTGACTTATTCGAGCAGTATCCGAAAATCCAACGAATATACCCCGCTCCACTTCAAGCCAACGGTACTTACTGCATGCAATTGCGTCTGCAGGCCAGCACGGCTATCAAGTGTCTGCTGCTAGTGCATGCCGTGTGTTTGCAATTTTGTTGCAGATCAGTTCTGATTTTAGTGAATGATCGTTCATCGGCGTTATTTTTTATTTATTTTTATGATTCTTGTTTCCAGTTTACACTGCTTCCGAAACTAGTTTGTGATTGTGCAAATTTTTGATTTTATTTATTTTTCACCATTATGTGAGAAGCGCTTGGTTAATCTTCCTTGTTTTCAGTTTTGGCACATTTTCTTACATAGACTAATGTTTTCTTTAGTACTCCGTTATTGTTTTTTTGTAGCTCTAGAAATGGTTGATAAAATTGAAAGTATCCTTTTTATGCTCTGCTTTTATAACGTAGATTTTCTAGCCTATGTATTTTTTTATATATGATCAATATGTATGTAAATTACACTTTTAACGTATTTAAGCAATATAAAGAAATTGATTGAGTTGCTAAAATAGGTAGTAGTATAATTGTTTTATCAGGACATGACGAGACTAATTTTTTGTATTATAACTCTACTTTTAAATATACAGCCTTTTCGTCTCTTACCCATACTTACTTTTAATAATTAATAAAATGTTAATAGTATCTAACTTACAACTATTAGATTATTGTTGTCACGATATTAGTCTTAAACTTTTTTTGAGTCCCTATTGACTTTTATGTATCTGCCCGCAGCTGGGCCTTTGACGCAATGGGAGTTGGTATTCTACGGAACGGAAACACCGCCACAAGACTACGACGCGTCTCCAGAAAGCAATTCGCTGGGTACGAGTGCTGGGTTCGCGGAAGCGGGAGCGCACGCGGACGCGCACGCGGGGACACACGCGGGCGCGGGAACGGGCGCGGTGGCGGGGACGGGAACGGGCGCGGTGGCGGGAGCGGGAAAGGGTGTGTGGGGTGATTCGAGCGTGCCCGACTCAGAGGAAGTGAGACAGAACACGATCGACGACGATCTCGCTCTGGTTTGGCACGATTCGCACGCGGTGAGCAAAATTTCTCTTTATTCTGGTTCGATTTAAATTGTCTAAGATTTAAGAGTTAAATTAACTATGTTGGATGTCTAGTTATAAAGAGGAGGATATTTCATATTTGAAATATTCATTATTTTGTATACTTTTGCACAAGTTTGTTTTTATCTTATTCCATTATTGATATTATACATATTGAAGCATTACATCACAGAACTTTGTTTTTTATAAAAAAATATAATAATCTTAATTGTAAATAAATATAGAATAACTGAAAACTAATTTAAACCATGCTTAGTGATTTTATTTTGATTAATAATTTGTGTATCAAATTTAGTATATTTGGCATAGTTTTTTTTTTCTGAAAACATAAACTATTAATCAGAGCTAATAGTCTAATCATGACTTTATTGACATAGATTTTCCAATTATCCTGAGTAAGAGCCGAAGAAACCCTTTCGAGTGTGGTACGAAATTATATTAAAATATTGGCTGTAACTTTGCTGTATCTAAACAACTTACTTATCATAAAAATAAATAATACCTAATGATTAAACATATTGTAAAATGTTTCCACAATTTCCTTCATCGTGTTAAAAAGTTTATTAACTTTTTGACCAAGTACCCGCTCATTAATGTTTATTTAGTTAGTAATTAAAATTGTATATTTTAATGGAACTAACTTTTTCTTTTTATAGTTTAGTTTTAGTTTTCATTTTAAATATTTGAAACGGTTTTTAGATAATTTATTAATTTGTTAATACTAGATAGTATTCTACATATTTTTGTATGTTATATTTTTAATTTTATATTAAATACCATCTAGTTTTCCACGTTTTTCGCCCATTCTGTTTAGTTATAAACTAATTCTAATATGTTAATATTTTTTATCTATCCTTTGTACAAATATTTTTATGAGTATTGGTTCAAGCTAGGTTTGGGTTAGTTGTTAGCAAGCAAAGCGTATTTACAAAAGGCAATAACTAACCCCAAACTAGCTTGAAATACGTACGCTTTGCATGCCAAAAACTAAGCCAAAACTAACTTGAACCAATACTCAAAAGTATATACTTTGCTTGACGTATGGTTTAAAATCACGTCAACTCTTCAGTCAGTGGTATGCATTGATTACTGTTCGAATTAAGTACGTGGGTGCAAATATTTTTGGGAATAGTCCCATAGGCTCATAGTACAAAACTCAGTGTAAGCAGCTCTAATCTGTTTCGACTATCAGACTGATACAGGGACCACATAAAATTCTTTAAATGCCAATTAGTCGTCATCAGCTTTGATTTCGCTACTATACTGAAAACTTTAAGCTTAAGTAAATGTCGGTTTTGTCCGTTCGGTGTTGTTAACGAACCCGCGTCCTGCGCAGATCCGCGAGGAGGGTCTTCTGGGCTCGTCGGGCTCGTCGGGCTCGGTCGGCGACGCGGTATCAGGTTGCGCCGCCCGCGCTCCCCTCACCCCTCACCGCTGTCTAGGTTTGTGTTTCTTGCTCTTGCTGTTGTGGGCGACCGAGGCGTTGTTCACGGCCGACGGACGCGGTAATTCCGGTAGACTTAGAGCAAGCGATTGTGCACTAACCGCTTGGGTGGGGCCCGGGCTGGCGAAGCTCCCGCGCGGCTCAGACCAGAGACCCCCGCGAGCACCGTGCTTGCCCCTCCCGCATGCCCAAACATGCTAGTGCCAATCCAATTGTGATCCTAGTTCAATTCAATAGGGCGTTTACTGATAAGTACAAGCTGCTATTATTATTTCGATGTTATCAACACAGCACTATCTACCTGTTCTGTTTAGCACCGACAGATTTCATCTCGATGGCCTATAGTTTAATGCGATAATAGAGTAATTTTGTTTTCATTATCATTGTCTTCTAAGCTCTTATTATATATTGATATAGTGATATTTAAATATATTAGTTCATTTTATATCGTTATGTAATTACAAAAAAAACAGATGTATTAAGATTATGTTATTACTAGAAATTTGTTGGTGTTAACGATACAGTAACTACATTTATGGCCGCTGTTCGATCATAGACGTATGCTAATTTAATTTTTTTTAATCTTACCCATCCACGTGGTAAGCATAATTCCAATTCGGTATCCGAAGAAATTTACACTGATCCGATTTATTGCGGTATATAGATGAACTTAGCAGTAATAGTGAGTGTTAGAATCCTTAAGCATAATAATTGTAAGGTCCAGAAATTTCGCAACTAATTTAACGACTTTGTGTTCAGGCGCATAATATAACTTAGCATTACAAGGCCGTAGAAAAATTCATTTGGGGACGGTTATAGTCAGAGAAAACATGAATTTGAGGCTATATCATAAATTATTGTGGAGAGTTTGAAAGTTTTTGCTCGGTATATTTTCTCAGAGCACGTAAAGGCCGGAAGTCAATTGAACTCCCCAACTACGCTCTTGATGCAACGCATAATAGTTGATTTAAGATGTTATATTACTAATAAGGAAATTCTGGGCCTAATTTTCGTTAGTCTGTAATCAAGTGTATGTATGTAATTTTATAATATCTTTTCTATTGTGTTGCGAAAATGCGCAACATCCGGAAATCACTCTGGAACTTTATACAATTAGTACAGATTGTGTTCACCTTAATACTAATGCCTAAACGGACAGTGAATTATTAAAAATTTAGCTGTTAGCTCAATGTTTAATAGACCTTATGTAGTATGTAATAACTCATTTAATTGACAGTTTGGGGAGCTAAATAATAAGTGCAATTACATTAATAAAAATCTATGGCGTCCATTTTAATGAAGTAATTGCATCGTGAAATCGAAAACAATAATACAGCGAGTGTGTGCTTGAGGGTTCCGCCATGTTTTCATGTTAACGTTTTAAAGGCGCAGCTGACCTCTTCTAAGTATTCTGTACTTAATCACGTTAATTATTTCAGTCCATTGTTATACTTCTTGCACCTTTGTTGTTTGTTAATGCAGAGAATGTTTATTTTCCTCACAAAGTATCTGTACGTATAATAATTTTATTGATACGATTGTTACGATGTCGCATGCTATTTATTTAAAGTATAAACAAATAACACTACCAGTTTAAAACGAATACCAAATACGAACGCATTTATTTGTTGTTTCGTTTCTCAGATGATTTATTTATTTATTGGAAATAATAAAAGGTAACCTAATGTTTTAACTATAATGAAGTGTGTTTAAGGAGATGTTATGGCCATACTTTCACTAGCAATCCATAATTTTATGAAAATAAACGTAGAAAACAATGCACCGTACAACAATAATAAAAAATGGGCGAGAAAGTTTTATTTAATCTGAATTTTCAAAATACAAATAACCTTTATTTTAAAAGTTAGCCATACAGCACTAGTAAGTATAGTCATAACGATACACATATCTATTATTTTAAGTTAACGTGAAATTAAGTTAATTAGGGTTCTTAAATTCATTGTAATAAAATTCTTACTTCACAATTTTAATGTGGCAGCTTTGCGTAATGATAAAACATTCATATGTTTACGTAAGACAAAACTTGATATTAAACTAAAACTGCTACTCAGCACATAAATATTGGCTTTCATTTTATTTGAATAGCCTTATGTTTTTCTTTCGGGCCGAAGAAAAATTACCTAGCAACATAAAAATTTACATTTTTCCAACATGCTGGATTATAATGGCTATAAAGCGTTCGATCACTGGTTAAAAGCTGTCACATAGATTTTGTAACAGATCAAATAGTTGTGTAACCCACGATCGGTGCGTACAATATCTCAAATAAAATTTTACTGTATATTGTGGTTGTGATCATAGCTTTGATTGCCAATCCGTTAAGTACTAAGTGTAATGTGTATATATAATTAGGTAGGTATATATATATGGGTATAAATAAATTTGGAGACTTGTATACAAATTTGCTCAGAAACATGTTAGAAACGACTGATCGATCAATATTACTAATTGACTGGTAGTTAACTTATTTCTACTGTAACTGTATGCGAATTGATGTGAAGAGTGTTTCTAAAACTGTGTAGAAATAAATGCTAAAAATTTACGGTGGACAGTATGAACTTCAGTACCATCGGTAATCGCTCATTTTTATAACAGTTTTACTTTTCAAATGTAAAATTGTTAATCGAGGTCGGCATTGAATAGACAATTAGTGAACTGTATTTATTAATGTAAATGTTAAAATATAATTTGTATATATCGATACTGATGTGAAAGGAAAATAATAAAACTGTTTCCTACAAAAATTTCATTTTATTATAAGTGGATGTCGAGTCTTGTCTCTGATCGCAGCTCAGGCCTGATTTTTGTTAAAACTATGATCTATCAATTTGGACTGTTATGTTAATAACTGAACTTTGTGTTAGTAAAAGATATTTTTGATGACATTATTTGATGTTATGTCTCATTTATTATTGCATGCTAGCTTTGCTTATATCAGCTTATATAACCAAACCTGTTTTTTAACAACCTTCAAATGCATTAATTTCTCAATTAATTTTGCACCCTTATGTTCCTTTTGGCTAAAATCTTTCATCATTTACTTGTACACTTTATTTATTTAGATCGGAGAATTGAGTTTTTGTTATTATCTGATTTCATTTAATTTTGTGCACCCTCCTACTGCATGCGTCAATCACTTTTGGTTGCAACCTCTTTGTATGAGAAAACATCAGCCGTATTTATTTTATACACAAAGTTATTTGAGATCAGTGACGAGATTCTACTTACCATTCCTTAAATTTCCAAATCCCTAATCTTACAACACTATGTTAAGTGTCTTCGACGCGCATCTTCTGCATCATTGGTCTGCTGGCAAGAGATGGCAACATGCATGGACGCTGACACGGTGCTGGGTGGTGTTGGTCGTTCCCTTGTTTACCAATGTAATAAAAACTTTTGTTCTTTCTCCCAATAGAATGCGCGAAGGGTTTGCACTTGTACGACGGGCGATGTCACGAACGTTGTCCCGATGGTACGTATGGCAGCGAGGTTTTGACGGAACGAAGCTCAAGAAGGCGCAATCTTACCTACTTTTCCGAACCCACTAGCCTAAACAAACGGGACGGCCTTAATGTTTCTAAACCAACAGCTACTGAAGCGCTTGACCTGGAACCGTTCCCTGATTCCAAAAGGAAATCGCCACTTGTCTGCCTGCCATGTCATTACACTTGCGCCACATGTTCCGGACCTCGAAACAGCCAGTGCTTGTCTTGCTTAGACGACGCACAGCTCTTCAGCTTGTCTAATGATGCATCAAAGTTCTATTGTTACCCAAACACAGCTGTTCCACAGATAACGAATGCCCATTGGCATTACAAACTTAATATTATTTTTGGTGTTGTTCTACTTGCTTTTTGTTTAGTAGGCTTGTACATTATTGTGACTCTATTGATTAAAAAATTCGGCTTTTTGAATACAACAAATTACAGTTCGAATATAAAAGTTGCGTACAACAAATTAGCCGTCGATGAGAAAGATCAAAGTGCGATGGAGATAGAAGAAGAAATACGAAATGCAATCAAGTATTCCAGTGAAAGTGAATCTGACGATGACATACGTCCTTAGGTATGGGCCTTTGTTTGCGACCAACGAAACTGGATTAACTGGATATTTGATTCTTTTTATTATAACATATGCAGGGCGATATTTGTGATATATATTAATCTGTTGTCACAAGCATTGGAAATCAGTGTTTAAGTTGTAGTTTCATAGTTGCTGAGCTCGAGGTGTAAGTGTTAATAGTATAATCATTTAATTCCAAAGATGTGAAAAACATTCCTTTTGATCATAGAAATAAAACTACTAACATATTTTAAAACTACTATTACTTTTTCGCATTTATAAATGAAGTGATATTTTTTTGAGGTCTTAAAAACTGTAATGTCTCAATAAAAAAATAATGTGAACGTATTTGTCGGAGTATTATTATTATTTTGAAACTTACTTGCTATTTTAATAAATTTTATATTAAATGGATGATATGACGTTATACACGTAAGATTTACTACTTAGTTACAAGAGTTAATAAATAGTTTAATCTTAGCGTTGAGCATGATGCTCAATTCTATTCTGATGAAATTCGGAAACAGTGTCTAGTTTACTGAATTTGATATGAGATGGAGATTTATGTTCGAAGCCATTTCGTCAACATTTTCACCATTGAAATAGTAAGGAAAATAATAATTGATTTAGGTACATAATAAGTTTGCCGGAAGGTATATTTACTCGGCAAGTTTATCCAAATGCTCATAACGGTTTAACGATGAGATGATTCAGTCCAGTTGAATAACCTCAAACCGTCATTTCCGCACAATATATTTCTCATGAGCTAGTTATTATAAAACATTGTGTAGATATAGTTGTAAATATGTACTTGTGACCAGGCTCGGACTGTGCTCAATAAATGGTATGGATACTCATATATTATTTTGGATTCAATTAAAGTACAGATAAGTTTAGGGTTATGCCTTACAGTCTTCTTTCAGCTCAAGATTGAAAAACGCTTCATTTTAACTAGAAAGGTTTCTCAGTCCCAGCCTGCGTGCGGCGTACCATATCATGATGCATAGAACCATCTACTTAAGATTGCTCAAGTTGCCATGTCGTATACATAGAGTAATGATTTTATAGATTTTTTTCTGTTTCGTTATGTAAATATTTTTGTGAAATGTGAAATTGTAAATAAACAAGTTCCTATTTTGATATGCGTTTTATTGATAAATAGACAAATATTGTGGCTATAACTATTATATTGCACCCTACTAGCATTATATTTTTAAGTAGGTTAGGGGATTGTTTTATTATGTGGAATTTTATTTGAATGTGACTACAATTTTGATATAATAATAATTTTCTCCACCCAGCCTATAGCATTTTTCCTTTTCAGTTACTTTAGATAAACAAAAAAAACTTTCTTGTTTCTGTATAAATTTATAATTGGTTTTACCCTCTATGATTTTAAATTTCTTAGATACATTAATGTATATATACAATAAACACCTCTTTTTAAAATTATGCCTTACATTAAGTATCCGCCTGCTTAAAACTAGTTAAACTTTAAATGAAAGCTGAGGTGTTAGTGTTTATTTCTAAATAGAAAAATTTTGGAAACAAAATGTTCAAGTGTTTCCTAATTTTAGAGAAAACAATTTTGAAAAGTAATTTTTGGTTTTGGAAAGTAATTAATGATGTATATGGCTGACTTTGATAGGCAGAACATACATTGTTTGTACAATTTTATTGTTTTTTAAACATATTTTTTTTCCAGGTCTACACAAAATTTCTTCAAACTTCAGTACTTTTTCTTTCTCCTGCCCTTATATATATATGAATCAGTTGTTAATGATGTTTGCTAAGTTTTTATACGACCGGCAGCTTGCCTGCCATCAACCCACCTTCGGAACAAACACCCAGAGCTGGAATAATTATCTATGGGTCACACAAGTACTTGTCCCGTGTGAGAATCGAACCCACAGCTTAGGAGCTGAGCCACCGAGTCTCATTTCAGTATTTCACGTTGGTAAATTTCTTGTTTTAATTAAAAAAACGGTACTTCATAAAAGTCAGTATCAGATTATGCTGATTTTACGAGAACCTAGTGCTTTTTTTGCCAAATCCCGGCATACGTGTGGTAGCATCGCAGTAAACACTCGTTACTGCAGCGTTGTGGCTGACGCGAGTCTCTACGTACTCATGTATTTTAATTAACACTTTCAAATTTTGTGTTGGTAGCGGAAAGCAAACTGAAGCGGTGAATTATAAAATGATTGAATAACCTTTTTCAAAGGATGAGTGAAGAACATGTAAAAAAATACTTTTTGATAATAGGAATCGTTGTTATAGAAAAAGTTGTAGGCATAAAATAGTATCTACTGCTTGAGTGGAAGCAAATCTAATGTACCGACCTGGAAAGGAATCGACTGACTTTAAAGTAAGACGTTCGCCTCTTTCTTTAATCAAATGCTATGGTATTTTGCTCAAGGGGCGAGATCTGTGAAATATCTTAAAACTTTTTTTTTACAACACTTGAAAAATACCAATTACTACTATATTTTCGAGTTTTTGAGTACTAGCAACTTTTACCTAATTCAATGTATAGTTCCCCTTTTTTTTTAATAAAATGTATTGTTAATATGAAATGGAGCAATTTACCAATTGCGTATTGGGTCACCGGGATCGCGCAAACCCATAACTATCGTTTCTATTCCTTATTTCATGTCTTTAAAAAAACTAGTGGCACATACTCCCTTTAAGATTTACACTCATAATACTGACGGTGCCGAAATTTTCATTTAACGTCGATTCTTTATGAATAGAGACATTGTTCTTGTTTAGGCAAGAAACTGGGGTTTCCAATAGTAAAACTCAGTAATTTGTGATTTTACAACTTTATTGCTGATTTTATACAAGAGAAGTGGTGTGTGCAATGGTTGGATTTTGAATATAACAAATGACATCTACCTTACAATTATGTAATAAAATATTTTACTCTATTAATTTAGAAGTACCGACACAATCAATCAGTTTGCTATTAATATACTGTAGGCGCTTGAACAGACATCTTACAAGTTAAACGCATAGGCGTATATAGCGGGGGGCCGGGTGGGCACGGCCCACCCCAGTATGGTCTAATGCCCACCCCAGGATTTTGGGTTAGCGATTCGAAATTCTAGGCTGGACACCTATCCTTCATCGCCAAAAGTAGATTGAAGACGAACGAGGCGAGCGAGGTGCAATGTAGATATTGAATTTCTCGAAATTTCTCTACTATAATATGCATATATACTTTTTTTTATTCCTTTTTTAAAAACATTGCCCTCACTTTAGGATAATTTATTATCCTGTGTTGTAAGGACGTTTTACAAACATAAATTGCACGAGGACAAACACTCAGATGCGAAACAACTATCTGTGGGTCGCGCAAATAGTTGTCCCGTGTGGGAATCGAACCCACGACCCCCGACACCGAAACCAATACCTTGACAACTGCGCCACGGAGTCATCAGTAAACATGTAAATCTTCCACTTGAATAATATCTATTGCTGAAAATCGCATTAAAATTCGTTGCGTTGTTTAACAGTTCTACAGTGTTCGATTTTTTTTGTAGTAAGGGCCCAGGCCCGCCCTGTAAAATAGCCCTAGACACGCCACTGGTTAAAGGTGTTACAATAAACCTTCCTTTATTAAATGTACCTGTAAAATCTCATCTGCAACAAAGACTCGTTTGTGTACAGTTGAATTTTATATGTAATAGTGTGCAACAAGTATTATCAAGTAAATGACATCTGTCTGCAAAAATTAGTTTGAATTAACTGCAGAGAAATGAAGTAGTTAATTCGCAACCTTAAATACTTATCGAAATGAAAGTGTTAAATAAATTATAAGTTATCATTAATGACTGATGAAGTAGTTGAAGCAGATAAATAGATGATAGATGAAGTAAAATTATTATGAAAATTTTTTCAGTCGTAAGAAGTACTGAGAGGAAAACTTGAATTACGTGCGTCACATGAGTTTAAAACCAAGAGTGATCTATTTTCTTTGTTTATCAGCTTATTGGGATACTGTAGTGATGTTCTTTATATCATAAATTTGGTTCTGAAAAAACTTAGAATTTTCTTCGTCTAAGATAAGAAAAACATTATTGCTTTTAAAAAAACAAGGCGTTATAAATTTTAACGTTGAAAATTGTAGAAATATTAAATTTATTATCTTTCGTTTAATTTAACATATAAATGGCATCTTATTTTATTCAAATAAGGCATTTATTTTTTTTTCAATTAAAAATCAATCTTTGAAGATTCGAAACTTCGGGAATTAAAAATAAAAATTAAAAATCTTTCATTTAGTTTCATTTAAGAAAAGAAAATATAAAACTGTTATTTCACGTTGGTCTTTTGTAAGGCTGTACCCATTCTTCGGACGAGCCTGCCAATTACTGAAACTGCTGCGAAGCAAATCCACTTACTGCGTATCCAGTATATATACGTAGACACTAATTACAATAGAATTCATCCAATAGCAATAAAACGAGAGCTTCATAATGCTCAAGGCTTTGTAAGTTACTTGCTTTAAATACGGTATTCGTATTCTTTCACATTTGTATTAACGAAACGATATAAAATATATGTACAGTTTTGAAGTTTTCGATTTATAAATTTTTAACAATCGCGAATAAATTTCAGACAACAATTTGAAACTGCTGATTTGATTGTTGAAAAAGGGCCTGTATGTATACTGACCTTATATCCTTCAATTGAATTCAATTTAAAATTGATATGATAATAGCCCAGTCTTGTATCACTTGATATAAGATCTGCATTGATAATAAAAATTCATACAAATTAGTTGTGTTAAGATGATGTAAAATATGTTAAGATTTCACCGATCTTTTGAATTAAGTTCCATTGAAATCAAGTGTTTAAGCGTTCTCTATTAAATCAATTACACCTTAAAATAAAATCTGCTTCCTCGTAACGATCAGAGAGTTTAATAATAAATAATTAAAAATATAGATTTCACGTACTTATTTACATCACGTTACATTCACTAAATTCTATTTTTTGTAAGTATTCATAGATTTTTCTTTTATTTAAATATTCATCAACAATACGAGGACATAATGATTCTCCTGCCCTTACCCTATGTCGGTGGGGTAACAATAATAATATGAATCATATTGTAAGTGGTTTTGGCTAGATTTTTACGTCCAGTCGCCTGCCTGATGGCAAACCTCCTTGGAAACAAACACCCAGATCCGGAACCATTATATGTTGGTCACACAAATATTGGCCCTATGTGGGAGTCGAACGCACGACCCCTGGCACTGAAGCCAATACAATATTTTTCATAAACTTTCAATTATATTTGAAAGAAAACATAAAATACGTTTTAATAATAAATAAGCTACAAGAATTAAGTATTTGATATTTCACCCAAATTTCAATATTATACGTGTAAAGATAAAGTTCATTACGCTACAATCCAATTTCCTGATGTTTCCCGAATGAAATGACTGCAGCAACTACATATTAAGGATGCACTGATGCCAGTCCTCTTTTCGATTATATTGAGTCTATAATCGAGTACACTGGAAGTGAATTTTGCATCAAAAATTTCACGGTTTCACCTTGAAAGGTTATTTAGTTGACGGTGTTTGTAGGATAAAGTTTACACTCCGCAAACCGAAAATGTCGGCAAGGTTGAGTAACAACTGCAAAATAAAAAGAAAATTATCAGATCATAATTAGCATTAAATCACTAGTTACTCAATAAGAAATGAAATCTTTAAAAGGTCTTTAATAATTTTGAATTTATTTCAACACTTTTTTGTTCGTAAAAATCGATCTTGTTAGGACCTCAAATTAATTCCAACTCCTATAACTTTTTTATTACTTGAAAATATATACCATGAAATAAAATCATATCAGCCCATAGACTCTTTTTTTTAATATGTATAAACGTTTTTAACGATGGTAGGGCCACGCTGCAGCCTCAGCTGTTGCACGAATGGGCAGGCCCGTCCGGGTAAGTACCACACCTCACAGAAGACCAGCGTAAAGACAAATACTTTCGCGTTTCGTCTGGTGAGCGAGGAAGCCGGAGCCCAATTTTCAAAAGGTTGTCAACGCACCTGTAACCCTCGGGTGTAGGAGATGTCCATGGGCGGCGGTATTCACTTAACATCAGGTGAACCGTCTGCTCGTTTGACAACTTTTCACATAAAAAAAATAAATAAAAAAAAAACGTCAACACAATCAAAAACATTAATTAAAAAAAGTTATTCTTAACAATTTCCTTTGAACGCGATTGTACACACTGAGATTGTGAGATATGGTACGATGAGCACTATCGTAACCGCTCAACTTGATACTCTTACTACTCCCTACTCTTGATGATTGGTTAGCACACAATACGCAATTTTCTTTTCATTATACAAAAAGCGTAACTGCCAATTATCGTAGCGGCCTACGCCGAAATACTAATTGAATTTATTTTATGTGAAATGTTGTCAAGTGAGTGGGCGGTTCACCTGATGTTAAGAGATTACCGCCGCCCAAGGACATCTACAACACCTTAAGGCTTGCAGATGCGTCGAAACCATTTAAAATATGTGGGCCCCGATTACCTCACTCACAGGCGAAACGCGAAAGTATTACACTGACACTTTATGCCGGTTTCCTGTGAGACCATGGTACTTCCCCAGACGAGTGTGCCCTTTAGTGCAACAGCCGTAGCTACTGCGTGGCCATATACGGTAAGATATAAATAAATACATATGTTATGTTCTACTCGCAAATTTCCAAATATTCCATGTACCAATTGCTATGAAATTTCAACAACGTTGAAAAATCTAAGTGTTTCTTTTTAATGTAAATACATTCATAAATAAAACTAATTTACGGGTTATTACGTTTAGGGGCGGACTGTCCCGTGACCACAAAATTTGTAAAGTTTTAGAAATATTGGGAATGAAAATCAATTATCTGTAAATTAGTTTCACTTAACAATGGTGGTTTTAAGATTTCATTGGTACCCGCACCGGAGATCGAACTCATCTTTCGAACTTTTTCATAATGCTGTTGTTAAATGTGGCTGATAAAATGTCTATTAAGAATTAAGAACTAACAATAGCGTTACATATCCTACTTTATCAGTACATTTAAGTTCTGTATTAATAGGAGAATGACCGGCACTGGGATGAATTCATTACGAAGCGTGCAAAACGTCACACCGTAATCAAACTCGTCCATATTGACCGCTTGCTCCTCTTTTAATCAACATAGTTATGTGACATATATAAATCACACATGTACTCGCACTTGACGCCAGTCTTCTGTGATACTTTAGTACTACTTAGACTGCTGGTATTTAGTGGGGTAATGCCCTAGACTTTTCCTTTGAAAGCGACTGTTTCACAATTTTTAATTAGGCGTAAAAAACATATAAATAAAGCATATAACTATGTGAGATGTGTACATTTGCTTGGTTTAAGTTTTTAATTGTCTTATAAAGGGTAAGACAAATAAATAAACTTGGAAACAAAATTAACTCTAACAATTTAAATCGAAGAAATACTAAATAGAAATCTTTTTCATCTATACATTTTATTAATGATTTTTAACGATTCTGAGAAATAAGTTGGTAAAGACTTGAATAAAGATATAAGTTTGCAACTTATTCAAACAAATTACTTTACGAGTAGGTGCGTGAAAAACTGGATGACTGTTGAGTTACTCTACATTTGTTACATAATTCATTGGAATTCTTAGCTGTTTATTTATCGATATATCCATTTATTCAAAAGTTAAAGTTTGATGCTTCTTGCTGAATCCTTTTGAGCATGCTTCAAGTTCAATACGTCCGGTCTGGAAGCATTGGGAGTAAAGAAAAAAGTAATTTTGTTTCGCCTACACACTACATTTTGTTACTATATTACTACCATTTCAAACAATTACTGAAAATGACTCAATGCTAAAACCTAGTTGAAATATATGGTATTGTGGAACGTTGTAAATTAGTTTTACCGATATTGACGATACGAAATATAGAACATACACGTTTGAATTTTGAACATTTTACTTAATTTGCATAAGTTGAAATTGGTATAGCTAAAATGATTTAAAAAACTTTGGACAATGAGTAGGGTAACATGAAACAAACACTATTTTGTCATTTAGTAGATTCTGTTTGTAGGATACATTTATGTAAACCATTGTCAACATTGGGAATTCAATAAGTAAAACTGTCCTTTAACCTATGTTTAGAGTTTCAGTTTAAATTTCAATTCACTATTCGAAACGACAATACATTATTATCAAAAATGTTGTCTTTATATGAAAAGTTAACCTCTCCGCCGTTTTATTGAACAATTCAATGTTTTTAAAGAAAAGTAGTTTTTAAAGAAATGAATTAGAAATTCAATTTCGGCCTGGTTGTTTAAAAGACGATGTACAGAGTTTATTTATTTCATACAGAGCTATCCTCACACAGTTGTGATGAGAATCTAACGTTAGGCTAATTTAATCTGCAGCATTAGGTTCTGACTGAAAAATGCACTTGAATACGCAAGGACGTCTCTATTATAATACAACGATTATTATTTTTTACTATATACGCAAGGAGGGTTGTGGGTTCATACGTAGTGCCCACCCCACCTAGGTGGGATAAGGGCGGGTGATGATTAGTATTTTATGAGACAAACGAAAAATAATTTGTCTGAAGTTTACATCATTAGTATGCTATCGGCGAATCTGCAAACATGCCCGTCACTATCACATGGCTTTGAAATACATTTACTAATGATGTTTCCCTCCACGTACAAGAACGTAGTAAATTGGCACTTTAAACTTCCACTTGCAATCTCATTCGGGATCAGGATTAGAACTCAAACTTTTGTTGTGTAAACCAATTATCAGTATCTGAGTAAGCTTTGAGATACTAAGTAACTGCATTGATTCAATTCAACTGGATGAATAGTTCAAACCTGCAACCAACATTGTTACTGTTTTATCGTACTTAAGTAATTTACTCATTAAGTTGTAAAGTTGCAAATGCGCTAGCAGTAACACTATTAATGATAAAATTTTCATTATCCTATGATCATTTTATCATTTCGACGTCGATTGTTATTTAAAGCTACGAAATTGTTAAGATTTTTAAACTACTTTAACATTAATATTGTTACTATATTACTTAACAACATTTTAAAATTAAATTAGTGTTATTTCATTTTGTCTACTTAACGCATCCATTGTCTATTATTTATACAGATTGCACCATCATGGTCGATTTAAAATAAGAGCCCTAACCAGAGCATATAAGGGGTATCCAGTACAAAAAAAGAATACTCGCGTAACTAAAATAGAGTTTTACAGTATCTTTATCATTATTGTTTTGTTTTTTAATTCCGTTTTACAGATGGTGATTTGTTTATGAATTATAATGCTGATTCTCATGATATAAATATTATTTATATACCAAAACCGTCTCCGAAACACTTTGCACGTTATGGTGTAAGTATTATTTCAATCAGTTCAGTATTTTTCGCAGTATATCCGAACAATAAAACCGACTCTCCATTTAAAATTATACTTAAATTTATTTGTTCTGAAAACATGAACGCACTCTTATTAAAACTTAACATTGAATGAGGTAGTGTAAAGGCCCATTTACACGGTGCAAGTTTCTTGCCTGTTATATACAATTAAATTGAAGCAATAAATGAGTTGCATTGTCTAAACAGCACATAACATTCTTGACTGTTGAACAAGACTTGCTTCAAGTTTTGTTTCAAAACTTTCCTTGGTGTAAACAGCACACACAATAATTTCTTAAGCAATTTTTGTATTCAATTGCATTCTCTCTTCCTTTGCAAAAATTAGTGCAAAGAGTGAGGGTATTTAATCTTTGCTGTTCTTTTGAGGATAGAAATATTGAGAAAAGGTCGTAAAAAAGTTGGATAAAAATATGAATAATAATATATGGATCATAATAAATAAATCTCAATGAAATATATTTAATCGGCATAATCTAACTTGAACACTTATTATTGAGCCATTTTAAAAAAAACAGCCCTTTGTAAAACGTTCAACACTTGCATGAAAAATTTGTCAACGCAAATACGTGCAATACTTGAAGCAACACGCCAAAGACCCATTTACACGGTGCAAGTTTCTTGCCTGTTGTATACAATTAAATTGAAGCAATAAATGAGTTGCATGGTCTAAACAACAAATGGTCTAACAAATTATTGCGCGCAATTTATTGCATTCAATTATTGCTCTTGTATGTACAAGAAAATGGCATCGTGTAATTGTACACGCACATACAAGCATGTGTTTAGACAAGTCAAAACTTGAAAGCAATAATCGCCTAAACATAATTGCATTGGTGTAAACAAAAGACATTTGCAATTATTTCTTGTCAAGACTTGCATTCAATAATCGCATTCAATTTTTTTTTACTATATCTGCGTGTAAACTGCTGCTTACAATTCTTGATGGTCAATTATTGCGTGCAACTTATTGCATTCAATTATTGCTCTTGTATGTACAAGAAAATGGCATCGTGTAAATGGGCCTTATAACTGTTGCAATATTGACATGTGTTTGAAAGCGCATGACGCTGTTAGCGGATATTGCGAACAACTCAGTCGAGTTCACGTTTACTAGAAACGTAAAATAAAATAAGTGAACATAAAAATCACTCACCGATTTAAAGTCAACATATTACATATAAGAGTGACAAAAGGATTTCTTGCTCTTGTATTTGTGGAAAGAATTTTTGTTTAAAGCGAAATTTTACGTAACAGGGGCAAAATTTTCGAAATTCAGAGCAACATTGAGCCGTGATAGTTCATTGGCTGGACGCTCGCTTTTAATTCATATAAAATTGTCAATTTTAAGTTCTGACTTATTACTTGCTTAAAGGTGAGGAAAAGCATCGTGAGTTAACATGCATATTCTCGAAATAATAACAAAAAAAGAAAAGACCACAAACAAAAATTACAGATGAAGTGGTCCTTCAACAATTGAGATGTATCGCAGTATATTAAGGAAAAAAGTCTTTTGACTGAAGAACAGATTTTTGAGTTATTTTGATGCAACGAAATGCCGAAGACAACATTATGTCAAGTTTGGCGATGCCAACCATCAAGCACAGTGGTGTTTCCCTTTATAGACTATAAATAGAGTAGGGTTGTGTAACTTATGTATCGCAAGCAAAATATTATTATTATTATTTTTAGATTTAAGGGTAGTCAATTGTGAAAAAAGAAATTTAGAATAAATCAGCAACAAAAAGCCAACGTCACGCGGTGTTCCCAGGCGGTCACCCATCCAAGTACTGACCGCGCCCGACGTTGCTTAACTTCGGTGATCGGACGAGAACCGGTGTATTCAACGTGGTATGGACGTTGGCGACGACATTCTCTCGTCGAGTCTACCTTCCTTCAACAAGCTCTCTACCCAGTGACGTCAATAGATAATTATAAGTAATATAATTATAGCGGTTAAATTCGGCAGTCATTAGATACCGTTCATGTATTAAGTACGTCGTAAGTAGGGCCTTCCGACCGCCTATTTTGACACCGCCTACTTTTGTTTGTCAAAATTACATTAAATGCAAATGATGACGGTTTAATTAAATAACTTGGAATGTTAGGCAAATATTAAAATGCTGTTATTGGTTGCCATGATGTAATATCGGTGTAAATTCGTCGCTTTGCAAACAACTTCATGTCGCGTTGCTATGGGTCGTGCGCGCGCATCTTAAAAATGTTACTCTCATATTTTTTTCCAAACTCGTCAAAAGAAATGTAACTTCAAAAAGATATCTTAACAATAAGCTCAACCTAATTATTTTTCTACGAAAAGAGCTTGCCCGTGATTGTTGCTTTTTTCACTAGAATACTTTCACAGTCATCTTGTTATTTTTATAAAGATGTCGAGATTGAACGATGCCAGAATGTATTTAATAATCTAAAGTTATTTATTATGAAAGCAAAAGCTATTTAATTTAGTGGTATTATAATTAAATGAAGAAATATCGTAATATATTTATAAATGAGATGCTCAAAAATGCTGTTATTGTTAGCGAAATACGTTGATGTTTTTTCTCGAAAAGCAGTTGCAGTGCGTACCAGCGTAAAACTACTTTAGACAGCTTCAGCAAGTTTTTTCCAGGCGTTGGAAAAAATAATTGTTGGTGTAGTTTTTGCAGCTTTCTTTTTCCAGGAAAAATATTTCCGAATCAGAAAAATGTAAACTGTAATAAATGGGAAAAATTAAGGCCACTATAGCGTGCTAGTGCCAACATTAATTCCATCTAATAGAGATGTAAAATACATTAATAAATTATCTAGTTCATTATTTAGCGGTTATAAATAAATATACTTTTTAAACTTATCCTCAATATGTCTGAGTGGTTAAATCTTTATTTATTTAGCCGATTATGATAAACTTCCTGACCTAAAAAAATAAAATCGTTTTATGTAGGTACTATAATAACCTTGATAAATTCAGAAGGTATTACATATCCTTCTTCGTGACTCCGTTCTAGCTATTCATCTTATAGGAAATCATGATAAGGAAATCTTTCAGTACAAATCGAATTACTCCCGTTAAATTCACCAGATCTCTAACGCTCAAGCCGCGACGCACAATTGTAATTTTTTTCTTCAAATTAAATATTATTTTTTTGACTTCAATTAATATGTGGTGTAGAGTAAGTAAATATGTGCGGTGCCATTTTATTTTATATGATAAAATTTACCAGCAAAAATATTTATTATTTCTGGTTTGCAAAGTAAGATCTAGAAATTTAAATTGTTTATAGTGCTAATCTTTGCACTTAAGATTGAACATTAAAATATGTAGAAAAAGTGCGAAAAGATTGTCGCCGCTGTGGGAATCGAACCCACGTCTTCGGCATTCGCGGCCTGATAGCCACTGAGCTAAACGGCTGATTACCACACCGACGAAAATCTTAACGCATTCTTCCACATTGTTTTCTTAGCATTTGAAGCAATGCTTGGCGCCATCTATTGTTATATCCTTTACAGCATACAAACAACTTCGAATATCGTTTTACAACAACAGATAATTCGAACGAGAGATGTCGCCATTGCTTTTTTAGAAATTTAAATTGTTTATAGTGCTAATCTTTGCACTTAAGATTGAACATTAAAATATGTAAAAAAGCAATGGCGACATCTCTCGTTCAAATTATCGTTGTAAAACGATATTCGAAGTTGTTTGTATGCTGTAAAGGATATAACAATAGATGGCGCCAAGCATTGCTTCAAATGCTAAGAAAACAATGTGGAAGAATGCGTTAAGATTTTCGTTTGTGTGGTAATCAACCGTTTAGCTCAGTGGCTAGAGCGTCAGGCCGCGAATGCCGAAGACGTGGGTTCGATTCCCACAGCGGCGACAATCTTTTCGCACTTTTTCTACATATTTTAAAGTAAGATCTATCTAAGAAAATTAACATAAGATAAATAGAACATACATAAGTGACGTTATCGAACCTCTGTGTTGGTTCGAGAACGTCATATATTTCGATAATGGTTTCTGACAAGAATACACGTTTTCAATAAAGCCACATAATTATATTTTTTTATCGGTAATACTACAGATGACAAACTACTGGCATGTTGCTTCAAGTTTTAAGAGTTGTAAAATAGCACATGTTTGCAGTAATCCTGCATATACGTACTGATCTACTATCTTAACTTGACTTACTAGTCTACTTTGTAGTACCTACCATTAGAAAAAGTAAGTCCTTTTTGTTTGACTTGATTAACTCGCCCTCTTATTCCATATATATGTATACTACAATATATACCAATGGGGTTGTCCAAACAGTTGCAATAGAATACTCTTAATATAATCAAATTTAAACGGCATACTTTCTGTGTACAACTATCACAGGAGTTTGACTCTTCCCGCTCCCGGCTAGTAAATAATTGGCCGTTCATTTAGAAAAAAATTCCGAGCACCCTAAACTTTTGTGTTTTCACAAACTGGGTCAAGTCTTTTTTTTTTTGCCTCCGTAACGTAACAACAGTAGGTACACTTTTGAATCGTGTACTCCGCATTTCATTTGCCTTCGTAGCTGTACTTGAAAGTTTTGATGACTCAGTAAATTAGTTATTTGGGTGAAGGATCAAGTGACATAACGGGAATTTACGTATTAAACCAAAAGATTTTATGTAACTTTTGCGATTTCAAAGCTTTTTTCTTAAAAGCCTCTTCAGTATGGTATTTTTTTTAATATAATGGTGTTAATTCATACATTCATAATGTTATATTATAAACAACAACAAACTACATCGGCATGATCATTTCACGCTTGATTGATCTAAAGTGCGCCTGGCGAAGTGGTAAAGTTAGTTCACAATCCATCACAGCAGACACCGTTTCACGGCGGGGTGTTGATATCCGAAATAGGAGTCAATAGCTCGAAGATTTAATTGAAAATTCTACCGACGTCCGAATGGCGATTTGTGATTGACTGCGTTGATTCATTGTCCCTTGCTTTGATTTTTGTCCAAAAACGATTTCATCAAATCCTTACCACGATTTGGGAGAGATATGGAGCGTATTTGTCGATTCTCAATTATCAATGATGATAACAAATTGGATGTCTATCGATTAGCCGTCAAGGATTTCAATTTTGGTCTTTCATAAGATTGAAAACTATAAATAAATGACACAGACAGAAATAAGATTGATAACGCTGGTACATGAGGTAACAGAATATTTCACGTTATCCATAGCTCATCCATCTGCTTCTATAATACTTTACTTTATCCCAGTTACAAAAAATAAAGATGCCTTCCTAACCTATTCGGCCATATCATCATATCCTTGCATTCAGTTATGACGTCTTAAATAAATTTTCAAATTAGAGATGGATATCACTTTGTACAAACAAGCTTTTTGCTAGATGTGCTATGGTCTAGGATACTCTATAGATAGATACGTGTAAAGATGTATTACGGTAAGGAAATTTATGCACGTTCACAACAAGTACTATATGCAGTTGCCAAATGCGATAAGTACCGGTATGGATAACTGTGGTAGAACCACGCAACAGTGTTCACTGTTGCACGAATGGGCAGGTCCGTCCGGGTAAGTACCACGACCTAACAGAAGACCGGCGTAAAGTAGAAATGTAGAGCCGTGGCCCACTGTAATAATCTTAAGGATGTTGCAAATGACCATGGGCGGCGGTTATCACATAACATCAGGTGAACCGCCAGCTCGTTTGCCATTTTCTAACATAAAAAATTACGGTAATAAGCAGTCGGGTGAATGATGTTTGATGTTAGAACGCATTGCATAAGCCTCCTTCAAAGAATGCCATAAAGGAAGATCAAGAATTGCCATAGATTCAGATCCGATCTATTACTAAAACTCCACTGTCTATCTATCTGTCAATCTGTTTGTCTGTCTGTCCGTCTATCACCAGGCTGCATCTCTAGAACCGTGATAGCTAGGCAGTTGAAATTTTCACAAATGATGTGTTTCTGTTGAGTGAATGAGTGCAAAATCAATCAAATCGAAGATAACGTTAAGCTATACTGTTATGAATGCTGATAAGGAGAGGAAGGCATCTGTAAAAATAAAATCAACAATATTTAATAAACGAAGGATATCGTAAATTTTATGAAGATGGTACGTGAGGATTTGCAAGTACATTAAGATGACGCTTAATCTAAATTTATTTATTTCTCCTGGGTGACTGATATGCTAGCTCACTCACCAGAAGTAAAGCAAATGTAAATATTTACGCCGGACTTCTCCAAGAGAAAGTAAGAGTATGCTTTATAAGTGTGTTTGGACGATGGTGTTTAGTTTTAGTGGTAATATTTTTCTTATGGAAACTTCGTGTAAAATGGTACTACCTATGAAAAATATATGACGAAAAATTTTCTAGTCATTTGAAGGTATTTTTAGCCGGATGCTTATATGATTTGGTGTTTATTTAAAAAGTATTGCCACACCATTACTACCAATACTGCTCATACGCAATACAATCAAATATAATAGTTTTAATTTAGTCTTGGTGATATTGTTTATATAGTTGTAAAAAAGTAAGATAGGGCTAGATAGGTAAGATAAGGTGAAGGAAAGATAGGACTCACATAAACGAAAGCCGGAATTTGGTCTTGCGATCTGAGATCCTCGTTACTTGCATTTCATCATCATCATTTCAGCCTGTTTAAGTCCACTGCTGAACATAGGCCTCCGCCACAGCTGTCCCGAAGCACGATCCTGAGCCACCCGCATCCATCGACTTCCTGCACACTTGCATTTATTACGTACAAAAATAACTGGCTACCATTTTATAATGTATAAAGAGAGTATATAAGAAAAGATTATCAACCATCATGATTTATCTACCATCCTGTGACCCGAATTGTTTCTACGAATGTTGTACTATGTTGTCCTCGATATGAGTAATTTGTAAATTCTCAATATATGAAAAATATTAAAATAACGGAATGATATCGCCACGCCAATATGTCGTTTTATTGATACCGCATTCATATTTTGGTCTGATAATGTCGAGCAATTCATCAGATTGGCCTAGGCATGTATTTACGAGTATACCGTGTTTATTTTACTGCTGTTATCAAAAGTATTAAAACTCTGGCCTCTATCAATATAATCTTTGAAATTTTCGGTTTATTTAACGTGCAAAACCACTGTTTCTCTTTCAGTTGTCTGATATAAACGTCGTGATATTTTTGATTTAATAATTTTCGTCACCTATAATGATTTACGTAAGGTATAAATACAACTAAAGTTAGAAAAAGGCCTCTCCTAATATAGATGATTGAGGTAGTCTGCTACTCCATCTCATTACAATTTGCTGACTTTTCATACTTTAGAAATATTCATTAAAATTTCGCCGACATACACATTTCTTCATGCATTAATTTTTAAAACTCTCACGCCTCTTGACACAAACTGGCTAGACAGAGGTAGTAAACGGTATTGATGTATTGATTCATACATTGATTCATACTTCGAGCACATATCACGGTGGTGGGGCCATGCAGCAGCCTCAGCTGTTGCACGAATGGGCCGGCTCGTCAGGGTAAGTAACACGACCTCACAGAAGACCGGCGTAAAGTGGAAGTATAATACTTTCGCGTTTCGACCGCATCTGCATCCCTCGGGTGTAGCAAATGTCCATGGGCGGCGGTTATTACTTAACATTCACTTAACACCAGGTGAACCGTCTGATCGCTTGGAAACTTCCCTTTTCCATATTTATAGAAACGAAATATGGCAAACAGGACAACTGAAGGATGAACTTGAGATACTCTCGGGTGACCTTAAGTTCGGCAAAGGGACGATCGTCCCAGTCAAGAGCTCATCGCCGAGTCTAAAACGAGCCTTTGTATCCTAGGAAAGTAGGCGTTTTCTCGTAAAGTAGATGTTATATCTTTATATATATATTTCTTCTGTATGTATATATATATATATATAAAATATATATATATATAGATATATATATTTATATATTTAAGTCATGTGTACAGGACAACGTCGGTCCGGTCCGCTATATAATATATATTAATGACCCCGACACCAAAATTGGATTTCAAATACCTGGTTCTTATTAAAGACTCAAAAATTACCGGCACTATGATGGAATACGCTTCTTATTATGATAGGAAATTGCTGCTACAACCAAAATTACAGATAATACAAAAAGTAAAATTGAGAATTTTGTAATAAATCTGTTAAATTTTCAAACCTTATATGAAGTGCCATAAATATAGATAACTAAAGCTACCCTTTAGTCACTGTTTTAACTTTGTTTTAGTTTGAATCTTAAAGTATTCAGTATTATAATCTATTTGTTTTTGTAAGTTACAAAATGCCCATTTTTATCCGTGATATTATATATTTAGCCAACAATATGTAGGTTTTTCTTCAATATGTTTTCCAAACAAAGTAGGCAATTTTGAAACGTGTGAGTTTTGCAGTGGTTTGTAACGAGTCGTACCTCCCCATTAGTGCGGATCTTTTAGGGCGAGTGTTGTTAACGACCAAGCTTTGTGCCACCCTTGGAGCTAGCGCGTCCCTTTCATAGGAGGTACACCTGCAAAGAAGGAAATTACAAAAACGGCAAAAAAAACACCAGCGTGATTTAGACCACAAACTGAATTAAAACTTCTTTAGCTCCATCTATATGTAATCTGTATCTCCATCTGTATGAATTTACGATTTTATTCACATTAAACGTAGAATATTTAATGCATTCAACAAAATGTTGATTTATAAAATTGTTCAAGAACGAAATGAAATTACGAAATAATCAAGAAATCACCGTTCGTACCGTCGTCATAACATCACACTTATCGTAACGCTCTCATCACGCATTCACCAGCTTACTCCCCAAGTCAAGCTTGCGTAAAAAACTTTTAGTTCAAAAACGTAAATACATGTAACCGAATTGGACACCTGTGTAAGGTTAGACATTTCACCATTTCATCGTCTAAACTTTTATAGTCATTACGAAATTACGTCGACAATTTCAAAATGCTAGTTTTAGAGAAAGTAAATTTTTATGGCATTTTTATATGGATATTACAAACAGAACAAACACACATACACACACACCTTGAAACGAGTGTATGTACATTGTGGTAAAGCCACGTGGCCTTACAAAAGTATTCTTTAATCGTAAATATAAATTATTTTAAGGTTGGCAACGGCGGTCATCACTTAACATCAGGTGAAGACTGCTCAACGTCTAAGGGTGCATCATCAATTTTATTCAGATGTAATGTAAATTTATCTCCAACCAATTTATATTAAAAAGCAAATTCTTATAAACACTACTTCTGTCAGGTAATAATTAAAATGTAGCATGTAACCTCATTATATTTAACACATTTACGGAGAATAGTTGTGCAAAGGCTCGGAGTTAGTTGAAAACACTAAACCATAAAAAAATCTTGACTCTTTTTATTTGCGTTTCATGATATGGGCATTGAAAAGCACTGCAAATAAATCCTTTATGGTTTTTTTTACATGTGTATTTTTAATGTGAGGAGGTGAACAGCGTACTGGTGGAGGTGCGTTCACCTGATGGTAAGCGATAACCGTCGCCCACGTACATTTGCAACACCCGTAGGTTTGTAGAGTTACGATTTATTAATTAAGAAAAAACATCTTTACGGTTGGTAGAGCCATACAGCAGCCTCGGCTGTTGTACGAATGTGCAGGCTCGTCCGGGTAAGTACCACGACCTCGCAGAAGACCGTCGTAAAGTGGAAGTATAATACTTTCGCGTTTCGTCTGGTGAGTGAGGTGGCCGGAGCCCAATTTTCAAAAGGTTGTCAATACATCTGCAACCCTCGGGTGTAGCAGATGTCCATGGGCGGCGGTATTCACTTAACACCAGGTGAACCGTCTGCTCGCTTGGCAACTTTTCACATAAAAAAAAATGTTTAAATAGTTACCATTACCGGAGAAAACATCCTCAAAACAATAGAGCAGACTCAGTCTTACGTTAAGAAACTAGAAGTTGCACATAAATTTAGTATTATTTTGTATTTAGTAAATTTTCTACGTTATAAATAATCACAGCACAAAAAATCGTATTATAACTGTAGATATTTTGTCAAACTTTATCTAAAAATAATTTTTAAAAAAGCTTTTTGTTAGCTCGAACATTTCTTCAACAACCGTAGGGTTGAGATGCGTTGCCATCTTATAATAAAGTGGGCCCCGGTTACCTGGTTCACCAAACGAAACGCAGAAGTATAATACTGCAACTTCACGCCGCTCTTCTGTTAGGTCATGGTCTTCCCCAGTCTAAAATTTTTGAACGAATCAGTTTAAAACGTATCCCTAGATGTATAAGGGTTTGGCTGATATTTCTCGATTTATGCCCGGTTCCTATATTCAACGAACGGCCGTTACTTACATTGACATTATGAAGTCGTTACAACGAGTCATGAAAGTTACGAAGTTAGAAAGTTACGTTCGTTGAATATAGAAACCGGGCATTAGACGAATTATAAAATAATAACTTGAAATGACCAAAAACTAGTAAGCGCTGTTGGCAAAATGCATGATACTGTAGCAAGAAAAAAGCATCTAATTATTTTAGATAGAAAATAAATATATAATCTTACGACATACTTATACATATATACTACGAAGGAAGCCATATAAATTTTAAGATTTATGAACGAATTAAGTATCTTAAGACGTCCAATCTCTAAATAAATTAAGTGTAAAAAATAATACCTAGGTTTAATCATATTTTTAAAAAGCTGTAACAGTTTATTCATCAATAGAAAAGGTTATCAAAAAGCATAAGTTCTCAAACAATGCATATTCAGTAAATGGATACCACTTCCAATTAACTTCTGAAGCCGAATGTAGATTAAAAATTGTTTCCCTCGAAAAATCCAATTAGAAACGTGACTCAATGTGGAATACCAAATTACTCGATATTCAGAAGAAAAAAGATACATATTCTTTTCCTTTGTTGAAACAATGTTTCTGTATCTTCTAAAAATGTTTTTAAACACCAGAAAAAAGTGTAAAAACAAAAAGCTTTAATTTCCATCTCCGATAATGTATTACATTTTATATTTTCAGTTTTATTATCTTAGTATGTTTGACTACTCGCGTAGCCTAGCGAGTAGTGAAATGAATTCAATTTTTTTTTCCATTTGAGGGATGGAAACAAGAAGGCAGTGCGATGTTAACTAAAAGAAAATTACTCTACAACTCTTTATTTTTTGTCGTGGTACCTGTCCGCATAGATCCTCCCATTCGTGCAACAGCGATGACTGTTGCGTGGCCCTACCACATTTAGTACCTAATAATTACCACAGTTAGTAAGTCCAGTGAGTGGTTTGGTGAAGATAGATCAAAGAGAAATAAAGAAGCGTGGTTAAATCGGACCTACTTAAAATAGTTTAGTATTTAAAAATTTTAACATGTTTGAAATGTGAATTTTTGTATATAAATCAAGAAAAACTTTACGAACTGTGGGGATCAAAGCGGCCGATGACCGGCGCGATAATCAACATAACATCTACATTCTTTATTGCATTATTAGAAATGCTTGACGCCTTCTATTGTGCATATTTACAATATAAAGTAAAACTATTTCCCTTGTTTTATGTGAAATCAGGGTTATCAACCTTAGCAGGGCTATAAAGTTAACAGAGTTAACAGAGCTTTGCCAACGCCTAAAGTGGGAAGTACTCGTACACGGACCCATCTTTTCACTGTTAGATATATGAGCAAAAATGAGAGAGTATGTCGCAAATTCGGCACGTGTGGATCAATCCTTATACCAAGCTTACTAACTATATACCCACTCTATAAAATATTTGTTAAAAAGGAACTTATGTGTAGTATAACACAAGATAAGAGTGTTCTATTTTAAACATAATCGACTAGTCAACTCTATCAGCCTTGATGTCTACCATTTCATACATTTGTTTGATTTCTTATTCAGTTCACGCTCACAGAGAAGGCTATTGTATGTAAATATGGTATCTTTATTGCGAAAAGGCAGTAATTTTTTATGAAGCCTTACAAGCGATATTACTGGTGATGTTGAAGAGAAATATACGAAACATTTTTCGTCATATTTACGCGTTATTCTGTCGTCAATATTACACGAATGAATTTAGAAAGTCTATCTATAAATAACTGCGAGAATATATTAAAATATTGTATATATTAAAATCTGATTATAACTGTAAGTGTTGAAAGGAGTATTAAAATAAAAATATGTATAATATAAAAGTTCTACTATAATTTGGAATGGGGAACAATTTTGTTCTAACATGAAACTAACTCCTGATATTTTCAAAGTCTGGTTTGTCATATTGTTGAAAACGTGATATAATCACAGAGTATTTGTGGATTGGTTCTATTTTACATAGAGGTGTAAACTTCATAAGCCTAAAATGAGAAACTATTTCATTATAGAAATAAATAAAAATCTAAAAAATACATTATGATTATGTAATACATTATGAATGCGTAATAACTTTAATTTTTACCTACAAGAATGTCTTTCATAACTTCAGTTAAATTTCTACATTTATTAAGATACATACATAGATATTTAGAAGTATTGTGTTCTAAACAACCTGAGACTTAATTTTGATTAGCTAGCTCGGTGGTCATTATAATTGGTGACGCAGCATTACCTAATCCATATTAGTTATGTTATACCATAATATTTAATCATAATCTCTGTTCATCGCCGTTGTTTGAATACCCTTGTTACAAATTACTTTCTCAATAGATTCTGAGAATCGATGGGAGTGCTTATACAACGAAGTATTTTGTATACATTATAACTATGGTATTTTATCTTCGAAACGAAATACAACCCATTAGTTATTGAATTATTTCTGTGGGTGGACCTTATATAGTCTTGTTTCTCTGTCCGGTTATACTTATGTTCAATTTGCGGGATGAACATAATAATTATGTTAATATATCTTCGGTTTATTATATTTCATATTTCAAATCCCATCATTAAAAATTAATATACCTAACTAAAATTATCATACAAAAATGTTTTAGGATTATCCGTGTCTTAACTAATCGCAAAATATTTATGATCATACTTACATAACAAGCCTCTATGTAGAGTAAAGCATTGTCATTACCTTTCAAAAATAATTTCGGTTTGAACGTATAGCACCACTTTTGTCGCTTTGTTGTTAAGAGATACGGAACCCCAACGGAGCATTCAACCATCAGTGCCAAGCGGCCCGTGTAAGCCCTTTTGCATAACACACACGTTTTTTTAACCAGGCAAACGTGCGGTTCAACGCAGTGCTAGTACTTAGGTAGCAGAAATTTAGGTCACCTTAGTGACAATGGGGATGTGACAGCCATAGAGCTTGTAGGTACTACACCACATTTGTGGCAGATTACATTTTCCACCCGTCGAAGGCTACGCGCAGCATGCGCGGGGATTTCCAAAAAAAAAAAACGTAGTGATAAACGTAGTGATTACATTCTCTTTGGGGATTTCGTTTATGATCAAAATTGACACTTATAATTTTGCCGTCACAATGATGTCAGTGGTGCAAGTCTTTATTATTATTTTTTTAAACTTCATGAACAAAACACAGAACATAGGCGGAATTAATGCTGACAGCATTTTCTAACAGTCACAACCTTAGGGTGGAAGCTTTTTTAATCAAGTCTTTATTACAATGTCGTTATAATTTTAAGTGATATTTGATAAAAAAACATTTGATAGTTCTTGATCGTTCTTAAGCTAATCCAATATTTTAATAAAATACGGTACTACATTACATTGGCTTATATAATTTTTTTAAGCGTGTCTACTATAGGCTAAAAGACGTGATGGTTCGTGGTCAATAACAGTGAAGAATAATGAAGTCAATGTACTCGAGCAGTGTGAGTTCAAATATCGCTGTTAGCACCTAGGAAATTGTCAATTTTCAATACTGAATTATCATGTGCTCAGCGGTAAAGGAAAACATCGTGAGGAAACCTACATACTTTCCAAATTTCTTTCCTTAGTACATCTATTTGTTAATAATTTATGATGTACACATGATTCTCGCAATAAATTCCGATATCAATATTGTAAAATGGAATTGTTAAAGTTTACAATATAACTTTCTTTCAATAGAATAATCGAGAAATATTAACACAGATTTCTAGACTACACGATCGAATAATTGACTGTAACAGTTAAACTTTGATATCTCGTTTGTAACACCTGAGTCTGTGGAGATTGTAATCCTTTTTTTGTCATCGTCTTATTATTAAAATGTTCTCTATCGTTAAGAACAAAGGATTACAAAAAATTACAACTAGTCATTTAAATTAAACAAGGATTCCAGAATTCCATAGCGTTTTGAACAGTCGTGGACAATAGCTGTAAATATAACATATCCCATTAAGGCGAAATGTTACATTTTCCATTCATAAAAAAATTATACTATTTTCAATGAATAAATAAAACATCTTCCAATTATACGTTAAAAATATCCTTACACATTTTCCGCTTACGTTATACATTTTCCGTAAAATCATATCAAGTTACTTTGATGTTGTGAGTTTTTGCACTTAGTAGAATTTCATCATCGTCCATCTAATGAAAACTAAGTGTCTCTTTAAGTGATAATAAATCAGATACCTACTAAGTGAATGTACTTTATGTTGAATGAGTTATCTTATTGGCTAAGTGTAAAGTTGGTTGCCTCGTTGAACTCTCCGGTTGCAAAACGCTAACTGTGGATAAATAAATCCACAATTACAAACCGCAATCCTTCAAATCTTTTTAAATAAAGGCAATACAAATGTATATCACTACATAGTATAAAACAAAGTCATCCCGCTGTCTTTCTGTCCCTATATATGCTTTGGTCTTTAAAACTACTCAATGGATCTTGATGCGGTTATTTTACTAGATAGAGTGATTCAAAAGGAAGGTTATATAATACTCGTACATTGCACCCGTGCGAAGCCGAAGCGGGTCGCTATTATAACTAAAGTTAGAATTAGTGGAAAACTTAGCGTATTTTAAGTATCTTAAGTAGGATTTCATAATCACTTTTTTTTGTTAGAATGTGTCTAATGATTTCGATAATTTAGCATTAAATTCTCCTACACAATGATTTATAATGTAACCCTCAAATATAACAGACTAGTGAAAGTTCTAAAAATTAATTATGAAAATTATTAACTAACAATTTTTTTTACTTATATTTTATATGAGTAAAGAAAAATTCCATTGAACTATTCTTCTGGCTTCTTTAATTCACCATTTAGAAATGCAAGTAAAGTTTCTGTTTTAATGCATCCTGATGTAAATCCGACATCAGGAGCGTTAATCATAAATTTCAATCAAGTTAATTATATTATGTTCGACGAAAGTTAATTAAATAATGGACTGAGGCTTCGTTATGATAAACTTCCGTTGTTTTAAGAACTTTGCAAGTTGATAATTTCTTGAGTTCGAACAAGTATTCCATTGAAAGGGCATATTACGCTTCAGTTGTTTCTAAAGACTCCACTTTATTAATGTGAGCATGATAATGTTAAATTTAATCTTTCCTTTTTTGTCTTTCTTTCAAATTTTATCTTTCATTTAATTATCAGACGTAGTTGTTTCAAAATGTGAAATTTCCTTTGGCTTTGTCCAATAGACAGATCTCTTGCGACTTTTGATCCTAGGTTCCCCTCCCTCAATACGAGCTGTATTGAAGGTGTATTAGTCTCGCAGCATATTTGGAGATCCGTCTACTAAAGAGAAAGAGAGTCTGTTGGAGAGCTGCCTGTAGTCTTACATTTCAGTTAAAGATAGCAGCTACATTTAAATTGTTTATAGTGCTAATCTTTGCACTTAAGATTGAACATTAAAATATGTAGAAAAAGTGCGAAAAGATTGTGAATGCCGAAGACGTGGGTTCGATTCCCACAGCGGCGACAATCTTTTCGCACTTTTTCTACATATTTTAATAGCAGCTACATCTCACGTTTTTTTCCAAAAGGTTGAGAGTGTGATCGGAGGTTTTTGAGTTCTATTTGTGCGGCGGGCTTTGTAAAATTTCAAGCAAACAAAACAGTTTCCACGAGCTTAGCATTAATCGATTATAAGACCTAATAGCGCTTCAGTAGCCCTAGATGACTCCGAAAAAGCCGAATGCCTTGCGGACAACCTAGAGCAGCAATGTACGCCATCGCGCGAACACATCGATACAGCCCACCTAACGGAGGTGGACCGCGTAATCGAGATTAGGGCTGCGCTTCCACCGGAAGGCGATCCTTTGAATTCAGTGACCCCCGAAGAGGTTCAAGATATTATTAAAAACTTAAAACCCAAATCCGCCCCGGGCCCAGATAATATTAGTAACAAAATTCTTAAAGCTCTCCCTGGGCCGCTTATCTGTTTACTGGCGACCATTTACAATACTTTACTCTCCAGTTGCTCCTTTCCAGACGACTGGAAAGAAGCCAGGGTTATCGGCATTCGCAAGCCTAATAAACCAGCCAACCAACCCTCTAGTTATCGTCCCATCAGCCTCCTCAGTTGCCTGGGGAAGCTCTACGAGCGGCTTTTATTAAACAGGCTCAATGAGCACGTGTTTTCCAACGCCTTCTGCCGGCGGAACAATTCGGCTTTCGAGCTAGACATTCCTGTCCCGATCACAATTTTCGCCTAACGGAACATATCCTAAAAGGCCTAAATCACCCTAAACATATTAGTACAGGGGCTCTTTTCTTCGATGACGCAAAAGCATTCGACAAGGTCTGGCACAACGGCTTGCTTTACAAGCTGTACACACTCAAAGTCCCAGATAGGCTCGTACACACCATCCAGGCCTTCCTGTCGAACCGCTCTTTTCGATATCGAGTTGAAAGCACCCTCTCCACAAGCCGCCGCCTCACGGTCGGCGTACCACAAGTCTCCTGCCTCTCACCTTTGCTCTTTACGCTCTACACGAGCGATATACCTAAAGACCCCCACGTCAATCTCGCGCTTTTCGCGGATGACACGGCGCTCTTTTATTCAGACCGCAACCTTAGACAACTAACCGCTCGACTCCAAAGCGCTGCCGACCGTCTCGGCGATTGGTTCCGCAAATGGAGAATAGAAATAAATCCCGAAAAGAGTGTGGCGATTCACTTCACACGAAGTATTACCCGTCACATCTTTATAATGGCCCTCGTCAATGCAGAAAGTTGGGGCAAATATCCCTTTATGGCCAACCGCTCCCCTGGGAGAAAAAGGTCAAATACTTAGGAGTCACTTTCGACTCGCGTATGTCATTTACTACGCACATTAATAACGTTCGCAATAGAGCCGCGTTCGTCTCCGGCCGGCTACACAATTTAACTAACGCGAAAATTAAAATGCCCTTAAGGCACAAATTATTATTATATAAGACCTGCGTACGACCTATTATGTCTTACGCATGCATGACCTTCGCCCACACGCACCCTACTCGCTTGTACAAGTTGCAAATAGTACAAAATAAGTTCATCCGCCGCGCAACCGGTGCGCAGTGGCATCAACGCAACGTCGACCTGCACAGCGATTGCAGACTCCCGACGATTCGCGAATATTTTAAAGACCTGACCAAACGGTTCTTCGATAGAGCCGAACATCATCCCAACCCTCTGGTGGTAAGCGCAGCAAATTACCAACCCGACCAAAACGCGAACGTCAACAAGCGTCGCCCGAAACCCGGTCGAAGAAGGGGACTTAGACACGCCGGAACCCACTGCCGGGGGTCCCGCCGGACAACACTACACCCACAGTTAGTGCAACAACAAACACACTAGTTCGCCCTCGCCTCCGAGCATGGCGAGACCAACACAACGCGTACACAAGGTACACCCGAGTTCCGGGGCGGTTCTCACCGCCCCCAGCCACCGATTAGTTAGTTGCACAGTCGACGGCCATCGGGGTTTCGGTCCGAACCACGACCTCGATGGCCCTTAGATGACGTACCATAGTTAAACACACGCATGAGCACATGCGTGGCTCTACCCACAGCGGAGGGCCCAAACCCGTGGGTTCTGGCTAGCCCACCGGTTTTGCGTCAGATGAAGCTTTAATAGTCTCGGGACTGAAAGCAAAAACATCAGTTAATACAATATACAAGAATCGATTATATTATATTTCCAAAGCATTGGAAGCGATTATAGCTTTCCGAATTTTGGATATGGGCACGAGGTGAAAGGAATGTGAATTACATAAGACGAGGTCTTACCGGCTAAGTGTTAATATTCAATGTGCCTCTCACCTGTCAGTGATTATGGCCGACAGAACCATCGGGGCTAATCAAGGTCCAATCATTATCCATAAAGTCAGGTAGTTACTGTACTGCTAATTTATTTTAATGTTGTTAACCCATCTGCAACCTTTCAGGTGTTGTTGCTGTCTATGGGGGGCGGAAATCACTTAACCTCAGGTGAACCACCTGCCCGTTTGCCAACCTTTATCATAAAGAAAAACTAAATATCATAAATGTGAAAAGCGGACAACAGTTGTGTAAAATTAAAACTAAAGATCAAACCCATGATCTTAACCTCGCATGTCTGAAATCCCTGCCACTAGTCTATCGCAGCAGTATAAATGTATATGTTAATGAATTAATTTGCTTTTGTTTTTTTTGGGACAGTGACTGCTGCATTTGCATTAGCGAACAATTTTGTTTACAACACTGAGTAGTTTCAGTAAAATTACAACTTATAACGATCGTTTGTATTCATATATTGGTGCGCCAATAAATCGACAGCAATTTAGGCTCAGAACTAAACAAAGTTTGAAATATTTGATGGCTATTTTCGACCACAATTTGGCGTGCCTTTCACCCAACAATCCATTTTTTCTTTTGTTCTGTATATTTTTGCGTACGTTACTCTGCAGATTTGCATGAGTGATTTCATTAAAAAATGTTACAGAACACTTAAAAGTAGGTATATAGCAATTTGGAGAAAATAATATCTGGATAAATAAAAAAATATCGGAGATTTCGTAATAAAGGGTTTTTCTGAATTTTTATTTTTATTTAATTTCTTATGCTCTATTTTTTTCCTTTTTATCGAATGTCCTGTCGAAATAATCCCGAAAACAATTGTATTTTTTTAGATCGGTCTGATAATGAATAGTCATAGTCAACAGGGAATTTTGATCTTATCGTGGGTGTAATTTTCTGTTTTAAATTGCCAGAATAATTGAACTATAACCATAACTTTATTTTTGCTTTTTTTTGTACATAAATAACGGATAATTTTATCATAAGGCAAGTCTTAAACTACTTATGTTCAAATCTGAAAATTAGTGCAATGTGCATATTTCGTAGTAGTTCGTCGTTTCGCAATCGTCGACATACACTGATAAATGATTTAGAAAACGTAAGGAAAATTAGAGTTAAAATATGGAATTACATAATTTTTGTTGAATAGAAACATGTGTAATAGGAGTTTTCCTTTATTTTTGTATCAACACATATTTTGTAATAAATAATATGTCCTAAATAGAAAATCACCGATCAATAGTCACATAGCTCTCCAGATTTGCAAGTTGAGGTGGCAGTTGGCAGGCCACGTCGTTAGAAGAACTGATGGCCGATGGGGAGTAAAGTTTCTCTAGTGGCGGCCACGAACCGGAAGACGTAGCGTTGGAAAGGCCTCCCTCTACATCGACGACGACATCGTAACAGTCGCGGGCAACCGGTGGATGCAAATGGCTAAGTAATAATACAAAATCAGGGGAAGCTCGATGGGTGGCGACGGTTAATTGTGAACTGAGACTTTAGAGAAAGCCTGTACCAGGGACCAATACGTGCGTCGAATTTTAAACACTGTTTAAGAACAACATTTAAAAAGTAAGGTCATTTATTATTCGACAGTCCGCCCTTACACGTATCGTTGTCCGTGACAGTTAAACATTTAAATTAGCTTTGTATTTTAGATAATTATACAAAGTATAATGCGTTATTAAAATTTGTAAAAAAAAAACCGGCGAAGTGCGTGTCGGACTCGCTCATAAATGGTTGCGTACCTGCCATTATCTATAAAAACGGCAAAAAAAGTCATGTCCGTAGTATGGGAGCCCAACTTAAATATTTTTTATTCTGTTTTTTCTGAAAAGGAGCCCTTATAAGGTCACTCTGCCTTCCGTCTGTCCGTGTTTCACTACGTGTGGACCTAGCAAGTTGTTATACCAGAGATTGAGGTCTGTAGTCCCTACCTATGTTTAAAATCAAGATACTGAGTCAACACGATAAAAAGATGTGGGCGAATGAAGATTTTTGCGAAAACTTGTATGTACCAAAATTTACCTCAACGAACTTGAAACGAACAAAAAGTTTTTCGATGCTGCGGGAACCGCACGTGGTTAAAGCGTCTGGGCGCGAATCCAGAAGACGTTCGATTCTAGTAGTGGCGAAAAACTTTTCTTTTTTTTTCCTAAAAACTGCAACGTTTAATCTTAACATATCGTAAATAATTTGGAACGTAAACAAAGGTTGATAAAATTACCAGGACAATAGAACACCACAATTTCCCTACCCACTTGACAGCGGTTAAATGATGGAAATTAATCTCGTACCTAAATGTTTAGCGTAGGAATTTTCGGTTTGAATATTCTCCTTCTGCTACTTGTTACACAATTCCTCAACGTGCGAAAATAATTAATTTTGCCCAATGACATTTCTTTTTCGAGTGTCCTTGTCAAACCATTATTAACAAATTTCGTTATTAAATTATATTTACTCATCCCTTTAAGGATAGTACGCTTAAATATAAGTGTCTACATAAGGATGTGTGCACATACTTTTAAAATGTATACTAATGAAATGAGATTGCATTCACAAATTGAACTCTTAATCTTTTCAAAGCTAATCCACATTCAACTTATAGTTCAAAGGTTGGTTGTCATTTTTCAAGATGAAATTCTAAGTTGTAGGTGATTAAAAAATAACAAATGAAAATAACATTCTTCAATGACTACAAACAACTCTATTTGAAAAACACAACGCATTGTCGTTGGTTAACTGTCAATGTGAAACTATAAAATAAATTGATTAAATTAATAGAATTCAGTGGTATATTACTTAATTTTCTCACAATTAACAGGAAACAACATAGGTGACGCATTCTTTATCCCTAAGCCTCTATTACAGTTTTACAGAAGAATAACAAAAATAGATATAGTATAGAAAAATAACAAGTGCCATCCTAGTCCATTTTTCAGCCTACGCAGCCAAAACGACATAGAGAATTATTATTAGAATATATATTAGATAAGGGAATATATATTATATAGAGCCGTGATAGCTCAGTGTCCGGGCGCTCGCCTTTAATTCAATATACTCGAGCAACCTGAGTTCGATCCCCGGTGCCGGCACCAATGAAGTTTTTAACTTTAAGTGCTGACTTATCACGTGCTCCGCGGTGAAGGAAAACATCGTGAGGAAACCTGCATATTTTCGAAATAATAACAAAAAAAAATATTTCGAAGATATGTGAAGTCCGCCAATCCGCAGTGGGGCCGCGTGGTGGACTATGCCCTGATACCCTCTGTATAGAGGAGGCCTTTGCCCAGCGGTGGGACATGTATAGGCTGTTACTTTACTTTACTTTTTTATTAGATAAATAAAGTCTGTCAGTCTGTCCCGTGACCATGAACGCTGGGAAGGGTTCAAAACGATGGGAATTTAAAAATCCAACTAAACGCGTTAAAATCCGCAAGATATCCGTTTGATTTATCAAGAAATAAAGTAATTCGAAAACATGTTAAATAAGTACACGTTTAATTTTGTTAATATTGTTTGTTCAATAAATATTTATAACTTCATTATTTTACTTCTATTCTTAATCAAATCTTTTTTTTTCAAATTTGAAACATTTGAAAAAGGATTGAATATTTCCCGCGTTTGGGATTGGTCTCTTTTTTTAGGTTTATTTTTATTTTTAGTGCTAGTCTATGCAGAAAGAAAAGGCGAAAGACATTTTATCTATTCAAAAATTACAATTCAAATTCCTTTTTTTTTTTTCATTATTACGAGAATTTTGTAAAGTACAACAGATCTTTTGTTTGAACATGATAGAGATCATCAGAATGAGCATGACGTAATTCAAGAACAGATATTCCATCGGGATCGACAAAGTATTGTTGCGGGGATTCCCATAATAATTACGGCCCTCCTTTGTGTTGCCACACCATTGTTCGCGTTTTCATGTTGATAAATTTAAAATGACTTTATTCGATAATGCGTATATCAGTATGCTTATAAATCAGCGTATAAGCAAAAAATTTAAAAAAAATGCCGTTTTGTTACATATGTACCGTGCATATGCATTTAGTTGACACAAACAGACACTCCAATTTTATTTATCTATATTATACCTAGATGTATAGATATGATACATTTACGTTTAATAACAATAACCCAAAATTAAATCACTGCTTTGTTAAGTATGTGTAACAAACAAACAGCTAATTATAATAAACAATTAATGTTTTTTAACGAAATAATTTTAAAATGCACCGTCATAGACGCCAAAACGGTCCGAACATCGAACATGCTCTTTTGACATAGCGACTCTGCCATACGATCGGCGAATAACCGTCGCTTTTGTGTCTAACGAAACTCGGTGGCACGATAAACGTGGGCTAGATTGGAAATTTTTGAACGTCCCCAAAATTGTTTTACATCGACAGTGGCCTTGATCCGATCAAAATAGTTGATGAATAGTTCCCATATCGATTATACAGGTTTTATTAAGTAGGTTGTTTCTTTTTGAAACTCAAACGGGGTCTTTTTTGTAGAGTTTTCAATTCATCATCATCATCATTTCAGCCTGTTTGAAACCACTGCTGAACATAGGCCTCCCCCACAAACCGTTTCAATTAATACTCTTAAAATTATGTAAAAGTAAACTAAATGTTACCGAATTTATTTGTATAATAAATATTTGAAAACTTTAATCGACCGTTGAAATTTTGTTTCATCATTTTCAAGACCATTGAAAAGTATAGGAATTCAAAACCACACGTATACAATTCTGTTAGCACTTATCTATGATTAAATTCATAGTCCAAAGTTTAGTCACAATACCTTCACTACATAGTACTTATAAAACAAAGTCGTCCCGCTGTCTGTCTGTCTGTGTGTTAGCTTAGATCTTTAAAACTGCTAAACGGACTTGATGCGCTTTTTTTTCTAGATAGAGTGATTTAGGAGGAGGTTTTTTATGTAAAATACATGCATAATATAGTAGAGAAACATAGTAGAGTACATTTAGTATCAGCATTGCACCCTTGCGAAGACGCTAGTGTTAAATAAAAACTACTTGTCTAATAGTAGTATAAGTACTAATAGTCGTCTCTAAAATTCTTTATTTTTTCTATTCTATTCTCTAAAATTATAATTAACTTTACAAAAATAGACAGGCTCGGCTAGGGCAGTAACATGAACTCATAGAAGGCTAGGATGAAGGTAAATATACTTTTGCTTCTAGTATATGAGCTAACGGGGGAGTTGACAACGTATTTCCAATGGTGCTGTGGATGTTGCGAGCTAAATGTTTGAAAGAATATAGAAGGAAATAACAATACGAAACTACGTCTGACCTTTCTTAAATGAACCGGTTATTAGACCACTATAGTGGTTACCAAGCTGTCGATGTAAAATCATTAACAGGTGGTACAAAATGCGGGAAGTTACTTCTTTTTAATATTTATAGTCACACATATAACCGAATAGGCATACCAACTGTATTCTGGTTTCTTTTGGGCCCTATTTCCGATAAGACACTCCTCAATATCTAATTACTTTGTATAGTATCACCCTATATATATCCCAATGCTGGGCAAATGCCTCCTCTGTATAGAGAGTATCAGGGCATGGTCCACCACGCGAACCCACTGTGGATTAGCGGACTTCACATATCTTCGATGATTATGATTTTCACGATATGAGGACATCGATCGTTTTGCTCAGTTAGCTAGAGTCTAGGCATGCCTCGAAAATGCACGTCTACAAAATATTTTTCTACAATTATATTTTGTAAATTCGATGATTATTTTTTAAAAATAATTTTATTTGATTAAACTCTGTCAATTATCTTTGTGATGGGCACCCTGTTTAAAAAGGGTAATTGGAATGAACAAAAATTCACTGGTGCGCAGGGATCTTAGTAGGTTTGTTCGTGTACTGTGAAATTTAAGGCGATAAAATTTAAATCGAAAGCACCTACTGTAGCGTGTTCATTTCGCATTTTGTGGAACTTTTACAGAGCTTCTCGATATGTTTTTATTTTGTTTTAAATAATGTAATTTTATCATCGTGTTTGGTATTTTGCTAACAGCACATTAATTTTTTACGATTATAAATTTAACGTCGCATATACATTTTATTGTTGTATAATACTTGTATATTCTATCAGTGATACCTATATTAAATGTGACACTTTTTATACTGTATGGTCTTTTGGTCGAAATGCTCAATTTTGTTTGCGGTGCTTTGTAATGCAAATTTTATGTTTCAAAAGCGTATTGAACATCAACTTGAATGTACTACGACTGCCATATTACGTTGCGCTTAAATTCCTTCAAAAAATTTAGCCTTTCCTGGTTTGAATAGGAATTAAGG
Organism: Iphiclides podalirius; assembly: GCA_933534255.1. Taxonomy (NCBI): domain Eukaryota; kingdom Metazoa; phylum Arthropoda; class Insecta; order Lepidoptera; family Papilionidae; genus Iphiclides; species Iphiclides podalirius. Next base: position 4,709,051 of record OW152831.1, on the reverse strand, counting down.
CAAAAGGTATTATTTTACATGCCCAAAAGATTATAATTTACCTAATGGTTCAATAACTATATAAATAAAAGTACTTTATAATCTTATGTATTATAACAGTGGTATAACATAACAAAACAATTATAACATAACTTTTAGCCATGGACCACCGCGTTCAGGAACATTGTTCTATCACATTAAAGCGTTCCTATATCATATCCAAATATGAAAAATTCTAAATGAGAATTTCATAAACACTTTCGTCGCTTATTTTTTTTAAATAAAATTTATAACACATGATTCAGATCTTACCATAAGTGTTTATACACTATTAAAAAATCTATTGTTGTGATGTAACTCTTCAGTGGCCAAAAATGGTATTAATTATTATTATTGTGTAAGATAAAATTTAAATTTCTTCAAACATTTCTATTCAAAGATCTGAAATAAATAGCTACTTATATACTAAATGAGAGATAAACATTACCTAATTATGCGAAAGGGAGATGAATGAACCGAATTCTTGTGATATTAGAAGAAAAAATATTTGCGGCAAAGATTTAATAGGCATCTTAATTTTAAGCAGTTTTATTAATAACAAAGTAAATAATTTTGTGAAAGAGAATGGGTCCGTTATAAATTATCAGTCATCAGGCACAGAATCTCAAACAAAATAAATGTATGATTAATAATTTTATTTTCATATTCTTATTACCTATATTACAATTTAATTAAATATTTATGCAAAGATCACAATGGAAAAATATTAAAACTTTATGTAAGATTATGTAACTAACAATGAACACCAATGCTACAAACAGAATCTAAATCTAATCCGACATTACATTTTGTAGCTCACAATTCTCGCAAAAGAACACCGAATCTCGTCAATGATGATTGGTATAGTGAAATAATAAATCTAATTTCAATAAAGATGATCCCTTGGCGGTAAAATGAGACCTACGTAGAACCACTTATATTAATTAAATATAGACTTACTATATCTAGACTTAATGCTGTGAGTTTCATCTAATGCAAACACTAGCACTGAAAAAAATTAAAATAAAATAAAACGAGAACTGTTCACCAATTTTAAATAAAATTTAAATAATCGTGTATGCAATGTCGGGATCAGAACAATTTTAGTATATTTTACTGAGTCCCGTCCATTTCTCTGTCTTATGCCTCAATAGAGACCACAGAGTACTTTTGTATAGTGATAGAGACTGTCACTTTTTCTTTTTTATGTTTTCATTTATTTTAATTTTCGCAATATTATTTTATGTTCTGTGTAATTCCATTTTGTTTAAGTTTGTCTAGTATTTTTTGTGGTCAGGTCGTGAAAATATGTTTATCTTTTTTATTTCTTTTTATATTAATAAGTAACGTTACAAGCTACGTGTTACGGGTTTGGAATAAAAAGTCAGTATTCTTTTGTAAATAAATATTATTTTTTTTTTTTTGAATTGTTTACAATCTTTATTGATCTAATATTTACAAGATTAAATCTATCTAAAATTACATATTATCTAATAAACCTAATCCACGCGGCATGGTGCCAAGAACGCTAGCTGCATTTCCTCGCTGAATAGTTATGCTTAACCTTTGAGCGAGAAAAGAACCAGCTCTCTTGTCACCAGCCGCGGCGTTAAGCCTAGGACATAAACTTTTAAAAAATTTGATGTGCGGGGACCCCACGGACCTAATGTTTCAACAGCAAATGGCACATATATTAATTATGTTTATATATAGACTAGTATAATAATATATTATACATCATCTACTACTGTACGGAATTACCACTTACTTTCGCGTTTTGTCACGGCAATGTAACCTTATTTCATATCGATTCCCTTTACTTTCAAGGTCGTCCGCAACTTATAAAAACTACCTTAAACTTATATAAAAATACCTTAAAAAGTTAAGTAACTGCCTATGTAAATCTCACAGTTTGCCCAAGACCTCTACTGCACTGAGAGTATTTGGGCATAGCGCTACGCGCCCTCACTGTGGATTGGAAGACTTCACATAGAAAAGTAAAGTAAAGTATTAGCCTATACAAATCCCACTGCTGGACAAAGAACTCCTCTGTACGTGGGTATAAAGGGCTTAATATAAGTTTTTTTGCTTATACGCTGTGGCAAACGAGCTAGCATTTCACCTGATGTTAAGTGATGACCGCCGCCCATGGACATTTGCAACACACCTAGTAGATGTGTTGACACCCTTTAATAAAGTGGGCCCCGAATAACTAACTCACCAGACGAAACGCAGAAGTATTACACTTCCAATTCACGCCGGTCTTCTTGGTACTTACCCGGACGGACCTGCCCATTTGTGCAACAGCGAAGACTGTTGCTTGGTCCTACCACAGTCAATTCAAAGGTCAGCGGGATTTGAACTCAGGTTGCTCGAGTATATTGAATTAAAAGTGAGCGCCCGGACACTGAGCTATCACGTCTCACATAGCTTCAAAAATATTTTTTGTTATTATTTCAAAACATGCAGGTTTTCTCACTATGTTTGTCTCCGCTGCTGAGCACGTCATCAATTTTTTGCAACAAAATTATATAACAATTTCATTGGAGAGGGCAATCGCTCCTAAATCGTTTGTTGTAGTGCCTATCTCGCTTATATTCACATGTCTGCTAAATTACTTCTTCGGCGTATTTCTTTTGATGTTTATCATGAATCGTCCTTGCTTCAATGAAATCAAATCTTTAGTCTAGATAAAATGAAGCCTGGAAGTATAAACATCACCATGATGTAAAAATTCTTTTTCTCTTCAAAGTTTTATAACAACGTTATTACTGAAAATAAACATCCAATGTCTACAAATTTGAAGTAATTTCACCATGTTCTAAACTTAAATCATTAAGGCAGAAAGCTTTATACATATATGAAATATGCTGATGTACTCTTCAAGAAACTCAAACAGGAACTAAAAATTCATAAAGCGAGAACTTCCCTACTTACATAATTCTTTAAGCACTTAGTCGTGCAAGATTTCTTGCTAGTTTAGCTAGCAATTCCGTCTATTAGGAACATTTAATATGAGTATAAATAAGTTTTTAATATATTGCCGGTAGTTAAATTTTTATGCTCCTTGGCTGACTAACGCTTTCTTTGTCATAAGTTTTGCTAATTTTTCTCTGATCTCAACTGAGTGTGTTTAACTATACTTTCGCTTTAAAATATATAGGGATCCCTAATAACTTTTACACACGCCCGACATCAATATTATTTTATGTTAAGGTAAATGGAATAGGTCTCAGCCAGACAAATTAAAATCTAAAGACAATTCTTCTGCTTGTAATCATTACTACTAGTATTAGCGCTAGTATCACTTTAACAATTTCAAGGATCCCGTGAGGATAGTCTATTCTAAACAATAGTTTCTAATAACCTTATCATTCTTTCACAATCATTCTAAACGTACCAAATGCCACTCCAAAGGATTCCATTAAATTGACCCATATGAGTAGTGCTACCACGTTGACATTCTGCGTCATGCCAGAAAAATTCATTGCAAAAATGACGTTACTGTTTATATAATTCAATAAATCTTGTCATAGTAAAATGGTCGGCAAAGTTAGATTTACTACTACTAAGAAAGATGTATTTATCATTAACTTTATTACTTATATATTTTTACACGGTAGGGATTAAATAAGGTCAGGTCGTAAATATTTTTACTTTTATGATATTAACATGACTATGATTGTGAGAAATCTAGAATAATAAATTATCCGATCATCTTAAAAGATAAAACTTTACTAAAAGATGGCAACGCATCTGCAAACCTGCAATAGGTGTTGTAAAAGTCCATAGGCGGGTATCACTTAACATCAAGTAAACTGCCTGATCATATGAATCTTCTTAAATTAAAAAATTGATGAATGAGAATGAGTGATAGGCGTAGTGTCGGAACAATAGCAATGAACCAAATCCAGTTGTAAAAATCTCAAGTTTTACTCAAATAACATTAATTTACATCCCAAGATATAAATCCATCCCTAATTTTAAATGCATTACCGTGTATTTAAAAGCGTAAAAAATTTCGCTTTCTGTCATATAATAGGTATGCATGTACGAATGTTGTACGCAGTTCCGCACCATAGGGGAAAAGTGACATAAAAGAAAAATGAGGGTTATGTTTAAATTAAACTTTCTGTCTTTAAACGAAAACATTAAAAAGAATACAAGGATTTTCAATATAAGTTTGCTTAAGTAATTAACAATGATAAAATCCAATAGCTCTCTGATCGAACACCACGGTCTGCGCAGATTCTCACATTTATTAAAGTATTTCATATACTTATAACGCATGTTATACAAACATGAACAAATTCTTATGATAATATATGATACAGGGACTCGAAAGATCCGATCACTCCTACATCGAATATGCGTGGATTAAATTTTGCCGGGTAAATTTACGCGCTACGAAAATTCGTAGAATTACGCCCTGTAGCTAAATTGCCCCCGTGAAGCGAGTTATTGGCTAATTTATTATTTTATCAGCTGTAATAACGTGGTAATCTACGGGTATGCGTGGAACAATTTCGTCGTAACCTTTGAAGGAATAAGGCTAAAAAATGTAATTTCGAAAGTTCTGAAATTTAAGGCATGACCTGTGTAATGATCACACATTGTAGTGAGTGGGTGTTATGGTTTTGATTTATGGTCTTTTAGCTATGGTCATCTTAATAAATTCGGGGGCCTTTTTTATAAGGCTCGAAACGCTGAATTTACAATTTTTCAAAATTAGTTTCATCAATCATTTGTAGTCATATAGTATAATTATAGATATTTGTAAGTACAGGTATAGTAGAGAGTTATACCGGCCTTAGCATGCTTAACAATATTTAAATATCAAATTGAAATGAACTTATGGAATACAGAAATCATTTTCTTTTTGAGCTACACAGTACTCAAAAAATCTTAAAAATTGATGATACAGTCCTCCATTAGTACAATACGGAGTTTATCTTATTGTTTTAGATTGATCTAACACTTAAATTCTTACTTGTAATTATTAACTCTGTGACGGATTTCCTTTTTACGTGAAAAACTTCAAAACTTAAAAAAAGTTCTGGACTACTGCAGTAAAAGTAGATAATTCATACACATTTTAATACTAGATTATTGTTTTATGCAAATCATGAATATTTTTTTTTTATTTAGACCCTGTTTCCGGTAATAGCATAATTGATTGTAATTTTATACTTACGCCTCGCCTTTGGTATATGGCAATCAAATTAATATTCGAAGCATCCTCCAATTTACCTAGTTAATTAACAAGCTACACACCTTTCTATTAATTGATTGGTCACATTATATTAGCGTAGCCTAATTATAAACGGAACCAAAACAGTATTAATGTCCAAAGCAACACATTAGTATGAATTAAAAATTCCAAATCATTATAATTAACAAAAGTGGTTTTTCAATCTTTTATTGTATCCTAATCGATCATAAAACAAGAAAATAGTTTTAAAAACAGTTTGTTTTTAACGAATATCAGTAAAGCTAATCCGATTGGCAATGGATGGCCCTTGCAACATTCTTTGAGCCAAAGTGAGTTTTTTCAAAAAGCTTTTAAAAAAATGCCATTTGTTATTTCTCTTTAATGGCAGTTGATAACTATAATCTTGAAAATGATATGCCAGTCATTAATATTGATTAAGATTTAGGAGTCATATGCGGACCGACTTAAAACACCTTTTTGAAATACTATTCAATATTGTTACAATCTAATCTAAAGGGGTTCGGGATTGGAGTGAAACGCCTGTCGTTTAAATCTTTACTTTATTAACCTTTACAAACATGCATGGCGGCCCTCTCCATATTTGAGTAAGATCACAACGTAAGTCGTAGTAACAACAACGTAACTCAACGTAATTTTGAAAGACTTGCAATTGCCACCAATTCACAAAAACAAATGACAAATGAATTCAATATATCACAGGTTACCAAAGAGTTCTCAGAAATTCTCGCGTTGAAGCCCTTAAATAAATATCTTTCAACCCTTTACAACACTTTTATACAATTAAAAAAATTGCTTATGTCATTTCTCAGGCTCTAGACGATCTGTGTGCCAAATTTCATTTGTATCGGTTCAGTAGTTTTGAAGTGAAAGCCAGACAGACCGAGTTACTTTCACATTTATAATATTAGTATGGATTGAAGTCGAGATTTTCGCCCCGTAAGGTAATCGGCCCCGTAAACTTTGTTGGTAAAGCTTCGTGTCGCGAAACCCGAAGACGCAAGTTTGAACGCAGTGCCGAAAGTTTTTGTTTTCTACAAAATTAAACAATTTCAAGTTTTTATTATATTTACAATATTGCGTTATTTTATATTTATTGCGTATATTTTACAACGAAAAGTAAAGTGACTTTTTTATAAATTGTTTCAAAGTTCTTAAAGTGCAAGTTGATTTACGATAGGCTTTATTACATTATGAACCAAAACAACATCATCCTGACAAGTTAGTTACTCGTAGTTTGTAGTTAGTGTGACAGACAGAACTGTTCTATGGTTCAAGTAACGTTATAGTTATTAAGTTTGAGAGAAAGACCATAAATTCTAAATATAGGCCTATGGTATTCTGCTTGTTATTAAATGTTAATAAATACGAAAAGAGAAAATATTATCTTATAACAAAAATAAAATAAAAAGTATTTTTTTTAAGTATATGACTATGTCTGAGTATTATACGATACACATAGACATACGATAATCATATTCTTTAAAAATTACTTTTTATTTTCATGTTTTATAACATAACACAATTATTCATTAGAATAATATATACCCAAATGAATTTAAATTCAAATTACGGCTTGACTTCCGCGTGTCTAACGTTATTGCGATTTTAGTAAAGTAATTGCATGTTTATCTCACAAATAAAGTCCGATATAGGCGTGACTATTGTCACTGAAAAGCAAGGCGATCCGGATATTAAGAGTGTAATACGACAAATAGGTCAATCGATACGCTTAGGGCCTCTGCTTGACAAGGAAAGGAAGTCGCCGCCTATTGTAGCAAATAAGATATATATCTGCAGAATGAGTGATTCGATTTCTAAGTATAGAATGAGAACTGACAAGACAATTTATTTTTTATCGTGAGGCATATGTCACTTTAAAAAAAAAATAAGTTAACTATTATCCTTTCTTTTGATGATATTCCTACGATTGATTACCCCTGGTCTTGAACTGGACAGATCATTGTTAACTCGAACGTTTAGATCGACAAGTGCATACTTTGGCATTAAAGATTCCACAGTAGGAGTAATGTTTTTTGCCGCGAATGTTGTCTGCTCAGTTGCCGAGCTACAGGCTTCAGCATCATGAATTATAAAAGAACAATAATGAGTTTAATCTAATGACATAGAAAAGTTATTTTTAAGGGGGCGCTCAAGTATTACGTCAGTACGCTTCGGGCTCGGAAATCTGTGGCGTAAACGTAACTTAATTTAATATTCATCTTGCGTAAAGCAAAACAAATTATGAAATGATAAGAAAATTTTCAAAAGTAAATTGAATTGGATCAATAATTTGTATTGGATCAATAATTCTAAACCGAACTCATATTTTAATTTACTAATAAAAAAAAATATTAAGATAAGGAGTCCATAAAAGGACTTCTTAATTTTCTGATTTTCTGATTATAGCTAGAATGAAAACACAAAACTTTTGATTAATTAAAACTGGGGTGTGAATTCAATATACTCGAGCAACCTGAGTTCTATACCAGATGACTACACCAATGAAATTGTTAGTTTTACGTGCTGACTTATCCCGTGCTCAACGTGAGGAAACCTGGTGAACTATTCCCTCTGTAATAATCTCTTACTCTTAATAATTTTTTAACACTCACATACACCTTGTAATCCTTTTAGTTTTAGTAAAGTCTGGCAGTTACTTTACTTTTTACTCATCAATTGTGTTGATATCTTTAAGTGAATGTGACTTATATTTGTCTAAATACATTTCATATGGATCAGAACTAATTATTAAAGACCGTTAGTACGAAACAAATTTTTTTTCAACATTCTTTGTGTGGTAGTGAAGAAAAGAAATGTAACAACGATAAAGAAAAATGTATCTGTGAAGAATGAATTTCGTTGCCAATAGAGGCGCATTATAATAGATAATCACGGGGCGTGAAGGCAGATGCTTCCGCTGCATGATTATATCGTCCTTATAATTGTCAATATTATTGTCATGTCGTGCTATATTCAATGGTGTTTAATCATATATATGACGCATGTCCATACTGAGTGGCTTTTAAAGATTGGTCCGCTTTATTAGATTAGATAACATACTTACTGTGCCCGCGACTTCATCTGCGCGGAATTTAAAATAAATAAAATTTGTACAATAAAAGTGACTTAAGTTACTCCTCATTATATCAGCTATCTGCCAGTGAAAGTCTCGTCAAAATTGGTCTAGCCGTTTCAGAGATTAGCCGAAAAAAACAGACATATTGTATATCCACATGTTTTAGTAATAGATTTTAATATTACAAACAGACACGCTAATATTATTTATATGTAATAAGGAAAGAGATGGCAGTATATAAAATTGCAATCGAACTACATCAGTTTGTGTATTTTGTGTGATTCGTATCTGGGGGGGCAACACACTGTTTTGCGGCGAAATATCTGCTTCGTCCGCGGGTCCCCAGATTCACTTTACGTACTAGGTGCTCCTTTGCTTGGACATCCGGGACCAAATTGGGGAGGGAACTAAGCCGGTGAGACCAGTCGTCCCGGCACGCTGCTCGAGAGGAAAGCGTAGTAGAAGAGGGCGATTAGCACACTCTGCAGATGGAGGTGAGTCTGATGGCTCGCAAATGTCACATCAGAAGATACTCGTAAGAGGAAGGCTAAGGCTCCGAGCGTTAAGGCTGTGGCTGCTAAGTACAAGGCCGTGGCAGCCTCTGCCTCTGCAACGGTGACTGAAGGGGAAGAACTAGCCACTGAGATTGACACGGAAGAGGATCTCGTCGATCTCTCAACGCCATTATCAAGGTCCAGGTCGAAAATGAATTTGCCCAGCACAGAATAGTTAGCACTGGAGTTACGTTCTCAATCAGGCGCAATAATTGAGGAACATATTGACCATCAGCTCCAGGCCATTGAGGAGGTAGCGGACCGATCCCGAAATTTAAAGGGAAGCTTCGCCCAGGGATTAAGATTAGCCATGCGTAATCTCAAAGCAGCGGCCGCCGAACTTGCTAGGAGGTCCGCTGCCGATGACATTATCGCAAAGTTGGAGAAAGAAAACGCTGAAATGCGTTCGGCGCTCTCAAGCTTAACCATAAAGACGGAAAAACTAACGGAAGAAATAAAGCGTTTCCGCGAACAGTCTAATGCAGACTTTATTAACGTGCCTGGAAATTCAGCGCAAGTTACAAAGCACTCTCGTGGACAGAACGACTTAATGGAGCATATTGGGATGCTGATCGAGAGTAAGCTCGTGGCATTCGAGGCCAGGTTATTTCCCGATAAAGCTATATCCGCCCACCATTGGGAGCAAAAATTATAACAAGTGCTAGTACGCTGTCAACGATGACACCACAACCAGCGTCGGCTCCAACGCAGCACAAAACTAAAAAACAAAAACTGCGAAAGAAGAACAAGCCCGTCCATTCACCAGTGATCGATTTGCCACCTGTAGATGGGCCAGTACTGCAAGTATCTACACCTGTTACGACAAACTCGTGGGCAGATGTGGCCAAGAAGGCAAAAGTACAAAATATAAAGTCCCATCGCGCATCCGGGCAAGAGAAGAGCAAACTGAAAGATATTCGTGCCCCAAAGTCTGCAGCGGTAACCATCACGCTAGTAGAGGGTACCACGAGTACTTATGCTAAGGTAATGGAGGTCGCCAAAACTAAGGTTCGACTAGAAGCTTTTGGTATTGAGGCATTACGACAAAAGCGTGCTGTGACCGGGGGCATCTTAATGGAAGTCAGTGGCCCTGAATGCGGCCCCAAGGCTGACAAGTTGGCAGCCAAACTACGAGAGGTCCTCGCAGAATTAAATGTCCGTGTGAATCGTCCGATTAAAACGGGGGACATTCGGTTGAGGGACCTCGATGATGCTGTCAGCCCTCCAGAACTGGCGGCAGCCATTGCTGAGGCGGGAAGTTGCTCGGTGGATGACGTGAAAGTTGGACAAGTCTACCGATCTCCAACTAGCATGGGAACGTGTTGGGTACGTTGCCCAATTACGGCTATCCAAAAACTAGCGGCTGTTGGGCGCGTGAACAAAGGCTGGGTGTCCGCTCGAGTGGAATTCCTGGAACCCAGGCCTTTGTTCTGCTACAGGTGCTTGGAGAAGGGTCACGTTGGCAGCCGGTGCCCCAACAATGTCGATCGCAGTGAACGGTGCTACGCCTGTAGTGAGCCAGGGCATAGGGCTAGGGATTGCAAGGCAACAGACCTTAAGTGTCCACTCTGCTCGGACCTTGGGCGTCCCTCTGGCCACCGTTTAGGTAAGAAATGCTTCGTAACACCGAAAAAGAGTGCTGTAAAAAATAAGCAATCATCTTTTATTCCCACTGACAAGACAACCACAGTGACAGGAGTAATAGAACCGAGTCCAAGCTCGGTGATGGAGGTTGAGGAGGCCCAAAACACGAACCCTTAAAAGTCCTTCAGGGTAACCTGAATCACTGCCGCAACGCTCAAAATCTGCTCATGCAGACTATTGCGGAGTGGAAGGTTGCCCTAGTCGTAGTCGCAGAGCCCTACGTTGTGCCTGACCACCCTCGTTGGTTCGGTGATGACTTGGGATCTGTAGCTATTTACTGGGGAGGTGGAAAGAATGCCTCGCCCTGCACCCTGTTGGGTAGGGGACAGGGGTATGTTGTGGTACAATGGGGCACTCTGGCCATTATTGGTTGCTATATTTCACCTAACAGGTCACTCGCTGATTATGAGTTATACCTAGACGAGTTGGTTGACAACATTCGCAGGTTGTTACCTCGTCCAATTATTGTCCTGGGGGACTTTAACGCCCACGCTAGGGAGTGGGGGAACCCTAGAAACAGTCCGAGGGGAGAGACCATAAAGGAATGGGCGGCTGGACTGGACCTCCGGCTACTGAATCGGGGGTCTATAAGTACTTGCGTACGATGGCAGGGGGAGTCGATTGTAGACTTAACATGGGCGACCCCCTCCGGAACACATTTGGTTTCAGGTTGGCGGGTTGCTGAAGAGATAGTCACACTATCCGACCATCGCCACATTATCTTCAATATTGCTCCCCGCCAATGCCGTTTCGACCACAGCCACGGTAACAACATCCCTCCGCGACGTTGGTGCCTTAAGCAGCTAGATCGGGACAGGCTCGAAGCCGCCGCCATTGTTGCGACATGGCCAAAAAACACTGAAGAGATTTCATCCAACCCAAAGAGAGAAGTAGACTGGTTCCAGGATACTATGACGCAAATCTGCGATATGTCGATGCCCCGCATCGGTAGCCTCAAGCAGAGGGCGGTGTACTGGTGGTCAGCAGAAATATCTCGACTGCGAGCAGTCTGTTTGCGAAGCAGACGCCCATACACTAGAGCCCGGAGAAGAAGGCGATCTCCAACCGACGATACAGCTAGACTCTACAAGATCTACCGAGAGGCTACTAAGGCATTGCAGACGGCAATCAGTCATGCTAAAACTCGGTCCTGGAATGAACTCCTGGAGGAACTCAATCGCAATCCATGGGGGCGTCCATATAGAATGGTGCTGGGTAAGCTCCGGCCCTGGACGCCTCCATTGACGGAAATGCTTGATCCTGACCTGCTGGAACGAGTTATCAGCTCACTATTCCCGGTAGGCCGGTCAAGTCCCTCAGGCCGCAACCTAGTTCCGTGGCAGTGGCCAGACCAGATGAGTGTGACGGCACGATGAGCTGTAAGTCGCTTGAGAGCTCGAAACACGGCGCCAGGACCCGACGGAATTTCAGGCCGAGTCTGGGTGTTGAGTGTAACAGTACTGGGGGAAAGGTTGAGGCAGTTATTTACTACTTGCCTCCATAACGCCACTTTCCCTACGGCCTGGAAAATTGCAAGATTAGTCCTCTTGAAGAAAGAAGGCAGGGCTGCAGATTCTCCCTCTGCATACCGTCCCATATGCCTATTGGACGAGATAGGTAAGATATTCGAGAGGATTCTTGCCACTCGTCTCAACGAGCATTTGTCATGCGTTGGTCCTGATCTCACCGAAAGCCAGTTCGGCTTCCGGCGGGGGCGTTCGACAATAGATGCAGTCATGCGCGTCCGTTCCTTGTCGGAGCAGGCGGCTTCCCGGGGTGGCGTGGCATTGGCTATAAGTTTGGATATAGTCAATGCCTTTAATTCCCTACCCTGGGTCGCCATTAGGGAGGGACTTGCATACCATAATGTGCCTCCCTATCTGCAAGGCGTTATCACAGACTATCTGCGGGACAGGTATATTCTATACACGGACAAAGACGGTAGAAAGATCCGGAGGAAGATCCATTGCGGCGTTCCACAGGGGTCTGTGCTTGGCCCGTTACTGTGGAATGTGGCGTATGATGCAGTCTTGCGTGTCGATCTCCCAGCTAACGTAAATGTCATCTGCTATGCGGATGACACACTAATATTCGCTAGCGGGGACACCATCGAGAGGGCCAAAGGACTAGCCGAGCTTGGGGCAGGAATTGTCGTCGCCAAGATTCGTGAGTTAGGTCTCGGGATAGCGCCACATAAGACCGAGGCTCTATGGTTCCATACAATGCCACGAGGCAGGGAACCACCCGACTCGTGCATCCGTGTAGGTGGGTTTGAGGTCAGGGTGAGTAAATATATGAAGTACCTGGGCCTACACTTGGATATCCGCTGGGGCTTTGAAGAACATTTCAAGCGCTTAGTCCCCCGGATTGAGAGGGTAGCGGGTGCAATGCACAGACTACTACCTAATCTTGGGGGACCGAGGGAGGAAGTTCGCCGCCTCTATGCAGGAGTTGTACGATCCGTAGCTTTGTACGGGGCGCCTGTTTGGGCAAAAAGGCTTTCTACGCGACGCTGTAGATCCAAAGTCTATAGCGTTCAGAGACGGATAGCTATACGGGTCGTACGTGGTTACAAAACAATATCATTCGAGGCGGCAACAGTCTTGGCTCGCTTCCCACCCCTGGATATACTGGCGGAAATGGATGCGCGGGTGTACCACCGAAAACGCGCCCTTCGTCAGAGTGGTGGCAGTGAGCCAGAAGAGGCGTTTGAATCAATCAAACGGCAGGAACAGCGGAGAGCTTTGGCGACGTGGCGCTCTCGGCTCAGCCAAGAGCAATACGCGCATAAGCGTGTCATTGAAGCCTTCCCGCCGGTCTTCGACACCTGGATGCAGCGGAGAGAGGGTAGACTGACCTACAGGCTAACACAGATAATCACAGGGCATGGTTGCTTTAGTGATTATCTGTGGAAGATAGGACGTGAGGCGACGGCGGGTTGCTTCCACTGTGGTGGAAACGACGAAGACTCCGCAACGCATACCTTGGCGGTGTGCCCCGCCTGGGATGCGGAGCGGAGTATCCTGGTAGGGCACATTGGGCTAAATCTCAGTCTGCCAGCGGTCGTCTCGGCGATGATGAAAGGAGAAACGGCATGGAATGCCGTAGCGTCTTTCTGTGAGACTGTCATGGTCCAGAAAGAGGCTGCTGAGCGGGATCGAGAAAGAACTGATCCCACTCGGAGACGGGGCCAGCGACGCATCTATGCGCCTCTTCACGGCGCTCCAATCGGAAATGGTGCTCCCCTGCCAGAAATGGGGCCTCAGGTGTCACGATTGGGGTAAAATCCCTTAATTGCCCAGTAAAGACCCTACAGGAGGTGCTAGGGCTGGCGTAATACCGTCCTCGGAAGGGCTATCATAGGCAAGCTAAGGAGGGGCGCGGTGGTGTTCCGAATGGAGGTCCCGTGACCCCTCATCAGCAGATGGCGACCACCATGGGGTTTTAGTCGGTGCGAGTCCGACATAACTTGGTTCTTAGCGGAGAGCCAAGTATCCATAATGGATTTCCCCATGTAAAAAAAAAAAAAAAAAGGTGCTCCTTTGCTTAATACCAAGATAATACAAGTTTATTCAAAACTTGTATAATCTTGGTACTTGTTCTATCGTTTTCGAAATTAAAGTCAAGTCAAATTTAGATCATGTTAATTAATTATTATTCTTCGTTTCAATTTGATTCACGGGAAAGGTTTTGTTGTTGCACGAATGGACAAGCTCGTCCGGCACAATATCACGGCCTCCTAGAAAACTAGTTTAAACTATAAGTTTTATAATTTCAAATTTATTCAGGTAAGTAAGGTCACAGGGGCCCCTGCAAGTGTTATACATGTCCATGGTGGGGAATAATCATTTATCATCTAGTGAATTGCCCGCTCGCTTGAAAACTTGTCACATAAAAGGAACAAAGTTGCATATTGAAAAATCCAAAATTTTCATATCTTTTTGAGTATAGTTTAGAAATGAAAGGACTCTTGAACAAAGTTGGCTTGCATTGATAAGGGTACGAGTTATCAAAGTCCGGTATGCAGACCGCAATTCTCGTCGAGTTGCTGTTCTGTGTAGTTGAAGCAAACTGCCCTTTTGTATCTTAATGCAACGTGTGTATTCGTTGAGATGTCTGGGAATTCCAACTACTTCTACTTGTATCCCCTTTCTCGACCAAGACAATGTAGATTTTGCATTTTTGTCGGGTTGGTAATAACGGTCGGGAACAACTTTGTAAATACCAGCAGTGGGTTCTCACTTAAAAATAACAGAAGTTACGTCAGGTTCTTCTTTCACTGTTTCATTCTATTTATTCGGGTTGGTAGGTAGCCTTGTTGAATGAAAATAAGCAAGCACCAAAGAAGTTAACTTTTTAAATACTTGATTCAGAGGAGGCTCATTTAATTTCATTAATCGACCTATCCTTGGGATAAAAAAATGTTTGATACTAATACTAGGGCTGAGAGAAATCGAAGTGTCATTTGCCGCAGTGAAAACATTTTTCGACAATTTAAAACTACACTAGACGTTTACGAGTTTTCATTATACAGATAATAAAAATGTACTCTTAATTCTACCTCAAAATCGTATTCGTGATATTCGTAATATAGTACATACGTATAATCAGTTCGACCGACAGCGGTTATTGCTATAATGGCGCCTTCGTCTCAAAAAATCAAATATCACTTGTACATTTCAATCGAATAAATCATACATTCAAAAAAAATGTAAAAGATAATAAAATACCAACGATTACTCATCAGAATTTCAAAAAAAATTATATAACAGTCCAAAAAATAAACTGGGTAGACGAAAAATGCTATCCGTAAGCGAAGCATCCGGGGCATTAAGAGCGTAATACAATAAATAGGTCAATCCATACGCTTTGTCCCTATGGCTTGGGACAGAAGGGATACCACTATATATTATGACTAATAATATAATAAATTAAAGCTCCATAATAAGAATTAGTCGAATAAATATTTTTAGACATACAATGAAATTAAATTAATTAAACTTTAGAAAAAGTTAGTTTAAATTTCTGTAATTGTTAGTCACAATCACAACACATTAATATTGCAAAAATATCCAAATGAAGAGGAAATAATTACTCTTTGCGTAGTCAAACTTTTGAAAAAATTAAATAAAAGGAATTCGAGGTTTCAACTCATTATACCCATTGTTCGTGTTAATTTAATGTGGGAAGTTTCGGAATGAGCTGATTCTCTCCTTAATTGTGCTGTAAAGTTTGTCGAACTGATTACTTAGCTAATATACCTATGAACTCATTATGTGATTATATCAAATAGTAAAATAATTACATAGCGTAAATTATCAGACAAGAAAGAAAGAATTTTTAAAGTGTTAGTATTTTACCAGTTATAAACACAAAACCGATTTTCTTATTGTCCCAGAGTGCACGGGATAGTTCTTTAAATTCTGAAAGAAACAACCCAGTACTTATAAGAAATGTTAGATTTATTTATATTCTTCTGTTTCATAATTAAATATCAATAAAAACTAATTTCCTTAGGTTTGCTATATTAGCATATAAATTAAATATCAGTAACCTGCTAAGATATCGTTATCATCTATTTGTAATGTAACGTTTAACAAACACAAGTTTCAAATCAATGAACATCTAGACCCAGAACATCACAATTACAAATACCTTTACAAAAATTCGTTTGAGAATCGGACTAAACGATGCTGAAGCCAATAACGTAGTAAGTAAGTACCTTTTGTGACGACCTGTGCAAATGTGCGGGAAGTGGCAGTCTCTTGAGGCCTATGGTCAGCAGGCTCAAATTTAATGACTAGGAAATTTAAGGATTTTTTTGTGAAATGTTGGCAAGCGATTACTTAGTTATCCTGATGTAAAGTCATACCGCCAACCGTTCACACACACCTGAGAGGTTGTAGATGCGTTGCTAACCATTAAAAATTGGGATCTAAGTCATCAAATGTAACGCTAGTCTTATACAGATGAACTGCACTGTCAGACCTTGTTTACTTCCAGTATGAGCCAGCATATTCGTGCAACATCAGAAGTTGTTGCGTGCCCCTCCAAAGAAATGTATGTGAATTTAAAAACGCCTACATATAAATCGGTACCTACTTCCGTTACCTACAAGTACTTTCTGATCAATATGTAGTACTTACTTACTTACTTGGCTGGCTCAATGACCCAAAGAGGATCTTGGCCTCCGACACGAAAAGACTGCTCTCTGTTCTGGGCTGTTTCTTGCCGATTGGCGGATTGGAGAGCTCTCAGATCTTTATGGACTTCGTCATTCCAGCGTTATCCGGGTATATTTATGGTATATTTTGTAATTTACTACATATAATCAATATGTAGTAAATTACAAAATTAAATGTCTGACTCGTGCTGTAAATGTCTGAAATATTATTACTAAACATTAGTTAGAGTTACAACGAAGAACCGAACTATACCTATACATCTTCATAATAAAAAGCACATAAAATACCACAAATTTCTTTTCAGCGTTGTTTCGAAAACAGCTATTATTTAAACTTGAGCGTAATTTGCATCATGAAAATAAATTACGAGAAACGATAAAAGCTGAAGTCCAACTTGGGGCAAGTTGTTCTTTATTTAGATAATTCTTTGCGCTTTGTTTCCTTAATTTGGTCGGATAATGAGCATTTTGTATACCTAGTTAAGTTTCAGTGTTCCTCTTTTATGCGTGCTATGTCATGCTAATTTATTAACATTAAATAATTTTTAAAACGAGGTGAAAAGGTCGAGTGGTTCTGATATTGCGTGTAGAAGTCAAAAATGTTCCGTGGGGATAGAGATGAAATCATATTGAAACTCTATCAATTGCTCATCAAAGCCTAGGTAACTCTAGCTTTTTTGTTGCACTAGATATAAGTTACATGATAGCATCTAAAACCAGTAGGCGATAAAAAGTAACACCCTTTGTCATTGTACGTTTTGGTCAAGCCACCCTATTTGTGCAGTAGGTACCGTTATGTAAGTTTTTGTTTCTCTACAACAGTGAAATATATTGTGTACAGTTTTGTATTATTATTATTAGGCTAGAATAAGTATTAAAATATTATTAATTTCATGATACGTGTAATTATTTTATATTGTAGGTAAATAGACATAAGATAGAAGCCCTATCAATATTTATTATAGAAGCATTATTTTTGGGGTAATTGCAAAGGTCTTGACATTATCGTATGGACCTCTACAGTCTAATTTTCAAAAGGTTGTCAACGCATCTGGAACCCTCGGTTGTTGCAGATGTCCATGGGCGGCGGTATTCTCTTAACATCAGGTGAACCGTCTGCTCGCTTGGCAACTTTTCACATAAAAAAAAAGTTTAAACTCAACAAAAAGAAGAACTTTGACATCTTGGAATTAAAAAAATAATCAATTTTAAATACTTGACTAAATTTGATTGTTTTGAAATAAAAATATTTGTGAGAAATTCATTAATTGATAGAATTTTACAGCATTCGTATACACTACATTATGATGACGGTATACAGTTGCAAACCCCTAGTACTGCTGAAGATATACTACGAAAGATATTAGAAAATTGTTTCAATGTTTATCGTTTAAAACATTTCCATTTATGGTTGAAAGGAACAATTTCGAATTTCCATAATAACTATAACCTAGTTTGAGTAGTATGTGAAGACTATTTTGACGACGCGATATAGTGAACAAACGAGTCCACGTTTAAAAATACAGTTCGCTCTCATATTATAGGCACTATTACGTTTACATGAATACGAAATAAGACCTACGTTTTATGATATCGCTGGAAGTCACAGAAGTAACTAAATAACTGATATGGAACAGTGGGGCGATTCTTTGTGAAGAGATATGACATTCCAGATAAGTCCCCCTTTGAACGCAAAATTGCTGAAGTGGTGCGGATAAAGCTATTGTGACTCACATGTCTGAATACATTCTTTTTATTAAGTTTTAATGTATTATATAATATAATGTACTACCTTTAAACGAGCAATTCTTGTATATATATATATATAATCAGAATTTCGGAAACGGCTCCAGCGATTGTCATGAAATTTTGTATGCGCAATCATTTTTAGAAAATGTGTTTTTGTCCCTGTTTTCAGGGAATGAAAAATATCATTCGAGAATGACGGTAAATTTCGCCGAAAAATAAAATTTTACAATAGTTCGGTCGGTATTCGGGCGGCCCCGAAACAGAAGGCCGTGGTAGGTAGAACAAAAACCTCGGGCTCTGGTTGTTTCGTATTTCAACGCAAACGGCATAAAGGGTCAAAAGGATGAAATCGCGGAATTCCTTCGCGATTATAACGTAGATATTTTCCTAGTGCAAGAGACATTCTTGAAACCCAGCGTACGCGATCCTAGAATCGCAAATTACAATATTGTCCGCCACGACCGGTTAGCAAACCGTCTGGGAGGCACACTAATTTATTATAAACGATCCTTGCACTGTTGCCCGCTCGACATTCCAGAGCTAAGTCAAATAGAGGCATCCGCGTGTAGGTTAGCGCTCACCGGCCACAGGCCGCTTGTACTAGTCTCAGCCTACCTCTCGGGGAATAGAACCCTCCTTCAAAGCGACCTAGATACGCTTCTTAACTTAGGCCCTTCCGTGATAATTGCAGGAGATCTAAACTGCAAACACGGCTCATGGGACATCAACAGCATCCCAAACAACAACGGAAAGCATCTCTTTAGCTTATCCGATAACCTAAATTTCAGTATAGTCGCTCCCGCGACTCCCACTAGGTATCCTACGGTGGACAACTACCAGCACGCGTCACCGAGTGTCCTAGACATAATGTTATTCAGGGAGGTCTCGCTCGATATCGAGTCGATAGAGACAATCCATGAACTAGACTCAGACCACAGGCCCGTCCTGTGTAAACTGGGCCAGAACGCCGGCGCGGTCCCTCCGACCAAATCCGTAGTGGACTGAAAGAAAGAAAGAAAGAAAGAAAAGTTTATTTGGTACATAATTAAATCGTTTACAAAAAATTATTTACAATAAAAGAAATACGATGTACATGCACCAAATAGGTTTCCACTCAGCATGAGTTCACGGAGATAGTAAACTTCGTGAATGCTGGTTTTCAGTGGAACCATAGGAGGATGATAGATGGCGTAACAAAACAGTGATTGATATGTAGCCTCATATAACAAACACAAAAAGCCTAATATAGCAAAAACAGAAAGCAAAATAAAACAAAATTAAAAAAAAAATCTGAATAAATCTGAATTACAAAAACAAAAGAAAAAATACAATAAGACAATAGAATTGGTTACAAATACATGCTTGAGCTGTATGTAAATATTAGTGAGTTATTTGTGGTCACTACAGTTATGCCTTAATTGTGCTTGTTTATTCTTCCAATTATACGGAAAACTTAAGTGCTGGACTTTTGTGTTGAAAGGAGATACTTTTTTAAGTTGTTTTTAAAAGACTTAGCAGATGTTGAGTTCCTGATTGGTGGAGGGAGGTCATTCCAGCACTTAGTAGCAGCAAATCGGAAACTACCACGGAAAGCAGCAAACCGGCAGCTACCGGGGACAAATGAGCCGCGACGTTGATCTAACACAACGATATGAAAATGTTAGCTTTTCGAATAAATACGAAGGTTCTTTGTTCCGTATAACCCCAAAAAGCAATGTGGCGAGATGAAGTGTACGTCGAGTGGTCATATTCATCAAGTCGTGCCGGTTAAGAAATGGAGTTACGTGTGATCGTCTCGGGATTGTAAAGCAGAAAACGTGCGCATGCGTTTTGTATCCTCTGTATCGCTTTTTTTGTCCTTGCATACAGACATTCCCCATAAACAGTGTCAGTGTAGGATAATTTAGACAAAATAAGCGTTTCACATAACTAATTCGCATGTCTACCGTTAAAAATTCGCGAATCCTATACAAAACCTTAAGTCTGTAGAAACAGTTACGCATAGTTTCTAATATATGACCCTCAAACCGTAACTTTCCATCCATCACTAAGCCAAGGTTACGAACTTCCAATACACGTTCAAGTAAAAAATCATCGATAAATATTTGCGGATTTAAAGCAAGGATAAAATTCATTTGATTTCGACTTCCCACGATTATATATTTTGATTTGTCTGGGTTGAGGACAAGATTGTTGAGATTACTCCAATTATTAATAAGATTTAAGTCTGCGTTAACTTTCTTAGTAGCATTATTGGTGTCATTAGGCTTGAAAGAAATATATAATTGAAGGTCATCAGCATATAAGTGGTATTTACAATACTTAATAGCATTAACGATATCTGCAATGTATATGATAAACAACATTGGTCCCAAGATAGAACCCTGTGGTACCCCTCTGGCAAGTGACATTGTAGCCGATTTCATTTCAGACCCATAGTAATTGTCAATTTTGACGTATTGCTTACGATTAGAAAGATAGCTCGCAAACCATTTTATTGTAGTAGACTCGAAACCGTAGTAGGCAAGTTGAAAGAAGTAGCGTCGGGTTTAAGGTGTCAAAAGCGCGTGAGAAATCGAGCATAACCAATAAAGTACTTTCTCCTACATCTTGTGCTGTTAAAATGTCGTCTACTACATCTATCAAAGCAGTCGCGGTGCTTCTATGTTTTCTAAAGCCTGACTGTTTGGCATCGTCTTGAGGTCAAACTCAAGGCCTTGGACCCCCAGGACTTAGTAGACTTACCCGAGACGATAGCTACGTTCGATACGCAAATCGAGCGATAGCGAGTCTCCGCGAAACTATTACTTCCGCAGTCGCAGACTCGGAACGGACAGTGAAACTGTCGGGCGACCGACGGTTTAACTTTCCGCCCGACCTGCGACTGCTAATTAGACAAAAAAATGCAGCCAAACGCGCCTTCGACCGATACCGATCGGAATCGAACCGAACCCTACTTCGACGCCTTCAGCTAGAAGTCAAAGATCGTGTATCGGAACTCCGACACACAACGTGGGACACTCTCCTAGAGGACATCGAGCCAACGCACACCGCCTACTGGCGGTTGGCCCGCAGTCTGAAAACAGACCCCCGCGAATCTCTACCGCCGTTAGTTAGACCTAATAGCGCTTCAGTAGCCCTAGATGACTCCGAAAAAGCCGAATGCCTTGCGGAAAACCTAGAGCAGCAATGTACGCCATCGCGCGAACACACCGATTCGGCCCACCTAACGGAGGTGGACCGCGTAATCGAGACTAGGGCTGCGCTTCCACCGGAAGGCGAACCTTTAAATTCAGTGACCCCCGAAGAGGTCCACGATATTATTAAAAATTTAAAACCAAAATCCGCCCCGGGCCCAGATAATATAAGTAATAAGATTCTCAAAGCTCTCCCTGGGCCGCTTATCTGTTTACTGGCGACAATTTTCAATACCCTTCTTTCCAGTTGCTCCTTTCCGGACGACTGGAAGCAAGCCACGGTTATCGGCATTCGCAAGCCGAATAAGCCAGCCAATAAGCCCTCCAGCTATCGTCCCATCAGCCTCCTCAGTTGTCTGGGGAATCTCTACGAGCGGCTATTGTTAAACAGGCTCAAAGAGCACGTGTTTTCCAACGGCCTTCTGCCGACGGAACAATTCGGCTTTCGAGCTAGACACTCTTGTCCCGATCAGCTATACCGCCTAACGGAGCACATCCTAAAAGGCCTTAACCACCCCAAACACATTAGTACAGGGGCTCAATTCTTCGATGTCGCAAAAGCATTCGACAAAGTCTGGCACAACGGCTTGCTTTACAAGCTGTTAACACTCAAAGTGCCAGATAGGCTCGTACACACCATCCGGGCCTTTTTGTTGAACCGCTCTTTTCGATATCGAGTCGAGGGCACCCTCTCCACAAGCCGCCGCCTCACGGCCGGCGTACCACAAGGCTCCTGCCTCTCTCCCTTGCTATTTACGCTCTACACGAGCGACATACCTAGAGACCCCCACGTCAATCTCGCGCTTTTCGCGGATGACACGGCGCTCTTTTACTCAGATCGCAACCTCAGTCAATTAACAACTCGACTCCAAAGCGCCGCCGACCGCCTCGGCGATTGGTTCCGCAAATGGAGAATCGATATTAATCCCGAAAAGAGTGTGGCGATTCACTTCACACGAAGTACCTACCCGTCACATCTTTATAATGGCCCTCGCCAATGCAGAAAGTTGGGGCAAATATCCCTTTATGGCCAAACGCTCCCCTGGGAGAAAAAGGTCAAATACTTAGGAGTCACTTTCGACTCGCGTATGTCATTTACTACGCACATTAATAACGTTCCTAATAGAGCCGCGTTCGTCTCCGGCCGGCTACACAATTTAACTAATGCTAAAAGTAAAATGCCCTTAAGGCACAAATTATTATTATATAAGACCTGCGTACGACCTATTATGTCCTACGCATGCATGATCTTCGCCCACACGCACCCTACTCGCTTGTACAAGTTGCAAATAGTACAAAATAAGTTTATCCGCCGCGCAACCGGTGCGCAGTGGTATCAGCGCAACGTCGACCTGCACAGCGATTGCAGACTCCCGACGATTCGCGCACATTTTAAAGATTTGACAAAACGGTTCTTCGATAGAGTCCAGCATCATCCCAACCCTCTGGTGGTAAGCGCAGCAAACTACCAACCGGACACAAACGCGAACGTAAACAAGCGTCGCCCGCGAAACGTCCTCATCGACCCGGTCGACGAAGAGGACTTAGATACGATGGACCCACCGCCGGGGGTCCCGCCGGATAACACTACACCCACAGTTAGTGTAACAACAATCACACCAGTTCGCCCTCGCCTCCGAGCACGGCGAGACCCACACAACGCGTACACAAGGTTCACCCGCGTTCCGGGGCGGTTCTCACCGCTCCCAGCCACCGATTAGCTAAATGCACAGTCGACGGCCCTTAGATGACACACCATAGTAGTTAAACGCACGCATGAGCACATGCGCGACCCTACCCATAGCGGAGGGTCCAAACCCGTGGGTTCTGGCTAGCCCACCGGTTCTGCGTCCGATGAAGCTTTAATAGTCTCGGGACTGAAAGCAAAAACATCAGTTATAAAAATAAAAATAAAAAAAAAGGCCGTGGTTCGTGTCACGATCATTTACATACTTATTTTTTTACTTTTTTTTCGATTATAGATCATTGCTTTCTTTATTTTTTATTTTTTGTCCATCCAGATGATTTTGTTCTTTTTTCCCTTTTTTTTAAGTTCTTTCTTTTGTGAAAAACACCAGTTCATATTTTCTAATTATTACGTCGGTAAGATAGAAAAATATTATACATATTTCATTACTCAGTAATGAAATATGTATAATATTGTAATGTATCTAAATTTAATTTCCAAAATACACGATAAACCAAAAAAAACCGAGCAAAGCTTGGTCCTCCAGGTACTATATATTTACTTGTGCCAGCACTAAAAATGAGCAGCGGTTAAAAGAGAGGGCGGCTAACGAATACGTAGGTTAGTCAATAATGGGTGATCATCGATGCACTTACGCAGAGAGTGAAGCTGCATTGCCGTACTAGAAAACTCTTGTAGTAAAAGATACGACTGACGCAGCACCGGTTATAAAGTACTCAGTTATGTGCGAAAACTCCTTTTAAGAAAGAAAAAAATAATATGCACCACGATATATGATGGTTTACATCGCATAAATAATTAAATTGCATGCGAACTGTCACTGCACTTCCATTGTTTTTCTTGCTCTATTCATTTCTGTTTTAAAAGTACTTGTGTTATACAAAATATGAAAAGAATTTGAGTGCTCGAGTAAAACATACATGTAAGCCCGGAGCACTCAAATTCCCACATCGTTTTATATTTATTCCGTGGTTAAAAAGCATGAAATAATTGAAAACTTAACGACGAAATTCATAAAATAGATGAAGACTAAGAAGATACGATAAGATATAACAGAAGAATGACACAGTGAAACTGTGTCATTCTTCTGTTATATTGTTATCAGCGTAAATGAGATAATTATTAATTGAATTCCGTTCATACTTAGTTCACTACTACTTTATGGTTTAATCCGTTTACACTCAATTTATTATTAATTGAATTCCGTTCATACTTAGTTCACTACTAATTTATGGTTGTTACTTAGTTTACTACTCAATTTAATGGTACACGGCAAGGCTACCGAGTCTACTTGCACAAAAATTAGGGCAACCCAATTATAACAATTGGGGCAGCCCCGCTCAAATTGTTTATGAAGCATTAAGCTTAAAATAATTGCGATAACGCACTAATATATATGCAAATAATCTTATCCAAGCCTATAAACAGTTATTCTTTCTTTTTTCGATAATTATATCTAGTTTTACAAGCATCATTAAATTAAACTATGTTTAAGGGTTTATAGACTTTATTTCAAATGTTTTTCGTCTGACTTTCAAATACTGATAAAACAATTTGTAATGATCGCATAAATTCAAAAATTATTTATAAGTAAAATAATAGTTATAAAAAAGATATATAAAAAGATATAGTTAATAACGTTCTAAAATGGAATAAAAGCCTTGAAAAGGTAATAAAGACTTTACAAACTGTATAGACTTCAAAATGTATAGACGATAG
This sequence comes from Iphiclides podalirius, assembly GCA_933534255.1. Taxonomy (NCBI): domain Eukaryota; kingdom Metazoa; phylum Arthropoda; class Insecta; order Lepidoptera; family Papilionidae; genus Iphiclides; species Iphiclides podalirius. The sequence goes on along the minus strand of OW152831.1, from coordinate 4,683,969 downwards.
AAAAAAAATTAGAACGGAAAGTAAGAAAAATAATGTTAGAAGTTTCCAACTTACAATTTTTTAATAATTTACATAGTACGGTGTGTGATATATTAACTGTTGTAAGTAATGGACATAAAGTGGGAAAAAATCCTTTTGATGTTGATAAAGTTATCAAAGATTTTTTTTTATTCCTGAATTAATTGAAATACCTGATAACGTAACTGAAAAAAAAAAGAAGTGCACTTGAAGATTTTAAAAAACTAATTCAATCCAACTGGGAAGTTGTAAAGGAAGGTCTTATCATAAACCTTCCTCAGTCATGGCTTAGTTGTAGTCCATGTAGTATTAGGGAGAATTCAATTGTCAATATTCATGTCGAAACATACCGGTTTTTGATAAAGAATTTAATCAAGTAAATATTAATTACCTCAAATTTTATGACGTTGATTTGCAGTTGAGTATTACCCATTCCATTAATACACAAATTCAAATACAAATATGTAGGAAAGTAGTGTAGTATTATGTAGGAAACGTTGCTTTCTGCGAGTTTAATCACAAAGTGGGAGTGTTCAAATCACTATTGAAGATGACGAATAAAAAAAAAGTAACACCTAAACTGCAAATGTTTTATTATACTTATTATATACCAAAATTTTTGTTATGTATTACATATTATGTACGGACTTGGATTAATTATTGATATTTTTTCCATGTGCGATAGCGTCAAACGAGCTGGCGGTTCACATGATGTGAAATGATAATTCACATCACATCACATCACAACACAAAAGACATTTACGACACCCGTCGAGCTGCAGATGCGCTACCACCTTTTAATGTGGTGGACCCCGGCTACCTCACTTTCCAGACGAAACGCAGACGTATAACACTTCCACTTCACGTTTCTTCTCTGAGATCGTGGTACATCAGATTCATGGTGATATGAAGACAATACCGAATAGACACTTATGGCGGGGGATTACTTGCAAAAATTTATAGAACTTTACCCACACCCCTAAAATAATCTGTAGGCAACTTCCAATTTAATGTTAAATTTATTTAAATTGTTATTTAATTTGTAGTGTTTTAAATTATTAATATTGATTTGTAACTATTCTAAATTCACCATAACAATTGTTTAATGTCACATTTATAATTAGCCGAGTAAAGCCAAATGATTTGATATAGCTTTGTTTCATATTATGTCCATCCAAAGATTGCCTGGAAGAAATTGCTCTAAGTAATAAGGCCGCCCATTGTACAACCCTTACATAATTGTTATTTTTAATGTATTATTTTTACCATGGTGTGGCAATAAATAATATTCATTCATTCATTCATTCACGAATAATGTATGTCATAAAACTGCTTTACTGGAAGCATTTACTAATTTTATAAGCTTGACGTTGATGTAACCGTGGAGTGGCTAATAAACACTGAATATTTTTTTATAAATAAAGCCACGATGCTTTGTGCGCATAGTAAGAGTATGTCTAAGTGCCACTTAAGTTTAGTTTAGTGCTAAAAGCTTCTCGAAGTATTGAGCTCACAAAGGATCTGTCGCTTAAAACAATGCATGGTAACGGAAGTAACTTAAATATTTTTATCTCGACTTGAATTTCTTTAAATCTATCATCTGCATGTTTGCATTTAGTATATGTATGAAATATGTTTGTTGTTATTTTATGTTTTCAAAATAGAATTTCGGACTTTGTTTTGCACCTACGTCAAATTTTTCACTACTCCCAGGGTTGACGGGAAGAGAATGCTTATTAGCATTAAGTTTGCCTTTTGTTTGGCCTTATTTTGGGGCGTAAACAATAAATTTTTAAATAAATAAATAAATCATTTAAACCCCACACGGTATTAGCCCGTTAAGTATTCATTTGTTTTTTGTTAACTCTGCTATTGTTACGTATAAATAAATATTTACGTGAGTAATATGCGTACTAATTAGATTTATATTTATCTTAAACATTAACGGCCCCTATCTATTCAGTTTAGAGATATTTATCGTTAAGTTTGCGTTTTAACGACATAAAACAAATCATTGTGTTAAAACAAATTACTGTGATAAGTCATTTTTAGGGAACACTTACATACAAATTTATATTGCCCTGCAGAAGTAGAAAGGAAATCTAAGTGAACGGAATGTGTAAATATGTAACGTATTTTTTTAATAAGCTCAAATCCTAAGCGCCAATATTTTAAATAGCTTACGCAGCCGTGATCGCTCAGTGTCCGGGCGCTCGCCTTTAATTACATTTACTCGAGCAACCTGAGTACGATCCCCGGTGCCAGCACCAATGCAATTGTTAATTTTAAGTGCTAAATTATCACGTGCTCGGCGGTGAAGGAAAACATAGTGAGGAAACCTGCATATTTTCGAAAACAATAAAAAAAATATGTTTCGAAAAATATGTGAAGTCGGCCAATCCGCAGTGGGCTCGCGTGGTGGTCTATGCCCTGATAACCTTCTTTACAGAGGAGGCCTTTGCCCAGCAGTGGGACATTTATAGGGTGTTAATTAACTTTTTTACTTTACGCAGCTTAAAGGAAATTAAATACTTTTGAACGAGTTTTATTTATAGAACTTAAACCTGTCCCGTTTAGGTTTTTCCGATGCATGTAATACCTGTTTAGGATCGAACCATTTTCATTTTATCATTGTCTTACCTCCAATGATCTCTGTGTTACCGCATCGTACTCTGCGGGTGAAAAGAAGATGCAGTAACATTTTTTTTGTATTTGACACGGCGCGCAGGTTAAAGTAACAGTGAATGTAGCTTCTGGTTCTGTCTGTATTCTAGGGTTTAAGCAATTCGAAGTCATTAGCATTTATTGTAAAACCCGTATATTCGGCTTTTACTTCAATGTGGTTGACTAGGATGTGGCTTCTGGTTCTTTCTGTAATCTGGAGTTTTAGTAACTCGCAGTCATTAAATGCAGCATTTATTTTAGAATCTGTTTGGTATTTTTGGCTCTCACTTACTTTTCCCAATCGGGCGTACCTGTGGTCAGAGGGTTTTTAATTAATGTTAAACCATGATTTATTTTTTTCCGGAAGAAAGCTTTGCGAACATTTCCTTTTAGATTTTAAACATTTAATCATGGTTTTACTTAATTTGAAGACAGATTTTGTTTGCTTTTGAAACACAACAGAGATATACAAAATATTTTACATTAATGGTATTAATTATTGGTAGTAATAATATATTATTGGTCTAATTAAAAACATATTTAATGTAGACAAAATTGTCCCTTAACTAGATAATTAATTATCAGGAATTTGCTTGAGGCAGTGAAATATTTTAAATTAATGAGACATTTGAAAAATGGTGGCCTGCCTTTAACAATTTATTTTTCTACATAAAAAAGAATACCCTTGAAAAAGTTTTTTTCTTTTCGTCAATAATTTTATTTTATGCCCGAACGTTAATAATCTTCTTATTTTTAATCTTAACGGGTAACTAATAATATAAGGAATGCGAGGAATTAATATTGCTTCAATTAAAAATGTTAAATATAGCTCAAAAAAGCTTTACAGAAATTATATTTGGTTTTGATTTTATTGATATTTTACAGTTTAAAATTATTTCAAGATCAATACAATTATACTTCAAAATAAAAGTAAAAAAGGAAAGGCATTAAGTCTGCCCATTGTGTTCCGAATTCAAGGAAATGCAATAAAGGCTTTGAATTAATAAATAAATCGCCCGTTCGTTTGGCAACGTTTCATATAAAAAAAGCATTTTGTACAATGTAATTTAATTACAATATTAAATGGTAATCAAATTACATATTATCTGAAAAACGTGTCCACGCGTCCATGGTGCTAAGAACTCTAGCTGCATTTTTTCTCTGGCTAGTTGTAATTAACCTTTGAGTGAGAAATTCTTCTTTTTACCAGCCCTCTTATTACCAGCAGCAACAAAGAGGATATAATCGAGGATATAATTCTTGCAACACGTTATCTTTTAACTCTTTACAGTTTTTTTGCTATTATTCTAAATATTCTAAAAGTATTTAAGAACTCACTTAATTTCAATTTAAATGTATATGAGATACATTATTAAGATAGTAATGCTGTGCGACTAGAAACTTCGAATAGTTTCGATTGACCACTTACACCATTTGAGTAGGAATATTATTTCCACTCACTGCTTACAAATTGATAATGTTTATATTGATTTAATTTTTTTTTTTTTTTTTTTTGCATAATTTTAAAAACAAAATTAGCATTCTGCGATCCTTCTAAACAAAAACTATAAGTGTGGGAAATTTTATACTCCTCCGTCCACGCAATTTTCCTAGAAAAGGGTACGAAGTTTTTGCTTCACATATTAATATATAGATTTTATTTGAATTATTTATTACCTTTTGCTATTTTCACAGAACGTTTTGGACACAAACTCAAAGAACATCACGAGTACGCCATTAGCTCGAAGCTTGATAAACCGATCATCGGCCCAGAAATAATTTTAGGAATTATTATGTAAGTTGGACCACTATTGTGGAGTTAAAATACTCAGATGGAAACGAAGTTAGAAGTTATAATAACATGTTTTCAAGATTATTTTTGTATTATTGCATATGACTAAGTTTTTCTATTCTTATGTAAGCTGTGCCTTAAATTATGGTAACACATAGGTTAATCTAATTTGAACGAATTTTTAAAGAATTATTTACCTCATGATGACATCCTGCGGTTTTCCGATATAAGAATAATATTTTTTATACCGGGGACATAGATCTGTTCAGAAACTTGCATAAATATTAGATCCCTGTGATAATAAAAAAAATTGTGTGTACTTATGTATGCACGTAAGAAACTATACTTCTTTAGCGCAACAATGGAAAAATAACTAAAAATTTTATCCCCTGTGCCAGTATTACTTGTTTGTGAAAAAGACATTAAATTTATTAATTTCATCATCATCATAATATATCCACGTCCACTGCTGAACATAACCCTCCCCCATTGACTTCCACTTGGGCCGGTCGTTAGCGGCCTGCATCCAACTCGTCCCTGCGATCTTGGCTAGGTCGTCCGTCCACCTTGTGGGAGGCCTTCCTACGCTGCGTTTGCCGTCACGTGGTCTCCACTCGAGAACCTTTTTGCCCTAACGGCCATCGGTTCTTCGAGCTATGTGCCCTGCCCACTGCCACTTGTGCCTGCTGACTCGCTCTGCTATGTCGGTAACTCTAGTTCTTCTACGGATCTCTTCATTTCTGATTTGATCTCGTAGAGAAACTCTAAGCATTACCCTTTCCATAGCGCGCTTTGCGACCGCGCAATTTAATTTATTTAGTCTTTATTGCATTTCCTTGAATTCGGAACACAATCGACGGAATTAATGCCTTTCGGCATTTCCTGACAGACAAGTCAGACATTAAATGCAATTATTAACGGTTTAATATAACTTGGAACTATAGGTAAATGTCAAAAATTTTTATTGGTTGCTAAGGTACCGTTAAGTTGGTCAAAGTTGGTCGATTTGCAACTAACTTCATCATGTTACTTCTTGACTGTCGGTGTGCACGTACATCGTAAAAATTTTACTCTCATAATTTTTCCCAAACGCGCAAGTACAAGTATACCTTGAAAAAAAAAAATATTTTGAAAGAACTACCTGAGCAGGTTTAAATTTAATCGCGGGCGCTTTTGAAAGATCCGTTTTTATCAAATCTGCAATACATATAAAAATCGCCGTCATCTTTTCCGTATTATGCAACGACAACTTTTTAGATTTAGTAAGTTTTGTAAAGTGTTAATAGAAAGTAACAGCATGTACATGAGAAACTAAATAACTATGATAATTGACAGTAAATCAGTTTATTGTGTATTACAGTGTATTGTGAAAATTAAAATTTATTTAAATCTTTAGAAAACCCTAGATTATGGTAATCATTTATACAAAAGAGATAATTTAACAATGTTATATCTAAGGCAGTAATGCGAAATTGTTGTTCGTATAAGTTATTAGTTGTCTACGCTTATTCAGTATAGAGCAAAAGTAGTAAATGTATCGTTGCCTTACATGACATAAACGGCCGACATTACCACGAGTAACGTAAGGTGTTTAATGCACCGAATTTGCGGTTATAGAGTTTCAACAACATTGTCATTGTAATGCACGTAAATCACGAACTTGGATTTGTAGGCTTAATTGGAAGGGTTGGTCCAATATTTTGTGTCTCTGTTTCTGCATCTGGATTTTTTAGCACATACAACTCTTAACCAAAAAGTTAAAAGTTAAGAAACAGTTCAATATGTACCATTTCACAACACACGAGATAAGTAATTAGAACATTTTCTCCCAAGCGAATCTATTTGCCAAAATGCGAGTATATCGTGAATATTCGTTAGGTTTGGTGGACAAATATGTGATGAAATCAAATGTTATTTATTTAGGCTGATTACCTTTGAAGTATATTATTATACTCTTTTCTAGAACAATATCGTTTTCAGTGTACCGGAAATAGAAAACGCTAAACAGAAGAACAGACTGTAAAATGATTATACGACTACTTGATGTAAGAGTTGGCAATACCTTCGTAGGGTGACGGCAATTGACTTCATTTCTTGGTGTTTTGCTTAATTTATTTAACTAGAAGTCACCTGTTGGATAATCGACTGTCGTTCGTTATAAATTTTATTTATAAATTTGATTTCTAAATCTTATGGTAATAATCTATACATACTTGTAAATTTATCTCATAAGTACTTTTACTTTTACCACTATTCTACTTTCTTATAGCATTGCTTAAAATGTCACATCTAAAGTAGGAATGAGCACGTCCAACTGTTGCAATATTGACATTCGTTTTAAGAACATGCCGCAGTCAGAGGATATTGCAATGTCGAACGGCCTTTAACATTTCACTTTTCACGTTCCCAGATGTTTCTAGCGATCGCGTTATGACGGAAATAAAAATAAAATGATCGTTAACTATCGTATTGGAACGAAGTTTATGCTTATAGCTAATACAGGCAGTTATCGTGGAAGGCAAATTTGTAAAAGTTCTAAATTCCATGTTCAAATTAATTAGAATTTATTGTGTCCAGTGTACAGACACCACTATATTAATCAGAAGTAAAATTTACGGTGACTTTATATCCCATTAGAGATTAAAGACATCATATGAAAAATTGCCAGAATTAATGCTCGGCGGTTTTTAAATTTATAAAATCCACTATCCGAACAATTTTTAGAGAAGAAGTATTTCAGTTATTATACTCCATTAATAATTGACATTATTTAAGTCCATAGTGTGTAAATTTTAAATAAAAGGAGTTTAAATAGATTCATTTGCCGTTTTACTAAATTCGGGTGTGTATATATGTATGTAAGTAAATTAAAGTGAAGTAACAGCCTATATATGTCCCACTTCGGGCAAAGGCCTCTGTACACGGTATTAGAGTATAGTCCACCACGCGAACCCACATTAGAAATATTTCTTTTATTATTTCGAAAATATGCAGGTTTTCTCACGATGTTTTCCTTCACCACTGAGCACGTGGTAAATCAGCAGTTAAAATTAACCATTTAATTGGTGCCGGCACCGGGGATCGAACTCAGGTTGCTCGAGTATATTGATTTAAAAGCGAGCGCCCGAACAGTGAGCTTTCGGCTTATATATATGTATATGTCCGTAAATCTGTATGTATATATCAGTAAACTTGAAGATCAATAGAGGTCATCCCGCGTAGGTTTCATCTTTGGTGCAGAGGTTAAGCAAACGTTTCATCGATTTGAATACAAATAGGTTCGAGTAAAATGAGGCAGATTTACAATGACCTTATAGTAACTCATATTTTGTTAACTTTACTGTTAAATTTTCTTTATAATTTATAGACACCCAAAGTTTTCCTCAACAGTAAAAATACAGATAACGTAATGGAATTGTCGTGAAAACTGACTACATACTCTGTCTTTTTTATTGCGGTTCGGGAGGCAAAGGGCGATGTCTGACACTGAAACATATCGTTTCGTACTCGACCGTAAAACAAGATGGGAATGACAATGTGGCGTTAAATTAAAACCGACCCAACCCATGAAAAGTTGAGTAAAAGTAATTTATATATGTGGGAATGGATTAATATTACAAGGAACGGAACGTAAGTGAATGTATGAATGTTTGCACGAGAGAGGGAATAAAAGAGGGAGAAAGGAGACTTATGGCGGAGGGTGTAATTATTTAAAAGTTTCTTATTATAACCAATTTGATAAATAGTATTTTTTATTTCAACATCGACACCACTTTTTGTGTAAAATAGAATTAATCATTACATACTTACTGCTTAAGTAATCTACCACGATTTAGGACATTTCATTTTGTGTTATGCTTATGCCTAGTGTAAGTGAATGAATATTATTTCTTTTAAGACATCACATATTATTGTTATTCGGTTTTATTTTGGCTAATAAGGAACCTTACTGACGCTACATTGTGATGAAATATTTTTTTTGTTAGTATTTCGAAAATATTCAGGTTTCTTCACGATGTTTTCCTTCACCGCACGTGAAACGTCAGCACTTAAAACTAACAATTTCATTGTTGCCGGCACCGGGATCGAACTCAGGTTCCGCGGGTATGTTGAATTAAATGCGAGCGTCCGTGCTCAATTTGATGTCTCTATTGGATAATAATCAATGTACTGTGCGTTATCTAATGTCTACGCTCTGTTTTATTTAAATCCTATATTATGTTTATCAACGTTGCGTAATATGAACACATAATTAATAAACGTGCCAACTTTTATAGCCACATTGCGGCAGTTCATAAAAAGGCTCCACGCTGAGCCTCTCCACGGTTGCTGAGTTGACGATAATAAAGTTGTTTATTAAAGTATATATCATTCATCGCCCCACTATAAAAGTGGTAAAATGTCTGTTATTTATTTTGTTGTGATTTTTTTGTGTAGCCCATATTTTAATTATTACCGCTATTGTACTTTGTATAGGCACATGTGCCTATACAAATCCTATAGTTAGCGTAGATAGTGACCATCATCCTCATATCTATGAAGATCATCGCCGCTATCTACGGTCAGCCATATGATACACTTAAGACTATTGAGACGCCGAGAACAAATATCCCCTTGTACGGGGTAGAAAAGTTAGAATGTGACGGTCAGTAAAGCTATCTGAGTTTAGGTAGAAAAATAAAGGACGGCTTTCCAGGCTTAAGGTGGTATTGGACGGCATTATCCTGATGTTGCAGTAATGCCCAGAGAGCGTGTTAGAGGTCGCCGAAGTGTACTACTTTTGCCTCAAGCAGAAGGAATGGAACGCGAAATTTTACATATTCCTCCAGTGGCGTGAAACGTGAAACTGCTAGTTCATTACGTTTTAACAAGCTATAATAGAGTAGTCGCTTTAGCTTGTATTTGACCATATTCGCCATTGGCAATTTGCTAAAAGTCGTGCAGCTGTAGCTATCTTATTAACAGCAGAACACGATAATGTTATGTGATTTAAGTACCGCAAGTTTTAACAAGATTTTTGTCGCAAACTATCAAACACGAAACTGCAGTTGTATACTTTCATTTTGACATTAAGGTTTAAACAACTTTTGCGAAGAAAGTTCAACGTGGTGAAGTACGTAAAACGTTTTCTAGGATTATAAAGTCATCGCTTGTACCGTAAACCATATTTATGTATCTCCACTAATCACGATCGAGTTTTTTTTTATGTGAAAAGTTGCCAAACGAGCAGACGGTTCGCCTGATGGTAAGTGAATACCGCCGCCCATGGACATCTGCTACACCCGAGGGTTACAGATGTGTTGACAACCTTTTGAAAATTGGGCTCCGGCTACCTCACTCACCAGACGAAACGCGAAAGTATTTGTCATATTTCCACCTTACGCTGGCCTTCGATGAGGTACTTAGCCTGTACCTTCTGTTTGCAATCTTCATTAATACCATAAGCTCTCACCTATCTTCTTCCTACCACTTGTACGCTGATGATCTCCAGATTTATACTCAATCGTCTCTGGAAAACCTGCCTATATCGATTGAAAGCACTAACGGTGATTTAGCTTATATTTCTAATTGGAGTTAGGCATATGGTTTGACTATCAATCCTACGAAAACTCAAGCCATCATCATCGGGAGTGCTAGGTTGGCCGCTAAAATCAACTGGTCTTCTTTACCCCCGATTACTCTTAACGGTACTGACATCCCGTACAGTAAAAAGGTGAAGAATCTGGGAATATTTTTTGACGCCTGTCTGGCATGGACACCACAGATAAATGAGACTAGTAAGAAAATGTTCTCTGGTATAGGCTCCTTACGAAGACTGCGTAATTTTCTTCCTACTGCTACCAAACTTGCGCTCGCTCATTCACTACTTCTGCCCGTCCTTGACTATGCTGATATTTGCTATCTTGACATTACCGAAGTACAGCTTAATAAACTTGAGCGGATTCAAAATTTGTGTCTTCGATTCATATTTGGGCTTCGTAAATATGATCATGTTTCCGATTTTCGTACACAGCTCAAGTGGCTCCCAATCCGCCTTCGCAGGAATACCCATATTCTCTCTGCTTTGTACAGTGTGTTGTTTAATCCCTCTACTCCGAAGTACTTAAAAGATCGCTTCGAGTATCTTTCCTTATCCCATGAGAGGTCCCTTCGTTCTTCTGCCAATCTCTCCCTCAAAACTCCTGTACGAGGAAGAAGAAGAAGGAAGAGTAATTCCTTCTTCAAAAAAATCTTTTACAGTGACAGCTGTGCGTTTGTGGAATTCTTTTCCCCTTCACATTCGACAAGCTAAGTCACTTCTTTCTTTTAAAAACCTATTAAAAGCTCATTACTTGGAACTGTGAACTCACGCTTTCCTTTTTCCTTTCCTATTTTTCCCGAAATCTTTGACTATCTCATTGACGTATATCTATATATCTATATATCGAAATGCCTTCATCGGATGTTCATATGTGATTCATGTACACCTCCCCCCTCTGCTCTCTTCTTTATGTCTCATTAGCAAATATTCTTTTCACAATGGTTGTCTGGAAGAAATCGCTTTCTGAGCGATAAGACCGCCTATTGTACTTCCTTTTATAATCATTTGTAATTTGCTTTTTATATATTTTATTTTTATTTTTGGTGTACAATAAAATATAAATAAATAAATAAATAAAAGTTAGTAGTGCAGGATATATTTCATACCACCAATGTCTCAAATTAAACAAAGGTGAAAATTACTTTGCTTTTATAAATACTAACTGCAAACATTCTAACACATAGATATTAAAGAAACAATACAATTATTTCTTAATATTTTTCTAATACTGGAGATGAAAATCCATACCATCTGAGAAGAGTGACAGGTTCATTGTCCACGCAAATACTACTAACATACCAATACGCTTTACGTCAATCGGGTCATCCATAAAAATAATGATAAACCAACTGAATAACAACTAGTTTTATTCACATATAAATCTTCAATATAAGCCCGTATAATAATTTTAATATTTTATAATATTGTAGGAGAAGCCACTTGCAAAGCTACATGAAAACGTGTTTACGACCTAACGTAAAAGTTTATTCGTACCAACAGGGCTTGCATGACGTCATGTGATACCGGAATTATTGATTAACTGTGAACCAACCTCTCAACAAAACAAATATATTCCTTGTATATGACTTCAACTCGTGGCGGTTGGCATTGCTGAAGTACAAGATACTTCAAAAGCTGATAAAAGTACCTGTAAATAAAAATACTACCTACATACAGACTAAAAAAAATCACAAAATTTAGAGTAAAACTTAATTATCGATTTACGTAGAATTTAATCAAAATAATTTATATCGGACGCAATTAAGAAAAAATGGAGTTTATAGGTCGATTAAAACTTTTGCAATAACGAAAATTAATTACGAGGACAAGAAGGCGGGCGAAAGTATAAGTATTTTGCAAGTACTAAAGCGTCTGATATTTACTTGGAGAAAAAATATTTTTTATCTCAAACTGCGTTAAAATGCGGGTTGTTTATTTATATATCACATATTTTTACCAAGTAAATTGTTACCAGTAGTTTGTAAAATAACGGCATTTTTTTCATTAACAAACTATCTTTTAAAAAGTGTGTTAAAAATCAAAAATACCAATAGAGATCATTGAAAAAAATACGACAAAACATAGGCAGTGAGATCGAAGAAGCATGCCATGACCGATCAAAATGGCGCAAAAAAAAATGTTTCTAAAATCGTATCTGAAGTCTGCAAATCCGCAGTGGGGTTGCGTGGCGAACTATACCTTAATATCCTCTGTACAGAGGGTCCATTGCCCAGCAGTAGGACTTACAGAGGGTCCATTGCCCAGAAGTAGGACTTACAGAGGGTCCATTGCCCAGCAGTAGGGCTTACAGAGGGTCCATTGCCCAGCAGTAGGACTTACAGAGGGTCCATTGCCCAGCAGTAGGACTCACAGAGGGTCCACTTTTTCGCACAGATTTTACTTTTCTTAATGAATTGATAGGTATAATGTGATCGAATATTTTAGCATATCTAATTCCCTTTACACACAAAAATCACAAATTTCATTAAAAGAAGTAAAATATCTGTTAAATTTTTGTCCATCACTAGAGCAGACAACAAAAGAAGGGTAGAATCAGTGAGAAATGTGATTTATCAAACAGAACTCGCTAAGCCTTAGACAATTCATAAATGGGGCAGGAGTATAATTTTCAACAATGGAAAATTTACCAAAGGCCATAAGCCTCCAAACAATGCATATTTCGTAAATGGAAATTATTTTCAATTAAATTCCGAAGCCGTAAAGCTTTTAGGAAATTGTATCGCCTATAAATAATCATTTAAAAACACGGCTCATAGTCGAGCTATTCTAAAAGCGTGATAAAAATGTAAATATGACCAAATATCTGTATGTAAATTCAATATCAGTCTTTTAACTGTCAGTTTTCTGTTTACACCTACATATTTTAAACGGGTTGTGTGTGACAGGTCCCTTACTTAAAATCAAATAAATAAATAATATGTGTGCACGAGCGATCTTAACATCCATGCATTAGGCCTTTATTACTACAATTTCCAAATATACGTGGTAAAGGAGGAAAAACTTTAGATGGCGGGCTTGCAAACTTGATATGATGATATATTGATAAATACCTTAAGTCAGTTTTTGCTGCCACAAATTATTTCACATACATAATTGTATAACACAACATTTATGTATAGTCATTGAAACCGGTACTCGAAGAAAGCGAAGAGTTCGCCCGCAATTCATTATTTAAAGTACCTGGATGTTTTTTGGTAAATCATGTATTTTGGAAATAAAAAATTAAAAAATAAAGAAAATGATCTGGTATAGAAAAAAAGTAAAAAAATAAAGTGTGCAAAAGATCGTGATACGAACCGCGGCCGTCCGTTTTGGGGCTGCCCGATTACCGACCGAGCTATCATAACATTTTTTTGCGGCGAAATTTACTGTCATATTCGAATGATATTTTTCATTCCCTGAAAACAGGGACAAAAGGACATTTTCTAAAAATGAAACCTAGCTAGATCGATTTTTCGCCCCCGAATCTACGCACATACTAAATTTCTTGAAAATCGCTGGAGCCGTTTCCGAGATTCCGATTACATATATATATGTGTGTGCGTGCGTGTGTGTATATATATATATCCAATACAATTAATACAATGTAATTAATATGGGACCACATTACATATATATATATGTAATGTGGTCCCATTAATTGTATTGGATCCTGGGCTGCAGAAATACGTATTGAACTCCTGAAAATCAATTATAAACTGAATACAGAGCGAGATATTTGAAGTCGGTTTTGTTTTAATAAAAAAAAATTGACTTGTTAGCCATTCCAAACATAAGAAAAAAGTAGTAATCTATTGCTTAAGCTACTCATAACCCTAAGGCGATATGGAGTTTTATAATCATAAAAACGTTTATTGCTCTTACGTTATCTAAAAGTGAGCAATATGTTTGGCCAAAATTTTTTATTATTTTTATATCAATATTAACCGTCAGTATTAATTAACAGTGCTGTCAAACGATTACAATAATTAATATTTAGCTGGTAAGTATTTGACACTGATCTCAACTCACACCTGACTTTTTACCCGAAAGTGACGAAAGCCATTGAAGAAAGTTATATGTATGACCTGTTAAATGAATGTCCGTTCTTATATTCTCTTATTACTACTAAACGGCTGAAACAATTTTGAAGAATGATAAGCCATTAGATTATTCATTATTGCGCTTTTTACACTCGTTATGTAAAGGGTATATAGGTAAAAATTATAAAACATTAAAATGGTGAAATTTTTCGCGCCAAAACGTGTTGTCAAATTTCTTTTCGATTCGCAAATTATATTCTTTTTATTTATTATTTATATTCTTTTAATGGACTTGTCCTTTTTAAATTTTTTTTATATATTTTATTAAAACAAAGGGGAAAGAAAAACACCAAGACCCAAATATTTATAAATCAAACAAATTTTATTGTTGTTGGATATGAAACCCACATGTGGTTGGATGGGTAGGCTCGTCCCGAGAAGTGCACTCCTCACATACAAGACCGGTGTGAAATGAAAGTATTGTACTTTTGCGTTTCGTCTGGTGAGTGAGTTTACTGGGGCCGTTTTAACGTCGACAACTCATCTGCAGGTAAGGTGTTGTAAGAACATGAAAAAATACAACCTCTTTTTTTAAAATCGGTTGAAAATCGCCAAAAAAAGGAGTGTGCAAATAATGTGAAACACTCGTGTTTGGTCGACTGTCAACTAATTAGAGCAGTGTATTGCCTACCCGCATTTATACCTACTTATATTAAACTACGCAGATTTAAGAGCACAAGAAAATCATAAAAATAAAAATAATAACATCCATTTTTGTAAAAACTTTGCAAGCAATTATATACATATTAGCGATAAATAAATTATTTTAAATCCAAAATAAGTGCTTCGCTGGCAAACCGATTAGAATCTAAGCAGTCAATTAGAAAAGCTTCTGAAAGCTTTAAGTGAACCTTTGAATTCTTAATTTTATTGGAGCCTTAATGTTATTTGTAAAAGTTTCTTGGGATTTACTTGTACAAAATAAATAATAAACGGGGACTTGTGTATATCCTTAAATAGCTTCTTGTATCTTTTATTAACTGATGTTTGTGCTTTCAGTCCAGAGACTATTAAAGCTTTATCTGACGCAGAACCGGTGGGCTAGTCAGAACCCACGGGTTTGGGCCCTCCGCTGTGGGTAGGGCCGCGCATGTGCTCATGCGTGCGTTTAACTACGACATGTCATCTAAGGGCCATCGAAGTTGCGGTGCGGACCGAGACCCCGATGGCCGTCGACTGTGTTTTTAGCTAATCGGTGGCTAGGGGCGGTGAAAACCGCCCTGGAACGCGGGTGTACCTTGTGTACGCGTTGTGTTGGTCTCGCCGTGCTCGGAGGCGAGGGCGAACTAATGTGTTTGTTGCTACACTAACTGTGTGTGTAGTGTTATCCGGCGGGACCCCCGACGGTGGGTCCGATCCTTAAATAGCGTTTTCATTCGTGCAATCGGAAAAACTTTCGATAAACTTAGATTTGAGGTTCATTGTCATTGATTTTCATCGTTACGAGATGATGAAAATATTATTTTAAAAGCAGTCGAATATTTTAATCCAGCCCAATTTTCTGTTGTGACTTGTGAGAGTTACCGAGATGTGTTGGACTCAAAAGCAACGATAATTCGCAGAAAACTATGTTCGAGAGTTATGTGTTCGATATTCAAAACTTTCGTTATTTTCGGCGCTTTATAATAGAGCTTGCAAGGGTCTTAATATTGGTATATTGGACATACGAACTTCCGCGTTCTAATACCAGAGGCTGTCACAAATTATTCTTCGTATTTTCGGACTTTTATCTCATAGTAAAGCGCAATATGGTGAAGAGGCAAACAACTGTCATACTTGTGACTAAATAAGTAGGTACAGTAATATATCTGAATATCTTTGTCAACCTAGTAAGATAATTAAAACCATACACCTAGAACTTATTATAGTAGCGTTGACTTGTATTGATCAACTAACTTGGACCCGCGACTTCATCCCTATGGATGGGGATCGACATAAAAATG
This sequence comes from Iphiclides podalirius, assembly GCA_933534255.1. NCBI lineage: Eukaryota > Metazoa > Arthropoda > Insecta > Lepidoptera > Papilionidae > Iphiclides > Iphiclides podalirius. The sequence continues at coordinate 4,667,868 of OW152831.1, read as the reverse complement.
CATATAACATGTCTTTAGGTATTCATAATAAACAATTCACAGCTGCGGTATGGTAATATTTGATGGTTTTATGTAAATGAAATGCCCGTTTTTGATACATACGTTACCAAGGGAATATTGGACACATTTTTTATTTCATTTAAAATGAAAGTATTAATCTTTGTGGTCAGTGGTCTTATCTTGGTTAATGTCTTGTGTAATACATTATCCTGTCACGTTTCATTTGTTAACAGCGCTATCATAGCATAAACAATTAATCGGAAAAAATAGTACATTAGGTTTGTTCACCTGTTCCATAGATTATAAAAAAATAAACCTGCGTTAGTGACGACTGCGAAACAGTAATATAGATAGAACTAGCGACCCGCCCCGGCTTCGCATTGCACCCCAATGCTGAATGTTTGTTTTCGACATCGCGTTAGAAACCTCTAAAATTATCAGTGTTTCTCTACAAAATTTTGCATGATTATTAAATTATGCATATAAACCTTCCTCTCGGATCACTCTATCTATTAAAGAAAACCGCATCAAAATCCGTTGCGTAGTTTTAAAGATCAAAGCATAAATCGGGACAGACAGACAGCGGGACGACTTTCTTTTATACTATGTAGTGATATAGCACCTATCAAAATTAAGTTAAGTTTTCAATTTGAATCTCCCGTTCTTCATATTAAGTTAAGTTTTCAATTTGAATCTCCCGACTTGAAACCTTAATGATGACACTCCACTACACCAGGGTTACCATTCTCAGCACACCATTAAAATACGTAACTTTTTAGAGCGTCCTTTAAGTCAGGTAATAAATAATCGTTCAGTGTGTCGAAACCTATATGAATTAATTTTATTTCGGAATTCAGTTCAATGGATTGCATTAAATTTTCATAAAAATAAAATATTTCAATACCCACAATATTGATGATCCAGGGACAGACGTCGCGACGGCACTCTGATCTTTACTTTCGTTATATTTTATTAAATTTTGGTCCGATACTGAAAATATTGCTCAGTGAGAGCGCTAACTTTAATTTTATTTTTATTAAGGTTTAATTTTAACATTATGATCAATCTTAAAGAAAAGTATATTTAGTTTTGCATTACGCCGATCATTTACAAAGATTATTGTTCGTATCGTTTGTATCGCTTCGATAATCCTACAGGTGCTGCACAAGTCGATGGGCGGCGTTTAACACATAAAATAAAATAAACCGCTTGCTCCATTAAAAACTATGGCTGTCAGAAAATGTCTATCCATAACGTGCTAAATGATTCGTCGTTGACAATTACGATCATACTTTCAACATACTTTTTTACGTTTTAGTTATTCAGAGACAAGTACTATTTATAAATACCAATCAACGAAGTTAAAACGCACTACACAATATTAGAATCAACAATAGAACAACAAAACATTAGCAAGCAATCGCACAGTTAAACGCGTAGACAGATACTAAGGTTTATCTCGTATTCGATACTTACTTCGACGTTACTGTTTTTATAAGTAACGTGACGATACTACGTCACGTTACTTATAAAAACAGTAACGTACAATATCAAGTACGTGACCCACGAAGCGCAGGTCAGCTTTCATTTTGATACCCAAATTACTCGATTCAATGATCCTTTCAATTAAATTTCCATCAATTATTACTTTAATTAAATTTCCATAAATATTTATAAATAAAATAATGAAATAAAAATAAAAAATCCATAAATATTTAAATTAGAATTATTTGTATTATACTGCCAAGTATCATAAATTTGTATTTTACATGGTTTGAAACTATACCTGTTTTGACAGATATTGTTCATTCAGTTCAACGACGTGAAGAGATTCGACTACGGTCAATGACCTCACGGACGAGCTCGATTCTAGCCTGATCGTTCAAATTTCGGTCCAACTAACAACAAGTGAAACCTTGAGAGAACCTCTATGAAACGTTCCTAAACATTTGTTTTCAAAATACATATTGTAACCAAATATATGTATGTAAATTTTTAAATATCTCAAAGCGACAGTCAATTGTACTATAATAAGTTTTCGAGATACATGTTTTAATTTAGAAGATATATAATACAAAATTCACGCAATTAGGTACTTTGTGGATCTTAATAAATGGAGTAGTTTTCTTCACTTGCAAACTGTTCTTTTATTATTTGTGAATATTGTTGAACTAAACAATTCTTAAGATATATTTCTAATATGGAGTATCTCGCTGGTTCTTGTATCAACTGGGGCAATTAATAAATAACTTACCAATCATAACTTAAATTGACTCCGTGGCGCAATTGCCAAGATATTGGCTTCGGAGTTGAGGGTTGGTTCGATTCCCAAAAAGAATTTTATGCGACCCACATAATTATATTTGTTTCGCATCTAGGTGTTTGCCCTCGTGAAATTTATGTTTGTAAAACGTCCTTACAAACACGGGATAGTGTTATCCTAAAGTGAGGGCCATGTTCTTAAAAAAAAAAGAAAAAATTGACGTAATCATGCCATAATTAAATTTAAATATTTTGATTCATTGACTAAAGCATGTACCGCATGTATTCCAAGAAATATTTCACACAAATATCTACTTCCACCATCCACGCTTTTGTCAAGCGACGCGTAACCAATCGTGCCCGTAGAACAGCGATTTGTTTTATACTTAATTAAAGTTTCCTCGTTCTCAAGTCACAAACTTTCAATTAAACTTTCGTAACGATTTACAAACGACGTTACGGTGCGTCAGTTAGTTAAATTTTATATATTTTTTTACCAATGTAGTAGGTATTTAAAAAGTTGAGAGAGGAAAGTGTCTGTTATTAGTTTTAACGAATATGCGGAATATTTTGACAAATAGTCAATACATTGGATCTTTAAATATTTGTGCTTCTCCCCTTTCTATAAAACTATACAACTGTCCTAATATTATAAAATTTCGAGATTACATTTTTTTTTTATATGCGAAAAGTTTCCAAACGAGCAGAGGGGTCACCTGATGTTAAGTGAATACCGCCGCCCGTGGACATTTGCTACACCCGAGGGTTACAGATACGTTGACAACCTTTTGAAACTTGGGCTCCGGCTACCTCACTCACCATACGAAACGCGAAAGTATTTCTCATACTTCCACTTTACGCTGGTCTTCTGTGAGGTCGTGGTACTTACCCGGACGGGCCTGCCCATTCGTGCAACAGCCGAGGCTGCTGCGTGGCCCTACCGCCGTTAAATTTATCTCCACGTTATATCCAAATTCGAAACCTCATAATTTTACCCACCCCTCGGTGGCCACCTTCGGTACATTTGGAGGGACTCCGGGATCTCCTAAGGCACCAGTGTCCCTCGGTACTGCGCGTGAGCTCGCCTCGGAGAAGGATAAACCCTCCCAATACGTTGGCAGCTGCGTCACGGAGTCATCAAAACCTTATTATTAACTATTATTCAGGCGCGCGATCATCAAAACCTATTACTAACCTCATTCACGCCAGCACTTCTAACGCTAAATAAAATAGCAGATAGAATCTATGTGTGACCACACAAATGATTTCACCCTAATGTAATTTTTCGGCATTTGTTAAGTTCAAAATAACTGCCATGTATTAGTAATTGTGATATTTTTGTATAACCTTTTTAATTTTTAACTTTTTTATTTCCTGCTACACTTTTGCAATTACGAAATGCTCCAGTACTTTCTTTCGCCATCTTCTCGTGTTATATTTATTTACAAAATGGGAATAGTGAATAAAACTTTAGCATCCCCTTTTTTTGTCAGAAATCAGGCTCCGTAAAACTAAATTAGGCCGTAGTCGTTGAGAGATTTGGGTTAATACGTTGTGGCAAATGACTGGAATTTTGCGTTGAGTTCATTTTGCGGATTTCATTTCACGGTGAGTTTAATAGGTTCGAATTCTGGGCAGCACTGTACAATATTTTTCTACAATTTACCTATTCAATTTACCTAATCTCACATTTTGAGTGCAGACTAGCAATAATATTTTAATTTGTAAAGCAAAGGTAATACCTCTCGTTCAAAATTTTTCAACGATTAAAATGGTATTCAAATGAAATTCTAATTTTATAACCATATAAAACTTACCAACTTCTAACATTCGGTCCCAGTTGGCTACCGATATCAACATGAACCGACTATTTAGACACGACCTCAGAAATGAGGAATGCGACGTAGAAGAAGAGATAAAATTTACATATTTTCTTATAATTTTTATTTAGTTACTTTTATACTTTTTCACATTTTTGTTATTCCTGTTATCAAAACACATGGAATAAATAAAAAGTATACATCCTATATTTCCTTTCAAACTGGTGTGCCAACGACACCTTTATTTCACACTTCACCATGTTTGTTTTTAAATGGCCAGAAAATTAAATTAACTTTTTTATACGCTTTGGTCGTCGTCAAACCCTTGTTTTCATTTTTTAATTTTCACAGAAACGCTGTCAAAAGCATGCATTTTTCGCTTAGTGAAGGTTTTGTTATGAACTTTAATGAGCAACTTTCTTGTGAGCACAAATTATTAAATTTTATCAATAATTCTCATTTTTATTGCGTAACATAAGCGTAACATAGTAATAAGTTTGATTTGGTTATCATTTACGTTAAATTATCGGATATGTCTAATTTTGATTTGGTTATAATTTACGTTAAAATATCTTAAAATGTATTATCGGATATGAGTCTAATTTACAAACCAATGAAAATGATGAGGTGAAATATCCTTCAAAAATTCAATAGAAAACCTAAAATAGTGAATAAGATGACAATGAACTTATATAGGTTAGCCATACTGAAGGTAATACAGTCACAAATGTCTTTTAACTATACTTTTCCCACATGCTGGTATTTTATAGCTAGGAATAGACAGATAATATATAGGTACTATATAATAAAGAACGCAGCAGCCTACATGTCCAATTCATATTATTCAACTGAAAGCGCAAGTCCCATTGTCTTTTGAAGAGAAATATCTAGTCGTTTAGCACCATCGAATTTCCGTTTTTATAAGCGGTTCTCAATGATAAAATTTCAGGCTTGAGTGCCAAAACGAATATCTTGACTCTTTATCTTATTACACTCTTACCACCCCAGGTGTCTTTCCTTTGAAAGGTAAATTAAAGGCTTTATCTCATCCTAAAATTATCATTTAGATATTTGTTTAAGCGATGGTAAGTTAATACCCTTAATGTTAGTTAATGTGTCACTTTTAATAAGTCGTATCTATCATTTTTATTTTTCGAAAAGATAGTTTGTATCTTAATTTCGGAAGGATATAGTGCCGTAACAGAACAAGTAGTTATGGGTTCCAAAGCTCCCGGAAAGGTCTTTAGTTCCTACCCTACGAAAAGTGGTAGTAAAAAGGTAAGGTAAAAAAGGCCCATTTACAGGATGTTGTGACGACAAATTTTTAATTCAAGTGTTGAACGTTTTAAAAGGGCCGTTTATTTAAAAAAAAAATGGGTCAATAATAAGTGTTCAAGTTAGATTGTCCCGATTTAATATATTTAATTGAGATTTATTTATTATTATCCATATATTATTATCCAACTTTTTTACGACCTTTTCTTAATATTTCTTTCCCCAAAAGAACAGCAACGATTAAAAACCATCACCCATGTTTGCAAAGGAAGAGATAATGCAATTGAATACAAGAATTACTTAAGAAATTATTGTGTGTGCTGGTTGCACCAAGGAAAGTTTTGAAACAAAACTTAAAGCAAGTCTTGTTCAATAGTCGGAAAACAGACTGAAATTATGATGATGCAATAATATTGATGCATTGCCTTCAATACATATAGGCACTCTGTTAGACAAGACCTCATTTTCTTTTGCAGCTAGCCTGAGACTAGGAGTAAAACTCAATGAGACATATCGCTGCCGTTGTTTTAAAGAGGTTGCCCATCTGGATCATCATGGCCTAGCGTGCCAGCGCAGCGCTGGTCGTATACCTCGCCATGCTGCAATTAATGACGTTATTGTTCGGGCCTCAATAAGTGCTAGTGTACCTGCCGTTTTAGAGCCAAACGGTATATTTCGTAACGGTGGCAAAAGGTCTGACGGAATGACGCTCCTCCCTGGAAAAACGGGCGCACTTTGGTCCGGGATGCAACTTGTGTTGACGCGTTAGCGCCGTCGCACGTTAACGGGAACTGCTCGCAAGGCAGGCAATGCTGCAGCGACGGCGGAGTGTATGAAGCGCCGCAAATATAGCCCTTCGCGAAGGCTATATATTTGTGCCGTTTGGCGTGGGACCAGACGCGAAACGTTTGTACAAATGATATCTGCTCGCGTCTGGTTACCATTCCTGGTGACCCAAGAGCTGGCTCGTACTTTGGCTAGCGAATCAGCCTCGCGATACAGCGTGGCAACTCAGCCAGCTTGCTGGGCACGCTGCCCGCAGACGGCGGCGATTTAGCCAGCATTTTTTATCTAGTTTAGTTTTGTTTTTTTATTGTTTAAACAAGTAGTTAGTTTTTAAGTAATTATATTTGTATTAATTATAGTTGTATTATGTTAATTTTTAGTAACTTATTTAGTTTTAATTAGATTAGAATATCATAATTTCATATGTACGATATTAATAACAGAAATAATTTATTTATTTATTTATTTATGTATTTATTGTACACAAAACACAGGATACAAAAAAAATGTTTAAAAAGGTAATGTACAAAAGGTAAGCTTAAACGTTGCTCGTTTCGGACGTATCGCCCAGCTCCCACGATCGCACGCAGGGTGAGATTTTGCAGCGCCTGTAGCCTATCTTTCTGCTTCGGAGAGCACAGCCCATACCACGCCGGGGCTGCGTAGGTCAAGCGTGAGCGTATATAAGATTTGTAAATGGCCAATTTTGACCGCAATGGTAGCTCGGATGCAAGAACGGGTCGTAGGACCGCCTTTGCCGCTCTGGCCTGTCGGACCACATGGTCGACTTGGGGGACAATTTGCAGCGAGCGGTCGATCCTGCATCCGAGGTACGTGATATGAGACTCTGATGAAATAGCTCGACCTCGCAGCTCGAGCGTGGGCGGGTTATGCACCCTCCTAATGTAAATGGAGGACGTCTTGTCAACGTTGACAGACATCCTCCACTTGTCGAGCCAAGGTGGCAGTAGGTCTAGCTGCATCTTCCTAGCTGCGTGCGCCGTATTGTGTGAAGAGGTAAAGAACGCGCTGTCGTCCGCATAAAGCGCCAACAGCACGCTCTCGTCCCAACCCGGGTTGGGCTCTTCTACGGTAGGGATGTCGTTGGTGTAGAGGGCGTACAGGATTGGAGAGAGGCAACTCCCCTGTGGAACGCCGGCATTCATGCTATAGGGGGACGAAAGGGCTCCGTCGACAGTGACGACAAAGCTCCGCCCCTGTAGGAATCTAGCCAAAAGTTTTACTATGAGATGTGGAGTGTCGCTGTTATTGAGAAGTTTGTGTACTAGGCCCGCATGCCACACTCGGTCGAAGGCCTTCTCCATATCGAGAAGGACCCCCAGACCGACACGGCCCCGGTTGACCTGGGCCGTGAGATAGTGTAGCACGCGGGTGAGTTGTGAAGTTGTGGAGTGTCCCCTGCGAAAGCCGAACTGCTCCCTGCGCAGTGCAATGCAGGGAACAATCCTGCCCAGCAGGAGGCGTTCAAATAATTTGGAAAGGTGTGATAAAAGTGCAATAGGACGGTAGCTTGCCGGCTGCCGACGGTCCTTACCTGGTTTGGGTATTAGAATTAATTTGCCGGCTTTCCACTGAGAGGGAAAGTGTGCTGTACGTAGTATGCCGTTGAACAAACGGCACAGCGACACAATCCCCCTCTTAGGGAGCTGCTTGATGGCGAGGGTGGTAATGCCATCAATGCCCGGTGCTTTCCGGTTTGGGAGACGCCTAACCGCCCTAAGTACCTCAGCTAGTGAGATGAACAAGTCACCCGACAGCTGAGGCACTGGCGAAGTTAAAAACTCCTGTACGCTCTCTTCTACCTGGGTGTGGAAGGGAAGTGTATCTGGAGTGGAGGGATTAGGAACGAATTGGAACGCTAAGTGCTGTGCGAAGACGTCGGCCCGGTCCAGGGCTGCTACGGCCCTTCTCCCGTCGCTCCCGAGAAGCGGGCACGCGGGTTTTGGAACACGGGCGAGCTGCCGATTGAGTTGGTACAGGGAGGTTACGGAACTAGAGGCCTCGTCAATCCTCTCCTCCCACAATGTACCGCGATGGTTTTTAATCTCAATCGACAGCTCTTCCGAGAGCTTATTCAATTTGGACTTGATGCGTGGGCATCTGGTGCGGGCCCAAAGCCTCCGAAGACGCCTTTTTTCCCGAATCCGGCCGAGTAGCCTACCGGGGAGCGCGTCTCTACGGCTCACATATCTCACCTCCGAAGTCGTCGCCCCCAGCACCTCCTGCATTTTGCAGCTGATGCTGTGGACGGCCGTCTCCACATCCTCCGGAGTTGAAATAGGTTCGCCGTATTTGAAGTCAGACATCGCTCTCCCGTAGGCCACCCAGTCGGTTCTGAATCTAGGACGTATCGGAAACAGTGAGTCCGCACCGATACCCACGGTAATTAAAATTGGAAGATGATTCGTCTCGGCGTCGTAAATAGCGTCGACGTGAATAGGGCGCGACATCTTATAACACAGCACTATGTCCAAGACGTCTGGAAGATGTAGTGGGGTGGTGGGGATATGAGTCGGCTCGTCCGGACCGAGCACTTCATACCCGACCACCCCTGCGTCATCAAACAGCGCTCTGCCAGCGGGCGAGGTGATACGCGACCCCCACGCTGGATGTTTAGCGTTAAAGTCCCCAGCGATGATAGTGGGGACTTCCGAGTTAAAAATAGTGCGGATGTCCGCCGAACAAAATTTGGAATTTGGAGACCGGTATGCCGAGTAAACGCGCATCTCCCGCCCGCCGATGTAGATGGCTGCACCTATAGTGCACGTACTGACATAACTGCCCAGCCCCAACTCGTCATGCATTAGGTCGCACCGGACGAGAATGGCCACCCCCCTATAGGGGCGGTTGTTCGCCGGATTGACCTCGTCCCTACGATACGTGACGAAGTTGGGGATGCGCAGCGTGCCAGTCGCCGGGAGCTTGGTCTCGCCAAGCAGCACGACATGAATGCCGTGCTGCCTAACGAGACACTTAAGATCGGCTATGCGCTGTCTGATGCCGCCGGGATTCCAGTAGAGGATTTTAAGGTCAGTGGAGGAGGTCTCTGCGAGCCGTAGTCAAGGATTGTATGGCGGTCGTTATCGCCTGTAATGGATCGTTGCCCGTGGCAACAGAGACCAGGATGTCACCGAGAATACCCGTGATCAGCCTGATCAGTTGAGAAATGGCCCCTTCGATCCGCTGCACAATCTCGATCTGTTCAGCAGTCCTGGAGGGGGAGTGTCCTTGAAGGATTGGAAAGTGTGGTAACGTCGGCCGCTCCGTGGGCCTCGAAGTAGGTTGGCGTTGGCTGCTTTCGGTAGCGGCCGGTGCCGGCCCACGGGGGGCTTTCGTAATCTGTTGAGGGGCAGCAGGTTGGGCAATAGGCGTGGACTCAGCCGCCGCCTGTTTGCCAACTGTTCGTGGCTTAGGTGGTCGAGTTTCAAATGAAAAAGGGCCCCCGGTCTGCCGCGTCTGGGCGGTATCATCCTAGCGTAGGTGGCCGGGTAGCCCATCCTTATGAAGTCCTCGACCACCTCTTCTGGTGATGTATCGGTCGGGAGGCCGCGAATTCCCACCTTAGTGGGCAGGTCGTCTGCCGGAGTGTAGCAGTACCACACGAACGTAGGGTCTCTGCTACTCTCCGTAACCAGATATCTCTGGATCACTCTGAATTCCGAGGCTGTTTGGGGCCGGAACCTCATACCGCGCCCGAAAGATCGGGCGTTCGGGGCGTGGCCGAGCTGTTTCTTCAGCTCGGCGAAGTGCTTCGTCCAGTCTGGGAAGCACTCGACTATAATAGGAGGGTAGCCTTTGGCATCCTCCTCCATCGGTTTGGGCGTGGGTGTGGGCTGCGTGAGCTGCGTGGAAGGTCCGGGTGTGGCGGCGCTCGGAGATGGTGGAGCGGACGTCATAGATGCGTAACTCGGCGGCGGTACGGTAGGGCTGGGCCGTTCCCCCACCTCGGGGGCCAACGTCGCATACGACGTTGAATCGGTCGCAGCCCCGCTACTTTCCGCGCCAGAGTATTGACGCATAGACGTACCGCTCGTGCTGGGCCCCGGCTGGGGCTCGTCATCCGTCACGAACCACGTCGTGGACAAGCACCGCGGCCGGAGCGGCGGCGGCGCTGTCCGTTGGTTGCGCGGGGGTCGGGCCCCGCCTGGGAATCTTTTCCTCCCGATCTGAATCGTCGGGGGAAGTGCGAGGTTTAGCGCTCTTCGGCGGGCGCGGTTGCAGCGGAGTGGTGGTGATGAGCCTGGCGTGTAATCGCGCCGACTCATCAGCCGTGGTCGCAACGCGCTCCGCCTGGCGCTGAGTAACAGGTCTTTTACTCACCTCGGGCTCGTGCTCGGGGGCTGATGTGCTGCGGACTCTCGCGGGCCGCGCCTGCACCTTAGCCTTAACGGGCTTGGGCGCGGTCTTCGGCTTGGAAGTCGACGGACGCGGGATTTTTCCCTTGTCCGCCATGGTACACTGATTTTACACTGATTTAAAATATGCACATTTGTGCTAGTGTCCCGGTGGAATGTCTTTGTTCTTCACCTTTGCACCATATTCGGCCCCTTTTATAATAAAAGGGGCCCGAATATCGGTTAAAACTGGTTAAAAACTACGACGATCACTTTACGCGCACAAACACTGAATTTAAAACTGTTCTATAAAGCGTCCTGTCGCACTGTGTCACATAGACTGTACACGCCGCTAATGTCTAGCCAATCGACGTCGCGGAGCGGAGCTCAACGCAGGACGGAGGTTTGGCGTCGACTGCCAGCGAGTGTGCTTACTAGAAGCCCCACTACTAGCCGTAGCGTGCACAGGTGTGCCGATGATTCACTAAGTATAGCTTGGCGAATGTCATCAAACACCTTAAGGAGAGCCGTAACCGTACTGTGGCCAGGATGGAAACCAGACTGAAAGTGACTTAGCAGACCATTGAAGTTTAAAAAGGAGGATAGCTGTCGCTGTACAATGCTCTCCAGGACCTTCGACAAGATGGGTAAAATAGAGATGGGGCGATATTGTGAAAAAGATGAAGGATTGGAAGTTTTAGGCAGGGGGATGACTTGTGCTTTTTTCCATACCGAAGGGAAAGAGCCTGTTGTCAGTGAGAAATTGAGAATATGGGTGAGAACTGGGACAAGCTCATCCAAGATTAGAAGGATCATCTGATGATGAATTCCATCAACGCCCACTGCCTTAGTAGAAATGATGTAGGTTAACCTTTGTCCCATGCGTCACATATTGAAAAATTAAATTAAATGATGATGAATAATTTATCTTTTAATGAATAAAAGTTAATTTTATAATTACACAGTACCCGGAGAACCTGTTTGTTTTTTTTTTTTTGGTAAATCGTGTATTTTGGAAATTACATCTAGATACAAATTACTGAGTAATGAAATATGCATAATGTTTTTCACAAATGAAAGAACTTTAAAAAAAAAAAGGGAAAAAATAACAAAATAACAAATCGACAAAAAATTAAAAATAAAGAAAGTAATGATCTGGAATCGAAAAAAAAGTAAAAAAATAAATGTGTAAAAAATGATCGTGACGCGAACCACGGCCGTCTGTTTTGGGGCCGCCCGATTACCGACCGAGCTATCATGACATTTTCTCTTGCGGCGAAATTTACCGTCATATTCGAATTATATTTTTCATTCCCTGAAAACAGGGATAAAAGGGCATTTTCTAAAAATGAAACCTAGCTAGATCGATTTTTCGCCCCCGAATCTACGCACATACTAAATTTCATGAAAATCGCTGGAGCAGTTTCCGAGACTCCGATTATATATATATATATATATATATATACAAGAATTGCTCGTTTAAAGGATAAGATAACGTCATATAGTAAGTGTTATTAGGATGACTTATTTGAAATCGGATCACATCCTATCGTTCTATCATCCATCAATCTGTCAATATCGCAGTGACCATGTGCGTTTTATATATATTGCCACAGTTACCACGTTATATGAATAAATAAAGCAGTCCATACATAAATGAGTGTGTCTTTGACCCATATAGTATAAACCACTACCCCCAGTATCCCCAGCTTTGCTATTATCGCTGCATCTCATAAATTACAGTGGACATTATCGTTGTCATAATGTCCACTGCACGATCAGTTGCTATATTTGATTTATATACGCCATGAATATCTTTTTAATAGCACATTTCGTGCTGGTCTTTTAACTTTACAGCAAACAGTAATATACACATCACAATAAAGTTCAATAAGGTAAACAATTACATACTGTCAGCCAAAACTATGCGTACACAACATGCTACGATATGTTTGTGCAAAAATGTTTTCAACTTAATTTACACTAGATAAAAAAAAAATTATAAACAAAATCTGCTAAAAACAAAATAAAAAAATACTATAAAAATAAGAGAAGGGAAAAAAACAAAACACATTATGGGCATGTGATAATTTGTTTGAATGCACTCAGTTTTTTGTAAAAAATATCAATGAATTGATTGCTGCTAGCAAGTTTATTGTAGATGGAACACATTCTGTAAATTGGGTTTGCGCAAACTTAATTGTGCTATATGGTATATATACCATATAGAACATGTATAGTTATATGGTATATAACTAACTACACTAAGTATTCAGTATTGTAAATACTACGATCGCACAGACAACCGGCGTGATTTTTTTTTTATTCAGAGGAGGCAAAGCATATGCAGGTAAATTTCGTTCACAGTACAATGTTACACCGATGAATTTCACTTACTTAGGAGTGAAACGATTTCCTCCGATTTTTTAAGAGGGTGCTTTCGCTATCAATCTCGCCCAGAGTTGCATAAATTTATATATATTTTTCCTCACCCGTGTAAAAACTTACAATACCTTTGGAAGTTTCAGTCAGATTCCCTTCAGATTATTGCAAAAAAGTATAGTTGAATATTGGAAAATTGTGTTATTCATTAAGTAAATTATTTTAAAACTTTTCGATTACATTCATTCACATTAATTTACCCTTACGGTGATATCAATTAGAAACAAGGGTTCAAACTAATTAATATAAAAAAAATACTTTTTTCTTTCAAGTTTACATTACAAAGAAAAGCTTGTTTTTTCATCACTCTTTTTTAAAAGAGGCGAGGTTATATTTAAAACAATACTTCAAACAAATAAATATAGTCTCTCTAAACTAATAAAGTCTCTAAACTAAAAAAAATTTTACACATATTAAAAAAATCTTAGCGTTTGCTGACGTCGAGGCCAATTATACGCCTTCGAATTTTATTGGTTCACATGCCCGGAGATACTCATAGTCATAGAAACGAGTAATAGAAAACGCATCACCTTAGGCAATAAAAAAATGGGAATGCTTCAATTTGAATGTTTTTGAAATACTAAAGGTGAGTGCAATGTGCACGTGTTTAGTCGCTTCCAGGCATCTGCAAGTTTCCAAGGTGGAAGTTTTCGACGACTATGAATTAACAAATGGAATATTTTATCTCAGTAAGGATTGAAAATTCTCAACTCCAGCATGATAAAGTGAAAATATTCCCTTTTTTATTTTATCGGACTTTTGTTTTTTGCTTGTGCCAAGTGTGCACTCTTCTTGTTATTTTAACATTTTAATGTGACATTTAATGTGACGTTATAATTTCAATAAAGATTTTGTCACATTTGGCTATTTAACGAAAATGTTTTGGTAAGCTCAGATTGCTCTTTAAATAATAATTGTATTACAAACTCTTTATGAGACAGTATCGATGAATAATAACTTCTTCGCAATGTTTCGCTGTAACAAAACATGTGTTTATTTTTTGAATTTATTTTTGTTTAAGGTTTTCCATTTTTGAGGGTGATTGTAAATTATTTATTAATAAACATTTTTTGAAGTTGTAAATTGCATTAACGAAAAGATTTTCTTTTGTTTTTAAAAGTCTATAATATGTATATCTCTAATCTCCGCCCGTATTATGGTGCTTAACGAGCCTTGACAAGACTATAAAAGGAGTTAAACGGACGTTGAAATCCGCAAGACCGTGTTGACAAATTCGCAGCATGCATCTACAGTGCGGTTGCTCACTTTGAGCCTAAGAATGCTGTTCAGTATCGACTAAGATATTCGCGTTTCTTGTTCTATTTTGGGAATACAAAAGCGAGATATTTGTCCAACATTAAAATAATCACCAGTCATACATTTGATGAATGTGAAATACAATTTTCCATTCTTTGTAATAATAGGGATAGCGTTTGATCACTTTAAAGTAGCATCTGTTTCTTCTGCTCATGTACTAATTGTACAAGTTAGTAGTATTAAGGATATTTTACACTGGTTTTATTCCATTTAGTGCTCTATTATCAGCACTGTTTTAAAGGACAGTAAACTCCACAGATGACTTGTTCAATAAAAATACTTCTTGGCATTCGTTAATTGATTAATTGTAATTAATTTAATTCTTTCACGATTTAATTATCGTATTGTTGTAGAGACAATTTTTCTTATACATATTCACGAAATTTTAATCATTAATATTGTTAACTAGACAATCATACTAACACTTTTTAAGAGCAAGAATGGAACATGTTAACTTTGTGGTCTGCCTAAGCTGAGCCATCAGCACCATTTTCACAATGTGTGTAACTTGTATCTATTTTATTTTGGACCAAGATTCAAATGTTAATCTATATACGTGAATCAAAAACTTTGTACTCCGTTTTATTAAAATTCCGCGGACGAAGGAGAGTAAAATTTCCCACACTTATAGTTTATGTGGAAAAGGAGTGCAGAATGCTAACATTTTTTTTAATTATGCATAAAAAATACATTAAATCAATAATAAAAGCGGTACACACACTACCATATATAATTAGTTATGTTCGAATTTCGACCACTGGGCGACCACTAATTTATGTTTAGATACAAGCGTTTGATAACTGTGAAATACAATTTCTCAATTCAATTCATAAAAGATGCAGCAATAAAAGAAATGCACTGAGATACTTGTGCTAATTAAAGTGTTTTCCGGCAAGTAGGTCAACGATCAACGACATAGATTGGTTTATGCTGTAAACTTCTCTAATTGACCTGGATAACTTATGACAGATATGCACTTATTTTCTTAAATCGAATTAGTTCTGTGGTGCAGATACTAATTAATAGGGCTAGGAGGAATTGCTATTTTCCAAAATTTTCGCACTTGAAAAGGGCCACCTTCGCCATTGAGATTTAAGCACATTCAATTACATAGTGGTATCAATTAAAAAGGACGGCCGATTCAAATTATTATTTTTTTGTTTTGGTTATAGTTTTCTTATACATAGCAGTTGCTATTACAATTTTTGAGGTTTGTGATATAATTAGGTATATTAACAAACAGTATACTTTTTGAATTAATAATAATATTAATTTGTAATGACGTTTTTCATTTGTAATGACGTTTTTCTACGGAAAATGGCAATAACAGATGGGATCACATGTTCATATATAACGTTGTTCTACAAAAAACTCAGAAAATATGTATGACATAAACGCAAATAGAACTTTTTTCAACGAAAAATACATAAAAAGTGGGCGACTGTGCAATTATTATCAATTGACTCTAATAGAGTATTTTACACTCGTCTATTACATTAGTAATCTTAGTCTAGTCAGTATAAAAAAACAGAAACGTGTCTAAAAGTCCTTGTACTGCGGAACACAAATCAGATAGAACGTTGTACTATTCTGAATCTCAATATCTATGTCAGACGAAAAAAAAAATGGGTGTACAATCTTTATTGATCTAATATTTACAAAAAAAATAATGTCATCTGAAAGCGTAGACAATAATTAAGACTTTCCGACGACAAAATCAAATTCGTTCTATGTGACCACAGAACGTTATTCTACGCACGGTGCGACATATAAAAGTACATTTACAGATCTTTTCATGGGCATATAAAGTAATTATTAGTCCGGGGTACCTACTGCCAGAATTGGGTTCCATACCCAAAGGATAAAACGGGACCCTATTACTAAGAATTCTCTGTCCGTCTGTTCGTCTGTCACAAGGCTGTATCTCAAGAACAATATTAGTTAGAAATTAGAAATTTTCAAAGATGATATATATATTTTTGTTGCCGCTATAACACCAAATAATGAAAACCAGAATAAAAAATCTTTAAGTGGTGCTTCCATACAACATGATTTTATTGCCGTTTTTATAGATAATGGTACGGAACCCTTCGTGCCAGAGTCGGCCCGCACTTGGCCGATTTTATTAAATATCATCCAAAAATTTATATTATTAATAAATATCATTAAAAATATGTTCTTTTTACTACAACATTGAATATAACAAGACTTATAATCAAATAATTTCCGGTTTCGTTTACTCGTATCCTGAAATAATTAACACGTGGTTACTTTGAGTGTTATCTTTATGCCCCGCCGTAAGGCGCTTTAAACGATTTATTTTTGCTGTGCTCACTGGTTCATATATGCATGAATTAATTGCTAAGAGCCTTTCCATTAATTAAACATTAATTAATCCCGTGAATAAAGTAAATAATGGGGCTAACGCAATTATATCTAATTTATCTTTTTGCTTATTTCTTTGCGATATCGGAAATGATAGAAGTCTTCGTGGCACAATGTGACATTGCTGTTTTTAGTAAGCGGTAATAACTTTAATTAATAACTTTACCAACAGGATGTAATTTACATCATGTAGATAAGCAATTTACCCATTAAGATTGATAGTCATTAACGCAAGCACACGTGCACTTTAATTGGAATCTCCTTTGATTTCTCTACGATCCCGTTTAATTATGATCCGCTCAGTAACATTAAATCCTATTTACCGTAAAATGAGGTCATTTTTATGATATTCATAAAGAAGATAAAAAACTTACATAATTGGAAACGTATTGCACTATTCATTTACGCAAATCGTTTGCGTTATAACAATTATAGGTGATAAAAATGAAATTTGGCCTCATCAGTATTGAAACCATAAGTGCTGTGTTAATATAATTTTACAGCACTACAGTGACCCACGATTTTAAAGCTATCGATTTTTTTATGTATATATATCGTACTATAAGTATTTATATTAGGTATTTTTTATTATGTAGGTATGTATATGTGATTTCTTTTTTTATTTATCTAAATATACATTTATGATCTATATCTAAATTTATTTTGCACCGTTATCCCATGGTAAATGAATATAAATTTTCCGCCGAATAAAAAAATACAAAATAAAGTAATTTACATGCTTTTGTCAAAAATATGTATACCAGTTAGATTATTAACGTAGAGAACTTTGTAAAGTAAAGTAACAGCCTATACATGTCCCACTGCTGGGCAAAGGTCTCCTCTATACCGAGGGTATCAGGGCATAGTCCACCACGCGGCCCCACTGCCTATTGGCGGACTTCACATATTTTCGAAATATTTTTTTTATTATTTCGAAAATATGCAGGTTTCCTCACGATGTTTTCCTTCACCGCGGAGCACGTGATAAGTCAGCACTTAAAGTTAAAAACTTCATTGGTGCCGGCACCGGGGATCGAACTCAGGTTGCTCGAGTATATTAAATTAAAGGCGAGCGCCCGGACACTGAGCTATCACGGCTCATGAACTTTGTAACTTTTGAGAACTTTTATTTTTATTTATTTAAGAACTTTATGCACATTAACGTACAATGGTGGACTTAACACCATTAGGTGTTCTCTACCAGTCAATCGACAAATAAGCAGAGAGAATAAGGAGGTGCGAAAGAGCCAGATGAGATAATAAAGAACATGATAATATATAAAATATTACATAAATATTACATAAATATACACATATACTAATATCTAAATAAATTCAGGCTTTCGTCTAGAGTGCATAAATTAGCATCAAAATTAAATTAACCAACCATATTGATGCAACATTTATTTATATTTATTTTTTTTTAATTTATATTTCTTTTGACGCCGTTGGAAAAAAAAACTATAACAGTAAAATTTTACAATGCGCGCGCACACCGACCAATAACAACTATGCTATATGCCTTACTCAAATGGAATCACAATAATTATGGATGAGACATGTCTGATGAAAATATGTATCTAAATGAGTCTTTCCATTATCTTTATTTTGTACGTGATCAAAGCCGTTGAACTTGCAACGGTGCAGAATGTTACCTGTGATATTACTACTGATCTTTGTAAATAATGTTTCTGTTATACTAATAATCTAGACAAGATTATAAGTTCTTACTTAAACAAGAAGTCTTTCATACATTTAAACATATCAATTTTAAAATTTTACTTACTTTTTTTAATGTAATAAGGTGTCAAGCGAGCAGATAGTTCAATTGATGATAAGTGATAACCGCCGCCCATTGACATTCGCCACACCCGTAGGGTTGGAGATGCGTTGCTACCTTTTAATTTGATGGGCCCCGGCGACCTCAGTAGCCGGGGCATGTTCTTTACTTTAATAAGGCTTAATGTAAATTACTCGAGTACCTAAATTTAATAATTTAAAAAACATGTACTGCCTTTTTGTAAGAAATTTTATCGTATTCAAGATAATAATATATTCAAAGTATTTAAAATGTAAATTTCTTATGAAATTCATAATCTGATTATACCATTATCTCTTTATGAAGGTGTAATGTAGACGTCAGCACAAAGCCAATCCATCAGCACTGAGCTGGTGAGAAATTTTCTAGTTAATAAAATAATGAAAATACACATTTGTGTATACTTTTGTTATTTTGCCTGGTGTACAATAAAGCGTATTACATTCATTCATTCATTTGTGTAACGCACTAATACCATAAATGCGAAAGCTTGTGTTTTAATTGGTTTTGTTGCGGTTAAATTGGACCCTTGTTTTCATATATAAACTGAGGAAGGTAGATTAAAATTTTGGAATACTTTTGAACCAGTGAATTTAACTATTTTATTTCAATAACAAGCACGGCCAACCGTACAAAAACTAGTGTGCAAAACATACAATTAAAAATTTGTATAATGGATAAAACAAGGAATGTTTTTTTTTAGTAAATATTATACTAGCCACAAAATGAAAAAGCTTATAAACGTTCCGTTTCTAGTCTATTTTCGTAAATCAAAACATACACGACCTCCATGTTTGTTATGTTTAGAAAACACAAACACTGGAAATACTAGCGTATTTGTCTATTTACTCATGAATCAAATACACATTAAATATATTATTCCCTCGGCCACTCATCCCGCTATGTAAACTTGATAATATAAATCTACATTATGCAGCAGCCTGGCTGTGATGACTTCACAATATTATGCATAATCCTAGTGACATTTATTTAATTCTGTTTATTTTTAAAGGGAATTAACAAAAATATAAACGAATTATCTTTATATATATAATTCTTCTGTACGTGTGTGTGAACTCTTCCTAAACGGCTGGACCGATTTTAATGAATTTGATTTTGTGTGTCTTCAGGTCGATTCGAGAATGGTTTAGATTCACAATTCGGTCCACAACAATGTTTTTTTATTTCTAACTTGTCGAATTTAAGTGTGTATAGGACAACGTCTGTCCAGTCCACTAGTACCTAATATTATAAAGTATTACACTATAAACAATTGACTTGTTTTCACTAACTAAACAGCTGGTTTATGATACGTTAATATCAGGAAGTAATAGCCAATATATTGCCCACTGCTGAACATAGGTCTCCTCTGTATAGAGGGTATTAGGGTCCTCCACCCTTCCCGCTGTGACTTCATTGCGGATTGTCGGACTTCACATATCTTCGAGTATAGAGCGAGCGCCCGAACACTGTATTATAAACTGCTTAGTAGCAGTTAGTTAGCAGATAGTTCAATTGTCAAATATTCATGAATATCAGATGAAACTATTTGTCAAAACATTTTTACTTCTCGGATATTGGCCCAGAAAATAAAATCGCTAAGGTGCGAGTCGCGGTATGTTTTTTAACCTAGTTAATAATAATAGGTAAAGAAATGAATATATGGAGTTTATGAATTTTATTTGTGTTGATCGATATTCGCAATGAAAATCGTTTAAATTTCCCGAATATAAGAATAATAGAGTCACAAAAATATTTGATACTTACGCGAAAATAACACGTAATAAAACCAGTTTAGGGATTTTATCGCAGTTTATCTTATTTCAAACTCCCGACGGACCGCGCGGGACTATGAATGATATAAAGCCGTAATGTCGGGAGTTTAAAATAAAGATACACCGATAAAATTCGTAAACTGGCTTTATTAAGTGTACTCTTGGAAAAAGTCGCTAAGAGTCCTCGTTTTTAATAGATCTTATTTGCAATTAATGTTGACTCTGGTGGAATTGATATTTTCTTGTATTTACGCGATTACACATTATGAAGAAACTAATTTTACGGATTTACCGCGTTTATTTTTAATTTTAATTCCCTACGTTTCGACCCCATGTTTCGTTTCCCAGCGTTGATTTTGCGGAATTGTTTAAAAAGACTGAAGTATTTCGAAATTTTGTTTAATTCCAATGTGGTAGGGCCATGTAGCAGCTTCTATTGTTATACAAATAGGCTCGTCCAAGGAATTACTATGAACTCACAGAAGTCTGTCGTATTTATCTACATGTTGGCAACGCATCTGCAACCAATCAGGTGTTTAAGATGTCGACGGGCGGCCGTATTCACTTAACATCAGGTGAACCTCCTCTAGAGCTTGCTAACTTTTCACATAAAAACATGAAGACTGTTGTCGTGTTGATGTGATAAATTCTTGTCTTAGGAGTCTCGGTAGCTCAACATCGGGCCGGTGCGTAGGCCTTTATCGTTTTGTTTCCGCACCTTCAATTAATTTGTTGATTTGTTTCATGAAATCTTTATTTTGGTGAAAAAATATAGAAAAGTTAAGCAAGACAACGTGTATAGCAAGAAATGAAAAATAGATAGAAGATATTTGTAAACGAACAATCTAAAGTTGAAATTTCACTGCTCAAAACTCTCGAAAACCAAAATATAAGAGATAAATTAAAGTTCAATATCCATTACTAAAATTATTGACTGATCTTCAATTGATTGTCGTAGAGCCACGCAATAGTCTTCTCTGTTGCACGAGTGTGCAGGTCCGCCCGAGTAAGTACCACGATCTCACAAGACTGGCATAAAGTGTACGTGCTATACTTCTGCGTATCATCCTATGATTGAGGTAGCCGGGGCCGATTTTATTAAAAGCCTTACCACCTCGGCAAGCCAACTTCTCGCATACAAAAATAAACTATAATCACGAATTTTATACAATAAGATTTCATTGTCATTAACCTGTCTAATTGGATATACGTAGTATAATGTATACTCAACATACTCCATTCTGCTAGTACTGATTGGATGAGTGTTTTAAACTCTTCGTACACTTTACTAACGTTATTTAATTTTTTTTTAATATTTTTTAAAAAATGCAATTCATTTTGATTAAATGGTTAATCTGGTTTAAGGTACGTACAGCTGGAACGTCCATCAAAACTCTGCTCTCAAAAGTTGCGAACAAAGTTTGTTTTTACACCGAATATAAAATTATTTCAGTGACCTGAAAAAGGTTCCTGCTATAATGGATGGAGTATATTAAATTTTACCTCTCACCCTTAACACGTTAATTTGGAGTTTTTTTTACATTTTACACTTAAAAGGTTAATATAGTTTACTGCAATAGTTTACTAGTGTTTATTTGAAATGCAGAGCTGCACAGCTTGTGATTAACTAACAAATCCGCTGGTTTAGACATCACTCCGATTTTTATGCACTGCGACGAGTGCCCCTGTTACACATCTATAATAAAGGCCTGATGTTCACCAAGAATGGAAAGACTGAGGTGGGACGACGCAATAGTCTTGACCTATTGCGTACTACTAATAGATGAAGACCACCGTAAATTGGAAGATTATTATACTTCTGTGATCTGTGTTATGCTTTGCTTTTAATATTGCTTGAAATGAATATAATCTTGTTAATTTCACATACATATGTACATTTTATTTAATAACTAACTCAAAATGGTTATTCTTGTAAAAGCGAAAAGCTTTTCTACAATTTATCTACATTTAAAAAAAAGTAATGAAGCTTATTTTGTTTATAAGTAAGATCCGATAAAATGTTTTATTTCATTGTCAAGGAAAAATTATATTATTTCCCGTTAGCTTTGAATAATTATAAAGTTCATCCTTTTTCAAAGTTATATCCTTTTTCAATATTATTTCATTCCTATACTTTACGCATTTAATGCCTCGTTATTTGTAAAAATAATATAAAAGCTTTTTCCTTAGGTAAGTGAATTTGGAATTATTTTTTAAAAGTTTTAAAAGCTTTTGCGGATTCTGTGAACGGACGATTTTAGCTTAAGTCATATAACGATTTGTTCGGAAGTCAAGTATAATTCTACCTAACAAAAACTAGTGTCTATAATACTGACTCCAAAGATGTAATCAGAAAACGATGACAGTCATTCCCAGAAAAATAGAACCATCTAAGCTCATTTTAAATTAACCTTCAATCAAGGGACGATTTAACTATAAAGCGTGATTATTGTATTGAAACATTTTTGAACATGAGGTACAGTCGTATATTGGAAAGGGCGAACATTAACATCAATGGCGAAAACATCTCCAACCTTTGTCAGCGACATAGTCATTAAAACCTCAAGACGAACTGATGAATAAAAAATTAATTAAAATAAAATATATACAAGTCATCTTAATTGGTGCCTTTTTTTGATAGTCTAGCGCCCTTTACCAATGTCGAACACATCGATGTGCCCTGGATTATATACTCTCAATTGGTTCATTAACATACACAAACGAACTATTTCTGTTGTGGTTAATAAAATGTATGTATATATTGCTATATACATACATTATATTCTAAACGTGTATGTATATATTCATAGCCACAATACTTACGCCTGCAATTAAACTTTGTTCGTATACCCATTTCTTGGCAGACAAAGTTGAATTGCATTTCTGGTCAAGAAGTAGGAAAACTTTAGATGAGACCAAGTGTACCGTCCATAGCATAGGTGCATTGAGTTGACATCACACTACTTTCATAAATATTAAATCAACCATTAGCCATCTGACTAGACAAGACGTTGATGAAGTTGGAAAACTAGCAAGTAAATTAACTAAGGGCCCTCTGCCCCTGAAAATCTTCTTATTTCCTTTTTTATGTGAAAAGTAGGAAAGTGAGCAGTCGGTTCCCCTGATGTTAAGAGATTGCATTGCTGCATCTTTTAAAAAAATAGGCCCCTGCTACCTCACTTACTAGAACAAACGCGGAAGTGTAATACTTCTTCTCTCAGGTCGTGGTACTTCCCCGGACGGAACTGCCCATTCGTATCATTATTATTTAGTCCCAATTATCTATTTAAATAATAAACCTCAATTTTGTAGGCATAAAAGTTTGGCGATAAGAATATCCTCTTCCTAATAGTTACAAGTTATCTATCGTATTGACACGATTATAGAAAAATCCTATTTTTCTTTTTTAATGGAAACTAAATCAACATAACAAATACTTGCTTGATTAAGCGCAATTGACGTTAACAATTTGCTATAATTTCCCCCTGCTAAGACATACACAGATTCCTCTTTTACGTGGTCACCTAGATAACTGGAGATCAGTTTCTAATATGGCATAGCAAACAACATTCATTGATGAAAATGACAACTCCATTAACTAAGACCATCGTAATTTTATCTCGGGTATACCAGTGCTATGATTAAATACCGTCAATCTATGATATCCCGCTTCCGCAATAACGTCAAGAAATAATAGAGCGTGGTGTGATATATATCCTCCTCGGTTTATACGATACACCAAGGAGGAAATAAATCGTTAAAGGAATACACTCCAGTTTTTAAAATTTTGGTCATTGAATTATTTTACGTATTTACAACGGCCTATTTTACGTTTAAATTTTTTCCACTCATTTTTTAGTAAAATTTATTAATTAATATTTAATAGTATTACCGAAATGTATTCATAACACTTCGATTAAACTGTTTGAAATATTCTAGTTCAGTTCTTACATAATCTTTTTTTAATGTATGAAAGTGGCAAACGAGCTGGCGTTTCACCTGATGTCAAGTGGTAACCGCCGTCCATGGACATTTGCAAAACCCTACGGATTATAGAAGCGTTGCCACCTTTAAATAAAGTAGGCCCCGACTATCTCACTCACCAGTCGAAACGCAGGAGGGCCAACACTTCTACTTACTTTCTACACGGACGGACCTGCCCATTTGATTAACAGTGAACAGCATTGCGAAGCCCTACCACATTTATTATTTAGCGTATCAAGATAAAAGAAGCAACCATTTAAACGAAAACAAATTCCTCAATTGCATCTGTTCTAGTATCTAAAGTCCCAAAATAACGTCTCTAATATAGGGTTATGCTGATTTCAATTAAAAATAAACAATCTGTAATACGTTTACAGTTACTTAAGTAATACAGATAAGGACAATTCATTCATTGAAAACTTTAACTACCGTAATAAAATGTGGGCTTTAGTCCTAACAATTAACATTTAAAATTCGTTTAAATTTAAAGCCATGGGTCAGGAAGACTTTCTATTTGACTGCCTAGTTTATTCAGCTCTCCGGACAATTACATCAACCGTAAGTAATCGTAAAGCGTATAGTTTGTACATTTCATATTATAAATTCCAACCCATAGACTACCTTAAGAAAAGTGGAGCCATAATATATGTCTGGTATCAATTGATTTCAGTAACAACAAAGTCATCTTCATCTTTTCTTTTGTTTACTTCAATGTCCATTTTTTGGATCACACAAAAAATCATTAAGCGCATAACTCAACGGTTTAAGTTGGCTTTACAAACCGTTATTATTAGCCATCTTGTGTTTTCAATGCCCACACTAGACAAATATGTGTGATCAATAAATGACTGTCCTGAGTCCCGGTGTTCATTGAACACAAAGCCAGTCAACGCGCACAAATAACTATTTTTGTGCAACTTCGCATGACACAACATATTTTTCTTATTATGTGTGTGAAGGCTTTCTTTTTGTACAATGTAAGTAATAAACTGAGAAACAAGCGAGATTATGAGTTGAAATCTCAGCGGCAAGCATAAATAAATTTAGAATATTTCGCAATGGCCGTCAGAACTAAATATGTCGTCAGACTGGGGTAGAACATCAGCGTTGTGAACAATGTGTGTGACAAAGCTGAACCAGACCTTCTTGTCTAAAATCTGACCAAAATATGCGTATTATAAATTACTTGTACATTATTTTTGATTTCAGACCAATAAAGATATTTTGTTATTATTATAAATAAATAGGACCCAACCAGACGGAAGCCCTCGGCAGTGGAGACCAAACGGCCGAGGTTTAGGGAGAAAGGCAGAGAAACCGGCAGCCGTGCGGGCGGTATTAATTCTTATTATTAATTTTTATTAATTTTTTATACGTGTCTCCCTGTACGTGATCATATTCTTAAATTGGGTATTAATAAGCGCGAAGGCTTGATCTTGACATTGAAGAGCACATGGAGTAACTAATTGACACTGGACATTCTTTTCATAAAATGGCAAGAGCCCGATGCTTTGTGAGTATGGTCGTTAGAGTTTATCTAAGTGCCCTTTAGTTTAGCAGAGCAGAGTGCTAAGTGCTCCTCAAGATGCTACGATGACAAAGGCTCTGTTGCTCCCAAGGCTATCAAACTAACTACTTATCAATGAAAGTATAATGAATATGGTACTCAAAGATTGAATTATAAAACAAGTAACTGAAGGAGTTTTAATTTGAGTCAATAGTAAAGTACTACAATAACTAGCTTCACCGTGATGAAACTGGTTGATAATTGTTTTTCATAAATCCAAACATCCTACATCTGAGTTACATAAGCTACCACTAATTCCAATTTGTCTGAAGAAAAAAAGCGAATATGATAAAATATCATAGTTGCGAAATGTGTCTTATTTTAATATTTGTATCGTAACATTTTAACGCTTTGTACAGTTGTTTGGAACAGTTTCTGGCCCAAACTACTATCCCTTTACGTTTATTCTATCGTGGTAACGAAATATTTTCGTATAACGCAATACGCACTTCTTCAACATAAATCTCCTGGGGAGAAAATTTAATGATCTGAAAGGTCACCATTTTATTGGCCTAGCTTTTTTTATAAAGAAAGGTTCCCGAGTGGCAGCCTCGTACTGGCCATCGTAGAGAGAGACGACCCCCCACTAGATGTAGTGAAGTCTGTAGATACAGGTGGCTCAGGATCGTGCTTCGTGGCAGTCTGAGGGAGAGGCCTATTTTCTGCAGTGGACTCAAACAGGCTAAAATGTTGATGATGGTGATGGTGAACTTTTTTTTTATAAAGAATCTATATTCCATATACTCAAACTGATCAAAACTGCCATAATACGAAAATAAACAGTAGTACAACCTGTTTGCTAGTTACTTTTATTTATCATTAATGAACTCGACTCCATACTCAATCTTCTGTTTATGTGAGTAAAAAATAATGAGGTTACGCTACGCGCAACGTTTTAATTACCTTTCAGAAGCAGCGCTTCAAACTACGCAAATATGTTTATCGTTGTGTACATTTTTTTAATTAATTGATGATTAAGGTAAACTTGAAGGAAAATGGTGGTTTTATAAGTTAACTTTTAATAGAGAGGTTTAAAATATTCAATAAGTTTGTGGGATCTATTGACGAATTAATGAATGATACTCTGATGGAAAACCGAACGGCCATGAGGGTCCACTTAAATGCAAACATGAAAATAGCTGTGATAAGTTTTTTATAAGGAAGATTTTAACTGACATCAGCGAAACTTGCGAGTTGCATTTCCATGCTACAAAAGACAGGCCTCCGTTTACCATGCACCGCAGAATAAACATAATTATGTATAAATGCTTCTACTTTTATTATTAAGAAAAAATGACAGAGTAAAGCATGTAACTTTAGTATTGAAACGAGTTATTTTTTCCTACAATAACAGTTAATTCAACAATTCTGAAAGTTATTAGAGCTGAATCTCATATTTCATACTACGAAAAGTTGAGGTTTACTTGAACAGAACGCTAACAATAGTTTTCACTAACAAGCAAAGTTTTTCTTCATATCGACGAAGTAGGTAGGCATTGAAAAATTTGTAATGAGTGCAATAAGTAACAAGATAAATCATGATTAGTATACGTTAACATGTGCTACTTCCCCATCAAATACAAATCTGTATAGCATACCAATTTCAATTCAGGTAATATATTAATAAGTTTTAACTGCACTGAAATAGACATGAACAAGAGTTAATTTTTTTTTTAGTTATAAACCTAACTGCATGATTGTCTTGGGTCACACAAATACTTGTACCGTGTGGGAATCGAACACACGATACCTAATTAATATTAACGTGTTGCATTAGTCACTTGGCACGAATATACATTTGTTAAGTGGTAGTTTGCTGGTCATCATCGTCATCATCTCAGCCTGTTTAAGTCGTAATAAACACGAAGTCTTTGTTAAATATTTTATTCATATACACCACAGGGAGCGCCACAATACACTCGTCCAATGCAACCTATTTTTGCCGGCGGCTCTTTGAAGCTGAAAGCCATTTCAAAAGATTTTTATCGAGCTATTACTTGGTTGCAAATTGTTTTGATATCTGCCCATTGTGTCGGATTTCAGCCATTTTTACTTTGTGACGAACGCTTACGACAAAAAGTAAAAAAGCGAATCAGCCCCAATTCTGTCACGGAACCCGTTTAAGGTTAATCAGATAACGAGCATAATTTCCTGCCATCATTATTCTTTGAATTATTTTATTCTAGAATTTCAAATATTTTGTCCATGTTTGAGTAAGTGGTATAATAATTATTAAGTTTTATTATACATTTCTATGGCAACATTTACAAAATTAATTTCAGAAAAAACATAAGGCTTGTGTTTTCTTCTAGGTATTTATTGATTGGGGTTGGTTGGATTGCTTTACACAAGGTTGAAATTTTATATTAAAAAATTCTCGATTGCTAACATCCGCCAAAAAGATTTAACTAACCTTTTATTGAGATTTAAAATGAAATGTAATGCTATAAAATGTTTACACTATTTAATTGATATAGTTTGTGTATTTTACGGAGATAAACATTATTACAAGAACAGAGAAGAATGTAAGTTCGCTAACAACATCTATGATTTATATTATGATGTATATATGAATTGATAATTTCATCTGTCATGCTCTTGGGATTTGTATTCGCCTGGCTCGTTACATAGTTGTGGTACAGAGCCAATGTTACCTTCGTCTACTGCTGTATCCGGCTGACATGTCAAGGAAATTAAAACGTCCGAATTCATAGTGCATTGAGCAAAGAGACGACGTCATGAATGCGTAAAGTTATAAAAGTTACGTTTAAAACTAAAATTCCTATAAAGTTATAAACACTAAGTTTATAAACTTTGAGATATTTTAACCCGCTTTTATTTATCGGAATTTTTGAGTGTGATTTTGACCCACTGATGTCTAATGAAGGTGGTCATCACTTAACATCAGGTGATCCGTCCGCTCGCTTACCAACTATGCTGCACAAATAGCCTCACGGTAGAAGGTTTTGAATTCTAATGGGTTATAGCAAGGTGTAGATATTTTTGATTTCTCACTTGCATTATCAATTGGAGAGTACGAGTAGCTAAGGGGTACTTCAGTCAGGGCCGGGGTGGCAATGGCGGCAGCTGCCTAATGCTGACTAATGCAACACGTTAATATTAATTTGGTATCGTGTGTTCGATTCCCACACGGTACAAGTATTTGTGTGACCCAAGACAAATGACCCAGATCTGGGTGTCTATTCCCGCGGAGGTTTGAAGGATTAACATATTGTGCTGTGATGAGATTCTGAAAAAGTACCTTGTGTCCATCGATCTTCACTATTGGGGTTGGTTTTATTTTGCATTCGACCGAATATGAAACGATATACGATAGTGTAAAATACACAGAGTGCGACAGTTCACACGTGTTGCCTTCGGTTTTGCTAACGGTAGGTATCTGTATTATTAAAGCTGTAAAAACTCATGTTGCCCGTAAATTTTATCATCGATAACCTAAAAGTTATGGGATTTTTACTCGTGCCTATGAATGTGTTATGGTACAAGAGATTTATGCTATTATTTAAATTTCGGGTTACATGGTCAGATTTTAATGATATTATCACTACATAGTATAAAACAAAGTCGTCCCGCTGTCTGCCTGTCCCTATGTAATAAAAAATATATATATATATATATATATATATATATATATATATATATAATACATTGCTCCCGCGCGAAGCCAGGCAGGTTGCTAGTATACACATAAAAGGTATTTATGATATTACAGCGCTGAAATTGAAATTGCGGCAATTGGTGTAAATATTTCTCTTCTGTTTGATCTGTTTCTTTATATATGGCTTTCGTACGTCAAATGCAAATAAATAAAATGACTAATGCCGTACGTGCTCTAACCTCGAGTGCGATTTTAGCGTCACTGTTTGAATACGAAAGGTTAAACCGTGGGCTTAGCCTATCACGACGTCATTTAGTAGTGTAGCTTTTGATGAATTGATTTATTTCATTTAAAGAAGAAGAATCTGCGTGGTAGCTTTTGCTGTTGCACAAATGGGCAGGCCCATCCGAGGATGTACCACGGCCTCACAGAAGACTGGCGTGAAGGGGAAGTGTTATACTTCTGCTTTTCGTCTGGTGAATGAGGCAGCTTGGACTGATTTATTAAATGGTGGCAACGCATCATGTGTCAATATATTGTTGTAATTCTTTATATTTTTTATAATAAATTCGATTACATAATGATAATTGCTAGACATTCATGTTTTTCCAGATATGGGTAAAATTTCAGCAGCCCACTACTTTTATATAGCAAACAAAAGAAAAATTTAAACGACACATAACTATAGAGACATATCACTAAGTAATCATTGAAAAAAATTGATAGTCATCTATACTTTTCGAGAAAAAAACGTAATTAAATCTTGTTATTTTCACTAAGAAATCCGGCCATTTGCCATTTTACTATTGCCAACATTTTCACATTAAAAACCTTCCGTAAAACACTGTCTTATCCACACTTAAATCATTTAAATTTTTTTCAAGAATTCACGATAACACAAAAAATTAAAAAGTACTGAACGATTTGATTCCGATTTGAATATACTTAAAACAACAACTTAAAAAAATAAGACTAATACAATAATGTAGGTATATACATATTTGTTTAATATAAATGAGCGGGAAATACTTTTGGTTTTAAAATGTTGACAATAGTAAAATGGTGAATTGTCTTAGTAGAAACAACAAGATTTAATTATGTTTTTTCTCGAAAACTAGAGGTGACTACCGAATTTTATTTGTTGATTAATTCGTAAGTGATATGTCTCTATAGTTCTCTATCGTTTAAATTTTTCTTTTGTTTGCTATATAAAAGTATTGGGCTGCTGAAATTTTACTCAGATATACAATCACAATTTCCATTGTGTGCCTAAGCATCAGATACAAGATGTATTAAGTTATTTTCAATTGCTACTTACGTTGTTAAATGTAATATGTTTCAAAAGGAATCTTTAATTAACTTTTTAATAGCCATTATCTTTGTTTTTATCGTTACTGTAATTGAATTTTTAGTGCACATTTATAATACAGTAATTTTCGTGTATTTAAATGTAAAAGTAACTCTCTTTTATTAACACCAAATGAAATTTGCAATAGTTATAGAATCGATATCATAATGTTAAATGAGGGTATCTAAAAATCAATAAAATCATACTTTCCTAATGCTGAATTTCGATCTTCCTAAAATGTCAAGTGCCAGTCTATTGAAAAAGACGTGGATCATGTATAACACATCGACAAAGAAAACATCGCTTCAGCTTTTAGAGATCTACTTAAAGCGTTTGCATTTAACCTTGGCCTATATCTACGCCTAGCACGAATTTGTGTCATCGAATGTATCTGCATACAAATGTGTTCTTTCAAATGAAATAGAATACTTCCATTCAAAATGTAATTCCTTAATATAGTACCTATATCTTTTAAACTGACGACTTCAACGTCAGATAAGATTATAAGTGAATCAAGAACAAGTCTTAAAAAAAAATCGCGATAAATCCGTAAAAAATTGTTTCATGTTTAAATGCATTTACTAGTTAGTTACATTAGTTCTTAGTTCGTTTTTTTAATAACTCCTGCCTTTCTAAAATTTATTAAAATATACTATTAGATTATTTCGTACTTTAGCTGATCAAATGTTGCAATATAATGGATATTTGCTTACATTTAAATATACCTTATTTATTAAGTAATAAAAAACAAGACCTTTCTGAGAGCAGAGTATGGTTTTACTCAAAGAAAGCCTTAAACCATAAACGTTTCTATCATAAACAGCCAGCGGCGAGACGAATCAACTTCCACGAGTACGCCCTCAGTTGATACAATCATTCCTCTCTTCCAAAAACATACCTGAGGCATTTCATGCGAAACTAAGGGAAGCGTACAAAGTTTTACAATTACGTATTAATTACGAGTATAAATAATAGTAGGCAGTTTGTGTTGCTTGTGTAAATAGGAAGAGCTTTACAAAATATTTTCTTAATTTGAATAAACAAAAATATAAGTTTATAACATGACAGATATAGAGCAACTGGCATGAGTGATACTTAAGGTACGCCCAAACAGTACGATGGTATTATATACCACGTATAAATGTGCTATTAACTTGAAACCACTTGAAAATTTTGGTGGTTACAAGTTTTCACGCAATTCTAAATTTATTCATAACTTTTTATCGTGTTGACTCAGGACATTGATATTTATACACCTAATAGGGACCACAGGATAAGAGAGTGATGTTATAAGGGTTCCTTTTTTACTCTTCAGGCACGGAATCTTAAATTATAAAGCTGTAACAAATGGCGTGTGTAATGCCCAAATTAGCTTTCTCAACCAGTCAATCGAATAAAATAAAACTTAAAAATGCTCAAGACTATTGTCTGAAAGAATCATAACCAGTTTAACTCAATACTTGAATGAATTTAAATCTAAGTAATCATTCCTACTATTTATAGTAAAACATATGTATATAGTTCGTCCCATTGAGCTTTATTCATTTTCTGAGTTTTATAATGAAATACTTTAAGTAAGACACTTACTTACAACTTTATCCTGTGCTGATATTGTCACGTTTTACTTTTTGTCCTTTCTTTCTTTATTTTGTTCATTGTGCTTACGTGTATTTACAGTCGACGGAAAACGATGTTTAGTTATAAATATAAATTAATAGCTTTGCCGTCCATGCAATCGATGGAGACAATAAGAACAATGGTCAAGAAACTTTTGAATATGACTCGTCCTACTCAATAGTCTCTTTGAGGACCGATTAGTTGTTAATGTTGAAAGGCTCGTCAAAGATTCAATATCTTGGCTCTTAAGCTCGCCTCAGGAAACTTTTGGAAATTAATGACGCAACACAATGAAGTAGACGTGTCACGTGAGTCAATTTGTTTATTGACTCAAAGGTTAACTAATAAAAATTGAAGATTTTTTTATTAAACTTTTATAGCGTGAAGATACCTCACAATCCATTTATTAGTTGACGTCAGCATTATTTCCTGATCAATTGGAGGTAGAGCTTTTCGACGTAGATTGATTATTTTATTAAAGATAAGACCATTTTGCAATGTGCAAATGTGCGCGAAGTCGATGGATGCAGGTGGCTCAGGATCGTGCTTCATGGCAGTCTGTGGGGGAGGCCTATGTTCAGCAGTGGACTCAAACAGGCTGAAATGATGATGATGATGAAGACCATTTTACAAATTTTCAAATTAATAAAAGTCATTTCCTTGTCTTTTTACATACTTTTCCTTGCACATAGAGGGTAATCCTGGAGGAAATCGCTTCTTAGCGATAAGGCCACCAATTGTACCTTTATTTAGTTGTTTGTTACTTTTGTAATTTTGTCTGGTGTACAATAAAGCGTATTTCATTCATTCATTCATTGTCGAGCACATGTATATAATTAAGCATAATTCGTAGGCACAGTCTACAATTTCAATCGTTTAACGGATTTCAACAAATGATGCCATTAGATTGTTTCAGTAGTGTGTAACAAGGTACAGATGCTTAGTTCGTATTTGTAATGGAATTTTCGTCTTTTTTTTCTATTTAATAATGTATGCTTTTTTGTTTCTTTTTCCTAGGCATTTAGGCCAACAAAGATTGAAATTGCTAAACTTCTCATTTACAAAACTCGGCCGTGAAATAAGTGCGTCGGCCAGTAACTTGAATAATGGCAGCAAATTAAATAGCTCCAAAGCCTCCTCAGTCCTCGCTTTCCATTTATTATTATTTAATGAAACAAGATACTGTCAAGCTTCATTAAAATAAGGAAGAGTAATGTTCAGACATTAAAGAAAATAAATTGCATGAAAAGAGAATAAAGTTTTTCGAGGGGCTTATTTAGTAATTATTTTTAAAGAAATATAAATGCTTTTCCAAATATTTCATTAATCTCGGGTGATTCGCTGCCTTAACAGCTATTCCTGATCCATCTACTTAAACCGTTTACATAATTCGCGAATTTCGTCCGCTTTATTATTTCTGCGTGTCAGTGCATTTCCAATTATTATTGGAAATGCACTGACGCAGCCGTCAAAGTTGCCTTGAGGTGCGGCCGGACTAAAAACCGAATCAGAATTAATTTTGGTTTCTTTATCTCGACTTTCATTGAGTCCCGTCCGATCCACGGTCTTATACCACTACACAGAAAATCACTTATTTTTTCTTATGTTTACATTTTATTTTCAAATTTTCCAATATTATTTTAAATACTGTGTACTTACATAATTTTCTAAGTTTTCTATGTAAGTATCTATTGTGATTAGACCGTGAATAAGCGTTCTTCTTTCTTTCTCCTTTCTTTTCCGAAAACACTTCGGACTTACGTAGTGTAACACACTACACTGTAGTTCGGCCCCGCTTACAACCCTGCGAATCCAACACACCGCATACACGAGATATAGTCGTTACGGTCCGCATACCGGGCGTAGACGGCAGATAACCAATCACAAACACACCCTACCCAATTCGATCGATGTCTACACGCGTGACTCGACTTACGTAGGTCTAGAAAAAGTGCGAGTCGGACTTTCGCAAGAAGGGTTCTGTACAATTATCTATACAACCCGCAAAATCATGTCTGTTGTATGGGGGCCCCCTTAATTTTTTTTATTTTGTTTTTTAGTATTTGTTTTAAAAGCGGCAACATATGAAATATTATGTCTAACTATCACGGTGCATGAGATAGAGCCTGGTGACAGACATACAGACTACGGCGCTTTTATTTTTTACCCTTTGGGTAAGAAAAGAAGTAAAACTTTGGTATGGGGTTTCCATAGGTCTTTGGGTACGGAAAAGAAGTGGAACCATATAGTTCCTCCATATGGGATTAAAAATAATGAATTATGCTTATGTTTTGCAGCTTTATAAAGGTATTTTAACCAGTCTTAATCTATAAAGATAAAAATTGAGTTGAGGAGAATATTTTTCCATTGATGAAGTAAAAACCATCCACATTTTTGAAACGAATTTCCTTATTGCACGGTACGGATTTGGCAGATGAGGGAATAAAGTAATCAAAAAAGATCTGATATAAATATTCCTTCACACTGAAAGGGGACATCTAAAATTTACTTTTATTCACATTATTGGATTTTTATTGGACTAAAATATTTTCTAAGGTTTTCGGTTATAAGACCTCTTTTTGGCGACGATTCAGAAATCGCACGAAGATCGTTCGAAGCTTTGAATGACATTATTTTTTCAAATAATTAAAACACATTACATCGACAAACTACATTTCTTTTCATAAATATAGCAACAGCTAATGGATCTGGTCCCTTAAAAACTGCTACTGATGAACTAAAATAGACTTAATTAATAAAAATCGAAGGTGAGTTTGGTTAGTAAGGGACCTAAATATATGTAAACGAATTTTGGAGAAGAAATAGATGGAGGAACATTAAAGGTTAATTAGATATACTTAAAGATTATTATACGGCCAAAGTTAACAAAGCACAAAGACTTGTTTAAATAAAGAACAACTTGCCCCGAGTCGGACCTTGGCTTTTATCGTTTCGCTTAATTATCTTCTTAATGCAAATTGCACGCTCGAAAAGAAAGTTGCGGTGTTTTAGGTCTTTTTAATTTAAATGTAAACTAGCGGACCCGACAGACGTTCTGTACACACAGCTTAAATCCGAAGACTTATAAATAAAAAAAATATTGTAGTGAACCTAATTATGAATCTAAACCATTCTCGAATGGACCTGTAGACACACTAAATATTTCATTAACACCGGTCCAGCCGTTTAGGAGGAGTTCAGGGACATACACACGCACAGAAGGACTATATATAGAAAGATTTATTTTAAATGTACATACCTTTTTTATGTGAAAAGTTGCCAAGCTGATGTTAAGTGAATACCGCCGCCCATAGACATCTGCTAAACCCGTGGATTGCAGATGCTCCGACAACCTTTTGAAAATTGGGGTCCGGCCACCTCACTCACCAGACAAAACGCGAAAGTATTATACTTCCACTTTACGCCGGTCTTCTATGAAGGCGTGGTACTTAACCGGACGACCCTGCCCATTCGTGCAACAGCCGGGGCTGCTGCGTGGTCCTACCACCGTAAGACCTATACCTACATGTCAGTTTTTAAACCTGACAATGTAATTAAAGCATACGAGCGGTCGTTATGAATGGGCAATTTTCCTTTTATTTTCCGCGGAATCTGTGATGGGGCCATGAAACAGTCTTCGCTGTAGCATGAATAGTAGGTCCGTCCGGGGAAGTACCGCGACCTCACAAAAGACTGGCGTGAAGTAAAAGTATTATGCTTCTGTATTTCTTCTGGTGAGTGAGGAAGCAATTTCTAGCTTATGTATGTTGCAAATGTACTTGGGCGGTTATCACTTAAACAGTAATCATTTAACATCAGGTTATTATCCGCCAGCTCGCTTGCCGATTCCTAATATAAAAATTTTATGACTCGCAAACCTCTTGGAATCCATTCATGATTTTAGCACAGACTTAATGATAAAGTGAAATCCGTAAATTCATATTATTGCACAACTTCATATAAAAGATATTTCGAAGTTAAATTTTACTAAACATGCGAATTTAATTTGTACTGATAAGATACTTACGTCAGGTAAAATGAAAACTACGTTTTGTATAAAAAAATTTACACAGCAATATAGCTTCAAAGGATCTCAACTATAAAAATCTAATTATGGAAAAGACTGCGAGCATATTTTTTACTGAATAGAAAGTTATTCAACATTGCTTTTCTTTTCCTTCAGTTATAATATCTGACTATGTCGGTGAACGTAAAAGTTTGTTATTTACGTTATTTCATAGCGGACTCATTATTAAACATGATGAAAATTACATCACAGATATTTTTTTTAATTTGAGAAATTTGCCAAGCGAGCAGGTGGTTCACCTGATGCTGAGGACCGTGGATGTGGTTCAACTTTTGCCGCTCTAAACCTGTCTGCCGCACCCATCAAAAGTGTTTGCCTAATGAGCCCAATCGGAGGGGCCTTACACCCCAGGCCAGCCCAATGTGGCTTCTTAGCCCCTCCACCACAACTAGGCTTCCCGCCCGATTGGATATATCCTTTAAAATCATAGCGTAACGCCAAGAATTGTTGAAATAGTCGTACTTTTGGGGGTAGGGTCACGCAGCAGCCTCGGCTGTTGCACGATTGGGCAGGCTCGTCCGGTTAAGTACCACGCCTTCACAGAAGACCAGCGTAAAGTGAAAGTATGACAAATACTTTCGCGTTTCGTCTAGTGAGTGAGGTAGCCGGAGCCCAATTTTCAGAAGGTAGCAGATGTCCATGGGCGGCGGTATTCACTTAACATCAGGTGACCTGTCTGCTCGACTTTTCGCATAAAAATAAAAAATACTTTGGGGATCTTCATTTCATTGATATCACCGTATACTGAATGTATGGCAGGTGAATTTGCTTCATACCTGCTGAAGTTTGTTCAGGTGTCTTTGAGAGTATACGCGGATATGCAAGTTGGGATATTGTAGGCCGTAAGCAGGACTTGAGATTATGCTCTAAGAGTCCGTGAGATGACAAGTCGACCTGAAACGAATACGAGTGGAACTTCATTTTTTTTATATTATCTATGTAGGCACGAAATGATAATGACAATGCCGAATATTTAACCTTCCTCTCTTACGGAATCGGTTGGTGAAAGAATAATTTGTCCCAACTTTCTATTCTGTATAGACTGGGGATGGAATAATATGCAGGAGTTTACTCGACCGAGACCTAGCGTAAATTATTTTGCTACCCTTTGAAGGATTTTAAGTATATTCACCATTAGAAATAACTCGTTTATTTAAGCGAAAACATATTTACGCGTGCCTAAGATCTGATCGCACAATTTCGACAAAGCTACATCTCCGAGTTGGGTTCGCCGATTGACCCCTTCGCCGAAGTTGAACTTATCTAACCGGACTAACTGTTCTAAGTAAAATACTCGTCAATAACTTCGAGCCAAACCTACGTACATAATTGCTTTTATTTAAATAAACTCTACCAATATACGTGTAACGGGCACCGAAGTATGAAAGGTAACCGCAATTAAAATAAAATTCATTGGTGCCCCAGAATCTTATTAGGTTTACTCGTATACTAGAAAATTTAAGGCGATTGGTTTTAAGAGAGTCCATTTAAAAAAAGTTTATTTTCTAAAGATTTGGCTTTAATTCTAAATTTACTTAGTAAGCTTCTTAGTTATTCATAATAACTTATTGGGTAAAATACCTAACAAGTTATAAATTACTGATAAAATTTTCTTCCTCAGAAGTAATTTTTATATTTTAATATTTAATTATTAATCAAAACTGCGAAACAGGAAGGAAACCAATTTAGTCCGTGCTCAGTTTAGTTTCATACCTCATCATTCAAAATGATTTATTATCTACTAGACGTCCAATATACATCTCGTTTGCATAATAAATAGGTAGAACAAGCAAGTAGTTCCAATTTATAATGTCAAAGTAACAGCTCCTTACTTCATTTAATAGTTTGAGTTCCGTATAAACTTTGTTGCTTATTTGTATTCTCAAAAGGAGTAGACTCAATAATCTAGTTGTTGGGGATAGATAAGAATATCCATGATCATATTTTTTAAATACTGTAGAGGTTTAAATCTTCATAAGGAGCAAGCTAACGAAACTTTTTACTTACTTATTTTCCTTAACACGGAAAACTAATACTTCAAGAACGATTTCTTTATAATAAGATACACAAGTCCCTATCACAACTATTGGATTTAGAAATCTTAAATAATTGGGTTGTTTTTTATGTTTATTTGGTCTTTGCATTACTTAAAAAAAGGGTCAAAATTTTACTTATTTATGGATAACATTTTCCCGCCATTATAACTCATTTGCTTGAACTATTGAATGTATTCATATATATTATGTAGTATATGTATTCATATCTATGTAGCAATCTGTCATTGTTCTTTGTTGATTGTATGTTTCACGTTCAAGGTTTAAAACGCTTTTATTAGTCTAAAGAGTGTATATCTTTGTCGATAAAAATCTGTTGATGCGGTTGTTATCGGACTTCGCAGGATCAAGGTTCAAATATTTTTATTTATAATATAGATAGCCTACTATTGATACGTATTTAAGAGATCTATTTAAGGTAAGCCTTAATGAGTCAGACTATTTATATTTGTACAGATATAATTTGGAATAATAGCATTAATCAATACCTAGGCGATGTATATATGTATTGACATTAATGATCCGGGAAATCAAATTTACTAACGTTAATTTGTGAACGTTATGCCGCTTATTTGGTATAGCTCTCCGTCTCAACTTACAAATAGTATTTTATTATTAAATATCATTAATGCGAGAAATTAAAATTGAAAGCATTATTTTTCCCTTTAAATTATTAAAATAAACTCCAAACCAGCACTCAATTTAATATCCTCTACGAAAGATTACAATATAATCTTTGCTACGCGCTACGTTTTAAATACCTGTCATACACAGCGCCCTATAATTATAGTAAACTTTCAATAATTATAGGGCTTTGGTTGCACATTTTTAGAATGTCCTTGTTGGTGCTTGAGCTTCATGGAGAAAATTGGATCTGCACCATAGACTGCGAAGGCTATAATGTTGTTCACAACTTGTGAACAAGATAACTCTAATTGAAATCAGACTGACGAACGAGTTATTTAACTCTTTTAGTTTTCGTGATCAATGCAAAGTTGAAGCAGACCTCCTGCAGTTAATTCTCCTTTATTCCCTACAGTTAATTGAGCATACGAGCATACGAGCGAACACGTCATCGAACGGCAAGATGGACGTCACCTACGGATATCCGCAATGGATTTGCAGTGGTCAGCCTTGAAAATGGTGGGCCTTCGGTTACCTCTATTTCCAGAAGAAAAGCATGAGTACTTTGAGTTGGTCTTTTGTGTTGCGTAGCTCTTTTTCTTCTTGGACAAGCGAGCCCATATATGCAACAGACAAGCTACTACGTGCTACCTTAAAAAATAATTCTAATAACGGACCATACGGTGCGAAGAGTTGCGGTATTTCTTAAATTTGTACTGCCATACTATAAGTATGATATGTAGTTAGATGGGAAAAGTGTTTTTTGTCATTCTTTCACGTCGCAACGGAACGAACTTCTATGTGAAAGGGCGATTTTACCTTATTCAATATGACTGAATTTATTTTCTTAGGTACACTTTCTAAGATACAGCAAATTATTTGCCAGTAGAATGCCAGTTATGGACACAGAACAGAGAACTTCATATCCCGTAGAGTTACTAAATTCACTTGAGACGTACCCTCACATAATCTCCAATTCACTATTGTAGGGCCACGTAACGGCTGTTGCACGAATGGGCAGGTCTGGCGGTTCACCTGATGTTAAGTAGTAACTTTTGGGTTGTACATGGGTTGCCACCTTTAAATAAAGTGGGTACCGGCTACCCCACCATTCGTGCAACAGTGAACACTGTTGAGTGGCTCACAGTTAATTAAAAAAGATGTGGTTTTCTCAGGCAACAGTCTTACTTCTGCACAAGAGGGTAGGGGTAGTCCGAGGAAGTACCACGACTACACAGAAGCAAAAATATTATACTTCTACTTTTCATCTAGTGAGTGAGTTAAATGGAGGAGGAAAAATTTATTAAAAGGCACGCATCTGACAATCGTACGAGTGTTGCAGATTCCCATGGGTAACGGGTATTATTTAAAATGAGCATCATCTGGCATAAAAAAACTTACTTAATAGTGTAAATAATCCATTCTAGCAAATCCTGCTTTAAGTACAACAGAAATTAATATTGTGAAAAAATTATGATATTGTACTCGTAATTGTCAACACTTACAATAAACAAGTTCTTTTTTTAATATGGTACCATACCACATGGGAAGCACCTGCTTTCAATTAAGTAG
Organism: Iphiclides podalirius; assembly: GCA_933534255.1. NCBI lineage: Eukaryota > Metazoa > Arthropoda > Insecta > Lepidoptera > Papilionidae > Iphiclides > Iphiclides podalirius. Next base: position 4,627,160 of record OW152831.1, on the reverse strand, counting down.
AAAGAATCATCAAAATAGGGGTCCACCCAGTCGAAATTTATGAAGTAACAAACAAAAAAAAAATACAGTCGAAATGATAACCTACTCCTTTTAAAGGTGGTTGATAAAATGATTCAGTGTTTCATATATCTAACTCTATGTATACTGATTACCTCATTAACTATGATTTGTGTCTGAGTTGTACTTTCCCTCTTCTGAAAAGGATGCGCGGGTTCTTAACACTGGCATAAAGCTTGGTCGTTAACGACAATCGCTCTAAAAGGCCACGCTAAATTTAGAAGCTACCTTAATTACAAGTATAAAAATTGCCTACTTAGGCTGTTATAAAACTGGCTAAGTGCGAGTCGGACTCACGCACGAAGGGTTCAAAACGGCAAAAAAATCATATCTGTTGTATGGGAGCCCCAATTAAATATTTTTTATCCTGTTTTTTACTATTTACATCATCTGTGAAAATTTCAACTGTATAACTATCACGGTGTATGAGACACAGCTTGGTGGCAGACGGACAGACAGACAGACAAACAGCTTAGTCTTAGTGTAGGGTTCCCGTTTTACCCTTTGGGTACTGAACCCTAAAACGCAAACGCCTTGGAAGCCGAGTTTACTTTTTCCCTAAAGATATAATATTGCGAAATTGACAAAGTTAATTAAGGTCACGTAAAAAAGTTTTTAAAGGTTCAGGATAAAATCGCTACTCAAGGGAAGAAAAAGATAATTAAAATTGTTATGTGGTTTGAAATATCAAAGAACAGCTTCATTGTGTATGAGATTTAGCGATAATTTTGGCTATAACGCCAAATTTAAAAGTCAGCAATACTTAACAGCATTCTTTCTTTCTTTAAGAATTAAGTATCATTAACGCTAACGATAGACTATAAATGTAAGAAATGAAAATACAAATACTGAGTAACATAACTATTTTTATCTTAGTTGCCTGTACAAATTACCTGAACCATAGCAGGTATAGCCAATGTCAATATATAAATATAAATAAATAAATAAATATTTTAGGACACATTTTTACACAACATTCTCTAGTCCCAAACTAAGCCAATCTTGCACTATGGGTACTAGAAAACTGATAAACATACTTTTCTTTTGTAAATAAATACATATACATATGTAAACACACAGACACTAGAATAACACTATGTTCATCACACTATATTTTTCCAGTAGTGGGGAACGAACCCACACCCTCTGGCGCAGGAGGCAGGTACACTACCCACTACGCCATTCGGGTCGTCATATATATCTATACTTTTGTTTATTTTTTATTTTATTATTAACCAACATTTTACTTGCTGAAAGAAACATTTTCGGGCCTTTGTGCTAAATTCTCTTTATAGACTATTGTATTTTGGGTATTATGTAAGTTTTTATGTTGGGAACACCCTCCCAATTAACCCGTTCCCATTAAGACTCAACGCTCATGTACAGACTCGCAGGATTGAATGCGAGAAGCCGGATAGCCACATAAGATCCCTGAATCAAACAACGACAAGTTTTCAGGTTTTACGGTTGTTTTCAATAACTTTCAAAAATACATTTTTGATAAAATATATTTCCATTTTATATATGTCTTGGATGAATTTACTTATAACAGTTATACCGAATTTATACGAGGATTGAGCTAGGTTTGTCTTCCCCATTTGGATCAAGAAACGTGTGTTTTTAAAGTATATGAAATTGGCGTGTCTGTGATGTGTCAAGAGTTAAAGAAACGGTCCATCAAAAGAGCCGAATTGGGATGCAATTGGTGGTAAACGCGGCGAATTACCAACCTGATACATACGCCACCGTTTACGTTTTCGTCGACCCGGTCGTGGGACGGAACAATGTCACGTATGACTCATTGGATTCTCGCTAGACAACCTTTTATCCACAGATAGTGCTAACACATATAATCAATTAGTTTGTCTTCGCCTACGAGTACGATGAAACCAACACAATGCATGCACAAGGTACACCCGCGTTCCAGGGCGTCTCACAACCACTAGCCACAGATAAATGCAATCAACGGCAATTAGGTGACCCCTCCCCCCATAAATAACGCGCCCATGGGCAAATACGGCCTTCTTGACGCGGAGGGCCGTATCAAGTTCGTGAATACGGGCTAGTCCACGAGTTCTGCATACGGAAAGGAAACTTTGTCTACGGATTTAAGAAGTAAGAGTAGGTTATGCAGCCTATGAAGGAATAGATAACATGCTACTATGACTACGAATTATAAAAAATAAGGCGATTGAAGATATTAAGTATTAATAGTAATTATTTGACTCAATAGGCCATAACATGAAAGAGGTGTTACTATTTTTTAATGCTTTGCTCTGTGCAAGATTTTTCATTTTCCCCGTTGTGACCTTCTTTAACCTTGTTTGCTGTTGCATGTGTATACATTATTTATAATTGTTAAGAAAGCCGTGTAACGACAACATAGCGTTTCTTATTTAATCTATTATAAATTGACTACAACTTAGTATAAGTTACATAATAAATGCAGCCGATGTCATATTTCTTAAGTTCAAGAATTTGCTCGTCTTCGGAATAAAGTTTCGTTATTGCAAAAGTTTTAACCATTTTCAAATTAACCTTTTTAAATAAACACTACCTAAATAGATTGGATACCTACATAGATTCAGAGAAATCATAAGTAAATCAGTTTAATGATTTCTCTGAATTTTGATTATATATATGAATGCTATGAATTATTTGAGTATCATATATTCATCATATATTTGAGTATAATATATGAATGCTATGAAAGCGACATTAATTGTGTGACATACCATATGACATAATGTGTTTGACTAGTATCACTAAAAATATGTACGAATTGAGGACACATAAGTTCGTATGTGACGCTACATACTTCATAACTATTCTAATAGGAATGTTCTTCTACTTATTTTTTGCATTAGGTTTTATATACTGTTACGAAAAACACCTGAAAGGTGTAATTCCAGATGTAAGAATTATACAAAATTTTACGATAAACGTAAATTTAAAACCCAATTTTGTTATAGAAGAGCGGCAAAATCCAATTTAAAATGGAAAACGACAATAGGCAACCTAATTTACACAAAATGTATTTTATTGTTTGCTGAATGCTAATTTATTTAAATTCGACTGTTTCCTAAAACATTGTGAAGTTTATGAGATAATAGATTTATCAACAAACAGTATAAATCATGTCAAATTTCAAAACCATGGCATTTTAGTTTTAAACCGCTAACGCTGAGCAATTACTAGTTCTTTCAGCGTTGGAGGAATTGAACATATGGTAAGCGGTCCAAGAAGCATCCCTAAAATAGTTTACTAAATTTCATGCATACAGGTGGAGTCCGCAAATTAATAGTGCGCTCTCTTGTCCGATCCCGACCGTGCCCCAAATATCTATCTTTAATCAGGAATGTTCAGGTCGTATGCTGTGGAAAATTTAAGCTGTTACAGAAATATTTGTATAAAATTATCCATTTAATGTTTGCTCCATAATATAACTAAATTCATCAAAAATCTTTGGAAACATGACGCTTATAATATCAAGAACAGTTCAAATATATACCGTCATCAGATGCCAGTGCGAACATTTTAGGACCAAAGAGCGGTTCCATACTGATTTCCTTTTAAGGTAGGAGTCTACAGCCCTCGATCAATAAAAGCATTGCATAGCCTTATCGAGAGTAAATAGTTTATTTTTTCGTTATAAATAAGATAGTTTGATGGTCTTCGAAACATAATCTGTGTACAGTTTCCCGCTTACACAACTTATGTTTTTAATTTTTTTTTATGTGAAATGTTGCTAAACGAGCAGACGGTTCACTTGATGGTAAGTAAGTGAATACCGCCGCCCATGGACATCTGCTACACCCGAGGGTTACAAATGAGTTGACAACCTTTTGAAAATTGGGCTCCGGCTACCTCACTCACCAGACGAAACGCGAAAATATTTGTCACTTTACGCTGATCTTCTGTGAGGTCGTGGCACTTACCCGGACGGGCCTGCCCAATCGTGAATCAGCCGAGGCTGCTGCGTGGCCCTACCACCGTAAACAAATTGTTGAGATAGTGCTTATTGAGGTTTTTATGAAACAACTAGCAACAGATAATAATAAAATACGTTACTTGTGAAAAAATGCTATTTCAATAGTAGCAGGACCATGGGGGATGATCTCCTTAACACAGCTGATGCAAACTTACTTAAGAGCATCAGCGATACTCTGGCTAGCGCTGCTACTATTTACTACTATATACTCTGGCTATTGCAAGGATTGAAACCAGATACCGTGCATAGCAACCGATCTTCAGATCTCAGATAGTAAGGCTTCAAAACTCGAAAGAGACTGCAAGAGTATGGCCTTCATGCGTGACGGCCGATATAGTGAGCATCCATCCGTCATGGAGAGAAGCAGAGAAACATAGTGCAGCGAGCGCGTACAAATGCCGCAAGACTAGTGGTAAAAAATCGTATCACGTGTGTATCTAGACCGATAGCTTAACGATTTTATATAAAAGTAACTCTTAGTAAACTGTGGATAAATGAACGAAAACTTTCGGCGCTACAACAATACTACAAAAATTTTACAATTTAAAGTTACATTTGAGTGCAGAGACAAGCACTAAAAAGAATAATTTATCTCCACATAATATGTTTGTCATACTGAGAAGTGGTAGCGAAAATGCGATTTAAGTATTTGAATGACGTTGTGAGTTTCAGAATGCGGTTAAAATTTGATCAAATCCAAATAAAAAGTTTTGTTACTTAAGCAGAAATTGATGCGATTACTTACAGGCTTCTAGGGATTATTGCATTACTAATGGATTAACGGGACAAAGGCCTTCAAAGCTAAAGGCAGTACAAATAGGTACATTGGTCATACCTATGTACCAACGTAGGTATGACCAATGTACCAATATGCCTCGACGGCTAGCTCCCCCGGGCCGACGAGTGGATCTACGTCCAGCACTGGCATGATTCCAAACTTATATTGCACATTTCAAATGCCCCATATTTCGAAATAACCGTGTATTAAATTAATTTTCGATTAATGAAAGTGGGCAAGAGTAGGTAATTCATATACATATTTTTATGTATATCTGTCTTTCTGTCCGAATGTTACACCTTCAGCCTATTCTACGCAGACGTAGTCGCGGGCAGCAGCTAGTATATTATGTAGTAAGTCAGTCAGACAGACAATCTTATCTTGTCACACATTTTGAGTTGCAATAGAAATATATTTTTTATCGATTTAGTCATCAACGTGAACTTGAAAAACTTATTTCGTATTATATTTCGTATAATAAAATAGTTGTTTCTAATAAATCTTGTTCAAGTACGAAGCTTATGCTTTCAGGATTTTGACAAATAAGATCAGGTCTGTATTATATTCTAATATGTCTTTTTCATTTATTGTTTTTCGAAGTATATTCCCTTGTATTGATTTTTTTAATTCAACGCATTTTACGTACATAAATCGTAAACCGTGAAAATTATCTTTTATTTTCGGGAATAAAAAGAACTCGCAATGGTCGTGTTTTTTATATGAAGCCCACAACAGTAAATATATCCAAACTTTTTCTAAAGTAGAATCAAATTCGCAGAGCAGTGAGAAGTAGAAATATTATAAAAATAATGACATTGACCACCGCTTTTAGAACTATATAAACTGCGTATTGTAGAGACTCTCTCGCTAATGACCCTTGTATAGCAGAAGGGTCCTCGTAAAAAAACCGTAGATAAGACAATATTCTACTCGAAACGAAATTGTTAATAGAGGCCGTTCGCCTTGCGCGAGAGAAGTCGTTATTGAATAAAATATAATAGTCAAAGGTTCGTGTTGAAATACGTTTGTACGTTTGGATTCGCACTATAACGGTTTTATGACCGCTTTCTATAATTCAAAGCAATGATTCTATCGAAATATTTTTATTAATCTGAAAAGTTGCCAAGAGAGCAGACGGTTCACCTGATGTTAAGTGAATACCGCCGCCCTTGGACATCTGCTACACCCGAGGGTTGCAGATGCGTTGACAACCTTTTGAAAATTGGGCTCCGGCCACGTCACTCACCAGGCTAAACGCGAAAGTATTATACTTTCACTTTACGCCGGTCCATCCCAGCGATATGCAAATATGAGTCTTATTTTTTTATTTTGACCGATTGTGTAATGGACTTTTATTGGGCCAATGTTACAAAGGCAGACTAGCTATAGCAGATAGCTTTAGTGTTGTAGTCCTCAACTTCCTTCATGTTCATATTGGGGATAAAGTTGCTCATTTTCTTAGAACAGATCAAGAATAATACGGCGATAAACAACTATGATTGGAAATATGAGTCTTATTTTCCGATTGTGTAATGGAGAGGGCCAATGTTAACAGACTAGCTATAGCAGATAGCTTTAGTGTTGTAGTCGAATAAATATCGATTTATTAATATAAATTAAATACTTTATTAAGGACAGTCAATTGAGAGTCAATTAAAATTTCCCGCTGAGGTATTATAACCAGGAATGCAGAAATTTAAACCGTCATTTGACTTGATCCATCGTGGTAGACATGCTCAGTGATGACGTAATATATCAGGATCCATATTGAAATGTGATTAATCAGAAGCAATATTGAAATGTTATTAATATCATATCATAACTTCCAGGCGCTATATAACGAGTATTCCTGATCAGTTAGCATTATTATACAACCTGGATTTGCAATTATTTCTTTAATCTTATTTATAAGCTTCTTTGACATGAACATTAATATATCTTCATTCTACATACAGTTTGGATTTCTCTAAATTCTGCTTCATTTATGTGCGGTCGGTGCTTCCATCAAATTTAAATGTCAAAGAAATAGTAACGAGGAGATAGTTGAACGCAATATTAAAGTAAAGTAACAGCCTATACATGTCCCACTGCTGGGCAAAGGCCTCCTCTATACAGAGGGTATCAGGGCATAGTCCACCACGCGGCCCCACTGCGGATTGGTGGACTTCACATATCTTCGAAATATTTTTTGTTATTATTTCGAAAATATGCAGGTTTCCTCACGATGTTTTCCTTCACCGCGGAGCACGTGACAAGTCAGCACTTAAAGTTAAAAACTTCATTGGTGCCGGCACCGGGGATCGAACTCAGGTTGCTCGAGTATATTGAATTAAAGGCGAGCGCCCGGACACTGAGCTATCACGGCTCTCGCAATATTAGGATTGACGAAAATATATAGTAGATCCTAACATATTAAATTAACGTTTTGTGATACTCACCACTTTCATTTGAAATATCTCCTCTTTCGTTAAGAATTCCAAATTCATTTAGCTAGTACATTTGAGTTTTGAAAACAGTCATTCATTTGTTTCTTCCTCATTATTTAATTTTTTGGCGTCGCTTATTACCCCACAATGGAAAAGATGAGATATCGGTATATTTACGAGTACGAGTCCTACCGTGGCACCAGTGCTGCAGAAACAGTTCGAAGGAATAATGATGTGAACGGCGCTGGTGTCGCAAAAGAAAGCATGGTACGTTTTTAATTTCAAAGTTTTTATTCTGGAAATTTCGACCCTCAGAACCAAACCCGTGGACGCCCGGAGTCAGAAGTGGAAAATGAAGAACTAAAGGCTATTGTGGAAGCGGATCCGTCACTTAGGACAAAGCACTTCAGAGATAGCTGCAGGCTTCGGGGTAAGTGATAAAACTGTTAATTCACTAGAAGCAAATCGGAAGTAAAGAAAAAAGAAAGTAAAAAAACTTGAACGATGGGTAACTCATGAATTGAGTGAATCGAACTTGCAAACAGGGGTCAACTGCTGTGTTACTTTGCTCAAACGACACAATAATGAAGGGATTTTAAATCGAATCATTACTTGTGATGAAAAGTACGATAATCGGAAGCGCTTGTCACAATGGCTGAACCCTCAAGACCCAGCCAAATCCAGCCCTAAACGAAAATGGACTCAGAAAAAAGAAACTTATAGTGATTGCTGGACTAGCTACGGTGTCGTTCACTACAGCTTTCTAAAATCTGGGTAAACGATTACGACAGATATCCATTGTCAGCAACTAAAACCATGAAGGAAGAACCAGCTGCTGAACAACCGAGATTGGTCAATCGCTCTTGGCCACTGCTGCTACACGACAACGCAAGACCTCGCACTGCACAACAAACAATGAGCTATAATTGGAATGTCTGCGACAACCGCCGTCCTCCCGGGACCTTGCTCCAGCAGATTAGCATTTGGTCTGATCTTCTTACAAAAAAAAATTCAACTCCGATGCGGCAGCCCAAACCGCCTTCAAAGAGTTTATTGATTCTCGCCCCCATGGTTTTTTTAGTAAAGGGATCAATGAACTACTGGGCAAAATTGCATAGATAATAACGGTGCATACTTTGATTAATTAAATATATTCTACATAAAAATCGACTTTATATTCCTCCGAATAATCATTTCATTAATAATGGAAGGGCACTACCAGGCAATTAAATGGATAACGTGAACGTGACTAAATTCAGAATCGATACTATGGGTTCAAAGGCTAGCCAGCTCTGTAATAATTTGACGAGACCCATACTAAAATTATCTTCTGTCATCATAATTTATTTGAACGCAACAACTTTTCGTTTAGAAATGGTTTGAAACCCAACAAGCCAGTTTAACTATAAAAAATATAAATACAAATATAAATATATAATTTATTTCAATTCACTTTCTACCTAATCAATATTCAGTATGATTAATATGGGAATTAATCCAATTATTTCAAAATTTTAATCTAAACTTAATGTCTGGTACCTAAACGATGGTACGCTGGGAGGTAAAGTTTATGATGTACAAAGTGATCTTATCGAAATTATTAGACAATTTAAAAATAACGGTCTCGATTTAAATAATTTCAAATGTGAACTTTTCTTTTCCGAAAAGATTTCTTTTTCCGATAAAATCATTTTGACCCTAAATTTTAGCTCTATCATACCAGGAATTAACGTAGTCCGTTCAGATTCACTTTACCTATTAGGTGCTCCTTTGTATCAACCTTGTTTGGAAACTCATTTCAAATTAAAGTTAAATCAATTTTTAGATCATGTTAACAAATTGTTTTTACTAAATTCGCATATTGCGCTTACTATTTTACAACATTGCATTCTTGTACCTAAATTTACGTACCTCCTTCACTAGAGTCCGGTTTGTAAATGTGGTGACTTTTTGAACGAAATTGTTTTCCATCTTAAATCAGCTCTAGGAAAAGTTCTAAGTTTATTTCTTAATGAATTAAGCTGAACTCAAGCTACGCTGCCAATTTATTTTGGTGGTGTCGGTGTAAGGAAAATGTCTAGTGTCGCTCTACCTGCCTTCCTTGCTTCCGTGCATAGCGTAAATAATTTATGTAATAAAATCCTTAATCACGATTCTGGACTTTCCTATGCAGAGGAGGCAAGGATGTCTTGGCTGTCTATCTGATCCAACGAAAATATCCCACTGGATTACTTCCAAAACACTGGGATGTTCCTTTGGTGCGGAGAGTAGAGAGAGATACGTTTCAATCTTTAGAAAGTAATTTAGAGTGTGCCCGTTTCCTAGGCTTCTCGTCTAAAGAATCGTGTAGTAGGCTTTACGCTTTACCATCAAGTAACTTGGACACTTTACTTGAAAGCTTACGCATTGCTGTAGGAATCCGTCTCTCTTTATTAGATAATATGTAATTTTAGATAGATTTAATCTTGTTAAAATATATATATAAAACGTTATATAAGATGTTCTTTTTCTAACGTAAACAAAACGTCAATCGATATTCGTACTTCCCCCCCCCCCCCCGTTCTGTCTACAACTCCTTGTACCAATGTTCTGTCTACAACTCCTTGTACCAATTTTTACTCACTCTTCTTGAAGACCTGGCTACGTGACCGATTTAACCCCGAAGACGATATCGTGCTTAGGAATATTCCTGTAGTTGCTGTGTTTGATAAGCTTGTCCCTGAACTAGACTTTAAAGACAAAGGATTTGAAACATAGAGCCAAAGTAACTGGATAATGAAATCAACATTTTTGGTTTTTTTATATTATAATATATCTTATGCCTCCGTCTGATTTTCCCCATGGAATGGACCAAATTTCCCAATGGACAATTACATTCCGAATCAATGAGTCGGCTTCCCAATTTGAATTTATCAAATGTTTGTGTATGCTAAAGAGCTACTTGAAACTGATTATTCGAGAAAATATTATATTTAGATTTGCAATTTGTCCATTGATGTTGAAATTTCCAACGATAAAAGAAAATATGGAGAGAATAAGCTATTTACCTGATTACATGGATTTCGTAAAACAGAGACTATTTTTACGGTGGTAGGGCCTCGCATCAGCTGTTGCACGAATGGGCTGGCTCGTCCGGGTAAGTACCACGACCTCCCAGAAAACGATGACAAAATATGCTTTCGCGTTTCGTCTGGTGAGTGAGGTGGCCGGAGCACAATTTTCAAAAGGAAATCCACGCATCTGGAACCCTCGGTGTAATGTCCATGAGCGGCGGTATTCACTTAACATCAGGTGAACCGTTCTGCTCGCTTGGCAACTTTTCACATAAAAAAAATCAGTGATAGCCTACTCTAATTGTGATTAAATAATATAATTTGTAATTCACTCATTAACACTGATTCATAGAAATAGCGAGGATTATCGGCGTAACCACCAGCTTTATCGCTGATAAAGTAGGTTAAAAATTATCTGTTTTGCTATATATTAAGAAAAATGTATTTTAAAATTAATTTAAAACTTATTTCATATGTAAAATTAATTATGATATCTTACATTTACGCAAATACTACATAGTACGTATTAACTTACTTAAGAACTAGTGTATTAATTTTTATGTAAAATTCGATGAGTAATAAGAAAGCGCAAGCGTCTATTTGAATTTGAATAAACATCGCATAGACACAAGCTTGATAAATTCGATAATAAATTCGCTCAGTATTTTCAACGATGGTTAAAATAAATTAAAAAAACATGCTCATTAAATGTCTATTGAGGGCTGTAATTAGAGATCACTAAATAAGTTATAGTCACAATTAAATTAAACTGTAACAGGCTTCAATAACTGTTGGCAAACTAGTTTAACGACAAGTTAAACGTCTGGTGTTTGGATGTCAAGAAATTGATGCGCGATTGAAGCGAATGCGCAAATCCGTTACCTTGTTTTATTTCATGTATGTACTATTCTTTGCTTGAGTATGAGTTTTTCATTATTTAAAAATAACAGTTTAGATTTAAAATTTTAACTTCTTTGTCTTCAACGTATTTGGCTGGGCATCGGTTCAGTGCTGTAGCTAATTTAAGCTAATTTACTGTCTATTAAAAAGAAATAGACTGGAGATCACTTAGCGTGTTGATTTGCTACTGACGTTAACTAGATATAAACCCGACATTAGCAAACTGCTAAATCTCCCTATATATTAACTAACTATTCGAACAGTTTATAATTTGATCTCCAAATAAACACTAAGAAATTTGTTATAAAAGACGTGAAAGTGAAAGAGATAAATATATTGACTGTTGTTTCTCAGTACATACTGTTGGCAACACTAAAGGAAGTCATTCATTGAGGTTGTTGGTAACACTAAAAGAAGTTTCATTCTGTAAGGTATAAATGAAGCTGCAAGAAACATCTCATGGTCTTCATCGTCTTTCTCTGGCTGTCATCAAGAAGTATACGCGATAGTGCTGCCCAATCGGTATCTAGAGTGGTATTTCATTAGTGATATCAAAGTGATAAAATAAGTAATTATACCAGTGTTATTGTTGTGCAAAGTGAAACTGCGGTGATTTGGTAAAAGTATTTATATTTCTACCTTCTTAGCTCGATAAAACAAAGTATAGCTAACAATACTAGAAGATGTTACGTATGCTCATAGAAATAAAGATAATTTTCAAGACTATGTATGTAATATGCATGATAAAAATACTAGGAACAACACAAGTTAATCCTACCCTCAACTAGATTGCGTAGAATAAATATTTTACTGGACAATGTATACGTTTCTATAACATAATCTCAAAGCGTTCAATGGGTATCAATTGCTAAATTTAAAATAGATTTTAAAGAACACTTGTGTGTTCAAGGCTATTATAATATTAATGACTAGCTGCTACCCGCGACTACGTTTGCGTAGAATAGACTGAAAGCATAACATTCAGACAGAAAACAGATATACATAGAATATGTATATAAATTATAGCCTATGTCTTATTCTGATGTATAAGCTATATTATTGTAGTTTTATTAAAATCCATTCATTAGTATTTGCGTGAAAGAGTAACAAACATCCATCCATACATACAAACTTTCACGTTTATAATATTAGTAAGCACTAGCGACCCTCCCCAACTTCGCAAGGGTGCAATTTGTTATACATATAAACCTTCCTCTTTAAATTCTCTTTAAAACCTCTTTAAACCGCATTAAGATCCGTTGCGTAGTTTTAAAGATCTAAGCATACATAGGGACAGACAGACAGCGGGATCACTTTGTTTTATACCATGTATTGATGTAACGGAAAGCGTTATTATTTGTAGTAGCATAGTAGACGATTGACACTAGTCAAGTTCTGAATGCGGGTGTAGGCAAATTATTTGGGCGCCCTTATTTGTAAACCATTTGCTTTGAAACTTCACCCGAACTTCTAAAAAGACTATAATAAATATACGTTTATTTGACTATTCAATTTAATTTTCTTATCATTTATTTTACAATGGTCGACTTTCCCTGAACGCAAACATTAGTTTTAACTTGCAATTTAATGACAAAATAAATTGATAGCTTTAAAATTTGTAGAAAAATGGGCGAAAAGTGTGGCAATCAGGCAACTTAGTGTTTAAAGCGTCTGGGTGCGAATCCAGAAATCCCCTTTTTTGAAGTAAGTTTTGTGGATGCCATAGTCACTGATTCATTAAATAAAACTATGAACGTGATTCCCAACCAGAAAATCGGTTTCAAATCTCAGACAAAGTTAGCAACAATGATTTGGACGCAGGTTTTCCGTTGAGCATCCATCCTGCTTGTTTGTCCGTTTTCTCCTTAAAAAAAAGTCCCTCGAGTAATGCCTACTAAGTACGCTAAGTACGCTTTTTCCATCCAGTCTTTGGAGATGTTGCTTGAGTTTAAATTCCAAAAAGGTAGGAGTAGTCTGTTATACTGATTTAAGGTATACATCTATATAAATAAAACGATAGTGTCTACTGTTTTGCACCCATCTATGGAAAACAACTGGCTATCTATCCAGCAGTTTTTCAGTGGAGAATTATTTTACTTCACACTTGGCCCTTATATATTTTACTAAGCCTAATATATTAATTCATGTTTCGTTTTGTACTTTGTTTGTGATTAGTAAATAAGTCTAAAAAAATATTGTAATGCATGTAATGTAGAGTTTCAGTTCACAACAACACAGTGATGTGTCGTGGTTTCCGATCCTTTGGTGATTTTTTCCTCTGAACATAAAAAACGAGGTTACCATAATAACTAACGCAGATAAAGTCGCGGGTATCAGATAGTATACTATAAATCAATGTGATGTTGATTATTAACGGTTGAAGATTGAAGTTATAACCAGATTTACTTTTACTTTAGTACTAACTTGCTTTTTTTTTTTTAGCGAGATGTCATCATTGCTATTCATTGATGATTACACCGTATCTCTAACGCGGCAGATTTTAAATAACTATTTCATCTTTTAAGTAACCTTTTAAACCTGAAGCGTATACTCTAGGTTTAAACGTCGATTTTGAAACGTTATAAAATCATTTACCAACAATAATTTTAAATGAATTTACAATAAAAAGCTTACAATAATAACTTTTTATTACTATTTAATTGCTTGATCGAGAGTTGCAGAACGTATATCTGCTTTAAGTAATTATTTTCTTTCAAATACGTCATTGTAAAACTTCAGAGTTGTGTGGCTCGTAATAAATCATACACGTGTAGAACTTACCCTCTTTCCCTTAAAGCATACCTTTTCAGGGCGAGTGTCGTTAACGACCGAGCTTTGTGCCAGCCCGTCTTCCTCCGCTAGAGTGCCACTCCAGAAAAGGTAGAAAGCTGTACTGATCACATACAAAAAGCGTAATTAAGGAAATAGTTACAGTCAAGTATCTATGTAACGAACATACATAGTGGTATATGTTGCTATATATGTGTAGTTTAGCAAGTGAGCAAATTGTGATACATGTGATATCGCAACAGATATCGCCTGGATTACCCACATTTAGAACCGAAAAAGGTAAAAAAGCATTAGATTTTATTGAACTAAACCATACATCAAACTGCCCTAGATAATGTAACCAGTACATTATTTAAAAGACGCTTCGGTAGTAACTTTGCTTTCAAAATTCTGCTTACAAAATATCATCTATAAATTCTGCAAAACTACTTGAACATAATTTGAATCTATCTATATCACGTTTTAAGGGAACTATTTAATGATCATTTGTGATAAATGTATGTCTTTAACTTGAATATTACAGTACTAACATATAGCCTGATATCCTTCACACCGTATCTATCGATATCTGAAAGAAGTTATCAAACCCACTAAGTTACCAGAAGTTATCAAAACATAGACACTTATTACCACGCGTGGGAAACATATCATTTATATTATTAACTAGCTGTACCCGTGACTTCGTCCGCGTGGAATTTAAAATACAAAAAATCTAAATTAAAGTAGCCTAAGTTACTGCTTATTACATCAGCTATCTGCCAGGTCCAGCCGTTTCAGAGATTAGCCGGAACAAACAGGCAGACACACAGACATAAATTGTGAATAATGTTATTTTGGTACATGTACCGTGTATACATCCATATGCATTTAGTAAAAAGCGGTTATTATAATATTACAAATAGACACTCCAATTTTATTTATGTGTATAGATATCAAATTATACGTTAGCATTTGAAAAGACTTGGCACCAAGCCGTCAGCAAATTTTCGATCTGAGATTGCGTCCGATAAATGGTGTCATCACCCCTGAGTATCGTTAGAAGACGAGGTAAAAATTTGCAGTCAATTCAGGCTCTGTTGAAAGAGCAGGTGATTTATAGAGAGAACCGAAATTTCATAATTTAACCAGTTTTTAACGCATTATGAATTGGATCAAAAACAGTCTACACTTCTGACTTTGTATTTTATAAACTGTTTAATTATTATATACACAACAATTAACTTTCTCTTATTTAAATAAATATATTTCTCTTATTTTAATAAATAAATGCTTAAATAAGCATTTATTAAAACTATTAAAATAGAATTAAGTTTCGAGCCGTGATAGCTCAGTGTCCGGGCGCTCGCCTTTAATTCAATATACTCGAGCAACCTGAGTTCGATCCCCGGTGCCGGCACCAATGAAGTTTTTAACTTTAAGTGCTGACTTATCACGTGCTCCGCGGTGAAGGAAAACATCGTGAGGAAACCTGCATATTTTCGAAATAATAACAAAAAATATTTCGAAGATATGTGAAGTTCGCCAATCCGCAGTGGGGCCGCGTGGTGGACTATGCCCTGATACCCTCTGTATAGAGGAGGCCTTTGCCCAGCAGTGGGACATGTATAGGCTGTTACTTTACTTTTTACTTTTTTCTGAAAACTTATCAAACTTTGCTTTAATAATTTGCACGTACACTTGACCATTGATTATTTGAAACAATTTATAAAATGCTTAAGAAGGTGGAATTTAACGTAACAATTGTTTTCTATCTCGAATTATGACCTTTGTCACCATTCAATTAAAACCAAAAAAAGTACAGGTACATGGTATTTGTACATGGTTAGCAAATGTTGAAAGTACTTGTTTTGAATTTTGTTTTAATTGCATCTCAGAGATCTTTTGATAGCTCGGTAATTTATTCACTATTAAATACTGCGTAAGGCGTTTACCACATGAGTTGGTAATTTTGTCATTGATAATTTATTCATTCTACTCTGGAGCCGACATGTAAACTCAACCAAGCAGCATATAAAGAAAGACGCTTGTACTAAGACCGCGCGTAATAGAAGCCATATTTTGTCAAGTAAGTAAACTACCTTCAGCTATACCTAACATGAGTAGACTGAAAACTTATAGTATAAAAAAAACTAATAAATAGCATAAACAGGCTTTCATAATGCATAGTTAATGGAGTGAAATAATTCGTCCTCATCCATTTGCTGTCTATGTAATTACTGTAGCAGTTATCGATGCGGAACGAGTAATAAGCTTAATTAAGCTAGTTCTGTCTACTACCCACGGCTAAATCGTGACATTCTACGAGTAGAATTTGAATCAAATATCAAGGCACGTCATTATAAATGCAAAAAAACTTGTGGAACTAATATAACCTTAATTAAATCCGATAGTATAAAGCGCTGTTTTTTTATGTGAGAAAGTGGCAAACGAGCAGATGGTTCACCCGATGTTAAGTGATCACCGCTGATTATATCTGTAAAACCCTTAGGGTTACAGACCCATTGCTACCTTTTAATAAAGTGGGACCCGGCTACCTCACTCGAAACGCAGAATTGTTACACTTCCAACTCACCGTCGGTCTTCTGTGAGGTCGTGGTCGGACCGAGTTACCTGGACGGACCTGCTCATTGGTGCAACAGCAAAGGCTGTTGCGTGACCCTCAGGACTACTTCTGAAATTTAATTTAAATATAGCATATTTTTAATCGCTTGTTAATTAAGGCGAGGTTTTGGGTTTATTTTAAGATGAAAACCGCTCACACAATCAAAATAAAAAAGTATTCAATTGGAATTTCCGTTATATTATTTTGCATTTTGGACTGTGGTTGAGCAGAAAATTCTGCTGCAGTACCCTAAAAAGCAGAAGTAGTTACGCTTCAAGTAATGTCAGCGTGAAGTAAAAGCTTTATTCTAATAGCTTCGTGTAAGTATCTATATCTAGTGGGTGAGGTATCCCATGCACCACTTTCCTAAACATCGCGTAAACTCTGATGTTATAGCCGTACATAGGTAATGGTGATCCCACGTCATCAAAAGTATATTTGATGTTAACTTTTAATTTAAGTTGTACACACTAAAACCTTTAGTGCATTCAAAACAGTTCGCCTCTAACGTCCTTCAAAACGATAGCTCCCGAAGTTAGCAAAACATTATCAACTGTGCTAAGTGATGTTATAAATTTGTTCTGAGAAGTCTTTATAATATATCGCGTGGGGTAAAAATAGCAATGCTTTAAAACTAAATTGATTTAGCGACGTCTTTTTTGCTTCAAACCCTTTGCTCTGAAAAAAGTCAACGCAAATTATATCGTAGTGTTAGGTTAATTGAAAACGCAGAGTTGCATGTTTCCCAAGCCTTGTTAACGACCCCGCTGTTTCTGACTTCACTGTACTGTTTTGCTCGTTAACAAAAATGCCGCTCACATATCTGGTTTCTGCCAATGAATTATGAACCCTGAAGATATTTACATAAAATTATTATTGTGTTATGTCCTGGTAAAAATACAGTATTTCATATTAATCGTTTTGCTAAAAATAACGTTGCCCTATACAAGACGTAAATGAAATTTCGTTGGTATTATGGTTTAAGTTTTTAAGGTTCCGTACCCAAACCTACTACTCTCACTCCGCTGTTTGTCTGTCTGTCTGTCTATCTGTCTGTCACCAGGCTGTGTCTGTACTGTCTCTTGAGCCGTGAAAGTTAGACAGTTGAAAATTTACAAACATTTTTTAAAAATGATGTATTTCTGTTGCCACTATAACAAAAAATACAAAAAAACACAATAAAAAATATTTAAGCATGGCTGCCATACAACCGACATTATTTTTTGCCGTTTTTATAGATTATGGTACGAAATCCTTCGTGCGCGAGTCCGACTCGCACTTGGCCGGTTTTTTAAATCTTTTACGCTTCATATGTTTTATCACGACTTTCTAATTTTAGTGGGTGTTACATTTTTCTTAATGCCACAGTATGTAAAGATTGTTCATGTTTCTTCTGCTTTTTATTAACTATTAATTTTAGGAAATGAACATTAGACATTTCACAAGGGTATAGAGCGTAGACATTGTACTGGCCCTACAGTGTGAAATATGAAAAGAAATGTCGTTGCGTTTAAAGGCCGAAGAAATATTAAATAAGGATTTATGTGACCACCGGACTAAACCCGCACCAAATTGGACGCACCAACTTGGAGTGTAAAGACACCACACGAATCTGTCGATTTTCATCCTCCAAATACGATAATTTTGTTTGTTTACGTAAACACTAAATCTTAAATGAGACAACTATGTGAGTAAAATCCCAAAAGTACTCCAACCTGATATTACACGGATATTTCCGATAACATACCGTTCGTATTCGCATATGAAACTAAAACGTGCTAAAACGGTTTATTTGGATCTTCAACGACCTAAGGTTTCAACTATAACGAGTCAAAATCAAAATCATAAAAATATTTATTCAAATAGACGCTTGCGCGGAGTAAACTTATACAGCGTGTCTACCACCGCGACAATAAATGAACACACGTCTAACGCTACTTGCCAATAATCATAAAAACGTTAACGTTTTAATATTAACGTTAAAAAATCCATCATTAAAAAAATATTTTTCAAACAAATTAAGTAAAATATAAACAAAATTTGTAACATTCTATACACTATAACTGACTGATTCATACATTCAGAGACTTTTTCATTCATTGCCACAGCGCCGCATTACAAGCCTCTCCTTCTAACAGTATGTTTTGTCTCTTTTAAATTCATTCAACCCATTCATATGCTTTGTGACCTTTACAAATGAATTTTACATTAAAGTTACGTAAGTGTTCTAAAATTCTTTAAAATTTGATATCTCTGTAAATATTGATGTTTAAAGAATGTAAATTTTTAATACAATTTTAAAAAGTTATCCTCTATATGTGTGTTAATTTATAGTCTAAATAATATATTGTCTAATATTGGTAAAGACACGTTGTATATCTGCAATTTTTTCATTTACCTACTAATCTTGCCTGTGTGTGATTCGTTAAGCAGCCAGTACCCTCTTCGTTTAGAGTGGCAGTATTTGACAATCGACTGTTCCTATGAATAAAACATTAATAATGTTGCATGTATGGCATATAGCATGTATCATCAGACAGCCATTGAACTATAAACTGACTTCTGTCATAAAAATGTTGTGATTCTCATCAGCAATAATTAGTATGTGCATATCTTTTGTTTAATTCATATAAAATGGTTATCTGCATGCAATGACTGCTTATTTATTTTATTCATTAAACGCCGTGGACGCATAATAATCGTTCAGTTAAAAGAAAGAAAGAAACATTTATTTGCTACATATAAAACAAAATACATTAGATACTTAAAACTAAACAACTACAAATCGAATGCACCAAAATATTCTCCAGTCAGCTTTAGATTACAAGTTGCTAAAGATTGCAAGTAAATGCAAGTTTTCAATGGAACCATGGGGATTTGGACAGCGGGACCAGTTGTCAAAATCATTCAATATAACACAAACCATCTGAATGAAAATATTCACGTTCTAAAGAAAGTTAACTTTACTGTATTACGTTCAAGTTTAACTGCCGCCAGTGTGAAATTTAGTGACGCAGTTCTCTTTACTGAACACTGACATTTAAAACAATACGTTAAACACATGTACAGTTTCCTTTTTTATGTTTTCTCTTGTTGAATTGTAAATCATATTGTGAAATCTCACAAAAAAGCAACATAAATCTACGTAACGTGGTTTACTCGCCGACTCATGACGCTTTTTAGCTATAAGATATCACGCTTCCGCAATAACTTAAAGAAATAATAAAGTGTGTATTGATATAAATCATTTTCAGTTGAAATTGTTCAAGATTCGGGATAAAATACAACATCGTTCAATAAATACAATGCAGCTTTTGAAATAAATAATTTATGTCATTGATTTATTTTTGCGGAAAGTAACTTTGATTAACTAATACTAAGACATAAATTAATTTATAGTACCTGGAGGACCGAGCTTTGTTCGGTTTATTTTTTATTTGGTTAATCATGTATTTTGGAAATTACATTTAGATACAAATTACTGAGTAATGAAATATGCATAATATTTTTCGATCTTACCGACGTAATAATAAGAAAATATGAACTGGTGTTTTTCACAAAAGAAAGAACTTTAAAAAAAAGGAAAAATAACAAAATCATCTGGATTGACAAAAAATAAAAAATAAAGAAAGCAATGATCTGGAATCGAAAAAAAGTATGACATGAACCACGGCTTTTTGTTTCAGAGCCAACCGATTACCGACCGAGAAATTATAAAATTTTTTTTGGACGTCGTTTTTTGGGGGCTAATTTACCGTCACTTTCGAATGATATTTTTCATTCCGTGAAAACAGGGATAAAAGGACATTTTCTAAAAATGAAACCTAGGCAGATCGATTTTTCGCCCCCGAATCTACGCACATACTAATTTTCATGAAAATCGCTGGAGCCGTTTCAGAGATTCCGATTATATATATACAAGCTCGTTTACAGCTATTCTTAGAAAACTCTAAATAAAACATTTTTAACTAAATATCTTTACAAAACATTTTTACACAATATTCTCTAGTTCAAAACTAAGCTACGCTTGTACTATGGATACTAGATCACTAATAAACAAACTTAAACATACTTTTCTTTTGTAAATAAATAAATATACATATATATAAGCACCCAGACACTAGAAAACACTATTTTGAACAAACAATATTTTCCATTAGTGGGGATCGAACCCACACCCTCTGGCACAAGAGGTAGGTACACTACCCACTACGCCATTTGGGTCGGGGGTCAGAAGACTATGGAACAGAATCAAATAGTTCCCAATGAAAAAAGACAAACAATACTGCTTTCAAAAGTTATTAGTATAATATGTTAAAATAAGTATTTAAGTCATCTACTAAAAGGTAATCAAGTCAACAATAGATATAAAGTAGGTACTATAAAATATACGTGCATTGTTCCACGTACAAGTATCGTAGACAACGAATTTAGTGTGCTTGGCCTGTTGGAAGACAAATTATGCAAATTGCACTTATAAACGTAAAGATTCACTCGAATAAAGTAAAACTGCAAATGAAATCAAAAAGTAAAATATTAGTTCAAGAAATGCTGGACTTAGTAAAATACTGGACTTTTTTAAATTATTTTTTAATGCTAGTCTCTGCACTCAAGATGTTACTTTAAATTTTAAATTTTTTATAGAATGCAAAAAGATGTCGATGACCTACGGCGCGAAAATCTTGAGTGATAGATGTCTTGTCGCGTAGCTTAGTTGCGTGGTAAAGTGTTTGGACGCAAAACCAGAAGATGCCGGTTCGAATCCCATAGCGCCGAAAGATACACAAGCACTGTTAATGCTGTATAAGGAAAATACAAACATTAAGAGATTCTAGTAATTAGCATAAGAGCCCCTTTTGTATGTATCCTGTACAACTTTCATTTTCCCAGGAGTGTCGCTCTAAGGAGAAAAGGACGCACGGAATTATGACGGTCAGAATGAAAGCTTGGTCTCTAACGACACTCGCCTTGAAAAGTAGGGCGTTAGGAAGCGAAAAGTACAGGCAGTTAAGGATGACTCATTACAAGGTACACAAACCTCACACCTTACCTACCTAAGAGATTTACAGAAGGAAAACTTTAAATATTAAAGTTTTTTATAGTGCTAATCTATAGCTCAGTGGCTAGAGCGTCAGGCCGCGATTGCCGAAGACGTGGGTTCGATTCCCACAGCGGCGACAATCTTTTCGTACTTTTTCCACATGTTTTAAGGAAAACTTTAAATTGAAAATTGAGGGACAAGCTAAATAAACAATGTTCATTAATTATATTTAAATCACATAAACAATTCGTATGTTTTAAAAAATGTTTAAATATTCCATTGCTGAAGGTTAAATCTGACCGAAAACTTATTCTTCTTATCTTTGTCTTTATTAAAATATGTCTTGAACATCTCTGAGTGATAATGATGACATCTCGCGATAATTTAAAACGCACCTAATAACGACCCCTTAAAATCCGCACCCATTACCGCCCGTTTTATGAAATTATTATTTTAAAGTGTTGTATTAAAATTAGATAAATATCTGCTTTAGAGAAAATATAGATGTATTTGTATTGCAAATATTTATTACTTGCTTTGGTGTGTAAACCACCGATTTAAAGAATATTTGCACATTTCATCGAGGGAGTCCTGAAATAGCGCTTATTTCATAGTGTCACGCTCCCGACTACGTAAGGTTACCTTTTTTTTTTTAGCAGAAAATATAATCTTAAAGCAATCTAATGTACCTTATAATTACATTACCTTACTTTCATTAACACAAATGATAACTAATTTTCATGAGATACAGCTTAATTAGCCTAAAATTCAATTTTAAAATGTGGTGGTAATACGAACCATAATCACAATTTTCTTCCCATTACCTATGATGCTGTTAGGTTTATGACAAGCATTTTAATTAAGTGCAAAGATTAATACGATAAACAATTTAAATTTCTAAGCATTTTAATTCCCATTTTTCCATAAAGTGGAAGTGTTGTATTTCTGCGTTTCCTCTGGTAAGTGAGGTAGCCGGGGCCCACTTTATTAAAAGAGGACAACGCATCTACAACCCTACGAGTGTTCCAAATGTACTTTCGCGACGGTTATCACTTAAATGATGAACCGCCAGTTCGCTTGCCGTCTTCTAACATAAAAAATGCACAGATTAGCACTATAAACATTCAATAGACTGCTAAACTTAAGGTTTTATAGTAATTTTATTTTTACGTAGATTGTATAACTGTTATATGATGCCATATGTAATAGTTTGCAATCATTATAATTTGTTGTGTACAATTTATATCAATAAATAATTAATAATAAAGAATTAATCACACGAGCATTTTTATTTAACTCGAATTATTCTGTTCATTTAGCGGTCGGTAATAGGTGCCACAAAAACGGTAATAGGAACATACCCCATGTTCTGGGTCGGTAATAGGGAACCTACCATAAGCCCTTTTCAAAAATGTATTTCTTAATTATTATTTCATTTTGCTAATTATTTTTTAAATCAAACTAAAAATATTGATAATTTTAGTACTTGAAAAAATAAAATAAAAAAATGCCAGTTATTAAAGATGTTCTTATTTTTTGCATGACAATCTGAACTTGTGTTAAAATGGCGGTAATAGGTGCGTTTACTAAATAATTTTCAGCAGTGAAAATAAGCACTGTGTTGGAGTTTTGACTTCCGGCACAGCATAATCGTGAGTGCTGACCTAATTTCCCAATAATAAGGCGTACCTACAATTATTTTCCTTTAAATTGATTTATTTTTCTTTTGTTTTATATCACCATAGTTTTTGTAAGTGGAGATTTTGTTTTGTTTTTTTACTGTAGTTAGTATTATTTGAATATTTTATTTCTTAACTTTTTTGTTAACGTTATTGATGTGTGCGTCCTTTTTTGATAAATAAAGGCTAAGTATATTAAATACCCTAGATACTTATTGTATTATTTTAATATATAGTATAAATTTATATTAATATATTTTAATAATAATTTATCTATTAAAATATTAATCTTATTGTATTATTATTTTAATTTGTACTAGTATACACAATAGTTATTTTAATTAAAGACGAGTCGGAATTTATTTCCTAAAATATTTTACTCATTAGTTTGAACAAAGAAGGCTATTCAAAAGTAAAAGTTAATTACAACCATCTTTTCAATTTAAAAACATATGCATAACAGGACGTGGCTGAAACAAATTAAGAAAATTTTAATAGAAGTGTGCTGGAACGTTGTGGATCTATTCTATAACCGAAACTGACGCAAATGGTGCGAAGGTGTACGTTTTGCGGCTGAAAAATGAAAAATGTTCTACTTTGTAGAGCCCAATTTTTTTATAGGTTGGCAACGCATTTGAGAAATAGATCGGGGCACTGGTAATAATTTAAGGTCAAGCGACCCTCTGGTCCCTTCTGAACTATGGACATAAAATAAATAATATAATATTTATAAAACAATATGATATAAGTTCTCGTAGTACAAATGAATGTTTCCAGCAATCAGCAATTGAAAAATAATATTCCACAATAATAATTCATCTTCATTTTCGCAGATTAGGCAAGAGAAACAAAATTTAAATGGCACCAATCGTAACATAAAATTTAACAGCCTACAAATATTTTAAAATTTGCTCTCACATAACTCATAATCCTTGCCGCATCGATTCAGAAGCGGAACAAAGAGGTGATATGAAACAGTTAATGTTTTATCTATACCATTTTATTAGAGCAATTACTTTGACGCAATTCAAAATATTTACAGTTTAACATGTTAATTACGCAGTAATTTGTCAGTAACGATATCTGCCGGCCAAAAACAAAAAGGGAAATTATTCAGGCGCTCATTATTTCATCATTCGCGCTTTACCCAAGGGATTAATTAAGATTGGACACGTTTAAGTAATAACTGATAAACGAAATAAAAGTAATTGCGAAAATCGGGAATTGAAATTTATATTCCACTCAATAAACGCCGTAAATTAGTTTCAATTAACAAAAAATGTAAACTCTACGACATGACAGGAAAAAAACCAATATATACCTAATGCATAGTTTTCAAGTAGTGGGGATCGATCGAAGCCCTGTATTGCAAGAGATAGATTCACTATCCACTACGGCTATCAGGTCGCCGAAATCAAAACCGTCCGGTATATTATTTTTTATACTACCTGAGCAAGTTTCACTCGGCGTTTCCTGTATAAAGTTATTTCATAATTTGAATAATTTCTCTTAGTTTTGAGGTAACAGTAGGTTAACGGCTCCTAACAATGCAAATAGCTCAGTAACTTATTGGATGGCTCGCTGTGTGATCGCTCACAATATGCTTTCGATTCCGAATGAAAAAAAAAGTGAAATCGAATCAAGGTGTCTAACTCCCATTTTTAATATTCTATCTACTGATCGATTTGGTTGAATTTTGACGTAAGTATCCTAGAGCCAATGTCAAATACCTATCCCTGTAAATAAATAAAATTAAAAGATAAACCTAACCTCGATACAAAATTTCATATCAATCGTTATAGTTGTTCCCGAGATACACGACATATGTATATTTGTTTATACATAAAATATTATATCATATTATTATCAATCCTTACCAGCAATATTAAAATAGGATTGGTAGATGAGAAAATGACATTGATGATGCTTGTCCAGTTCTCTAAAGCTTTTAGCAAGTTGATCATGATATCCTCCTTGTTAATATGTAAGATACAGTGTTATGTCATACCCTACAGCTTTAATATTGTAGAGAGTACTGTCACGTTTCCTATTTCGTATTCATCACATGAATTCCTATCATATTCCCTTTATCCGTCTATAGTCTATTAGTAGTCTTATTCTTATCAGACGTTATAGATGTGTTTTCGTACATCTAAATAAAAATTCAGAATCAGATCACTTGTTTCGGATATTATGAATGAGATACTAACCATTTCCAAACAAATTTTATCCCTTATTAATACTGATCAAGATGAGTGTTAATCGTGTGCACAGTTTATGCATAGGAGATCCTGGAACCTCCTCTAATGGGTGACCACTGAGGAGTTGGGATGGGTTTTAGTGGGTTAGAACCACCATATACCTGTCTCCAAGAGACACATATATATCTTTTGATTATTTCCTCCACGATAAAAAAGTATAACATTTAGCCTATGTTATAAAGGCGTTTTAAATATATATCTACAAATTTATGTGCAGGTCACAGAAATACTTGACCCTTTTAGGAACACAAACCCGAGCGCCATCGACAATAGCTTAGTAACTGCTCCACTAAGTCATGAATTCCAATTATGTTCATAGGTTGCAAAAACATAACTGTCATTTTCAAACGCAGAGTCGTCCGTGTCATTACTTAACGAATCGTGTCTGGACATACAGGCGATATGAGGAGCATAACGAACGTTGAAGCACAAATACCTGTAGAGTCTAAATACACGGAAACACACGTCTAGTTCATTTGCTTGCCCGGCCCGTTCGTTTGTTTTCCCTTTAACGGTAATAGCACACATGCCAAGTCGGAACGTAAACGCATCAACTCGACTCGTTCAGTACTATTTGTATAAAACTGCCTACGCAAGCGTGGATGGAACCTGCTAACGTTCCAACTACCAATCACTGGGCGACGATCGCGCGCAAATTTTATTGACTTTGTTTATATTACAAACAAAATTTCGATGCAAAAGGAGTAACTCAATGAAGAAGTGTAAAAATGTACGCGATTTTAATACCGCGACAACGCGTAAGGTGACAGGTATTTTTTTTTTATTAATGAAAAACAAAACCGACTTCAAGTATCTCGCTCTGTATCCATTTTATAATTGTATTTCAGGAGTTCCCTAAGTATCTCCGGAATCCAAGATCCAATGAAATTAATATGAGACCACATGGGAAGCACCAGCTTTCAAATAAAAAAAGAATCATCTAAATCGATTCGCTCAGTCGAAAGTTCTGACGTAACAAACATATAAACAAAAATAAGTTACAGTCGAATTGAGAAACACCTCCGTTCTTGAAGACGGTTGAAATGGACGAGACATGGAGACAAATTAGTAATACTTTAAATCTGCAATCTATATAGCGATATGTTTCTTCTAAATCTTTCTTATGAATAACAACACGTTGTTTCGGTTACGAATGGAGACAAGTATGCAACAAGCTCTAACTTCACGATAGCGATCTGAAGTGACGAGTCTTCTGTAAGGCCAAGTAACCCAGACGAACCTGCCCATTTATCCAACGGCCAAAGTTACTCTGCCACAGTAAAAGTAGATTTTTTCGGTTTGCACAGTGCCGTAAATACCGATGCAGGTAAACTTATAGTAAAATAATACCAGTAAAAAGTAAATGATAGGACTAGATATCACATCATCATCCCACACACCAAGCTTTATTGATCAGGACACCGTGTATAGTCTTGTATAATTTATATAATTCGATAGCATTTTGCACAAGTTGACACTTAACGTTATTTTACAATTTATTGCGTATATACAATTCAATATATAAAACATGAATGATTTTACCAAACCCATGTTTTGGCTTTCAGTGTACTATTAAAACTTCATCGAACGCAGAGCTCGTGGGGTAACCATAACCCACGAGCTTGGTACAGCCCTCCGCGTTGCTCGCCACGCACGTGCTCATGCGTTCGCTATCTTAAACTGGAGGTATTTCACCTACGGGCTGACGACCCCGTGACAGTATCAATCGATGACTGGGAGCCATGAAAACCACCATGGAACGAGGGCGTACCTTGTGTTGTTGGTTATGCCGTGTTAGGCGAGCAAGAACTAATTGGTTTTATGTGTTAGCACTATATGTGGGTACAGTGTTTTTTAACGAGACACCCGATGGTATCCATGTCCGCTTCTTCGCCAGTTTCGATTATAATGTCGGACATATGTTACCTACGCCAGAGGGTTAGAATGATTTTCGGCTCTTTTGATTTAACGTTTGGTTAACTCTTTAGACTGTTAGCGTAGCGTCGGAAGTATGCAATCGCTATGCAGGTCGACGTTACGATGGCATGGATAAACTGGCACCGGTAGTGAGGCGAATGAACGTACTTTAAATTACGTGAAATTTATGCAGGTTTGAGGGGTAAAATGGAAAATTACATTTATCGACAATGAAAGAAGGAAACGCTGCTATTAATCTGTGATTCAATGACATATTTATTAATTGAAAAAATATATATTTCTCATTATGTAATAAGTAATAATAGACGACACACTTCATTATTAGAAAATTATAGGAAAGGCTTATAAATGTTCAAAAAGTATGCTTAAAATCTTTTAACATAATAAACTTATATTATTTCTCACATTTACGTATACGTACGTATCTTATTAAATAAATCCAATACGGTATCACGGGCGCATTTACAGCGTTGCTTTTAGTTTAGAGACGAAATCATATTTAAGAGCTTTTAATATTTTTTTAAACTGGTTTCATTTTGAAGTAATTATGATGATAGTACTTAATTTATGATTAAAAAGTTTTCGTGGAAGTACAGATATTAATAAAAAGAATGACTCGGTCGCGTAGTTAGTAAGTTATTTGCTAATGCACCGTAGGTTCTGTATTCAAAGCCCACAAGGGACAACTATCACACAGGTAATTGTTTATTCTTAAGGAGAGTTGATATCAGGCGGCTACCGGCTGCCGACAGGGCTCTCGCCTAGTCGTAGCGGAGAGATTTATGGTGGAGCTAAATGGCACTCAAATTGGGCCGGACTGAGTTGTAAGGCCAGCCAAACAAGGCCACTAAGAGTGGCCAAGTTTGAGGTTGAGGATGATACAACCCCTCTCCCTTTCGTCTACAGCCGAAGTCGATTCACAGAGAAAGAAGAATGTTGGTATTGCGTTTGACCACTGTCTTATCTTCTGCGTATCTTCTGCGACTCGGGGAGGCTGCACTACTGATGCAGCAGTGGTGGACTCGCGGAGGGTTAAGGTGTGTTGGTTTGGCGTTGCGCCACTATCCCTACCCTCCGCAACAGAAAGTGGGGAGTGGCCAAACTATAGACAAGGTTCACCGCTGGTTGCTTAGAGGCTCAATCGTCAGCACCCAGGCCTCTGAGTAGCGAACTTGTCGGAGACCGTTGCCCGTATTTAAAAGGGTCGAATAGCAAGGCGCGCTTAATGTTTCAACGCTTCTTACTACCTCGCGAAGGGGGAGCTTCTTCCCAAGGAGGGGCTTCAACAGCCTTCCACCATCCCTGCTAGCGGTTGTGGAATTATTTAAAAGCATACCCGTAATCCCGCGAAACGCGTCCCGGAATCAAACATTATAAGGGTTTAATACGTGTAGGGCGGATAGAAGATAGATCCCCACTAGATGATCCTGTGCAAGTGGACGGGGAGTCTATAGATGCAGGTGGCTCAAGATCGTGCTTCTTGGCAGTATTCGGGCGAGGCATGTTCAGCAGTGGGCTCAAACAGACTGAATGATGAATCCGTCTGAGTTTGAAATAGTCCTAAGTCGCACGTATTAAAGTTTATGTTTTAATGTGAAAAGTTGCCAAACGAGCAGACGGTTCACCTTCATGGACATCTGCTACACCCGAGGGTTACAGATGCGTTGACAACCTTTTGAAAATTGGGCTCCGGCTACCTCACTCACCAGACGAAACGCGAAAGTATTTGTCATACTTCACATTCGTGCAACAGCCGAGACTGCTGCGTGGCCCTACCACCTAATTGTATAAGTTATAAAGGCCGGTGGCAAAAATGAAACAAAACCACTAAACAGATATTAATAAAAAACACGTGTGCCTTTCACGTTAGCAGCCGTGACTTAATTCCACACTGACTCACACAAGACTAATCTGTGTTATACTAATGGCCTTAGCTTCATGAGTCTCTTAGAATGCTTATACGGTTGAGGATGTCAGAAGAGAAGGTACTCTCTCGAACGGAATAATCCATGTATCATAATGAATCATTAACGTCCTCACCTATACTTGCATGGAAGCTTTCATCAATGAGGTATCTTATGCTTCACGCATATACTACATCTTACATATTGAAACAAAACATAATAAATATTTTTGTAATTATCTTTAACAGATTCCATTTTATTCTCCCCTCAGAAATAATAAAAAATCTGGCCATCGACGCAAAATTTGTTCCTGTTTTTTGTAATGGTTCTTGTATATTGCCGGACATGGTGAGACCCATTTCTGACCCACTGAACTGATCCCAAACCACCATAAACATTAACGTAACAGCGTCACTTTAAATGACGCTACCGAACTGAACACCTGATCACGTACAAACTGTACTAATAAGATTGTTAATGGGTGATTAAACGTAAACTAAGTAGCATTAACCGAAATCAAAGCACCCCCGCTATTATCGACGGTTCGCCAGTTTCCATTTAAAGTTTTCCCATTCGTTGACCGGAATTGCAATTTAACTTTATCCGCCAAGAAATGGGTAAACGAATAAATTTTAATTGCAAACATGAGTGTTGCTTCTACGAAAAATGTGTATGTTTAGACATTTATCACGTAGAAAAACCTCGTTACATTAACGTAGAATTTTCTTCAATATTTCGAAAATGGTCACACAGCAAATCAACGCTACAATTTTCTTCGAAATATTACTGAACGGATTTACTTATTTTGAGGTAATAATGGATGTTTTCGGCAGATACATTCGTATAGCCACAAATGTTATCATTCATTTATATGTTTTTCTAATTTAATTTACTCCGAACTTATTTCAGAAACAGCTGATTTTGAATAAATGTAAACTTCGTAAAAACCTTCGTAAACGAAGGTGACGGTAAGTTTAACGCAATAGATAGACGTTGCCATTTTGAGTAGGAACTACAATCTACTTCCTCCCAGCTTGTTCCGGATATACCGGCAGCGTGACACGCTGTCGGCTATGATGGATTGTGAACCAACTTAACCGCTTTACATGAAGCTCTCTTTAGATTATTTAAACGTGAAATTATCACGTCAGGAACAGCTTGTTAAGAAATAAACTGTGAAAGGAAATAAAAATACTAGCCGCAGAAATCGATTTTGCCGTATCGATGAGACATGACTTTTACATACATTTTAAAAATATAGAAGAACTTGAGATTCAAAAATCAAGAATCAAAATAAGTCTAATATTCTTATGTAACAATGGCAAAAAAATGACTCTTGACCTATGTACCTTAAAATTTTATGTGTAAATAAGTTATCTAAGAGACACATTTTCACGAATCGTTTTAAGATTTACTGTGACATTATGCGGTGACATTATTTAAATATAGTTACCGACAGAATGCGCAAAACTCAATCCACAAAAAAAACTATTTGTTTAAATAAAAATATAGATTTATTTTCTACGAATGGGTTTTCTTGTAATCGGTAAAGTAGCCATAACACAATCAAGCTCCTTAGCTTAGGGATTGAGAAAGAAATGGGACGTAAATGTACTATTTACTTGAATTATCGTACCTATCTTATCGAAATTTGGAAATGAATTTATGACGCACAAAATCTATTTATTAATTTTTAAGCAGTAGTTTATTAAATTTCTTTAAAATAATAATTAAAACTTAAACAATTTACCTTTAAAACAATTTCAAAACTTAGAGCACGATAAACTGTGCTTTCGCATCTATGCGATGTGTGCAATATAAACTTGTCTAAACACACTGTACCTAGTGGTAACAATTGGGCGCGGGGTGGCACGGCGCCACGTGTTAGTAAGTACATATTAACAAACTTGCGACAAACAATCACGTCGCTTGTATTAACTGAAGTTTACTTTCAGTCCGGAGACTGTAACATAATCTAACGTCGAAACTATGGAAAAGCTATTTTCCGCACGTTGAATGTACATACCCTACCCAAATAGAACCACTCATGTGTATATGAATGCGCTGGGTTGTCGGTTATGAGTCGTCGAAGTAGGGTATGCAGACCTAATCTCAACGACTGTCTACTGTATTCTTAATCGCCGGCTGCGATCGGTTAGAACCGTTACGAAATACTTTTAGTAAACACAGTGGAGCTTCGCTGGGCTCGTAGAGGAGGGCTAACTACGTTTTTGTTATTCGTGTTTATGTGTTCATTCGCGTTTAGTTCGGGCCGATAATTTGCTGCGGTTGCGAAGGCATGAATCGCGGCCCTTTCAAAGTTTTGTTAAATCTTTTAAACAACCGAATAGTGTCTGCAGTCTCTATGCACTATGTCTACGTTTCTTTAATACTGGCGTGCGCCTGTTGTTAATCGGATGAATATATTTTGTAAGAACTGAAGTTTTTTCAGATGTTCTTCGGAAACATGTGCAAAAGTGATACGTATGACATTGCACGCTGGCCTTTTACAGAATCTTGCGCCTCGAGAGAATCTAGCTCGAGGAGTTGGCGAAGCAATGGAGACGGCCGAAAAGGATGTCTAATTTTTAATTTTAATCGGTTTCAATGTGGGTGCTGAATAGCATGTTATCGTCGATCATAACCTGAGAATATTTCACCTTATTCAAGAGTGCCTTGCCCTGTTTGTTTTGTCTAGCTTATTAATGTGGGCTGTAGGAGTGTTTCGAGTAAAGTGTTTCGGTATACTCTTTTCAGGATTGAATTAGATTCTCCATTTGCGAAACTGGGCAGATCGAGTGATGTTACTCACCGCATGAGCGAGTAGCAATGTCACTGCTGCTGGTATCGGGATGTGATATCGAGTTGGATAATGTAATGTGGTACAATGTAGAAAACCGAGTAACTGTATATATAAGCCATAATAGTCGAGCAACAGTCTGAACTCAAATTCAGGTGCCAGCAGCAATGAATGTTGCAATTTTAAGCCGACTTATCAAAATGATAATCCGTAGTGCGGTCGCATAGCGGACTATTCCCTAACCTCTGGACAGAGGAGACTTTTGCTCAGCAGTGGGACAGATACAGGCCTTTACTTTACTTTTCCTTGCAACCGGCTAGTAGATATAAAACGAATACGAAACCACTCTTAAACTGCTCAATGAAAAGATAAATATACTTTATATTTGTTATAATTAAATACTCATTTTTCAACTTTCGACGTAGAGTGTTGACCTAATGATGTAAAGTTATTAATTGGATCACGCCGCGCACAATATTTTTGCAGAATCATTTATCACCACTAGTAATTTTGGACTTATAAGACTTGAAAACTTGCAAGTAGAAAGATTATTATTTTCTGAAAGACTTAAAAAATGGGGGCGTTGAATAATCACCATCGTGGGAAGCGCCGTTTCCGCCTTTGCTATTATTAGTATTTCCTTCTATTTAACATTTTTCATTAAACTCAAATCCAAAATTGTTAAAACGGGAACGACGAAAAAACTTTGTAGCTTAAACGTTAGATGAATTAAACCCAAAGAACCTTAAAAATTAATTCATCTGGGCTTACGGAATACGTAATTAATGCTTATGGTTTATATCCGGGTATATCCGGCCTATAGACCACGTCGACCGAATATACCCGGTTCAACGGATATACCGCAACTTGTGGCACGACTGACAACATAATTATTACACGTGATACTCAGAAACCACATTGTTAGTTTATACCGAATCATATGTAAAGGCGATATCAGTAATATTCCATACATTCGAATGACGCTTAACTAATATATTATATTTTAAGTTATTAAATCCCTTTACTCATAATACTTAAGAGATCGCTTCCAGCGTCTCCCATGAAAGGTTTCTTAGTTCTTCTATCTCTCCCTCTAAACTCCTGTTCATTCCTCTTCCATCTTCAAGAAATCTTTTATAATGACAGCTGTGCGTTTGTGGAATTCTTTACCCCTACACATTCGACAAGCTAGTGTCTTCTTACTTTTATAAACCTAGTAAAAGCATTACTTGGAACTCTGGATTTATTTATTTATTTATTTGTTGCATCGCAAAGCAGAATGACAACGTATTTAAATAATAATACAAAAAAAATATTATAACATTCAGTTGACATTCCAAGTATGCGACGACAGCAAGTTATATAAGAAAAAAACAAGAAAATTGATGGTGCATACTATAAAAGTGACAAAGAATAAATATTTGTGACAAAACATAATAAAAAACTTAAAACTAATAACTATATAGCTAAAATAGAATAATGGAGAACAATAACAATTCATGCTTTCCTTTTTTTTCCTTATAAATAAATGCCTTCATCATTATATACGCCGCTCTCATCATTATGTCTGTTTAGCAAAAATTCTTTTCGCAAGGGTTGTCTTCATTAATTTGTAATTTGCATTTTTTTAATGTAAATCATTACCATTACAAATACATAATAAATTCTTTAAAAATCATCAATTTAAAAAAAACTGTTCGATGCAGTTAAATATTGTAATTTCAATTAATGTATTTGATAGTTAAAATGAATGCTGTTTAATAGGTTATTATATTATTAATTTTACAATTTCCTTTATTGCAACTCTTAGCAAGACATCGATATTACAACCTTGTTCTGTCACTTAATGAGCGAGTAGGATAAATCAAAACATTTCTTTCGTAGGTTGGAACTGTTGAGTCAATCTAATATGCACACCCTTCAATGCAGACAATGCAAAGATTTATCAACAGTGAGCAGCGCCTTTTGGAGTTATCCAGTCGGAAATCTATTGAAATTCAAATTCAATTCCTCATGAAAGACCTACAAAACGGAATTATTCTACAAAGCACGGACCGACATTTCAATTAAGGTAATATTATCAAACGTCACAAGCTCTTCAAATTTTGAAAGCTGATTGGACGTATAAATGTTCAACCTGAAAACAATAACTTAAACAAATTTATGATAAATTTACACTACAGTTTGAAACCGCTTAGTTCGTCTTATATACACTAAATATATAATTCAGTGTTTCAACTAAATGTTACTTAACACTACAGTTCAGCGAATTCATCAAAATTGTTTGGTGAATTCTCCTGTAGGTTCATTTACATGTTGAGAGTCACAGCGTCGGACATTGCCCTTATTGATCGACCGTAAGGTCCAAACTTACCTAATTTTGTTTGTCTTGAGTATACAATCCCCTGGATACGTTCTGTGTTCTTTTGAGACAAACAAGTTTACCTTACTGAATCTTTTTTTTTAATTTTGTTAAATTCGAATATCATTCAAATGCATACAAAAGGAATGACGCAAAGTTTATGGCATTGATGAATAGCACCTATTACATTAGTGGAAATAGATTTGTCCTACCTACTAAATCACGGTACGAAACCCGTTTAAAACATTGTTATATATAGAATAGTTATAGGTTAATCTTTCAAAATAATTTCGGGTAAATGAGACAGGGAGGGAAACATAACAGTAACATATGCTTTGTAACTCGAATTAATAATGACTTAAGATGACAATTCAACGTATTTTATTAAAAAGACGAAATTAACGCTATTCAAAGTTTTTGATGATACGTTGAGCATTATCGTAACCACTCCATGCAAAGTTTATTTAGCACGTAATTCATGACGATGAGCAATTATATTAATTTTACATAGTCTTGTTTAACTTCGTTGAAAAAAATCTAATATATTTGTTTAATTTAACTCCTAATGGCCACTGCGACTCCTTTGCATAATCTATAGGAAGTTTAATTAATAAAAAACAAACAGTAATCTCTATATATAAAAAAATTAATCGCTGAATGTGTTGCTAAGCGCAAATCTCCAGAACAGCTGAACCGATTTCGCTAATTCTTGTTTTATAATATTCCTTGAAGTACGAGGATGGTTCTTACGGAGAGATAAATTTAAAAAATTGACTGAAAAGGTCTAAAAAGAACACTTTTCTATATTCCCATACAAAAGATTAGTAATAATACTTAAAAGTCAATTTGAACTTTAATACCATTCCATAAAGTTTAAGTGTTTGTGGAGGGGTTCCGAGAAGACAAAACAATTGAGTGACGTTAGTATCGTATAAATATTAATGTCAATATTTGTCATTTTGTAATAATTTTTTACTAGATAGTGATTCAAGAAGAAGGTTTATATGCATAATACATTGTACCCATGCGAAGCCGGGGCGGGTCGCTAGTCCATTATAACTTTAAATCCATAACGTCAGGGAAGTAACACACAAAACTTACCATGAAATAGGTGTTGACGAGCTTAACGTTCAATTAACTGTTAATACAGCTAGATACGGTCGTTTCATATAAAAAATACTCGTATACTGGTGTAAAGTCGATTGTCACGTTAAAGGGCGTTAAGGTGTCTATGGCATAAATGACGATCGGCCTACTTTTACCTACGTATTATACTTGAAACAATATATTACAATATATTCAAGAAATGTTGGCCGAGCGTGAAAATTATTGTAAAGAAACTTTCCAATCACTTGTAAACAGTAAAATTTATCACATCAAGACAATGCAATATGTACTCGTTTCATTGTAGAATTTTATTGCAATTTCGATAACGTCATAGTAATCTTAAAATTTCCATTTCTGAATCTAATTTTTAAAATAGATAGGTACATAACGTTTATACTTGCCGTTTAATATGAAACTTTAGATAGACACAACCCGAAATTCAGAAACACAGATCAATAAAAATTTTGTCAAAATTAATGACAAAGCGCTGTACCACCAACTGTTATAATAATATAATTGAAAGCAAATAATACATAATATATTTCTGTTGAAGTACCCACATAAAGAGAGTCCATAAGTAACTTTCTATAAATCACAAATTTCTAGGGACATTACTATGTATTTTAAAGTTATGATTGACAATAGACATACCTTAAGAGAAATGAGACACATTTAGTTAGTAGTGTTTAGTAGACACAAGTAGATATGGAGTTATCACGGGGGGCTACTCATAAATGAAAAGTTTTATTAAGGGATACGGGAACGAAAAAAGGTTGGGAACGCTGTCTAATGGTAGCAACAAAGTCGCGTTTAAGCTTTCGATAAATTGCCAAGAGCATAATTAGTCAAACGAGTTTGTTTGTGAGGTGATCTGATGGCCTGTGGCGTCCTTAACAGCTTCTTGAAACATTGCAAGAAAATGTGCAAGAAAAACTATTTTTTAAATTATATAC
Organism: Iphiclides podalirius; assembly: GCA_933534255.1. NCBI lineage: Eukaryota > Metazoa > Arthropoda > Insecta > Lepidoptera > Papilionidae > Iphiclides > Iphiclides podalirius. Next base: position 4,590,518 of record OW152831.1, on the reverse strand, counting down.
GGGGAGGCTTTGCTAAGGGTACCCATTTTTTTATTAAATTCTAGACATATATAATGTTATATAAAAATGATAAATATTTAAAATCACCCGTAATTAATTAATTACATTCATTTGAAATTATCTCAAAAAGTGCGTGATTTATAAGCATCTCATTTATTTTATGCGCGATCATTCATAACTAACACGCACACAAGTACGTTTCAAAAGTATACGACGCCGTGCCGGCACGGTTATCGCGAGTGATTAGTTTTGTTTGTGTGCGTGCACAGTAAAATTTAGGTATTTATGAATGAATATACATTGTCAACACGTTCTATTTTTTAGGGAATAGAATCGCAATTTTTTTGAAAAATAAATTTTGTTTTTAAATAATAATAATATCAATAAACGATAATATTATCGAGTCTGAACCTCCTGTATGAATTTGGGCACCTTTAGAAAAGCCACCCTGTATATAATCACTACATAGTATAAAACAAAGACGTCCCGCTGTCTGTCTGTCCTTATGTATGATTAGATCTTTAAAACTACGCAACGGATCTTGACGCGTTTTTTTTAACTAGATACGAGTGACTCATGAGGAAGATTTATATGTATAATACATTGCAACCGGGGAAGATCGCTAGTTTATTATATATAACAATTTCGAGAAACTTTTCGTATTTTTTTCCATAAATTTTAATAAGTCTTTAAAAAATTACAATTTCAAGTTTCATCTTGAGTGCGGAGACTAGTAGAATAATAAAAATTCCAAAATTCCAAAAAAAAAACTCCAAAATTTATCTCTCGTTACAAATATTCATCGTTGAATGATCTTTTCAAGGTGGTTTATTCTGTAAAGGATGCATAGTACATGGCAAGTGTTGCTAAGAAAAATTACAATTTAAAGTTTCATCTTCGGTGCAGAGACTAGCAAGTAACAATTAACAAGTAAAAATTAACTCCAATATTTTAGTCCACTCCTTCCAGACACTTCTCTTCCACACAAAGAAGTCACGACGTTCACACTCTCCGTCACACGCCATATTCACCAAATCGTTGTAACCAATTTTTTACGGAATTTAACTTTCCCCTACCCGTTTTTTTTTTACAATTAGTCGAACTACAGCTTGAACAGAACTTACCATATAAATATTCTTCAGCAGATATACATCCTTAATTTTATATCATGTAACAATTTACTTGAATATGTATGTTGCAACAAATAATAGGTGTCGTTTTAATGAATAGACTTCTAAGGGAACGATGTGTAAGGGAGAGGTGTAATACTGTTAGTATGAAAGACTCTATATATTAATACGTGAAACTTTTGTACTACTTGTAAAAACGTTTTAAACCTTTTTACGAAAATTGCGCGGAGAGAGGAGTATTAATTAAATAAATTTCCCACACTTATAGATTATATAGAGTGCAGAATGCACAGTAATATAGTTTTAAACGCAGGCCACGCAGCAGCCTCGGCTGTTGCACGAATGGGCAGGCCCGTCCGGCTAAGTACCACGACCTCACAGAAGACCGGCGTAAAGTGGAAGTATGACAAATACTTTCGCGTTTCGTCTGGTGAGTGAGGTGGCCGGAGCCCAATTTTCAAAAGGTTGTCACAACGCATCTGTAACCCTCGGGTGTAGAGGATGTCCATGGGTGGCGGTATTTACTTAATATCAGGTGAACCGCCTGCTCGCTTGGCAACCTTTCACATAAAAAAAGTGTTTGATTCTACTTTACTGCCCTAGTCATTTTCTTTCTGTTTTACCTAGGGTTAGCTGGTAGAGAATGCAGTATAGCATTAAGCTCGCCTTTGTACTATAATTTTAAGTGCAATAAAGATAAAAAAAAATAAAAAAATAATATATATTAAATCAATAAAAAAAAACATTACAAATTTTCCACATGGTAGTGTATTTGACACAAACACACACTTATATACTCTTTTGTTCATTGATAGTCTGTGGTCAAAATAGAGAATAGATTAATATTGTTCAAATTTATTATTCAAATTTCAACCTCTGGGTGACCACTAGTAGTAAGAAATATCTTAAATATTAAGTACAATGAATTACTTAAAAATATTCAAAGTGTGAGTCAAACAATGTATGTTCAATGGAAGAGGGATTAAAGATTTTCATAAGTTTTAAGTATTATTTTTTTGTCTTAAGTATTATTTCATAACTTTTAATTTTTTTATAGGAGGGATTAACGATTTTCATAAGTTCCGCAATCGAACAAAACTTTGTTTGTATAATTATGTTTGTATAAGTTGGTGAATGAACGACAGGCGAGAGGTATGTCAGGATAGCATCACAGAAGCTCATATATTGGGTCCATAATAAAACCAACCTTCGTGTATATTACAAGTATGTTTCTTTTTTATTTCACACATATTTCACAGGTGGAGTTTAAATTTAGCCTTTTACAAGAAAAAAAGAAAGTAATATTCAATAAAATATTTACAATTACAAGAACCAACAGACGCGTCAGATTAACAATTTACTTAACACTAAGTGAAAATAATAACGCGGCGAATCGTTTCTCGTACACTGGAAATTATTTGTATCTCTTTGCAAGCGTCATAAAATGGCGTCCGTGTACATGAAGACATTATTGGCCTTTCTAATTCGCCTTCATCAATTATAAACTGCTTTCATAATAGACTCCTTTATAACAAAAATAGTCTCCGACACCGGACGAGGACGATTTTAATAGTCTTTAAATAATCTAATTTCGAGGCAAATTACAGTTCCCATCGATGAGAGGTTTTTAGAATGTATACTTAGTACAGCTAACCTTCGAAGTGACAATATATAAAATAGAAAATATGTACACGTGAAAAACCTATCATCATCAAAATGGCTACGATTAGATGTACCGATGCCTACATTACAATCCGCGACTGTTTGCAAAATATTATATCAATAAATACCAAAAGACAAATATTAAAAGGCCGCGCAAAACTTAAATGCCTATATCGAGCAATAGTGAAAGTAAAATTTATAGATACTGGAGAGATACGTTGGTACGAAATAAAGTGTTCCCTCTCTTTCGCGCCGCAGTCAAAATAGCTTTCTGTCCCGCTCCCACCACACGTTGACAGTCGCGAACAATGTTGCTGTTCGATTTTGTGGACATACAAGATTTTTTCACTGGACTGTACATTAAGTTTTGCGCGACTTACAAATCTATCATCAGTTTAATTAAACGCTTACATTTGAACAACAATCAAAGAGCGAGCTTATTACATGTGCAACAAGGGTCACTTTCGCATGCAGCTATATAAATCTATTAAGGGGGACCGTGCACGTGAACGAACTTATAATGGACAGCGATATGTCAGTTGCGTAATAGGACGGCGGTTGAAAAATATACTCTCCTACTTGGCTACTTTGGCTATTTCATTTTTAAAAAATAATCTCCCACATTTCATATAATCGAGTGTTCTAAAATTTGTCTATTGGATAATGTATATACATTTGTTATCGACTTACATAGAGAGATAATATCTGTAGTTTCCGATTAAATGTTATTTTGTATTTCATAGAACTTGGAATATTTCCTCAGTACGAACAGTTGATTGTTAAATATATAATTCAGGCCGCTAGTAAAATTTTGACCAAAAAAGTTAACAATATTCAGTCTATCCGTATAAATATTTATATTTATAACATTATCTAAAGACTCAGTGTTATAATATAGTTTAAATAGAGCATGACGATTACTTTGTATAGAGAAAGATCAAAAAGAACAAACGAAAATTCCACCACAAATACAAAACGAATTTTATTCTACCAGCACCTCGACGTAATATGTTTTGTGTTCAATTTTATGCGTTTCTTATACCATTTCATAAGGAGTTCAGACGAAAAACTTTCTTTCCACACAGCCATACGTTATTACATGAATAAGTTATAATAATAATAGTAATATTTATTATAATAATAATAAAAAAAAAGAAAAACGAAACGAGAATAAATAGTACACGATTTTTGGCTACGTAATCAGCGAAATGAATCGGAGACTGAGAGTTGAGAGAAGAGTTGGTGGGAGTGGGGGAAAGAGAGACTTGATCACGCTCGTTCCCACCTCTCGACGCAAACACGGGCTCTTATTTAGGCTACAGGAACGTTTCAATTTATACGTATACGTGCGGGCTAAGAATCGAACCCGGCACCCGGTTGTGGACAGGCGGGGCCACGCCCTCCGGCTACAGCAGGCTGCAGCTGTGGCGGGCCGCTCCTCATTCCGACTCCTCGTCGTTCTCGTCGTCGAAGCCGCTCAGCTCGGCCGACTCGAGGTGGCCGTGCATCACCTGCAACGAAAGGTGGGTACATGTGGAGTCGGTGACCTCGATGACGTCACTATGAGCGCGACGCACGCACACACCATTGTAATTAAAAAAACAACATAATTTAATATGTATATTTATTTATTTATTTACACTTTATTGTACACAAAAAATAAAAATATATAAAAAGCAAATTACAAATGAATATAAAAGGAAGTACAATAGGCGGTCTTATCGCTCAGAAAGCGATTTCTTCCAGACAACCATTGTGAAAAGAATATTTGCTAATGAGACATAAAGAAGAGAACAGAGGGAGGTGTACATGAATCACTTATGAACATCGGATGAAGGCATTTATACTTCAATGAGATAGTCAAAGATTTCGGGAAAAATAGGAAAGGAAAAAGGAAAGCGTGAATTCACAGTTCCAAGTAATGAGCTTTTAATAGGTTTTTAAAAGAAAGAAGTGACTTAGCTTGTCGAATGTGAAGGGGCAAAGAATTCCACAAACGCACAGCTGTCACTGTAAAAGATTTTTTGAAGAAGGAAGAGGAATGCACAGGAGTTTGGAGGGAGAGATTGGCAGAAGAACGAAGGGACCTTTCATGGGATAAGGAAAGATATTCGAAGCGATCGTTTTAAGTATTTCGGAGTAGAGGGATTAAACAACACACTGTACAAAGCAGAGAGAATATGGGTATTCCTGCGAAGGCGGATTGGGAGCCACTTGAGCTGTGTACGAAAATCGGAAACATGATCATATTTACGAAGCCCAAATATGAATCGAAGACACAAATTTTGAATCCGCTCAAGTTTATTAAGCTGTACTTCGGTAATGTCAAGATAGCAAATATCAGCATAGTCAAGGACGGGCAGAAGTAGTGAATGAGCGAGCGCAACTTTGGTAGCAGTAGGAAGAAAATTACGCAGTCTTCGTAAGGAGCCTATACCAGAGAACATTTTCTTACTAGTCTCATTTATCTGTGGTGTCCATGCCAGACAGGCGTCAAAAAATATTCCCAGATTCTTCACCTTTTTACTGTACGGGATGTGAGTACCGTTAAGAATAATTGGGGGTAAAGAAGACCAGTCGATTTTAGCGGCCAACCTAGAACTTCCGATGATGATGGCTTGAGTTTTCGTAGGATTGATAGTCAAACCATATGCCTTACTCCAATTAGAAATACAGGCCATGTATACCACTAACGCACACAATTGTACAGTGGGCAAAAGAAGTGATGCACCGGCACAGCAAAGGCCATTCGCGTCGGGTTCGCGGAAGATTGCACACACGTGTTCCCGTGTCCCCGGCCGATGCGACAGAGAGAGGTGCAATGTGGGTTTTTTGGTGGGTACCCGTTTCTCGCCGGAACTCCCACATACCCCTGCCACTCCCCCGATCCAGGGGAATCCGTAAAGGATTTTTCCCACGGAGAAAAAAAATGCAAAAGAATTGATGATAGAAACTTCGGACATGAACGAACACTTATTAATTGCATGAATGGTACTTGACTAAAGGCCCATTTACATGATGCCAGTTTCTTGCCTGTTGTATACAATTAAATTGAAGCAATAAATGAGTTGCATGGTCTAAACAACAAATGGTCTAAACAATTATTGCGCGCAATTTATTGCATTCAATTATTGCTCTTGTATGTTCAAGAAAATGGCATCGTGTAAATGGGCCTTAATAGAGCGCGGGTGTCCGAGTATCACTACCTCCTAGAAGACCGGTGTAAAGTAGAAGCGTTACACTTCTGGTCTCTACACCAATTTTTTTAAAGGCGGCAACGGATCTGCCAACCTACGGGTGTTGCGAATCAGATGGACAACCAGGTCGTTTGCCTCACTCACATAAAGAAGAAGAGCTTCGTTACTGTTTGAATACTCACGGCGTACTCGAGCAGCGCCAGGTGGCAGAACACGTATTGGTCCGGCATCTGTATGGAGTGCGCGCGCTGCGCCCTGATCCGCTCCACGGCGCCGCGCACGTCCGCCACGCCCTCCGCCGCCAGCCGCGACGTGCACACGTCCAGCGTCAGGAACGTGCCTTAATCATCATTATTGTTATTACTTCAGCGTCAGTAATGTCTCTTGAGGGGGGAGGGGGGGGGGGGGAGGGGCTAGGTACATTAGGACCATCTTTTCAACTCAATTTCAGTGACGCAGGGGGGGGGGGGCACCAGTACCATCATTTTAATTAATTTCAGTGACTTGGGGAAGGGGGGGGGGGAGGCACACCAGCACCGTTTCAGTGACAGAAGCCGGCTACCACGACTCCGATATGGTCCTACCTACAGAGCGCTGTTTGTGTATGACGTGACAATTGAGGTTGTAAGACATATACGCGTCCCGTACAGCCTACGACAAAGCACGGTCCAAAGACGTTAAGAACTGCAATCTTGCATTTCGAGTAGACTTCCTCCACGCAGCCTTAGAGCAATCTATGGCCAAATGGTATAGTTACTGTGAAAGAGCTATGCAACATATTGCTGCATGCTGTGACGCAGAGAGGCAGGTTCGTCCGCACGGGGTGAAATGGAAGTGTTATACTTGGACGTTCGTCTGGTGAGCGAGGTAACCGGGATCCACTTTAATAAAAGCTGTCAACAAATCTACAAACCTACGGGCGTTGCACATGTCGCTTATCGGTTATCGCTTAACACCAGGTGACCCGCCACCTCGCTTGACATTCTCTTACAAAAAAATAAGACTTCTTGTGAATAATATAAATATTACGAACAAACATAAATTATTTCTACCCACAGTTAAACTGCGTAGAATACGTAAATATTTTATGGCACAATGTATATACGATTTTCCGACAAAAACTCAAAAATGAATCAGATGCTAAATTAAAAAAACATTGTTTAAAAAACGACTTTATGTTAAACCTATTATTATATTTAGTTTTTTAAAAACATTGCCCTGTGATGCCCAAGAAATTATAGAACATGTGCTGTAAGGACGTTTTAAAAATATAAATTTCACGTGGACAAACACCCAGATACGAAACAACTATCTGTGGCACGAACAAATAGTTGTCCCGTGTGGGAATCGAAACCACAACCCCCAACGCCGAAGCCGGATCTTGGCAACTGCGCCACTGAATATTTAAGTCCACTTGAAAGACCGGACTTTAATATACTGTAAAAACGTTTCTTTGTTTTCTTATTTTCTGTATCTTTATGTTTCTGTTTCTTTATCTTTTATTGTTTTCTGTTTATCGGTGCGTCTCAAGTCAGTGGATTTTTTTCCTATCCATTAGTAGTAGTTTGACAATCAATAAGTGAGTATAATGTTTCTGTATTGAATAAAGACATCTAGATTCTATATTGACGACCCGAATGGCGTAGTGGGTAGTGTACCTGCCTTCTGCGCCAGAGGGTGTGGGTTCGATCCCCACTGCTGGAAAAATATTGTGTGATCAGCATAGTGTTTTTCTAGTGTCTTGGTGTTTATATATGTATAATGTGTATTTATTTACAAAAGAAAAGTATGTTTAAGTATGTCTATCAGTTTTCTAGCACCCATAGCTATACAAGCGTTGCTTAGTTTGGGACTAGAGAACGTTGTGTAAAAAATGTGTCCCAAAATATTTATTTATGTATTATTTATTTATATTGGAATATGAACATTGAAATAACATTGACACCGTTACACGTACCGGTTCTTCCGATGCCGGCCGAACAGTGGACCACTATGGGCGGTCCTCTACTGTGCCCCGCCCACGCGTCTCCCAAGCTGAAAACGAAAACAAGGTTATTATCACTCACTACACAAAAATTCGAACTGTATGTACCTAATGAATTAGCGTTTCATAACCTTAGAGTGAATGATGCTCTTGTTTACGTGGTATAGTGTTGAGGTAGCGAGTGCCAAGTGGTGCTAATGTAAAGTACACATCACTATTGAAAATCACCCTTCTCCAATATCCAGTGCATGAGTTTGTATGAGTGTGCGTGCGTGTGTTTGAGTGTGTGACTGCGTCGACGAGCTTGATCTTCTGCCATTGTCGCACTTAATTTCAAGTGTACGAGTTGATGTGCTTGTAAGATGCGTGTGTAATGTACTTTGTATGTATTGATAAAAATGTTCTTACTTTACAGCAAACACTTGCTCAAATGACATTTTTGATTGACAATAAATATTTGAAATCTAGAGTCAGCGCGCAGTCGCGTCTGGACGCGTAACCCGGTAGGCGCATGTTTGAATTTTTGAAGCGACATAAATCTTTCTATAATATTAAATACATATTTTTATATTAAAAAAAAATAAAAAAGTTTGTGTTTGCACACCGCAAACGTCAGACTTCATGTGACGACGCGAGCGAATTAATAAATAAGTGCGTGCGTGGTGCGTTCGTGCATGTGTGTACGTGTGGGTGTGTGTGGGTGGGCTGCGCGTGCGTGTGCGTGCGTGGTGCATTAGTGCGTGTGCGTGCGTGTGGGCGTGCGTGAGTGTGCGCGTATGTACGTACTCCGCGAGTGCGGCTCTCTGTGCGCGTCGCACCAGCTGCAGGAAGCGCAGCACCGGCTGGGCGCGGCCCCCGCCCGGCACGCCGTAGTCCGGCCAGCGCACGTACTGGCCGTGCCAGATGCGACGCGACTGCTCCGTCTGCCGGAAATGCCGGTACAACAAAAATAAGCATCTGCCCTATGCCACCGTAGAAAGAATATGTCGCGTCCGACAATCTATTACCGATTAATAATGCGACGTGGTTCGTAGAGGTTCTAATTACTGTGTTTATGTTTATGTACCAAATAAATATTTGTCTTTCTTTCTTTCTTAGATTTGTGCCATTGTATATATAAAGCCCATCGAAACACGTATTCCAATACGGTTGAAAACGCAGCGTAAAACCCACGAAATGTGTGCTATGGAATAATGTCTTTTTTGTATTTTTTCAGTGTCCACACCCAGACATATTATACATTATATACGTATAATACGTATTTATTTACAAAAGAAAATTATGTTTAAGTACGTTTATCAGTTATCTAATACCCATAGTACAAGCGTTGCTTAGTTTGGGACTAGAGAATGTTTTTTAAAAAATGTGTCCCAAAATATTTATTTATTCTTCACTTATTGATATAAGATGACTCCGTGATGCAGTTGCCAAGGGATATAGGCATTGGCTTCGGCGTCGGGGGTCGTGGGTTCGATCCCCACACGGAACAACTATTTGTGCGATCCACAGATAGTTGTTTCACATCTTGGTGTTTGTCCGCGTGATATTTATGTTTGTAAACCGTACTTACAACACGGGATAGTGTTATCCTAAAGTCTAAAGTAAGGATGTTTTTTTTTAAAAGAAAAAAAATTTAATAATACTTACTTCCTTACTAATCTTACCTATTCTTATCTTCCTTACTCTACATATATGGAACCATAAAGGCGTAAAAACTTGAAGTTTGGTATTTTCCTTTCGCCGAGTAGAGGTCAGCTAAGAACGGATTCTACGAAATGTTACCTGTATGGTCCGCTAGTCCTTACTAATATTGTAAACGCGAAAGTTTTTATGTATGGGTGGATGTTTGTTGCTCTTTCACACAAATACTACTGAATGGATTCTAATGAAACTTTACAATAATATAGCTTATACATCTTATACGGTGGTAGATTTTTGTTGACGTTCAATAAGAGCTTAAGTTAGGCCTATATTGAATAAATATACTTTGACTTTGACTTTGACTTTGACATCAGAATAACACATAGGCTATATAATTCATATACGTATTTTTATGTATATCCGTCTTTCTGTCCGAATGTTACGCCTTCAGCCTGTTCTACGCAGGCGTAGTCGCGGGCTATGACCACGAATGTTGTCCTTAAGGGCGATTCAAACAAAAAAAAGTGGATGATGCGCCCGCCCACCCTCAGATCGGTGAGCAGCAGGTGCGACACGGCGTAGTCGTCCTCCGCCTCCACCGCCTCGGTGGCGACGGCGAACGCGCCGTGCACCTGGCTGCCGCCCGCCGCCGGCGGCCAGTACTGGCCGCACTTGACGCGGCCGCGCTCCACCGCGCGCGTCGTCATCACCACCACGAGGCTGCCCTGCTCCCACACCATGCGCCAGAAGTCGCCGTACGTCTTCGGCAGGGGGCCTGCGGTTGACAGGGGCACGAAGTGAACGAACACCCTATACGGGCAAAGTCGCGGCCGAGAGCGGCTCACGCGCGATCGAAGTTAAAACCTATACGGGCAAATTCACAATCACACGGGACCAAATAGCTAAACGAGCAAATTCAAGGCTGAAGTACTAGTTTTCCGCCGGCGGAAACTTAAAACTTCTGTATTCAGTGCCTACGTTATTTAAACGCGCCCAGGTGGATCCCGACACGGGACGAAAGTAAACACCTATGCGGGCAAATTCACGGCTTAGAGCGATTTGCACGGGATCAAAGTGAGTACCGAGTACGGGAGTAAAGTAGTATGGGCAAATACAGAACTCAGAGATATTTCCACGGGATCAAAGTGAACAACTGTACGGGCAAATTCACGGCTGAGAGATATTTACACGGGATCAAAGTGAACACCGTTTAAATGCCAGCAACGCGATAACTCCTACGATGTTGTAAGTGCCCACGGACGGTGATATCGGTGATATCACCAGCAGCTGATTCGCTTCTTCGTTTGCCTCCTTTTTTCTATAAAAGAAAAACCTTTCCGGGCAAATTCAAGACCGAAGTTTTAGTTTTCCGCCGATATAAACTCAAAATTTCATTTGGTTTATGAGCCTCATTGGAACACTACACGACAAATTCACAGTGCGGAGTGTATCGCCGAGGGGGGCTCGCGCTTTTGGTGTGTTCTAGAGAAATAGTAGATTTGAATAAATAAATCGTTGGTAGTTTTATAAAAGGTAACTTCAATTGTGTTCCTATTATGAATCCGAAACAATTATGTGCGTCACAGAAATATTCGCCGTGTGGGGATTAACCCACGACGCCCGGCGCCGAAACCAATGTAGTCATATAGTAAAAATGACTTTGGTAGGACCACGCAACAGTGCTCGCTGTTGCACGAATGGGCAGGTCCGTCCGTGTAAGTACCACGACATCCCAGAAGACCGGCGTAAAGTGGAAGTGTCATACTTCTGCGTTTCGTCTGGTGAGTGAGGTAACCTAGGCCAACTTTAATGAAGGGCAGCACATCTGCAGTCCTACGGGTGTGGCAGATGTCCATGGGCGGCGGTTATCACTTAACATCAGGTGAACCGCCAGGTCGTTTGCCACTTGCTCACATAAAAAAATACCTTGCGTGCAGATGAACGCGTTCTTCTGCTTGTACCCGTCCACGTAGTTGGCGTTAATGTAGTCCGTTGTGGGGTCGTCGGGGTCCGTTTGGGACAGGAGCACGCGAGAGTGGTCGTAGCACAGCACGTCCGTGTAGCGATTCTTGGGCACGTTGCTGGGCAACCTGCAAGGGACGATATAATATATAAATGCGAGCTTAATAAGTTGTCGAAAAAATTTTCGACGCTGCGGTGCGTAACCCTGAAGGTGAGGTTCGAGATCGCAGTGACGAAAAATATTTCGACAATTACTTATCTACTAGTAGCATAATAACTTCTTTTATGTACGCAGATGTTACACATTGTGATGAAAACTACTTTACGGATTTATCACGGTCACTGTTATGTAAGGAATCCTAAGCGTCAGGGTATTTAAACTAAAAACAAACTGCCTTTTATAGTTTTTGTCAACGCATTTGCAAGCCCTCTGGTGGTGTAAATGTCCATAGGCGGCGGACTCACTTAACATCAGGTGGTGTACTGGCTCGCTTGACAACTTTTGAACAAAACAGAAATCAATATACTCGAGCAACCTGAGTTCAAATCCCAGTGCCGGCACCAATGAAATTGTTAATTTTAAGACTTTATTACGTGTTCAGCGGTGAACGAAAACATCCTTCGGTAACCTATTTTTAAAATAACGACAAAAAAAATATTTGTTTCGAAGTACGCACAATCCGCAGTGGGGTCGCGTGATGGACTTTACCTTCTGTATAGAAGAGGCCATTTTTTTGCCCAGCTGTGGGATATACATAGGACACACATACTTTTTTCTACTTCATTTAAATTCCATCCCGAGTGCAGACAGAGCGCTAAAAAATAAAAGCCAATCGTAACCATTGAGGTATCGTTGTAAAAACGGAGCTCACTTCGCGTGGTGGAAGGTGCCGAGGGGGGGCCGCGAGCGTATCTCCTCGTACTCGGCGATGAGGCCGCGCCTGCCGACCGCCCTCAGGCGGGCGAGGAGGGCGGCGGCCGTCTCGCCGGCGCCGCCGCACACGCACTCCTCGTCCGAGAGGCCGGGCGACGCCTCGCCGGACGACCAGGTGCCGCGCGCTGCGAAAGGCAACGCCAAACGTTAGGCGTCGTCCCATCAGTGGCCCGTGGTACAACGGTGCAACGTTGAGGCGACTGAGGTGGGGCCACGCATCAGTCTTCGGCCCAAAGGTAGGGCCACGTAACAGTAGCCGACCCAAAGGTAGGGCCATGCAACAGTCATCGGCCCAACGTTGAGACGACTGTGGTAGGGCCACGCAACAGTCTTCGGCTCAATGGTAAGACAACTGTGGTGGGGCCACACAACAGATTTCGGCTCAATGGTAAGACAACTGTGGTGCGTTTCGTCTGGTGACAGAGGTGGCGGGAGCAGACTTTATTAAAAGTTGTCAACACATCTGCAACACATCTACAACCCTACGGGTGGCGGTTGTCGCTAAACATCACAACCAGCTCGGTTGCCACCTTCTCATTTAAAAAAAAGGAAACGCCAGTGAGCTCTCATGGTAGGGCCACGCAACAGTCTTCGGTCGAACGTTAAGAGAACTGTGGTAGAGCCACAGGTCCGCGGTAGTACCATGACCTCACACAAGACCGTATGTAGAAGTTTTATACTTCTGCGTTTCGTCTGGTGAGTGAAGTAGCCGTGGCCCAGTTATCACCCACGTAAAAAAAATTGACAATAAATTAAACAAACATGCTTAAGATACACATAAAAAATATAATTAAATATTTATGCTTGCAAAGTTAACATTTGAAACAAAAATAAAAAAGCCAAGTGTCTTATTAATAGTAAAATTTGGTTTAAAATGCCAATAAAGTGTTTTCCAGTCTTCACAATTCTAATTGTGCTCCTGACGAGGATTAATCAATTAAGATGATCACTTTCACGACGAGACCTTTAAATTTCACTTTAATAGAACTGTAGTTGTTGCTCTTTTACTTGTACTTGCAAATAAGCAATCATGAAGATGCCGGGTATTTTATTAATTCACGCCTTGGAATAAGTTGTAAAGTTAATTTTAAATTAATGAAATAAGTTTCTGCACTCCGTTTTAATATTAAATTCGTGTTTAAGTAAGAGAGCCTTAAGGAACAAGATTTATTTTACGATAAGATTATGTTTGTACAAATTTTAGAGTAACTTTTCCCATAATGACCTTTAAAAAATAACGGGATTATTAATTTTACTGCTTATTATAGTTACTTTTATACCAGTTTCATCGTTTCTGGGAACATTAATAAGTAAAAAGGAATTAATTTATAAAACAACATAGCAGGTAAATTAATTACATTAAAGCAATATTTTTAACAGTTGTAATAGAAATTATTATACGTAAATATATTTCATAAAATGGATTGAATAATATGAATCCAATGCTAATGCTTATCTAAACAAATTAAACCTCGGCGACTCCGTGTTGCAGTAGGCAAGGTATTGGCTTCGGCGCTTAGGATCCCGCGGGTTCGATTCCCGCACAGGTCAACTATTTGTGAGACTCACCAGGTAATTGTTTCGAATTTGGGTGTTTGTCCACGTGAAATTCATTCGGAAATTTATTGGTGGCAGGACCGCGTAAAAGCCTTCGCTGTTGCACGAATGGGCAGCTCCGGCCAGTGCCAGGTTGTTCCTGACGTCGCGTTTTCGTCATCGCGGTTTTGCGTTGCCATTGGCTGCTGGACCGATCCCACAGCAACAGCGGTCATCGCAAGCGCACCTCGGCATCGCGACCCCACCAACGCGACACTCGCTCACTACCACGGTCGCAAACGCACGTACACCGGCCTTCTCAATATTGTAACGATCCAACGATAAATACACAGTTCATTTTATTGAAGATTTTTATTATTCAAGAATTCCCATTTAACCGGAGCTTGATATTCAAACACAGGTTTTTATTCATGTGAAAAGTTGTTAAGCGAGCAGGCGGTTCACCTGATGACCGCCGCCTATGGACATATGCTACACCCGTGGGTTTGCAGATAATTCGACAACCTTTTTGAAAGTTGGGCTCCGGTCACCTCACTCTTCAGACGAAAGAATTTACAGGTACGACCAAACAGAAGAAGCGTGAAGATGAAGTAGACTTCCGCGTTTCGTCTGGTGAGTGAGGTAGCCGGGGACCACTTTATAAAGGGTAGCAACGCATCTATAGCTCTACGGGTGTTGCAAATATCAATATGGGCAGCGGTCATCATTTAACATCACCAGAACCCTTCCTCGCTTACTACCTTTTCACGTATCATCGTATCATTTTTAACGCCTCGCAGTATGGACATGCGTCATCTTAAAGCATAATTGTGATAAAGACAGGGGCCAGGACCGCTAGTATGAGATATACCAGTGAAGGCGACATATGACACACAACGTGATTGTATATAACATCATTGGTAAATACAACATTTAAATTCGAAAGTACCGTAACTGGTTTTCTCTTCGCTCATTTTGCTAATTCCCGGGTCGAGAAATCTTAGTAAAAATCCAGTCAACAAAAACATTTCCAACAAACTAATAACCTCATTGTTGATTTGCCAAAATATGTCAACTGTCAATTTTAACTTTTTAGTTTTTTATTGTTCAATCGATATAGGTAAACAACAATTTCACGACTTTGCCGTCCTAAATTACATAATTATTTAACAGATTTCCATTTGAATGTCATTATTACTTACGTGATGGTTTTATTTTCTTTTTACTAAAACCTTTTTTATTTATACTATTTAATTATAATTTCAAGTTTATATTAAAAAAACGATACACAATTCGAATTATTATCATCGCTTAATTTAATTATTGTTAGTTAACGAGAACGAAAATAATTAAAATTAAAATTAATAACCGCATACGAATAAGCAAAAAGCGCATTGTGTCTGTCTCATCAGTCTTGCTATGGGCAGAATAACAGTACTTCATGGACTACAAAATATTTAAAGGAACCTTTCAGAGAAAACTCTTTCCCACGTGTAGTGGAAACCAGTATTTTTGTATGTAAACAACCGTGCGGTTCACCTGATGTTAAGTCATAACCGCCGCCCGCAGAGTTGCAGATGCGTTGCCACCTTTAAATAAAGTGGGCCCCGGCTTACCTAACTCACCAGACGAAAAACAAAGGTAAAAAAAAACGCAAAAGATGTCCATGGGCGGCAGTATTCACTTACCATCAGGTGCACCGTCTGCTCGTTTAGCAACTTTTCACATAAAAAAATATAACGTATAATTCACGCCGGTGTTCTGTTAGGTCGTGGTACTTACCCGGACGGACCTGCCCAATCGTGCCATAGAGAACACTGTTGCGTGGCCCTAGCACAGTAAAAGTACTACATTCAGATCCTCGAACCTATGTGATACAGGGTCCCTTGAAAATGTCTTCCAAGTGGAACAAGCTGCGTGTCTTATTTTCTTCATACAATGTGGTTGTAATCAAAGCTAGCGTGAATAGGAGCTATCCAACCAGTTGGTGGGTTGGTAGTCAAGCGCGAGCCACGATTTAAAAGAAGCATCGAACGCCTAAATTTGAATTTAAACACACTACAACAAAAAAATAATATCATGCTCGCGGGCATTTTTTTTTTTCACGCGTGACAACCAAAGTTAATAGAGGGTGCCCTAAGCGATCGTATATCGAACAGATTGATATTTATGTCGCGAAAGGGACAAGTGAAGGACACGCGTAACTGTCGCGCATGTATGTAAGGACGTAGGAACTCAGTAAATACAAATAGCTTCTTCTATACAAGTTTCATCAAGCTTTTTAATTGTAAAAAAGAAACATCGTGCCGCTCAATAAAATAATAGGGCGTGCTAAAGTTCGAGTCATTGCGAAGTACATACAGTTCATAGGCACCGCTTTTTGTCTCGCTCTCACTTGAAGCTGGTGT
Source organism: Iphiclides podalirius (assembly GCA_933534255.1). Lineage (NCBI taxonomy): Eukaryota > Metazoa > Arthropoda > Insecta > Lepidoptera > Papilionidae > Iphiclides > Iphiclides podalirius. The sequence goes on along the minus strand of OW152831.1, from coordinate 4,574,064 downwards.
ATAGTTGCGAACAACGTTGCTAATCGGTCTCGGCAAGTAGACATCAGTTAGTTTTGCAATTGACGGTACACGCGCACATAACTCGCGTAGATAGGTACCCATTTTTGTAGAGTTATAGATAGCTGATGCGCCGCGCAAAATTACATGTATGTGTAATGACATATTATGACATATGTGTACAATTATGAACAACTTTGCTAATCGGTCTCGGCAAGTAGACATCAGTTAGTTTTGCACTTGACGGTACACGCGCACATAACTCGCGTAGATAGGTACCCATTTTTGTAAAGTTATAGATAGCTGATGCGCCGGGCAAAATGACATATGTATAGATGCGCCAAGCGTTGCTTGAAATGCGAAATAACAATAATGATAAAACGCGTTGTTATTTTCGTCTTTGTGGTAATCAGCCGTTTAGCTTAGTGATTAAAGCGTCTGAGCGCAAATCCGGAAGGCGTGAGTTCGATGCCCGCGACGGCGAAAAAATTCTCGTGCTTTTTGTTACAAATTTAAAAAAAAATACATAACATCTACATTAGTGACGACCCGAATTTCGTAGTTGGTGGTGTTCCTGCCTCCTGCGTTCGATCCCCACTAGTGGAAAAATATTGTGTGATGACATAGCGTTTTCCAGTGTCTGGGTGTTTATATATGTATAATATGTATGTATTTACAAAATAAAATTATATTTAAGTATGACTTTATATTTGCATTCACTCACTTATCAAATCGACATCGTCTTCGTCGCCAGAATTGATGTGTCCGCCCTTCATGTCGCCATTGTAACCGCGCGTGTGTCTGGAAAAACGAATGAGAAAAAAAATGTCGGTCGAATTGAGAAACCTCCTCCTTTTTTGAAGTCGGTTAAAAATATTATATTAGAATATTAAAAGGGCCATCCCCGGTATGTAAAGTTCAGATACCTGTGAATGGAGCAAAACGCATGTATAATAATCATTTTGTATATCAAATACAAATTGTAAGTTGAGTGAGGTGTTTGAAATCACATACGTTTTTGGGAAATCATTACTCCCAGAGTTTGTCGAAATTTCGAGTAAGACGATAAATTACGTCACAAGATCAACAGAGTCCCGGGCATAAGTCAATAAAAGTTAATTCACCCGGGGCTTCTTATGTTGTATTATTTAATAGTCAATAACCGAAGATGTTTCGGAATTACTGGCGATGGATGGATAGTATTGGATAACGTATTTTTTTATCAACATAACAGTATATAAACCGTTACGCCTATAAACTTACTAGTTATTAACTTTTAATTTTTGAACATATCAAAGTTCATTTCCAACTTTATTATGCGAACAGTAGACAATACGAAAAGCCTCTATAATCCCAGCTTAAAAGGACTTATCGTATCGGCTTAATAATAAACTCGGACGATCGCGACGAAGAGAAAACGAGTGTACGAAAAAGTACCGACCGTTACGAGTAAGTAGATATTAAAGCAACCTATATACGGCCAGCTATTTTAACAAAGATTCAAGACTATTTCGTAAATTCATATTTCCTCCCTTCCATTTCACCGCACAAGTCATCACTTAGATAGGCAATTGGCGAGGTACATTTGAAAGTCAGAGTCAAAAATTTCCTAATTCAATTTAGACTTCAGATTTCTTCCAAATGAACTTTACAAAAATTCTACTGGTTTATTAAATTAGAACTGAAGAATTGAATCAGAAAGAGACTGCGGTCTCCTTTCAATGTTTGTCAAGTTTTTCCAATAAATTTTCACAACATACAGCATTATTTCAGCATTAGCCATACGACTTACAAGCTTGGGGCAAGATGGCTGAGCTACACCTAAATTAAGTAAATTCCAGATCCATTTCGATTTATTAAGCAGTCCACTTAACCCACTATTTTCTAAAGGCGACATTGAAAATCTATTATCACGACACTAATTTTCTTATGATTTCAATTTAGCATTATTGCTCTAAAAGATTGACTTCCATCATGAGTAGGTACTCAAAAACATAAATTGAAAACAAAGAAGTAATTTCTCACATGAAAATTACTTCTTCGTTTTCTCACAAGGAATTACTTTAGAAATACTTAGATCACTACAAGACAAGTTAGTTTTACGGATAAAGGCGTTTCGCAATCCAGCGGACCACGTTCCTAGACGTGTCTTTGTGCGGGGATTCCGAGCGGACAGCGGAGAGCTCAAAAAGATGTTGCCCGGGCGAAAATATGGGACGTTCGGGGTTTAATAGAGCCCGCCCCAGTTGCCGGGGAATAAATCTGCAGTCCGCTTGAAGCGCATTGTGGCGCACGCACCGTTAATGCTCAAGAACGCCCGACGCCATTATTCGGGAACAAAACGTCGCCCCGAAAAGACATTAAGCACCACGAGAACTGGGTCGCAGATGAATTGCTTTTGATAATCGGAGAATAATAAGCGGGCATAGTTAACCACGCGAGCCCAATGCGGATTGACAGACGTCACATATTTTGTTCTGTTAATAATGAATAAAAAAATATCCCGCTGAATTTCTTTCGTCGGTTCTTCTCAGGTCAGTGGTTTTCTTTCCGAAACGGTAGTAGAGTTTTTGACAATCAATAAGTAAGTGTAATGCTTCCATATTGAATAAAGATATTGACTTTGACTTTGACTTGGGAGGTTTTAAAATATGGTATATCACCATATTACAATAAACGATATCATTGGTGCTGGAGCCGAGATACGAAACGGTATTGCTCGAGTATATTAAGTTAAAAGTGAGCGGTCGCACACTGATTTGTTCTTTATATTTATTTCATCACCATCAACATCATTTTTTTTTTTACATTGCCCTTACTTTAGGATAACATTATCCTGTGTTGTAAGGACGTTTTTACAAACATAAATTTCACGTGGAAAAACACCCAGATGCGAAATAACTATCTGTGGGTCACACAAATAGTTGTCCCGTGTGGGAATCGAACCCACGACCGCCGACGCCGAAGCCAATACGTTGGCAACTGCGCCACGGAGTCATCAATCATTGCAGTCTGTTTGAGTCGACTGCTGAACATAGGCCTACCCTCACATACTGCCACTAAGCACGGTCCTAAAACACCTGCATCCATCGACTTCGCGCACATTTGTACAGGTATAACTTCAATAAATCGTTGATTTATTGATGTTATACTTTTTATAGAGGGTGCAAAAAATATAAGAGTAATAAAATGTGTTCAACCATCTCTACAAGCCCTCGAGTGTTGCAGATGTCCATGGGCGGCGGTAATTACTTAACATCAGGTGACCCGTCTGCTCGCTCAACAACTTTTCAAATAAAAAAGTAAAAAAAAATATAACGTGAAACTTTTACGCGCGCGCACCGACAGCCAAAAAGCGACATGATGAAGTTGGTTGCAAAGTGACCTAAATGACCGAATCACTGATTCAATGAAAAACTGAATTGAATAAACATCTATTTCTATTATTTTATATTTTATAGCCGTGATAGCTCAGTGTCCGGGCGCTCGCCTTTAAATCAAAATACTCGAGCAGCCTGAGTTCGATACCCGGTGCCAACACCAACGAAATTGTTAATTTTAAGTGCCGAATTATCACATGCTCAGCGGTGTAGGAAAACATCGTGAGGAAACCTGCATATTTTCGAAGTAATAACAAAGAAAATTAAATATTTCGAAGATATAATAATATGAAGTCCGCCAATCCGCAGTGGGGCCACGTGGAGGACTATGCCCTGATACCCTCTGTACAGAGGAGGCCTTTGCCCAGCTGGGAGACATGTATAGGCTGATACTTTACTTTACTTTTTTTTCTATTATTTTTATTCCGCGTATTGTGCAATGATTTGGACAATACATGTGCTATAGTCACCTTAGAGGGCTGGTGTCGCAAGTGTATGGTGCGTCACCGCTGATATGCATGACGTCGGGCTGCTGCTGGAGGCGGGGTACGCGATCGCTGGTCATGTCGCACGCGACCTCGTGCTCTATCACACCTGTTAATAAGGGCCATAATTGACGATAACCGCCTCAGTTAACGAGCGGCGGGCGACGAGACCGGTTGTCTCTTGGATTGCCGGTCTCCCGAAAGAACAAAATAAAGATAATTGTACCAGATCTAGGTGTTTGTTCGTGTACAACTTATCTTAATATGACTCTAAAATACATCCTATATTGTAGATGCGTTATAACAAGATAATCTATCTTACAGAAACAACAATGCATGCTCGCTGACTATTCCTCTCTACCCAAAAAACAGATTACACGGGCAATATGCTACCTCTTAGTATATCACTTTATTTTTTTTTTCAAGCAAAGGCAAGCCACTATGTCTTACCAAACTAAAGGTTTTGCGTTCATGTTGGTTCAATTTCCACAAGAGAAATATTTGCGATATAAGAAACAAACATAACTACTAATATTTTACTACCAATATAGAAAGGAGCAAAAATATGATTTCTAGTAGTTCGTGCCCTTCGTACAGCGGTTTTTCGACAACCCTATGTTAATATGTTATGCCTATCAGAAACAGACCAACAAAAATCATTAACAACCCTTATTTCATAAAATAATTTAGTTTATGCGCTTACCATTTTGTGTCTTAACCGGCGGGATATAGTTACTTATCACATATTCATCTATAACGCCATCTAATTTGTTATTCTGCAGGTTGTTCGTGTAGCAATTCCTACAGTGCTCCAACCTGAAAGCAAGGAGCCAATGTTAATGATTGCTCAAAGTATCTATATCAATTGGGTTGGATAAGTGCAGAGGGACGTGGGGAATCATTAGCTATGGACGCACTTTGTTTCGGGGCGTTGGCCACACCTAAACACCGATATTGTATACATATTACAGACTAACACACATGTAGAATTAGGGGTGTGCTGTAACCCGATTCTATCGACAACCAACGAACTAAATAAAATACTATTCATGTCAGCACTACCACTCCCTATAATTGGCTAATTAATCGAAGGGTATTCTAACAATGTTTGTTCTTGATTTATTGATAAAATTACCGTGTAAAGAGTTAAAGAAGAAAAATATTAGGCACAATCGCAAGTCCCAAAACATATCAGTAATTAACATTAAAGAAGGCATTTTTGTCATTATATTTTTATTATCTGGTTGTGTTTTGTTAGGCATTGAATAATAATGTAATCGAAATTATTGTATTGTAAGTACCTATATCTATCAATTATCTGGTATTTGTATCGACCTTGTAAAGTTTTGTAACGTCGTATATTTTGTGTGGACCATGCGTTGATTACAAAGGTCTCTGTAATTATAACCTACTATGGATTAAAGTAAAAAACGGCCCAAGTACGTCTCATTACACTATTACACCATAATCTATATAAAGGCAAAAAAATCATTTCTGTTGTATCTGAGCCCTACTTAAATATTTTTTATTCTGTTTTTAGTGTTTGTCTTTTAGCGGCAATGTGACAAATGTGACAATGAGACAATTCATCAGTGACAATTTAAACTGTCTAATTATTACGGTTCATGAGATACAGCCTGGTGATAGACGGACGGACAGACAGACAGACAGAAAGACAGCGGAGTCTTATAGGGTCCCGTTTTACCCTTTTGGTACGGAACCCTAAAAACGAGCCGAAAAAATAGAAGGGCTATGTTAATGTTTTTAGAAGCATGAACGTAACTAAGCCCTGTCCGTGAGGCAGCATGACGAATCACGCTCTAATTACTCCCCATAATGGGACCGTTGAGTACCGAGGTATGTTACACGTACTCAGAAAACACTGTTGGCAAAATAACGACACAATTGGTTTAGTTGATAGTGAACCTGTCTTTTGTGCCAGTGGGTGTGGGTTCGATCTTAACTACTTGAATAATGTTGCGTCATGATCATGGTGCTTTTCTAGTGTCTAGGTGGTTGTGTGGTTATATCTATAATGTATTTGCAGCAGAAAAGTATGTTTAAATATGTTTATCACTTACCTAGTACCCATAGTACAAGCTTAGTGTGTATTGATTTCAAAATAAACTCTCATAAGGGTAAAAGTTGCTACTTGTACGATAAGTTACCGTTTTTAAAAAGTCCAAGCCAGCAATGAACGGAATAAAAGGTAAAAAGGGTAACATATGATTTTAACTAAATTTCGAAAGATTTTCTATTAAAAGCTAACAATACACGTACTCTTTTTCATAGTATGAATTAGGAGCCTCTTATAATTCTCCAAGTTTAATCGGTATTCCGTATGGAAACCCATTCATGTATTCAGTGTAATATGATTGCAAGATAATAATTATTCCAGTTACAAGTTCGTCGTTTGCTTCTGCTTCTGTAGTTTCCGGAAAGAACATATAGTTATAAAGTAACTAGAAGTCTGAATCACACTAAAAGAAAACGGAAACAAGAAAAGCGCAATAGAAAAAAAATATGTAGATGCAAATCGGTGACAACATTCCTCAATGGAGTGGATACAGCGACTTGTCTCAGTAAAGCCGTGTGAACAACAACAGTGAATATAAAGTGACGTCTTCTTTTCATCCACAATTCCCCGGCGCGGGCAATTCGCGTGCGTACCTATGCATAATGAGAACACGAATGGCGTCACAGGGATTTAGTCAGATTGAAAATCTAAAATGTAAATTGTTGGATCGATCCGCGGCGCAGTAATATTCGTGCGATAGCAGTGGAGGGTCCCGGGGGGTTCCCGCTATTGGCAAGAGCGAATTTGATCTGGCGGATGTGGGGGGGGGGAGATACGTGCACGTTAAGCGCAAGCGGGGAATGTAAAGCACTAGCGGAGGAAACGCTAAATGTAAATAAGGAATATCGGAAGGGAAACGGGTAAACAATGGCAGGCCGCGTAGCGTTCCGATACTATTCCGGAGCGTGTTGTTTCTTGGCAAACGGCTTCCGACTCCCGCCAACCGGCGGTTTTGGTTCGGCTGCCAAGAGACTAGAGCGTCCTGTTTGCGGCATGTGTCGATTTCGATTCTAGTCAATGCGACATTTGACTCAACAATCCGTACTAATCTAAGTAGAAATAAGAAAAAATCTTTTGGTTATCTTATCCTTTAAACGAGCAATTCTTGTATATATAAATATAATCGGAATCTCGGAAACGGCTCCAGCGATTTTCATGAAATTTAGTATGTGCATAGATTCGGGGGCGAAAAATCGATCTAGCTAGGTTTCATTTTTAGAAAATGTCCTTGTATCCCTGTTTTCAGGGAATGAAAAATATAATTCGAATATGACGGTAAATTTCGCCGCAAGAGATCGGTAATCGGGCGGCCCCAAAACAGACGGCCGTGGTTCGCGTCACGATCATTTACACATTTATTTTTTTTACTTTTTTTTCGATTCCAGATCATTGCTTTCTTTATTTTTAATTTTTTGTCGATTTGTTAATTTGTAATTTTTTCCCTTTTTTTTTAAGTTCTTTCTTTTGTGATAAACATCAGTTCGTATTTTCTTATTATTACGTCGGTAAGATCGAAAAATATTATGCATATTTCATTACTCAGTTATTTGTATCTAAATGTAATTTCCAAAATACACAATTTACCAAAAAAAACAAACCGAGCAAAGCTCGGTCCTCCGGGTACTTTGTATTTATGCGACGTAACATTCGTTGTTAAATGAAGCTATTTTACGGATTTTATCGCGTTAAATCCATTTAAACGCGATAAAATTCGTAAATTTTAAAAATATAAAACTTTACTTATAATATAAAAGAAATACTTTAACTTAAATTAGCTTTCTAAAAACATGTTAGAAAACTTAACGTTTATCAATTTATTTGTGAATTGTGTCTATAAATGACAAAGGCGTTAGTGCAGTTTGTACATATTTCAGCAGTGATTTTTATATAAAGACACCTTACTTCGTATGTGCGTATAAAAACGTCAACATGTGCTGATGATCTGATAAGTTATCGTATGTAAGGTTCGGCGCTGATGATTTCCTATCTTTTGACTATCTTTGGGAGTCCCTAATACTATCAAAATTAAATTACGCAGATACAGTCATCGCTGGGTGCTTAATAGAGGGTACAAAAAAACATATTCAGCGAGTTCAAAATTCCTGTGCTCGATTTTGCTTTCCAATTCCACGCCGGTCTCGTATAACACCATATCTTAATCGAAGCGACATGTTGAATATGTGAGCATGGCGAGCACTACATTTTGCTTCCTTAATTTTCGGGGTAATAAATAAACAAAGTCCATCATATTTGTATGGCAAGTTAAAATTTACACAGCGCCATTCACGACTTTGTGACCGACTTATATGCCCTATTTTTGGTACTGCGGCTTTCCGTGGAAGCTTTCGATACTCCGCCACAAAGTGTTGGAATAACATCCCACCAGCTATTAGAAACTCTTTGTCTTTACATATCTTTAAAGCAAAATACAAAAAGTTTCTACTTCATTTGCAAAAGACGGAGTAAAACCGATCATATCGCTGTCTGCTTACATTATATATAAAATTGCACTCAAAAAATCAGATCACATAGGTGTATATACTCGTATTGTGTCGAGGATATGTTCTAGTTTTTGCTAATAATTTTGTTTTTTGTTATATTTTATTTTTGATTTTATTGTACTTAACTTTTATATTCCTTTTTTATAGTTTTTATTTTATTTCAATGTTATTTTTGTTGGCTATATGCATGGAGCTGAACGCCAATCTTACAAGGTATCTGCAGAAAACCAGTGCCGTGGTATTTATTGTCTGCCAGGGCTATATACTGAGCGGAGACCTTTTTGGTGCATACATTTTTACAATGTTAGTGTTATTTGTTGTTCTTTATTTTTTTTTCCTATAATGTAATGCGCCGAATAAATATTTCTTTCTTTCTTTCTATCGAGATATGAATCACAAAATTAAAGAATATCATTAAATTACGTACTCCTCGAAAAGTAAATCGCACTAAGTGCCGGATTGACGGCGGGAGTATAAAAGATGTTGGTGAAATTAGCGATAATTTTACCTCTAAATTCATATTTACATTACACAATAATAACATAGTGATTGTGGCGGCCTTGAATTTATTAAGCTCAAACCCGAAGACTTTATTTAAACCTCTACGTACAGTATTTGTCCTGTATAACATGAAAGAACTTTGCTTACTGCCAGAAGATGTTACTAAGACAGTTAGACGACGAGACCAGGTTTCATAGCAAAGAACCGTGTTGTGAAATGAATGAAGAAGTTCGCAAAAACAAAAAATATAACTGTTTTTACAAATGTGTTGCAAGCTTGCTATTTGCGCACGCTCTCTTGGGCAGCCAGCCTGCAACAGGCTAGCGTTAGCTGGAACCTCTTCTACACTTTAGAATCACAACGAATAAAGAAGTATTTAAAGTGTCTTCATAGGATTCATCATTTTCACACAAGCGACTTTATTATTTTATAACAAACAACCCTTAATAAAGTCAGGAGTATGGATAATGGAGATAGCATAATGTCTAATGGATGTGTGGTTCTTACTCCTTAATAAAAAAAAATATTACCATGTTAAAATATTGTTATGCATCTGCGTAGGAGATGATAGTACGGCATTATGTAGAACGATTAAAGGTACGGTATTTATGATACTTTGGGCTGAAGTAATGAAGGGTGGTGGTGGTGGTCGCCGTTGGCAAACTTTTGGCTTCAGCGTCGGTGGTCGTGTGTACGATTCCCATACGGGACAAGTATTTGTTCGACCAGCGTACAACGTGATTCACAAGTGCTGACCCCACCTAGGCGGGATAATAGCAGGAGGATGAGAGCGAATGGCGGTATCGAAGTCCGAGTCGAGGAGAAGTATTAGGAAGAAGATGAGGGAGCGAGTTACTCAGATGAGAAGAGGGGCTACCCACCAGGCGGCGTGGTCGGGCGTCAGCTGGCCGCCGAGCTGGCGGGGCAGGCTGGCGCGCGGCACGTGCGCACCCAACTGCGGCGCGCTCACCGTGTGCACCCGCTCGCGGAGCTTCTCGCGGACGAACAGCCTGAGGATTCGGAAGGGCGCCTTGAACCACAGCGGCGCGGTCACGATCAGCACCTTCTTCAACTTGGCCGGGTAGCCGCCCTGCGAAAGTTGACGACTATTAGTTTCGTTTTCCCCTTCATTCGTGGCGGCCGTGTTCGGCAACAACTTAAGGTAATTTCATAATCACCTTGTGTGGCTAGTGTAAGAATACCTTTCAAAGTGTGTAATTTGATCGTTGGTGGTAAACGCGCTAGCTCAGTAAAAGCAGATTTACTAATGCCATAAAGACGCCCGCGTGGGCAATATTTTTATATAAAAAAATGGCAAACGAGCAGGCGGTTCGCCTGATGTTTAATGATTAAAGCGACCCATAGATATCTACAACACCAGAAGGGTTGCAGATGCGTTGCCAACATTAAAATATGGGGCCCCGAACACCTCACACAACAGACGAAATGCGAAAGTATAACACTTCCATTTCCCGCCGGTATTTTCTGAGGCCACAATACTTCCCTGGACATGTTTGCCCATTCGTGCAACAGCCGAATCTGCTGAGTTACCATACCACATTATTGCTCTATTTCATTTTTTATTTATTACAAATATATCTGCCACGTGATTCTTTATAAGGACAACTTGTTACATAAGAACTACAAAAGTTATGACATGATAATACAAGATTAATATGAGAGACTGCTATATAAACATAAACATGTCCACTACTACCTAGTTGGCACAAAGGGTATTATGGAAATGTTTTCCAAATAAAATTCTCTATGTGTAGAGATACGCCAACACTGGTAAATACGTGTTCGGTGTTTTTTTAGGTTACATTATATTTAATTTATTGTGTCAATAATAACCATTTTTGCATTAGTATTTTTTGTTGTAATGTTTTACGATTTATGAAATACCTATAAAGTTAACTAAGACCTACCACAACAATAATAAAGATTTTTTATATAATTACCGTTTAATCACATCCATAACATTTAAAACGGTTAAAGGAAGATTTGATTTAAAACCAAACATCGGTCTCAAAATAATTTGACACATTTACTAACAGACCCGACAGGCGTTGTCCTATACACACGACTTAAATCCGACAACAACTTATAAATAACAGTATTAAAAAAATTGTAGTGAACCGACTTATGAATTTAAACTATAAAAAATTTCATTAAAATCCGTATAACTGAATAAGAGGAGTTCAGTGACCTACACACGCACAGAAGAATTATATATATAAAGATTTTTAGGTTAGAGGCAAGCGGTACACAGTGTTACATTTATACGAATGTTGGCATTACGAAAACCATGAATATGTAAGTACTGGCGCAATGATACTGTGAAGAATATTGCCCAAGTGCACTCGTCGCTTCCGAATGCTTTGCTGTGGAGTCAAGTGGGGCCCGTTGCGAGCGAAAGAGAGGATTTTTTCAAAAGGGCGAATGTATTGTTTATTTGCGAGGCCGTGATTAGATTTGTGATATATGGTCAACAGTTTTAGAACATACACACCATGATTATTTTGCTCTGTGATAAGTTGGCAAGTGAGCAGGCGGATCGCCTGTTGTAGATTTCACATGACCTTTTTGATTATTATTATTATTAATTTCATTAACTTGGACTTCTAGCAGAACCGTGGGAATGCAGATGCGTTGATAACAATTTATAAGAGATTGGGTCACAATAACTTCACTGTACAGACAAAACGTAAAAATACATTACTTTTACTTTACGGCAGTTTGACCAAACCTCAAATACTACGCCAGTTTGACCAAACCTCAGGAGACAGTATCAGCAGAAATCGGAATAGAAAAATATATAACAAACGGGACATACGGAAGTAAGAAAGTGTGTAGCGGACTAAGTGCGGATAATATTGTTGAAATAAATTAATTGCGACACTGAATTTATTACATTTACATTATCTATAAAAAAAATCTTTATGTTTTATCTGTGCTGCTACTTTCTGTCTCTCACTTCTCGCTGGTTCATTAAAAAGGATTATTGCTCGGTATTGCGTATTTAATTTCTAATTATTTAGTTCTGGAATTACTAAAATACTTTCGTAAAATATCAAATATCTTGCCGTTTCAGAGGATATCGTGTGAAGACCTCACCAGAGTCTACTCGACGACAACGCGTAGGAGTGGAGGGGAGGGGAGGGCGTGGAGGGCGGTGTAGAGGGGGGGGGGGGGGGGACGAGCGAATCCGCGAGGCCCGGAATAGACCGGACAGACGAAAGCGGGACACGGTCGCGCGTGTTTCAATAATAGCCTCAGACTGCCTACAGACTTGTTAATTGCTTTAATCGTACGTGTGATGTAACAAGCGAAGATGTCGTACTAATATAAGATAACCAGGTTAGCCGGGAAAAGTTTAGATAGGCACGTATTTTTAACTATTAATGCTCGACTACTGTTCCACTTCCTAAAAGTGTTGATTGTTGACGAGCTTTTTTATGTAGGAAGATTGCAAGCGAGCTGGCAGTTCATCTGATGTTAAGTGATAACTGTCGTCCGTGAACATTTGAAACACCCGTAGGGCTGCAGACGCGTTGCCACCTTTGAATAAAGTGGGCACCGGTTACCTCACTCAACAGACAAAACGCAGAAGTATAACGTTCTAGTTCACGCCAGTCTTAGGTGAGGTCTTGGTACTTTCACGGACGGACCTCCACTTGCAACAGCAAATACTGTTGCGTGGCTTTACTACTAAAGACAGGCCCGTATTTTTAACTAATGATGGTCGGCTACCACTACACCAGGTGTTAAGTGTTGATGCGGGCGTTGAAAACCCGTTTGGTTTTCATAAAATTATGAAAGGTTGGCATTTATACGCTGGACTAATTCATCGATAAATTCTTAAGGCGCAATAAAAAAAAGTTTATATCAATACACAGTACTCGGTGAAGATAATCGAAAACAAGCATTGCGCTGTCAGCATAGAGTAGGACATCACCAAGGATCAATTTCAGTGTCGCGGTAAATCTGTTACATAAGATCCCCGAGAAGTGAAAATGTTATAAAACTGGGACTGGACTCATCGTTTGGGACCTAATCTGCGTATAAAATAGAGGATGACAGCGTGAAAGACGTACCAAACCACTTGAGACGAAATATGAAATTTTGCACATCGCCGCTAAAAAATGAATGCGGAAATCCGCTTAAATAGGATAAGATTATCAAATAACTCTCCACATAATCTGAAATAGTGACATTGCATTTTAATAAGGTATATGAAGCTTCGACTTCTGCTGAATAGATTTCAATTAATATACGTTTTTTACTTATACACTGGGCCCCTACCTAAAGAAAATATTGTGATACCTTTAATAAATATAAAGTTATTAAAATTTTCAGAAACAACGATTACGTGTTCAGTGATGTTTTTTCATGGCGTGGAAAAATGGGGCATATAGTGTAGTTGTTAATATAATACGCAACTCAGACGAAGTCAGAGCTGGGTATCAGCTAGAATACGGAACCCTGAGTTCCGGATCCAAAGGGTAGAATGGGACCCTATTACTAAAACTCCCTCTCTCTCTGTCTATCCGTCTAACACCAGGCTGTATCTCAGATAGGCATATAGTTGAAATTTTCAGAGACGATTTATTTTTGTTGCCGCTATAACATCAAATACTAAAATACAGAATAAAAATATGTATAAGTGGGGCACCCATACAGACATGATTTTTTTGCCATTTATATAGATAGCTAGCTTATCGCCCGCGGCTTCACTCACGTTGAAGCCCTTAAATAAATATATTTCTTTAAAAAAAAATTCTAATTAAAAAGGGCCTATGTCCTTTCTCAGGCTCTAGAATTTCTATGTACCAAATTTCATTTAAATCGGTTCAGTAGTTTTGGCGTGAAAACGAGACAGACGGACAGAGTTACTTTAGGATTTATAATATTATAGTATGGATAGTACGGAACCCTTTGTGCGCGAGTCCGACTCGCAATTGGCCGTTTGTTTTATACTTCTATATATTTTTATCACAATGGTTATTGATTAATGATTTTATGATTACGTAAATCTATTGTGATTTGTCTATAATTAAAAAAACTCACTCAGTAACGGGTTGTAAAAAGTATTGACTTTCCCACATTATCGCGCAATCGTATTGCTCTAATTTTTTTTTTAAATTAAATCCACACTTATGCTACATTTCCCATATGTAATATGTAATTTTCGTATTGCTAAATAATCGAACGTAATGTTTGTGTAGTAGTAAATTCAATACAATGCGAAGATGAGCATAACAAGGTTGATCATTAACAATGTTGAGGTATTTAATATTTGGTTTGGCCGCCGTCCGGACAAATATTAAACAGCAGAATTCGTTTGATTTATATTTGCTCTTTATACAAGTAATGATATGATAAATCAATGATTGGTTTGTTAAGATAAATAGCAGTAAATCCTTACTTATATTATAAACGCGAAATTTTGTATGTATGTAAAACGTACTCAACACCTGATTAAAAGCTCTCGTGTTTAGCTTTTAACCGCTTACATTATAAAAATAAAATGTTTCCTATTTTTTTAATCAAAAGGTGTTTAAAGATTCACGCAAAATATGTTTACATACGACCGATCTTTAGCGACTGTTTCACCTAAAAATTTAAATCGAAACGCAACTCAATCTCAGCTTTTGAAATCAATTTCGACTGTTCAATTAGAAGTAGCAAAAACTGATGCCGCACCTGAACGAGGCGAAAGAAAAAGTTGCAAAAGCTGTCTTATGTAAAAGGCATACACCGTGTATTTCACAAATTAAATATTGCTTCATAAGAAAAGGCCTGGAAGAAATTGGTACATAAGCAAAAAAGTCGTTTATGTGTACACTATGGTGACTGGTATTTTCCTTTGGCGTATATCCTAGGGTACAATAATGTACCCACATTCTATTCTATTCTAAGAAATATCTGGCGTAGCGATAAAGAACTTCAGTGTAATGCAAACGTCTCTCTGAACTTGTATATATACATTGAAGCTGAAGTATTTTAAAATTTGTTTTGTAAAAAACAAAGTTCAGCTAAAATGATTTCTTATAATACTTATATCAGGACAATTATACAGCCCGTCCACCATCAATACCGTAAAGTTTTCGAACGGCCAAAAACTCGATTGCTACCCCATATCTTTTTCTGTTGCATGAATGGCCTGACTCCTCCGTGGGAATGTTACAATTCAATATAGATCGAAAATGTTAGCCGTAAGCCCCCTTAAATTTACTGATAAACAACGGCTACGCCGTTTTTCAACCGTCTTCAAAAAGAAGAACGGTCACATTTCGGTTATCTCTTTTTTGTGTTTGTTAACACGGAACTCCATTCACAAACTGATTTTGAAAATTATTTTTGAATTGGGTTCCCTTTAGCTCCTATGTGGTTCCATATTAATTTTTTTACTTGGTCTACGGAGAGACATCGGGGAACTCATCAAAATCAAATAGAAAATGTACAGTGAGTGAGATATTTGAAGTCCATTTTTGTTAAAAATGTACTTGTAGAAGTTTACCGCTTACGTGACAGCGCCATAGTTGTGTTGGTAGATTAAAGCCTTAACTAGCGAGCCCAATTGAGATGTTTTCTGGAGAAAAATTGGTAAACACTGTCCGAACAGCGTTCCCTAAGTGGTAATTAAGTCGACGCTGAATTTTCATGTCCTCGGAACTCGAGCGACGGTCGACAGAGCTTCGTAATGAATCCATATTAATAGTGGGGTAGGCAGAGTAGGGAGGGACGCGGTGTACTTATAAATATTCATGGCTAGGGGTCCTCGCTCCGCTTAGGGTGGTGTTTGATATTCTTTCTCAATGATAATTATCACCGCTGAGACTTCTCTCCCATTTATTAATATTTACTCTCTTTGCTGGTTTTATCATCCATTTGAGGCATATCTAATTATTTTGTTGAGATTGGTTCTCTCACCTGAGACGTTTATTTTTTAAATGAAATAATTGAGATAAAGTAATACGTGGTTTCAGTAAAGTTCCTACCCGGTAATAAAAATATGTAGTAATTGCCGTTTGATAAATACTTCTGAAAGGTTTATAATTTCACAACATAATATATTACATAACCAACAGTTATTAGTTAAATATTATTCGGTGGCGCAATTGCTAGGCTATTGGCTTCGGCGTCGAGGGTCGTGGGTTCGATTCCCACCGGGACAAGTATTTGTGTGGCCCACAGATAATTGTTCCGGATCTGGGTACTTACTGGCCACTTACGACATGATTCACATATTGTGCCGACCACACCTTGGTTTAAGGTATAAGGGCAGGATGATGATGCTTAGTTAATATAACACGTAGTACTACTCCTTAACGCAATTATTTATGTATTAAAGTTAATTGTATATAAAAGGCGTAAAAAGATAGGTGGTAGTATAAAGTATAAAAACCTGCCAAGTGCGAGTCGGACGGTCAGTCGGAAGGGTTCCGTACCATTATCTATAAACGGGGGGAAAAATCATGCCTCTTGCATGGGAGCCCCAGTTAAATATTTTTTTAATTAGATTTTTAGTATTTGTTGTTATAGGCGGCAACAGAAATGCATCATCTATGAAAATTGCAACTGTCTAACTATCACGGTTCATGAGATACAACCAGGGAACAGACGGGCGGACAGGCAGTCATAAAAACGGATTCTTAGCGTAATAGAGGTTTCACACTTTGAGTACCCAACCCGAAAAATTAAAGACATGACATCAATCTAGATTATAAACTTTTTTAAAATTAAAAAGCTACAATTCGCAATATAAGTAAATCACTCCAATCTCTTTTTCCATTTCGTATATTAAATTAATAACGACGACCTATTAAAAACAGTACTCTTAATGAAGTTAAAATTGAAATGAAATTAAAATTTTATGAAATCGGGCCACTTTATTAAATCGGAAAACTTTTCAATGCCAATATTTTTCACGACGAATTAAGAAGGATAAGTAAAAAAAGAGATTATGGAAACAAAAAGGTAAAAAAATAATAAACAATAAATAACGTATTTGACAATACTTCATAAAAATACTTCACACCAATCGTAAATAGCAATCTAACAGTAATCTAATTATATGCAGTACAAACTTTTTTCAACAAATCAATGTTCAAATTTCTACCGTCTATTATAGACTCAAGTGGCGCAGGTTAAGTCTCGTTCGGAAAAGTAAAGAAAAGTAGGGGGTTGAGGGTCGATAGCCCCGCTTCCTGAGCCATTCGATTTATGAAATCACCTGGCGCCGAATCCACCCGCCAGGCGTTTCACGAGAGTGTCTGTGATGGTTCTCATGATTTTCACATTGCTTTTAGTAGAATGTGGGGACCGAAAAGGGGTATATTTGATGTCAACTGACCTTAAACAACATATGAGTTTTGCATGGTCGTGCGTAGTTGTGTTTCTATACTTCTATATTAGTTTGCAGAGTTGTGCGTTTCTATTACCTCGCTCAAAAATACTTGTACTTTTTCGACAGTTTGACGTGAGGTACGTCACTACGTGATACCTTCTTGGTTCTGTAACGTTAGAAAGCCATTTCAAATTATATTCTAATGTTTATACTCAATAAAAAAATTACAGTCCACACACGTTATAATGTTGAGTTCCATTAAAATTTTGCACACGTAACATTTTACGTTAACAAAGATAGTGTAATCTGATGACAATTAAATAAATTCATCTACAGGTGAAATAAAGTCCTAAATAAACCAAATCGAAACAAAACTGCAACCGCAGTAGACGCACGCAACAATACAAAACACATCAAACAAGCCAAACAAATCAACTCACGTAATAACAATTAGCATTTTCTAACGGAAAATGTTGCGGACGAGCGGTCCATCGCAAACGTTAGGTCTTAAAGTGCATTGTCCCCTGCCTTCCGTCAGGCACAAGTCTAGACGGGTCCCCGTGACGTCAAAACAATTCCAAGCCGCCGAGTGAATTGTTGATGCAGACGTCTAATGCCGTCGGGTGTCTTGATTATCCATTGCGTAGGTAAGTCAAATGCCGTTGGTTCGTGTAGCGCAAGGGCGAGATTCTCGTCGCAAAGACAGTCTCGCGACTGGCTTAATATTTAGGTACACGTAGATACATTAGAGTAGATAGCATAGCAGAGGGATACCTAAGAAGTGTACTGACGATATAGAGAGAAAGGAGGTAGACTCGTAAAACTAAGGAGGTAAAAGGAGCAAGAGAAACTAAAGTAGTCCGTGTAATAAGAGAAAAGGAGTCCGTGTTGACGAAATGATAACGACGGCGGCGGAGGTCGTGGATTTGATTCCCACACGGGGCAGCTATTTATTTGACCCAAAACAAATGTTTCGGATCATGGTGTGTGTCCACGTGAAATTAATGTATGTTAAGTACTTACAACACAGGATAATGTTATCAGCAGTAAAGGCAATGTATTACAACTGGAAAAAAAGAATCGTGGCAAGTTGGAATTCAAGACGTTTCTACCCCTCCGTGACTTCATAAGAATAAATTTCTGCAGTGCTGATAAGTTCCCGCAGTTGAAATCGAGTTCATTACCGCTCCAATACATCATACATAGTTATTTGAAATAAAGTTTGGGAACTATCGAACAACAATTTAGAAGCAACAGCTTAGGTAGTAGTATAGGAAAATAGCTATTAGTATAGGAAAACAATATTAAAAGATGGTAGCGCATTTGCAACCCTACGGATGTTGCAACTGTTCATCGGCGGCGGTTACCTCTTAACATCAAGTGAACCGCCAGCTCGTTTGCCACTTTCAAACATAAAAAAAAACTTTAATATCATCTCTATTAAATAATAAAATGTATTTGTTCTTTTATTCCTCTTTATCTAAAGTTTTTAAATACATATGCATATATAAGCTGGATTTTAAAGTTCAGGTTTAACAAAAATAAAAACTCAAAAATTACATATATACTCAAATTCAAACACAATAAGAGCAAAACACCCAACGCCCCGGCTAAACCCAAAAAGACGAAACGCGAAAGAGAAATCCTTTCACAGTGGTCTTCTAACCATGCCACTTTCCAAACCGAAATTTCCTAAAGATAATGTCAAGGAAAGAAGTAACGAAAAATAGACCGGCGCTAGAAATCCACATATCAAGGAAGGGCAAAACTGCCCAATTCAGTTTTGTAAGTGAAACATCGTAAGTTTTAAAACAGCCCAAAATTCCTTTTGACAGGTTAAGATACCAAGGTTAACAGTTTACATCGTAAGTTTTAACAGGTTAACCGGTTTAGCGGCGCCTCGAGCGTGATAAGAAAAAAAAGCAATAACGACTTACCACGGCAACGTTATTAGCCTTAGAAATTTTCCACGTCGCGTGAAACCGCTTCTATCAGATTTTATAAGAAAATGTAAAGTAACTAGAAAAAGTTTATCGTAGATATCGTATCGGTACAGTAATATCGCTAGCAATAATTGAACTTACATATTATTGCAAATGGCCATTGCTATTTAACTTTTTAGATAGTATTCGAAAAGCCACACAATATCAGATACGATTGATAAAAACAAAGAAACAAGTTACATCGTTTAATAATGTTAGTACAAATAGATGGCTATGAAAAGAATGCGAGTAAAAAGGTAAGTCTTTGCAAACGACGTTCTATGAAGCGTGTCGCGAAATATGTGTCCTTTGAAGCGTGAAAAGGTCAAAGGAGACTGGTCTATTCCTTTCCACGGGCATTAAATGGATGTATTCAGGCCGGTAATGAGACCTTTAGTGACGCGATGGACTGCGTCTACCATGACGCCATCGAATTAATATGGCACAAGGTAAGAACATCTGAATGGAACAATTGCACATATAACATAGAGAAATGTTAGCACTGGTAAATATTTTTGAACAGATAACACTACTGCATCAAAAAAGATTCACAATACATTATCATCATCATCATTTCAGTTTGTTTGAGTCAACTGCTGAACATAGGCCTTTCCCACTGCCTGCCACAAAGCGCGATCCTGAGCCACCGGCATCTACGAGTATCACCTTTCATCAAATCGGTACAGTTCGTCACTCCGTCTAGTGGGGGTCGTCCTACACTGCGATAGCCAGTAGGTACGAGGCTGCCACTCAAGAACGTTTCTTTCCCATCGGTTGTCGGTTCAGCTGTATGACCGGCCCATCGCCAGCTTACCAATCTACTGAGCTATGTCGCTTATCTTTGATCTACTACGGATGTCTACGCCATTCATTTGTGCAACAGGGTAATTCTAGTTATTGTCGTATATAAACATAAAATAGCATTTTGATAAAGCAACTTATAATGTTGTTCCACATGCATATGTTGCCAATCTTGCAATTATACAGCTCCACGTATAAACGTAAAACTGCCAACTTCTCCGAGGATTCTCAACAAATTCCTTATAAGGGATTACAAACGCAAATTAATTACAATTACGATATCAGTTCATCAAGATAGACAAAACCCATTTAACGGATTGCGTGTTTAGTGTCAAAGAACTCGTGTCAAAGCTGATGCGACATCTTCCTGTGATGTTTGACACAATTCCACTCTACAAACAGCGGGTACTAAGTTGGCGCGGCGCCAGCGACTGATGGCCGATGATCTATCATTTTCTTTAGAAACGTTTATCTGGATTGTAACTATCAATTTCAATGTAGTCGCATAGAGTTCATTAAAACATGTATATCTTTAATATATTATGTGTACGAATACGACACATTCTTTAAATGAAAATATTTTCACGGATTGATCGCTATAAATGTGTAATAATAATTACAATCTGTATTGTATATCTTTCGTCTCTGTCGCTTGCCTAGTTGAGTAGTGTGTAGGAGACACCGAATCTATAAACGCCCAGCTTATTTTGCCACAGTGAATATACATATGGATTTATAACACAAACTCAAAAAGAAAGACACTATTTGCAAACAAAGCCAATACATATTTGTCAAGCGCGTGCAACCCACACATTATTTTCAACTCCGTTTGGCTCACACAATATTACCGCACATAGAAAACAGAATTCAATTTGAGTGCCAACAAAGTTCTATTTTAAGGGTGAACGGTAAATGGCGGTTTCCTTTATAAGCTTTCCTTTATACGGATTTGTACGACACTAAATGTCGGTAACAGAGGCGTCGGCAGCCCTCAATTGCCACAGGTACAAATAAGTTTGACCTTTGCCACTTTAATGTCACCGCGTCCTATATATATTCAGCATTTACACATCTAATTTTATATCACCGTGGCATGCTTTCCATTGCTCTATTATATTCACTGAAGTGTACTTACACTTGAAGTGGTAATATATGAAATGTGAACTTTTTAACAGTAGTTATCGTTTCAAAGTCAATATACAGTTTAACAATGTTGTACCTGACTTAACTAACGTGAGACCGGAAGACCAATTACTATAAATGATATGGCCTGCTCTGTTTCTCGAGGGTAACGTGATGATTATATTCCAAAGAAACATGTTACATCAGAAGCAAGCGATATTATTGTTCACTTAGTAGTCACTTATTGGTCTAGTACTTGTCTAAAGTCTCAGCTTGTGGTTAGTTTTTTTCTCTCTTTCCCTCATTCTATGTAAATAAAAACAGGCTCTATTCCTACCTCACTATGCCTTCAACATCGTTTTCGAGCAACTTGGAGACCACATGTTCCAACGACACATTTGTCCAACTTGTTTTCGGTTTACGACTTACAATTTTATACAATAGGGACAATCGAATATCTAAGTATCTTTAAAAGATTAAGGTATATCTTTATTAGAGCCGCTAGGATTTTCGATTACTCGAATGATTTGTTATACACAAAACAGACAAAACTTGAAACAATCAAATGTAAACTAGCCCGATAGTAATACGTACTCGTGTAATATGAAAAGCTATGGAAATACAAAAATTTAATCATCTTTTTATTTTATACTAGCTGACCCACCAAACGTTGTTTTGTCATATAAATAATTTGTAGGGAATTTGTAAATTTGAACATAGAAAACAAAATTTCGGAACGCATGCATAAAATGTTTGACATGTAGAGGAACAGTTTGTATGGGAAAATAAAATTGTCGCTATTTAAATTTCCCATGCAATTTCTCCATAATTTCTCATCGTTTAAACCAAAATTAGCCAAATCGGTCCAGCCGTTCTCGATTTTTAGCGAGACTAACGAACAGCAATTCATTTTAATATATAAGATAGAAATATACATCAGATAACATGGCAAAATAAATTATTACGTCTATTTTAACAGAGAGAGTTCGTTAAGATAACAGAGATCTGAGAGCTGGCGATCTATTTGCGACGAATGTCAAATAACCGTGCATTTGTTGCCTCGAGTATTTTGTTCGCGTTAATACCGAGACGAGGCATTATGAAACTAAAGTCAGGGAATCAAATAAACGTTCAATGTTTTTCACATTGTGTAAGCTTACACAATATTAAGCCAAAGACTGTGCATTACAGAAGGCAACAGAAAAAGTTAGACAAATATTTCATTCCAAATTTCAACTACCTAAAATCCGTTACAAATGTGGAAACATATTACATTCCAGTATGAAAAAATTATTAACTATTATTATATCTTTCCCGTAGCAAGGGATAAAACGACCATCGAGATATTTTATATAGGAATATTTTATATCTATCCCGGGAAAATGAATACAGTCCTTTGAAGCGCAGTTCTAGAACTTACGATCCTGTTCTCTACATTTATCCTACACCTGTATTATACGTATATTAGCGGATACGGTATCGTTAGCTAGGGGACGAGTTATTATAGTGCGGAGGTCAAACTACTGACGACCCTGCAACGTCCCCAATGCATAAATGAACTTTATCACGATTGATCTTGCCCGAGCGCATATCACAAAGCATTATGGTGTTTTCGACTTATTTAAAAGGATGAGGATAGCACTTTTTAAAGGGTAACGTGGTAAACAAACGGTCTACACGTCATCATCATTACAACCTGTGGTCCAGTCATAAACTAGGTCATCAGACGCCAAGAAGCATACTCCATCCTTCTATCGACTCATCAGGTCGTCATCGGTCGCCATCTAGGTCGATCACTAAATGCCCAAGTTATCCTTCGAGCTAAATGCCCAACCCATTCCCAATTCCCTTGATTATATTCTGCAAAAGTTTCACAGAACGCTATGGGGCTATAGATCCGTTGCAGACCTTCTAGACCCAAACCCGTGGGTTTTGGCTAGCCCATCGGTTCTGCGTCAGATGAAGCTTTAATAGTCTCGGGACTGAAAGCAAAAACATCAGTTAATACAAGATACAAGACTTTCTAGAAAGTGAGCTCTGTTTCCCCAATCACTGGACTGGACGAAACTGTAAGACCTTAGTACCAAGCGGACGAGCTTGCAAATTCGTACACATAATAATGTAGATTTATGCGGCCCTACCACAACATTATACGCTTATATGACCATATTCGCTCCGGTAGACCACTGTCTGAAAATCTTTACTATCTATAACTATGAAACATCTCAAAAAATAAATATTTTATGATAATAACCTCGGTTCATCATGTCGTTCAGAATTTATATGCACCAAAAATTATCTATTTTTAGTCACTTTGAAACACTATTAATCCAAATACATCGCATGGGGACAACAAAATTTACTTCAATTTATATGAATACAGTATCGCCGGTTTATTTGCTGCACCACCGAGTGATGAGAGTGTAAGCGCAATTCGGCCGCGTAGGATTTTTTCTCGTCATATTAGAGTGCGAAACGAACTTAATTTTTTAACAAACTTCAAAAAGGGAGGTTCTTAATTCGGTTTCATTTTATGTTGTTGTCTCAGAACTCTGTGGATCGATTTAAGTTTTTTTTTGCTCAAAATGTAATAGAAAATGTATAGTAAGTGAGATATTTTAAGTCAGTTTTTTAATAAATAATAGTGAATGATGATAGTTTTTTTTATAATTTTCTTATTTTTTTAAGTAAAATAACATTTATTACTCTTGCTGTTGGATAACATTATCCTGTGCTGTAAGGACTTTCTATACATAAATTTCACGTGGACAAACACCGAGATCCGAAACTATTACGCTCCCTCAGACGCCGAAGCCAAAACCTTGGCAACCGTGCCACAGAGTCATCACTATTTATTATTCTTATCATGTTAACTAGCGATTCATATAAACCTACCCCTTGAATCACTCTATCTAGTAAAAAAAACCATCAAGATCCGTTGCGTAATTTTAAAGATCTAATCGTACATAGGGACAGACAGACAGAGGGACGACTTTGTTTTATACTATGTAGTGATGCACGGCAAGGAGACGTTTACATTTCAAGTGACATTTTACCCACAGTCGCTCACTTGTTTTGCCTTCCCGGGACTTACCTATGTATGCTTAGATCTTTAAAACTACACAACGGATCTTGGTGCGGTTTTTTTACTCGATAGAGTGATTCAAGAGGAAGGTTCATATGTATAATACATTGCACCCGTGCGAAGCCGGGGAGGGTCGCTAGTTAAATAAATAAAATGCGATTATTTGAGTGAACGGGTTTTAATTAAAAACTACAAAGCGCAATCTGAAAAAATGAAACGCAAGCGTAGCAAACAAGAGCACTTAGAAAGAGCAAAAAAAACATCATGAGTAAAATAAAACAAGGAAAAGGAACGAGACCGTCGAACACACAAAGATTCACCGCAAACGCCCCGTTGAGTGAAAAGACGCCTGCGCCAGCGAACAAAGTGCTGTTCGTCGCTAAAAGCTGATGAACTGTGAAACTGTAGGCCCTCTGAGTACTCGGACCGCTTTATGTACGTCATATATAGTAGGCCGCGATTTTCCTCGGGTGAATTTCGATTGCAAAGATCACATCTGGTGTTAGAGCAAAGCGAATTTAGATACGCTTAAAATATATTTGTATAATAACAAATCGCGAGTCGATGTCCCCGACCAACTAGGCCTTGCTCTTGATTATAATTTCGTTGCGGGATAATTTCATTGAAACTATTTTACATATATTAAAGCATGTCATTATTACTGAAAAGTTGTGCCAGTAATGAATATGATACTAAAAATAAGACCAATGTAATTAGCACCACTCAATCGTGAGTTAAAACTACGATATAAGTTCCGTTTGACGAGCCTTTGTGAAACGCTTGCACATTTTTGCGGGTATATATGTAATATATTCATTTAAAAGGCAAGCTTTTAACAGCACTCGAATTCGGAGCTATGTTATGTGTTGATACATGACTAAATATTGATGATATGTCTCTGAAACTTGAAATTGTATTTTCAAATTATTTGAACGCATTATCTAAAAACTATATAATAACTACGAGATACGTCTCCCGTTTAATGATTCAATAAAACGCCTGCATGAATTAATAACATTGACATTCTGTATTTTATTATATAACAAAAAGTACTTGGACAGGTCTTAGGAGCTTGTATGAGGTGGTAGTAGAAAATTAAATTCAATAAGCTTGTTCTTTTACATTTTTGTAGACATATTTTTAACATCATACGGTCATACGGACTAACACCCGGTTTCCGAAAGCGCAATCAATTTTAATTTACGATAAATCTCTTGTCAATCGTTGTTTAACATGATCTGAGTTGCTAGAACGTCTTAAAACAACATTGATTTTGATTTGCAATTAGTCACTGATTAACGGACAATCAACAGAAAATCGAGTTTCTGAAAGCGTTTTTCGGTGGTCAACGAGCTGTCAAAAGTTTTATTAAGTAATAATCTGTCAATTTGGACAATCAATCGTTGGTTAAAAATGTATTTTTATCAAAAATCTTAGTTTTTATAAAAAATAAACATAATTCCCTAATACGTTGTTAGGACATTCATGTGTTCTATTACCTATTTATTATTTATTATTATGCGAACATATCATGCGATTAGAAAAAATACAAAATGCAATTCAAAAGTTAATAAATAATATGGATTCTTTCTTTTTATAATCCTTACTTGTTTATTATGGACAAAAGTTCATTTCTTTACATTCTGTAAAGTTTGTTCTTGACATTTTGCATGTATTTATATAAATTAAATTTTATTATAGCTCGGATTTTTACGTTGGCAGTCACATGGTGACATGTCTGGATAGTGACGTTAATTTAAGTTTTGTTTAAAAAGGGACAGAGCTATACAATAGAAAGAGTTAGTTGAAGTAAATCATTCATTTCATTCATTATCATTGGTTATACAGTGATTAGCTAATTTTTCTTGAACAAACCTTCCAGAAACCCAAGGCAGTTTAACAAGAGATTAACAGCTGATCATTTTTGACATAGTGTTATGTGATTGCTGCTTTGATTGGCCTTTCGGAAACTGGGCATAAGTATCAATACTCTGAATTATTTCAAATTAAACTATCAAGAACGACTAAAAATTCAGAAATAACTTCACTAATTTAAGGTGTATAGAAAAGAAAGGATTTTGAAAATATAGATACTTTTTATAACATTTTATTTGGTGTCTGAGGTAAGCTAGCCCTAACTTTTCAACAGCATCCCAGCTGTAACTCCTCTTTCTCTCAGAAAAGAAAAGACAATTTCATCATTCAGTAACGAGTTAATTGGATTAATAGACAAATTTTCTGACGGCCGATGGTGTGGGTTCCATACTACTAGAAAAATATTTTGTAATAAACATTCTACTTTTTCTACTTATCCTTTCTATTATCTGTAGTGTTTATATATCTATAATATGTATTTATTTGCAGAAGGAAAGTATATTCAAGTTAATTTATCAGTGCCCTAGTAAAGTTTTGCTAAGTTTGGGACTAGTTGACGTTATGTGAAATGAAATATTTGTTTATTTGTCTTAAATCTTAAACTCTTTGATTATTCGCTGGCAACAGCGCATCACTAGTAAACAATTAATATAGGATGAAAACGATGTAAATTCTGATTCAAATACTTGTAGCGGGCCCCAATACCCTTGGCGACTCGCTCGTGTGAAAATTATCGATTCATGTTGCTACAAAGCGTGACTACTTGGCGCACTCATGGACACATTTATAACAAAGGAACGTAGGTATTATCTTGTTTGTTTCATTTTTAAATTAATGAACACATCTTTTTTTTCTACATCGAAGCGTGTAAATAATCCGTGCAGCTTACAGGTCCGGATAAGAAATGGTAAACAGAAGTAACAATAAATTCTCCGAGCCACAAATTAGAAAAATTTTAAAGAAAGATATAGTTTTTTTTCATGAGCAGGTGCTAAGCGAGCTGGCGGTTCACCTGATGTTAAGTGATGACCGCCGCCACCCATAGGGGCGCAGATGCGTTGCCACCTTTTTATAAAGTGGGCCCCGGCTACATACATACACTCACCAGACGAAACGCAGAAGTATAACACTTCCACTTCACGCCGCTCTTCTGTGAGGTCGTGGTACTTACCTGGACGGACCTGCCCATTCGTGCAACAACGAACTGTTGCGTGGCCCTACTTCAGTTAAAATTAGTGTTAAAATATTAAGTATAAATAAATATAATAGGCTAAATAAATTGTTTGTTTGAACGGGCTGCTCTCTGGAACCACCTGGAGTCGGATTTTTATTCCCAATACTTCAGGAAAATTATAGGATATTTAAAATCACGCTACGATCTACGGGGCTAACCAGAAACGTTTTTCACGGATGAAATGGCATGGAACAGGTGGTATTAAATAAATACAAAATTCGTACTAAAAAGACTTACGATGGCTGGAACCAAAACCATCATTCCATAAATTTTGGTATAGCTTTTTAGTTTTACTCTTTTTTAATGTGACAAGGTGGTTCACCTGACGGTAAATGAGTACCGCCGCCAATAGACATCTACAATAAGTACCTGTGAGACTACAGATGCGTTGCCAGCCTTTTATAAAAAGTAGAATCCAGTTAGGTAGCAGCTTAGTGAGGTCACTAACCAGATGAAATGCAAAAGCATAATGCTTCTACTTCAAGCCGGTCTTCTGCGAGGCCTTCGTACTGCCCCAGAGGAGCTTACCTATTCGTGCAATACCAGTTTCTCTGCTGCGGTACCCCAACATTACTCAAGAGTGATGCAAGTTCCAGTTTGTAAAAAAAAAATAAGAACCAATACTTTAAGAAATTACTTTACTATGTGTGTAAAAAAAGTAAAGTAAAGTTTCGGCCTATACATGTCCCACTGCCGAGCAAACACCTCCTCTGTACAGAGGGTATCAGGGCATAATCCACCACGCGGCCCCACTACGGATTGGCGGACTTCACATTTCTTCGAAATATCTTTTTTGGTTATTATTTACGTTTTCCTTCACCGCTGAGCACGTGATAATTCAACACTTAAAATTGACAATTTCATTGGTGCTGACACTGGGGATCGAACTCAGGTTGCTCGAGTATATTAAATTAAAAGCGAGCGCTCGGACACTGAGCTATCACGGCTATGTAACAATATTTAGCCAATTCGATGATCACGTCATCAACCTTCTCACTGTTCCAAAACTCTGTTTCCATTAATATGCTATTTCATTTATATGAAATATTTCAGCAACTACCAACATAATTTATGGTTCCTATAAATATTATTCCACAAAAACAAAAACAAATTAAGCGGCAATAATTTAGTAACATATGTGACATTAGCTTTTTGGCCACAGTTCAAATCCAATTCAACCGTTGCGTGAATACGGAAAAAGCGCACTAGAACATGAGGTACTGAGTATACCATATTAATACTATTATTGATGAGGTAACCAGGGCCCACTTTATTCAACCAACGGGTGTTCTTAATGTCCATGGGCGGCGCTAATCACTTACATCTGGTGAACCGCCAACTCACTTGCCATCTTCTTTCATAAAAAAGTATATCTTCAGACAGATTAGCTATCAGCTTCTAACGATATACATTATTAGGAGGCCAATGTCCCACATCAAGGTCGAATTTATCCTAATTGCAACAGAATACAAACCATCATACGATATGCGTTGGCGCAATCTTTAGTGGCACACACGCACATTTTTATTAGGTGGCAACGTATCAGCAACCGCTAAGGTTCTTACAAACGTCCATAGGCGGCGGTTATCAATTAACATCAGGTGAACCGCCAGCTTGCTTGACACCTCACATAAAAAAAAAGGAAACGTTTAAATCGAACGTGACGACCCACCCATACATAGCAGGCCGACCGACGCCAGTGTAGGGAACAATGCTTTTTTTTATTTTTTTTTTAACTGATGTTTTTGCTTTCAGTCCCGAGACTATTAAAGCTTCATCTGACGCAGAACCGGTGGGCTAGCCAGATCCCACGGGTTTGGGCCCTCCGCTGTGGGTAGGGCCGCGCATGTGCTCATGCGTGCGTTTAACTACGACATGTCATCTAAGGGCCATCGAAGTTGCGGTGCGGACCGAGACCCCCGATGGCCGTCGACTGTGTTTTTAGCTAATCGGTGGCTGCGGGCGGTGAGAACCGCCCTGGAACGCGGGTGTACCTTGTGTACGCGTTGTGTTGGTCTCGCCGTGCTCGGAGGCGAGTGCGAACTATTGTGTTTGTTGGTACACTAGCTGTGGGTGTAGTGTTATCCGGCGGGACCCCGGCGGTGGGTCCGGCGTATCTAAGTCCCCTTCCTCGACCGGGTCGATGAGGACGTTTCGCGGGCGACGCTTGTTGACGTTCGCGTTTGTGTCGGGTTGGTAATTTGCTGCGCTTACCACCAGAGGGTTGGGATGATGTTCGGCTCTATCGAAGAACCGTTTTGTCAGATCTTTGAAATATTCGCGAATCGTCGGGAGTCTGCAATCGCTGTGCAGATCGACGTTGCGTTGATACCACTGCGCACCGGTTGCACGACGGATGAACTTATTTTGTACTATTTGCAGCTTGTACAAGCGAGTAGGGTGCGTGTGGGCGAAGATCATGCATGCGTAGGACATAATAGGTCGTACGCAGGTCTTATATAATAATAATTTGTGCCTTAAGGGCATTTTACTTTTAGCGTTAGTTAAATTGTGTAGCCGGCCGGAGACGAACGCGGCTCTATTACGAACGTTATTAATGTGCGTAGTAAATGACATACGCGAGTCGAAAGTGACTCCTAAGTATTTGACCTTTTTCTCCCAGGGGAGCGGTTGGCCATAAAGGGATATTTGCCCCAACTTTCTGCATTGGCGAGGGCCATTATAAAGATGTGACGGGTAAGTACTTCGTGTGAAGTGAATCGCCACACTTTTTTCGGGATTTATTTCTATTCTCCATTTGCGGAACCAATCGCCGAGGCGGTCGGCGGCGCTTTGGAGTCGAGTGGTTAGTATTCTAAGGTTGCGGTCTGAATAAAAGAGCGCGGTGTCATCCG
Organism: Iphiclides podalirius; assembly: GCA_933534255.1. NCBI lineage: Eukaryota > Metazoa > Arthropoda > Insecta > Lepidoptera > Papilionidae > Iphiclides > Iphiclides podalirius. The sequence goes on along the minus strand of OW152831.1, from coordinate 4,543,816 downwards.
CGAAAAGCGCGAGATTGGCGTGGGGGTCTTTGGGTATGTCGCTCGTGTAGAGCGTAAAAAGCAAAGGTGAGAGGCAGGAGCCTTGTGGTACGCCGGCCGTGAGGCGGCGGCTTGTGGAGAGGGTGCCCTCGACTCGATATCGAAAGGAGCGATTCAACAAAAAGGCCCGGATGGTGTGTACGAGCCTATCTGGCACTTTGAGTGTGTACAGCTTGTAAAGCAAGCCGTTGTGCCAGACCTTGTCGAATGCCTTTGCAACATCGAAGAAAAGAGCCCCTGTACTGATATGTTTCGGGTGGTTTAGGCCTTTTAGGATGTGCTCCGTTAGGCGGTATAACTGGTCGGGACAAGAGTGTCTAGCTCGAAAGCCGAATTGTTCCGTGGGCAGAAGGCCGTTGGAAAATACGTGCTCTTTGAGCCTGTTTAATAAGAGCCGCTCGTAGAGCTTCCCCAGGCAACTGAGGAGGCTGATGGGACGATAGCTAGAGGGCTGGTTGGCTGGTTTATTCGGCTTGCGAATGCCGATAACCGTGGCTTGTTTCCAGTCGTCCGGAAAGGAGCAACTGGAGAGTAGAGTGTTGAAAATGGTCGCCAGTAAACAGATAAGCGGCCCAGGGAGAGCTTTGAGAATTTTGTTACTGATCTTATCTGGGCCCGGGGCGGATTTCGGTTTTAAATTTTTAATAATATCTTGGACCTCTTCGGGGGTCACTGAACTTAAAGGATCGCCTTCCGGTGTAAGCGCAGCCCTAGTCTCGATTACACGGTCCACCTCCGTTAGGTGGACTGTATCGGTGTGTTCGCGCGATGGCGATGGCGTACATTGCTGCTCTAGGTTGTCCGCAAGGCATTCGGCTTTTTCGGAGTCATCTAGGGTTACTGAAGCGCTGTTAGGTCTAATTAATGGCGGTAGAGATTCGCGGGGGTCTGCTTTCAGACTGCGGGCCAACCGCCAGTAGGCGGTGTGCGATGGCTCGATGTCCTCTAGGAGAGTGTCCCACGTTGTATGTCGGTGTTCCGATACACGATCTTTGACTTCTAGCTGAAGGCGTCGAAGTAGGGTTCGGTTCGATTCCGATCGGTATCGGTCGAAGGCGCGTTTGGCTGCATTTTTCTGTCTAATTAGCAGTCTTAGGTCGGGCGGAAAGTTAAACCGTCGGCCGCCCGACAGTTTCACCGTCCGTTCCGAGTCTGTGACTGCGGAAGTAATGGTTTCTCGGAGACTTGCTATCGCTCGATTTGCGTCATCAAACGTAGCTATCATCTCGGGTAAGTCTACTAAGTCCTGGGGGTCCAAGGCCTTGAGTTTGACCTCAAGACGATGCCAGTCCACTACAGATTTGGTCGGAGGGACCGCGCCGGCGTTCTGGCCCAGTTTACACAGGACGGGCCTGTGATCTGAATCTAGTTCGGATTGTCTCTATCGACTCGATGTCGAGCGAGACCTCCTTGAATAACATGATATCTAGGATACTCGGTGTCGCATGTTGGTAGTTGTCCACCGTAGGATACCTAGTGGGAGTCGCAGGGGCGATTATGCTAAAGTTTAAATTATCGGATAAGCTAAAGAGATGCTTTCCGTTGTTATTCGGGATGCTGTGGATGTCCCATAAACCATGTTTGCAGTTTAGATCTCCTGCAATTATCACGGAAGGGCCTAAGTTGAGTAGCGTAACTAGGTCGCTTTGTAATAAGGTTTTGTTCCCCGAGAGGTAGGCTGAGACTAGTACAAGCGGCCTGTGGCCGGTGAGCGCTAACCTACACGCGGATGCCTCTATTTGACTTAGCTCTGGAATGTCGAGCGGGCAACAGTGCAAGGACCTTTTATAATAAATTAGTGTGCCTCCCAGACGGTTTGCTAACCGGTCGTGGCGGACAATATTGTAATTTGCGATTCTGGGATCGCGTACACTAGGTTTCAAGAATGTGTCTTGCACTAGAAAAATATCTACGTTATAATCGCGAAGGAATTCCGCGATTTCGTCCCTTTGACCCTTTATGCCGTTTGGGTTGAAATACGAAACAACCAGAGCCCGAGGTTTTGTGCTACCTGCGGTTGTACTTCCCATTAAGGTGTTTTTATGGGTCTAATTAACGACGCGGCGGAGCGCGGTTTTATTGCGCGGACTATTGTCTTTTACGGTTGGCTCCTAAAAGCCCAAAGGGCTTCCACAAGCGTTTTATGTTGGCTAATTGCCCTAAGACGCTCGGCAACAATGCGGCGTCGCGACGTAAAGTGGAACGGGCGCCGAGAACGGTGCGCGATCGCTAGATCGTCGCTTGTCGATAGAAATACATAAAATTCAAATTACAAATGCGCGTTACATCACGAGGCTCGGCACAGAGTCGTTTAAGAAGAGTATCAAAATATCCGTGCCAGTACGTTTTTTTAAATGAAACTAAAAATCTAATCCCACCCCTTGAATCACTCTATCTCTATCTAGTTAAAAAAAACCCCATCAAGATCCTTAGTTGCGTAGTTTTAAAGATTTTCTAAACATACATAGGGACAGACAGACAGTGGGACAACTTTGTTTTATACTATGTAGTGAAGTTGCCAAGCGAGCAGGCGGTTCAACTGATGTTAAGTGAATACTGCTGCCCATGGACATCTGCTATACCCGACGGTTATAGTTGCGTTGACAACCTTTGAAAATTGGACTCCGGCTACCTCACTCGCCAGACGAAACGCGAAAGTATTTATTATACTTTCGCGTTTATTGAGGTCGTGGTACTTGACCGGTTGAGCCTGCCCATTCGTGCAACAGCCGAAACTGCTACGTGACCCTACCACAGTTAACGTAACACTAATACCATCTTTGTCATCTTTCTTCGTGTATAAATAACTATTTGTGTACAGAGGCTATTGGAGCTTGGCCAATACGACATAGCAAACCCTGCTGCGGATTGGCGGAATTTACATATATTCGATATATTTTCTTGACATTAAATATCGTAAATATACAGTTTTTTTACGATGTTTTCGTCCACCGATCTGCAAGTGACAAATCGGCACGTAAAATTGCAGTTAACAATTTGATTGGTGAGAAGAGAGCGCCAGGACAATGAGCTATTGCGAGATACATACGTAGAGAACACGAACTATATCTGACCTAGTTAAGTCGATACATAAACTACTAACTGGATTTACTAACACCGAGACATGAATTGCTACTAGGAACTACTAACTGCAGCTAGATCGATTGCTTTAAAAGAATAACAGGATAGTAAGATAAAACGTTAGCTATCGTTTCCGGTCTGTTAATCTCCCGCCAAAAATTCTCGGTTCCAATGTCGTTGTGGCGCGGAAAACAAGTAATACAAAAAAATTGGACGGAATGAATTAAAGCTCTGTAAACACCCGTAAGGGCCGGTTTAATTACAGCTACGTTTGCTCGCGGCTTGAGAGTAAACAGAGTGTACGCGAAATTCGGCCGCGTAGGATGTTTTCGTCATATTTGAGTGCGTAACCAATTTATTTTTTTAGCCGACTACAAAAAGAAAGGAAGTTCTCAGTTCGGTTGCAGTTTATGTCGTTGCTTTAGAACTCGTGAACTCGATTCACGAATCGATTTTAATTTTTTTCTGCATTGAGTTCTGTTTGGCTCCAATGTGGTCCCATTATAATTTTCTTGGTATTGGACCTTGGACTACATTTGGGGTTTAACGTCAGGGAACTACTCAAAATAGGAAACATTTGAAGTCAGCTTTTGTTTTTATGTACAAATAATGTACTTGTTACTGGGACAGATTTGGCCACGGTAAAGGAAAGCCCCGATACAAATCAAGCAAACCATTAACATGCCACGCAGTCTCGTACGATTCGTTACTGAAAAAAAATCCAGCAGAGATGCGCAAGGATCGCTTTCCGCGCATCCTTCTGGGTGGCAGGCGTGATTGTTTATACAGCGTGTCGTTACCATCGCGACAATAAATGAACACATATATAGGGGATAACTTTTTAAAGTTGTATTAAACATTTAAATTCTTTAAACATCAATATTTACAGAGTTATTAAATTTTCCAAAACAAAGAATTTTAGAACACCCTTACCTATAAAAGCCTAACGTAAAGTTCATTTGTAAAGGTCACAAAGCATATGAATGGGTTGAATGAAATTAAAAGAGACAAAATATACTGTTAGAAGGAGAGGCTTGTAATTCGACGCTGTGGCGCGAATTGCATAGGATGTTACATATTTTGCTTCTTTTTTACTTAGTTTGATTGAAAAATATTTTTTTTCATTATGGATTTTGTTTAACGTTAATATTTTTCATGATTATTGGCAAGTAGCATTAGACGTGTGTTCATTTATTGTCGCGATGGTAACGACACGCTGTATATACATGATGAAATACGAAATTCGAAAATAATCCACGAGCTGTGCGATGTAATTGCGAACATTATTCGCGCTACATTCACGGGCCCAAGGCCGCGACGTCGCATCTATTATTCAGAACACACGTTCAAAAAAGCAAGGTGCGCAATTAAATATGGAAAGGAACGTTTATACATAAAAGCTATGAGACATCGCTCAGTTCTAAGCTTACAAAGACAGATTTCAATTGAAGTTTGACGTAAAAATGAGCGCTGAAAAGAATTTGGGACTAACTGCGCCAAATAAACAATTTGAACAAAGCTCATGGATTGAGCTAGTAGTTTTAGTGACTATACACCCGATGGTAAGCCGTGGGCTGAATATCGGGTGGTATCGTGGTCAAAAATTAGCCTATTCGTTAGGGAAGAGACTACAATGTTCCCCGTTCGTCCCGATAATCTAATATTAAAGTTACTTATCATCGAAATTACAAAAAGCACAAGAAAAAGACGAAATAAACATACGAAGAAACAAGAGTAAACCATAGTCCGTCATATTGATACTTCTTTATATTAAATCAAAAAAAAATCATTTTCATATTATTAAAAAGGAACTCCGCTTCCTTTAAAATGTTGCCTTGCAGAGCTTAATATAAAAGTATAAATAAATATATAAGTAGTAATAAGTTGACCGAGTGAAAATCAAGTCAAACGTCTGAGGTCAATTTGCAACAGCGTCTTCGAAAATTACGACGAATCGGCTTCGCCACTCCGGCGTAGGAAATTGTACTGAACTCAATAAATTTGATCCAGTTATGCAAGATGGAAAATTTCAGATGCAAATTTTGCAATGCAAACGAAATTGCATAATAAGTACTTTTCGAAATTTCTAAAAAACAATATAAATAAATATCCGCAACTCTTCAATACTTTACTGGAGTAATAAATAAAAACAGAGATGTTAAAAATAAAACGTCATTAAACAGTACAAACAATTACGAAAATGCTTATAGCATATGAAAACAAAACTGAAGCTTTATTGGAGCCAAACAAAAGCTTCTGTTAATAAATTAATGGATTGACTCGTGCTCGGGGAAAAATAAGGCCCACAAAGAAGACCAGCGAACTCCATAAGTATTTCGTATTCTTATAAACCGGGAAACTTCAAAAAAGGAGGAGGTTTCTCAATTCGACCGAATACATTATTATTTTTTATGTGTGTTCGTGGATAACTTCGTCATTTATGAACCGATTTTGATTATTCTTTTTTTGTTGAAAAGGAGACATACCAAGGGTACCATGATAAGGAATCCCAGATCTGATGGTGGCATCCCAGAGAAAACGAGGACAATCCTCAAATATTATAGGTGTTGACAATGTTTTTAGTGAAACTAACTTAGTGTTTGAAGTCGGTTTTTTGTTCAAAATTATGTATTTCGTGTATTGATTCATGTGACAGTGTAACGTTGCATCTAAATGCACCCTTCCATTTTTTAATAATATTTGTAAACAAACAAATTATATCCGTTCGCGTAGCCTGCACGCCATACCGACGGATCCCTAAATTCGGAAGCGTTCGGCGAAATTCGGTGACGCGAACGCTTCCCCGTTTGGGCCAATCGTACGAGACTACGTTTCGCACGTCAGACAGAGCGGTCACTGTGCTGTGTGCTACTGATAAGTAACGACCGACTATTTTTTAAAAAACTCAGAACGGTTAAATCCAATTTGATCCCGCTGGGGATCTCCCTACCCTAATTATTAGCCGAGCGCTGCCGCCCGGATTAATACGGCCGAGCTACCCGATCTACAGAGCCCGAGACCCCAGATACCGACGGCTTCGAAAAATCGGCGTAGAACAATTCCTGGACGTCTCACCCTACGTCAGGCCAGTGAACCACCACCACACTTAGCTGTTGTGTGCGGAAGTATGACAAATAAAGCTATAAAAGAAATAACACCGAATCCTTGAACCCACCTACCCTACCTTTAGAATTTAGCCGATAGGCTACAACAGGAGACCGCTCAAGATAAGTTTGGCAAACTGCGACGATGCCAGAGGCAGCGGGATACACTTAATTAACATCTGGCTAATCACTCTATTATATGCTAACTTTTCTCAGAAAAAAGTTGTTCAAAAGTACAACTAAACATAAATAAAAAAAGTATGTGCGTTCGTACGCACGTAAGAAGTTATACTTCTTAAGCGTGACAAAAGTAATATACCTGAAAATTTCATCTCCTGTGCCAGTACTATTTGTTTGTGAAAAAGACAATGCAGTTGATTAAATACATAAGGAATTATATTCAAAATCATATCGCTTCCTGGCGGTCGGTGTGCGCAAAAAAAATTTTACTCTCATACTTTTTTCCAAACGCGTCAAAAGAAGTTTCAATTTAAAAATCTTCCATTCGAAACTCGTGACGCAAAGTTCCGCTTGCCCACTGTAATACTCCAGCGTTCTCTAAACATATGGGCGCGCCCGCATGCCCGCGATATTTGAACGGGATTTACGACCGCGCGCACGTCGAACAATCGAAAGTTCTGGATTGTTTTTTAATTCGAACGCGCTCCGTTTTCAGATGACGGTGGACGAACCGTTTCGGCGAACAATGAACATGGAGTGTGTTTAGTTTTCACTTCACATTGTCTCTCGCCCCGACTCCGTTCCGATTGAATATATGCAGAACATACAGAATGTATTTCAATACAATAAAAGGTTACGACACAGACGGACACGTCGCATAATAAGTTGTTCTAATCGCCAATCAATCCGTTCGTTCGATTTACGGTTTACGGGGAGCGAAAACTGCTATTAATAATGGAATCGGATGGAACATTTAAAATTATTTTTTTGTTCAATAACTGCAGACAAATAACCTAAAACTGCTTTGAAAATCATCACATGCACTCGCCAAGAAATAAATCATGACTGACCCGTGCGATCAGTCACTAAATGGTTATAAGAATAACAGTTTTCATTCTACTTCGTTATCTTTCATTTAAACAAATTGTCGATAGATGACATTACCATACATTTATTTTATTCTACTTGTCTTATTTTCTAAATAATCTTGGCGTTTAAACAATTGAATTTGATTAAGAATTATGGAAGATATGGCATACCGACAAAAACACATTTGAGGAAATAATATACGTATAGAGATAGAAAAAAACAATGCTGGCGTTATATCGAAGGCAAAACCTCGCGTGATTTCGAAAGCGATACCTACACGGCCATTCTTAGCACCTGGCGTGTACAACGTGGCAACAGCTGCGTGCGCGCCGAACGGCGTCATTTTTTTTCCCTACATTGTCTTTTCAATACTATTATAACTGCGGGGCACCCCTGTTTTACCAAGCACGGGATTATTTTTTCATTAGGGAGTTAGCTTTCAATTCATCCTGGAGTTGGAGAACGTGACATCTGATTCAACTCATCAGATCACTTCCCATTAAGTGAGCCGTTTGCTCGCCGGTGACAAGTAGACATTCCCAACAATAACATCTTTGCCAAACAGGGGTAAGGTAACCTCTCGTGAATGCGTCCAGATGACACTGTGGTCATAGGCGATGGCGGCAACCCTTCCTGGCCAAACAGGGGTAAGGTGAATGCCTCCAGGTGACACTGTGCGATGGCGAGACTGCTTTGGTCTCGTGTTGCCCTAATGGAGCCAAAGGTCTTTCTTTGCACAGGCTTAACTAGCTCTTAGTATCAGACGGGTTTTCAAAAAACAAAACAACAAAATGTGCAAAAAACGGCAGCAATATTGAAAATTATGGTTATTCTAGAAATAAATAAAAATGAGTAAAATTAAAAACGGATATACATCTTTAGATTTTTATAAATGACCTAAATAAATCCGTCCCGTGTGTGAGAAACCAACAATCAAATAAAAAAAGACATTGATTGAAAGTAGCAACGCCACATTTGTTACCCGCAAGATATAGGGTATTTCCTATGGGACAAAGAGGAAGAAGGTTAAAGTTATGAAACAACCCTTTTTCTTGGAATCCATCTGAAAATATCACAACGACAAGTGATCTTGGAGCTCTGCGAGAAACAGAAGCGAGTCACCACGCTTCTGTTTCTCGCAGAGCTCCAAGCAAGAATCGACATAACAGTATTATGTCTTTGTAATATCATAGCGAATATTTGGCAGCACTTCAGACCAATGCTCGCTGGAATCCAAGTAGTGCAGTAAGGCAATGCAGTTCACGTGGAAAGCGATGCGAATGCACATATTGATTTCACATTCTGGCAAGCCGTCTATGCGGGTATGTTCAGGTTCCGTCTACGTCATCTAGCACGTTCCTTCGCGTCTCATTTTATATAGAGATACTAATATAAAATTATTAAAATATTCCGTTAGAGATTATTAACGAAATAATAAGAATCTCGCGAAGTGTGAGACACAGCGCGACCGCGAACTCATCCCACTCACCGTAATGAAGGACCTCCAATAAGTCCGAAACTAGTTGGCACATACTTCGATTGAACGCGAGTTCAGCCGTCTTAACATTTCGATTTCGCCTGCAGTGCTTATTATATTAATCATAATTTTCATAAAGCATATCAATGAATACGCTTTATAAAAATCATTTTTTCTTCAAACTTTAATAACTTTTTTATAACTTTGAGATATCACATTATTTGTTTTTTAGTAAAGAGCTAAGTGTCTAAGAAATAATACTTAGAACAATTAGTTGATTGAACAATTGGCTCCGTGGTGCAGTCGCCAAGTTACGGCTTCAGTACCATGGGTTATGAGTTCGATTCTCACACGGGACAAATATTTGCGTGATAGTTGTTTCGGATCTGTGTGTTTGTCGAGGTGAAATTTATGTACGTAAAACGTCCTTAGAACACAGGATAATGTTATGCTAAAGCAAGCGCAATGTTTTTAAAAAAATATAATTGAAATCTATCCAGTACTTTTACACTGACCACCCAACAGCCGGCCTATATCATTTTATTTGTTTGTATAGATTATGTATACGAGAATAATTGACTTTGTAAGTGTTGCCATGAAATATAACAAAACAAACACAACACAACAATGTAAATTAATCAATATGTAGAGAAAGACAAACTTACATTTCCATATATGAACTATCACTACAACTGTATGTATGTTACTACTCGTTAGTGTTTGAATATTTAACAACATGACGCAATAGTTTTAAATTATCACGCCATCTGCCATTATACGCCTTGTTGCGAGTTCGGTCGCTACACGGGCCCTAATATCATATTTTTTTGTCATGCGGTTCACCTGATGTTAAGTGAATACCGCCGCCTATTGCACTGTGTTACGTGTGCAACACCAGAGGGCTCGCAGATGCGTTAACAATCCTTTAAAATGTGAGCTTCGGTTACCTCACTCGCTAGACTAAACGGGAACTTTACGCCAGCCTTCTATGAGGCGGTGGTACTTCCACGGAGAAGCCCGTTTGTTCGTGCAGCAATACAATAAAAAAGCGGATAGAAAGAAAAGGCATAAATAAGATAATACATCAAAAAACTTTTACAGACAAAATTGTCAATCTATTTTATAATTCCAAGAAAAAATGCTACCATAATTTTATATTAACTCGATATCAAATCCGAAAATGTTATTTTTATAAATTTTTAATTTTCATATTTATCTTATTGTTTTTTTTTTGTTTCATATTATTATTTTACTCGTACTTGTAACAATTATTAAGTTATCGTACACTTATCGTCTTTTTAAACATGCTGTAACTACCGTTAAATGGAAACATGTAAATCTCGGTTCCTAAGACTATTGTCAGATTTTATTACAAAACAACATATTATTCCGTTGGTGGTCTATCAATTAATAAATATACACAAGAAGCAAATGCAGAGCTTTGCATAGAATTGTTGAAATTTCGTCGAGGAGTGCTCAACAACTCGCGTTCCATCGAATTTCCGTCCACAAAACGTTTGTTTATGACGTCCGGGACCCGCGGAATAACCTCCCGAATTCGCAATACAGCGTTGGTGCTTATATTTCAACTCCGAGTGGAAAGTCACAAATTAACACCGAAATTTACACAAGAGTGCGAGAAGTTATTAAGTTATTTAAGTTATTATTAATAATAATAAAACTTTAAAGAGTAACTAAACACACTAAACACTTACTATAAGATCTTAAACATTTGCTGTTAAGATTTACAAAAAAGTTTATTTCATGTGTTATCTCTAAATTGAAATCAGCTTATATATTTATACCACTTTAATCGATAAATCGTAAAAAATATAGTTTAATAAAAAAAAGACCTACAACAACCGTTAAAGAAAATATTTTTTAAAAAGAACACAAGTTATTTAACAGAAAAAAACAATAAAGCAATAGAGCCCGAAGCAAAAAAATAATAATTTTCATTTAAATTCGTGTAACGTTGTATAAAAGTGTTATGCAATTTAAAATTTATCATTAAAGTACAAGAACAAAGGAAGAAATAAAATCAACGAACCTTAGAGTATGCGGAGAGGATGAATTTTTAATTCCAATAAATACGACAGTAAGTTATACGAAATATAATTTGTATTTATTCTTAATACATTTAAACAACTACAAAAAATATTACTATCCCATTTCATAGCAGAGAAGATCTATATTTTTCTAAATCCACTTAAATACTAAGAAAATAAATCATAACAGCATCCAAGCCCAGACAGCAATTAACTAATTGGGTCGCCTTCATTCTAAAGATCTAGGGTAATAAGTCAGCCGTGCCGTAGCATTTTTGCGCTTCGATATTATACGCGTCTCGTATCCTAATTGCAAATTAATTTTAGTGCCCTCAATTATGAACCACGTGTTTAACCATCAAATTCTGTTGGAAACGAATAATTAGTAACGTCGTAAGGTGGGCCAGCGATAAAAATTTCTACCGTTTTTTTTAACGTGTAAAAATCCTTTTAGTTAGGGATACCTGCATTTTCACAATCGTCGATAGTCGAACGCCCTTGTAGAAGGCAAACTGATTTTCAGCAAGATTGAAGAAGACTGATTTGAAGCTCGATGACATATTTCTACCTAGAGGCAAGTATGTAGGCCGGAGTTCGTAACAATGTCAATTCTGGCTTCCCTTAAACGGTATAAACCGACATTCATAACTAACTTACTACTCTATAGTACACTATCTACTTTTGAATATTTATAGCACAGAGTAGGTTGAAACGCGAAGTATGGTTTCGACCTATAAATAATTATTTATATGTACATTGATGTTCATAACATTATAAGATTTTAATAATTTTTAACGCAATTTTGTAATGTGTCGGTGAGTTTAGTTAAGACATACGTCGCTTGGTGACGTGCCAAACTCCAACACTTAACAACCCGAAACAAAACGCCCTTCTCGGATACAACAACCGATCTAAATTAAGATTGTAACTCGAATCCAAGTTTGAACTCCTTAGAGCCCTCGTATCTATTTTGGTAAATGTAATTAGTTGAAAACTTATTGAGGGGAATTGAGGCGATAATGATAATATCATTCGCTTCAGTTGAGTTGAAAAACAACTGCCGGCAAAACAAAACTAAAAGTAGGCTTTCTAAGTCTTTTTGGCCACCGCCAACGAAGGTAACAATGGAAGAGAAAATGAGAGCAAATACAAGAGAAGCAAGTAATGAATGTGTCTTCAAGTCGAGAGAGACTTTAACAGACTACTGTACCTGTAAAATACTTATCTTTTATTAGTATTTTAACCATCTACGGTTGCATCGGCTTATACCATCAGATGGAAATAATCAAGCGCCAAGACCTTTAAATAAACGTTTCACTAGGTCAAACAAGCTCGACAGGCACAGCTTACGCTTGGCCAGAACATGGCCCCGCAAGCTACGCGGACGTATTGCCCGTCGTAACACCATAACCTACATACCTAAATGGCGAACGGCGCGAACAGCGAGATGAACCCGATAAATAGGACAATGCTATTGTGCCCAGGGAGCTGGCGCACCATTCGGAATATTGCACTGAATTACGACACGGTTTAATTGCAGCCAGTATTATGAGCATAATGGGTGTTGCGCTGGGGCAGATTTTACGTATATTTTTTAAAAAAATTGTATACTAGTTGGCAACGACTTATGTATTTACATTTGCTATACATTATGGAATATTACTATTTTTGCGGATTTGATAGCCTTTTATTAAAGTTTAAATTGCCGACATATCCAATACTTAAAGCAATTTACTGCACAGCCAAAAAATGTAGCAAATAATGTAAAATAATTCAAATATGTGACCTTAACATGGAACATTAATGGTAAACGTCATTATCCTACTAACCTAAATCTTCAGATAACAATAATTACAAGACAATACGATAAAAGGTACGCGGTAGACGCGGCACGAAATACGATTTTATAAAAGGGGAATTCCTAATTGTCTAAAAGGGCAAATAAAATAATTTATTAAACCTTAAAGAATCTGCGAACTGAGAATCTGAGAAGCTCGTAAAAAAGCATGCATAAGCCAAAGAAATATTCAATAAAATAACATAAATCGTCAAGTATGACGTATCATCATCATCACCATCATCATTTCAGCCTGTTAAAGTCTACCGCTGGACACAGGCCTCCCCCAACAGACTACCACGATGTATGAAAATTCCATTCTCACTCCATTTTCCATTCGCAACCAGAAGATTCGTTTTTTTTAACTACTTTTACCGTCGAACCATCTCGACCGCTAAACACACGTCCGCCGTAGTTTTGCCGCACCAAATTTATTTCTCATCGTTTCCTTTTAAGACCAAACAAGACGCAATAAAATCTCCCACTTCCGGACCCACACTCGGACTCTCACGAAAACAATGCAATTAACATCAGACAAAGCCTTTATTACATACAAAACATAATACGATGTGTTCATCGTTCACATAAAACGTTCAAGGTGGCCTTCCTTGACCCGAAATGAATGTAATGACCGGCAAAATCGCCGTGAGAGATGCACAAATATGTGCAAAATAAATACTGATGTTTCAGAAAAACAAAACATTTAAGCCTTATAAATAATTCTTTGATCGATAACCCAAACAACTAGAGGGATAGAAACGTTTCAAGCAATACAGCGATGTAAAAAGAAAGTATTATTTTCTTACTAACTAATGAACGCAGGATTCTCTGCTACATTAATGCTTTAAATGCGAAAAGAACAATGTAGATAAACTAGTGTTACAGTTGTTGAGATTTTCATCGGCGTGGCAATCAGCCCTTTAAATTAGTGGTCTGACTTTTCGTTAATCTGTTTCTGCCTGGAATCGGAGGGCTTCAGATCGGCCAATGAAAGGACAGCTCGGCTGATTCGAATATTCATCGGCGTGAAGAAAAATAATCCGACCGATTGGAATATACGTCGGCGTGAAGAAAGGATTACTCGGCCGATTCAAATATCCATCGGCAAAGGAATTACCCGACCGATTCGATCAAATAATCTGCGTTGGCGTGGCGCGCGTCGATTCGTACAGCGAACGTCCCACGTACGGCGCCGGAAGTGGCGGCGCGCAGAAGTGACGTCATCGCGCCGACCTTCCGCGGCCGGATATTAATCATCCCGGTCTGCTACGACGCGCGCCGCGCACACGGCGCCAACTGTACCGAGAAACGGATTTGGCGGCAAACGCGAGCGGTGATCGATCGATTTAGCTCGCCTTACAATCTTAATGGTGTAGAAAAAGCTAATGTCGTCACATCGTTATATAATTAACCCGATACCTGACAAATTTCTCAATCCGAAAAATCATATTGATGGATGTCATAAATATGCATGTCGCGCGTGTGTATGTGAATGAACTCCTAAACAGCTGGACCGATTTTGATGAAATATGTGTTTGGGTTTAAGTGGATTCGAGAATGGTTTATATTCACAATTAGGTCCATTAAATTTTGTTTTTGATTTTTAAAATTGTTGTCGGATTTAAGATATGTACACAGGACAACTGTTTGTCGGACCCGCTAGTGAACTATGAAAAGACTAGATGACAAGTGAGAAATTTTTTCACAAAACCGTGATTGGTCACCGAACGTTAATGTCATAGTATACAAATAAGTAATCAATGAAAGATGTCTTATTTTGAAGAAAACCTTTTTTCAGTCTACTTCGCTTTGTTTGATTTAAACAAATTTTCAATAGACGGCATTATCATACATTCTATGTAAGAAATTTTGAAAAGATTATTTTTTATGAAAACCTTAATTTTAAAAGCGGGAAACATAAGCTTCAAAATAGTGTTAACCATCATTAATTTTATGAATAATTATGGAAAGTTATGGCATTCTGACAAAAATCACCTTTGAAAAATTAACATGAAGATATTCAAAACTCGGTATCAAAACTTTAGTCAATACAATGTTATATTAGTCCTACTATAAGAATATTTCTTTAAATAGTTGTATAATATTACAGTTTACAACATATCTAGTTAACTGTATGTCATTATACAGTATATAACGTACATTCGTGTATCATTCAGTTCAACTATTTATAAGAACTGAATTGTACCAGTTTTTATAAATAATTTTTCGCAAATAATTCATAATTTTTTATAGAAATGTTATAGATCGCAGTTTCTTTCTGTAAGTTTTAAAAGATACTACCTACTTTAACGGTCATAACATAAATGTATAGAGAGCACAAACTTATATATTTTCTTACATTAGTATGGATAGAAAAGGTTTCCATTTAAATAAGAAACAAAGTGAACGTTAATAATTTGATTTTCGCCCGAAGCTCAATAATACATTAATCGACGTACGGCGTAAATAAAAAATTTTCTTCGCGCAAAAATTTCAGCCCCTATCGAATTGAACTTTGCCTAAAAGCTTTTATAGTCTTTAGACGATAGAGAATCCTCGGTTCCCTTGCCTTCGGGGCTCAATGATGGGAAAGCTCTTAACGATATGGATGTAAATGGACGCCTTTCAAGCGCTCGATCTTCCCGAGTTGAAAAGTTTGCGTCCATACAAAACACATCACAGAAATGATTTAACGATAATGACGACTCGGTGGCGAAATTGCTTCAACATTGGCTTCGGCGCCGCGGGTCGTGGATTCGATTCGCACACTGGACAAGTATTTTTGTACTATACACTCAGAGATACACTCCGAAATATCTCTGATTAATATACTCACTGTTGCGTCCCAATATATTTATTGTAATATCTTGTACGTTAGACATAATCTTAATTGTTATCTAAAGAATAGTGACAGACATAAATTAAATACTAGAAATAAGGACAAATTAATTACACCATTGTTTCGTCTAAAAAAAAGTAAATAGATCGTTCATGGGGCAAAGTGTGCGCATGTATAATAAAATCCCAAAATCGGTATTAAGTCTGCCACTAAATGAATTTAAACGCAAAATTAAACGCTAACTTATGGCTAAGGCATATTATACCATTGCAGAGTATCTTGACGACGCCAATGTGTGGGGTTAATGCTGTTGATACTCACGTAGGCTAAAATGACATACTTGTTCTATTATATTGTAAACTAATCGTTTTAAAAAAGAGCAACTGTTGAGTTTCTTGCCGGTTTCTTCTCAACAGAAACTGCTTTCCGAACCGGTGGTAACTTACGAACGTATTATTTTTTATGTAAAATTTTTGACATTTCATAAGAACGCGCAAGCGTCTATGTGAATAAATATGTTTTTGATTTTGATTTTGACCACACACGTGATTGTTCCCGATCTGGGTGTTTGTTCCCAAGGAGGGTAGACGTTAAGTAGGCGGCAGTAGTATAAAACAAAGTCGTCCCGCTGTCTGTCTGTCCCTATGTATATGTATGCTTAGATGTTTAAAACTACGCAACGGATCTTGATGCGGTTTTTTTTTACTAGGTAGAGTGATTCAAGAGAAAGGTTTATATGTATAATACATTACACCCGTGCGAAGCCGGGGCGGTTCGCTAGTTTTACATAGACGCGAAGAAAGACATAATTTAGTATAGACTTGTAAACATGACGAATCTGCTAACGGTACATACTTATTTCTATGATACAAGGTAGCAAATGAAGACAACAGCTGTTCGACAGATGTAAAGTTGTTAAACCGCCCATACCAGCCACTACACCCGAGCTACTCCATATATCCAGGGTAGTAAGAAGTAGAAATCTCTGAAGGCGACTGACACCCAAAATAACCGAAATAAAAATATATACCTTCAAATTTAGAGGTTGTATTCTGAAAACGCACGACAAATGTAAGGCATTTTGTAAGACGTTATGTAACCTGACTATGCCCTGATATGCCTGATCTTTACAGAGGAGGCATTTGCCCAGCAGTGGGACATTTATAGGCCATTACTTTATTTTACTTTTTTTTTAAGATGGATTACGGCGCGATTCAGACCAAGCGACAAGTAATTATTATTTTTTATGTGAAGGTGGCAAGCGAGCTGACGGTTCGCCTGATGTTAAGCGATTACCGCCGCCCATTGACATTTGCTACATCATCACCAGTAGCCACCTTATAAGAATGCGGGCGGTACCTCAACCACCAGAATTACAGAAGATATTTATGCTCATTATTATGTTCTTTTAATAAATGTAAAAAAAAACTAACAAATATGTAACCTACAAATAATATGCCAGCTGTTCCAAGCCGAACATAAAACTCTAATAACGTACTAATTTAATAAGACGACTCACAATACCTAAACGTATAAAGTGTTAAAGACGCGTATTATCGGCATCAGAATAAAAACGCACCTGTATTCGACCTTCGATCGAACCGTACTAAATGTGTCGATTTTTCACTATTGATACATGTTGGAGTGTGGTGTCTAATAAAAACACGCACATATGTGATTCTCAATAAACACCACGCCGTTAGCTGTTGTGTGCCGTTTGCACTGCGCACTAGAGGGGCCACTAGATGAGTCACCGCTTCGGAAGGCCGCGCAAATACGTAACTATATCGGCAAGGCGATGATCATGCCCGAGACTGGTTACGTGATAAACACTACCAATCAAAATAACCCATGGCAGCAAAACGATATCACAACAGCAACACCATAGATTGATTCATAGTGGAGATCCCAATCACCACGTGTTTAAATGGCAAACATTATAAGTTCATTTTTACTAACATAAATCAAAACCGACCGACTTTAAATATCTCACCCATTATACATTCTCTATTTGGTTTTGAGGAGTTCCGTGATGTATCTCCGGAGACGAAGGTCTTTTTTTTATGTGAAAAGTTGCCAAACGAGCAGACGGTTCACCTGACGGTAAGTGAATACCGTCGCCCATGGACATCTGCTACACCCAAGGGTTACAGATGCGTTGACAACCTTTTTGAAAATTGGGCTCTGGCTACCTCACTCACCAAACGAAACGCGAAAGTATTTGACATACTTTCACTTTACGCTGGTCTTCTGTGAGGTCAAAATAAATTGAAATATTAGGAAATAAATTGTACGCACGAAGGGACAGCGCCGTCCGGGAAAGTACCACGACCTCACAGAAGACAGGCGTGAAGTTATATATTTCTGCGTTACGTCTGGCGTAGCCGGGGCCCACTTTATTATAAGGTGACAACGTACCTGCATTCCTACGGGTGTAGTAATTATCAATGGACGACGGTTATCACTTACTAGATGAACCGCCAGCTGCTGCTTGCTATCTCAAATTAAAAAAAAATAAGTAACGCTTGATGTTCAATCAAAATGCTATTAAATTATGTGACTAATATTTATGAGTGCTATCAAAATGTTTAAACTTGACGTTTGTCTTACATTCTATTCCATTTACATATTCAGCTATCTCACTACAACTCATAACACAAACAGGCTAATCAGATCGGTTTCAAGGTTACGCGTAAAAAAATCTAATGCGCATCAATCGTAACGCAAACGAGGAAAAAAACAAGTTATCGAGAACAACATTTCCTGAAGATAATGCCGCTTAAAAATAAATCAGGCGTCCGTTTATTTATATTACTCATGTTTCTCGTGGAAAGTCTATGCTTGTAAATGAAAATACATTAAAGGAAAATGTAACGAAGGCGCGATCCGTATCTTCTAATATTAACATCGGCGTAAAGTTCAACTAAACATAAATTAAAACTTAGCATCTACTTAAGGTAGCTATATCTATTTGATTAGCATCTACTTAAGGTATATAATATGGAGTCGATGAACTACAAAATGCCACTCGCTAACGATAAAAACCCATAAAAAGAATTCGCGATTTCTATTTAAAATATTACGACAGACATAAAAAAAAACTTATTACTTTCGTAACCAATAGAAACTATTAACATAGCAGAATAGTAGTAGCTCCACGAATATTAAAAGAACAGCTCGTTTGAAAAAATAAGCCGGCGTGGTCTCTCATCGTATCGAAATAAGCTGCCGCTTCTCCGATCTCGATGTTTGTAGGTCAATACGGCGGCCAAGTGGATTGACGGTCCGACCTTGGCCGTGAGGCTAGTCCACGCCCACTCGGGCGAACTACTCTATGTTAGTAATTCATGTTCGTGATTTCGCAACACAAATGATTCGGTGGCGCAGTTGCTATACTATGCGCTTCGGCGCCGTAGGTCGTAGGTTCGATTCCCACACGGGACAAGTAATTGTGTGACCCACAGATAATTGTTCCGGACCTGGGTGTTTGTAGTAAGGAGGGTTGATGTCAGCCAGGCGGGCGGTAATATAAAACCTAGCCAAAACCACTTACAACATGATTCACGTGTTGGGCCGGCCCCACTAGGGCCTAATCCCACATAAGGGCAGAAGGATGACGATGATTTCGCAACAAAAATCGCTTCACCGTTCGCCGAAAAGCGGTTTCGGACCATAGTCACCCGAAACAACAAGTACATTGATCGCTAAACACGTCCCGAAAGACCTGAACGTGCAAGATTTCCGACGGCACCCTGAGAACTTGATTAGCATTAAGTTGGTTCGCAATGAAAGATAACTCCTCAGCGCAGTTACCAAGGTACTGTTTTCAGTGCCGGCTGACGTGGATTCGATTACCACACGGGACTACTATTTGTGTGACCCACAGATAATTGTTTCTGGTTGTTTGTGCACGTGAAACACATGTTTATGAACGTCCTTACAACACCGCATATTATCGTACAGTAAGGGGAACGTTTTTTTTAAATAAAGAATGAATTAATGGTAAAACAAAAATTTTCTGCACCATTTTACCCAAACCTTCCGTTGTGACTTGTTTGTGCGTTTCGCAAAAAAGTGAGTTGACGGGGTCCACTGAGTGCGGCTTTAATTTTTTTTGTTTTTGTGTAACTGATGTTACGCTTTCAGTCCTTAGACTATTAAAGCTTCATCGAACGCAGAACCGGTGGGCTAGCCAGAACCCACGGGTTTGGGTTCCTCAGTGGGTAGGGCCGTGCATGTACTCACGCGAGCGTTAATTTTGGCATGTCGCCTACGGGCCATCGAGGTTCGGTTCGGACCGTGACCCCGATGGCCGTTGACTGTGCTTGGTTAGTCGGTAGCTGGGGGGCGGTGCGAACCGCCCTTCAACGCTGGCGTACCTAGTGTACGCGTTGTATTGGTTTCGCCGTGCTCGAAGGAGAGGACGAACTATGGAGTTTGTTGATGCACTAACTGAGTGTGTAGTGTTATTTGGCGGGACCCCCGATGGTGGGCCGACCCGTCATTCTTGTTCGACAAGCAAAGGATAGTCGGGAACTATATTCTATGCGCTCAATGACTTTATTTTCTACCATATAAGTATAAGTACGATGCGTAAATGAAACAAATAGAAGATATAATTTTATAAACACAGATCTAAATTCCGTAATTATTATATATTCATTTTTTTTTCGAACGACATTTAAAAACTCTTTGGCGACAATCTATGTTTTTGAAATAAACATCATGAATTTAAACAACGAATTTTTTTTATTCAATGCACCACATTATTTCTCCACGCATTTATGCATGACTGTGTGGAATTAGGTATGAGAGAGTGCGTACAGGTATTCAAGCGTTCTTTTGACGGGACACGTTTCCATTATCATCACAAACGCTGGAAAACTGACGCGGTTCCATTGTTTCGAAATAAAAGCCGAAACACGCGAAAAGCGGCCGAATGGAACCCGATACCCATAACGTTCTAAAACGCGTCCTTTTGTGATCCAAACGCGCAGTCTTTGTAGTTGAAAATAGGGAGGTATGATTTTGCACAATATTGCTAAGCGTCAAGAACTAATTAAACAAGAGTATGCGTTACTACTTGGCACGTTAGTGAATTTAATTAACTTTAATAGCGGCGTCAGGAACCCTATTTTCTGTAACCCACAAAAAAGTATGTACCAACCAAATTGGATATAATAACAAATGTGAAAGGCAGAAAGTACTCGTGCGTGTAGATATTGTTGTTACTACGGTACATCCCTTTAAAGTTAAGGTTTTCTTTAGTTTTCACAACAGCTCCAGTCCGAAATCCCTATTTTGTTGATTAGGTACAGCGAACTTTGTGTGAAACCTAAAAATCGAACAGGGTTAAATCATCATCATCATCATCATTTCAGAACGGGGTGCCACGAAGTACGATCCTGAGCCACCTAATCGACTTTCCGCACATTTGCACAGGTCGTCACTCCATCTAGTGGGGGGTCGTCCTACACTCTGCGAAATTGGGGGGTCGTCCTACACTGCGATGGCCAGTACGAGGCTTCTTTAATTTTAAATATGGAACGACGGAATACTTTCAATTCCACGAATTTGTGAAATTTTTTTCATAGCTTTAAGAATATCAATCATGTAAAAGCTTTTCTAAGTTAAAGTTAGATTTAAATAATTACAAGCATATTAAATCTTTTATTTAAAATAAGCTTTAACTACATTATTTACACTACAAACTATTCTACTGACTATGGATAAAATATCTCTGCAGGTCATAAATCTTATTGTAGTGATGTAAACGCGCAGACGGTATAGTATCAATAAGAAGGCGAAACACACGCGCAGCGCATAAATCTATATTCTATTTTTTTCAGTAAGTCAAAATTGCAAATGTGTCGTTAAATAAATCTATTATTAGAGTTAAAAGTTATTAAAAAATAATAATATGATTTTATTTAAATCTCTCCAATCTTACCGATAACATTATCGATAGCGCCATACGTTGTCATAAGACCTATAAGTGCAAGGAAGGGCGCAATATACTCCGCTCCTTAGAACGTTTTGATAACGCAACCGCCGTGAAATCTTGTTCTGAGCATAATCGCATCATCGACAGCCAAACGACCGGACGGTGATTTGCCATCTGAGGTCGCAAGTTCGATTCTCCGAGGCAAAGAATCGGCGTAATCGAATAGCGTTTTAATTAGGTTAATTTACATATTTTTTTACTTTAATATCCGACATTGAATATTTTTTATTATTCAGAGTTCATGGCCACGAGACAAACTGACAAATGTCCCGTTTAATATAAAAGTAAGTGCCATTAGATTAACAGACTAGTTTTTTTGATAACCGAATTCCCTCCTCTGTAGCCTCTATATGTAATATATTTCTAGTGGATAGATGTTTAAAACCTACAGTAAGTTTTGATTAAAAAGGAAAAGTACGTCTAGGCTTGTTTATCATTTACCTAGTAGCCACAGTAAAAACTTTGCTTCGCTTGGGACTAGATAGCGTTGTGTAAAATTATTTCCGGAAATATTAATCGCGCAGTTCAGACTTTTAGAATTTAATAGACTCCATAACATAAACGTCTATTACTAGATAAGACGCTATCATGTTTGAAATGTTAGCAGAAACGGGTCAAGGTAAACCAGACAATAATTAAACGTCGATTAACCTAATCGACGTTTAACGTTCCAATTTTACATTGCTTGATTTCACTCCGACTCCAATCGGGCGTCATAACAATCGGTTATGCAAACCCAATTACGGGTTTATCACGACACATAAATTTGCAAACGAATATTTTGTAATGGTATTAATATAAGGAAGATAGATCGTTTTTAATCTCCTAATACTCTCCTGACTCAACAAAATCGATGTCACTATAAGTACTATTAAATACAAGTAATAAGTCTATGCGCAAAACTCTAGCAACACATTAAACGTACAAACATTCAAAGCCCACAATGTCAAGTTGATAAAATGTATAATAAATCCTTACGGGAATTGTAATATATTATCTAATCTAATCTATATATTAATACGTGAAGCAAAAACTTTGTACCCCTTTTTACGAAAATTGCGAGGACGGAGAATGAAATTTCCCACACTTATCACTACGAAGTATAAAACAAAGTCGTCCCGCTGTCTGTCTGTCCCTATGTATGCTTAGATCTTTAAAACTACGCAAAGTATCTTAATTTTTTTTTAATTATGCGTAAAAATACATTTAATCACCACTACTTATTTGCTTTCTGTATTTACATTATTTTTGTTAACTGATAGACAACACCTAATGGCGTTAAGTCTGTCATTGTACGTTATTGTTAGAAATACGAATTCGCACCTGGTATGCTTATTTTGAAGCCATTTAAATTACTTGGGAAAAATATTATTCTCGGTGGATTATAGTAGGCTATCGAACGTGTGAATTATTACCGGAATGCAATTAAAAATGGATGGACATAGATAGCTTTAAACAAAGCTGGAAGCAAACTCATTATTCGATATTAGCTCAATTAATTTCATTTTCAAAGCGCAATGAAATATCGCTCACAGCGTCAAAAGCTTTAGTTGCGAAACATAAACAAGCGGCCGAACAATATTAGCTTTAATTAAAACCTACTATTAAACAATTAATGGTAATTATGGGAATTAAACGTTATAAGAAACCACTTTAGTGTAGTAAAGTGTTCATGTTTGTCCATTCATCTTGTGACCATGGAGGCTGCAGAATAAGAAAAGTTAGAAATCGAAAATTAAAATTAGCACGATTAAAATAATTTCCTTAAAATAATTTCATTTAAAAATGTACAGTGTTCATTTAAATTTATAATAAATGTATTTGTCCAGCTTTGTAAACCAGGCAAAAATGGACGTTATTTGTTTATTTATTTATTAAAGGCTTTACTACCTAAATATATCCAAAACATTTATTTACTTAATACTAAAACTTCATTAAGTCAAAAAATATCTTTTATCTTTGAGAAAAAAGTAGGAAATTTAGAAAACCTAGAACTTTGCTCGTCATAAAAATAAAAATAAAAAGATTTATAGTGTGTAAACATTTTTCCTAATTTAATGAAGATTGCGGCTTCGCACGGCTGCAATGCATTATAAATATAAAACTTCCCCTTGAATCACTCTATCTAATAAAAAAAAACGCATCAAGATCCATTACATAGTTTTAAAGATCTAAGCATACATAGGGACAGACAGACAGCGGGACGACTTTGTTGTATACTATGTAGTGATGAATAAATTCAGAACTTTTAGTTAAGATAAAAAAGTCAGAGGAACAGCGGTTGATGTTCTTAGAAATACAAATGCTTATTATTGTTACATTTAAATACGTAAAAATATATACAGATGCGCGCCGATTTCGTCCTTTTCTCGTTAAGTATAAGTTAAGTAAGTGAAAAAAATATGGGCAGCTTTTGTTACGAAGATTTATTATTTATACGCGTAATCGTAATTTATATTTAAAAGTGCAAATTTTTTAGGACAATTGATTTCCAGTCACGAAATTAATTTAATGACATGATAACAGCATCATGTGTGCACTCAAATCGAAAAATGATAAAATAGAATTGACAATAGAGAGTCGCATAAAAAATCAGCGGATTAATGTCCACCCCTGCCAGCTAAATTATTCACTGTGTGGACGGGCGAATATATAACCAAAATTTCCGCGAACAAAGCCGCCATTGTGAAGATGATCGTATTCTGAATATGACCTCCATACTATTTTAAATATAGTTTTTTTTAAAGAATCCATTTCCGCTCAGGAAGCTTTTCGTATCCCAATTAAAGGTCAGAAAATGAGAAAAAATATTGCGATTGAAAAAAATGACCTAAAAGAGCGTCCCAGTCTTTAAATCTCATTGAAATCATGGAATTATTAGTTTAAAAAAATAGTATAGTAACGCAAAACAATTGAAAGAATAAGCAATTGTAAGAATATTTCATTATTCCATTCAACGCTAACGGTGCGAAATGAGTTCTTGTTACAGACATATATTGTCTGTATCAAAAAGCAAATTCTCGGCCATTTAACCTTAACGGGATTCACATAGTTAACTAGTGATGTCAAAGTTTCAAATACCTTAAATTCTAGCGATCAATCTCGCAAACTTTTGCCGCTAGAGTGAGATAGCTCCTTCTGCTTTAAAAACACAGCTCAGAACGATTTTCCTTTAATCGTACCAAATTTAATGACGGAAGAGATCGAACCCACGACGCGCGTCTCAAAAACCTATTTTAACAACCGAAATACCGAAATGTCTTTTTTTAATCAAAAACTTACAAGTTACAAGAAACCACTTGGCTGAGTTTAGTTAAAAGTTGTTAGTTTCTTTTTAAAATTAATATAAATAAAACACCATGTAATCTTATATGAAGCCTTGGTCTTGCCTAAATTTTGTGACAGTTTAAAAGCGGATTAGTCTAGTACCACAAAAGTATCTATTCGTTAGTATAAGGCATTGAACATTTTGTCGACTTATTTCAGACACCCACACAGTCCACAGAAAAGAACAGAGAACACGAAAATAACTAGGAAACATTAACATTCGCATTTAAAGTGGAACAATAATAGCATTCGGGGCACAACTAAAATATCACACTTGGAATAGACACGTAGATTGGTTCGTTAGGGGCGAAGCAAAGCGCTCATTCATCCCGAGAAATCGGGGCCTTTGTAAACGGCCAGTTTAGGTTACGTGAGGAAACGACATATCTGATATGGAGTGAAACCAGAACGCATCTAGGTAAACCGGGACCGGGTCTTGTGGCTTCACACGAGATGAGCGAGACGCGTACTCTACATACGCTTCGTGTCGAATGCGAAATCGATTCCAAGAATTCGACCTCTCCTTAACTGATTCCACTTAGTCTTAGTGATGCTACCTACTTTTTTATTGATGGATAGCAATAAATTAGATAAATAATTAAGTCTTTCCTATTCGGACGATCAGGGGATCCGTGCTGAGTTTAAGCTAAGGGGCCTCAATATTTTGAAATTGAACTCATTAGAAGCTTTTTTTTATTGATCATAAGATCGAAAACATTTGATATCAGTGGTTAACAAGCGGAAGTCTATAACAAATATACGGTGATATGACATGAATGAAACATCTTAAATAATTATCTCCCCCATTTAAAAAGTTTGTCTAAACGTAACGAGTCCTTGAAATTTGTCTCCAATTATCGAATCGCCGTCAAAGAAGTTCCTCCACTTCATTATTTTTTTGTAAGTGACCAACCAGCGTAGTTATATTATTAATTACATTTCATTATTAATGATTTCATTATATTGTGACATTTGGTTGTGTTTTAATTTTATACGGTACTGATAATTTTATCTAATAATAGTCAACTCACGGGTAAACTTCTGTACCGGTTCTCACGTCCTTACATATACGCATAGGCTTGTCGATGTCACAGTTTAGCACGTAACACGTATTTAAACGCACAGAGTAACAATAAAGGAGCGTACCTAGCTCGGTACAATCCATCGATAAGATAGACACAGCTGTCGATGCCAACGAGATACCAGTTGTTAAGCGCTGCTCAAATACAGCGGACACGTTCCCGCCCACGCTGGCGGCGGCACGCGTTCACGGGGCGACCTCATCGATTGAGCCGGCGGCAGGCGCGCTGATTGCTTCTTTAAGCATTAAACAGGCCGAAGATTGACCGCGATACCGAAGGACATTAATTGGTAAAGTTAAACACGTTCACAGTTTTAATTCGGCGAACATTTTGTTCCTTTAGACGCGTGGGAGGTCTAATGATACGAGTTTGTGAACTTGGAGTAACGAAGAGTGAACATGTTAACTACTTATATGACAACAAACAAAAAAACTTTTCTCTCAATCATTTCTCGGCAACGCGACCTATAGCACGACTTGCGTTTTCGTTGGCCGGATTTTGGTAAACATTTAAACAGCAGGGGGTAAATACTCTTGAGTAATAATTCTCCCTTTCCCTTTCCTGTAACGTATGTCTATGTATACATAAAGAACTTGTTATTTCTATGCCTCCGATAGTAAATTACAATAGCGGTAAGGTGGCGAAGTAAGAACCGTTGGTTCGATTGGGACGTGGGTTCCATTACCACACGAGACAAGTATTTGTGGGACCCATGATCTGTGTGATTGTTCTCAACGGGTGTTGGGTGGCCGGTGGTTAAAAAACTAACGAATAACTTTAATGTGATGATTCAGACGTTGTGCCGTCCCTTTAGATGGGATAGGGACAAATTAAAGAAAATAGAAGATAGCGGTAAGTTACTATTTATATTATTTTCATCACTGTTCCGTACCGGAACCATTTTTCGTAATTTATTTTTTTCGATATCGTTATTAACATTTAAACTGCGAGTGACAACAATTATTAAGTTGATAGGGATTTTTTTTTTTGGTCTGGTAACAAACCTTTTCAACGCTGAAGACCGCGCTCGCCTCTGATTGGCTGAGCGACTAATATACTTACGGCCGTACGCCGAAACGTTAACAACCATTGCCTTTTGAAAAATTACCGTGTGTCTCGCTACTACGACGAGTACGAACAATTTCCGAAGAACACTGTGCAAGCGACCTATGGAAATAGTATTCAGAGACAGGGTCATATCTTTTCGAGAAACCAAATCAACCAACCAGTTCGCCGAGCCCCAGCAGTGTGAGGCAGTGGAAGGCGGAGACCGGTGAGTTACCAGACCCTTAGCTCTTTCCTGAACAATCACCATGAGCAATACCAGTCAACTCTTTCTTAAATAAACAACCGGTTTTTACTCACTTTAACTTAATCTCGTTTATAATATGCCTATGCTAAGGCCACGCAACTGTTCCTACTGTTACACAAATGGGCAGGCTCATCGGGATATACCACGACCTCACAGAAGACTGATGTGAAGTGGAAATATTATACTTTCGCGTTTCGTCTGATAACCGGGTAAGGTAACCGGGATCCACTTTTCAAAAGATTGTCAATGCAAGCTTTAGATGAGCGGATAGATGTACAATTAAAAATATCGAAACAAGAAACTATAGAAATGCGCTTCGACACAAAGGTTCCGCGGTAAATACGGGAGAGCAGTTACCTACTGCTGCATAGAAGGGATCGGATCGCGTCTGGCATTAAATTCTGTGGGGTGAAAGTGTCTGCTGCCACCCCAATTTTAGTCACCCTCGTGCAGACGAGAAGCTACGCGCTCTATGTGACGTTTGCGCGATGTAATATCACGTTATAGAACTAAAGCTACCTTAGAAACGAGCTCAAAATTTGATTTCAACCGTGAAATGATTCGCATATATATATTATAATGATTATTTCCGACCTATGTTCTATTATTCATAGTCACATATTCAAAAACGTTTTAAGGAAGGTATTCCGATGACATTTAACAAAAAATATACATGTATATTTTAAACAAAAACAATATTTGACAAAATAAAACTTTGTTCTGTGGAAATTTTATTAATAGTACAATTATACCAGAAAATCTCTTAAACAAATTTGAAATCGAACCGATTGGTTTTATCTTTCTCAGAACATGATCTAAGAATAGAAATTGCGGGAAAAATTATCCCAAAATACATTCGCTCCAGACGATAACTAGAAGAAAGTAAATTGAATATGAACGGGATCTCAATATTTTTTCATATTAATCGTATTCAAATTTCGTATAGATAATAATTTTATACAGACGTTTCACAAAATAGTTATATAGACCATAAGCAATTTACCCGTGACGAATTTATATCAAATACGTAAACGCGTAGAAATCCGTAAAAATGGGTTTACCAATTAAGATGTAATATCGCAAGGGATGTATAAGACAAATAATTAGTCTACTCACTACTGCGTTTAACGTGTACTGTTGCTTCGCTACTTACTAAAGGTAAGACAGCGCCAATGTCAAGCATTAGGCAATTATAAATAATAATGAAACAAGAACAAATGTTACTTGGGGTTTGGGGGTTCCGTAATAAAAATAAAGTCAACTTAATTTTGATATAACATTGTGATCAATTTTCGGAATTTTCCGTCCTCGTAATGAATTTTTTTCTTTTTTCTAAATTTCGTGTAATAATTTAATTAGTAATTCTAATCTTTTCACGCTTCGAAAACACCGTAGACCTATTTTACTTAATTTTCAAAGGTTTCAAGTTATGATGCTAAGTATACTTTATTTTCAGCAACTTAATTTCAAACCTCGGTAATCCACAATACCACTTTTAAATGCCGTTTTATCCGGTCGCTCATCGGTGAAGGGATAACAACGCAGGAAGAAAACTAGTACATTTCTGAAATAGTTTAAAGAGTATATTTCGTATTACTTATTATTTAGTAGAGTTATATTTCAAAGATATGTACAATCTGACAATCCACGGTGGAAACGTCGTAGACTGTGCCCTAATCCTACCTAGCCTAACATAATATAATATAGCTTGTTAATTTGGCGATTTACTAGCAATTCATTGACGCAACTGCGCAACACTTCTCGCTACGGATCTCCGGGTTTCATAAATACGAGGCGATTAACTGTCAAAATCTTGTCAGGGCCGAGGCGTCCGTCGTCATAGGCGCCGCCTTCGACATTTTCTATTCGAGACCTTGGTTGGTCGTAAAATTTCCGCTCGGTCGGCAGTTTCCAGGCTTCTTTTGGAAACGGGACATGCGTTCGAATACCGCCCGGAATCTATGTACATTTCTATACTATCCCGCATCTGGGTGATAGAATATTTTTATTAGTTGTGTCAACAAAACCAAATAAGGATATTTTATAAACGGATAATTTATATGAAACATAGAAACACTTGTAAACTACAATTTGTAGAAATATGGGCGAAGCTTATCGCCGCTGTGAGGATTTGAACCTGCATCCTCCAAGATACGAGAATGACGCTTTCTTTAGCCACCGAGCTAAACGGCTTATCTCCAAAACGACAAATCAAAAGATTTATATACCTACATAGAATTATAATAAAATTTTAAATAACTTAAATTATTGATTCCGTCACAATAGACGATAGTTCTAGCTACTACGTACCACTGTACAGGTTGTCATATTTATTTTGTCAGTGACCTAGCAAAAATATAACAAAGAGTCCTTAAATCAATACAACAACAACATTTATGACGTGCTCTGGTAAAGGAAAACATGGTGAGGAAAACTGCAAATCTAGGAAATAATTTCAATTTTAGAGTTTTATTAATTTTTGCTTAATACTTCGGCATCTTGACAGACACTTTATAATTAAGATTCGTGCCGTACCCTTTTATCTTCTAAGAGTACTCGACGATCTTCATAGCTTCGTCAACAATTTTAAACACACACTGAATATAATAAGTACTGTTACAACAGTAACATGATTATTTCAAACAATATTAGCATCTGTGGAATTTCAAACGAACAAAACTGAATAATTTCGCGGAAACATGGTGGACCTTTGTAAGTAACCATTATGTTCCGTAGAACCCGCTTAAGGTATCATTGCCGTAATACCCACCATACAATTTTGGGGCACAAATGAACCGAGGCTATTTCCCAGCAGTGGGAGATATAATGACAAGAAAATAAAAATCAATATCTGGAATTAGTTTTATTAGAATAATGTATTATATCGTAGGTATGTATAACCATTAAAGTGATCATTCTATTGATTCCAAGAAATGTATAAGTAACTATCGGTTTCGTTGTACGAAATAAGCGAGGGAATACATCAATATAGTCAGATGTCTATGTCTATTCTAGGTATTTCAAACACATTAGACAGCTCGGTTATTCTCGTGTTCTCATCTGTACATTATATTATATATCTTTACGTATATAACGAGATATGAACGAACGTATGTATAGATACATCTACCTTTCGGCCGAAAAGTTTATCTGGTTGAAAATTGCGCGATTAATTGTGACGCGAAGCGTGTTTAGCGAAACACGGTCCGCGTCACGCTCACGACTTCAAATGACATTGAGTAGGATTTTTGTTTATGGCCTCAATCACGCTGTCATAACAGCGTAACAGCAAAAATTATTCTTTATATTTAGCAATTGATCAACTTAATGTGATCAATGTTCAGATTTTGGTCAATGATCCGTGTTCAATATTTCTACAACTCATATAGTGTAATTGAGTTTTACCTTATTCGTGTGAGAGCTGTGTCGCGGTGAGCTCAGCCGTGGGCCCCTATTGATCCGTCCCTTCGTCCATAGGCCCTAGTTGGGAGCGAAGGGCACCGGACAGATTACTACACAGACGAGCACACACCACCAGGCACACCGGCGAGCGACGAATGTAACACAATAAACGCCACCTGTTCGCGCAATCGGGCAAAGAATGAATCCGCACTATCGGCTCGCACGTCCGTTATCGGTGCGACGCACCGCTCGATAAGATACGTTTGGACGCGGCTTAATACACGTCGAGAGCGGTGAGGCGAAACCCGACGCGCGTCGACACGACCGTCCCGCACGAGGGCTCGTTCCAGACTGGCGTGGGCCGTCTACGCACGGGCTACGACACGCTTCCCCGCCCGCCGCTACGAAGAATGGGAGCTACGAATTTCCCGTCGGAAAACGGAAAGAGGAAAGAGTGAAGACCGAATGAAATTGAAATTGGACACTGACCTAGCCGGTTATCGTGTGTGACGTACCTATTAAACCAACAGCTTATTAAGAATGTCGTAAAAGAAAACTAAATTACGCCTTTGTTCTTGAGCTCTATCATTAGAGCTAACCGAGTTCCGTTTAATAATATACTCAAGACGCGTTCCGGGAAAGTATTATCCTCGAATTTCACAAGAATCGCTTGTAGACATTTTCATAGCTATTCCAAGTAACGCTATACTCGTCGGATTTTAACAATGTTGTACCTACTCCGACCTTTAGGGCCCCGAGGGGCTTTCATCTCGGCCCTTTTCTGAAAACTTGAGTGATTAAAATAAACAAGAGTAAGGCAACACGATTACTTTGTACAAAATAGCAAATTATTACCATCTACTAATACCTAGGCTTCTCCGAATGCCGGCTATGATAGTAAGTTAAATTTAAAACGTACAATTTTTTGAAGTTACAGGAAATATAACGCGTTTTTTGAGTGGAAGGTTCTAGAGTGGTAGCCTCGCCATCGCAGTGTGGCACTACCCCCCCCACTAGATGGAGTGACGACCTGTGCAAGTGTGCGAAAGATCGATGGATGCAGGTGGCTCAGGTTCGTGCTTCGTGGCAGTCTGTGGGGGAGGTCTATGTTCAGCAGTGGACTCCAACAGGCTGAAATGATGAATTTTTACAATGCACGACCCGTAAGAACGATACCATCTTCATGTACTTACCATAGCTACCAATAACAACTTTTTAACATTTACCTAAAAAAAACATCCAAATCATTTAATTTTATTCATCGACATAAGAAAGATACTCTCCCTATAAAGGTACAGAATATACATTTTTAGTCATTTTTCTTTTGTTACACTAAATAAGTACAACTTCTTTTATTATATGGGCATAAACTTTTTTTTTATATGGGACTACAAAAAAACACTACTAAAAGACTATCCACTTTTGCCTTTAAGACAACCACGTTATCTTCGGAAGGAAATACGGACGCCGGCAAATCGTTCCATTCCTTTGCAGTACGCATAATGAACGACGTAGCAAAACGCTTAGTTCGAATGCGTGGAATGTCGACAACAAAAGGATGGGACCGTTGGGAGCGTCTAGTGTTCCGAATATATAAAGGGGAGGGAGGAAATAACTCGTGTTACCATACACACTCCAAAATGTAACCTGCAGAAAACGAAAAATGTTGCAATGAAAAATATACGCATAAATCACCTTTATGTCAGTGCCTATTTATTTTTGACGACAACGTTATAAAGTTACGGACGACAGTACTCATGATCGTTTAAAGATTTTTTTGAACTGTGTTAATTTTATAGCAACTTTTTTTTTTGCTATTATACTGTTGACAGCATGTCAATGCGTAGGTGGCAATGATACCCGTAATAAAACCTCAATACGATGTCCTTTATATTTAGTTGTACTATAATACTTTATTATTAGCCAATTGTTTATACTACGCAATAGCATCTTGTTTGAAATCCAGTCAAGTATCACTTCGTCCACTCTCTGCTGCGCAATAAAAACATAATAAATTCTTATTGTTATTAATAAAAACTGTTAGGCCAACAGAAAACCTTTTTATTGAGCCAAACAATTTACGCAGCAACAGTGACTTGATCGGTTTCGTATTGCGATAAATATAAACGGATGTTCGTGCACAGAATATAGTTTATAAGAACAGATCTTAGGAACTATGTTCAATTGCAGAACTTTAGGAAAATTCTTATATGAATACGTAATCTTAAGGCTTTATTCAAACAACACTGCATGCTATTTAAATTGTCGTGTGCGTAGTCGTAATTGTTATAAATAATCTAATACAGATAAATCTTTTTTAAGAGTGAGAGTTACAATTTATACGTAGTGTAAACGTCCCACAAAACCATTTTAAACCATATAAGCGTGTCGACTATCGATAACTCACCGTTCAAAACAAAAATAGAGCTGGGAGCTAGGATAAGGCGTTGCCATTTTCATTAAATTCGTTGAATCGACGCAATCATTCCTACATGCAGACATCGAT
Source organism: Iphiclides podalirius (assembly GCA_933534255.1). Lineage (NCBI taxonomy): Eukaryota > Metazoa > Arthropoda > Insecta > Lepidoptera > Papilionidae > Iphiclides > Iphiclides podalirius. Next base: position 4,510,708 of record OW152831.1, on the reverse strand, counting down.
GCATAACTCAGCATTTAGATATACGAATGAGATCACTTAGTTATTCATAAACGACTGTGCGAATATCAAGATCTGGGACAGTCGGTTTAACCACCGTAATCGCAGGAAGCTTCAAAGTGTAAGATTTACTCCGAGAAGGTTAATTTATGCGGGCCCTCATCTGTACCATATTACAAGGATGGACTCATCTATACTATATTATAAAGAAGTAAACGTATAAACCGTTTATTCTTTAATTGAGAAGGCGACAAGCTAGCAAGCAGTTGACCTGATATTAAGTATTGGTTACTTCACTCACTACAAGAAATATATTAATCCTAAAGGTAACACAGCATAATACAAATAGTTTTTACTGTACACGCCGGTTGAATGTGGGTTTACAGTTTTATAAATGGTATTTTTTTATAAAAGGTAGCAAGGCAGCATAAAGTGGAAGTATGACAAATACTTTCGCGTTTCGTCTGGTGAGTGAGGTAGCCGGAGCCCAATTTTCAAAAGGTTGTCAACGCATCTGTAACCCTCGGGTGTGGCAGATGTCCATAGGCGGCGGTATTCACTTAACATCAGGTGATTCGTCTCCTCGTTTGGAAACTTTTGGCATAAAAAAAAAAAAAGCAAGGTGACGGTTAATCTGATGTTAAGTGATGGCCGCCGACCATCGACATTTGCAACATCCGTAGGGTTGCAGATGAGATGCCATCTTTTAATAAAGTGGGCTCCGGGTACTCACTCACTCACTACCACTTCACGCCGGACTTATGTGAGGTTGTGGTAGTCTCCTGGAGGGACCTACCCATTCGTGCAACAGCAAAGATTGTTGCGTGGCCCTACCAAAGATTAAACTTTAAAGGCGTTTTAATGTGTTCATCAACAATAAACGTTTTAAAAATAATAATCTTCAAATAAACAATACCTGTGGTTAAATATAAGTCAAAAATCACAGCAGCAATGTGCTAACCAGATGATTTCGCATTAACCTTAAAAAATAAAGAGTTGTGACACAACGCCAACACAATGTATCATAATTCTTAAAATTGTAAATCGGGGCCAGTGACGGAATGCAAATTTTTCTTGTGAGACGTAATTATAACCAAATAGAAATGTTTTACATTTTTATTTTTTAGAAAACGACTCTCTTATACGACGATCTAAGGTCCGTGTCTCCGTGGCGTAGTTACAAACGTATTGCCCTGGGCAACGGGGGTCGTGGGTTCGATTCCCATACGAGACAAATATCTGTATATATATATTAAAACATCCCTACAGTGAGAGGGCAATGTTTTCGAATGGAAGACTGCAATAAATATTCTATGTAACAGTGGCCGTTGGGACTTACTACCTAACGCCGTCCACACAAACATACAAATACAAGGTACAACACAATCTAGCGGCACGAAAAAATAGCTACAAAAGCTTGAAGATAAATCAACACAGGCACGAAGCCCACCCATATTTTTTGGATCATATTTATACCCTTTCAGAATCGAACCCACGAGACAACTCGCAACATTTGGAGCGGTACCTACTTAATTCACTATTCCATTGGTGAAGTCGTATGTAGTAAGTACGTCTTATGTTGCTTAGCAATGACGATAAAGTCCTAGACACAAGACTCTTTCAGTAATAAGTAAAATACAGCGGAATGAGTAAAATTGTACGTTCTGAAGATTGGGTAATTTGTGCCCTCGTCCGACCGATTATTTGTTTTATCTAGAACTAACTGGTCCCACCTCAGTTAGCGTAAAAAAGTAAATGAACTCGGTAAAACACTACTGTACACGTGGCACGAGTCCAGCAAAACATTTCAGGACATATATTTTTACACAGTATTATCAAACTAAAATAAGCAAAGCTTGTACTTTTGTTACTAGGTAACTGATAAATATACTTATTAGACATCCTTTTTTTTTAAAATAAATACATATAAACACCCAGACACTAGAAAAACACTATGTGCATCACACAATATTCTTCCACTAGTAGTTCGAAGTCACACCCTCTGGCGCAACAGACCGCTCCACTATCCATTACAACAATCGGCTCGTCATCCCGAAGCATCGACATCCCTCAAACAAGTTATCATAGACGTGTGATTTTTTGCACAATATGGGCAGCGTTGGATGACCTCACTGATTGTAAGCACTGATGCAATCTTAGGTGGCTAAAACTATAGCTTAGTGAAAGACTCTCTGTTTAGTTATGGACACTCCAATTGCGAGGTAATAGAAATACAGAGGCTGACTACGACGACGATGATCACGACGTCCGATTTAATGCCGCATTATCGGATCGGTGGGTAAGAAAAATAAAAGTAAAGTAACAACCTATATACGTCCCGCTGCTGGGCGAAGGCCTCCTCTGTAAAGAGGGCATTAGGACATAGTCCACCACGCCACCCCACTGTGGATTGGCGGACTTCACATATGTTGCAAAAATATACTTTTTGTTATTATTTCGACAATCTTTTCTTTCTCTCGATCTTTTCCTTTACTGCTGGTGTATCACGTGTAAGTCAGCGCTTAATATTTATAATTTTATTGGGCCGGCACCGAAATTTGAACTCGGGTCGCTCGAGTTTATAGAATTAAAATCGAAGGCCAGACTCTTCGGATGATCCCGATAATATGTAACAAAAAACTATTTTGACAATTTTTTTAAAGGATATTAATTTGTACAGTGTTCTCTTCGCTTAAGATTTAGATTTAAGATTTTAAGAAACTTAAAAATTTGTAGAAAAATGGAGGAAAATGTTCGCCGCTGCGAAGGTCTGAACTTGCGTCGTCCGTGATACGCGCCCGACGCTGAAGCCACTGAGTTAAACGGCTTATCTTCACACCGACGAAAACCTCAACATATTGTTTTACCTTTTTTTATTGCATTTTTATGGACCTCTTTTTACAGACTTACTTTTCAGTGTTGTTTACTATTGGCTGGGCGATTGTTTTACAGAATATATAATCTCGTTTATTGTTTACATATAATTTTCACGAGACCGTCAACGCTGTAAATTATTCGCAACATCGCCAATTTAATTTTTTCGCCAAGCAATTTAAACCGTACAAATTATTCAATCAATGGCTGCTCTGTTTTACATGTAGTCTGAACGGATTTCACCTTAAACATCACGAAGTTTCGACCAAAACGTGATATATCATACGAGATATGATATCTCGTACCTTGATATGATTAACTATTCACAAGGACGTCATTTCAATGATTCAGAGCGTCAACTAAATGTATTATTGGCGCAGTAGGTATGGGCAATTTGCAATTCGCTACAACGGCCGGCTTTAACATAGCACGGATGAGGATTAGTCTCGCAATTGTTTCTTTTCGAAGCGTAAAGCGCTTAACACCGATTAACGGCTTTAAATTAGCTCCGCTGGATTGGATCGATTGAAATGTTAGCCTACAAATGTCAGGCGTACCCGTTTTTTTTTATTGTGACAGGGCCATGCAGCAGTTTTCGCTGTTGCACGATTGAGCATGTCCTTCCGGGGAAGTACCACGACCGCACATGAGACCGGCGTGAAGTGGAAGTGTTACACTTCTGCGTTTCGTCTGGTGAGCGATATAACTATAGCCCACTTTATTAAAACGTGGCAACGCATCTGCAACCCTACGGGTGTTGCAAAAGTCCATGGGCGGCGGATCACTCAAAATCACGTGAACTGCCACCTCGGTTACTACCTTCTTACATAATAAAAAAAAAAAATAAAAACAATATAAAATAAAAACATCTATATTGAATCTGCCTTAGGATCGGAGGATATTTATTCATAACGTATACGCATGAGGAACTTGGAAGACGATGAAGAATGAACTGAGCTGCTACACATCTTATAGTATAAAACTTATACATACATAAGGGTAAAACTATTCAAATTAGCAGATATAAAGTTATAATCTATACAGGTTAAGTTTTTGATAATTATTTACATATGATCTTTTCGTGGTGAAATCATAAAACAAATAGAAGCTTCAGATCATGTACAGAAATTCTATTATTATTTATTTCAGACTATCTTAAAATATTACTTCAAGGAATTATTCGGAAAAAATGTTACCGCACAATAAGAAACTACTTCTGAGTCAAATAATCAAGTCACAATTCAATAACAGTAATGTCGCAAATGATTTTTCAAGCTCTTCATACATAGTGCCTTCAAATTTTTCGCATTTTCAGATTGCGAATGGTATAAGGCGAAATATATAGAAAACTTACTTAAGCCTAAGTTAAATTGGGCTCAATATAAGGGTAATCTCAAACCGAACACTGTCATACACTTTTAATGAAAATTGTTTTAGAAAACGAAATATGTTTTTATATAATAATATATTTTATATAATAATAATAACTTTGGTGAAACGCGATAACGGCAACTCGGTCTTCTTAGTCCACTCAATATTTAAAAATAATTGGAATTCGAAATAGTGCACATTTTTATATCCATATCACACTCGAAATTCGAATTCATGAAATATTTTTGTGGCCAGTATTCAAAATTCTAAAGTTTTCATCATTTGACAGAAATAATGGTCTAGGTATATAGGCAGAATTTCACTTGGTATTCGAAAATTTCTTACCTTAATTAAAAAATAACTTGCCTATAGAGCCCGAATTTATAAGTGCCAGTAATTTTCGTGTCAGCAATGTTTTGTTCAAAGCCTTTGACCCAACTTAGAAGTTTGTTACTTACAACGTTTGCAGTCAAGAACCCACTGACCTACATTTTGCGACCGCATCGAAAGTTTTCGGTCGCGAGTTATTACAAAACACCAAAAGAATTTGCGTTGTATTTAGAAATAGCAATTTTCTATACAACAGAAGGTGGCAAGCGAGCTGGCGGTTCACCTGATGTTAAGTGAAAACCGCCACACATGGATATTTGCAACTCACGTTGGTTTGCAGATGCGTTGACGACCTTTTGGAAATTGGGCTCCGGCTACCTCACTCACCAGACTTACTAAATACTTTTAATAAAGTGAGCTCCGGTTACCCTACATACCATTTTCATTAACGGTGGTAGGGCCACGCAGCAGCATCTTCTGTTGCACGAATGGGCAGGCCCATCCGGGTAAGCACCACGACCTCACAGAAGACCGGCGTAGAGTGGAAGTATAGTACTTTCGCGTTTCGTCTGTTGAGTGAGGTGGCCGGAGCCCAATTTTCAAAAGGTTGTCAACGCATGTGCAACCCTCGGGTGTAGCAGATGTCCATGGGCGGCGGTATTCACTTACCATCAGGTGAACCGTCTGCTCGCTTGGCAAATTTTCACATAATAAAATACGCGTTGTAAGGACGTTTTTACAAACATAAATTTCACGCGGATAAACAAACACCCAGATGCGAGACAACTATCTGTGGGTCACACAAATAGTTGTCCCGTGTGGGAATTGAACCCACGACCCTCGACGCCGAAGCCAATACCTTGTCAACTGCGTCACGGAATAATCGTGCTTTAAATTTTGACAAGAACTTTATTCACGTTTTGTTGATAAAACTCAAATGTTTATAATTTTGAAGACATTCTCAATAATAAATAAGACATTTCAATTATTTCCATTTGCATGTGCAACATTATTAAATTTTTAAAATACGTTCGAAAAAATAAAAAAGTCTATTTTCCCTGCCCTCTGAATATGTCATAAAAATTTGCCCATAAGTCCCCAGTGAGCCTAGTGTAAACCAGCGATATAATGACCCAGTAAATAATAAATGAGTATGTAAAATTGTATGTTTACCAACTAGAAATAACAGCGTACAAAACAGCTCCTGAACGAATACCATACAAAACTCGGCTGCAGAAGTAATACGGCCACGTGGAAGCCCGTTATAAAATTAATTATTTAATATTATAAGTGTTTTATCTAGAAATTTTAATATACTAATGTGTTTAGTTCGATAAGTGTGGTTGTTCCACTGTCACGACGATTGACGATACTAGTGTTGTGTCCTCACTAAACATCGTTATCCGCTTCCTGTTCTCGCAAAAAAATTTTAAAATCGCTTTAAAATAAAAACATTTTAAGTCGATGCGGCTCACTGTTATACGCGTTTCACTAAATAAGGACTGCATAAAGCCGTTAATATTATGTATCTGTCTCTACCACATTGGGATCAAAAGATTTAAAAAAAAACGGTTCGTCTTTTACCAACCTAAACTTCCGCCATTGTTGTGATAAGTGAAATTCAATATTGATATATTCTTTCTATGGACGAATTTTTCGCTTTTAATCTCTAGCCTATATCAACAAACGCAAAGGTCGTGAAAAGTTTTCACGAGCTCTAACACTCGAATCTAAAAATAATTTTATATAGATATTGGATTTACAAAGAGACAGCAGAATTGCAATGCCTTATAATCGCTTCAGTATACGGTAATGTGGATCTAATAGCATAATTATCGTGAGTAAAGTAGAGTAAAGCAACTGCCTAAATAGGTCCCACTGCTGGGCATAGGCCCCCTCGTGTCAGAGTCTATTAGTGCATAGTCCACCACGGGCGCGACCACACTGCGGATTGACGAAAATATCTTCGAAGTATTTATTTATTATTTCGAAAACATGCAGGTTTCCTTACGATTTCTTTCACCGCTGAACAGGTGATAAGTCAGCACTTAAAATTAAGAACTTCATTGTGGCTGTGATAGGGGATCGAACTCGAGTATATCGAATTAAAGGCGAGCGCCCGGCAAATGAGCTAACACGGCTATAATCACATATAATCGGAAAATACACGTGGTTTCAAAACAAAACCTGATGTAGGATGAAATTTAACGCATTGTGAATAAATGAAGCTTGGAGAAATGATATTTTTGCGTCTTTCACAAAAAACATTTATGAACAAATGCCCCGGTGGTTTTACCTAATATATAACTATGGGTTAAAGAACTATGTTCTTGAAGAATAGTAACGTTGTTAAAGCTTTTAAAAATAAATATCACTACTTGAGCCTAATGGCTCAGCTCATGTTTTTCACACAATATAGTTATCGGTTACCGAATGTAAAAATTAAAAATGTAATACATCCAATGTACCTTTAATAATATTCGAATATGGATTGCTTATCAATGAAAAGTATATTATTTTGTTGAATAATAGTGGAAAATATCAGTAAGCCTCCATCAACATGGAAAATTATTTTGCATCAAAAGAAATTGTCGATAGATGGCATTGTCGTACATTATACAATATAAGTTTTTAAACGTGTAAAACATTCCATATTTGACTATTTTTGGACAGCTTTAAAATGAAGTTTACGTCATTAGTTTAAAAAAAAATCAGGTCAATTTTGATAAAAAAAACAGTTACGGTACAGCCTTTGAGAATTGTTATGCTTAGCCCCGTTATCATTTTGAATACAGCGCCATCTTTTATTGTACGCTGGAAACGGCGGCGCACTGCACACGTAAATTTCTGAATTTTAATACAAATATGCAATATGTTTGTGCAATTGTTCTTCAGAACACCGCTGTAATATGGCCTAACTGTCGTAGGGCTACAGAGCAGTTTCTACTATTATAGAAGACCAGCGAACTCCCACATCACAACGTACTATCGTGATTCGTTCGAAGTGAGGTCACAGATAACTATTTTTTAAAGATTAGCAACGCATTTGCAATGCCGCAGGTGTTGTAGATTTCCATCGACGGTGGAAATTACATCACATGAACCACTCGCTCGCAAACTTGTCTCATTAAAAATTTGAATATTGAATGATTACCGCCGTCTATTAACCAATACATTTTGAGCCCCGCTAGGGGGTAGGTATATATATGGCCAACCTACCTCCTACTACCTCCTCCAGGCGTCTTAAGAAATAACTGTTAATACTTCTACTCTATAACCGTTTTTTTATGTGAGCCTTGCGCCACTTCGCTTGCCACCTCGGCAAGCGAAGTGGCGCTTCCCCTGATGTACATGCAACACCTGTAGGGTAACAGATGTGTTGCCACCTTTAAATAAAGTGGACTTCGGTTACCTCGCTCACCAGACGAAACGCAGAATTATAACGCCACTTCACGCCGGTCTTCTGTGAAGTCGTGGTACTTCCCCGGACGGACCTGCCCATTCGTGCAACAGCGCAGACTGTCGCGTGGGCCTACCGCAGTTGTCCCAACAGCAGAAGCCGCCGACACATGAAATACACACAAGAAGTGAAGTAGTAACAGCCTATACATGTCCACTGCTGAAATACACACAAGACCCAACAAACATACGCTCGCATTGCAAATCGTTAAATTAAAAACGCCTTACCTTGAGCATGGTGAGAATTTTCTGCGACAGTTCGTAGTCAAAGTTGGTGTACTTGGAGTCGGTCATGTCGTATATGAACACGAGACCGGCGCGTTGCGTCTCGAGCGACTGCAGCGCCACGTCCAACTGGTACACCACGCCCTGTCCACGCAAAGAATGACGTCATCGTTGTACCGGTCAATTTGGTGTCGAGCGAAGCGAATCTGAATATCAATTATTATCGACCGCCAACCAAAAGCCATGTCAGTCAAAAATATCAGGGTACAGTCTGTCTAAATAATTTATTTAAACAATTCATAATAAATTGATTATAGGCCCAAATACACGTCCCACAGTTGAGCAAACACCTCTATATATAGGGATTCTAATATGTAAGTGTTGACCATTACGCGGGCCTAATATAAGAAGATATTTTTATATTATATTGCTAGACATGCAGAATTCTCTTGTACGGATGCGGATGTCTAGTGCGTTTGGATGCAACACAATAAAACCCTCTCAAGTACTCCAACAAAGAATAAAGTAACCCTACAGGAAAGAATGTTTGAAAAGAAGCGAAGAAATTTGAGCAAGCATTGACATTATATCAATATTGTACAAGAGATAAATTATCTAGTCACGAGATAAATTATCTTTATTGCTCTGTAAAATATGATTTTTTTATTATCTCTGCCTATAACTCAAGCGTTAAGACACACTTGTTGCGTATATATTTATTTTTAAATAAAAGGTCGCGTAAAGCAGGTCCATTAATTACGCCGCGACGTAGGTTAATTCTCCATTAGCGAGAAGCGGGAACAATTTAATTGGATTTTCGTTAATTTAGTTAGCTCACTCACGTTTACTTAGAAACACTGGTGACGTTAAATCCGTTAACAGCATTAAATCTCGATAAAGTATATCGAGATAGCGATAAGTTTTTTTTTATTCGGGTTGGTTTTAGCGATTTGATGATTAGTCATTACCGCCGCCCACGCACATCTGTTTAACAGTGTGCCGAAGGATTGAACAAAACGAAATGCTTCATTGTCGCTTGATAATGAAGGATTTCGTCGCCAACATCTAATTGTATATCGAAGTAAGAAAACCCAATTTCTGTAACCCACAGAAAAGGTAGAAATAATTAAATAATGTATAAACTCACTAAGTAAAGAAAAAAAAACGTTTCTAGTCATTAATAAATTTTTGGTCTTCAAAGTCCCGTTTGTGCATTATAGGAGGTGAGTTTTTTGTCGATATGCGGCATGCTGCTATAATTGCGGCATGCTGGGTGCGCACCTGCAACGTCGTCTGATGCGTGGTCTGCGTTGGAAAGTGTTTGTTGGCCGTGAATACTGCGATCGCGGCCCCAGTCGCGTCCCGAGTAGGCTGCGAACAAAACAAGAGGAGCTTCAACGTTTATTTAAGGTATACTTCTTTGCGACCGGTTTTCAATATATCTACAGATACGATTTTGTAACTAGCGAGAGGTATTTATACATTAACTCCGTAATAATTACGTCAAAATTCTATCTCCAGTACCCAAATCTATCTTAGATCAAATATTGAAACCGGCCGTTAGGCGGGTTTGAAAAAACAGATCAGATTGGATTAGTGTTGTGTGTTGACGTGCGAAATTGCGTGCACAAATATAACACATAATTTAATTTGTATTAAGCGCCATCTATTGGCAACTGTTTGTACTTCTTGATTCTGAGAAATTTCTTTTACGGATAGAACGTTAAGTTTCCAAGAGATGGCGTCACTATAAAACTTATGGTAACCGTTTAATTTCAATAAAGTAACAACGCAATAACGCCAAAGAAAGAAGTATAACTTCTTAGGTGCGTACATGTGCGTCCAGTCATCTCAACCTGTAGTTACCAAGGTTTTACAACTGTTTTAAAAGCACAGAAGATAGAAGTCAACTAATGTCACGCGATTACCAGCAAAAATAATCGTGCTTCTCAGAGAAATTAGGATCGAATTGATAACATTCCCATATTGTAATGGGGACACGCAACAGCTTGTGCTGTTGCAAGAATAGGCAAGCGCATCCGGGAAACTACCACGGCCTTAGAAGACCGGCGTCAAGTGGAAGTATTAAACTTTCGCGTTTCGTCTGGTGAGCAAGATAACCGCGGTCCACTTTTTTAAATGTTTTCAATGCATCTGCAAGCACTTGGATGTTGTCAATGCATCTGCAAGCACGTGGTATTCACTTAACATCGGGTGTAACCACCGCTTCACAACTTCCACAAATAAAAAAAACTTGTTATTCACTATAACAGTGCTTTCACCTAATACGGCTTATCTTATACTTTCAATTGTTATTAATTAAATGTGTTATGTAATGCGCTGCTGGTGTAATGTTTAAATTAATAAATAGTTACGCTTACTCAGAATTGAAAATATGATGGAGACGGTACCGTAATTTCAAAGCGGTTTAATATAGCTATGAGATTTTTCGAACGTGGCAAACAGGCTGGCGGCTCTACTAGTCTCCAGTATTTAAGTGACTTAGGTTACACTAGTAGACTTAGGTCACTAACCAGACGAAAAGCATAATGTAAATATTTCTTTACGCGTTAGCGTTCTGTTAGGTGTCGATTGAGAACTCCACAGTAAAAATCCTGCCAAATGCAAGTCGGACACGAAGTCGTCGGAGTCGAAGGGTTGCGTACTGTTATCTATAAAAAAATATACAAAGTGACAGTCTGTATAATTATGTCCTACTGTTGGGCAAAGCCCTCCTTATAGGACATAATCCACCACGCAACCCATTGCGGATTGGTGGACTTCACATATCTTCGACATTTTATTACTTCGAAATTATGCAGGTTTCCGCACGATGTTTTCCTTTATCGCTGAACAGGTGAAAGTCAGCGCCTAATTAACAATTTCATTGGTGCCAGCACCGCGATATGAACTCAAGTTGCTCGGGTATATTGAATTAAAAGCGAGCGCCCGGAGACTGACCTATCCCAGTTCAAAAAAAAGACGATAAATTATTTCTAAATCGATAAATTGCGCGTCAGCCTAAAGAAAAGTCATTCGAAATTCAAATTTGTTTCGCGGGTACGCAGCTGTTCACGCCTTGTTATTGCGTGGCATTCTCGAAATTGTGGCGACGAAACGCAAAACTAATTAATTAAAAACTAACCGACCCGACAGCCTCACTCTGGCATAATTTTGTTACGCGACGGAATAAAAAAAAGTTGAAGTACTTCGACCTAAATACGATGCGATGATTCAATTTCCTGCAAAAATACTGCCGCTCTGTTCGACTTGCCTTTGTAAAACTAAACTGCGAGTGAACACCGTTCAAACAAACGTAATTGGACCTCTTTAACAAACGGCGGCTAGCTGATATTCATAAGTGCCTTACTATAATTTTTTTTTATTTAAGAAGGTGGAAAACGAGCTGGCAGTTAATATTAAGTGATAACACTAGCAGGATTTCAGATGCGTTGCCACCTTTTAATAAAGTGGGCACCGGCTACCTCACTCACCAGACGAAACACAGAAGTATAACACGTCCCTTTCACGCCGGTCTTCTGTGAGATTGTGGTACTTACAGAGACGGACCGGCCCGTTAATGCAACTGCGGAGACTGTTGCGTTGGCCTAGCTCATAAAAACTCTCTTAATTTTTTTTTTATGTGAAAAGTTGCCAAACGAGCAGACGGTTCACCTGACGTTAAGTGAATACCGCCGCCCATGGACATCTGCTACACCTACAGATGCGTTGACAACCTTTTGAAAATTGGGCTCCGGCTACCTCACTCACCAGACGAAACTTGAAAGTATTTGTCATACTTACGCTGGTCTTGAAATTGCTCCCGGAAATTGAGCCATCGCGGCAAACCATTAGAATATACTTTATTGTAAGTTATATGAGATAAAATAAATTCCCATAAACGACAACCGCCCATTTCTAGCCACACCACTTAAGTAACGAGCATAGCAGCAACTTTGGGGCTTTCGACAGATCTTTGCAATTCAAAAAGTAAAGTAAAGTAACAGCCTATACATGTCGCACTGCTGGGCAAAGGCCTCCTCTATACAGAAGGTATCAGGGCATAGTCCACCACGCGGCCCCACTGCGGACTTCAAATATCTTCGAAAACTACTTTTTTGTTATTATTTCGAAAACATGCAGGTTTTCTCACGATGTTTTCACGTCTACACCGAGGAGCACGTGATAAGTCAGCACTTAAAGTTACAAACTTCATTGGTGCCGGCACCGGGGATCGAACTCAGGTTGCTCGAGTATATTGAAGTAAAGGCGAGCGCCCGGACACTGAGCTATCACGGCTCAAAAAGTAAACAATAAAGGAATTTGCAATCTTCAAATACCTGAAAGTGCAATCAACCCTAATAAAGGGAAACCGCGAGTTACAGCATATCGAGTTCATTCCATGCGTTTCATCCATTCATGTTTTCGAGGGCCGTAGTATGCCTTTAATTCCCTTGCACTCATTGATTCCTTTCAGACTAGTGAATTGAACTTTGTGTTTTTTCGATGAAAACACGACGGGCTGATTTCTTTTTCATATCAGGCTTCAGTTATCCTTATCCGACTGCCGCTGGAAAGCTAACAATCTTAATACTTACTAGTATTATAAAGGCGAAAGTTTGTATGTATGGATGGATGTTTGTTACTCTTTCACGCAAATACAACTGATTTTAATAAAAAATTTCAATAATATAGCTTATATATATCAGAATAAGACATAGACTATAATTTATATACATTTTTATGTATATCTATCATTCTGTCTGAATGTTACACCTTCAGCCTATTCTATTCTACGCAGACGTAGTCGTTGGCAGCAGGTAATTATTAAATAATTAAAAAAAAATGTTTTACGTGTGAAGGTGACAAGTGAGCTGGCAATTCAATTTCAACTGATATTAAGTTATATCGGCCGCCACATAGCCGATTTGCAACACCCGTAAAGTTACAGATGCGTTGCCACCTTCTAATAAAGTGGTTCAAGCCGGTCTTCTGTGAGGTCGTGGTATTAACCTGGACGGACCTGCTCATTCTTCAAACAGCGAAGACCGTTGCATGGCCCTAGCACAGTAAACTCGCCTACGGTTTTTATTATCATTGGACTGTATGGACCGGTCCGTCTGGGGAATCGCGCTACAGCGTGGCCCTACCACAGTAGAATTAACTTATTACTTTTTCGAATCGCAACAATCTCAAGCTCAACCCACAAGTTTCAACGAGCAGGGGATATCTATAAAAAACCTCCGCGGCAAGCTACGTTCACCGTCGACTCACCAATATGGTGGGGTATCTATAAAAATCGCCGTGGCAAAGCTACGTGAACGTACTCACCAATATAGTGAACTTGCCGGTAGCGAGCTCCGTCTTCAGGGGGTCCTCGAAGGGCTCGAACTTGGTGAGCCCCTCGCGCCTCCGCGTCGCCTCGTGCTGCCGCCAGAGGGCGTGCGCGCGCGCCACGTCGAACTTTCGCGCCAACAGGAATTTAATGGCGGTTGCGCGCGAAACGCAACTGGCGCCCGCATCGCTCAACGCGTCCAGGAACGCCTTGGTCGCCTGGAACGGGTTAAATTGGACTCAAACAAGAGAGAAAAGTAAAGTAACAGCCTGTATACGTCCCAATTCTGGGCGAAGGCCTCTTCTGCTCAGAGGGAATGGGGGCATAGTCGGACTATACCCGTGGTGGACTATGATGATAGTCCACCACTAGGGATTGGTAAACTTCGCATATTTAACATTTTTTTTTGTTATTATTTCAAAAATAAGCAATTAAAATTGAAATTGACAATTAGATGCCGACAAGAGAATTGAACTCAGCTTGTTCGAGTATAATAAATTCTATTAAAGCTATCACGGATTTTTCTATAATAGATGTTTGCTGTGAAACAAGCTTTTTTACAAAGACGTTGCGTTTTCTGTGAACGCAACCGGTGGCGTCCTGCTTCCACTTTTATTACCCGCAGGCGGGAGTGTTTGACATTAGTATAGGCGATTGCATATTGTGTGTTTTTAAAGAGGGTAGTCGCCCTCTCTTTTTTATTTCTACCTTACCCTTATAGCCCTAGCGAATACACACATGAAATAGAATTCTTTGCGTGATAAATTCTTGTATTTACGCGAATACTCCACATGGCTAAAAAATTACAAAAAGTTCATTTTGTTTCGCCTTCACCGTGAACGCAATAAAATGTTAGAATGTTCATCTGCAGCGGGAAACCCTCTACATCTATTAGGCCCCCTTCTTGTTAACAATTTTCTCCCATAACAAGGCCCCCACAGCCATTATAATGCCTTGATATATCCAATCCACGGGAAATTTTTGATCAGTAGTCTATAGTACTGATCAAAATTTTTTTAACATTTTTTGTTACATTTCATAATTGGCTCTGCGTTGGAAACTGTTGTTTACATTTCAAAGTATAGAGCCCACCATACAGAAAAAATTAATCTGATTTTACTTGAAAGACATGGTTTGAGGTTTTGATTTTTACTCGCAATATTACTTTATATTCAAAGAACAATGTTCAAATATGGATGCAGTTAAATGTTACCTTCGCGAGTCGAAAACGGCTCCTTTAGAGAATAAATCAATATTAATTACGTTACATGCAAAAACTAGTATCAGTAAGCAGGTTAGCATAATTTATCCGATCGATAATAAAACGTTCCGATTATCTATTATTAATTTCACAAACGTTTTACTTCATATCGTAAAAAGAGCAATTCGTTTCGATTTTTGTACATTTCCGTCCGATATCATTCGTAAATATATAAAAAGAATGTGTGTACTTATGTATGTACGTAAGAAGTTATAGATTATTTGTAACAAACGAAAAATAACGAAAAAAATGTATCCCACGTCAGTACACATTATTTGTGAAAAAGACATTAAATGCAATTAATAACGGTTGAATTAAATAACTGGAAATTATAGGTAAATGTCAGAAATTTGTTATTGGTTGCCATTGTAATGCCGTGAAGTTAGTATGCAACCAACTCCATATTTGTCTGTCCATTATGTCACTTTTGGGCTGTAGGTGTGCGCGCACATTGTAATTATTATTGTATATATTTATAATAAATATTGTGTGAATATTTAATTTTTCCAAACTCGCCAAAAGAAATGTCATCATCATCAACCGCAAGACGTCCACTGTTGTAGGCCTCAAACTTCAAAAATATATTGTTTTTTATAAAAATATTTAACCGGTTTACATAATTCAGAAATCATTATGTTGCCTCGGCTCAGGCTATGGCGCAGGACTTCTTCCACTTGAATTTATGAAACAATCATCGCCGAATTTATATCGTAAGCAGAGAAGTTTTCTGAGTGCATACAAGTATTTCTTAAGGCGTTAGGCAAAAAGCAAAACATTTTTCAAATAATTATCAGGTCTTCCTAATGGTCTAATAAAAATTATTCATAAACTTCCCCATATGAAGGGATAGAGGTGGAAATATTAAAAAAAAAAACTTGTCGTGGATAGTGCCTTTTATTTCAAACATAATGACTAACCACAGCGTTTTTAAGTTTAAATTAAAATTAAAAACAAGTTATATCTATATAAATTACTTTATCAATGTGATTTGTATTTACGGCTAGGGTCGATCATAATATATTTAAATCCAAAGTTAAAGAAAAAATTATCAATAACTTGGAGTTACAATAACGTTCCATTCTATAGCCGGCGAACCCCAATGTTCTAAATGACCATAATTTTGCGTTTAATAACAATATGATAATATATCATCAGTTACCACTTGCACTATTAAGGTATTATTTTCAAAGATATAGAGGAGGAAATTGATTCAAAACAATGTTAACATAGATGAAAATAAGATAATAAATAATGCTTTTATCGAACGATGCCAAAGCAAAAATTCAGTTGCTAAAAAAAATTATATTTCTTAACCAACATGTAATGCTTCCTCGAATAGTAAAATACAAATATGTAGCATAATGAAATAAAACTATTTTACGGATTGTATCGCGATTTGACTTTTATCTCGATTTTACTTTGACTTTGAAAAACTGTTTTTAATCTGTCGCGTCGACCATAGACGCTTTGAAGTGTTCAAAAAGGGGGTCTAAAAGCAAACGGTCTAAAATCCGTCAAATACTGTTATATCACAAAATAATATATCTAACGCATAACCGTCGACTTACGTATTTACAAAAAAAATATGTACCCGTAAAATCATCAGAAGTTTCCGGACGAGAGCATTCTCCATCTTCTAGATTATTACGCGACCATAGACACGTAATATCGGAGTGTCGTTCGCGGCCGGTGCTAACATAAATAGTCACAGATTTCACTACTCCGTCACACTTTCCTCATCACTGCGTCGCTCCGATGTAGTGCCTAAGCGAATCTGAATCGATAATTAATTACAAACTGGTCACTTGAACGGTAATTTAAAAAAACTGCAAATGGCGGCGTCTAGAAATTACGTATTCATTTTACCTCGCTGTCTGTCTACTTGTCTGTGTCGAGTCTCGTTTTCTCTTCGGTCATAACGACTTTGTAAAGTTCCATAGAGCCCGTAGAAAGGTTGCAGTTTCTAAGGACTAGTGAAGAGTACGAGTAGTCACTCATATACACTATCGACCAATATTAGAAAGTCTAGGTCCTGTAATTACATTGAAGGCGTAAATAATAAAAATCAATTATGCACATCTCAGCTTCTATTATTTACAAGGCTTATCCAAAAAGCTTTTCTTTTCTCCGTTTCTAAGAAGATATTAGCATATTATTATAAAATCTCAATGAAAGCTAAATTAGATCCATGTTCTAGACACTAGTGTCATTGCTAGATTATTCTCCACTGCTTGTTACTGTTGTTTCTAATTAATAATAATTAAATTTTGTATTAGGTTCCGAAAACATATTATTATTATTTTTTTATAACGTTATTCATTGAACAGCGCGAAGTTGGCAACGCATTGTAGTTTTGCTCCGGGATAACAGATCCAAAATTATGTAATGTATTGTTGGGCAAACTTTGTGTTCTTAGCACAATTATTCGATACAAGTATACTGGCTGATTAAAGCAAGATCGTCTGCGCTCAGTTAAACCGGGAGCGACCACTATAATTAAAGACAATACTATCGTTGCTACCAGCAAGCGGAATAGACATTGACAATAAGTGCTGACATTGTATTGAGATGCCAAATGTATCAGTCCGATCCATGACGATACTATAATTTGAAACATGAGGTATTCACCATAAAATTAGAGGTAGTTAACAATGTCTCATCACTGTGATTTTGAATAAAGAATTGAATGTAATGAAACAATTATAATCTTATAATGATGTGTAATAAATAATGTAAAAAGTAAGAAAACCGTGTTAAATTCTTAAAAAGGCACGACTGATCTGAGGAAATGTTTATACCAGGTAGGACTACATCACTTCCACAGGTGGGATGATAATCAAGCAGAGCTAAACTAACTAGCCAACTGTAAAAAAATCAAACGGGCGTTCGCTCACGAATCGAAAACCACGCGTAAAAGCGATGCTTCTAAAATATCCTTTGTACCTACCGCTCGGATGCTTCAATTGCGGTTCCATAAAGTGGAGAGCGAAGAACAAAAGACCGACGGAGTCGAGAGGAGGGGAGAAACCGAGGGTAGAATAATAAAACCCGCATACTGCAAAATGGAAAATACCCGAAACGTCAAATCCTACCTTACGTACAATTACATGTTGCATTACAATCTTTAAAGATGTCCGTAATTTAGATAAGATTTATAACGAGCTAATAATATCCAGTGTCCCTTATTTGTGCCGAAATAGCATCAAAACTCCTAAGTCAAAACGTGGTTAAAACATTGACGATGATTTTCAGAAACGTTGTCGGACTTTAGGTTTCGGGCTAAAGATTGTATTTATGAAACAAATCTGAAATCAAACAAATCGGAATCGAACCTAGGAATCCAACCTATCTCTTAATAAATATTGCTATTTGCCTATTATTACTTTGCTTCGAAATAAATCCCGCCCCAATTACATTAAGCATCGCAGAATACGAAAATAGAACGACTGATATCGTATCGCAAGGAAAATTAAATATAAAAATAGCTGCTATAAATAGCTGGCATGAAATAATATTTCACCTTTAAATTAAAACACAATTCACCAACGATTCAAAATCGGAACGCGTTACCCGGTCGACACAAACACGCTGAACGCTCGGCGGCGGGACGGTTAATTCTTCCGGGATGTGTTTCCGGCGCGGGGACCACTTAGGTATTAGCATGAGCGGACGCGAACCAATAAATCGGTGAGCATGTTCGAAAAAAAAATTACCATAGGAGTGCGACGTTCAAAAATGGAATAATTCGAATGTTTGATTAGGATTTAAGTTAAAATAAAAATAAATTTAAAGGCTACAAACGTTCAGTCGATCTCCTAATGGGAAAGGGTAGCAGCTAGACCGCCAACTCCTAATATTGTCATACCAGTTTACATAAATCTCCAGACGAAGCATAAAGTCATACGAAACTAATCGTCACGTGCGTCATAAGAGATACCCGCATTGCCTCGCAAACTGTTCAAACTATGCCGTTTACGTAAACATATAAACCGCTAATAATTTCTTGTATTTACGCGATTACACATTATAAATGAAACTAATTTTACGGATTTATCGCGTTTATTTTTAATTTTAATTCCCGACGTTTCGAACCCTTTACAGCGTTCATGGTCACGGGACAGACTGAGGTGTTAGACGTCTGATTGTCATAGTTGTCTGATTATCGGGATCGGACACAAAATTAATAATTCAAAAACTGACGGTAGCCCGGGTTAACTATGACAATCAGACGTCTAACACCTCAGTCTGTCCCGTGACCATGAACGCTGTAAAGGGTTCGAAACGTCGGGAATTAAAAATAAAAATAAACGCGATAAATCCGTAAAATTAGTTTCATTTATATAAACCGCTTCTACAACCGCAGTGTGAAATAATTGTGTGAGCATTTAGTACAAAATATCAAAATTAAATTGTGGTATGAAAGTATGAAATGCGATTAATGTTTCGCGGCCTTATTCAGACATAACGTAGTATTTTTTTTATTTTAATTTTATTATTCATCGTACGTAACTTACTTACGTATCATTACGTCTGCCTAATAAGGGGCCAAAATAGGGCATTATGGAAACAAATTAACAGTTATATAAACATCAATGTCTGTATAAACAACATTGAATTGTATAAAAATTAAAATGTCTCCTAGCCAGTAACATTCATTAAAAAACAAAACAATATTTTTGCTGCTGATGCTCCCTCCCAATATACGAGGTACGTGTTAGATACGAAAATTTATCTGTACGTGCGCTATCATTGGACATTGGTGTCGAAATGATCGAGAATTATACGTCCAATATAGAAATACAAAAGTTATAAGGTAGACACATCTTATATTTATATCTATAATCGATCTTGTTTAAGCAATAAGTAAATAATTATGTTCATTTATACTGAACTTAAGTATTATTGGCATTTGTGTATTTAGTACAGTACCTTTACAGTAGTGATTTCATAAATTATCCTAACGTAATAAATAAAAAAGTCATTACGAAATTATATGATCAATTAAAGTGATGTGAAAACATTAACCAAAGGGAAAAAGTAAAGATTGTTGTGTTTAGTTTTCTTTCACAGTCATGTCACAGTTTTAATCATAACTGAGATTACGTAAAAAGTCAAAAGATTCAAATAGAGTCAAATAATTCAATCAAGTAAACAAAAATAATAAATAAATTGCGAACGTCATCCACCTACAAGTCACTTGGAACAATCTCAAATGCCAAAATTGCAAAAATTTTATAACCACCATACGAGTTTAAACAGCGTGACAAATATGAGCCACGATACATAACAGAAAAAAAACTGCCAAAAACATTTCAAAATTTAAAGTTCACAATTGACACTTCACCGGATCATGTCCATAGACAAATTCACAACAGGTTTGGCGGAAGAGCTTTTAAAAAAAAAAAAGATTAGGCAGTGTGCGCACGATCGCGCGGCGGCGGACCCGAGGAACAACTGCCCGTAATCAATGCTGATGATAGTAACACCATGTCAAAAGGTGAGACGCAATTGGTAAAGAGTAAATTCAATGATTTTCGTCTTGATGAGTATAGGAAATTTTAATATGCTTTTTAATTAATTGAATTGGGGGCGCCACCAGTGTTTTTTTTTTTAAAAACATTGCCCTTACTTTAGGATAACACTATCGTGTGTTGTAAGGACGCTTTACAAACATAAATTTCACGCAGGCAAACACCCAGATGTGAAACAACTATCTGTCGGTCACACAAATAGTTGTCCCGTGTGGGAAGCGAACCTACAACGCCGAAGGCAATACCCAGGCAACTGCGCCACAGAATCATAAAATCTGTAAGATTGTAATTTTGCTTGAGGTGGGGTCCGTATATGTATACGTGCACCATGTGGTGGCTTTTATAAAGGTGCCCAAATTCACACAGAAGGTTCAGACTCGGTAGTATAATCGTTTATTGAAATAAAAAGAAACTTTTTTTTTAAATTGCTATCCCAGAAACAGAACTTTTTGCGCTAGTCATTCATTAATGCGTCGTATACTTTTGAAACGAACTTGTGTGCGTGTTAGTTATGAATGATCGCGGGTAAAATAAATTAGTTGCCCATAAATCACGCACTTTCTGAGACAAGTTCATATGAATGTAATCTTATCCTTTAAACGAGCAATTCTTGTACATATATACAGCGTGTCGTTACCATCGCGACAATAAATGATCACACATATAGGGGATAACTTTTTAAAGTTGTATTAAACATTTAAATTCTTTAAACATCAATATTTACAGAGTTATTAAATTTTCCAAAACAAAGAATTTTAGAACACCCTTACCTATAAAAGCGTGACGTAAAGTTCATTTGTAAAGGTGACACAAATCGTATGAATGGGTTGAATGAATTTAAAAGAGACAAAACATACTGTTAGAAGGATAGGCTTGTAATATGACGCTGTGCGCGAGTTGTATAGGATGTTACAAATTTTGTTTCTTTTTTACTTAATTAGTTTGAAAAATATTTTTTTTTAATTATGGATTTTGTTTAACGTTAATATTTTTTTATGATTATTGGCAAGTAGCGATAGACGTGTGTTGTTAGAAAATGTCCTTTTATCCCTGTTTTCAGGGAATGAAAAATATAATTCGAATACGACGGTAAATTTCGCCGCAAAAAAAAATGTTTTAATAGCTCGGTCGGTAATCGGGCGGCCCCGAAACAGAAGGCCGTGGTTCGTGTCACGATCATTTACACATTGTTTTCTTTATTTTTAATTTTTTGTCGATTTGTTATTTTGTTATTTTTTTCCCTTCTTTTTTAAAGTTCTTTCTTTTGTGAAAAACATCAGTTCATATTATTACGTCGGTAAGATCGAAAAATATTATGCATATTTCATTACTCAGTAATTTGTATCTAAATGTAATTTCCAAAACACACGACTTACCAAAAAAAAAACAAACCGAGCAAAGCTCGGTCCTCCGGGTACTTAATTAATTAAGAGTGATTTTAAATATTTATCATTTTTATATAACTTTATTTATGTCTAGAATTTAATAAAAAAAATGGATGCACTTAGAAAACCTCCCTGTATAAATATAACTTAAAACACAACAGTTTGTGATCATATTTTAGACCTCCCCAACCACTACATTAGATTTGATCAACCGGAAATCCTCGCAAAAGAACACCGATTCCTTCCAAGGATGATCCGCGAGGCTATTGAAATAAAGAAACATCCTAATTTCAATAGAGAAGATGGTTGGAGTTTATCATCTGCATGGGATCCCATAATTTATAAAATTAAATCCAAGCACACCAACACTGCCAGACCTCAAGATACCATAAGCTCCTTCTGCGTGGATCGGAATAAAAATAAACAAAATAATTGACGGTAGCCGGGGTTAACTATGACATCAAGACGTCTAACAACTTAGTCTGTCCCGTGACCATGAACGCTGGAAAGGGTTCGAAACGTCGGGAATTTAAATTAAAATAACGCGATAAAATCCGTAAAGTAGTTTCATTAAATATTAAAACACAACATCAAATATAATGTATGAAAGTGCCTTCGAACTGAAACCAAAGTTGGCTTCTTCTTCGGCAAATAGTTCTAAAAGTAAATGAGAAACGTCACTCCTTGGTTTTTGCAAACTTGTTGACAACCACAGACAGTGAAAGTCTATAAGCATAAATAAAGACTTATTGGTATGTTCAAAGCAAAAGCATCGTTATACAAATAATAAATGAAATTAGCGTAAATACAAGAAATCATTACAAGCGAAAATGTTTATTTTCCTTAAGTAATAATTCGATCGGGATAAATATTTAAGGCAATTCTTTTCTAACGTACTACTAACGGATATTTTTACAGTAAGGTATTAACAAAATGCCATTTGAGACGCGTGCTCGGATTACTGATGAATGTGTTATTTCCATCGCCAACAATAATTTCGTATTAAAAAGCATATCCATAGAATTACATTTAACATTATCTTTATCATGTGCTATATGTGTTTTACATGCCCAATATTTTTACCTTTAGACAATTCTTTATATAAGGAAACTAACTGACCCGGCAAACGTTGTCTTGCCGTTATAAATAATTTCTAAGGAATTTGTACGCTAGAAAAAAATATATGGGGTGGACCACCCTTAACATTTAGGGGGATGAAAAATAGATGTCCACCCTGGCTGTTATCCACACAAAATTTCACGTAAATCGGTCGAGCCGTTTCGGAGGAGTTCAATTACAAACACCGTGACTCGAGAATTTTATATATTAGATAAGATATCACCTTTACTTTCCAACCATATCATACTGTGTTTTAAGGACGTTTCACAAATTTCTCGTGGACAAAAACCAACTTCCGAAACAACTTATCCGTGATCGACAGAAATACTGACCCAGTGTGGCCATCGAAACCAAGACCGTGTCGAAACCAATAGTCGTATACATATGTTTATCTTTAACTTACATACTTATGTATTTAAGCCAATATACTCCGGGCATTATAATTTGCGGACAGTTGGTTTCTGATAAAATATTTACAACATTGAAGGTAATTGGATAGTCGTTCGCTAAAATAATAGATTCCCTGTCTACCAAGAAATATGTTTATCAAACTATTTTATGTTCTTGGAAGCACTAACATTGCTTTTAATTAAAGTTTTTATTAGTCGCATACTGGCTACTACTTGGCTGCCACCAATAGAAGGTTAAGTCGCAATGCCGTGTACCTACGGCTGTACATGGAAACCCGCATACTACAAGCTTAAGGCGTTGTATTGTCCAATGAATGAATATGTTCCTTAAGACTAAATACGGCATAATCAAAGTCAAGAAAGCACTACCTCAGTTTCCTTTTCTTTTAATACATCTACTTTAAACTCGTCTGTTTTAGAGTAACGTTCACCGTGGCAAAGACTGGTAGCATAATTCAAATCGTGCAAGTTATTATTGCGACAAATATACTGTGATTGTTTAAGAGTGTAAGATTAAAGCTCTCGGAAAGCAAAAACGTGAGTAACAGATATCTCTTTGGAGGTGTCACCAATAAAACGACTTGCGAGGTACCTAAAACAAATATTATTGAATAAGAACAGAAAACAGAAAATAAGGTAAATGAAAGCGAGTGAGGCGACCATAAATTATTTTTATAACAAATGACCGTGGCAGCGAAATAAATTACATTCTAATAGCGTACCGGGAAGACGTGCTGTACACACAACTTAAATCCGATAACTTAAAAAAAAATTTAAAAATGTGAATCTAAACCATTCTCGAATCGACCTGAAGACACAAAAGTTTCGAATAAAATCGGTCCAGGCGTTAAGGAGGAATTCAGTGACATACACACGTACAAAAGAATTATTTGTATATATATTAGAAGCAAAGACAAGTACCAATTGAACCCCAACGAACCTAACTACGAAGCAACTATTCGAATTTTTAACTGTTTTATAAACTAGTTTATCGCAGATAATACACGGTCTCGGTCCGTCGACTGTCGATGCAACAACGGCATGTTAATTACCCACAGTGGCGTGACAAAATGAAGACTTATCTCGAAGTCTGGCACGGTTAAAAAATGTCTCTCCAATATAGTGTTCATATTTTACAGACCTATTATTCTTAACCACGACTTGCTGACCTTGATTATTGTGTTTGTATATTTTTATAAATTGATGTAGACATATTTACTTTTATGCATATATAGCCATGTTTATAATATAGCGCCGTTGCTAAGCTGTTGGCTTCAGTGTCGTGAGTTCGATTCCCACACGGGACATGTATTTGTGTGTGACCCAAAAATAATCGTCGGGGATCTGGGTGTTTGCTACCCAATGAGGGTGTGCGTCAGGCAGCCGGCCGGCCGCAGAAATCATAACCAAAACCGCTAACAACATGATTCATATGTTGTGCCGATCCCACCTAGGTGGGAAAGGGCAGGAGTAGGATGATAATGATGATGGGTTTTTAAAACAAATCAAAATACAGTAATCAAAAGTTATTCAAAGCATAAGACAATATTACCCAAGATATCCCTTATTTCTTAAAACAAAAACTCATTATACACTGCATCTGTATCAACCTCGGGATATTCTGTAAACGGCATCATAGATATAAAAATACGTGTATTTTTATTTCACAAATAATATATTAATTTTAATAACAAAACTTAGCATGGATAAATTAGAAATTTCATTAGTCATTTAGCAATTTTATAATTAACGTAATCTAATATTGTAAAATTATGCTAAATTATATTTATTAAAAATTTAATACATAATGCATTAGTACAGCGAGCATTCAAGGAACATGCAAGACGTGTCGTATACATGTCGTGTCTCTCCTGGTATTGTACAAAAGAATACTTAGTTCTTTTCAATGAATGCTGCTTTGACTCCTTTGCTATACAAGGCTTATTGAAATGTTTTCGGGTACCATAAATTTTGTTACATACAGTGTAAAAATTTATTTGACACTTATATTCTGTTTTGGCCAAGTTAAACTTAGGTATCTCTAGAGACAAACCTATTAATATCCCACTGCTGAGCAAGTCTCCTCTGTAAATATGGTATCAGGGCATAGTCTACCACGCGACCGCACTTCTCATAATTTTCTGTTATTATTTCGAAAATATGCAATTTTCCTCACGATGTTTTCCGTCACCGTTGAGCACGTTATTAGTTAAACAGCACTTAAAATTAACAATTTCATTGGTGCCGGCACCGGGGACTGAACTCAGGTTGCTCGAGTAAATTGAACCAAAGGCGAGCGCCCGGACACTGAGCTATCACGGTTAAGAAAGAAAGAAAAAGAAAGAAAGAAAGAGACGGTTGTTTTTACGCAGATTTTTTAGTGTAATTACAACTTCGCACACGCCTACAACAATGTTGTACACTTTTTTCAAATTACCTGTTTAAGTAGAACTTATATTAATATATAATTTATCTCGAGCAGTACGGTTGCCCATTCATGTTACCTTGTATGTATAATCAAGAACAAAGCGCTAACTACTAGTGGAGTATCGATCGTAATAACACAGTACATCTATATTGTCGGGTTCCACGCTATCGGTTATGTAACAAGGTCGGTTTTGAAATTAATTTGCAATATTACGACGCGTCAAAGTGAGTCAGGCGGGTGTTACTTGGAATGGCGTGGGATGTAACAATGGCAAAAGTTCGCGTAGGTGTTTAGAGGGAAAAATCTGTACCGATATTGGCTACACGTGTACCCAAAGTAGCGTTTAGCTCTTCATTATCTAATACAAAAGTGTTGTCATTAGATTTTTATAAATAATTGATTATATAATGAGACCTAACTTAGTGTACAGTTAGTGGTTGCCAACGTACAATATACAAGAGGTAAGACTAAAACTAGAAATTGGAAATAAATTTATAACCTCAACTGCGAACGTTAGCTTCGGGTCTATCTCTTTTTATATACCTATTTTTTTTTTTTTAAATTAAAAAAAAATTATATACCTAAATATCTTAATTAATATCTCATGTTCATTTTGTAAAACGCGGATTGTGAAACTTAGTACACTTGAGAGAAACTATGACAATTGATAAGTTGTCTGCACTAACTACAGCATTCTCATTAGTAACGGCGGTCAACAAAAAGGGGTTTCCCCTCGCTGGGATACACTGTGGACGTACTTCGATAGATATACAGCTTGAAATAAGACAAAATAGGATGGTCAAAAAATTTACTGATGTAATCTGTATAGATGATTCACTGATAAATCTTAACTGGTTTATGCCCGGTTCCTATATTCAACGAACGGCCGTTAGTTACATAGCTTCGTAACTTTCATAACGACTTGCTGGTTTAAAACGGATCTCACTATAAGCATATAATAAGTTTATCTCTTAGTAAAAAAATATAATAACATATATATAATTATATTATTATCCATCAGTGAACTACAAAAAATTTAAATAAGATTTGAGAAAGCTATCAATGGACCTGTTACTTTTCCCGTAATGACATATGTTGCCATGTTTCCTCGGCTGCAGTGTATACTAGATAGGTTTTTGCACTGGCAATACAGTGGAGTGCACGCTCCGACCCAATTCCTAAACAATGTCGCATCACGCACTACGGATTCCCGGCACAAACAATAGGATGAACAGTCAATGACATTGTTTACGCGACAAGCCGTACGCACATATACAGTCTAAAGGCCCATTTACACGATGCCATTTTCTTGTACATACAAGAGCAATAATTGAATGCAATAAATTGCGCGCAATAATTGACCATCAAGAATTGTAAGCAACAGTTTACACGCAGATATAGTAAAAAAAATTGAATGCGATTATTGTATGCAAGTCTTGAGAAGAAATAATTGCAAATGTCTTTTGTTTACACCAATGCAATTATGTTTAGGCGATTATTGCTTTCAAGTTTTGCCTTGTCTAAACTGCTTGTATGTGCGTGTACAATTTATTGGCGTGTTGCTTCAAGTATTGCACGTATTTGCGTTGACAAATATTTCATTCAAGTGTTGAACGTTTTGAAAAGGGCTGTTTATTTTTTAAAAAATGGGTAATAATAAGCATTCAAGTTAGATTATGCCGATTTAATATATTTCATTGAGATTTATTTATTATTATCCATATATTATTATTCATTTTTTGTCCAACTTTTTTTACGATCTTTTCTCAATATTTCTTGCCTCAAAAGAACAGCAACGATTAAACACCCTCGCTCATCGCACTCATGTTTGCAAAGGAAGAGAGAATGCAATTGAATACAAGAATTGCTTAAGAAATTATTGTGTGTGCTGTTTACACCAAGGAAAGCTTTGAAACAAAACTTGAAGCAAGTCTCGTTCAACAGTCAAGAATGTTATGTGTTGTTTAGACCATGCGACTCATTTATTGCTTCAATTTAATTGTATACAACAGGCAACAAACTGGCATCATGTAAATGGGCCTTAATGCCTGATATGTAAAATAAGTTACGAGATATTTTCCTCGTCTTCAGACACAAGTTTGTTTCTCTTTTATAATGTGTATCGAGCAGGCAGTTCACTATTAGATTCTATACAACACGCAATGGATTGCAGATGCGTTGCCAACCATTTAAAAAAAATTGGACGCGAGTATCTCACTCAGTAGACCACACGCGAAATTATAAAACTTCAACCTCACGCCGGTCTTCCGTTACGCCGTGGCACTTCTCCGAACGATCTTGCCTATACGTGCAACAGCAGAAGCTGCTGCGTGGTCCAACCTCAGCTAAGAAATATTCGCGCCGCAGTTCATTCTAAGCTTTTAAATAATAAGCTTGAAGTAGAACGAAGAATACAAAACACTTGGGAATAAATACCGGATTATGAAAGAAATATATTAAAATCAACTTGGCAGTAAATATTAAAACCAAAGCGATGAACATATGCCTCCTGCCATGCCTAAATTATCGTTGCCAGACCTGGAAATATAGTAACAAGGTAAGAAAAGAAATTACTAGCTGCCAGCGTGGCTCGGAACGTAGTATGCTAAACATTAATAAAAAGACAAAAAATAAGATATACAAAAATACGAAGTATCTCAAAAGCCACCGACGCACTGAACCATGCCTTAAGGCTCAAATGGAAATGGGCGGGCCATTTAGCGAGACTGCAAAACCCAAAATGGACCAGCAGAATCACGTAATGGAACGGCCCAAAGGGAAAAGATGCAGAGGAAGACCCTACACAAGATGGCCGGACGACATCACCAGGATAACGGGTCCAAACTGTCAAATGTAAGTGTCCCAAAACAGAGACAGGCTTTCTTTGGACGAGGCCTTCACCCGAGGAGAAACATAACCAACCTAAACATAAACAATAAAAAAATAAAAAGAATATATTTAATTACATAGTAAGTGGATTTAGCATAGCATATTATATTAAAAGATTTTTATTCATGTATTATTTTTTGCAAGAACTATTCTAAGCTTTATAGGGAGGTTGCTACCCATGTTGTCATACGCATAGGAGTGAATCATTATACATTAGGACATTATAATACTGAAGAACTAGGAGCTACTGGGTAGGGGATAGCGCATAGCCTTGTGGGACACTAACATTCACTGATTTGGCGTACGAGCATGCACCGCTAACAACGCTCCGATCCGTGAGAAAACAGGTAAGCGACAATGCTAATACGGCGGTCGGCAGACAACGCCACAAGCTCGACAGTTATCTAGTACTTATAATGAAATTTTATATCTAGAATGATCCCAGATTTTCCTATTTAAATAATGATATAATAAAAAATGCATTCAAAATCAAAATCAAAAATATATTTATTCACATAGACGCTTGCGGGTTTTATGAAATGTCAAAAATTTTACATAAAAATTAATACATTCGTAAGTTACCACCGGTTCGGAAAGCAGTTTCTGTTGAGAAGAAACCGGCAAGAAACTCAACAGTTGCTCTTTTCTAAAACGATTAGTTTACAATATAATAGAACAAGTATGTCATTTTAGCCTGCGTGAGTATCAACAGTATTAAGCCCACACCTTGGCGTCGTCAAGATATTCCGCAATGGTCTTGTATCTTGTACTGATGTTTTTGCTTTCAGTCCCGAGACTATTAAAGCTTCATCGGACGCAGAACCGGTGGGCTAGCCAGAACCCACGGGTTTGGACCCTCCGCTATGGGTAGGGTCGCGCATGTGCTCATGCGTGCGTTTAATTATGGTGTGTCATCTAAGGGCCGTCGAGGTCGCGGTTCGGACCGAGACCCCGACGGTCATCGACTGTGCATTTAGCTAATCGGTGGCTGGGAGCGGTGAGAACCGCCCCGGAACGCGGGTGTACCTTGTGTACGCGTTGTGTGGGTCTCGCCGTGCTCGGAGGCGAGGGCGAACTGGTGTGATTGTTGTTACACTAACTGTGGGTGTAGTGTTATCCGGCGGGACCCCCGGCGGTGGGTCCATCGTTCCGCAATGGTATAACATGCCTTAGCCATGAGTTCACTTTTAATTTTGCGTTTAAATTCATCTAGTGGCAGACTTAATACCGACTCAGGGATTTTATTATACATGCACACACTTTGGCCCATGAACGATCTACATTACGTCGATTGCCAATTATAAACTAGTTAACGAAACCGACAAAAATTACATCACGGCAATACTAACTGTGCTACAAGATCACATAATACCTCGTGTCTGCAACCCTTACTATGATATGATTGAACCCACTTAATCTGTTCCGGTCGTAAACGTGACCGGTGGTAGGCCTGTCGAGGATCACGCCACCGAGATTCCTAGTCAGATTGAGGACCTGCTGCGCATATGTAATAATCGACTAGATCACATGAAACAGCCTATGTACTAGAAGGTCTCTGTTCGGAGGGCAATAGGGTAATATTAACTCCGGCATACTCCGCCCCCTGTTGCGGATTGCCATACCTCAAAAATGTTTCAAATGTCTTTTAGCCATTTCGCGTTTATGCTAATTTCATCAAGATGTTATCCTTCTCTGCCAAGAAATATTATTAAACCACTTCGTAGGCATATAAATTTCTTTACAATGCTATTTATTCACAGCAAACTCTCCGGCAGCGGGATTTGAAATCGGGTTGCTCGGGTATACTGTTTAAAGCGAACGCCCGGTCATTGAGTTACCTCTGCTCTCAATTAAAAAATAAATTATATAAATGTAAAAAAAGTCTAAAACGCTTCACGAATAACGCCGGGAGAGTAAGTACGGACGATACAGAGGAACGTAAATGGGCAGAGGGAAGAGAGCACTCCACGACGCTAAAGTGGACCGACGACGAGGCATCGTTGCCAGTCTCACGCAATAATAATCTAGTATATTAGTTTAAAACATTTGTCTGTACGGTATACGACCCTATTCAACCTACAATGATACAGTGTGTTGAAAAATAAGGTAAAATAGAAAACAATAACGACGATGACCATTTCTGCACTAAAAATGTCCACACAATTATTGTTAAGCAGCCCTAATTAATTGAAAACCGAATTTTGTGCTACATTAGAATTAGTTTAATATTCAATTTGTTGAAGAAATATTCCATTTGAATAAAATTAATGTGACGTATGTGTCAAGCTTTTACTGTGTTGCTCGTATGATGTCGTATTTACCCGTAAACTGCATATAATTCACCTGGTATGTAATTAATTACCATAACTTTTTATGCTTATAAATATACAAGTACATCGTATTATACGCAGTTGCATAAATACCTAATATTTTTATAAAATTATTGTATCGTATAATTATTATTGTATTGATACTCTTTTATTCATATTGCATATTTCAGTAGTGAAATGTATTAAGGCAACAATATTTCTTCTTGCAACACGTTTACAGCAACTAAACCTACTCTTGTGAAACCCTTGGAAGACTGATAAAATGCCTTTCACTATAAAAAATAGACAGTGTCAAATTAAATGCTGTTGCATATAAAACCCGTAAAACGATAAAGAAAGTTTTCGCATTTAAGAACGACACCTGTTCTGTTGTGATCTGTTGTGTTGTGTGTACGACCATCGTTTCTGTTTCTGTAGAAATGGCGCCAAATTTCAAGTCTTGTTATTTTGTCTTGTTATTTTGTTTTGTTATAAAATTATATTAGGCGTAACTCTTGTAATAATCACTACATAGTAAATAAAGTCGTCCTGCTGTTTGTCTGTCCCTTTGTATGCTTAGATCTTTTAAAATAGGCAACGGATCTTGATGCGTTTTTTTTACTAGATAGAGTGATTCATGAGGAAGGTTAATATGTATAATACGTTGTAACCGTGCGAAGCCGGGGCGGTTCGCTAGTTAGAAATAAACGTACATTATAATAAATAATAGCATTATCGTCGTGCATATTTTACTCTTTTTTAGTTCATATCATAATAAAAAATTTATTCGAAATTTCGAAAGCTGTGAATGAAAAAATTAACCAAATTCGCTAGATATTTTTTTTATGTGAAAAGTTGCCAAGCGAGCAAACGGTTCACCTGATTTTAAGTGAATAACGCCGCCCACGGACATATGCTACACTCGAGGATTGCAGATGCGTTGACAACCTTTTGGAAATTGGGCTACCTCACTCACCAGACGAAACGGGAAAGTATTACTTCCACTTCACGCCGGTCTTCTGTGAGGTCGTGGTACTTACCCGCACGAGCCTGCCCATTCGTGCAACAGACGAGGCTGCTGCGTAGCCCTACCGCAGTCAAATAAATCTTAAAATTTCAAATACTTCACGAACATGGTCAGGGCTTGTGCTCATACCATTTGCGTCAACGTTCATGAAGGCAATCGTTCTTTGAGGGTTGTCACGACGTATGTCGGTGCGCAGGCAACAGCTTACATTTGCAAGATACACCTCCGTCAAGTCGAAGCCTCGTTACAACGCGCAAATCGACTGCCCCGAGATTTATTAATAAACGTCGCTGACGGAAGTTACCGCAACGGCCGCCGAACCGGTGTGGGACAACAAGCGCCTATACGTGGTGCTAAATATACTCTAGCAGTACGTAAACAAACGCCGTACTGGAAACGGCGGGTCTACTATGGAAAACGAAAAACGACACAACATCAACATCCCCTGAGTCCTCTCATCGTGTCTGCCGATAAATATCAGTAATCCCTTAAACAAAAAGATAAAGACCACGAAACAAGAAAGGATCCTCTGCTATGATGTAACGATGTGCGACACCTCGTTGTTCGTTCTTCGCAGTAGATATTCAGTATTTAGTCCACTGATACTGATGTCCGATTCACGTAAATTGGAAAATTTGCTTTTAACGTTTTCTTTCCCTTCGGGCCTCGACAGTGGACAGCAAAACGGATCCGAGCCAAATACGAAATTCGATTGGGTTATACGCTCGTTTATGACGCCGAACTCATTTCGTTGCGTAGAAATTCACAACTTCGTAAAAGACCGCGCGAAACAATACCAGTAACTTCAGACATCATTCTTAGCCATGTATAAAATGATCACTTGTCTGTGAACAAAGTACTTACGAGAAACAGTAACTACATGAAGCCAGTAACACTTTTTTTTTTCAATATATACGTTTTTTCAAAACAGAAATTAATGGAGATGCGCCGAAGTATCGAGAAGCGGATGTCACGACCGACGGTCGACCGTATAATCGATATTTGCTGCTATTTCGGAACTATCACACTTAGCAAAGCAATTAACATTACAACAAACATTCCAGAGTATACAAAGAAAGTGTTTTTAACTATACTGTTTATCTGAACACCTTGGTAGTCTATTCACACAGAACCCAGAGTTTTAATGAATTAAGTTTTTTTAACAAAATTAAATTAATATTAATAGGTTTCCTAAAGCATAGATTAGTAACATTAATGATAGAAGTGTACACACAAATTTATGTACACAATTATTGCATATTGGATTTATTTATAGTGTAACAATGCCTACTTATTTTTTGTTACACTATCATTGTAAAGATTACGAGCCAAAATATAACGTATGTATATGTTGTTATATTTTTCATAATAACATTTATAACTAAAGGGCCCAGATGTAAAACTCATTCAGTCTCTGAAGTGATCTGACACTTTATAATTATTTAATCATAAAAAAATAGTCTTAAAATACTTTGTGATATTACTTAACTACTCGGTTAACACACTTATTAACAAAAATGTTTTGAATGGATTTCTAATGTTATGACAAATGCAAAAACTACGAGAACATTAAAAATTGATAAATAAGTATATTAATATACGAAATATTAAAAGTATTTAACTTTAATTGCATGTATTTTGCAAACATAAACGATACTATTAATAGTATATTAGTATTAATGATAAATAACAATTTTCCAGTTCCTGATCGACCTAAAACGCAAACGGAAGTTAACAAAAACTATAGGGAAAGACCTCATAGAACTCTATTAGAATAAGGGAACTTCTTAACGATATTTCTGTGTTAAATCTGAAGAAAAAAATTAATCAAGAAGTATAAAAACGGAAGTCATGCCTCCAAAAATTCCTAAACTGTACGTTAGGAATGACTTTATATGAGTTAGATGTTAAGGAATCACATAAACAACTCAAATTTCACAAAACAGACATCAAATTCGAAACCAAAACAAACATTGGTGACATGGTAAACGACAACATAATTTCATTAAAAAGTTCAATAAGAATACTCCAAAGATTTAGTAAGGATCTTTTATAGTTATTCACGTAGTGACATTAATATTAAGAGCATATACAGTTGTATTACGAAAATATTTAATTATTTTAACTCACCAACTCTTGATCGGGTGACAGGGCCACCGCCATCTTTACGACTAAACTGACGTTTATGATATTGTTGTTGCCAATAACAAATTTTAAGTAGTATCCAAAACATAGACCAACATAAAGATGATGAGACTGTACAATTTACTGCTCATTACTTTTAAAAAGTATTTTAAATTTCCAACTTGTAATACATCTAACGACTAATAATCATTGCAATAAACTAAATGCCATATTTAGCTGCAATTCATTAATGGAGTATCCATTACGTTGATAGCACTTCCATTGTTTCAAAACAGATTTCTTGGTTAGGGTATCATGTTAGTTTAACATTTTAAATCTCCCAATACTGATGGGCAAAGCTTCATATTTTTATATTACGTGATTCTCGGGCCGGATTTAGGGGTTTGGAGGCCTCGGGGCAACAAAGAAGTGGAGGCCCCTTGGCCCCAAATTATTTTCTATTGATTTCTGTTAATATTTAATGTGATCATGTTTGTACAAAGTACTTTAGGTAAATGTATGACGCGAAAAAAAATATGAAAGGAAAAGTTTTTTACTTTACTAGTCTGAATTTTAATTTTTTCCGAAGTCTCCATTGTGGGAGCCCCTCGTTTGTGAGGCCCCGGGGTTGTTACTCCAGTTACCTTCTCCTCAATCCAGCCTTGGTGATACTAGTGCATCAACAAATCGATGCACTAGTATCACTTTGAAGATGCACTAGTATCACCAAGGCTGGTATGACTTCTTTTGCAGCGGTCATCATAGATACATACTTTGCAATTTTTACATTATACTAATAAAGTACTTTACATAAGTAGGGTCAGTCAACAAATTATTTAATTATCGTAATAGAAATTACAAAAATAACTTTCGAAGATTAACGTTTGGGTGATTTCATTATTTTCATAAATTATGTGTTTCGTAAATAATTTAAAACTCGTAAACTAATGGTTTTCGTATTCTATTGTAGTTTAATTTTCGTTTTGATAGATTGACGTAGATGTCTTGTACGTGATTAAATCGCAATTTCGACTTTAGTAATATCTCATGGTGGATTCTACTAGAGACCCTTGAATCGTTTCAAGGCCGCTATTAGTCAGTCAAGCCGTTTTGTTTTACAGTAGTCGGAAATATAGAGCAGAGCGAACCTTGTAACCTTGTCGCCTTTTTGGCACTAGCTAAATTGTTCTGATTTCGTAGGCCATCTACGTGTGGACTTCCGACTTAGCTGGAAAAGCAGCCATCAACAAAAAAAAGTGGATTGCGTTTTTGGCGACACTGCACTGGCAATGGCAACATTCGCTATTAAATTTCAAAGTGTTGATTTATCAATAATATCAATCAAACCAAATTTTGCTTTGCTTTCCTTGGTTATTCTGTTTTATCTAGGTTATATTGTAAGACTGAATTAATTACACAATATTATTAGTAATAATAAAGTAAATATTGAAATACAATATTTTTTTTTCTAAAATGTCTACGCGTTGGTAAGTATAACACTTAATATGTTAATGTTATTGTAATAGTCATATTTTTCTTACATGATCTTTTAGGTACCCAATTTACCAAAGAGGAAATCCACAACTTCGAGTTTTTTTACCTAATTTTTGGATGAAATTGGTGCGCCCTCCTTCAACTCAGTTACCTAATGTTGTTAATTTTAAATGTTCAATGGAAATGACCAAATATGATATTAGAAATTATTTAGAAAAGATATACAATGTTCCGGTTGTGGATGTAAGAACCAAAATTAGACTTGGCAGATTTCGGAAAGATGTTGGCAAAGGTTATATTGTAAAAGATGATGATGTTAAATTTGCTTATGTGGTTTTAGTAAGTATAAGTTTTCTTTTTTAAATATCATTAAAATGTAAATCATATGCATGATACAGTATTTTACAGTGCAAGAGACATATAAAATACCAAAAATTAGGGCAAAAATTATGAAATGCACATTTTTTTTATGTGAAAAGTTGCCAAGCAAGCAGACGGTTCACCTGATGTTAAGTGAATACCATCGCCCATGGATATCTGCTACATCCGAGAGTTCCAGATGCATTGAGAAACTGTTGAAAATTGGGCTCCGGCTACCTCACTCACCAGACGAAACGCGAAAGTATTATTCTTCCACTTTACGCTCATCGTCTGTGTGGTTGTGGTACCTACCCGGAAGAGCCTGCCCATTCATACAACAGCCGAGGCTGCTGCGTGGCCCTACCACTGTGAATACAGACCATGTGATACATATGCACAAATCATATATTCTTGATTGATATGATTTCCTTGTATGCTATCAATATCTTGGCCAGTACTTTATTCTTCAGTTTACTTAAATGTATTCCTAATAAGGGGTTAAACTTCTTCAATACATTAGATATTTCCAATTTGGATGTATTTTTTCACATAGTGAGTTAATGTGGAAATCCCTTTTCCTAATGTGAGATTTAAAATAAATGCTAGTGTCTAGGTGGATAAAAGCTATTCAACACAGTATATATATGTAACTGGAATTCAGTTTTTAATTGCAATTTTAGTGTTGACATATCCCATGCATAGAGGTTAAGAAAAATATGAGGCCAGCATATTTTCGAAACAATCACTAAAAAAAAATATTTCGGAGATATTATAGTCTGCCATTCTGCAGTGAGGTTTTGTGGTGAATTATGTACTCATATTCTCATGTGTGCTCAAGGCCACATTTGTATGGGACAAAGGAGGCCTTGGCCCAGCAGTGAGACATACATATGCCTTACCTTTAACTAGCTGAACTGGCCATGCTTCACTTTTATTTTTTTGGTTCCCATTGGAACTTCAGAATGAAAAGTATATAAAAACACTTCTGTTCAATAGCTATGTTGTGAACAGATAAAAAGTCAATCCATTGGCTACTTTTTGAATTTTGTGGACACATACAGAAGCTTAATTCTCATGAAGATATGTTACTATATTTAGCAAAATCAATTGCAAGTATATTTCACATTGTTTGCCCAAGATTTACTCCATTACACTAAATCCGATTCGATAGATACATAATCTATATATTATCCTTACCTGTAAAGGTATGCCTACGGATGTTGAGGCTTATCTTGACTTCTATCTTAGCTAAAGTTTACAAAAAAAGAAGGTAATCTTTATGAAATGTAACTTTTTCCTATCTATATTATATTTATTATTATCATTATTGATTATTATCATTATCTGTAATATACATTGATGAATTTACATTACCATCCTGTTAATGTGTAATTAATGGATGTATTTATGTTTAAAAATTCCTATTACAGCCTAAGGAAATGACATTCAAGTTTCCTGACTTATTTGATGGTAAGAGTGAAGATGAAGACAATATGAAATCATTAGACGAAGCCAAGAAAAGTTTTAGTAATTATTTGGAAAAAAATAAAGACAGAACAGATGTCCCAAGCTGGTTTTCTATTTAAATTTTGTTTACTTTAATATAATTATATGTTCCTTAGAAATTATAACATACTTATAATAGAGAAATCATTAGTTTAATAAAATGTTTAATTAAGTTAAGTACTTTAATTTATATGATCCATACTGTTTAAGTTCTACCACCAGTCTGGTTGTTTAAATTAAATTGTGGTATTAAACAAAACATTCAAAAACATGTGAACCATCAAATATGTACATAACTTGAATTTATTAGATAAAATGCAAAATATACAATGACACTGATTCAATTATATACTAGCTGCCCAGACAGACTTACTTCTTTTTTATAGTATTAAAACCTCCCGTGGACCTTAAGGAAGATACACCTCCCGTGGACCTTAAGGAAGATACAAAAAATAAATTGCTTGAATTGGTCCAGCCATTCTTGAATTATGCGCTTACCAACAATCATTTTTAAGACTGTGTCATAAAACATACTTTGTTGTTCAACCAGAGGCAGGATGTATAATGTAAATTCTTGACATGAAACAGTTGTAATTGAATTATGGGGTTTGTTTTAATATTTAAATTTCTGTCAAATATCATTTTGCTGCAATCACATGATTAGTAACATAAAATGTGGTCATTATGATAATGATCAAAAATTCAGGACTAATATAAAATGATACACCTGATAATAGTAGAAAACAAAAAAACAATTTTTATTACTTCAACAATCAAAATAGTTCTTACATTTAGTCAACTAGAAAATTATATGCACCAGGCTTGTATTATACAGAAAATGGTAAAAAGTGAAAATGACAACTATCAATGAACATAATAATAAATTTCTCTTCTACAATAACTCTGTTTTAGAAAAGTATATTATAATGATAATGCAGTTGCCTTTTTTTTTACCTTATAACTAATGTTATTAATGTGTAACAAAAATCAAACTACAAATATCACTGAACATTTTAAGTTTTTTTTTAAAACGAAGTTTTTCTATAAAAACTTGTGTTTTAGAAAAATTTATAATGTTACAGTTAGCTTGTTTTCTGTACCTCATGATATTATATATGGGTGTAACATTTTGTGCAATCAATGCTTTTAATTCTTTACAAATTAAAGATTGTTGCAGCACCTATTAGATGATTAATAAATGGAAGTTTTAACAATAACACTGAGGTAAAGTTTTCTTATGTATATATGGTTAATAAAAATATAATAAATAAGTACTGAGAACTTGGACACTACTGTGAAGTGGATATTTCGTCCAGGAATACTGATGAATGGCATCGAGGGCATTCTGTTATATCAAATAAAAACGTGAGCTGTAACAAAAATTAAACTAGGAATATTTTCTAGAAGAGACGTTATACATATAGCTGTTGCGAACGACATTATATGAAGAATAATAATTTGATTACTCATTTTTAAATTCAAAGAAAATCCCAACAGGCAAAATGGCTAACTTACTCTTGGATGTTGCTCGCATCTTAAGCGAACACGGCCATGGCAATAATAACCACAAGCACGACAAAATACCATGGTTTTTCCTCTACGACAAGAACATTTCTCAGCGTATGCATTAGTTATTTGAGGTACCCCACGACCAGTTCTCTTTGATGGCTTTAATATTATGCCCGCTGCGGCGGCCACCACTGGTGTAGTAAACGCTTTCATAATTAATGAAAAATTTAAATATCCGTATTTCAGCAGACTGCGATTAAGAAACATCAAACTTCTGTGTCAACTTTTGAATTTTGAATTGCAGTTCGCGGGTAGAATACAGTGTTTCCACTTCAACTTCCAGAATTACCCTACAAATTCGATAAAGCGTGATGTTAAATATGGAATACTAAATCTTTATTGTCCGCTTGCATTTACTTGTTCATTGGCTGGAAAACTGGATGTTTTATATTAATATGTATAGCAAAATAAAACAGATAAATTAGCAATAACAGCGTGTCACAAATCAAATGTGTAGGTGTGTAGGCACTGCTCAATTCTCAGCCGCTGAGAATTGAGCAGTGGTTGTAGGCAACCTTTCGCTAATACTAATACATTAAATTCGGCATTAGGAGAGAACATAACTTTTACGTGTGATCTAAGTGATCTAAACAATTAAACAAGGATTGTTAAAAGATAATTTCATTGAAAACATGATGTCCTAATAGCAGACTATATACCATAAAAGGAACTCATGATATCCATTCGGCTAAACTTGCTTGATTGTATTATGTCTATTCACCGTGAAAGAATTTTACACCTTTAATCTCGAAACAGAAGAAACTAGAGATGACTATTTGATAATATGAGCGGGCGATTTTTCCACTTAAAAACTTACTTATTTTTGGGAAATTGGCCAAACTGCAGTGAATCTCATTTGATTGGGGGTTTATTGGGAAATGAAATTAAGCGGGTTTAATGGGGTATTTTGACATTTAGGCTCTTAATAAAACCAATAGTTTAGACTTCGTCGATAATTCATTGTTAATAAGTGATAAGAATTAATATAATGGCACAACCTAAGTTCTGAAGTTTTCTAGGGCTATGTAGGGATTTATCCTTCAAAAAAACTTAACGCAAGCAAGCTTTACATTCGTTATGGAAATTTTGTTTTCAGCACCAAAAAAAATGTGCAAATAGGTAATAAAATCGTATAAAAGGTAGATCCTTTTTAAACGATTCATTAGTTCCCAAATGAACGCGATTCTATACATATATATTTTTATAAAGTGTTACTTTACCTTTGTACTTTGACTATACGATGTTTGTTAAATTTGTTGTTCTTAGTAAGTATATATTATTACAATTTTTTTATTATGTAAAAGCTTAAATATTAAAATAAGCTTTTACTGTAAACTACTACCAATAAAATATTATTTTAATATTGAATTCATCATAACTATTACATAAGTAGAATAAATAAACTTCAAGTATTTATTTTAAATTTTTCTTAACATGGTTTTATTATTCTCAAATAGTAAGTACAGTTGAAAGTCGTAGTTATTTAGAGTCAATATAATAATATAGTAAAGGGATGTTAAAATCACGGAATATAGAAAATAAAAGAAAACAATTCTGTAATCAAAATAATACGATAGAGAAGATTACATTTTGAATTGTCTCTCTAAAAGTTATTTTTTCACTCCTGATTGACACTAAGTTTTTTTAACATACTGTCTGCAATGTGAAAATCTAATTTTTACTGTAGTACTTCCTAATAAATATAAAATTATGTAATAATCAATTTGTTTTTTTTATATTAAGTGCCATCTATTACATTATTATACAATAAGTACCAAATAGTTTAACAATTACGTAATGAATGTAACTGTATCGTTAAGTTGTACGGCTACGGGCACTAGATGGCATCATTGTTAAATTAACTTTTTTGTGTGACAATGATTTAAAATAAAATATAGCTATCCCGAAATTTGAGAAGAAATTTTATTGGAGCTTTTGGGTTTTAATTTTATATTTAAACAAAGCGTATCTAATTTACTACTTTAATCATATTGCGTCATAACAAACCATCATTAATTGAGAACATTTCAAAATAATGCAAGTTATAACATTAATTTTACATCAACTTTTATCTTAATACAAATAATACAATTTTGATTCCCAACTTTTCGATCAGCATACACATCATGTTAAGTATACTTACTTATCTTTATCTGATGTTTTTGTTTTCAGTCCATAAACTAATTAAGCTTCATCGAACGCAGAATTGGTAAGATAGCCAGATATAATTAGTTTGATCGTACCGTACCTTCTGCGTGGGGTAAGGCGCCGCATGTGCACATACGTCCGTTATCTTAAACGTGAGATGTCACCTTCGGGCCATCGAGACATTCGTGACCTTGACGATTATTAACTGTATTGGCTAGGGGTGGTGTGAACCGCCCTGGAAAACGGGTGTACTTTGTGTCGAGTTGTATTGGTTTCGCTGTGCTTCTAGGGGAAATCAATACAACTCTAGAATGAACAAATAGGTTATGTGTGTTATCACTACGGGTAGGTATATATATTTCTCGCGTGACTACCGGGTGGTCCAACATATCTATCTATATCCCTTCCTCATCCAGGTCAATGAGAACGTGGCGCGAGCGACGTTTGTAAATGGTCGTGTCTCAAAGTCAATTTTTTATTGAATATAGGTAGGCTTAATCTAAGCTCTTAATAAACTTAAGAAAAAAACAAGAACTGAACAGAGAAGCGGTAAGAAACTCTGCAGTTTACTATTGTACGGTGGTACAATTATACGAGCTAATTTAAGTATAAAATCAGCAGTAGCCCTGTACGTTCAAGTCCCCTGGACTTTAATGTGCAGAACAAGAGACATTTCCAAACATCCTTGTCCTCAATGTATTCTTCGACATTATAATCGTTTATATCGGGTAGGTAATTTGTCGCATTCACCATCAGAGAATTCGAATAGTTTTCGGCACTTCTCTTTCGATGAACCGTTTGTATAACTCTTTTAAAGTGTTTTCGCAGGTCGATGTTAAGCTGATACCACCTTTTTTTTGTGATTGGGGGAGAAAATTTTCAAAAGATATCTTAGTCCTATTCTATGAGCCCGTGACTACAGGGCTGACGCTGATACAACGTAACATCGGTAGCAAGTCAAGTAAAAGTTTATCGTCGCTGCGGGAATCGAACCCACGTCTCTTTTAATTAATTTAATTTAAATTTCAAATAGCAATGGCGACATCTTTATTTCGAATTATCGTTTTAAAACAATATTTGAAACTGTTTATGCACTATATAAGAAACAACAATAGATTGCTTAAATTACAAAAACACAATGTAAATAAAATACGAACGAAATTTTCGTTCGACTTTTGAATGTCAAAAGAAGAAAGCGATTTACGCACTCCAAGAGTCTCCAAAAATTGTACATTCTCTTTAGCGGACAAGCTTATGACTCATTACACTATTACTCCTGTTCCGAGATGAAAAAGGTGGCATACAGAAATTCCCTCGAACAGCCTTGGCTATAGACCGGAATGCACCAGTTCTCAAAGGGAGGCAAACTTGTCCCTCGCCAAATTTGCCAATGTGCAAAATTGTTCTTCTTTTTACTTCTTTTAAAAATAACTCTTATTCATTAATCCTTAGACAATGACGGCAGAAAAACTCTCCCGCTCAAGGCGAGTTTTCACTTTGCAGGAGCGACCGAACCTGGGCTGGAATCTTCTTCCAATGGGGACGGTAGCGAATGGAATAAAATACTCCATTTCCTGAAGTAACATATCATCTAATAAGAAGCAATCCAGCCCGTAGGGATCAGATGCAAAGAAATACCCATTCCTTTAGGCCCTACACGGCGGAAACCTGCAGAGCTTGTTGATTGTATGCTTATAGCGTCTGATGAAGACCATTTACAGAAAGCTGATAGATGTCCAGATGAGTGCGGACGCTCAGAATTCTCCAGGGGAAGATTCGTTTTAAATTCCGCTACCTGTCATGCTATGGTAGGGCTATGCAACAGCGGTATACATCGACCCAACTTAATGGCTGCTGCGAGAAGAGAGCTTCGGGCAGGTACAATCAACTCGGAGTGCGGTGTCACATGAAAATAATAGTAAATCCAGTTAGATAAATCATTGGTTTTGATTTTATTATAAATCCTGCTGCTCGGTCGAACTCATCCCCTTCAGTCATCCA
The DNA here is from genome assembly GCA_933534255.1 of Iphiclides podalirius. Taxonomy (NCBI): domain Eukaryota; kingdom Metazoa; phylum Arthropoda; class Insecta; order Lepidoptera; family Papilionidae; genus Iphiclides; species Iphiclides podalirius. The sequence continues at coordinate 4,467,556 of OW152831.1, read as the reverse complement.
AAAATGCGCTTCTAGATCCGCCACAGCGCACATGGTATTTATTATTCTTGGCAATTGGTAACTATCCTTCTTGGTGACACCATTAAGATGACTCTATATCATTATCTGATAATATTTCTTCAGCTTCTCTTCTGTGTGCAATTGGAGGCCGGTCGAATAGATTCGCTTCCGTCAATATTAATATAATTAATTTTTCCTCAGCGTTATGTCCTTGTTGGACAAAAACTAGACAACCCCTTTACGTTATTGTTTCGCGAAGCACCTGGCGGAAATTAACGCCGATGGGACCTCTCTGGCAATATTGATAATTAATACCTATATTTATCAGCACTCAGACTTTAAGAAAAGTTACTGTTAAAGGTACTTAAAATTTAAAGTACCTTTAACAGTTGATACCAGTAAATTTACCGCAAGCCCAAGCTAACTGGTAGTATACTATCAGAACACTGATAGTAATCTGTACGATACATTTTGTTGCTCAAAAAATAAATAACGTTTGGCGGCCCTGGGATTTCGAGATACGTCAAATAGTCCAAGCTATTTGACGTATCTCGAAATCTTTTTCAATCTAAAACTTCGGAGCCAACAATAACTATCAGATAGATATACACTAGTCAATTAACATTGCTCACCAAGTCTCAGTTCAATTAAATAATATTATGATCATTTCCTTTATCATAACTAATCGAGATTGGCGTCGTTAGATGATTTAAATCGAGTGACTTTAGAAGTCTTCGCGTGGAACAACGAGCGAAACTGAATTAAATGAAATTAATGTGCAATTGACATGTAACTGTGGCTTGTTAATTAATTTTATCGTCGTCCGTTGCGTTTTTTATCTTGCAATCTCACACGTAACGGCACAGGAAGTTATATTGTGTTTAGGACCTCGATGAGAGTGCTCGCACGTGATCCACCATTTATAAACGGTCGTTCGACATTAGTTCCGCACAAAGGAGCAGAGGGCGTGCACAATGAAAGGCTTCATACATCTGCTGGTGCTGATTTTCTGTTTCACCGTGTTTTTCGGAGGCATTCAGGCCACACCTGTCCCCGAGCATGCTGATAACAGAATCACATCCAATTTGCAGCCTTTGAAACGCGTATGTATCGGACTTGATATATTGGTCCTAACGTGATGTTTGTGTTAACACTGTTCGAGCAACGCAGCTTATGCTTTTGTCATAACAAGCCAGTTAATCCGGGTAAATACCAACCACGGTGTCAGTAAAGTAAAGTCAAGCTCATCGACTCAGCGACTCACACCATTTTAAAACCGCGCAATTTTAGTTTTATTTTTTTATATCAAAAAGTTTTTTCTGACTTTACTGTCGATTCGATCTTGTTTTCCGCAACGCACGAACACTGTGTGGTATCTCTTCTTGCTAACAGTACATCATGACCGATATTATTGGTGCTTTCAACAAGAAAAGCTCATTCTGATTTTAATATTCGGAAAGGCCTTTACAATTACCAATGTTCATTGGCAGCGCTGATGTCTTACCTACCTTCTATATACATTTCAAACGAATCCCTTTTGTCCCGAACACAAATTTCGCCTGATATAGTATATCTCGAAAGACTTCTGTTACAGAATGCATACATAAGTACGAATGCGCGTTTCATCGATGTTACAAAGACATTTAACAAGGTCTGGCATAACAACTTGCGCTACAGCCTGTTTGCATTAAACATGCCAGATAAGCTCGTGCACACCATTCGACCCTTCCTGTTGAATCACTATTTTATATAGCGAGTAAAGATACTACTTCCACGAGTCCCCGCTTCACTGCGAGCGTCCCTCAAGGCTCTCTACTTTCCGTTATTCGCTTTACACAAGTGACTTCCCTGAAGATCCACAACGACGATTTTGCTGACGACACTCCCTTTTCTATTCGGACAAACACTTGAGCCGAATGACTATTCGTCTCCAAAGCGCCGCCAATCGCCTATGCGACTGGTTTCACAAATGTCGATCACATTATTCCCGAAAATAACGTCGAGTCAACTCGATTGAGCGAACGCAACAGCCAAGCCTAACCTCCACTGACCAGTCGGTACCAAGAATCTTGGTCAGTTCAAGCTCGGCCAACCGATCCCATGGGACAAGAAATCTTGGGGTAATTTTCTCTGTACTCATATCGAAAACGTTAGGAACAGATCTACTTCAAACAAAATTAATCCTTTACAAGAAAAATCCTTTAGGCCGTAAACTCCTGTTATACAAGGCTTGTTAACGACCGACAATGTCCTCGCTTCAATGTCTTTCGTGCATGTTCTTCAAACAGACTCGAAGAAACTGTAGATAGAGCAAAATAAAATCCTCCGCATTGCAGTAGTTGCAAAGTGGTATTAACGCAAACCACTTTGCAAATGCAAAACGTTGCATTTGCAAAGTGGTATCAAATCTGCACAGGTACTGTAGACTCGTTATGCGATCACTGGGTTGGTTCTTCGAGATTCGAAAAAATTGGTTCTTCGAGAGGTGTAGTTTCTTTGTTTCTCCAAGCGATAGACTAGATAATTTGTTTACGAATAACCTTGTGATATTTTTTTCTAAATAGACCTCTATAATTCTTAGCTGGCCAGACAATTGCCATCACCGCCCCAAGTGCCACCGTTCGACTTGCCGCCAGGCATGAAGGGTTACGTTGAAAACGCAAGGAATCGTCGGGAAGCCAAAGGCAGCGGCGGCTACATGCCTAACAGAAAGGGATAGTAAATCCTGTCTCCGTCTCGCTCCATCCAACGACAAAATTAAACGACGACAAAATTCAAACAGTTTTCTGTTACGTTTCTGATATGTTAATATAAGGTAATTAAATGGTGCAATTGTTTCTTTTCGTTTGCTTCCCTAAAATGATTAAATTTTCATTAGTAGTGTCCTATTATATACAGATAACTGAAAAGATATGAACTATATACTCACTGTATATTCACTATATCGAATTATATATTCGATATTGAGGGTTTGGGGATGATATTTAAAAGGAAGAAATTAATAAAAATAATTGTCTCCTAGTGTGCCACCAACTCACATTTCCCTTGACTTAATTTAGTAGGAATTTATTGAGGAATTGGGGATCAGGGTTAATTTGTTATAATAATATCGTGATTTATGTATTTTATTTTGAAACATTAAGATTAATGATTATATTAAGTTATATTTAAAGGTTAAAATACACGATAATCGGGCTCAGTAGGATGATTAATGGTAAATAGGCGATTAAATATGACTCCGTGGCATAATTGCCAAGGTATTGGCTTCGGCGTCGGTCGTGGATTCGATTCCCACACGGGACAACAATTTGTGTCACCCACAGGGAGTTGTTTCACATTTGGGTGTTTTTCCACGTGAAATTTATGTTTCTAAAACGTTCTTACAACACAGTATAATTGTAAATTTGCTAATCTCTGCACTTAAGATTGAACATTAAAACATGTAGAAAAAGTACGAAAAGATTGTCGCCGCTGTGGGAATCGAACCCACGTCTTCGGCATTCGCGGCCTGACGCTCTAGCCACTGAGCTAAACGGCTGATAACCACAGAGACGAAAATCTTAACGCCTTCTTTCTACATTGTTATTTAGCATTTGAAGCAATGCTTTGGCGCATCTATTGTTTTTTTTTTCTACGTTTTAAGAAAAATTGTATCCTAAAGTAAGGGCAATTTTTAAAAAATACGATGTTCTATTTTTTCCTTTTCTTCACTATTTAATGCAACTACATATACAACTATAATTACATAAAATGTGTTGACTAGAGCTATGACTAAGAAATTCTGATATGTATTACATTATAAGGTTATAGCTTTTATCCTAAAGTAGTGAAATTATAATCGTACAATGTTATTATTTAATGACAATTTTACAGTACTATATACAGATATCATAAGTATTTTGTTAATTTATACTAATTTACAGTACCTTACCGCTAAAATCATTACGGATGACTAGAACAAACGTACGGGCAACTATACTACATCATATATCAAATAATTTACAAAGATAAATTTAAAAATAACGACGAATTGAATTCATTTCGTTACATTGCTGATAATAGTGCTAATTAACTTTCTACGTCATTTTTTATTAAACATTGCAGGCAGTAATTCCTACGTTTGCTGGTGACTATTTTCAATTCAATGTTTACCGAAAAATGTTTCATATATATTGAGGTTTTGGCGTTTATTTAATAAACTTTTTAAACATGTTTAAACCGTTTTACTTATTTCGGGCTGCCCTTACATTTGCTAATACATATATTCATATAGAATGCACTAGCCTTCGGTTTATATTAATTATGGACTGTAGAGACAAGGAATAGTATCTCATATGTATTTTGAATAAAAAGTTGGCTACAAAAATTTATAAAATAAAAAAAAAAAAAATTAAATCTGTGCCGTCAATTGATAGCGTAATGTAATGAATCATGAATGTTCTTACAGTTTTTGCCGTTAGCGTTTCTTTGAATTGTAGAACTTATGGAACAGTAACGCCATCTTATTATACTTATACTTTACTTCATTAACACTTTCTTATATATTGGAATCATACTTCTTATATTCTACACTGCATAATATAAATGTAGGTAAATATGAAGCAAATATTAAAATCGTAATATTTGCTTCAAATAATCAACCAATTCAAAGAGACTTAACAATCAAAAGTTACTATCAAGATATGTGAAATAAGTTCAAATAAAAAAAAACAGATTAAGAATAAGTAAATACAGAATTTAAGTTAATGTTTTAATTTCGGCTATTCTAACATATGGATTATTTTATGTTCTATATTTCAGTACTGGCGACATTGACTAGTGTAATCCTATAAAAGTGCGCCATCTACCGCTTCATAGTGTGAGTTATTGCTTGATGATCGAAATTCGAGTGAGTTGGCCGCGACCACAGATGGCTAATGCGGTGCGGGAGCTTGCGGGAGTAGGGGTAGCGGGGCAACACAGGCTGCGCAACTGTCACCATCTGTGAATAAACTGTATTTTAGCTTGGTGTATTGTATTTATTATGTCTATATTACTTTGATTTGTATAACATACAAATTTACAAATGTAAGGCGCGTCCGAGTTCGTCCGAGTCATTTAATTATTAAAATTTATAGGTATTGGCGAAGTTACATACATTCGGGACTGCGGCTTAGGTATTGCCTTATTTCGCGCCATTGTACAAATCACTAACGCTCTTTCTCCCATGACTTCTAAGCTTCCATAACAAAAGCATATCACAATTGAAAAGTTTCACGTTTTTTTATGTGAGAAGGTGGTAGGCGAGGCCTTTAAGCTTACTTTTACTTTTAGTTCTTTAAAGGTTGTCCACGCAATTCGCAAGCCATCGGGTGTTGTGGATGTCAGAAATTTAATATCAGGTGAACCGCCTGCTCGTTTCAACTTTTCTCATAAAAAAATAAGCCAATTACCGACCAGGTTTAAAACTGTAGTCGTAAGTACGATTTGAATCCACACGATTACTGTGATCTTATTTTGTTGAGTCAATATACTTGATGAAAAAAGATTCAAGTTATAGCAAAATAGAGTTGATTGTGGATCGGCGGCTTACAAAGCAATAAAGTAGACATGGATTCTGAGTGTCCTGAATAAATCCTAACTTTCGGCTTTGTATAAGTCCTGTTGTCAATATGTACGTAGTTCTGTTTATTAGTTAAAGTGTAGTATTAATTTACAATATTATTTATTTTTTTGTTTCGTTTTCTCAAATATAAACAAAGCATCTAATAGAAAGATAATTTGATAATTGTTTACAAGTGTTACTTAGGTACACTGTATAATGTTCTGAACCATTGCGACAGATTAGTAGCAATTTCACAAAGTACTTAATCTCCAAATAGCGTTAAGTGTTCAGAGAAGCGTTATATATTAACATAGATAACATAATTAAAGCAAAGCTATCAATCTCACGATGCCTTGTTTGGTACCCATTTTTTTTTAAAGAAAATAAGGCAAACTGTGGTCATAGCCGCTCATGGATGTTTCACAACAAGGCTTGCAACGCCTGAGGAGTTAAAAATGCGTTGCCACCCATTTAATATCTTTAACTTGTATCGGATCGGAAATACCGGCGACGATGATTCCACAAAGTGGTTGTGTTAAGGTTGTGGTAGAACCCTTCCCTTTTTGCTTTGTCCTGGCGGAGGGGCGTCATAACCGTGTCTTTGTGGTCACACAGAGCGAAGTCAGAACCGACAGAAGGAACCGACACTGGACCAGCTCGAAAGAGCCGCTCCGAGATGAGCCCATCATTGATCCCGCTTTAGATGCGTGCAATGGAGGCGCGGAGACAGGTAGATAGTGGTAAAGGTAGAGCAACTCTCCCTGTCCCCTGCAATCGAAATAGAGTCGCGGAAGAACAGTGTCGGTATTGCGTTTGGCCAATCTCCCTATCTTTCGCGACTCGGTGGGGTGGCACCGCTGATGCTGCGGTCATGGGGCCGCGGGGGGGAGGAGTGTTGGTATTGCGATGTGCAGGTCAGCCACAGACCAGGTCCACCGCTCGAAACCGAGATGCTTGTTAGCAGACGTTTTCTTGGCTTCTTTGACCTCTGGACAGCGGGGTCGAGGGAGTCGGTCACCGGTACAAAAGAGGCGGAGTAGGTAGGCGCGCTTTTTGTACCAGCGCCACCAGTTTCGTGCGTCAGGTTATACGTCACTTTCGGACTAAATGAGAGTATCATTACTTATTTTTTCTTCACTGACTGAAACGTATTTTGATTCTGCCGATGAACAAATGACAGGAAGATTAACTTACACGGATAGATTAACTTTTCATAGAGCACCTGATAAAAATGTGTTGCCTTATTAAAAAACATGTAAATGAGCAAGTTTGTGTTCTGCTTACCCCTGTTATGCAAATAGTGGAGTGGCGGTCGAAGGTCAGGAAGCCGCCACGGCTCCATCCGTACCTCCTCATCCCTTTCTAATTTGGGCACCACGGCGCCCCAGCAGCTCTCGTTTGAACGGGGGGTGGGAATCCCACGGCACGGCCAGGGACACGGCTGGCGATAATTTTTTTTTTAATCTGAGAAAGTGGCAAACGAACTGGCGGTTCACCTGATGTTAAGTGATAACCACCACCAATGAACATTTGCAACACCCGTAGGGTTGCAAATACATTGCCACCTTTAAATAAATTGGATCTCGGCTACCTCACTCACCAGACGAAACGCAGAAGTGAACACTTCTACTTTACGCCGGTATTCTGTGAGGTCGTGGTACTTACCCGGACGGACCTACCCATACGTGCAACAGTGTTGCGTGGCCACTGTAAATGTTTGTCCATAACTAACCGTGAACATCGATAAACTTAAAGAGCAAGCCACTTCTCCTGCTATATAAAAGGTCCGGTGATTTCAGGTAAGTACCATAATCTATTAGACCAGACTGCAGTAGAAGTACTAATACATTTGCATTTCACCTGATGAGTGTGGTGTATGGATTGCGGTAATCACGTCATCATCATGTGAACCGTTTGCCTCGTTTTCTCATAAAAAAAAACGTCTCAGATGTATTCGATTTTAATTATAATAATTAATTATTAATTAACAATCAAGACAAGCCAAACAAGACAAGCTTGGAGGACCAAAATAGGTGGAATGAATCTTACTCTATATTTGCGTGTCCTAAAGTGGTTTTCTTTTAATTTTTAACAGACCTCATTGGTGTACTCTGATGGCATTGACAAGCAAATTTTGATATTCCGGGCTGTTGCGAATTCTGCACTTTATTTTTGGCATTTTTTGGAGAGAAAACAAAATAGAACGCACAATAGACACCTAGACTGAGGGCATGGTTTTAAGTCATAATGGATTGTGCGAAACCGATATCGTCTTGTGTTTTTGGCAACTTGTTGGAGGCCGAATATTAAATAATTTAGTAACTTTCCCCTACTACTACAATATATTAAAAATTGTCGCCGGATTGTATTACGCCAAAAGTGGTGGCGTCAAAACAAAAATCCATTGCCGGCTTAGCGATACAAAGAGCATAGTTTTGAAGATATTTAACTGGGCGAATTAAAAATGGACACGGAAATATTCAACTGTTCGGATATACTAAAATGTTTACCGCGTAATAATTAAAGTGTACGATTCGATTACCGACACGAGAGCCTTTATCTGTCGCCAGTTATCTGATCGTGCACGCGCCACGGCAATTATTTAAATAACACACAATAACGCTATCACTTAACTAATAACCGCCCTTCACAATAACTGCGATTTTGAAAGGTTGATGTGTGATTTAGGTGATTTAGGTTTTAAGTTTTTAACTGCTTACGCCTTTAAAAGAGAACGTTATTGTTTAAACATCTCTGAGATATACCCTTGTAACTATTATTGCTTCAAGAATATTATTCTTAAAATGACATATATTATTCTTATAAAGACTATATACAATCTTGTATTGATTGACTTTATTACATTAATTTGATTGATATTTGTGATATTTAAGTAAAGAAAACAAGAGCACCAATCTTTTGAAAATTATTTTATTCACAGTTTAATTTAGCAGCGGCTTTTTGTAGGCAATTTACAGTTATTCAGTTTATGATTTTTATTATGTACTTTTATAACATTAAAGTAATGCATGAGGATTGCCCTATTCTTTGGATAGATAAAAACGATTCAAATTTTAATCATAATCGATAACATTAAAAAAAAAATTGTTCCATATTAAATAAAAAAATAAATTTAAAATTAAGGTTTCAGAAATTATAACACTCTTTTTGTTGCCTGTGGATTTATATCTACTTTATTTGTGGCGTAGCGCGCTCGCCTGCGGGTATAGCAATAGCTCATAAACAATTCAGCACCGAGCCCGTGGCGAATAACAATTATTTACGTAATGCGACGTGGTCGCGTACATTGTGCCTCTGATAATTTATTAAGCGACAAATCGTGTGTGATTGTATGATTGACACAAATCACTCGAAAGTTTTGCACGCAAGGATAGTGGTAGAATTATAGGAAAAGTGACTTCCATTTCGTATTTTATAGTCCCGAGTTTTTGATATTCGAATTGGACAACAAATAATGTATCGTTGGGTTATTTTAACTCAAGATTTTTATACAACAATAACGGTTTTCATCAACATTTAAAGCGTTTAAGGTTAAAAAAGGTACTGATTAACTATTATCGATGTGATTTCTAAACTTATTTTGTAGATAAATTTCTAAAAATATAAAACATAATAATAAAAAAGATAGGTGGATATAATATTTGATCATTTTAGTACTACCAGTTTCTGTAAGATTACAATCGTAAACATTATCCTAACAATACAAGGAGTCCATTGTTAATACGGCTACACCATTATTCCGAATAACAAAATTAATGTTCCGCACACACTGCTCCCAATAAAAACGCCCGGCGAAATGCCATCTCCCAAATGAGGTAAATAAAAAAAAGCAAATGCCACTATGACCTTTTGGTAACCAAAGTTATGGCCATGACGTAATATTGAAATGGACTTAGAGTTTCGGAAATTTTTATTTCTCAAACTGTTTGGTGGTTTTATAAAATAATGATAACATCAATTCAATCTATTTTAAACAGCATGGAACACACGAACACATTTTTTAATATTGTCATAAGCATAATCTTTATTAATTTGAGGTATTTTTTGTATTACATACTAAAAATGTTAAAAAAGAAAATAATATTGACACTGAAATTAAATTAACGGCGTACCTTATATTAATTCAGTTAATAATACAATGTCTCATGTCATTATAGTACCTACTGACGTTGTTTGTCACAGTTCTATTGTGGTATATTTGCAAGAAATCAATCCTTATGGTCGTATCTTCTATATTGTAATAAGGCAGTTTGATTTTGTATACCAATAAAAAAATGAGGAAATGTTAAAAAAACTGTTCATCAAGGGTGGAATTACTTATCTTGATTTTAGGCTTTATAATCAGTTAGTAAATCTACTGCGACGAGTCATTTTTACATAGTTACCTTTACGTACCTGTAAGGATTATAATTAGAAAAATATGTATTGCTTAGACATACCTACCTATACAGGAGAACTTTCATTTAACGCATAGGTGATGTAATCAAGGCTTACCATACTGTTTACCCTTAATGATTAAGTTAGAAAAATTGGAATTAGAAATAATCATATATATTAAAGCTGTTCGCTGTCAGTCGTTTAGTTTTAGTTTTTTTTTTATTGTACAGACCATTGTACTGCGGTCTTAAATATATACTTAAATTAGAAAGACAATATATTCCGGGTTCGTGATTTTTATTCCATTGTGTAATCCGCGACGAGGTTTGAGGATGCCAAGGTCGATACGGAATAACACTGGCATGTCGCATATGGCGGGCTGGTTGGGTGGAGCGGTTGTTTTCTCTCCTTTCAATTAGAATTTTAAACGCGGCCATAACGAGACAAACTCTGTTGTTATATTTGTTTCGCTGTGAAAACATCAAACGCCGGCCCAGCGACGGAACGTTTACCGTCTGCAGCGTTACCAACTGTTCAAAAAAATACCCCTAGAGCAATTCGAAAATTCACTAAATTAAAATCAAAATTTTCTAAATGACAAAAATAAAATTCAAAGCAAAAAAAGTTTTGCTTTGCATTTACCTCCTAAAAACTTTCCATTGTAAATTTTATCTCTCTAAATTTAGGAAAAAAAAGAAAGAAAGTTTCAGGCTAAATTCGTATTTGTGCCGAGTGTACCTAAGGAAAAAAGAGGGATTAGCAAATATATTAATATCTCTAAAACTGCCTGAAATGAATTGAATGATGAATCATAACTAAAAATAATTTAACGGATATGAAGCGTTCTTCGCACTTGTTACATGATTTAGTTAGTATTTGTTAATATTATCTATATAAATCAAATTCATTTTTTCATTACAATAATAACTAGCCCTAAATTGAGATTAGCTTCTAAACAAATTAAATAATTATCATTTCACTTTATTTTAACGAATGCGTTGTAATGAGTTCACAGGTTGGTTAGTTATCAACAAGATACGCTATACCTTATATAATATAATATAACTTATATATATGTAACTTATATAGCCATAAAGTTCTAGTGTATAAACACAAATCTCTAAAAACTGACTCGTCTGAAAGGCAAAGGGACGAATGTTGGCTAACTTAGGAAATGTAATTATAATTAGCTGTCGGAGCCTTCACGAAACTGCTGTTAGTAAATTGTTACTGTGTGCGTATAAACGTATGTATACATACATTTGTCTGTACAAATAGATTATTCAGCACTAATATAGAGTTTGTCGAATTGTCTGTACGTGGAGCGTGTAATTAACTACGCGCCAAGACCTTCCCCGGGGGAGTGTTCCCAGGGGACCGCGAGTGCATTTGTCATTTATATGCGAATTGTTCATTCAATTACAGAACAATGTCGCCCAATGATAGCACGCGGATGACTTTTTGTAATGAAATAGGAATGTTGGATGAGAACAAAACGCGATGTTTTATTTCCGCGCTTTTATTAAGTTTACCCGTTATTGAAATAACTCTGCATGTGCTATTGACGTAAACTATTAACTATTATTACAATTAGAAATACTGTAAAGTAAAATATAGTAACAGCCTATATATGCCCGGCAAAGGTTTCCTCCGTACAGTCGGTATCAGTCCGCGGCTCCAGTACGGATTGGCGGACTTCACATATTTACGAAATAATTTTTGGTTGTTATTTCGAAAATATGCAGGTTTTCTCACGATGTTTTCCTTCACCCTTGAGCTATTTCTAATGAAATAAGTGGTAATTCAGCACTTAAAATGAACAATTCCACTCGTGCCGGCACCGGGGATCGAAATAAGGTTGCTCGAGTATATTCAATTAAAAGCGAGCTCCCGGACGATGAGCTATCATGGCTTAAAAAATAATAGGCCATGCAACAGTTCGCTGTTGCACAAATAGGCAGGTCTACCCTGGTTGGTACCACGACCTCATAAAAGATCGGCGCGAAGTAGAAGCGTTACACTTCTGCGTTTCGTCTGGTGAGTGACGTAGCCAGGGCCCACTTTATTAAAAGGTAAAAGGTTGCAACGCATCTGCAACACTACGGGTGTTACAAAAGTCCATGGGCGATTATCACTTAACATCAGGCGAACTACCAGCTCGTGTGCCACTTTGTCCCATAAATAAAAAAACAAGAATAAAATATGGCAACACTACATATAACGTACAAAGATTTCGACTGTACTGGTTGGAAGATAAATTATTGGCTCTGTTAGCAGTCTTCAGTGATAAAACACCAATATGACAACCCTAAGTTGTAGTGTAACCGAATCGTGTATCAGACAATACTATGATTTACCGTCAAAGTTTTTGTCTCAGCTCGCAGGGAGACAAATTAGTCGATTACATGTCGCCTAACGGTAATGGCAGCGGTAAACTTTAAAAAAGCCCCATAAACGTAATCTGTTACGTGACTAAGCGCGATGGAGGCTGAACGGCCAGTGATTTATACCAACATCAAGACGTACAATTGAATCGCTTGCTTGGGATACGCCGAAAGTATCTATTAAGTACGTGACGCGGGTGCGGAGTTAGCTTAAGAATGGGTTCGCCACAAATTGTGAGTTTTTTCGGATTGTCCCAATCTTATGGTTAACTAATCTCCTTTAATTTAACTTTTTTTTTATTAAAAAATATTTTTCCTTAAATTTACAGCGCCGAGGTTGGAGTTCTGAATGTGGAAATTGCGAAATTTGGCTATAATGGTGATTTTACTAGGAAATAAATTTCACATTTTTTATTATACACCATATAGAATTCAAAATAAAATATTTTCGATACGTAACTATGTCAATTATTATTTTACGGTAGGTAAACCTTAAAGTTAACACTATTATAGAATCGCAATTAACACATCTAAATTATTTTTTTTCTATAAAATTATTAAAACTTTCGTGAGACATTATTAATGTAATATTAAGACGGCTGAACTCACGTAAACCCGGTGTATGTACCGACTAGTAAAAAACCCGGTGTATGCGCGCCTGAGCCTGCAGTGCGAGACGGGGCGCGACCGCGAACTAGTCGCACTCACCCTCATGAAGGACCTCCGATGAGTCCAAAACTAGTCGGTACATACACCGGGTTTACGTGAGTTCAGCCGTCTAAATATTACATTAATTTTTTTCTATTATTCATGACACAATACTACACACGTGTCCTTGAAAACTGCAGAAGATTACATAATTATGTAAATTTGGTAAAGTAACATAAACGGATATAGTAGAGAAAGAAGCAACACTAATCGGGACAATCCCAAATTTTCCAACGCACATTGTCACCCTAGTTTCGTAACAGAGTAGAGAAGTATTTACGACGTGTCGTTGTGGCGTGTATTTCTTTAATGCTCGCACAGAGGATTACGGTGATTTGTCTCAGTGATTGGGCAGACATAAAGCACCATTGAAATTGTCGGAACTTCTCCCGAAGTGTGTGTTTAAAAGATGGTGCTTGAGACAACAAATAATTACATCTAAAAATATGTAGCAATGCTATAAAAACAATGTAAATAAGAATATGGCTGTAATAGAACCTTATTAATTAAAGCCACTTTACACGATCGATGTCGTCTTTATTTCTGATTTGAATTTCTCAAGATTTAACCAATAAAATAATTATATTTTATAATGTTTGCTATTTACGTAGCAACAAATCTTTATGGAACTGTTTTATGGAACACTTTTTGCAGATATACTTAATAGTGTCATGATTTATTGTTTCAGATTCAATAAATTATATTGAATTAATATTTTTCTTTTAAATTACACTATGGAGAAACAAAACCCCAAATCCCCTTTAATATTCTTTTAATCAATAATCCTACTTTACAGTATAGATACAAATATATACAAATAATTGTTTTAAAACATGTCACTTGCATACAAGGTCATAAAACAAAACGACCCATCTAAGCAATGTACATCTGGGAGGAAAACCCGGAGTCATCAGTATGTCTCACACCCACACCACACAAGACAGAAGTCGATGCCAACAAAATTTTTATTTAATATATAAGATTTGTTCAACACAAACAACTTGCGGGTATTAAAGTAATGGAGTACAAAGTGACAACACGCGCCATAGTTTGTACAGGCCGCGTGTGTTCAGAAAAGAATCCCGTAATCACATTACTGTTGAGTAATACATTCAATATATCCAAACAAAGACCATTAAAACACTCCATTTTAATAACGTTAATGGTCCGCTCTAACTTTTCTTTTCAAATATTAAAGTATTTCGGGATATTGAAGGTGAGTCCGAATTTAATTCTTTTATTTTGATGTGTGTTGAAAAAGTAACAATATCATTTTAATATGAGCACATGTTTTTTTTTTTTGCCAGCCTCTTGATGGTAAATGGCAACACAGTCGCTAGCGGTAAACGGGCACTTTAGAGGCCTATTCACTATTGGCTTAAAGGAATTGATACAATGCCAATATAATAGATCATCAATGTCTCCTGAGGTACCCCATTGTTTCTGCAAAACTTCATAAGTGGTTTGTATTTTGGTCATCCAGAGCGGTGTAACCCAAGGGTAACCGTTGGCACTCCTGCAGTGGGCTTGACAAATATCCTGCTGGCGTTTTTCATCCCACAGACTGCGAAGCAGTTGCGTTGCCAACCATTTATAGTGCGCCCCATTACTTAGTATTCGAGTGTTCCGCCCATGGCCTCTTCGCAGGAGCCGGGCCATTCAAGCAAGAACATAAACCGCTGCGTGTTTCTACTCAATTTTATCGACTGTTCATTGCGCTGGTTAATACGGGAGAAAGCTTTGCAAGGACTAATGAGTGAACACCGCATGAAGTCACTTTGTATCACGCGGGCGTTTCATTTCACTTCTTGTCAATTCTGAACGAAACATTTTGTATTATGTAAAATTATAAATTTTAAATAACCCCCTGGTACAAAAAAAGCTGAAATTATAGCAAACAAAGAAAAATCGCACTATAGTCGGTCGGTTCGTTTAAAAAACTACGATGCGACAGTCAGACCCATACACAGACAGACACGGCAAACTTATAACTTTTACGCCTGGGGTTAAAAAGGCGAACTAAAACGTTCAATAACAAACCTTCGAGTAGATCAAAGCGATTGTTCAAAACAAATGGTGCACTCAATAACCTGATTGGCCCCACGGCTCCACCTGTAATCCTCTTTCGATCTGGACAGTCGTCATCCGATTTGTAGGATGCAATTTTAATCTCCGGGCCCGATTTCATTGTACATATCGTACCTAGCCTTTCTGAGTTGATTAATTCTGGTTGGACATTCTCGACAAGCGCGTGTTGATATCTACATAGGTATAATCAATTGGAAACTTCGGAATACTTTACTTCACCATCTAGTTCGTGGATTTGTTCTTCATGTCGGTTCACGGTAAATTTTCAATATGACAGTCAGTAACTTATTTTAGAAGGGAATTTGTAAAATGATATTTAATGTAATTACAACTGAACATCCAATTAAGCCAATATTAATCCGTAAGTAAAGTAAGTTGTCGTAATAAATATGGCCCTAATTTAGAAAGAACATAGACCGCATTATGAGAAAAATATTTATAGTGCTTTGAATCCGGACCACAATGGTGAATTTGCAAAATGTTGGATTGTTATGATGTTGATTCCCAAAATGTTAAATTCGTTAAACCAATGCAAATTAAGAACGATATACAATCAAACCGGAAGTTATATTGTTGAGCGTTTAAAATCTTAAAAAAAAAAAATAATTTATACTCGTAATTTAAAACATATGACATTTTAAAGTAAATTTTTACGATTCGAAAAGCGACCGTGACAGCCCTAGTCGTTCCTTTGAAGGGATTAAGGCGAAAGCCCTAGAGGCGCGTTAATTACTACCGGTTGCGTCAATCATTAGAGAGGCTCCGACGCCTCTGTATTTACAACGTAATGCTCTTTTAGTGTCGCTTTATAAACGTAGACGATGTTAAAGCTTATACACGGAATGTTCGTTAACGCTACATACAAGCTTCATAATCGCCGAACTATAAAATAGGACTGGTCGTAGGTCTTTCTACGCGTTTCATAATATTTTTGAATAAAAGAAGGAGAGAAATTTTCTACCATGAGCTTCGATGTACGTTCACTCGGAATATATAAGGAACTTGTCTTTGTTTGATATTTTTGTTGAATATTTTTGCTATACGACCTAAATATTGCGTAGCTTAGATACCTGCTGTTTTTTTAATATTTTTGAATAAAATAAGGGCGAGAGATAACGTTTACCACCAGATTCGATGTACGCACTCGAAAATTATGATATCACCAAGGGATGAATTTTCTTTTTTGGATGTTTTGCTGTATGTTGCTCATGAGAGCTAAGGACTGTAAAGTTTTATCTGACACACAGGTCGTAGGGGCGTCCAGATGCTGCGGTAAGGTTGGAATTTTTAAATTTTCACCAACGAAGGAACATAGCGAGGAAATGCAATTAGCGTTCTTGACACCATGCCGCGTGGGTTATGTTTGTTAGATAACACTTAGATTATATTTAATATTTTAATTTTATTCCTAAACTAAAATTCTTATACGTTGTTAGGGGCAGGGGATTATAAATTGGGATTAGGTACAAGTAATAAGTCCCCTGTACTGAAACTTTATCAATAGCTATTTCAACTAGATATTAAGTATATACATAGTTTTGTAACGCTAAAGCACTAATGAATATTTTTTGCACATTACGATTCGTTTGATAAGATTCCTATTCACCTTTCCCTAATATAAATAAATGAATATAAATAAATGATTCTAGAACTTCCGATTTTCCCTTATAATTATATATTTCAAGGTGCTGTTTTAATAGCATAAAATTGCTCTATATATTTTAACAATAATGTGTAACGATCAAACGATCAAACGTGTTCGTATATATCAACAATAATGTGTAACGATCAAACGTGTTCGTATATATCATCAAAAATAAGAAAAATACGAAGCTATAAGAAATCAGGAGCACAATACGTTTTGAATAGAATATTTCATACTGACTTGCCCGTATTGAAGAGGAGCTTATGTGATGACGCCAAAAGAAAGTAACAGACACGTGTAATTCACACAAAAACGTCGGCAGTTCTCGTTGCTGAATGAAAATCCCCAATTAATTGGTCCCCGGGAATCGGATCGGTAGTAAATTAAACATTTTCCCTTATTTAAAATCGAAATGAAGTCCATTTGAATTCGCCACGGCAGTAATTACAGAGTTTACGACGTGCCAAAGCGTTCGACGAGCGTTTTCCACAAAATGGCGTCGCGGCAAATCTCCAGGGTATCGCTTTTTTTGTCAAAGGTTTTTAACTTTCCGCCTAGAAAGTTAAAGAAGTTTATATGTGGAGGTAAAGTAACATAATGTCAGATTAACCGTTACTTAATACATTGCGCGAATACTACACTTGTTAAAACTATTTTACGACTTTTATTTAATTTGATTTATTTTGATAAGTTGTTCGTAACGTCAGGAATTTTAAAATATATTAAACGCGATAAAAGCGTTAAAGGAGTTTAATTTATTATACAAGTTATTACACAATTCCAAAGAAAATCAGGAAATATTCTGCACATTATGTCGTATACATCAAGTCAGACGTAAAGGAACTACACTCTAAATGACAGTAAATACTTTAACAAATAATTTGTTTTTCATTGCTTCAAGAAAAATAAAAGCAGAACATTTTTGTATCAAAGCTGCTTAATGACGTGCTTTTTATTACAAAAAGTAAAATAACATTTAGTTTATTTTAAAGTAGGTACAACTCGTAAGAGTAGTACGGGATGTAAGTAAAATGTTTGTGTCAAATTAATGAAGAAGTCGATTGTTGTTATTGAGGGATTATTTAGTGCACTGTAGGAACGATTCGCTCATCGGATCCGACGCTAAGTAACTGTGAAAGCAAAACGAGTCGGCCGAGCATAATGGCCGACGTTTACGCTCCGCGGGGATTGTGATTGGAGAGTTTTTCCTCCTCAAACTTTTTAAATTGGATCCAACTGAGCGTCCGCTTCGGATGCGGACTGCTCTGGTTCATAATGCGATCGACTCAATGCTAAGGTATTAAGTTGCATTTGAAAAACGCTTGCGCGGCTACGACGGGGGAGTCTTTGTGCTTGCGACCGACGCTCCTTCGATCCTTGCTTCAAATAGTTTGCTTTGCATTTTTTCTTATAATAATTTGAATTCGTGCGTTTAAGGTATGCGCTATGCATTTCTAAATTCATGTTTAGTGCTACTTTTGCTATTAATGTTAAATTTAATTTAACTCGCGATTCGCGTATTTAATGTTAAGTGTTTCCTTGTTTGCTGACATACGTATTTATTCGATCGATGTAATCCGTATGGTCATTTGTGAAAAGAATATTTTTATATATACCATTAGGGAGAGAACTTTGAACACCTTTATAACACACAGCCGATTTTTTCTTTTTAAAGGTCAATAAGTAAACACGAAATGTTGTGGAGTTTATTTATGTGTGGATGAAAAAAAAAACGTTACTTACATTGTCTTTCGGATGGTCCTCTTCAGTGGTCTCAATGTCCACGCTCTCGTCGCTGTCTCGGTCGCTCTTAGTAGACCGAGCTGGCGACGAGCGGAGCGGGGAGCGGAGCGGAGAGCGGAGAGGCGAGCGGAGCGGAGAGCGACTTCGCCTTGGCGGTGATGCGGCCAATGGAGACCTTTAGGGCACAGGATTGTGACTGAACGGTCATTTTTAAACGTCTCCAACGTTGACGCTACGTTGACGGATAATATACAAATACGACGTAGATATGAGACCAATAAGTGTAATTGCTTATATTGCGTAATAGCTTGCAATTCTATAGACCATTTTTAAACACCGCGCAGTATGGACATGCGTCATCTATATTATTAAACATCATTGGAATTAGACAAAGGACCCCTGAGTACACCGGAGAACTCCTCAAAACTATTACAATTTATAATGAGTTATTCGCTAGCTCTTTGGGTTCTACAAAAAAGTCAAGTTTTTTCTAGCTCTCTTAACATCAGAGTCTCAATATTTTACACGCTAACTTCTGTTATTTAATTATTATTCTTGGTTGTAATACAAACAAGTTTAAAAATTTTACTCATTTAATTAGTAGGTAAATCTTTGTAACTTATGTTGTACATATGTTTCAATATGCAATCAGCAAAGGAGAGCTAATTTAATAAAACAACAAAATAAAAATAAACAAAAACAAATAGTAAATGAAAAGCGAATGAGATATTTGAAGTGGGGTTTGGTGTTTTTATATTAAAAAGTCGTTTGTCACTTGACAAACATAGAACCGATAACCGTTGGAGAAGAAAGAATAGTGAAAGAAAAGTGGCAGCCCCGTACTGGCCATTGCAGTGTAGTACCCCCCACTAGATAGAGTTCCTGTTCCAATATATGGGAAGTCGATGGATGCAGGTGGCTCAGGATCGTACTTCGTGGCAGTCTGTGGGGGAGGCCTATGTTCAGCAGTGGACAAACAGTCTGAAATGGTGATGATGACGAAATATAGAAGCTATTAGTGTGGGCATAACCTCGTACCTGGTCGGCGATTGTGCCGGTGACGCTGGCGACAACTGGGGCGAGTCCAGCCGATGGGAGCGCACTGGTCGGAAAGCACGTGGCTCCTCTAATGTGCCCACTCCACTGAGAGCTGTCAACGCTCCTACGGACGATGTGAGTTGTCAGATGACACATTAATTAAGAGATTTCGTCTGCGATGCATATTATACTAACGCTGTTTTTTATGCGCAGAGGAAAAAACATCGGAAGCAAAAAGATACTCTTCATATTTAACAAGAACAAGTGCCTACGAAATTAATTGTTGATACAGTAGGTTATATACATCAATATCAAGAAAGGTTCTCGAGTGGCAGCCTCGTACTGGTCATCGCAGTGTAGGACGACCCTAGATGGACACTAGATGGAGTGACGACCTGTGCAAATGTGCGGGAAGTCGATGGAATGCAGGTGGCTCAGGATCGTACTTCATGGCAGTCTGTGGGGGAGGCCTATGTTCAGCAGTGGACTCAAACAGGCTCAAATGATGATGACAGTAGTTTTGATGATGCGCGCATGACGGCAGAGCTCTAAAGAATTGGCAAATTGACACTACTACTGTGTACTATGCAATGCTACATATTATGTTCGTGTCCAAGGACAAGGATTTTGTAGATTGTAGTGGACTGTATTTAGTATTATACAGCGATGACCGTTAGATACAAGCGAAAGGTTCTACAAAAATGAGAATATAGCGATTGCTTAAAATGTCTACTAAAACATTTAATGTTGCAACAAAATATTATTTCAAATATTGTATTTAACGTTCCAAACACTCCGTGGGTTCGATTCCTATACGGGACAACTGTTTGTGTGACCCGTACAGAATTGTTTCGGATTTGGGTGCTTGTCCAACTGAAATTTATGTCTATAAATGTCGTTAGACAAAGGATCTATCCTACACATGCGCATGCACTCCATACATACATCCATAAAGATTGTGCATACCATGTTTTCCAAATAAAAACATGAGTTTCCCGATAGAGTGATTTTATATATGGTATGTACCCACTGAAACAACGCTAATATTTTTAAGTTTTTTAGTAGTGCATACCCTGTTTGAAAGCTCTGTGCACGCCACTCATTCTACAGTAAGGGCAGTGTCAAGAAAATTGTGAGTTAATTACCAGGAGTCCATAACGTGGGCTTGAGCCACGGTATGTACGGCAGCGGGAGCCTGGCGCCCCACACGTAATCGGCCAACCTCGGCACCGGCGTATGGGCGTTGGGTGGGCTAGCTGGCGAGCGTTTTGCCTCCACCACCTCCGTTTCAGGCCTGCGGACAGGCATCCTTCTGAGGCACAATTTAAAGCTGAACCTATCGGCGCGATATCTATTAATAATTACGCACTCGGTGAGCTAAAAGCTATAAACTGAATGAAAACTAACTACAAATGAACCAAGACAGGCCCGTTGACGGAAAAGGAATTGTACTTAGATTAGAATTTGAAGTACAGTCCGTTCATCTAAAAATTTATTATGACATCCATCTATCCATTTAAATGTATAGGGTACTCAAAATTATGTGAAATCACGCAGAACGGGTATCGAAACAAGAGATCTTTTCGAAAATTTTATTACACATAAATGAGTTAAAATATTCAACAAAACTAATGATGCCCTTGAGCCAGCATGTTAATGGTAACCTTATTTGATAATACCTCGAGGCTCTTATTAACTTTATATTAATGCTTCGTATTTTATTTCATATAAAAACAAAATCTTGGACTTTTGTATTTGACAAAACTTTGACCTTGATAGGAATGTGAAAAACCTTGAATTTAATATAAAATATTAATTGCCTACGATGTACAAATCGTTTATGTTCAGGAAAATCTGCCATAGAACGATGTATATCTCTCTTCCCAGCATAGGCTTCCTTTATAGAAAATAAAGAAAATTAAGCCCCTAGAGCAGAAATCGTCGAGATATTTATGTATTTCTTTTCCTACATATGTACATTTTGTCCAACATGACACACAAAGCAAACTCTTCACTGCTCAGAGTGCTATAACAAAAATGCTAAAAACATCAATGAATTGCTGAATCTGAAAAAAGAAATACAAGGGCAAAAGAATGACTCACCACCGACTGAGAAGCCTGTATCAAAACTTGTTTGTCAACTTTTTCGGGCTTTTGTTGATTTTGATTGCTAGGATATAATTTGCTATAAATTTATTTTGAAACCTTAATGCGAAGACATCATCCGATGATGTTGTCTCTTTCCATTAAAACTAGTTATTGTTAAAATTCTTAAACTCGAAACCAGAAGACACACAGCGCCGAAAGCTTTTGTTCATTTATCTACATAAACTTATAATTTAAAAATTTTCAAATGATATTCATTTTTATATCGCTATTCTCTGTGTGGAAAAATATTACTAAGTATTCAAAAGGGTGTTTTAACTAAAAAAAACCATTAGCGTCTTATGAAAATGCCCAATAATCGCCTAAAAAACCACTATGGATTCCTTTATCGTTTAATTTTTTTCCGGGAGGAGGGAACTTCCTTTGTTGTTCATTGTTTTTCGGGACGTTAAACCTCCTTCGTGTGGTCATTACCTGGCCGCGGAGAGCATCCGCTTCCTGGTGCCGCCGTTGAACATCGCCTTCACGTCTTCCCACGCGTGGACCACCTCGTCGGGTGGGCTGCCGCTGAGCTTCATGTGCCGCCGCCACGAGTTGAAGTTGGCCGCGTCCGGCTGCACGTACTTGTCCCCGGGGCCCACGCGGTGCGAGTGGAAGATGAACTTGTTCGGCGAGAAGAAGAGGCCGCAGTAGGCGCACTTTATGCACTTCGCCCTCGACGAGTTGTACCTGGTATACCGGAAAGTCTCTCTGTTGTGGTGCTACTTTTTCATAGTGTTGGCAACACTAAAGGAAGTCATTCCTTGAGGTTGTTGGCAATACTAAAAGAAGTGTCATTCTTTGGGGTATAAATGAAGCTGCAAGAAGCTTTTCGTGGTCTTCGTCTTCGTCGTCTTCTTCTCCGGCCGTTAACAAGAAGTATACGCGATAGTGCTGCCCAATCAGTATCACAGATTAAATAGTTAGAGTTGTGTTTCTTCAGTGTAAAAGTGATAAAATAAGTAATTATACCAGTGCTATCGTTGTGCAAAGTGAAACTACGGTGATTTGGTAAAAGTATTTATATTTCTACCTTCTTAGCTCGATAAAACAAAGTATAGCTAACAATAGTGGGTCTCGGCTTTTGCTATCTTCCGTTAGCTTTTGGCTTCGTTGTCGGGTGGGTACGTGCGTTCGATTCCTACACGAGACAAGTGTGACCCACAAGTACCGAATCTAGATATGTAGGTAACCTCCTGTTTAGTGACTAGTAAAAGTAAAGTAATAATACCCTCTATATAGTCGGTATTAGGAAATAGTATATGCGACCCCACTGCGGATTAGCGGACTTCATATATGTACATATATTCACATACAAAATACTTTTTTTTTATTATTTCGGAAATATGCAGGTTTTCTCATAATGTATTGCTTCACCGCTATGCACACAATAAGCCAACACTTAAAATTGCAATTAACAATTCCATTACTGCCGGGACCGGGCATTCAACTAAGTTTGCTCGAGATTGAATTAAAAGCATGCG
This sequence comes from Iphiclides podalirius, assembly GCA_933534255.1. Taxonomy (NCBI): domain Eukaryota; kingdom Metazoa; phylum Arthropoda; class Insecta; order Lepidoptera; family Papilionidae; genus Iphiclides; species Iphiclides podalirius. The sequence continues at coordinate 4,444,339 of OW152831.1, read as the reverse complement.
CCCGGATATTCAGTTATAACCGCTCATACGTGGCACGTAGTGATACCAAAACGTTGCATAGTGTCCAGATAAAACAGGCACCATAACGTTATACCATTACACTCACCTAGCTGGAAGGAAAGCGCCTCTGCAGCCCCACGCGCATTCATGGTGGACGGCAAACGCGAAGTCGTCAGGAAGCCTCGGCGGTGCGTTATCCCCGAGGAATGACTTGCAGAGCCTCTCGGCCTCCCTTCTCGTTATCATTCCTGAACAATTACAGTTCGCGTACAGTAGACATTAGCTCTACTTCTTTCCTTTAACCCCGTATAAGGGATGAACGGTCTCATCTCATTTATAAGAGTGGTAGGGCCACGCAACAGCATCTGTTGCTCGAATCGTCAGGCGCGTACCTGCGTGAAGTGGAAGTATTAAACTTTCGCGTTTCGTCTGGTGTGAGAGGTGAGTAAAAAAAATCATGGATATTTAGTTAGCAAGACTTCAAAAAGGAAGATGAAATCGGATGTTTATGTTTTTTTAAAGCATCGCTCTTAATGGTAATTGGAGATTATCAATGCTCTAACATATAAATCCTATTTACAATTCTTCTTACAAACCTTTTCCGTGCATTATGTGGACCGATGAAAACACGATAGGTTAACAAATAAAAGAAAGCTTTTAGTTGCAGAACTTGCCGGTTTAGAGAAGATGCGCGCGAATGATGAGTAATCGAAGAAGGTAAGACTATAACAAGGTACTTCTGGAATGGTGATAATACCGTCATTAATAGCATACCAGATGACAGTAATAGAAAAAATTACGACTATCGGCCAGTTCCTATATTCTTTCTATAGATAGATTTGGTTATTGGAGATTTTAGAGAATTTTGACTACCAAATCTATCTGTAGAAAGAATATAGGAACTGGCATAACAAGTTATGTAATATACTTAATATTTTAATTATATATGATATATAATAAACTTAATATACAATACAGCATAACAAGGTACTTCTGGAATGATGACAATGCCATCATTAATAGGAATGATGATAATGATTTAATGATGGTCGCATACCGCAGCGCCGCGAAGACACCGGCATGGCGCCAGCGCGTCGCAGTATCTCCAGCTGAACGGGCGTGCACTGAACACAGGTTATTCCGAGAGCTACCCGTCTGTTGTGGATCTCGTTGTACGAGAACTGCTTGAGGAGCGTGTTGGAGATCTGAGCGAGGCAAAGCCGCTCGACGCCTTCGATCACCAGGGAGACTATCGGGACGCCGTAAAGGAGCACTGTGCCAACCTGTTAGGACGCACAGAGGTGTAAACGGAGATATAACGGAGCAACAGCTCGAAAGGGCAGGTCCGTCCGGGTAAGTATTTTTTTTTATGTGAATGGTTAGCTAACGAGCTGGCGCATCACCTGATGTTCAGACTTAACCGCCGCCCATTGACATTTGCAACATCCGTAGGAATGCAAATGCGTTGATTACCTTTTAATAAAGTGGAGCCCGGCTACCGCACTCACCAGGAGCGCAGGAAACGCAGAAGTATAATAGAAAACTTCACACGTCAGTCTAGTGTGAGGTCGTGGTACTTCCCCGGACGGACCTGTCCATTCGTGTAATAGCGAGGACTGTTGCGTGGTCCTATCAAGACCTCGCAGTGGAAGTGTTAGACTTCTGCGTTTCGTCTGGTGAGTGAGGTAGCCGGGCTCACTTCATTAAAAGGTTCAACTATGCAGGTGAAACGCCAGCTCGCTTGCACTTTCTCACATAAAAAAGTAAGTGAAGTGTAAAAAGAAGTCTGCTTTCCAATACCAGTGCAGATTCACAGCTATTTGTATTGTGCGGCAAATAGGAAAACGCGGACGTAATTAAATTAAACTGATACAGTAAAAGTATTGAATGTTCAAAAACAATTATCTTTTCAATGGCCCACGGAGTCCGTCACTGTTGTTGGGATATTGTTACTGATACGTTGTTCTGATTACTTACTTGGTTAGGCTTGGCGTTCAACTGTAGCGTTTTGCTCTCCGAGCGGGCTTTGAGTGACTCCCGCTGCGGAAGCGCTAGGTTCGTGGCCTCCATACTGTAAAAAATGAGTTTATTAATCTTCTCTCTTCTTACTAATGAGATGCCGGTCTATAAAACTATTTTTATTTTTTTATTTTAACTTTTTATTATAAAATTTTCGAAAGGGACAGTCTTTTTAGAAAGAGCACGAGTAACTTTTGTTAGGAAAGATTTATTTTTTTTTCTTGAAATTATTTATTCCTTTGAGTTGCCGTTTTCCTTGAAATTGCCAAGATGGTTAAGCTCGCTATTGTTCGTCATATATAAAATATGAACTTGTCAATGTTATTGCTAAGAATTGTTAAATGTTGTATCAAAAAGTTATGGTAATAATATGGCGGTATAATGTATGTATACTGCCATATTGTTCTCATATATAATGTATAGAGAGAGCCTCATATAGAGGCTATGTTAAACTATGGACTCCAAATTATAATACACGATTAACAATGTTGCAAATGTTATATTGCATTAGTAGGTTTACAACGCTTTAACTTGTTTCATGTTTAATTGTAAGGAAATACTTACTAGTCTCTAGTACAAATTTCGTTAATAGTCTGGTCACTTATGCAACATACTAGCGAATTATGATTAAAAAATACTCTCAATTCTTCAGACATCAGGATCAAAATTATGAATTCCAATTCGGCATCAGGATAAGTTTGAATTCACCGAATTGTAACAAGTAATCCTAAACGAGTGTTTCCAATTAAAATCAAATTTGGTAGCCGGAATTTTAATGTTGGTTTTTTAATCACGATTAACAATGTTGCAAATGTTATATTGCATTAGTAGGTTTACAATGCTTTAACTTGTTTCATGTTTAATTGTAAGGAAATACTTACTAGTCTCTGGTACAAATTTCGTTAATAGTCTGGTCACTTATGCAACATACTCGCGAATTATGATTAAAAAATACTCTCAATTCTTCAGACATCAGGATCAGAATTATGAATTCCAATTCGGCATCAGGATTAGGTTTGAATTCACCGAATTGTAACAAGTAATCCTAAACGAGTGTTTCCAATTAAAATCAAATTTGGTAGCCGGAATTTTAATGTTGGCTTTCTGACTGCTAATCAGGCTTCTCCGATGCGAAATGAGGCTCTGACCATGGTTGCATTTGTCGGTTTGACAATAAATTGATTTTGTATGAGGTTTAAGATAAAATTTTGCTGATTTATTATAACATTTTTGTAAAGCCTTCGCAGTTATATCAGCGATAAAGCTGGAATTTATTAATTAATAACAAAACAGACCACGTTAATTTTATAAGATGTGGTTTGGTTATTTAATAAGCCTGACTAGTCATCGAATCCAGCAGAAAATTACTCCTTCCGTGTTCTGCGAATTATTTAGATTTATTTAGTGTAATTCGAATGAAGAACGTAGAAAAATCGGTGCACGTAATAATCAACACCGGAATAATCAACAGGTCTCTGCTATCTTACGATATCGTGGGTAGAGCACATGTAGAGCCAGACATGCGTACTTTGCCAGGGGTTGCCAGTCGATGCCGGTAATTATCATAACGCTATTGCCACAAAATGTCGCACGTAATGAGCTAGCAGAATGGGCCATTACGAAAAACAGCTCGAATGATTTGAGGCCATAAAATCACAATACGCGAGAGAACAAAAGCCGCCGCCCATACCCAAATAGGCGAGTCGCGTGTGAATTTGGTGTATCGAATATCAATTGGTCGAATTGGGGTCGAGGGGTGTCGTGATGCATAACGCAAATGTAGGGTTGGCAGGTGCCGGCAGCAGTAAGGATTTCGCTATTGTTGACCACGTGGAACGTTGAACACTATTGTCAACCCTAATCTGTTCAGTGCTAGTATAAAATATCAAATCGTTGAACACATAAAAATATGAAATGGTTTAAGAATCGCTTGGCAGTTGGTAGGTTCTAAAGCCAAATACGGCCTAGAACCTATTTCAATGGTTATTTTATATATTTATTTATTTGCCATAACACAAGGTACAATTTATGAAGGTACAATTATAATTATTTTTAGTTCCACTTGTATAGCCATTTATAAAAGCATGCAATTAAATAATTATTAGTTGTAATATGTAATATGTTACAATCAAAGTTCTATTGTTTACTGACTTAATAGGAAGTTGAAATATAAAAAAATCCAGGCGAGATTTCATTGATGTAAGTATGTAATTTAATTCGATTTATGAACTAAAAATAAATGCTTTAACCGTTCTTCATATTACGTATTTGACATCAAATTATATAGCTTATTCTCTAAAGAAAAAGTAGCGAAGATTAGTATGTCTAGTAACGTTACGTTAATGACATAAGTTAAATCATCATCATTTCTATCTACCCTGCCTGATGAATGACTTCAGAACCGTAGATAAAACGTGTTATCAAGAAAATTAATAAATAAATAATTAAATAATAAATCAAGAGAACCAGAAGAACATAGTATCATGTACGATGTACAAAGATTTATTACTTATTAATTTAGTAAGTAAAATCCATGGGAATAATAAATCATCGCACCAATTTCGTGATAATGGCACTTTAGAGATATTTATACTTATTCTAAACAAACAAACATTACTAGTTTAAAACTACATAATAAATCACCACTTCAAAAGTCATACCAGAAACCCCTAATGCGGAGAAACATCATGGGGTAAGTTCGCGATAATATTCTGTACGGATAACTAGTGATGTGAAACGTTCACTAAAATACATTTCGATTTTGATGCGTTACTTAAATACATACCATTGTCATGAAAAAAAAAGGCAATTCATTGTGTTAAAATAATGTACAAACAAATTGATCAGTGAAGGTGATATTTACTATAAACAATTTTTAACGAAACACCATTTACAATTATAAATATTGCTCTCATTTATAGAAATTACAGAAAAGCAACGATTATTACAACTTTATTTTGAATGTAGAGTAAGACTGCTCCTTCGTACACTATGCACTGCAATCGATAATATTTGACGTTTTGAATACAAAAATCAATTGATTCATTCGCTAGGAATAGACCTTGGGTACATCACTAGCTATCAGTTAAGGGTGTGATCGGTCAAACCGGTCCCTCAATGGGGCGCGCCAACAAATTGATTACTTTAAATGATGTAACATTATCGTAATGATTGCGTATGTCACGTATTTAAGGGGTGTCCTTGATGCGTTCTTGTCATCAACTCTGTGCAATCTATGGTAATTTGGTTAAAAATCGATGAGATGACCGATGATGACAGATACAGCGACAAATTATCCAATAACTTTACCGAACTTACTTCATTTTAATTAAATGAGTAAGTTCGGTAAAAATAATTAAATGAATGATATGATAACAAATAAGAAATCCTAAATTTACGATAAAAAAAAACAAATCTACATTAATTATTATGAATGAAATAAAACTTATAATTTTTGCGGAAACCAGAATTTTCTGAGCAAAGATCAATCGGAATCAATCGTTTCATTTTTGTCTATGGTCAGTAAGACGCTTTTATATATGGAACAGAGGACCGCCCACATCAAAGAGTCTGTTATTTAAATCCAGCTTAAGCGCGTGTTTTTTATCTGCGTTTGAAAAAACGCAGAGATACATTGCCAATTTCACGGTTCGGCTGTCGTCGCTTCGCGTATGATGCTCCTAATAATTCGGCCGTAATTATGAATCCCTTACAAGGGCCATATGGTGTGGAGCGGAGTATACTCCGGAGGGACAGAGTGGGCCCATATGCAACACTTGCCTCGGAACTAATCGTTTTTGAAGCCAATCTGCGTTTTTCTTTTGTTCAGTCCGAGAGGCCAAGGGATTTGATTCGTTGCAGTGAAAATATGCACTGTTTATCTGTTATAATCTGAATGTTTATCGATATGAATAAACTTTATTGCACACACAATGAAAAGTAAGACATCAGAGAAACACTCATTAACAATGTGTCCTTTTTAATTTCTTTCCAAAGAAATAAAACCATATTAATATTATAAATGCGAAAGTAACTCTGTCTGTCTGTCTCGTTTTCACGCCAAAACTACTGAACCGATTTAAATGAAATTTGGTTCACAGATAGTCTAGAGCCTGAGAAAGGACATAGGCTATTTTTTTAATTGATTTTTTTTAAAGAAAGATATTTGTAGTTATATATATACCCCGAACAATTCCTCAAATAATCTATAGAAATAAAATGATAGAGGTCTGCCGTTGTGAGCACACTACGGAAAAACTACGGCACGGGTTTTAGTTAATACTGCTAAGTTTTATTTCTTAGACAAATGGCCCGTACCTAAAAAACATTATCATATTTTCATCTAAATGTCATTAAAGTTTTAAGAAACAATTATGTTTATAAGCGCTACGTGTTCAGCGATATGTTTTCATGGAGAAGATTTCAAGCGGTGTAGTTATTAACTTAATAAGCAACGCATACGAAGTCGCGGATATCAGCTAGTTTGGCTTAAATAACATTTTTAGCTATGAATACGTATTTCTACCACGGCTTAATGCAATCCCATTGAAGGCCGCAATCGAACACAGGTTTGCGTCTATTGAGCAAACGTTCGCAAATCGAACTAACACCGATACAACAGATATTGGAAGCATGTTGCGCACTATTCCCGGATTATCCCAACTGGGGGATGAGTTTTGGGTCAAATTTGGGGCGAATAGGATAGGGTGGCCGTATTGTAAGATATCTTTGTTATCCGTCGTCGGGGTTAATAAGTGTGCGGTTTAAAATTAAGCCATGAAAGGACCGAGCGAAACGTTATTATGCTGGGACTTTGAAAATAAATCTTAAATATTGACAATTTCTCTTTTATGAATGCCATCCTCACATTTCTGTTTCTTAATTATTTCCATTCAAAACATATGGCAAAACACAATTAGTTCTGAACCGATTTAGAAATTAGGAACGTTACATCACGTGCATAAGAAGAAAAAAGAAAATAACGTCACATTATAGCGTTGAAGTAAAAATAAAACTAAATATACTCAAACATATATCTACATTTGTAAATATATTATAGCCATAGACAATATAAATTTGTTTTCATCGCACATCTTGTACATCCATAAGCATTCAACTCCAAGTGCTCCTTTGAGGACTGCTACGTGTATAGGATACTATTTAATCTCGATAAGGTACCAGTTGGCGCACATTTAGGGTTGTAACTGTTATGCTTGGCTGTATCTTAAATGTCTAGGATACCAAATTTATGTTGCCTATGATCATTGAAATGTTATTTTTCTATCTTTTGCCAAAAAAGATAATAAATTAAAAAAAAACGTAGATACCTATATGTTTAAAAATCTGTACCTACACCCACAATTTTTTTCTCTGCTTTGCGAACCAGTGTCACTGTTATCAATGTCATAGCTAATATTAGTTATGTATTTTGATAACATTTGTGACTAGATGTTTGAAGCATGTTGTATTTGTTGTCGATAAATGTTAATACATTTTCATAAAAAAATTCTTATTTTTTTATGCTCTGAATCTGACTAAAGTAACAACAACGGAAAATCAAATGATGCGTTGGCGTTACCTTTTCCAATAATAATAAATTCTTCAATGAAAAAGATTAATTAAGAAAACCCGTCGCATAATACAACATTAATTAATTCAGCTAAGCCCGCGCAAAGCTGGCTACGTTTAAGCAAACTGCGCCTCAAATTCCAAAGCGTTGTACTACAAAATTAATTCGTGACGTCTGGCGTTATTTACTTTGTTACTTTGTGCGCTTAATTGGTGTCGACAGGCGAAGACATGGAGTTAATTCGTCGATTAATATTTAATCGCTATTTCGAACGCTCTCCGAGCGAAGCGCGCGAGTTGGGCGAAATTCCCTCCACTTGTATAGAACGTTCTAGAGCAAACATTTCTTCATATATTCTTTTAAATCGCTTTATTCATAAACGATAATATAATCGTATAATGAACTATGACATATAATCAAATAAAAATAATATATTGTTAGAAACCATAAGTTTTGGCCAATTATATTTACCGTAAAACTGAAATACCTACATAGATTTTTTTGATTTTTAGATTTACATTGATTATTTATTTATGTTTATTGTTGTTGGCACATACGGTTGTTTTTTTTTCTGTTTTTTATGAACTAATTTGTGGTGACAAATTGTATAATTACAATTTATTTATTAGAACATTACAACGAGTACTGGAAGACAATACCGACAGAATGCGCAAAACCTACCCCTTTTAGAAAATAAAACTACAACTGGCCATCCTTCGGCGCGGGGAGCCATGTTGACATACCGGCTCGCTTCACGGATTTTTCGCACAATTGAATTCGTAACTAATCCCTCCCTATTGTTAGTTTTAGAATTAATTCGTTTTGAATTTTAAACTTTCCACTGAATTTGTAGTTCTCGTTGTAAAATTTTATCGTTTCGCCGATTAAATAATTAAATTTTCATAATTTTTATAATTTAAATTCGAGATCGCATAAAGTTCGTAAAAATATAATACATATGAATTGTATCATTTAGTATGTGGTATAAGTTATAACGATATAAAACATCCATATACAATGATATAATATTCATTAAATACCTAACTTACATTTAAAAGTAAAATTAAGTAACAGAACTTATTGTAGTATTGTGATGTGGTGTTCTGTGACTCCATGTTTCCGTGCAAAATCATTGTCTATTATTGATCATGTGCTATTTCTTAATATATCTTTTACTTAATCTATAGAAAGCAGAATAAGCAAAGTTTATTTTTTAAGAAATACAAAATTAAATTATATGAAAATATTTGTATTTATTTATTTTTCTTGATAAATAATATGAATTCACGTATTTAATACAAGAAGAAAATGATATTCAGATAATCTTATTTTATGGCGCCATTTTTATCAAACTTAAAAAGCTTAAATAAACAACTCGACGCTCGTGTAATAGAATAAGCATAAACATGCAAATTGTCTACGAATTTACTTATAAAAGTAATTGAATAGGCCGCATCAACAAAATGACATCTGCCATGTTGATTCGATGAAAATTACTTTGCACGAGCGCCATCTTTTATTAACTTTCCCTCCAAAAATTAGCTTAGGGTGAACTTGATGAAAAGAGCATGTAGTCTAATAATTTGTCCCTTGAAGTTTTGTGCCTTTTTTACCAGAAATATATTATATTTTAATTTCTAATTTAAATTGGGAGATACTTGAATTTATAAAATATATATTTTAAAATGAACACTGTTGATTACTTTTAAAGTTATCTCGGTAAAGTTTCATTTTAAACAATGCTAAATCAAAGATCATATCATACTAATACTATATGTATATCATACTATATCATACTAATACTATATGTATAGTTATAGTTGCGAATCCGAAAAAAAAAACATAACTAGGTTGTTGATTTTCATTATTCATTTGGGATAACGTACCGCATAAAACTCTCCGCCACAAACAAATTGAATTTCAAACCAATAATTTGTACCGAAAAGAAATGGCAAGACGCAATAACGTAGGTTTATAAAGGCAATTTTGCCAATAAGACGCCAACTCGGGGCTCATTACGATATAAAACCGAGCGAATGAAATAAAAAATATACTCTAAAAGCGTAAAAATTGTTTTGTAAACAAATTGATTTACTTAATCTTTGTTGTGGTCGCACACATATAGATACGTGTTTTGAATGCAAAAGAATATATTTATTGCCTATAACATTTTTATATAATTATACATAGCAATACTTTATACATAAGCAATATGTTTAAAAAGCGTGTATTTTTTCATATAAGATTTTTTTAAATTTAATTTTTCATAAGCCATTACATGTGCCTATATAGAGGCATAAGTTAAATAGTACACAATTGTATGGATAAATTTATTAAACATCATTTACACGTATTCTATATAGAAAAGAATAAAAAATTAATCATATGCTTTTCCTATATTACCTTTCATTGCTTGATGTTGTACTTTACTAACAATATAATACAATTAGTGTATGAGGAAGCTCAAAGTCGCTCGGCGAGCTTTGGAGCGGGCTACACCTCGATATTTCTCGGCATGATAAAGTTCGTAACAAAGATAATATTTGCACAAGAACAAGGAAACCAACATAAAACAGAAGATTACTAAAGTGGCAAAGGGCAGGCCATATACCTACCTCGTAAAAGCGATGACCGACGGGAAGACATGTTCTCGAGTGGCAGTATCGTACTGGCTATTGCAGTGTAGGCCTTCCCCCCACTAGGTGGAGTGTTTGTTATATGACTTGAAATGAAGCAAAGTAAGTAAAATACGCTATATAAGTCCCACTGCGAAGGTCCGACTAGAAAAGGTCTAGAAAAGGTATAGTATTTTCTACTACGCGACCCCACCACAGAATGAATCGAATAAGACAATACCACAGTGGTATTATCTTTAACATATATCATATATCCATAAAAAAGGTAAGTGCACTTCGATCTATTTATTAAACAAATCAAGCTCCTCAAGAAATGGGACAACCATTTCATTTATGGGAATTAAAACCCGCACACTGATGGATAATGCCATCATCACAAGAAGTGTATATGCGATAAATGTGGGTATCTTTACAACCAAAAATACAACATCATTCACGAGTACGTACGCTTAGATTCTCACATAATTTCGTTTTACACACGTGATCTACGAAGCTTTAATAGACCCAAAGGACAAATACTGAAGGCAAAGCCACTTACCTAATAAAACTGATTGCTTATTGTATTTAAAAAAAAATGTTATTTTGCACTGATTTATAAATGAAACTTTATTACTTATTTCAAAATAATTTATTAAAATAAAAATTAGTAAATCCATTAGGATTTAGTAATTAACGAACTGGCTAAAACCTTAACTTTGGATAATTCCAAAGTTAAGGTTTTAGCCAGTTCGTTTTCATAAATAATCAAGTATTAAAATATTTATTTACAACAAACATTGCTTTTTTTATAATGCAAATGAATATACCGGAAAAGGTGGACGGAATGCAAAAGGCATCTTTATACTTAGCTTCAGGAAAATCAGGAAAATAATTGCAAAATTCGCAGTAATACAGAATAGAATAATTATTTATTTTGAAAAATAAAACTCGAATAGCAATGCAATATGTTAATTTGATTTAATAAAAATATCAATAGCCCTATTAAAATTAAAACGGATAAAGCATAACATTTGCAAGCTGGCTGTTAATAATTTATTTTGAATAATAAAAACAGCAAAAAAAACGGGCCCCGCGTTCGAGTGATTTGTTAACTTAAACTCCACAGATTATAAACAAGCGCTCCGAAGCGGAATAAACTTAATGTGGAAATAATGAATTCGCCGCGAATCGTCCCGTCCCTTGTTTGTCTTTCAATTAGAGACTCCGGGGGGCGCCCTCTCATCCCCACCCCGTTTCTGTTTAAACAACGTAACAGAAGTCGCATCTATATTTAAGCAGGGACAGGAATTAAATCTTACGCCCTCCTGTACCCCGCGAATGTAATTTGCATGTAAAATATTTTTTTGGATAGTAAAGTGAGAATTAAAACACAATTCCCAAAAGATATAAGGAAAACGTTTTCGTATTGGCACGTTTTGTCCGATGTACCCAGATTACCACTCCGGTGGTTACAAAACGCAACAATTATGGCGTTTCCATGGGCAGTCTTTACTTTTTACTATTACTAGGCTCTAGGTGGGGTGTCATCTAATTGGAAATGAAAAAAAAAATATATTTTCTAAATCTTGCTGATATATTCGACCGTAAAAATAACGGGTATCTCTCAAAGTTCTTTAAATAGATTGTTTTTAATAAATTAAATAAAGTCTACAAGTTATAGCGTAAAATTCGCAATTTTGAAAAACGATGCAAAATTAGAACAAGCATATTTTTCTCGCTTTTGTTTAAAAACAGGCTGTAATTATACCCAAATTGCTCACAATGCAGAACAACATTATGACGCTTTCACATGAATAATGTACAAGTACGATTTATAGAAACCGGAAAGACCATTAAAAGACTTGGAAATGGCCGCCCAAGGTGCACAATGCACAACTAAACGAGAAGACGGCTATAAAATGTGACGACTTTCAGATACGTAGAGATTTTAATTGAACTGAATGCTGGTCCCTTTTTAGTGACTTTGGGTGCATATTCGATTTTTGTGTACGATAAAGCGCGGCACCACATTGCTTATTTGACCATTGTATATATATTCAAGATATCGGGAGTGGTCAGCTCGTAGCCCGGACTGTAGTCCCATGGAAAATGTATGGGACATGCTTGAGAGATATTTTAGATAACGCTTTCCAGCTAATACGTGTTGAAGAGAATGCAAAAAGCAGAAGTGGTGCTGTTCTTCAAGAAAGGTGACGCAATTCTCTTTTGAAGAACTATAGACCAATATCCCTCCTGAGCTGAATCTATGTTCTGTCTTCAAGAGTCACATCTTTAATCGTCCCATTTCCAGAATCGATGACTTGTATTCTCTGAACAAGCCAGATTCCGAATAGTCTTCAGTACCATAGATCCCATACATACATTTGCAGCAGATTACAAGGAAGACCACGACCTCACAGAAGACCGGCGTGAAGTGGAAATGTCCTCTCGTGAGTGAGGTAACCAGGGCCGACTTTATTAAAAGGTGGCAACACGTCTGCAACCAAGGTGTGGTGACCCCGGGTGTTGCAAATGTGCATGGGCGGCGGTTATCGCTTACCATCAGATGAATCTCCTTCTTTCATAAAAAATACTCTTTACGACTACAATGCAAGATGTTTCCAAGTGTCTGGATTGATCAAAACTTGTTATTAACATGGATGACGAATATACGAGAACATACTAATTCATCGCTGAAGGACCGTGGTACTATGCTCAATGACCTCAACAGTGTTTCGGACTTTAAGATGTACACAGAAGAGACGAAGATCACGTCTAACGTCCATGTCACGCCTACAGGGACTGTTGTTGGAAGCACTGTGTTGCACTCGAAGTTGGTGACGAGTATGTTTACCTAGGACAATTGTGTCCGGTTAAGTAAGTTCAACTTCAACGCAGAGTTTAATCAGCGAATACGACTCTGATGGGCAGTGTACAGGAAACTCCAGCATCTTTTCGTCCAATATCAGTCAATAGTTGTTTAAAGACTAAAGTCTTCAATCAATGTGTGTTGACAGTGATGACCTACGGATTCGTGACTTGGTAAGGACCATATGAGAGGCTCAATGGCACCCAGCGAGCTATGGAACAAGCCATGCTCGGTATATCAAAAGGTTATTGATATGGGACAGAAGATAAGTAAGCTCAAGTGGTTCAACAAGGTATGGGCTAACCCCATACCTTGTTAAACCGATAACTGATGTAGCTCAGGAACTTTCTTTGTGACAGACTGTTGGGGAGACCTATGTCAAACAGTAGACTCAAACGGGATGAAATTATGACGATAATGAAGAGAATATAAAACTTGTATGTATTTTCTTTTATCTATTAATAAGCCACCTTTTTTTTAAACTTTAAGATAAACTTACTTTAAGATAACATTATCCTGTGTTGTAAGGACATTTTACAAACATAAATTTCACGCCGACAAACACCCAGATGCGAAACAACTATCTGTGGGTCACACAAACAGTTGTCCCGTGTGGGAATCGAACCTACGACCCCCGACGCCGAAGCTGATACCTTGGCAACTGCGCCACGGAGTCATCGAATTCATGAGTCATCTTACATCTACGACATGACGGTGTCACGAATCGACTAGATACATATTTAAGGAACTATCACAATGATCTTAGCAACCCCACAGTTTTTTTTTGCCATACTTAACATAAAAAAAAACTATTAAAATATGATTTATCGGTTTTTGTTCCGACGCTCCTCAAATATGAAGAAAGAACAGTGATATTACTGAAATTTATAGTATATAATCTGATCGGGCTACATAAGGGAAGATCAAAACCAAAACTAGGCAGTGTCCGTACGTAAGCGCCTCAATTAATAAGTAATTCCACCGAATGTAGACAAATTAATACTTTTCTTTTATAAAGAATAATTCAAATTAACTTGTTTCATTGTTGTTCATCACTGTTCACTTTTCCATCGTCACGAACATCGTTCACGAATTACAATCGTCAATGGACTTTTCGGACATCCATGAGAATGCCGCGTGTAGACAATCTTTAAGAGATAGGGCTTTGCTTATTAAAAAGGTAAACAAAGACATGAAAGTGAATTGAGTGCCCTTTTTTGATCGAGAAATATAACTAATCATATAGGTTCGTCTCAAGAATTATATACAATACTTTCAAATATTGACGAACTAAAACAAATGTAAAAATAAAACAAATTTCACGCGACACGGTTCCAAGAATAATGAATGTCGTACAGCCAAATACAAATTTAAATACTATTAAAAAGCTGTCCTTCGCAACTTTTCGTTTAATTTCCTTTACAAATCGTCGAGTCAAAGGGTATTTTCGAAATATCAAACATTTTTCACCCCAGGAACAAGGTTACAAGGTTACGTCGTCAAGGCAATGGGAGGCTTAACCTTCGGTTCTCCAATAATCGTGGATCGATCCGACCCACATCCGTAATACCCAGTTGTTTTTATTATAAGTAATTGGCCTCAATTTGACACATCATAAACCATCTAAATTTAATCCATTTAATTTTCATCATCATCATCATTTCAGCCTGTTTGAGTCCATTTAATTTTAACTTTTCTTTTATGCTATTTTGTCTTTATTTTTTTACTTATTACGTTTTTCTGTTTTAAGTCCCAGTATTTTGGGTTGCTTTTAACGTATATTATTTAAAGTAATTAATTATTAGTTAATATTAAGAATATTTAAAAAATTTAGTTCTCACATTTCAAATAACAACATAAAATAATTAAAGTTCCATAAATTTATAATGGACTTAGTTATAAGAGAACTTATTTTTACTTTATTACTTTATAACGGACCGCATAACAATTATTCAGTCTATTATAAAAAATCGCACTAACATATTTTTTTTTTAATTTTGTTATTATTATTAATTTTCTTTTTCCACATTTTCATGCATTGTCATCCACTTCTGAGCTATGCGTTATGGTGCAAATTTCAAGTTTATAGCTCATCGGGAAGTAATTTAAAATCAATAACAAAATTAAACGCCGACAATCGCACAAGAAACCTATTTAATAAAAAAACGTGGTAAAAATAAATTAAATGATTACATATTATTATAAAATATTTTTGTTTTATTAAACCGTCTATGGGGGAGGCCTATGTTCAGCAGTGGACTCAAACAGGCTGAAATGATGATGATGATGATAAAACCGTTCGATGACAGTTATCAAAGATTATGATCAAAAAACATATTGATAAGCATCACCAAGTGGACATGTTAAAGACTATTGGGAAAAAATAGATTATATTACCTTAGTGCCTCGATGTTACACCAAGAAAAATCACAACAATACTTAAAACAGGGCCGCGGACATGTCAAAACCGGTAACAAAGCACATACGCGGCCTTCGAACCGCCACTGACGACTAAAAACCGGTTGTGCCCGTCCGCCAATCGCAACCACGCCCTAGCTCCTCACTCCCGCCTACTGAAACTGTGCACGTCCAATGGAGCTCCCTCTAAAACCTTATTTACCGGTAACTCCCGCCCGCCCTCGCCCTCCCAACTTATCGATTGGACGAGCCCGGGGACTTATTTAAACCGGGCGAACTGCTGGATTAATTTTGTGATTGAAATTACAAGCATTATTAAGTTGTTCGCGCCCAAATCGTTCGATTAAAACGTACGACGATTGTGCGGTGTTTCGTGTATGTACGGTCGCCATGTTTGTTTTAATGCGGTCACAGATTAAATAATGCGGTTGTGATGTGACCGAGGTATCTTGTAAATAGTTCCGCATTACAACTTATGGGTTGCTGTTTTCCAGTTGTGCAGTTTTATGCATATGGTACAATTTTCAGTTGTCTAGTCGATTTTTTTTAAATAAAATAATTGTTTTAAACGTCTGTAAAATAATAAGGGATAAAGATTTTGTAATGTTTTAATTTTATTAATATAATAAATAGAAATATTTAATTTAGAATTAGAATTACATTCTTTAAACATCAATATTTAACGAGTTATCAAATTTTCCAAAATAAAGAATTTTAGAACCCTTACGTATAAACCTTAAATTTAAAGTTCATTTGTAACGATCACAAAGCATATGAATGGGTTGAATGAAATTAAAAGAGACAAAACATACTGTTAGAAGGAGAGGCATGTAATGCGGCGCTGTGACAACGAATGAAAAAGTCTGAATGTATGAATCAGTCAGATGTAGTTGTATAGGATGTTACAAATTTTGTTTCTTTTTCACTTAATTAGTTTGTTTGAAAAATATTTTTTTTAATTATGGATTTTTTTAACGTTAATATTTTTTTATGATTATTGGCAAGTAGCGTTAGACGTGTGTTCATTTATTGTCGCATTGGTAAGGCACGCTGTATGTATTTATCTAGATAATTAAAACAATGTGAATTTTGATTGGTTTAATTTTTTTATTTTGACAAATTAGTTTCCTCGTAAGTTATAATACCTAAAAAACTAAAAGGTAATAAAACAAAAATTTCTAAGTAGGTTTTACATTCATTAAAAATAAAAAAAATAAAGAAAAAATGTTATATGCTAGTTTTTTTCTAATAAAGCTTAAAAGTTATTTTTATAAATTTATATAATCTACTGTCATATTTCGTCAAATTAAACCTAAGAAAAATAGTAAAAATAGAGTTTATAAGATAACCATTAATTGATGAAGACACAGTTGCTGAGTTATTTGGGTACGACGGCGGCGGTCTATTATAATGGAGCAAAATTTAGGAAATGATAAAGGTTAAAAAATATAGGTTTTGTTATACTACATCGTATCTACGTTAATATTTACGTCAAACTCCTCTACAAGACCATGTTATCTAACTCGAACATTGTGTTGCTGTTTATACCATATAATACTAGACATTTTAACACTTGTATATATATTTTAAACATTCTAAGATTGCCCATGGAAACTAGTTAATTAAATCTTCCATGCCGTTAATTAGAGCGTAATTGTAACGTAACGAACTTTACAGCGGCAATTGACATCAGCAGAAATGCGTAGCGCTACGAAATTCTACGAGAGGTGTTAAATCTAACTAAAGGTTCGCGACTACAATAAATTTTCCTTACAAACATGGTGATATGGAGCTTTTTGTAAATGTCTCTCAAGGCAGAATTTTAAGTCTGTTTGGGTGAAATTATAGATTAATTCATCAAAACTCAAATTAACTTTAGAAATGTTTCATTTCCTTCTTCCTTCGTTTATATTACTACAATTTTCATAATTGAAATCATGCACAATGTTATTTTTATATTGATTAATTAAAGGTTTAAATTGTTTATAGTGCTAATCTTTGCACTTAAGAT
The DNA here is from genome assembly GCA_933534255.1 of Iphiclides podalirius. Lineage (NCBI taxonomy): Eukaryota > Metazoa > Arthropoda > Insecta > Lepidoptera > Papilionidae > Iphiclides > Iphiclides podalirius. The sequence continues at coordinate 4,426,838 of OW152831.1, read as the reverse complement.
TGAACATTAAAATATGTAGAAAAAGTGCGAAAAGATTGTCACCGCTGTGGGAATCGAACCCACGTCTTCGGCATTCGCGGCCTGACGCTCTAGCCACTGAGCTAAACGGCTGATTGCCACACCGACGAAAATCTTAACGTATTCATCTACATTGTTTTCTTAACATTTGAAGCAATGCCATCTATTGTTATATCCTTTCCAGTCCTCCTTGTCTCCAAAGATTGTCTCCAATCTTTTCGCACTTTTTCTACATATTTTAATTGTTGTTGCATGAATTAGTCTGTTACTGTAAAAAAAAGCCCAAACATGAGACCAATTTTACTAGTAGGCGATCCGTTATTCATTAAACTTTTTCGTGACACCCCACTATGCCGCTACTCACATCTAAAATCGAACACATTAAAAAAGCAATCGCAACCCGTAAAATGCCATCGAGATAGGCAAACGCCCCGCTGCTGTTCGGCATAAAGCAAGTGCTGAAAAAATCCGGTGTCATAATAAACGATTGGACCGTCTGCCGGGTCGGCTTAGCCCTCAATTATAAAATTAAGCCGCGTTGAAGGGTTGCTCGCCCCCGTAGCGACGATTTACGAGCTAGTGCGGAGCGTTTTCTATCGATATCGATGGTTGGATTAATATACAAGTATGGTGATTATGATTTCGTATGTTCAACGGAACATTTTAATTGTTCGTCTGAATGCTGGTTTAATTTATTCTGCTCTCTTCGACAGGTAGAGTCGACAAGTAATTATGTGAGAATATGAATAAAAGTAAATGTTAATCGGCCAGGATGTTCACAAATTGTATAGTATAATAATTTTATAATGACATCATTTCAGATTTAATAATTCATAAATCTTACAACTACACTCGATAAATTTGGGAAAATTTCTTTTTTGTACGTAACGTAAATTTTTATTTTGCCTTCCAGAAACACTATCACTGTTACTATTATAATATTAAAAAAGAGCATACTTTGATATTATTCATAATCAATAATATTAATAATATGAGTTATATGTTAAAAATGTATTAAATTACAGTAGTAAAAAGGGTTACATTACTTTATTTCACATTTGTTAAAAAATTTAATTGTGACTTTTGCACCTTTGAAGATTATTTTCTTTATAAATATGAATAATGAAGACATTATATATATTCTGCTTCTTCATTGTTAATTATATCTTTTATTCTGATGTCTGTGAATGATGTACGATACGAAATGTCACAAAAATTATATATAATAAATCGTTTAAATCAAGGTAAGTTCTTAAACGTTACATCACTAGCTGTTCAATGCTCAATACTGATATAATGAAGTGTTGTCACGGTGCACGCCGCACGCCATTATGCTACGTCGACATTGTTTGCATTGCGCGCTGACCCTTGCGTAGACGATAACTAACAGATTCTGTTTTCTCCCTTTGACGCCATACAACTGATTTCCTATCGCACTTATGATACACCGTTCTATTTTTGAACATTCGATCGATTTATAATCTTGTAAATATACATAAATACTCTCTTTTAGGGATAAGTTTAAGATTTGTACCATAATATGTGGTACGATAATGTTGAAGATAACGTTTTTGTTCAGATAGTTCTCAACATTGAGTTTAAATTTTTGACTGTCATTCGCAGTGATGAAGAAGCAGCATTCACGGTTGTTTTAAATAAAACGCGTACTTCACTATTCGTGATATTTTCTTTCCTCGTGAGAAATAATTAATTAGTTAACTAATACTTAAAGCACTGCATTAATTGCTCTCATATCGGATGATATCGCTATAGAGGCATGGATCAATTTGATCTTTAATTTTGAAAATACAGATTAAACAATTCTGTTACAATCTTTTCTCTTTTTTAATAACTTAGGGATGGAGTGGACGTCCTGTGCAAATGTTCGGGAAGACGATAGATGCAAGTGGCATCTGTGGGAGATAGGCCTGTCAGCAGTGCACTCTAACAGGTCGAATTGATGATAATGATTTCTGTCAAACGTGTCGTTTGTTGTTGAAATATGTGTTCTGCTTGCAGGATGTGGCTCTATTTTAAAATGTGCATATAAATGTTTATATTTATGAAAGTGTATCATTCGGTTTATGAATCAGATAAATTACAAAGAAACTTCGTTTTCTAGTTTTTCACTGCCATTGTCACATCGCTGAATGTGGGATTTCAGTTCAAAATTCATCAATACTAGAAGTTAAATTATAAACAAGAGAAAAACTTTAATTAAATAAGACATTTACTTATTTAATTAAATGATTTGTAACAATAAAAAGAAAACGCATTAAAATCGTGGTAAAAGTAAAAAGTAAAGTAGGTAACAAGCTCGAGTAAAAACCTTCTCTGTGCAGAGTTTATAGTCCACCACGCGACCCCACAGCGGATGTTTGGTTCTTATATCTTAAATATGCAGGTTTCCTTTTGATATTATCCTTTGGTGATCTCGCACCGGGATTCCAACTCAAATAGGTCGAGTATTTTGAATCATAAGTATCACTCTCTCGATCGAAAATAAAATCGACTATTAATTAAAATAGGAAAATATTATCCATCTCTAGCGTTAGGAAAAACGAGATGCTATAACTACAAGATAGTTAAATAAGCGAGACCAAATTATTATGCCGACCTTCAATTTGCTCGATGCTCAGCCAACCCTCCGCACAAAAAAGGGGCCAATTAAACGATACGTCTTAATTCCGACTCCATTCAAGGCAGATCATTAAAATGTAAACAACCGAAAGCTAATCCTCAATTAATTGGAAACTCATACAGATTACATACCAAATCATGCGTTTGTGCGTATGGCTGGGTGCAGTGCGGCTAGTGAAAGCACCTTTTGTTTGAATGAAAATTCTTTTTATGAAAACTTTTGTTCAATACAGCAGTTTTAATATTTTGTACTACCACGACAAAGTGTATTGTAATAGTAATGGAGACGATTTATTTTACTTCTTATTTTAGAATAAGAACGCTGACTAATTTCTACAGGTCATGGTCGGCTAACATCGCACCCCTCTTGAAAAGCGATCTATATCAATAGGTTGGCTCAGAAGCAGAAGTCTAGTTTTCATATTATATACTGTTACTAGTTTCTGAAAACGTCCCAATTTATATAAATACTTAATAGTTATGGAATACAAACATATAATGGAAGCTTTTATTAGAAATCATTTATTACATATATATTTATATTTAATGATATAAGCTACGTTTTTTTGGAACGGCCGCATACCTCCTTGGAAGCAAACACCCATATCAGAAACAATTATAAATGTGGATCGTGTGGAAATCGAACCTACGTCTCTCGGTCCCGAAGCCAATAGCTAATAACTTTACCGACGATAACTCGTTATTTTATTAATTAAATTAAATAAGTTTATTAATAGTACTATCGAAATTATTAAATATCTCTTAAAATTAGTTGTTTGTTCAACAACATAAATCCAATATAGGTACAGATGTCATTTAATTATTCTTGCATCTTTTGCTGCACACCATAAACTCTCACCACATCCTGGGTTGACTGATAGAGAATACCTTTGGGCATTAAGTCCATCCTTTGTTACTTTGTTTTGCTTAAAGTTGGCAACAAAGATTAAATAAAAAAAATATGTTTAACACATGAATTACAGTACCTACGGTAGAACGGGAACCTACGGGTGTTGGAAATATCAATGGGCGATGGCTATCCCAGGTGAATCGCCATCTCGCATTGCACCTTCTCACAAAAAGAAAACTTCGTCGTTTATGAACCGATTTTAAAAATTCTCCTTGCATTCGGTTCGGCTGGGCTCTCCTCAAAATCAAACAGCAAATAAAAGGATATAACAGTGGATGCGCCAAGCATTGCTTCAAATGCCATTGTAGATAAAGTACATTGTGAATTTCGTAAGTGAGGCATTCAGCCGTTAAGCTTAGTGGCTAGAGCGTCAGGGCGCGAATCCCGAACACGTGGGTCCGATTCCCACAGCGGCGAAAAACTGTTCGTTCCTTTTTTCTTCAAATTTTAATGTTTAATCTTAAGTGCATAGATTAGCACCATGAACAATAAATTTCTAAATAGAAAATGTACAGTCAGCAAGATATTTTTTTTTTTTGTTGTCACACGTATTAGACTAATATTATTAAAATGTCAGCTTAATCACTTCGAGGTTAGGCACCGGTTGCAACCCGAAACTTCCGGGCTGGGCCCTTCATTAACTAATCTGTTGGTTCAAAGGGAATTAGCTTATGACTTCGGTCGAGTGACGTGTGTCGTGTTTATATACGAATTACTCCGAAGTATGCCATTCCAGTTAGGATAGAGGACGGTTTGGGGATCGTGAAGCGGCTAGGGGTGAACAAACCGCATTTTTTATTTATTTTAAATACATTATGTTTACCAATTGACATATGTATTCCGCGGAGATGACAATGGGATAAATGTTTTATGTGTCTAAATGGTCATTAGTAAATAAACGTTATTTCGTGTCGAAATTTTGAAATAAAAAATAACCTTACTATCACGTTATAATTAAAATACGAGTCTTGACTGTGCGGAAAGAAACATACACAGACTTTGCTAAGAGCATTTATTTTTAACCCCACCTGCTAAAATTACTAAACCGATCTCATATTCAGACGAAATGGGAGAAAAATCTTATTCCATATTCTTACAGAGAGAAAAATAAAGACAACAAAAGACGATTTTTGATTTGATCTTAAAATATTGTATGATAAACAATATGTTTATCATACAATAGTTTAAGGAATTTATTATATTATAAAAGAATCGCCGGAGATTCAACGCTGAGGCTCGTGGTTCGATTTCCACATGGGACAAGTATTTGTGCGATAATTGTCCCAATGAGGGTGGACGTCAAGCAGGCGGCCAGTCGCAGTCGTAAAAAACATAATCAAAACCACTAACAAATGTGAAATGAACACACATCAAATTAATTTACCTTAATTTATAAAAATAAGTACTTTGAATTCTTTTAATATCGAAGAAGGCTAACGCGAATTAAACAATGTGAAATAGGTAACGTGTTAGTTACGGTGGTAGGGCCACGCAGCAGCCTCGGCTGTAGCACGCATGGGCAGTCCCGTCCGGGTAAGTACCTCACAGAAGACCAGCGTAAAGTGGAAGTATGAAAAATACTTTCGCGTTTCGTCTGGTGAGTGAGGTAGCCGGAGTCCAATTTTCAAAAGGTTGTCAACGCATCTGTAACCCTCGGGTGTAGCAGATGTCCATGGGCGGCGGTATTCACTTACCATCAGGTGAACCGTCTGCTCGTTTGGCAACTTTTCACATAAAAAATAAATAAATCTATAAAACGTTTAATTACGTTTAAACTCCCTAGATTTCGCACACTGCGGCCACCGTGGTCACCAAACAGACGGAGTCGTTCCGAGACCTAATTCCTTAATGACTATGACACTAGAACTTGTGTTCAACAAAGAATTTCATGATACAAGCTATACAATAGTGACGTGTGTTCCGTGGTAATCACGTAACGAGCAACAAACAAGGCAAATTGCTTTCAGAGCGGCGTACATAACAATGCCCCGGCCTAACGTTGTCAGACATAACTAAAAGTGCGAAGGCACTACTACAACGGGGCTCTAGTTAATTGAATACCGCACCGCTAACACGATTTCTCGAACGTTCCTCGATTTAGCAGTACAATGGTCGTGTCTTTTTTTGACGTTTGAAGGTGGCAAGCGAGTTGGCGGTTCACCCATAAGGTGCTTAAAAGCAACACGGTTGCAGATGCGTTGCCATCTTTTAATAAAGTGAGCCCCGTCTACCTCATTCGCCAGACGGAACGCAGAAGTATAAAACACTCAATCAATCAATCAAAAATTTTTATTCAAATAGACGCTTGCGCGTTCTTATGAATCGTCAAATTTTACATAAAACATTACACATAGAGGTTCGTAAGGTACCCACACACTTCCACTTCACGCCAGTCTTCTGTGAGGTCGTCATACTTACCCGGATGGATCTGCCCATTCGTGCAACAGCCGAAGCTGTTTGTTGCATAAACGTTTTCAACCACGTGAACTGTGCTTTATCATATATATATATATCATATATATATATATATTATGTACATAAAGTAAAAGAAAAGGTAATTGTAGTTACTTGAAAATTTTCAGCATCTCTCTAAAAGCGTAGTAAACAAATAATATTTTAATAAATATTCACTGCGAACCCAAAATTTCACACCTTCATCCTTTACGAGCATTCTAAAATATCGTTTTGAATTGTCCTTGTAGTCAATAAGTTGGTGTCGATGGTAGGGGTCCTTGAACTGGTAGCACCGGCGCGGAAAGTTAAAACGAGACGCCCCCCCCCCCCCCCCCCCCCCCGCAGCCACCACCCGCCAGGCCCCACCCCTAGCCCAGACAATGCGGGGAAATGGAAATTTTGCCGGAATTAATTAAGGCTGCCCATACTTAGTTATTTAAACAATTCTTATAGCGATCGAGAATCTTGTCTTTTTTGTCACGGTAGTCTGTGACTCGCTTTACCTTTATCATTAAAATCTTTTTAGGCAATCAATATAATTATGATGGTAAAAATATATAAGTGATGGCCGCATTTCTGTGAAAACCGTATTCTCATTACCGATGGAATCTTGTCGCAAATGTACACAATACTCAGCGTATTCTCCGCTAAAACACCGCCTAAACTCCTTCGGTCTCCCCAGTTAACTTTATGAACGTTTTAACTGTGTTAGGGCCACACAAAAGTTTTCAATGTTGCTCGAACGGACCTGCTGTTCGGAGAAGTACCACGATTTCACAGAAGGCCGGCGTGAAGTGGAAGTGTTATACTTCTGCGTTTCGTCGGGTGAGTGTAGTAAGTAACGGGAACTCAATTTATCAATAGGTGGCGACGCATCTGCCACCCTTCCACCCGTCAAACTCATGGATAGTCCAGTACCATGGGTAAATAAAGTCAAATATTTAAGTGTCGTTCTTGGCTCTAAGCTAAACTTCAGTCAGCACGTGACTCGGGTAAAGAATCGGGCGGCCTTCGTACTCGACCGCCTATATCCCTTAATAAATAAAACGTCGAAAAACTCCCTTCGGAACAAGGTGACTTCATATAAGTTATCTTTTTTCTTAGTTATCTTTTATAAAAACATTGCCCTTACTTTAGGATAACATTATCCTGTGTTGTAAGGACGTTTTACAAACATAAATTTCACACGGACTAACACCCAGATGCGAAACAACTATCTGTGGGTCACACAAATAGTTATCCCGTGTGGAAATCGAACCCACGACCCCCGGTGCCGAAGCCGATACCTTGGCAACGGCGCCACGGAGTCATCAAAATATATAAGACCCCTAATATCATGTACGCGAATCCGATTTTCGCGCATATTGCACCGTACAAACGCAAAAGTACCAAAGCAAGTACACCGACTTGAGGTCATCTAAAATCGATTTTTACGCAGAGCTCGGAAGCTCCGTGGTTCATGCAGCATTGACTTACACGTAGAGTTAGAGTCGCTCACCATCGCTCAATTCTCGTAGTCGGCGTCTCACCGCTTCTTCGAGTCCGCCGCTGCGCATCCCAATCCATTAGTCGTAGGTGCCGTAAACTACAGACCCCTACCGCTAGGTATGCTCCGCCAGTAATGGCTTAGACAGCGACACGTTCTCGATTTCCCTGACGATGAGACGACTATCGCTTTATAAAGCCAAGTGAGTACGGCAAACATATACTAGGTTCCGCCACGTACCTGGCAGGTTTTGCTCCGTTAATGATAGAAGCGTTGCTGTTACTTCCGCCACTTCTTCCCCTAGTGCCAACGCTTTCCGATGTGGTAGTAATGGTAGAATTTCTCCTAGTCTAAATAACTATTTAGAACTAGAAACATTAATGAATGTCCCTTAGATTTCCATTTCAGCAACATCCCTAGTCTAAGCTCGCGCCGAGATTGTAATAATCATGTCTTACTAATGGAGGACCTCTGGTGCCAGAGGGCATTAAAGAATAGAAGCCACTGATCCGTATTTAGTAAGCGATAATCAGCTCGTTATTCCGTCACTTTGGAGGCCGCCTCCCGGCGCGTCGTCGCTTGCCGGCCATTTGTCAAAATTACCGACGGCGTGGAATAACAGGGCGTCCGTAAACAACGGCCTCTTGTTAGCTGCCCATTCCCTACGCCTCATGCATTTTTATGGCTCTCCCCTTGTCGGGCGCGTGGCGGCTTCTGCCGACGTGTTCGCGCACGGCATCCATGTCGGGACAAAGGTGCGCTGACTTCGTCTCAGCGCTTTAGCGACAAGCGACAGGCACGGTATTGCTTAAATGTAATCTTTTACAGTCAATCAATTTGACGTAGAGTCTGTCACATATGATTTAAAATATTTTTTCGAATAAATTATTCATTGTAAATTGTCGAGACAATAAAATAAACACTGTCTCGCCTGTATGACATAAATAACAATACCTACATAAAATATGTATCGCATATGTCTGTACCAATAAAACGGTGAAAGAACAAACTGTTGCAGTGGTTTCGAGGATTACCCCTCACATAAACATATAAACAAAATATAAGTATAGCAGATATTTGTGTTCCACCTCTTGAAGTACGATATTTTTCCCAGAATTTTATATAAAACAGCGTTCGTTTTTCTGGAATCTGGTTCAAAACATTGACCCAGATTCATGAAGGTAAAAAAAAATCTTTCTTCAAAGTATTAACTTCTGGTTATTTAAAAGATGGCATGCTCTTTACCTTATTAGACGTAACATGTTGAAAAATACAACAAGCTAACCTGATTAACAAGTCACAACTCACCCTAGTCTAGGTTGTGGCTTAAGTGGTTCTATTTCTATATAGTCTGTGTAGGGCCTGTACAGATTATTTGAAATGGAACTACTTTAGCTAAATATCGCATTAAAATATGTAGAAAAAGTACCAAAATATTGTCGCCGCTGTGGAAATCGAACCCACGTCTTCGGCATTCGCGGCCTGACGCTTTAGCCACTAAGCTAAACGGCTGATTGCCACACCGATGAAAATCTTAACGTCTTTTATCTACATTATTTTTAAGCATTTGAAGCAATGCTTGGCGCATCCATTGTTATATCCTTTCTAGCATACAAACAATTTCGAATATCGTCTTACAACGATAATTCGAAAGAGAGATGTCGCCATTGCTTTTTATAAAGTTTTAAATTTTTTTGCGGTGCTAATCTCTGCACTGAAGATTAAACATTAAAATATGTAGAAAAAGTCCGGAAATCGCAATCAAATGTATGGAAATATTTTTCCGCTTACACCATTTAAAGTAATATTTTATTCTTTATTAATAATTAGATGGCAGATAGTTATATATTTATAAATTTAATTTGAATATTATATAAAGTAATGAATTTTATTTTATAACTTTTTAAATTTTTTCACTGGCATATATGATATACAGCGGCCTGATTAAATTAATTGGGGACAGTATAAAAGTATTATTTAATTTTTATTCACCCAAAAACCGGTGGACTCTATATTCAGGTCATAAAATAAACTAAAAGAAAAGTTAATAGCAACTGAACGAAACAAAAAAAAAATAATTTTACAAGAGGATAAGGCATAGAAATGTTTTTTATTACTTTTTTTTCCTCAGAACTTCCTCATTTATGCACCGATTTCAAAAACTATTTTTGTTTTGGATTCCATTTAGCTCCCACGTGGTCCCGTATTCCAAAATTAATAGTGAGTGAGATATTCGAAGTCGGTTTTGTTTGCCAGCCTTGATAACTCGTTGTACGGGCGCCCGCTTTTAAATCCATACACACGAGCAACCCCGGTGCCGGCACCAAAGAAATTTTTAATTTTATGCACTGAATTATCGCGTGCTCAGCGGTGAAGGAAAACATGGTGAGGAAACCTGCATGTTTTCGAAATAATAAAAATTATGTCGAAGATATGTGAAGTCCGCCAACCCGCAGTGGGGCCGCGTGGTGGACTATGCCCTGATACCCTCTGTACAGAGGCCTTCGCCCAGCAGTGGGACATTTATTACTTTACATTTACTTTCTTTTAATTTTGTTTACTACGATTTTCTATTTGTATCTAGATATTTTTCTACAGTCAGACAGAACGGATAAATATTGCTTGTGATAACGATAGATATTACTTGTGAGGAACCGATTGAAAAATACGCGGTCGTTAAGCAATATGGGCGTGTAGCGAACGCAGCCGCCCGTGTATTGTATACGATTCGCGGAATTTCCTAGGGGGTCGCTGGAAATTTGCGGCGGAAAAAATATCACGCTCCACTGGAGGTATTTCATCGCGGCCGGTAGGGTTATGCCCGATTACGATCTCTTAATTTACAACCGAATCGGATATCGGGACAATTGCTTCGTTAGTTTTTTTTTTTTATTATCTATATCTACTATCGGTTTACATGTTATGATTCAGAGCTCCCGAATAAACTTCATTTCAATAGCGAATTGAATTGCGAGGAATTTTTGTCGTATCCAATTCACAAAACTGAATTGTTTATGTGCAGGTAGCAATTGCTTGGAGAAATTTATTGCTGAAAATTTATATAATTTCGCACCCGCCATCAGTTAAAAGATTTTGTTTATTCATCACTATGAATAAACAAAATCCTTAAACTATAGTTAAATTTTTAAGCTATCGCATTGCTTTTACCGCGGGCTTTGAGCGCGGCGATCGAATCAAGAAATCCCGTAACGCAAAGAGTACCACAGTTTTCATGATATAACCGCTTAGCGATATAACCGCCGTCCATTAACATGTGCTACCCCCGTATGGTTGCAGATTCGTTACCTATTAATAAAGTGGGCCCCGGCTACCCCACTCACCAGACGAAGCGCAGAATGTTATACTTCTTACCCTTCACGCCGGTCTTTTGTGTGGTCGTCGTACTTATCCGGACGGATTTGCCATTCTACATAACTATATATTTTGTCAACTTGTATATCTACATTTAGATTTCATATTATATTTAGATGAATGTTAAATTTTTTTTTTAAATTGAGAAAACTTGTTAAGGTATATATTTGTTAGGTGTCACTTTAAATTAAATCAATAAAAATCAAGTCGTAAGTTACAATAACAACTTCTTATTGAGAATGTCACGTCAAAAACTTGCATAATGAATATGAGATTTAGCATTAATAATTAAAAATTTCTCACGTAATCCAAAACATACATGTCTTAGACATAAGCAAGTCTTTAAATTTAATTTCCATTTCCCAATAGTATTATCATATTGTTAAACTACACTCACAATCTGTATTGTATCACCAAGAAGATTTATTTACTACGTGAATGTAAATTCATAATACTTACTAATACCATCATAATACGCAATAGTGAACTTGTTATAAAATGGAATTCGCCGATTCGTACAACCCTAAGCGCGGCTGTTATTAATAATGGCGGCATATTACAATTCAATTTGTGCGGCCCGGCGGGCGTCCATAATCCCCGCCCGTAATCCTGCAACAGATAAACTACGCACAATTATATTAAAAGCGAACATGAAAATTTTACGAAACCAATCGACGTATCGCTCTCAAATCGTCCGCATGTCGACATCAGCAGTTTACCAGTCAGCTGATTACGTAATGGAACGATTTATAAAAGGAATTCCCGGACGATGTTCCGCGGAGTAAGTACCGGTGTTTCGAATCAGAATTTCTCAACGGTGTTAACATTGTCAAGGATTTTTTGATTAAGTATATTTTTATTATATTTCTTTCGCTTCGTCTAGATTGGCGAGTGATGATCAATCGCCGCCGAAGCTTAATACCATCTAGTATTAAGTTACAGGCGGAAGCTATTTCTAACACCTCTCTTCCTCCTCGCCCTTATCTAACCTCGAGTTCGGCACAAATGTCGAGTCTGTTGCTTGTAGTTTTGGCTAGGTTTTTACGACATGCCCGACGTCAACTGCTTGCGAACGAACGTCCAAATCCAAAACAATTATCTATGGGTCGCACAAGTGTACTTGTCCCGTGTGTGAATTGAACCCAAAACCCCGGTTACGAAACCAACAGCTTAGCAACGTGTGCCGCCAAGTCATCAGGTAATCCCCAACATGCTGCCACTTATTATATCCTATTCACTGTTGTGGGACTACGCAGCGGGTTACGCTGCTGTTGCCTGAATAGGTATGCCCGGGGAAGTACCGCGATTTCACAAAGACAGGCGCTATGTGGAAATATTATACTTTTGCTTATAATCCAGTGAGTGAAGTAATCGGGCTGTTCTCTTTTAAAGGTTGGAAACGTATCTACGACCTCATAAGAGTTGTAGGTTTCTTTGGACGGCGTTAATCACATCTAAGGAACTGCCTTTTCACGCAAAAAAGCGGAAGAAGCAAGTAGCAGCTTCTACAGCTGCATAATCCAATACAGCGGTGAGTGACGTCACCGGAGTTGGCGGCCTATAGACATTTGCAACACCCGGAGGATTTCAGATGCGTTGCCAGCTTTTGGGCCTCAGTTACCTCGCTCACCAGACGAAACGCAGAAGTATAACTCTTCCACGTCACGGCGGTCTTCTGTGAGGTCGTGGTAGTTTCCCTTACGAACCTGTCAACTCGTGCAAGTCTTGTATGACCCTACCACAACTATGTTTATGTTTATGCACACCAGGGCTACCATATGCTTGTTTGCCAAAACATCACTTTTAAAATGTATTACAGTATTGCTTGTTTAAATGATTTACGGAACTTATATTATATTGTATTCAATACATTCAGTGTTTACATCAATTTATGTATAAAGATGAACAAATACGGAATACAACAGCCAACTGTAACTTACCGTAATCCTTTTCTGAGAGGCTTTCCTCGAGGCGACGCTCCGAAATCACTCATGTAATTACTCGCAAGTGGCGGACTCGGGCAACGAATCCAACGGACCGACAAATAGTGTTACGCACTTGCGCTAAACCCATTACACGGGGGTTCGATACGCGAACTTTGCAATGAAAAACATCGCAATCGCTGCTGATACTTTGGATATTTTAACCGTAAATAATAAATCCTTAACATAATTATAATTTCTTCAATTCACGTGAATACTGTACATTTGAATATGACAACCTTGCAGATTTCATTATACTCTTAAATACCGACATTTCCAATATTTTACCGTATAAATAGTAACGGGACAACTACAAAGTGTAGGTAAGAGAACAAAACTGAGAAAGTGCCCACAAAAATGTACATAATAAGGGCTCAATGAATAACCAGAATAGAGCTAATGTAGCATAAGAGTAAAACCTGAAGTTACCGGTAGTAGATGAGGTGAAATGCCCCCCACAAGGAAATTAGTAAAATCCGAATGAGAATATTTTTATATATGGAGTGATACGCTTGACGTCACGGAAATCCCAATGAAATTTCCTTTCTAGTTAAAGTTTTTTTTTTTTAATTTAAGAAAATACGACAGGATAAAAATAATCTATCGCCCGGTTTCTGAAACATTGATCATCGTATAAGTTAACTATTTAGCAGTCAAATGGCTTTTCAAATGTTATTTGAGTTGCCAAAAGGATTGTTAAGTTCTCTCAAGCTCTCTGAATTGATCAGAATGATATTCTTAACTAGCGGTGCCCGCGACTTCGTCCGCGTGGAATTTTAAATAAAAAAGTAGTCTTAAATAAAAGTAGCCTAAGTTACTCCTTATTACATCAGCTATCTGCCAGTGAAAGTCCCGTCCAAATCGGTCCAGCCGTTTCAGAGATTAGCCGGAACAAACAGACAGACAGGCAGACCAAAATTGTAAAAAAAAATTTTTTGGTATATGTACCGTGTATATATCCATATGCATTTAACAAAAAACGGTTATTTTAATATTACAAACAGACTCTCCAATTTTATTGATAAGTCTAATAATAATAAACGACATCTCTTGGCTTAAGAAAGAACGTAATTATAAAGCCATTCTATTTTGCCAATAGATGGCAAAGTATTCTACCTTCTTGAAATTAAAATGTGCATTGTTGTTTCTTTACAATAAAAATTTCTTTGTTTAGGTGTTAAAAAAAAGAATAAATATAATCTTAGTTAAATTTAAAAATAGAAATAAAAATCCTAATATGGCAATTTTTACGGGGATTTCCTTACACGTAAAAGAACTGGCGACTTGTACGAGGTATTTGTAGTCGTGTCACAGTACAGTGATGGCAAGTGAAAATAAGATATCGACATTTATCGTTTATATTTTTAATTTTTAAACAGTATCAAATAATATGTAGCAATGATTATTTGTCAATAATGATTACTATTACTACATTTTATAAAACAAAGTCATCCGCCGCGTCTGTCTCCTCGTGATAAACTCAAAAACTACTGCACCGATTTTTATGCTGTTTTCACCATGGATAGAGTGGTCTTCGAGGAAGATAAGGAGAATAATAATCCGTCAGGGAGCTTTTAACGAACACCCTTTAAGATGTAACAAAATAATGTATGGCGGATTTGTGTCTCGTATAGATATAGATCTACAGCAAAGTTTGCCATGGCATATGTCTTCTTATGGATCTCTTAAGGATAACATACTATATCCATATTAATAGGTACTTTAAAAATTCAGCAATTATCAAGCGGTAATTGGAAAGCTATTAACACAAATACAGTATTAATTCTTAATATCATTTTGAATAAGTTAAACGAATATCTTAGTAGTAATCGCAAAAAAAACGGACGAGAGAATGAAATTCAAGCACCTCGCTTCGCTTGATGCAACCGCCGACACTCGGCTCGCACCGTCTTGCCTACTGTTTATCCCTGGAATAGGTTCCCATAGGTTGCAGGAACGGTATCAAAATTTTATGATTACATGTAGTCGCAATAACCGACATCCACGTGGGCGAAGCCGCGGGCATCAGCTAGTTGACTATAAAATATGGATATATCGTCATGTTTTGCATGATTGTTTGTAAAGTTCAAACAACTATATATATAGTTATATATAATTCTTCTAATTCCTAAACGGCCGGACCGATTTTAATGAAATTTTTGTGTGTCTTCATGTCGATTCGAGAATGGTATAGATTCACAATACGGTTCACTATTTTTTTTTAATTTATAAGTTGTTGTCTAATTTAAGTGGTCTGTTGGGTCGTTATAATAAAAATGTTTATGGGTCAATCTTGTGAAGGAACGACGCAATCAATATGAATCTAGTGTTGCGTTAAAAAAACATATAGAATTTTGTTTCAAATATCAATTATTTTTCACCATATTTTTCCACAATTTCTCACCACGCCCCGGGTTGACTAGGAGAGAATGCCAAAAGGCATTAAGTTCGCCTTTTGTAATTCTTTTTATTTAAAGGTTGCAATAAAGTAATAAATATTTCAATAAATATTTATTAAAGTAAAAAAAAAAAATAAATATTTTGTACCCTAGTCCAGCAACATCAACAATAATCGACATCAACCCATCTCAACAGGAAGTTAGATTCACATAACAGAGTACTTAGTGCTGAGTGTCATTAACAATGTTTGTTTGACCGTGTTACTCTAATTAAGCATAGAGTAACTTATTATAGGAGTAAAGTAAAAGTGCTATTAAGTAACAGCAGCTCGTGTTCAGTTATAAGTTGTAACGTTCACAACGTAGTCTTTCTTACAGTGAAGTGCGCCTATGTTCAAATAAAAACAACAGTGCCGTCTTTGTAAGTACACAATTATGCTAATATAATAACATCCAAATCTGTTAGACAATAAAGTAAATGGATGCCGATATGTTTTATTTTATTTCCTCAGAGATGTCGATATTACATCATTATTTTCTAATAGTAACACCATATGTTAGCCGCAACATAGGTGATCTTGAACCGCCAATTTTTGTGCCATAATGTATTACTATTGGCAGCTAGAACTAATGTAATAATTGTGGTACAAAAAGATTTCATTTTATATATTATTATATTATTAAGATGCCAAGACCTGGCCATATAAGTAAGTCATGAAAATATTTAAAGCCTCATGATGAAAAAAATAATTTTACGTGGAATTTCATTTCTCTTAATGAACAAAAAATACTGTTCGAATATAACAGGAAGGATATTTGTATGAACTGTTAGGTATATTATTAGTTAGAAAATTTAATAGGTACTGTATTTATATTAAAAAAATTACGTATACATTTTTCAGTTTAATAATGGAGAAGTTTGAATTTTCTTCACAAAGTGCATCAACACCGCAAGAAAAGGTTGTATTTTCAGGCCGTATTTTCTATAACGTTTATAAAGATGCAGAATTTTTAAGATATACTGAAAATATAGACACAGTACTATCTAAGAGTCATGAGCTGAGACGAAAATTGAAAGATGTTGCTCCTGGTAAAATACTCTTAATTGACGGAATGCGGCTGGAGAGGAAGTAAGAATGAATTCTCTATATTTTATCGGTAATTGTT
This sequence comes from Iphiclides podalirius, assembly GCA_933534255.1. Classification (NCBI taxonomy): domain Eukaryota; kingdom Metazoa; phylum Arthropoda; class Insecta; order Lepidoptera; family Papilionidae; genus Iphiclides; species Iphiclides podalirius. The sequence continues at coordinate 4,410,410 of OW152831.1, read as the reverse complement.
TACAATAAGGGCACGCGCGTTTTTTCGTATACAAATATTTTTATTCAATAGTGAAACATTACCGAAACGATAACTACGAAGTAATGTACAAAAATATGGCGAAATATTTAATATAGATTTGAAGAAAAAATAAAATAATCTAGCAATGCTAAGGAATTCCGCCATTACGCTGTGTACAAAAATCATTTTTGGTAATAATTTTGGACTAAATTTTTTCTTTGTTGAAGAATATAGTTTTAATAAAGATGTCCATATATACTACGCGGCGTTTAAAAATTGCTCCGCTTTACGTTACATAACAAATATAACCGAATGTGGAACTATCGGGTATAAGTATATAGCAGTCTATAGAATTGCAATCTAATTACAGCAATTGCCATAATTTGAGTGGCTCAATTTTGGTGCGCTGTCATATCTATAAAAATATATTCATACATTCATTTGGTGTTAAGTGATCGTAACCGCCGCCGTATATTTGAAACACGCGTAGGGTGGCAGATGCATTGCATCGTTTAATACTTCGAATACCATTTGCACTTCACGCCTGTCTTCTGTGAGGTCGTGGTACGTCGCCAGACTCGTACAACGGCGAAGACTGCGTGGCGCTACGACAGTTGATAATGAGACAATAGAAACGCAACCAATATGCTATTGTTACGACTACTTATTGATTTCCTCAATTCCGATTTAAAGTCAATGTTAAAATTTCTTTCTTTAATATGGCTTGTATAAAGCTCTTATTGAAGTGGTTTTAATTGTAGCCAATAAATCAAAAGGTTTTCGGACCGCCTTTTTTTTGATAATGATTACTGCATATGGGGTTGTTATCTACAAAGATACGCCAAATCCATCCCCATCGTAAGTTATACAAGTCACTACAGCAAAATAAAGGAATGCAGCGGTTTCTCTATTAAGACAATCGCTTGAAAAAATGACGAAAATCACTTGACACAGGCCAGAACACATCAACCATTGTTTATATTGGAAATTGAGGAAACTTTCATATAGTGCTTCTATTTAACCCTCCCATAACTGAAATTTTAATCACAATAATGTCATAGGTAGGCCAATCATAACATAACAAGCATGTTATGATGATATGACCTATGATAACGTAGCGACGATGAGCGTGACGTTATGTACTATTAAAAATGCCTAATCCAAGCTTTTTTATTCTTACAGTACTCCATTACTAGTGAAGAAAACGGGGCCAAAGGTAAATGTGGAAAGTTTTGAGTTCACCGCAAATAGACTTAGCGGATTAGTTGCTGCATACACTTTTGAAAACCGCCTCAGGTTGCCTGATATAAAGTCAAGTGAGGCCCTGTCACTAGGTCTCAAATGGGATAATGGCAACACTGAGAAGTGTAAGCTTTATTTGGCGGCCGTAAGCGGTTCAGAACATTTCTACGATCAATTTTCTTACTGGCCGCTTATTTGCGCATTGAGAAAGCTGCAAATGAAAAAGATCACCGTCGAGCCCGTTGTGAAAATGGCGAAAATCAAGAACCATGAGGGCGTGACAATGGCTAAAGATCTGACAAACAATCTTGCAACGGTGTATCGTCTTTGGCTGCATTTTCCAGGTTGCTCCAATGTTGACTACAAAAAATTCATACAAACTTGTCCCGAACAGCTAGCTAATATCTTTAGAGATGATTGATGAAAGTTTAATGAATAATAATGATACTGTCTGGGTCATGTTGGATAACATTGAAATGAATGTCAATAACAGGCAATTATATAATGACATACTAATTGGGGTATTAGTGGGTTAAATACTTTAATGTAATATGTAATCATTTATTTAGTGATATTCAAAATGGTGCTAAATAAATTGTTCCATTTAATTATTATAAACAAACAACTTATATTATAATAGTTTTTATTTACAATAAACTAATCATGTTTTAGTTTGTTATAATTACCGTAAAGTATACAGAAGCTATTTTTATTTCATTTGTAGTAACAACATATCAACATCTTAAGTTAATTTCATAATAATAAAGGTTAAATGAAACCCTAATTATTTTAAGCGTTTTTATTAATTTCAAAAAATAACTAGTATATATCATGCAGCACTACATTCAAAACTATGACAAAAAAACACAAAATAGCAAACTGCATGTGGATAATACAAAATAAAATAATGACTAAAATTACAATTCAATTCAGTTCCTATAGTTCACTTTGTAATGTATGTTAAAAAGAAACACCATAGTGATTTATTCTTATAACCCATTAATTTCTATTTATCTAACTACTTACAATCTAATGTTTTTACAATGATATTATAGTTATATGGACAAAACCTTCGCATTGCACTGCCACTAAATGCTCAAATGACAATGATCAACCAAGTCCGGCTTGACTGAAAGCGGGCCTTCCAAAAATAATCACAGACTTCGAATGGGCGCCACGAGCGGATTGTTTATTTTCTTTAAAGAAAAAAAAACCTATTCGGCGTCGCGTTCGCATAAATCGACCTCTAATAATAATAAAAAAGATGACGCAAGTGTTAATTCGACAGATAATCTTAATCGTACCTGAAAATGCTAAAATTCGACTGGACTAGTTGGGCAACACTATAAATCGTCTAAACATTAGTACAACCACTTTAGTAAAACAAGGTTACAGATAAATTTTATGTACACATGAAGGTTTCCCGAGGTCGATCTCAAGTATGACCTGTCACATAAGGAACAACTGTTAATCGTCTGGAGGCACAAATCTTGCATTGCATCTCTAAGGAATTAGTTAAAAAAAAGTTCAACTGAAGGAAGTCAATATTGAAAGCCACGAGTTTGAGTCATCTCGATTTAACATTGAAAATTTTATAAGATTGATTGTTAAATCAGTGAATAACATTGCATGTAGTTATTGTTGTCAAGCACATATTTAATAATAAAATTTTTAAACTCTACACAAACGCTTTATTTGAACATAAATTAACTTTCACTTTTCACATTAAAATTTCTTTCATTTCAAGTAATGTAATCTTGCACAATCAACTAGTTCTACATGTTTATATAATATAATATTTATCATTATTTTTGCATAGTTTTAACAATTTTTACCATTAAAATAATATCTGTTTTTGATTACTTGAGTCACAGCACATTATATTTATATAATACAAGTTCCAATTAGAGTTTATTGAATATACAAATTTAAAAACCTCTATAATTTTATATAAAAAAAAATGAAATAAAAAAAAATTACTAGAGCTATTAAATACATGATACATAGACAAACTAAACGCTGAAGATATGTAACCCAAGATAACAGATCCAAAATATAAAATCTGAGACAACAGCCCAGACTGATGGTATTAACCTCGAAATACAATTATAGACCCATACAACACAAATTCACACGGCGTTCATTAGAGCGTATGACATATGTCAGACTGCATATATTGACAGGTGTCAAAGCTTTCGGGTATGTCCGAACGTCAATCGCGATGAACCGAAACAGACGCTGTGTACGCATAGAAAAATATTATCTGTCTCGTGAACTCGACCGATTTAACGGTTGTGTGCGATTACTTGACAAGAGCCGAGTTGCGTTACCATTATAATCTGCCATACCGACCGCTATGTACGCGTAGAAAAATATTATCTGTACCCACTCGACCGATGGTGTGCGATCACTCGTCAATCGTAACGCGTGCCTAGTGCGTGTCCGTTCCGCGAGTGGGGGGGGGGGGGGAGGGGGTTTGCACTTAGCGAGTTAGAGGGAGAAAAACGATACACGCGCACGTTTACTGCGTTACGTTCAGTGCGTTATTATAGTGGAGTGGAGGCACTGGGGCACCACGTGGCGGTAGGGCAGCCTGTAGTTCTTGACGGTGCGCGCGGCGAGGCACTTGAGCGTGGTGTACTTGAGCGGGTTGACGATGGCGGCGAGGCTCTGCTGGGCGGCGCGCAGGATCTCCTCGGGCGTCTCGCCCTCGTAGTTCACCGTGTCGATGTGCGCGCCGTGCGCGAGCAGCGCGCGCACCACGTCCGACGGGCACGGGTTCAGCTGACGGCCAAGTGGTTTTTTTTTTTATGGAATATGGAGGGGAACGAGTCACCTGATGTTTGGGTCCTGAGTCTAAACGAACACTGCGATCCAAAAAATCTATTGTAGTCCGAACTTCGAAGACATTAGAAAGAAAATATCCCTTATCGAGGGATAACATTATCCCGTAATGTAAGGATATTTTAAATACATTAATTTTTAATAATTAACATTAATTTCACGTGGATAAACACTCAGATTCAAAACAAACATACGAGTTGTCTCGTGTGGGATACGAATCCACGACCGCATCTTATACCTAGGCAACGGCGCCACGGAGTCATCCACCTGATGGTAAGTGTTCATCGCTGCCCATGGATACTCACAAGACCAGAGGAGTCAGAAATGCGTTGCGGGCCTTTAAGGAAGGATTAGAATTCCCCTCGAAGATTCCCAAGTCGTATAGGTCCAGAAATAGCGTTGCGAAAATTGATTCCACAAATAGCAGAGTCGAGTAAAAACGTATTCGTGGATTGCCAGCTGTATTTGCGTTTCGTTTCGTTTGTTGTGGTGTTATAATGGGTACGGACGCAGATTTGTTCAGCAGTGTAAGCCTTCAGGCTGATGATAATGATGCTTATAATGTAAATCCTAGTGACAATCAACTGTTCGTAAAGGTCTGAACATCCAGTTCTTTTTAGAATTATGTTAAACTGTTACTCTCACTTCACGCCAGTTACGCGTGAGACCGAGGTACTTCCCCAGACAGGCGTGCCCATTTCTCACAGTGTTAGGGCTGTCCACCTTGCAGGCGAGGTGTCCAAATTAAACCGGTCATATTCGACGCCGCGGTACTCCAGCGGCCGAGCGTGGCCATCCTTCGCGGCACTAGGGTTGCCCACCTTGCAGGCGAGGTGCAGCGGCGTGTTGCCGTCGGCGTCGCGCGCGTCAGGGCTGGCGCCGAGGCGCAGCATGAGCGCCACCAGCGCGCCGCAGCAGGGCTGCGCCTCGCCGGGCGACGGCAGCCACGCGCCCGAACCGCCCCGCGACCGCGCGCCCTCCGCCGAGCACGCCACGTGCAGCGCGGACCGCCCCTGGCGCACCTGAAAGTGACAGCCCTGGCTTTGTAGCACGGTACAACATACACTGGTTCAAGAGCGATTAGAGATGGAGACCCAAATCGTCCACTTCAATAAACAATTAATGCGACCGATGCATTCGCAGTGTGGGACGACCCGCCGCTAGATACCCCCTACTACTAGAGTGGCGACCTGTGCAAATGTGAAATGTGAAGTCGATGGATGCAGATGGCTCAGGATTGTACTTCGTGGCAGTCTATAAGGGAGACTTATGTGGCCAGTGGACTCAATCTGGCTGAAATAATGATGACGAACAATGACGACGAAGTTGTTTTGTGTCGTCGCAGAGCAGCGAGGTAAACAGGTAAGGCGACCTTTGTAGGATCACGCTGAGTGAGATCATCAGGTGCACCGGTGGATTCCCGCGTGGGAAGGGGGATAGGGTTTTTTTTTCGGTGCAACCATACTGTTCTCTGACCAGGTAATATAGTATACTTCGAAGCTCCCCCACATCAATACCGAAAACAGTATCGTATAATTTGCATGTAGAGAGATCTTGAGTTTTAAAAGAAACTACTGCAGTGGCCTCGCTCCACTATACTGATACGTCACCAACCATTAGGCAGAAGACAGAGAAACTATAACAAAGCTTACCTTAATATCTAGCTTGACAAGGGCGAACACCGCCTTGTGTATCTTCCTGGACACCTCGTCGGTGCACTCTGGCTCCTCCAGCAGCCGCGCCATCAGCGCCGCCAGGTGCAGCGATATCACCAGCACCCGTTGCAGGGTAGCGAGCGTCTGCTCCCGGTCCACGCTCAGCTTCGAGTCGAACAGCTCCATTCCCCGGTCGATCTCGGACAACGCCTTCCGGAACACCGGCTCTATGTCGTCGAACGTCACCGGCGGCACGATGCGACCTTTGAAAAAGCAATACGTCAAAATATTAATTATTTTTTCATGTTCTATGTATTTATATTTTCTTACTATTAATTAATAATAAAATAACAATAAAATTATTTATTTACAGCAAAAGCACTACAAATTAGAAAAACAATATTGACTTATAAATAACATATACAAAACTTTCCTGAAGTACAATTTGCTGACACTTTTTGATGTATAAACGTAATATCTGTTGTCTCCTCACTAGGCAAGCCTGTATCGAGGAGGGACATATTGCTTTACATATACATTTTTCATCAAGCAGACTATTAAAATATGCAGACTAATTAAATTACATTACAGAAAAATTAAGTTATGACAAATAATATAAATCTGAAGCAAATCTAAGCTTAGCAAACATTCGAGTTTACAACCTCGCAAGGTTGACCGCATGTATGACAACAGCTCTGCGAAGCTTAATATTGCTTAATAAAATGTAAGCAGGCCTCCCTGCGTATGATCACTCACGATTAGAGCCAAATGAGATAGCATCCGATGAATCGTTGGGTGTTACATAAACTAATAACAAATACCTCTCAAAGGGGGCCGCGCGCGCTCGGCGAGCATGTAGGAGAATAGCTCCGCGAAGCTGTAGAGGCTGGACTGGGTGAGCGGCGAGAGGGGGGGCAGCACGGCGCGCTGCATGTCGAGCGCGTGGTGCCACAGCTGGCGGCAGCGCGCGAACCGCCCCGCGTCCGCGTACACAGCGCCCCGGTAGCGCACGTAGTACGACGTGTCGGGGTGCGCCGGCCCTGCGGGGTGGCACGCGACTGTACTCGCGACTGTACGCGCGCGGTTGAATGTTATCCACGCGACAGTACGCGCGCGGCAGATTATTGTGCACGCGACTGTTATATGCTAGACTGTATTGGCGCGGAAGATCATTCTCGCAACAGTACGCGTGCAGCTGTTTATACACGTACTGGCGCGGGGGATTATCCGCGCGACTGTACACTCGCGGGATTGTTTTTACCACGCAACTGTACATGCGCGGCTGTTTATACGCGTACTGGCATGGGAGATTGTCCACATGACTGTACGCGCGCGGCTGTTTAACCACGCGACTGTACTCGTACCACCGTGTCGACGACGAAGAATTTATATTGTATTGCTATCCACATGCATCCTTAAACAAGATTCAAATTTGGAAATAACAGTATCGAATATTTATTTTATAACGAGGAAAATGAAATGCGCACAGCGACGATAGCAAAATGGTAACTATGACAAGCAAGTCGACGTGTTCCAAATTAACTTTGGTTATTACACTGGTATATACATAACCCGACATATATATAACCCGACTTGCCTTACTGTACGTCGGTATCGAAGCGTACCATTCCATCTGAGAGTTGAAAGATCCGCTTACCCAAGATCCGCTCCCTGATGACGAGCGCCTGCATTCGCATAGCGTCCGGATCCGCCAGTATCTCCTCCAGCTGTTGCGCGTCGCTAGGCTCCACCGCGTAGTCGTATGCCTCGATGCGCGGTATGTCCTTCGGTTTTGGTATCGGCTCGCCGCCGTCTGCAGGAAATCTGGGTAAAATTGACCATGAGGGCACGTTACGAACGTCTCGTTAAAGTCGATATTCGCTTGCATCTGGACAATTAATGTAGATATTATATATATATTTAGAAAGATTAGTCTCGAGAGGTAGTAAGAGTCTACGGCTGAAAACGGACGAAGATTTTCATAACCTGACTATATTCGATAAATATTTCATATCGACATTTGGTAAGAAACAATCGTCTAATTTCGGCTTCGCAGAGCGTTATCTCTGTCGTAACGTCACGTAGGTAATGTAATAGATAATGGTATTATTTTTTCAAACTTTAGATTGTTTTTCCCTTGCGGTAAGCGGTGCTCTTCCGCAACCAAACCCGCGATTTATTAGAATTTTAATGTTAATTGCGTTTGAGGTTTATTGCTCTTCTAAAACGCAAGGCGATACAGAGTTCATTATAATCGTCGAAGTGCGCAATACCGACAGAAAGACATCGATTGGATGAACACGAAGATGATGACTATGACGATATTAGACGGCCGCCGTACCTGTCGTCCATGGCGCGCTTCCACAGGGCGAGGGCGCCGACCATGTCGCGCCTCTTGTCGACGTACGTCGCCCCAAGGAGCTCTAGGGCGTCGATGCGCTGCTGCCGCGTCACCAGCCCGTGCTCGGCGCTGATCAGGTGCTCCACGATGTGCGTGTGGCCGGTCACGGAGGCGGCGAGCAGCGGCGTCATGCCTGCAGCGTGCACATAGGTCATGTCGCGGCGCAATCGGATTTATGTAGTCATAGGGCTATCGTGGATTGGTTTTTTTTTAATAATAATAATTATTATTATTATTATATACTTTATTGTACACCACAAAGAATTTGATACAATTAGTATAAAATAAGTCTTAAAAGCTAGGTACAATAAGGCGATCTTATCGCTAAAAAGCGATCTCTTCCAGACAACCTTAGGACGAGGAAAAATAAACTAATGAATAGTGGGAGGTGGTGTGCTCAATAAACTTGCTTAACACCAAAATAGACTTAAATATAATAAAATAAAAAGAAATTATAATAAACATACATAAACATACATAAATAGATATATAATATACAGAGTGTCGTTACCATCGCGACAATAAATGAACACACATATAGGGGATAACATTTTAAAGTTGTATTAAACATTTAAATTCTTTAAACATCAATATTTACAGATTTATTAAATTTTCCAAAACAAAGAATTTAAGAACATCCTTACCTATAAAAGCGTAACGTAAAGTTCATTTGTAAAGGTCACAAAGCATATGAATGGGTTGAATGAATTTAAAAGAGACCAAACATACTGTTAGAAGGAGAGGCTTGTAATACGACGCCGTGGCGCGAGTTGTATAGGATGTTACAAATTTTGTTTCTTTTTTACTTAATTAGTTTGTTTGAAAAAAAAAATTTTTTTAATTATGGATTTTGTTTAACGTTAACATTTTTTTATGATTATTGGCAAGTAGCGTTAGACGTGTGTTCATTTAAGGCCCATTTACATGGTGCCAGTTTCTTGCCTGTTGTATACAATTAAATTGAAGCAATAAATGAGTTGCATGGTCTAAACAAGAAATGGTCTAAACAATTATTGCGCGCAATTTATTGCATTCAATTATTGCTCTTGTATGTTCAAGAAAATGGCATCGTGTAAATAGGCCTTTATTGTCGCGATGGTAACGACACGCTGTATATGAATAACATAAATAAATACACGAGAGAAGAATTAAATCCGAATATTGCCATTAAAAACTATGGATTACAAAGCGATAGATAATGTTGGTTTCTTTTTTTGCGAGAAGGTGGTGCGCGAGATGACGGTTCGTCTGATGGTCAGTGATAACCGCCGCAAGTTGACATTTCCAATATCCGTGGTGTTGCAGATGCGTTTCCTTCCAGCTCTTAACAGAAGTAAGAGTCAACGTCCCGATCTCTACGGGGAAAATGGTTCGTATGTGTTTCACTTTAAGAGTCAACGTTCTGATCGCTAATCTCTACTAGGGGCGGCGGTTGGAAAATGGTTCGTACGACTCTACGTCCCTACATCTCTACGGGGGAAAATGGTTCGTATGGGTCTCTTTAAGCGTCAACTTTCTGGTTACTACGGGAAATGGGCGGAATGTCTCTCACCGTAAGAGTCAACGTCCTGATCGCTGCGAGGGTAAAATAACCCGTAAATGTCTTTCACCATATGAGTCAACGTCTTGATTGCTGCTAAGGGAAAATGTGCCGTAAATCTCACTGACCATAAGAGTCAAGTTGAGCAAGAGTGCGTTGGTAAAATGTGTCGTATGTCGCTCACCGTACGAGTCGACGTCCATCGTCGCGCCGTGACCGAGCAGCATCCTCAGTATGAGCAGGGAGCCGCTCTCTGCGCAGTCGTGGAGTGCCGTGTTGCCCTTGACGCTCTTCCTGTTCACGTCCGCGTTGAGCGAGAGCAGGTATTTGGCGATTTTTATGTGGCCCTTGTAGCAGGCGATCATCAGGCACGTGTGGCCGTGGCGATTCGCTATCTCTATGTCTGCAATACAAACGACCGTCTACTTGTAGAACTAGAATAGCGACATTATCGATTACAGTCTTGTTCGAAGGGAATCATTTATTCTTTAGAGTTCAGGACTCGTGTTAATTAATATGCGTCATTTCGCAAACATAAAATTAAAGTAATAGCTTAAATAGCTTATAAAATTATTAAAAAAATTGGTCAAAGACATCTGACGACACAACCGGACGAGTGTTTGTTTTTTCTAAGAGAAGTTTCAAATAAATATAAGCATCATCTGCGACGATGTTGCATATGCGTTGAAAACTTTTTAAAGATTGCACTTGCCGGTACGTCCCTTGCCAGACTTGTTTATACATTTCTTATTTTTATGAGGATATTCTGTTACACTGATGTGCCTGGCTGATGAAATCCTTTAATGTTAGAGAAAAGCTGCTTTTGGCTTAACGTTTAATTTGCAGGAGAGGGTATTTATCCCCCGAGGAGCGGCTACTGAATATTAAATTAAAGAAAATAACTCGAAGATATGTGAACTCCGCTAATCCGCAGTGGGCTCGCATGGTGGACTATGTCCTGATATCCTCTGTACAGAGGAAGCCCCGCAGTGGCTAGTTTATAGACTGATACTTTACTATAGGTAAATGTCAAAAAGATGGTACTGGATGCCATTGTAACGTAAAGAATTCAGTGTCGCGTATCATTACAACTCACTCCCATCGTATTCCCCGAACGCGCCAAAGGAAGTGTAACATAAGAAACCATCCGATCATAACGCAGGCGTGTTCAAGGCGAGAGTGCGCGGGCTTTTACTGGGCCAGCGCGCTTACCGTCCGCGGCTGCATCGCCACTTGCCATCAGGTGGGATGGCAGTCAACCGCCAGTCGGTTCCATATAACAAAAAAAATAAGAGAGAGACTGTGACCCAAGCTCACCGGCTCCGTTCTCCACCAGGAACTTGACGATGTCGTAGTGGCCGTCGAAGCACGCCGCCCTCAGCGGGGTGCTGTGCGTGCGCGTGGTCGAGTTCACGTTGGCGCCGGCGCGCACCAGCAGCCTCACTAGCGGCATGTGGCCCGCGGCGGCGGCGCACCACAGCGGGGGCGCGCCCTCTATCGTCTCGCCGTCGAAGGTCACTGCGAAATGCGCTCTGACGGTCAGGCGTTAAGGTCCCAAATGCGGTGAACCGACTGCCGTATAATAACACGAGATGGTCGATGGGTTCACTCTTAGGCGTTTAGGTCCAAAATGCACTGAATAAACCGACTGTAGAGTAGGGATAGTCTACGTGAAGCGATTAGTCTTTTATTGCAATATATTGGAATACATTACAGATTTAGGTTCACTTAAATGGTTTTCAGTAACTGCTTAAGGGACTAGGCTGTCAGTATCGTTGGAGCTGGTGTATTGTATCGATCAGAATTATTATCGTAGATATGATTTTTTCTATACGTGGTAAAGGCACACACAATTACAATGGCTAAAACTAAATAAAAAAGCTCCCATTAATAATTGTTCTTTTAATAAATGAAGAGTTAACCGCACTCAAAAGAGGACAGTGTAGACAGTCACGATTGATGGAGGTTTATTGTAAACAATGAACCGAGAAACATGGAGAGTGACATTTACAAATTATAATAATACACAGAGTAAAAGAATGTCTAAATGGACTGACAACAAATCATTGATGCAGTGACATCAGCTCAATGAAGTACATAAATCGGAAGAAGTTTGAACGTCTCTTCTTCTATGGCAAAGCTTTAAATTATACCTTACGTTACACCTCTAACCTATATAAGAAAGAATCCTATGAAGAATGAATATTTGATTCAAGAAAATCCCATGCAAGACAACGACAACAAACAAGGCTGGCGTTTATAGAAATAACGTTTCGACTTCGATGGCGAAACAAACGCGATCATCGCAAATCTTCCGAAATTGTTAACAAAGATATCGTGACGCTTAAGCATCGCAACAAAATTTATCTCTGCTTACATAGATCGCTTAAAGAACGGAGACGAGTTCGTAAAATTGGCCAGTAATTTATCCACGACCGACTAAAACTATAGAAAGTTGCAAACTATTCGCAACTGCATCTCGGAAACGATGGCCAAAATGTGACGCAATTATTTCATTTAGTTTTATCTAAACGATAGAGGCCACACAAAGGCGCATAATTATGTGAGCAATCCATTCGATTATTCAAAGCCATTAGTAATGATCGTTTTACTAGATTAGATAGTTACGTATACTTAATAATTATATAATGTGAACAAGCTTTAGTAAGAGAGACAAACGATCCAACGAAATTCGCACTAAGGAAAGGTTAAATTAAAAGATGAATGCCTTATTGATTTATCACGCTTATATGTGACAAAAAAAGTCAGGAATGCTTGTTACTACAAAACCCGTTAGCCCACTAATAAGAAAACTGAACCGTTTGCTATGCGAACCTGTGTTTGCCGTTTAAAATGCACTAATTTATTAAACGACACTCACACATTGCCGTTGCCGTTGATAGACGAATAATCACTACGTCGGATACGTTGCCCTCGATAAATCAATCAATGGTATACGTCCTCAGAGCTATTTTTTAAACTGTTATTTTTCTATCAAAGTCTTCTATTTTGTATTTATTATTACATCAAATATTCACAACGGTAAATCTAACTAAACTTTATATTATCGAATAACCCTAGTCCACGCGGCATGGTGCCACGAACGTTAGCTGTATTTCCTGCTAAATAGTTATACTTAATATTTGAGAGAAAAGAACCAGCCCTATTGCCACCAGCCGAGGCGATAAGTCAAGGTATTTTTATTTCGAGAACCCTTTAACCAACAGTGGTTGGGCGACTCGACAGTCTTCTCTGTTGCACGAATGGGCAGGTCTATCCTGTAAGTACCACAACCTCACAGAAGATCGGCGTAAAGTGGAAGTGTTACACTTCAGCGTTTCGTCTGGTGAGGAAAGTAGTCGGAGCCCAAATGGTTAAAAGCTATCAACGCATGTGCAACCCTATCGGTGTTGCAAATATCCAAGGGCGGCAGTTATCACTTGACATCAGGTGACCCGCCAGCTCGCTTGCTACCTCCTCACATAAAAAAAAACATCATTCGACCGTTGCTAGTAATTACCTGATCCGGGCTGCTCGATGTCCGCTTTGCACCTCTCTATGAGGTATTCCGCCACGTCGTAATGGCCGTTCCGGCAAGCGATGACCAGCGGCGTCGCGCCCCCGACCTTCGCACCCACCAACATGTTCAGCTCGCTCGCGGAGCGCCAACTGTGCAGGTAAACCTGCAAACATAAAAGTCAGGTACTCAGTTGGAGCATGATCCCAGTGACTTGACTACGGAAGATCTATGTAAATGGCAAAGTCAAAATTGATCATACAATGAAATGTTGTTCCATCCCTTAGTAACGGGTTAGTTCTAAAGTAAGATTATTAAAATATTAATATACCTGGGTCTCGAACAAAATTATTTTAAATAAACTTTGCAAGAAATTCTATTCGCAACTATACAGCTAGTAGTATCTAATTCAGCGTCGTCTGATTCGCATCCGTGAGTGCTCATTCCACACCCCATAACCACATATGGCCCACCCATTAAGTAAAAACAACTTCATCCTTTTCTAACGTATAGCCGTAATATTACAATCAACTGAACACCGTGAAATTCGAATGAAGATTATAAATAACTTGCAATAGAAAAAAAAAATGTCGAAAGACACGCCAACCGCATTAACATCGTCACTGGGATGTTTTTTTTTTTTTTTAATTACCAAAGAATCGCGTAGAAAAACACGCACTATAACAAAATTTCAATGCAACATGCGATCTATTTAATGCCTCGAGATCATCTGCCATTGCTTTGCATGTGTGAACTTTAAGTTACTTTGTGTTTTCCAATTTGCCATGACGGTCGAGTAACGGGTGCACGGTAACTGTCAACGTTTTGTCTGTAATTTATGTACATTATTCATTAGTATTCGGATGTTGAACATAAGTTACTCATGAAAATAACGGTATTTCTAGCAATTACGTTTCTCTTCTATAATATAGCTTCAAACGGTAAATGTAAGCGAGTAAGAGCATACATTGAAGAAACGTTTTTCAGACATGACATTTTTGCATACTAGATAAATAAAATTCAGTGAATCAATTGTACGCATATTGTAAGCGTTCAATTTTATGGAGAATGAACCCATTCTTTCATTCATTAACTCAATTATCATTCACTCATCCACTGATATTATTAAGTAAAACGGACCCAATAATAAGATGGCTTAACTCACGTTTCATAGATGTATGTACCGATAAGTTTCGGATCTAGGTGAGAAACTCTGCAGCAGGCAGGGGACTTGCAAGTGCAGATAGGATTGCCAAACATACTTTATAATAACGTATTCTACTTTATTTTTGGCAAACATACTTAATACTTTTGCATAAAAATAAAGTATGTGAAAATACTCTATTTCTGTACAGTTTTTCATTATCTTTAAATACTCTTTTTAAGTATAATGAAAAACTGTCTGTGTACTAGAAGCACCCTTCTAGAGAAGAAATAAATAATGAATTAATAAAATTTAGAAAGATACTTTTTTTTTCATCCAAATACTTTATTTTTCCCTACTTGAAAAATGTGATACGTTATTTTTCTCAAAAACTGTTGGCAACCCTAAGTGCAGAGAAAGATTTATTCCCACACATCCTTATCCTCAATGTATTCTTCGACATTATAGTAGGCCCTCTCCATTGGAGTAGCTCTAGCAAATTGTAAACAAGGCCTCGAACAGTGTGCGATATCCGTGGTGGATACAGGGAAATCGCTGCGATTACTATCGACAATCGAAACGGGTGACGTGCTGTTGGTTTCGCAAAGCGTTGCCAAACCGGCGCCGGCGCTTGCCAAACGGCCCGTTGTATTGCCGGTGAAACCCGTTCGTTTCACTTTTACCGATCTCGTGTCGGCCGACGGTGCTGCATCGTTATTTTCGATTCATTTCGATTCATTTGTTTGCACACGACGAGATCCCTCGGGGGATGTGAATTAAGTGACTTATGGCCATTCTTTGGGACTCGAATTAGCACGAATCGGCGTAAAATTGGCTATGTGCCAAATGGAGTTCATCAATAAATATAAACATATATTTTTTTAAGTACACTATTTGAGATCGATGATTTATTTAGTATGTGTTTGTAAGTTACTATATTTAAACAAGCTAGCGGTGAAGTACAGAATTTAATTCTAATTAAGCGCTAATTTTGAAGTCTATTACAACTAAGTTTATTTATACACTAGCTGCTGCCCGCGACTACGTCTGTGTAGAGGGGTGAAAATTTAAGGGTTGTATGTATTTTTGTATGCTGTGTCATAGAAAAATAAAACCAAAAAATTTTGCCTAAAAAATAAAAAAAAAATTTAGGGGTGGACTACCCTTAACATTTAGGGGGATGAAAAATAGATGTTGGCCGATTCTCTACCCTGGCCGACAATCACGCTAAAGATCACAAAAATCGGTCGAGCCGTTTCGGAGGAGTTCAAGTTCGAACCCCGTGACACGAGAATTTTATATATTAGAGATATACGGCATGTGATTATTTTTACATTTGTGACTAAAATAAGGTAAGGTGATTCGCGTTATAAGCTGTTTCAAATAACATGTTTTTTATTTCTTCCAAAAATCGCGAAAAGAAGGAGCTTCTCTGAAAAATATCATGTCTTTTAACCAAGGGAGCTTACAAATAAAATAATTATGTAGGTTTCTTGATTTTACGCGAATATTATGCATATTAAATGACAATTATTTACGGATTTAGTCGCGTATTAAGTTTGATTTTTAAATTAAATCATTAAATTAGTTAAATAGAAGGTAGATTTATTATCAGGTATTACGTGGATGCCTAAGAAGACAATTATTTCATTCCATCGGCGGGTATGCAATAATTATGCGTTTGAGTTAATAACATTTACATAATACCGCGATAATTAGTTTAACCACTGCAGCGATGTTAATTAAGAAAACAGTTATATAAAAGTTGTACATTCATATAATTAAAAACATTATCAATCACTCGCACACTTTCTGGAAACACTAAAATATTGTTTGATATTATGAAGTTACTAGCTGCTGCCCGCGACTACGTCTGCGTAGAGGGGTGAAAATTTAGGGTTGTATGTATTTTTGTATGCTGTGTCATAAAAAAATAAAAACAAAAAATTTTGCCTAAAAAATAAAAAAAAAATTAGGGGTGGACTACCCTTAACATTTAGGGGGATGAAAAATAGATGTTGGCCGAGCCTCCACCCTGGCCGACAATCACGCTAAAGATCACAAAAATCGATCGAGCCGTTTCGGAGGAGTTCAAGTTCGAACCCCGTGACACGAGAATTTTATATATTAGAGATATACGGCATGTGATTATTTTTACATTTGTGACTAAAATAAGGTGAGGTGATTTGCATTATAAGCTGTTTCAAATAACGTGTTTTTTTATTTCCTTCTTTTATTTCTTCCAAAAATCGCGAAAAGAAGGAGCTTCTCTGAAAAATATCATGTCTTTTAACCAAGGGAGCTTACAAATAAAATAATTATGTAGGTTTCTTGATTTTACGCGAATATTATGCATATTAAATGACAATTATTTACGGATTTAGTCGCATATTAAGTTTGATTTTTAAATTAAATCCTTAAATTAGTTAAATAGAAGGTAGATTTATTATCAGGTATTACGTGGATGCTAAGAAGACAATTATTTCATTCCATCGGCGGGTATGCAATAATTATGCGTTTGAGTTAATAACATTTACATAATACCGCGATAATTAGTTTAACCACTGCAGCGATGTTAATTAAGAAAACAGTTATATAAAAGTTGTACATTCATATAATTAAAAACATTATCAATCACTCGCACACTTTCTGGAAACACTAAAATATTGTTTGATATTATGAAGTTACTAGCTGCTGCCCGCGACTACGTCTGCGTAGAGGGGTGAAAATTTAGGGTTGTATGTATTTTTGTATGCTGTGTCATAAAAAAAAAAAAAAAAAATTTTGCCTAAAAAAAAAAAAAAAAATTAGGGGTGGACTACCCTTAACTCTTAGTGGGATGAAAAATAGATGTTGGCCGAGCCTCCACCCTGGCCGACAATCACGCTAAGGATCACAAAAATCGGTCGAGCCGTTTCGGAGGAGTTCAAGTTCAAACCCCGGGACACGACAATTTTATATATTAGATATTGTAGGATAAATGTTTTTTTTTCCTAACAGATTACATATGTACCGGTACGCATACATAAATTCATTCTCTCAATCGATTGGATTCAAAAGGTTTGTTGTTAAAGTTTTGCGCAAGGAATTAACAATACAATTTAATAGTTAATTCAAAACAAGAATGACGGACGGGTAAGTTGTTCGTGCTACCCAAAACAGTTTCCGTTATGTTAAGTAGTAAAGTATCAGCCTATAAAAGTCCCACTGCTAAGCAAAGGCCGCCTACAGAGAGCATAGTTCACGACGCGACCCCACCGATTGGCAGACATCATTTATATCTTCAAAATATTTCCTTTTTCTATCTATATATAATTTAGTTCTTTTTTTTCTCTATCATATATATATATAAAAGCGATAATAAAGGAAGGGAAGGGACATAAAATATTTTACCGTCCGTTACCTAACGTTCATCTTCGACAGTCGTGTGAATACGAAATCTTTCCTTAAACGCATTCGTTGTGCCGAGTTTGTTTACCTTTCGCCGTAACATTAAAACGAGTTACATAACGTCGGTGCGCGCTTGTTCTTTACGGTCGGTCGTAAGTTTTGCATAATTACGTGCGTGTCATGAGGTTTGTAGGTCGTTGGTGTATTAAGAGCACCCGAAGATACATTCGATCGTAGTTACTGACGCGCGTTACCAACTGAATCGTATGTTGCGACACTAATCGTATACGTATAAATATTATTCTCGGTCGTTTAATGGAGTTATCGAACTCGAATCATGAAGATTTATCTGAAAACATCTTTTTTTTTCTCTTATGTGGCAAGGTGGAATGCAAGCTTGCCTTTCATCTGTGGGTTTTGTAACATGGATGTCGCAAATGCCCATGGGCGATGGTTATCAATTTAAATCGCTTGTCACCTTCTCTCATAAAAAATAGTGAGTTAGCAGGGGACGCAGTCAATTGTATATTATACGCCTGCAACATCTTTTGTGTTTAAGGATCATGGGAGGTCTACCACTTGCACGGCCGAGGTTATTTTGATATAAACAAAAAAAAATATAGAGTCAAATGATGCGAGTGTTCGTCGTCATCATTTCAGAATATTATATTACAATCCCCTGGCAACACTGCTTAATATACCAACAGCAATAACAATTATTATTAATAAACATTAAATCATATCTGGTATAATATTATATTATAATAAATGATGCTTAATAATAATTTAATAGGCCGATCTGATTAACTGTATTAGTAATTTAATGAGTGCATTGATTTGTAGTGTAGTTGTAATGACTCATTTATTTTGTATATAAGCGCATAATGTTTCAGTGTTAGGGTAGAACTCTGTTATTTTCGGCACACAACGTTACTCTGTTCTAATAAGTAGAAAGTAACTATTTACTATATTATAAAGTTATTAACGCTGTTGTTGCTATTTAATTTTGGCCAACCCACCTATACAGTCTTGAATAATTATAAACGATATTAACTAAAAATAATGCTAGCAGGAATCCGTTTCGCGGTCCGAAACATTTGACCTTTTGTAACCAAGAATAGGTACTAATTGCCGAAATGAAACATTGAGTCTGATACTCGCTTTTACCTTTTCGCATGAGTCACGATTAGATATCGTATGCGTCATAAACAGAACAATTGAATTCTACCACGCGTCTCGATCGATCGATTAACTATTGAATATGAAGTAAAAAAAAACAACAACTTATTAACAATAACTTGTAACCGAAGCGGGCTTATTTTTATGAGTGAAAGAGGCAATTCACCTGATGTTAAGCAATTACCGCCGCCCGTGTTGGTCATGTGTGACCAACATTTAAGAGTGTGGCCCCAAGACGGGGTCGTCAAGATTGCATCTAATTACAATAATAAACTACAAAAATTGAGCACTTTATTATTATGTATTATTACACACAAACATGTATTTATTACTATAAAACATATTGTTACAAAGATAATAATAAATATTATGCGTACTACATATTTTTTCAACAACTTTTATACACTGTATATAATATGATATGTAACCCCAGCCAATGTCACCAAATCATCAAGAATGGGAGCCTCATCCAATAGCCCAGCAGTGGCCGCCCATAATATTATGGGTGGATACATCAGCACATATATTGTACTATTGCCACATTATAGTTAAACATGCAAGAAAAACAGAGTAAGATAGACTTCGAGATTTTGGCGTGGCGACGATATCGACCGGGTTAAGCTTATTGGCTATAGCGTCTGGAAGCGTTAAACAGGAGGTTCGGATCCTGGCGGTGAGGAGAAAATATTTTCTACAATTTATGTACACATTATAAGGTATTTGTTCAAATCGCATATCATATCTCATTCACGGTCTACTTGATCATCGTAAGATATCCTGTATTAAAGAATAACGTTTACTTTACTACGTTATAGTTTTATCATTATTTTTTAAGAAAAATTTAAACGGAGGTTTTTTTTTTATGAAAACATTAACTTTATTACGCGTTAAAATTTTTGTAGAAATAGTTAAGATATCGTAAATATATAATATTTACATTACTATAATTATTACCTACCAATTATTAACCTGCGCAATGCATTCGCTGCAAGCTTCCGTAATTGGGCAATTCGTTGTATAAACAAAATTTCCGAGAAGGAGAATGGTTGAATTTTATTGGCAGCATGCTTTTAGTTCCAACGTACACCGTATCAAAAATATGCAGGGCGTCAAAAAATACCTTAAGGCATAAACAAGAAATGGAACTTAAACAGTCGAATTTAACGATAATTACAAGATAACTCACGGAACATACATTGTCTTCGTAAAATTACGGCGACCGTTAAAACGCAATTACGCGCGATTACAAGGTGATATTGAGGAATGCTGAGACGGGTCGAATTACGAGGTTCTGTCACGTTCCGGTGTCGAGGCGGTAGCAATGCAGAGGTTGGACGTCACGATGTGTCAGCACTAAATGCATTCCGCAGATGCGGAGATGCACATTTAATAGTAAAGTCAAGTTTTGCAGACGACTGACAAAAGAACGTAAATTTCCCATTACTCAATTTCTTAGTGGTCATATGTTCACAATTATTATAAAGATTTACCAAGCATTGATCGTAAAAAGTTTTCGTATCGATTTTTTATTCCTTCATTTAGACGTCTGCCGCTGTTATCTTATTTATTATGGACTAAAGTAGAGATTGCAATGCAATGAGAAGCACAGTAAGTGAACAATAGGAGAAACGAACTAACCAACACTCGCGGAGTCGACTCCCGGTCAGCTGAATACGCCGCGTCTCGCACGCAACACGACACAGACACCGAAGAGTTCCTTTGCAAGTAAACAGATCGGAGAACAATGGACGGGCTAATATAAACCCGGGGCGATTTCGCAACCGGCATTGTCCAGGAGCGGTGACTCGCTCTCGCAATCCCGGGTGTCACGGGTTCAATGCCGCCGCCCGGTGCGACGAAGGCCGATTGACTCGCACGTGGTTTCAGCGTAAACTCACGAGTAATAATTCATATGGAATTATCGAAAAAAATGTTGGAGAATATAAATCGAAATCTCCGAGAGAAGATGGTCAATATAGAGAAACATACGACAAAAGGAATTTTGACGATATCGATAGCGAAAGTATCTATAAGCGAAGAAGTGCCGCTATAATTTGAAGTATTTTATTTTAAAATAAGTATTTCATAATCACTTCATTTTATTTCATTAACTCCCTAAGTTTGAAATACGTGCATAATTAAAAAATCGGGAAGAAGGTTAAAGAAAGACAGTATTGAAAAAGAATTTACAAAACTTTAGTTTTCCAAAGTTCCCACTCTTCAACTTTATTTATAAATATTCTAAATAAAGTTTGCTAATAACATTAAGTTCGTTACATCAATTAATCACTCTTATTGATTAATATTAGCCTTTTATAAACATAAAAAGACAGAAAGTTTAGCAATCTTAGAACTTGGATAAAATTTTCCAGTTCCTTACAATCGAACACCACATAGGTATTAGTACATAAAAAATATATTTTCGAAAACACGAATTGATATTATTTATTTATTTATCAGTAATCCAACAGAATTACTTTCATAAGTTGTGCTAATTATTTTACTGTAAACATGCGTTATTGACATTAATCAATTAATATATAATACAAATATGATATTAACTTTGCATTTACATTTATACTTTCATAGCCCAAGCTTCGTACTGCCGGAGGCGCCAGTCTCGGTACCTAGGAAATGGATTTAGCGTTACGTAAGAAAGCTTATGAGCCTGGTTGAAGGCGGGCGTTGCAAAAATCACAACCAGACAGGCAAGCGCTAGAGAGATTACGTAAGCAAACTTTCAGGTTTGTTGCGTTACAATGTAAGAGAATTAATTGTAGTGTAAGATGAAGCAAACTTTCAGGTTTGTTGGGCAAAGGCCTCCTCTATACAGAGGGTATCAGGGCATAGTCCACCACGCGGCCCCACTGCGGATTGGCGGACTAAACATATCTTCGAAATATATATTTTTTTGTTATTATTTCGAAAATATGCAAGTTTCCTCACGATGTTTTCCTTCACCGCGGAGCACGTGATAAGCCACCACTCAAAGTTAAAAACTTCATTGTTGCCGACATCGGGGATCGAACTCGGGTTGCTCTAGTATATTGAATTAAAGGCGAGCGCCCGGACACTGAGCTATCACGGCTCAGTGTCCGGGCAATCCGTAGTGTAAGATGACACACGCTTATCCACATGTGCAGCCCTATCCGACGCGGAGGGCCGCATCATACTCGGGGGTTCTGGATAGCGTTCTTTATTATGTGATCTGTTACATCACTACATAGTGTAAAACAAAGTCATCCCGCTGTCTGTCTGTCCCTATGTATGCTTAGATCTTTAAAACTACGCAAAGGATTTTGATGCGGTTTTTTTCATATGTTTTTTTAAAGTTAAATAAACACAAAGAAAATTTAATAAGGTGACTGAAGGTATGGCGAAACTTGGCCAACAAAGATTATTTTCTTTTAAGATTTATTTTTCTATAGTCTGTAACAGACTACAGAGGTATATTAATATCTTGTGTCTTCTCTTCTTCCTCTCTTTTTTATACATATATAAAAGAGACGTATGTGTGTATGTATGTTCACATAAAACTCGAGAACCGTTAGCCCAACTGATATGAAACTTAGCACACAAATAAACAAACTAATATGGTTACCATGGTAACAAATATATTACGTTAGTGAAATTAATATAATTTTGAATCACAGATCAAATTAACTTGAATCTCACTTTGTATAGCAAGAGTCAATTGTGTGTCGAATGTTACCACGTTAGTAAACCGACTACTAGACAAAAAATATGTTTTTTTTTTTTGTGAAAGTATTAAAATTTGTAGATTTACCTAGGTGAAGCGAAGCGCACCGAACTCCAGCGTATATTATAAATTTGTCTAGATTTAATTGCTTCAGATCCAACAGATTAAATAATCCGACAGGATCTAGAGCTATTTTACACTTTTACCTTTTTAATCCGCCGCAGGAGTCTGCGTTGGCGGCGCAGGAGCGTTTTGCCGCAGTGCCTCAAGGTCTCAATCCATCTGCACCTCACCGGCACCAAGTCCCACATCGCGACGGACATGTTCTCAGAGCATCACACCGTATACCGAATGGGCCAAACACTTCACTCGATCACTCGTAATTGCCGAAACTTAAGTCTTTCAACTCTGTACGGCTTGTCGATTTCAAAGGTGAACAGCACTTGTAAGTTTACCGCGGAACCTAGTTAATGATTGCGTAAAAAAAAATAACATAATCATATTGTGCTATTATCGAACACCTCAGCGGTGCGATTAATTTCGTGGGAAAAATAACTGGAGACGATATTTTGCTACGAGACGTGCGTTTGAACTCGTGCCTAATGTGCTATTAAAGACAGGAATGTGTGGGGCGCGTTAAATATTAGAGTTGAATGAAAAGATATTAATTCATAGTCTAGAAACTGATTCGTATTAATTTGGAAAATACCCAACGTGACGCACTGGACCACACGTTTACGTGGAAGTTTTATGTCACAGACGAAGAATCTCTCACAACGATGTGTGGCTTTAGGTATCAGAATTAGTAGTGTTAGAGAAATAAAAATATAAATATAATTCGGCTCAAATTATTCCAATGTACAAAATGTCATAAACTTCAAAGCGTTTCCAATCTTTAATTTCTGGTCTATTGGATGCTATGTACCATCCTTAATCGATCAAAAACTGATTAATTACAATGAAGATATGAATGAGCATCCTTTTTTATCGAAAGGGTACTAAATTTTTCATTTTCTCAATTGATTATATTTTTTTATAAATGTGGTAGGGCCACGCAAGTCTTCTATGTCGCAAGAATGGGCAGGTCCGTCCGGGTAAGTATCACAACCTTACAGAAGAACGAAAAAACAAAACATGATAACATTTTCACACCTTTTACGGTGGTAAGGCCACGCAGCAGTATTCGCTGTTGCACGAATGGGCAGGTCCATCCGGGTTAGTACCACGACCTCACAGAAGACCGGCGTGAAGTAGAAGTGTTGCACTTCTGCGTTTCGTGTGGTGAGTGAGGTAGCCGGGACCCACTTTATTAAGAGGTGGCAATGCATCTGCAACGCTACGGGTGTTGCAAATGTCTATGGGCAGGCGATTATCACTTAATATCAGGTGAACCGCCAGCTCGTTTGCCACTTTCTCACATAAATAAAAACCTTTTATAACCGGCGTTAACCGGTTATATGGAAGTGTTATACTCCTGCGTTTTCTCTGGTGAGTGAGGTAGCCGGTATTGAAAACCGCTGGTGAACCGAAACCTCGTCATTAAAAAAAATACTATTTCTATGCTTACCCATATAGACATGACTTTGAAAAAGCCGACGTCTCTACATTGAAGACCTTGAAAGGTGTGCTGAATTTTTAAACAAAAATTAAAAAATACCTAATCATTATTTCAAAAAAATTTTTTTTAAACTTGATGGGTTTTATTGATAATTTTAAAGCGACAAAATGAGTCCCGTTTATTTCACAATAAAATTTTCATCAAAATAAAATTATTTCTAGTAGACGGACCACGAACAAATTAATTTACGGAGCTTCGTTATGAATTCAAAAAAGTTGATCCAAACAACTTACAAAAAAGGTGGATTTAGACATTTTAGCTCTATCAATTATACGCCAATTAAATAAATATTAACGTCGCAATCTATGATACAAAAACACTACACTTCGGGCAAAATACAGTTTCTTCGTTATATTAATATTACGTTTGTCAGCACACAGTTGAGCAATCGATTCTAAGAAACAAAAGTCGTTGAACAACAAAACCGGCACAGACAAGACGTCTGGTAATTGTTTGCAAACATTTGACTTAATTTCTATATGCCGTTTATTTGTTATGAGAAAAAATTATCTCAATATCAAAACGGACCGGATTTAACTCCCAGTTTGTGGGCGCGCTCCATTATAGTGGACAAATATTTGGCACCGAGATGTTTGATGTGCTTTAACAAATGTTCAAACAACGATCTAATTCCTGTCAAGGCACGTACTTGGCCATTGAATAATAGTTTAAAGACAATGTACAATAGAATCCATTTTGCAACAACGGCGATAATTATATAAGACAGATGTTTAAGTAAATGTGTAACATCGTAGTATGCGAGCCGACATTAAATGACACAACACGCAAAGAATTTTCACATCGCTGTTCTTTCTTGTGATTAAAAACTGAAGGACAATATTTATATATATATATATATGATAATTACTTGTATTTACGCCATTACACATTATTAATGAAACTATTTTTGTGGAATATCCGTATTAATAGTTTCATTTAGTACAATATTTATAATCAATACGACACGGGGGCACGTCAATGTCGTTCGGAAAGCGACACACGGATGAAATTCAACGGAAATAAATATAATATGAAACGATCGTTGCAAGCTACCGACACTTCGTCGGTAAACACGTAACAATTGACATTTACTCATAAGGAAAACGTGTAAGCGCACAATTCGCGTGAAATATAAACGATTGTTAATACAGATTAACGAAAAGTATTTCCGTAATGCAAATACTTACTCGTGCTATTTATCGTTGAAGACGTGGACGTTGCGGTTATCTCGATTAAGTAAAGGAATGTTGATGATGAAAAAAAAACTACGCTACGATGGAAGAGAGATGTATTCCGAAATGAAAAACACTGACAAACATTAAAAAGAGAATCTATTCGACCTTATACATGGGCATTTTTAATCGGAGCTCGAATGCAAGAAGGCGCAATTTTTAAGCCCGTTAATAAGTCAGAATATGGCCGGCGAACAAACGGTTCACCAGATGTTAAAGTGATTACAGCCGCAAAATAGTTGTTTGGTCTCACCTCACTCAGCCGATGCAACAATAGAGAATAACTGCCACCTAGGAATAACATCCACCAGTAAATGCCTATCTCCCGTGAGTGAGGTACAACTGCAGAAGCTGCTGAGTGGCCATACCACATTCTAATTTACGATGGACATGCTAAAATATAAGTCCAAACTCCAACCAGTATTCACGGAACCTCAAAGGAGCCCGAATAAAGGGACCAGTCCTACCATTCGTGCTTCCTACGAGCGCGACATAAAGCAAGGCGCCGCGTACACAAGGTACTAATCAAGCAGCAAACAATGAACACGGTCGTCGGACTCAGGAGTAGAAAACCACTAAAATAGTGTTGATGTATAAGACATGCACGACCCAACTGGTAGCGTCTTAAAAAGCCTAAGTTCACGTAACCGGCGAACCTACGCGTACGAGTGGCGATTGAGACAGAAAACATGATCCGGCAAGAACACGGTAGTACAACACCAAAGTATACCAACTAAAGTGTACGCCTGTGGACAACAAACATCATGAGTGTGCTGACTACGTTGGAAGGACACAGTCAAGTAAACAATAGCACACACGTAAAAATTAAAGTTATGTTCGAATAACAAAAACGACATAATTCAATGTAAAATGATGGCACCAAGTATTGCTAAAAATGCAACAAAAACAAAGTAAGAAGACACAGAGGTTTTCACTTAGCTTACTGGCTAGATATCGTTTCTAGGTAGGTGTAGGATCAAATCCTGGCAGTGACGAAACATTTTTCGCCTCTGAACTAAAATAAAAAAAAAAAACATTATTAGAGCTCTGCAGCGGTATGTATCCATATGCAAAACACAGGTGCAATGAACCTTTTCAATCCACGTTCGACTATAAAAGAAACAGCTTTCATTAAGACTACCCAAGTACTACAAAAAAACGAGCGAGCTTAATTAATATCGGAATTCAAAAGGTTAAAATATCAAAAAATAATTTTAAAATAGACATTTTATTTACTCTTTCTTCTCGATTAAATGTTATCATTGATGTTAGTAAAAAAATAATAATTTCGGTATTTACTTTTTTGTATTAATATTAAATTATGCGTTTGGTCCATGTTTTGGACGCAATTAAAAGTAAAAGTGAACGACGAAACAGTATGATAAACCCGAAGTGTAAAATGTTGTCTTAGTACTGACGTTAAGACGAAATTTCCTATTACTATTTTAACAACGAAAATTAAAAATATCCACGAAGCATTATAATATCAAACGTTTCATAAGTTATTACGTATTTTAATTTGAAATCGTTTGAGGGTGAAACGGTATTATAGTAAAAGTAGTAGTATATACAGTAAAAGTAAAGTCACCGTGAACGGTGAGGTATCGTAATACCCTACTTTTAATCACACCTACGGACATACGATATAGAATACGCGTATTTACGTTCTGAAAATCATATTAAATCAACAGTGTCGAGAACAGCGCAGTCCTTCAGAACGCAGGTAAATAAACAGCATTTGGCTTGCTTTCTAAACCGCCGATCCGTGAAGCGAGCGCCGTCAGCTGTCTAACATGGGACGATCTAAGAGGGAAAAGCGACCCATCGGACTGCGGTGCCGAGGCGGCGACACGACGCACGACAGACACACAGCGCACAACGCACAAGGCACGAGATCAGAGCACAACGCACGAGATCAGAGCAAGGGGCGCATCGATAACGAGATCGGAGCACAAGGCACAAGAGAGCACCAATACCGTTTTACTGTGGCCGCCGCGAGAACGCACCGGGCAACACGCGAACACGCTACGCGCAGACTGGCCGGCCGACGCTGGCGCAGCCGCCGCGCCGCGCCGACACCGCCAGTGGTGGGACGCCTCCATCGCCGCCCACCCCGATTGCGCAAGTGGGTTACGCAACCCGCGGGTGCCCTACACTCGAGCCTTTCCAACGGTGTGGCAACGGCACGCGATGCGATAACCGACGCCGCGTGGGAAATGCTTCAGATACCGTTTTTTCTTTTTTGTTCTTTTGGTTGGATCCTCCACTGTTGCCCTTTATGTTTTTACAAATCCGCCGGGCTTGGGGTGGCCTAAACTGAACATCGTTCATGAGTGACTAAGCTCAAGGGCTCCCGAGGGATCCTTGGTTAGGGCCGTCACTCTATTGAGATCCTGTCGAAGACTCATCGCGGGGTATTAAAACTTGGAAGCAGGACGCCACCTGTTGCGCTCTCTGTCGCACTCACTTGTCTTATGGTGAGTTACAGCGACGCACCATCACAGTTATTTGACATTAAGTGTAGAATCCCAACATCTACATAGTAGATAGGGTGGTTCACATGAAACTTCCGGCTTTACCATTTACCATAGTCATATCAGCATTTGAGCTCTGTGTTCGAAGACGCTTAAATACAAAGGGACATTGTACCCAAAACTACAAGTACATAATGTTATCTCTGGTAAAGAAAAAAGAATATTATAAACGCTCTGGTGAGTACTACTAAATAATACACCTAAATATAGCGATATAAATATTATCACATAGATTAGCAATCATTAAATAATTTTAATAAATTTACTTTTTGTTAGGAGGCACCTTGGAATAGTAATACGGTACATCTGATAATGTGTATAGAGATGAAACTATTATTATAAACAGAGTGCGAATTTACGACTTACCGAAATTATATATTATATATATATTGTTTTAGATTAACATCAACTAAGGCTGAATAATTATAATTATAATAATAATTAGTGCTTCTATAATTTTTTAATACAGGCGGGAAATTGTTTTTTGATCTTACGAAAAATGTCCAATGAAAAAAATATATACGATAGTAGCAACCCTTGAAGAATAAGACTATAAAAAATTAATTGCATTTGGGAGAAATGTATTGCTCGTCTACCAATTAAATACATCCGTCATACACCGTCTTGATTTGCGCTGCGTATCGAGTAACAAAATTTAAATAACAGAATAATTTAAAATACATCTCCTGAATAAATGTAAGAAAAGAAATTAACGTAGACTTAAAATCACATCTTTATTATCTGTCTAATTTTATAATTAAACATCCTATTGAAGACGTGATTTGTTTAAGATACTATTGTTCTATGAACGAGTTTATATCAATAACAAAAATATTGAAAAATATGTAAAAAAAACTAGTCATTATTAATCAGAGGACTTATTTATACTGATGAGAATAACACTTAAAAACGGAAAAACATTCTATTAAACGTAATTAATTAGAATCAATATTGACGTAATATGCTATCGAACCAAAAAAAAAAAAACGAGCAGTCGTTAGAAGCAAAGTTGAAATACACATTAAAACTAAATTAGGACTTCGATAAAAAAACAGAAGATTCCACATTTTAAAAAGTTGTTTTTAAAGGTCGTATATACAATTTTTAAACTATTTTAAAAATGGTGTTAAACTTTTGATCTTCGTGACCGAATAAAGCCAACACTAAAATTTCTACTATAAAAATATTGTAGTCATCTGAACAAAACATGCAAACGTTATATGGACAGCAAATAATATTAGAACACAAATAATTTGTTCTGGGTCTGGTTGTTTGTTCCCAAGGAGGTTCCGTCAGGCATCAGGCAGGTGGATGGCCGTATATAAAACCTAGCCTAATAACAACAAAATAACACTGACAAAAAAAATAACACAAACAACATGATTCGCATGTCGTGCCGACCCAGTATGGGCGTGATAAGGGCAAGACGAAAGAAGAAGATTTTTAGTTTATTTCACAAATTGGCTAAAATCATGTAAAATAGAAGGTCAAAACGATAAAAAAAACATTAAACTTATTTTTGGTATTTATTCTATTTATCTTAGTAGATAAGACGATTACAATATGACGAGTATTTGCTCATGTTGAAACCATTTGCGTAGGTGACATATAAACATTGATATTTCGGTTTCGTTTGACGAATTTGCAGTTGTTGTCATGATAATTTCCCGATGGTAAATATTCGAGCTCACGTTGCATTGTCACAATGACTGCATTAAAACGTTTAAACGCAATGTTGAAACGTAAATTTTCAATAGATGAGAATATCTATAACAAATAGTAAGAAACGGCTTTCTTTTAGAAGTTAGTAATCCAGGTTATCTATGACATTAGAACCAGAAACAACTGTGCCTGTCATGTGTGGACGAGGTAGGTATACAATAGCAAATTCAATACAAAATTGAACTCGATAAATTCCGTAAAACAGTTTCATTCGAGAAATACTCAATTGTGCGCCTCGAGGGTTCGATTTTCGCAGCTTTCACATCTTACACAACTCGGTGCTTTCGTCTTGATCTACAAGATTTCCTACTTTGCAACGGCGGAACCAGTCCGAGATAATGATGCTGTAACTAAGCTCTCTCGCTAATATTGTAACGCTCAATACATTAACGCAGTGTGAAAGCGAATGATAACGCATGCTCCCTTAGCGACGGCAGACAAGTTTTAGAAAGGATGCATCGGACATCGACACTCTCTTGCATCACTGGCATTGGCAATCATGGAAAAGCAATTATCACTTATTTAGGATAGTACTTGCTACCTTTACCGTTATTAAATGAAATAGTATTTAATGGATTTCGACACTTTACATGGACACGGAACTGACTGAGGGGTTTTACGTCCTGATGTCATAGTTATGTCATTTTTTAGTTTATCTATTTTCTATTTCACTAAATAATTAAATTTCCGGTGGTACCCTCGTGTTTTACTTATTATTCCAATCATACCGTAGACAGATAATAGCCCTTACTGCTGCCCGCGACTACGTCTGCGTAGAATAGGCTGAAGGCGTAACATTCAGACAGAAAGACAGATATACATATATGAAATATATAATATATATAAATTATAGCCTATATTTTATTCTGATGTATAAGCTATGTTATTATAAAGTTTCATTAAAATCCATTCAGTAGTATTTGCGTGAAAGAGTAACAAACATCCATCCATACATACAAACTTTCGCCTTTATAATATTAGTAAGGATAATACGCCATAACTTTGAGCTAGCATTCATTCTGTGGACAAAAGTTAAATTAGCCGATACATAATATTCGCCGCTATTAAAAACTAAGAGTCATTCCGGGTATAGTGTGATTAAAATTTGAAATAATAAACACGCTAGCGTACGCTTACCGACTTATATAAGAGAACTTTTGTACAAATCCGTTATCTACATTAAATTAAAATTATCAATTTCATTACGTTACACTATCCATATTTCAGTTATAAGAGACAACATTGTAAGTCACTATAAGGGTCAACTGTCCATTTTAATAGCCCGTTTTATATTTCGAAAAGTGAACAAGACTTAGTAATAAGTAAATTTGATATGGACAGTTGCCAATCAAGAGTACAGCAACCAGGTCCGTTAATAATTTATTTTTTATGTGAGAAGGTGGCAAGCGAGCCGATTTTATGTGAGAAGGTTCACCTGATGTTAATTTATAACCGCCGGACAATTTACATTTCGTTGACCTCTTTTAAAAAATTGTGCTCCGGTTACCACATTTACCATTCAACACGCAGCATTATAACATTCAAACTTCACGCCGGTCTTTTGTGAGGTCGTGGTACTTCCCCGGACTCCTGCCAATTCGTGAAAGCGAAGACTACCACAGTTAAATAAAATAAAAACTCTACAAAATATCTTTGGCTTTCCAATTATTATTTAACGACTTATGAAGACCACATTAGTGTGTGTGTCCATTTAAAACGTGCCAATAGTATCCTTCTTGTTATTTTTCCAAAATGCGGAACCTCCCGTGAAACTCGTATTTCACGTAAATTTAATTAAGGAAAAAACAAAATCTTGTTAGCGATCATCTTCTAAGCTTCAATTAAAAAATTATATGAACTCTAACATTTTTATGGTCGAGGAATCGAATAGGCAAATGTGCTGCTCTAGGGTGACGTAATCAAATGCAATAATGAACAAAGATGTATGGTTGCAGACGGTAGCTTCTCACCGCAAGCTAATATATGTGTATGTACGTAATTCCCTTCCCTCAAAATTCAGAAGAATACTCATACATGAATAGTGGCTATAAAAAATCGTTAGGCGCATTGCAATAATTGTATAGGAAATTTGACATGAGATTTCTTTACGTTTCATAATAGGATATCTACAACATTTCTTATAAAGCTCATTATTACGATTCATAATTTGCGATGCCCCATCAAAAACTATGATAACTATTGATCACGTAGAAATTGACGAAATATGTTCATAAACGGTTTAAACACCTAATTACTGTTTACATAGACCACGTCATCTCAAGTGACGTTAGTGTACTGCAGTTGAATACATTTCGTGAAAAAGATTTTTTTTATTTTTAAGTGTACAAAAAAACCTACTCGACTCGCCACCCCTACGCTTGGTCTCACGCGGACAGCGTTATTGTATCTGCTCTCCGATTTTACCTTAGTACGTTAGTAATTATTTTTTGGAGTAGAAAATACCCTAATCCGAACCCAATCCATCGGTTACAGATACGCTTCTAATGCATCATGTTGCTTTTTAAACCGACTTCAAAAAAAGGAGGTTTCTCAATTCGACCGTATATATTTTTTTTTTGCGGATAACTTCGTCGTTTATGAACCGATTTTGATGATTCTTTTTTTGTCGGAAAGGAGATATCCCAATGGTGGTACCGTGATAAGGAAATCCGGATCTGAAGATGGCATCCCAGTGAAATCGTGAAACTTTCTGATTGAAGTCGGTTTTTGTTTGTTAAAAATTATTATCGATCGGCATAATTAAGAGCAAGGCCCTTCAACTGTCAAACATATGGATAAAATAAATTGTCTGGTTA
The DNA here is from genome assembly GCA_933534255.1 of Iphiclides podalirius. Lineage (NCBI taxonomy): Eukaryota > Metazoa > Arthropoda > Insecta > Lepidoptera > Papilionidae > Iphiclides > Iphiclides podalirius. The sequence continues at coordinate 4,377,876 of OW152831.1, read as the reverse complement.
TAAAAGATTTACAGAGACGCTAATAATCGTTCGTTTAAATTACATAATATTCATTTTTTGTCAACTATACTTTCTGTACTCGTTAACAAGCGGAGTATCTATTGTCAATATGTTTTTAGGCTGAACTTGAAGCGTAAATCAAATCGTCAGTTAAAATAGTAAATCACTGAGTGCATTCATGGGCCTCTCACGAACGTAACGTAAAATTTAATTAGGTTGTTAATACTGAACGCTCCAGTATCCAACTAAACACCAGCTTGCCTCTCGTAAAATATCAATATCTATAATTAACAAACGAGTCGCGTTTCCTTTGGCAGTGCCACTAAATCGTTTAAATAAGCAATTTTTACTAGTCACGTTTAGTACGTACGTAAGATAATTGTGGTTACGATATAACATAGTTTCGGTAGACACGGTATATCACAGGTGTATTTGTAGGTATAGAGGACATTTGTAAAAATAATATACATTTATTTTTCATTTATAAATATGTCAGAAACTAAGAAGGTGGTGTATGTTTAGTAGAAAACATACTTATTCTGAATACAACGTAATAATCAATCAAACTTTTGAACATTTGCCAAAATATAATACTAAAGTCGTTCACTGGCACGTTTCAACGATATTTTACATCACAGTGTTTTCTTTAGACAGCAAGATTCTGCCAGAATCGGAACACTGTGAATATGTCATCCAAAATCAAACTTTTATACATAAAGACATCTGTGTGCGTATCAAAAACCTTGTATACTTTGTCCATAGAAGAGCAGGCGATTGTGCTAAGATCACGAATTGTATAAATTGTCTCTATTCCGAAAAACGGTACACTCTTCTGAATGTAATAATTCACGGGTCCTGGTATTTACTAGTATTTCAAACTATCTCTTCTATTGTTGCAATAAATACACAAGCTAACCTTTTTGATTTTATAAACCATCTTTTGTATTTTTTTTTTTGGTTTATTCAAATCTCTACGTGGAACGATGCGTAGTAGTTATCAGTAGCAATATTATTTTTACTATTCATTGCATGTTTAACTGCCGAACAACTTAAAAAAAAAAAACGTTTGTGAACTTTTTATGGCCATCAAATGATTGCTATTTAGACAATCGCTTATCTAAAAGTTTGTTTTGAATATAACAGAGAGTGTTTAGAAGTAAAAGGAAGTGAGACCATATACATCAAACGGTTGGGGGCGAACAGACTTGACATTTACCTTTATAGCATTTTCCTCCTTTGCTTAAGCGATTGTGACCATAAATGAGGAATAACTCTTTAAAAGGTCTAAAAATAGGAGACATAAGAGACGTATCATCCTTGACATTAGCACTATATACATACAATAGCTAGCTCGAAATGTAAGTAACATAAACTTTTCCATATCACAACTTTATAAACTACGTGACGCCCATTGGTAGAAATTCGACCATAATTCATCAGTTTATTGTAGTAATATTTTTTCAGAGTTTCAATTTATAATATCCACTAATCCAAAATTTGTTCAGCGGGGATACGTTATTGGATAAAATACACCTTAAACGACGAATCTTACAAAAATTATTTAATTATGCCGAAGATAATGAACTGCCAACATTTTCGATTTTTTTGTTTGGTCATTTGTAACTAGTTAATATCCGCGACTTCGTCTACGTTATTTATTATATCAACAAATACACGTGGGGCTTATTTTTTTAGACAAGGACCAAGTATCCCAGAAGAAAACTCAGAAGAATTAATAGAAATGTGTGCAGTACTTTTGTTTGTTTTTATAGAATATGTTAAGCTCGTCTGCCTTCACGTGTCACACATACAATCGTGAATTGCATGTGTAATTCATTCGGGGCGTACTGTTTTCTTAAACGAATGGACTTAAAACAATATTTGCCAATTAGCAGCGTACTCAGGTCCGTTAGGTGCCAATTTACTGGTGGTGCGAATGATGCCCCGACTCGGAATCTTATTTAGAACGCTAACGTTTAAAAAAATTGGAATATATCACTTGCTATAAGACATTTATTCATAGATCGGCACCTAGTTCGCTTGGGGGCTCATGCTTGATGAAGTCAACCGACTTCAAAAAAGGAGGAGCTTCTCAATTCGACTGTATTTTTTTTAATTGTTTGTTACCTCACAAAGTGCGATTCAACGGCTCACGGCACAAAAGGCAGAAGAATAAACACTTTTACTATAGATAAGCCGCTCTTCTGAGAGGCCGGGTTGTTCCCCGGCTGTGTTGAACTATCCTTACAGCATTAACAAGACCATTGCGACATATTATAATATGCGGTTTTATGCATTCAAATTTTGCCGCCCATTCACTGTACTAGCATGTGACATATCTCATAATGTCCGAGTAAATCGTGGCAAAATTAATAATTTCAAAACAATCACATTCAGATGAATTCAAAAAGAAACCTGATAAATTCATAAAGTTAGTATCATTGAATAACGTGACGTTCTTAATATAAAATAAATAATTAAGGCGAATCTAAGCAGTAGTTTTAGCACGATTTTCAGAAGGTTGTCAACGCATCTGGAGCCCACGAGTGTAGCAGATGTTCATGGGGGGCGGTATTCACTTAACATCAGGTGAATCGTCTGCTCGCTCAGCAACTTTTCACTTAAAAAACAATCTTGATCGGTCGCATCAGGCGGGCGATCGTAACATAATATTACCTTACCAACACGGCACCAATTTCGCTTCACCCAGTGGCCCAGTTCGTGCAATCGACTTTCGCGGGCTCTCGAAACCTGGGCGCTAGTTTTGTTTCTGTCAATAATGACTATTGATTTCTGTAGTGCACTATTACTAACAAGTATTAACATAATAGTACAGTTTAATTAAAGTGACGTTAAGGGATGACACATTGATTAGAAACTTTTTTAAACTATTGGCGGCACTCAGAGATGCCATAAAGCGCTTAGAAAACATTATAATAATAATTGCTTATGTTTGTTTATTAATAATAATATTGTGTATATGTTATATTAACAATATAATAATATTGTTAATAATAGGTAAAGTTCGGTTCCAAAAGTAATTTTATTAGGTAATAGCAGATGACAAAAATCAAGAGACAGGCGGAACCACATTGTTTTCCCGTTAGTGAACAGACTTAAGTCTGTACAATACACGAGCAGTAATTTATCTAAAACTACTTTGAAATTACACTTTGCATATATCCAATACATCAGCCATTTAGCATTAGGTCTATCGTCGCTTGAGACTATAATCAAGAACAAGCAACTGTCATCTTAAATTGTACATGCACAATTTAAGGTGAATTTAGCTAACCCTAATAAACAAAATAAAGTTTGTTAAAGCACTTTAGATCGTTTCGCAAATGTCTTTTAGCAATTTTGCAAGATGCTAACAGTTCTCTAATGTTAATTTCAAACATAGGTACACTCGTTGATTACTGTACATTATTAGGTATGACGCCACAGTACGCAGAAAACGAGTGAGAAAACAATTTTACAAATAAAAAGTTTAAAATAAAGGCTATTTGCCCATTCTTGCAACAGCGAACACACACAGTTAAAGATCTCTTGCTAACATATTTTACACTCTGCACTTATGATGAAACATTAAAACTTGTAGAAATATAAACGAAATGTTTTTCGCTGCCGCGGGAATCGTACTTCGCGTCTTCCGTAACTGCGCCTAGACGCTTTAACCACTGAGCTTAACGGACGATTGCCACAACGACGATAATTTCAACACAATTATATTATTTACATTGTTTTTTTTTGCATTTTATTGTGTAAGTACTTATTTTTACTATGTTTTTCACGATCGACAGCCTGCCTGACGTCAATCCCCCTTGGGGAACAAATACTCGGATACAGAACAATTATCTGTGGTACACAAAAACACTTGTCCCGCGTGGGAATCCGTGTAGGGTTAAATGGGAGCTTGACAACTCCACCGACAAGTCATAGAAGAAAGAGATATACATGTACAGTAGAAAATTTTAACAATTAAATCCCACTGACATTTTTAAATTCTCAATAAAAACAAGATAAAGGCGTATATTTTTTTTTGATAAAAGTTCCCAAGCGAGCAGACGCTGCACCTGATGTTAAGTGAATACCGCCGCTCATGGACATCTGCTACACCCGAGGGTCGCAGATGCGTTGACAACCTTTTGAAAATTGGGCTCCGGCTACCTCACCAGACGAAACGCGAAAGTATTATACTTCCACTTTACCTGGACGAGCCTGCTCATTCGTGCAACAGCTGAGGCTGCTGCGGGGCTCTACCACAGTAGAGTGCGTATGTCATACATATGTCGATGATGTGCATTATCTACGTCCGACTTCAGCTTGGTCCGCACTCGCTTCTCACTTTCAGCACTCGCTCCTCGTACCGGCCATTGACCAACCATACAACGTGACGAGCCGCGAGACAACTGTGACGTAAGAAGTATGACGCGTCATCTAGTGAATTCTTATCGGCGCATCGCGATCGACCACGCAATCGGAGAATCGAGGTGGCCGCAATACGCGACTCTTGATTCTCGGACGCCAAAATAATCAACGGGCGTGATGCTCTGAATATGAATAAGAAAGACGGGAGCGAAAGTGAACCGGCAAGAATGTAGCGGCCGCCCTGGACCGGTGATTGGCAAACTTATTTTTTTTTCATATGAAACTAGTGATATTACTTGATCCCGTGGACATCTACCACACCCGACAGATTGCAGATACGTCGCCAAATATTAAAGTGACGAATTCGACGAGCCCGTCCATTTGTGCAACAGCGGACGATGCTGCCTGGCCCTACCACACGGAAAAAGCACTAAAGTCATGGAAACAATCACTTAACCACGAGCCATATGAGAATTAAGTTACAATGTATACATTAACGCGGGGCGAAGACCTCTTTGGTACAGAGATAGCTAGCCTAGTTTACTAAACTGTAGCACAGTATTTGTATTTTGCATTCGGCATGAAAGGGGTTGGGACTTGGGTAGTAATTCCCAAGGAAAACTGCGACATAGAAAATCTATTTTAGTCTTCCCGTCGAAAATATTGCCCCCTTACCATATCGTAAGAACGCTTAACATAGATAAATTTCATGTGGACAAACATCCAGATCAGAATCAATGATCTGTGGATCACACAAATAGTTGCCTCGTGTGGGAATCGAACCCACGACACTTGGCGCCGAAGCCAATAACTTGACACCTTCGCCACTGAGTCACCCTTGCGCAGGGTACCCGGCCTCTCGGTTTTCTAAAGATTGCATGGGAATTACACGAGTTAACTCCTCCCTCGCCTTACCAACTTTGGGCGTTTAGACGCTCGGCACGGTTGCATCATTTTGTTATTGCCGTGCGTGGAATACCCACTCGAGCTGAGTGTTTTGCTAATGTCATTCATTATGTGTACATCAAAGGAATGGAACAGTTTGCCAGCGCCTGTCTTTCCGTCCGACTGTTTTTTTAAATGTGAAAAGTTGCCAAACGAGCAGACGGTTCACCTGATGGTAAGTGAATATCGCCGCTCATGGACATCTGCTACACCCGAGGGTTACAGATGCGTTGACAACCTTTTGTAAATTGGGCTTCGGCTACCTCACACACCAGACGAAACGCGAAAGTATTTGTCATACTTCCACTTTACGCTGGTCTTCTGTGAGGTCGTGGTGCTTACCCGGACGGGCCTGCGAATTCGTGCAACAGCCGAGGCTGCTGGGTGGCCCTACCACCGCAGATGACATATGACGTTGACGTCTTCAAGGCAATATTAAAGCAGTCTTTAAGTGAGCTAGTGCGTTTACCATCTATGGCTGCAACGCCACTTACCATCAGGTGGGATAACTAGTGGAGAATAATCCTACCCAATTCCGACATTTCGCGGTGAATAACAAATGTTTCAAAAAATTAACCACAACAAGTAACAGCTTGTGCAATAAAAGACTGTTGCATGGCGTTTATACAAAAATTGAGAATACACGAGAATAGTTGTTCCATAAAATCCTACCTGCAACAATAAACTTTCTTCAGGAACTTAGGTCATAGGTTACTCTAAAGTAACTTAGTGTTAATTATTCAAAAATTTAGAAAATTATATGGTTTGTAGTCATCAAAACAGTAAAATTTAAAAAATTCCTAACTCTTTCATCGATTTATCCAAGCTATATTTAGGTATCACTCGGCCCTATTTATCGAGATTATAATTGACGTCAATAATAAAAGGTTACGTTAATCGCTATATAAAAAGGCAACGGTATGCACACCCGGTTGTTTTTTAAAATATTATTAAGGTGTTACAGTTTTGCGTCATATCCATGTAGGTGACGCGCAAATGTATAAACAATTGGTCCAGAAAGTGACTTTCATAAATTGACACTTATCACAAATAGTTGAACAATTTGTTCCTCATTACGCGTAAAAGTACTGTTTCGTCAGCATTCGAGCATCAATACCAGTATGCACACCCGGTTGTTTTTTAAAATATTATTAAGGTGTTACAGTTTTGCGTCATATCCATGTAGGTGACGCGCAAATGTATAAACAATTGGAAACCAGAAGTGACTTTCATAAATTGACACTTATCACAAAGATTGAAACATTGGTTCCTCATTACGCGTAAAAGTACTTTCTGTCAGCATTCGAGATCAATACCAGTTTTGAACTAACTGTCGTAGCTGACCAATTTAGCTTGATCCGCGATCAGTAATTATGTTTATGTGCGTTTGTTCACACTTACTAACGTAAAAAGGATATATTATGAACATTGAAAATAACCTATTAAGTTTCATAGAACGCAATAAATATGGGTAATAAGGTACACACTGGTTTAAACTTTAAGCATGCATTGTTTTTCTTGTGTAATCGTGGCTTTAAAATTCGTAACACGATACAGATAATTTACATCTAGTTTAAATCGGTGAGGAATATTTTGTGCACCGAATAAAAAATTACTTTATTACAGCAAAAAAAAACACGCAACAATACACATCTCTTGAAATACCTCGTATTACCGAACCTACGAGCCCAAGCGTCACGCGAATCTCAGGTCACACGATATTTTGCAACAATACCATTGGGTAAGTCGGGGAGCAAATGCGCAAAGATTTAATTGGCGCGATTCGCACGTCAAACCACGCCACCCTTAGAATAATTTGACGACGCCCAGACCACCAAATATCAAAATTTTCTTTTCGGTAATTCTTTTTTCGTACTCCAATCTATGTCAAAGCATTCCGCAGATTACTCTTAGAATCCATTGAAAAGCCCTGTCTAACTGATAGATTGATAGATATGATTTATTTTTCTGTTGATGTGTTGTCAAACAAGCAAGCTGGTAAGTGATATTAGCAACACCAGAAAAAATAATGTCGGTAACCTTAAAGATATACATTTATTGATTAATTTATTTATTGCACATCCATTAAGTAACAAAAGGTGTTAAGATAATTTGTAAAACAGTTCTTTATGGACCCTGTTTATAGGGCATAGTACAAAACAAATTCGGAGAGAGCAAGATGTATCACATAGGTAATTTAATTAGGTACTTGTATAAGTATCGTTCACTTCAAGTCAGTAAGCTTCATAAACTGGTCCATTTCCAATACTCTTATAAGTTGATGGTAAAAATTAATCATCAACGTAATGTTCCTGCCCCAATCCCACCTAGTTGGGGTCGGCACTACTAGTGAAGCATGTTGTAATTGGTTTTGGCTATGTTTTTTACGACCGCTACCATCAACCCTCCTTGGGAACAAAAGCTAGATCCGGAATAACTAGCTGTGAGGCACACAAATACTTGTCCCGTGTGGTAATCGAGACCACAACCCACAGCACCATAATCGGTAACAATTGATACCGTTTTCGTATTTTATACTAAATTTTTCAAATAGTTTAGCTAATATAACTTACGGCATTAATAATGTCTCTGTTTGATGATGCTTTCACATCAATTTAAATCCTAATCAAGTACGTAAAGCCTAAAAGACAGAGGCAAAATCGCGAGTTAAGTTAACATACCCTTTAATATTAATAAAGCGAAACAAAGAGCGCTCGGCAGTTATTGAACGCCAAAGGTCACCTTGAACCTACCGCAGATCCCACGTCGTGTCTGGAAACCGCGAAATCATGAAAGTCAATCGATGCGCCCTTGAATACGTACAAAAGGAGTTAAATCGATTGAACGCTTTAGCGGTAATTACCACGTGGCTTTACATTTTAAGGCAAACCAACTTGTGGTCAAGGATATTGATATAATATTGGAGTCTGTTTACGTTTGCGTGTTGTAAGTACCTATTTATGTTTGTATATTTGTGAACCGCAATGAATTATTATAAATTTAATGTTTTTATTTAATACTAGCGACCCACCCCGGCTTTGCACGGGTGCAATTTATGATATATGTAAACCATCCTCTTGAATCACTCTATCTAGTAAAAAAAAACGCTTCAAGATCTGTTGCGTAGTTTCAAAGATCTACGCATACATATGGACAGACAGACAGCGGGACGACTTTGTTTTACACTATGTAGTGAAGTTAGTTCAATATGTAGCATTCGCCATAAATATCAGACATCACTTTCAAAGTGATGATTTGTATTTAAAATATATTCAAATAGGTTTTTGCCTTTAAGTTATTTATTTTTAAAACCTTTTCAGAACATTTTGAACACTTAAACGTCTAACATGGCGAGAGGCGGACTGCTTGTGTCATCTAACGTGTCCATTGATGGGGTCTTATTCAATTGTATCGATTAAAACATGATGTGGTAACTACTTGAATACTCGAAGCACCACGTATTTCCTAGGAACTTAAAACATTTACAGATATATAGCTAAAACAGTTTCTAATAGACGCGCTTCCTTAAAAGAATGTTATTGTTTCGAAGCTATTTACATCTAATTACGTTTGAAACTAATGTTAAAAGTGTCATATTATTCGATATAAATAACACTTTAATTGCCAACAAACGGATATGCAGTCCAGTGATACGACACCAGCGCGGTCGATAGTTTTTGTATGTCATTAGATCCGCCAAGTTACGCCCGTACCCGCCATGGTCCGTTGCCCGTTGGCTACATAAAGGAAATATGATAACGAGGTATATTTTAACGGACGTTTGCTATCACGCCCTCTTGCACTTAACTCGCAAACGCAAACCCATCATATGAACATCTCAATCTAATTATTTAGTTATAAACTCCTGCTGTTTGATAAGATTATTCTGTATAGGGCTACGCCAGTCGAACCATCAAAATTATATATCTTGAATAACCATATATATAATAGTATCAAAATAACTTTAATAACCGTATCACGCAATGAAACATATAACACTGCCCAGATACTATGATTTTAATTAGGATGTAAGTAACTTTAAATAGTCATCCTGTAACTTATTACTTTATACTTATTTAACACCATAAGCACGTAAAAAGTGAAATTAAATACCCTGACTTTAAACTGTTTTGTACAAACAATTGAAAGGCGAAAATCTTAAGTGTGCAATTGCGTGCAGCAATAAATTAAATAAAACACTGATTTGGATTTACAACGCAGAGCATTTAAACGAAAAATAAACACGACACGATTTGTAGTCGAAGCAAGACAGCTATGTTAGCAAGCACTTTAGATTAGGCGTATTGCCACAACTCCTCTTGATCATGCGAAATTATTATAGAGTTCAGGAGCCTCAAAGCTCTCGGACTTAAATCGAGTCATCATTAATGTGATGTGGTCATGATAAAGGCTTTTAAAGGTAAATTTTAGTTGAATCCTAATTAATTACATTACAAAATTAAAGGAGCGATAAAGCATATTTGTTTTTGATTGATTGTATATGCATTACTTAATGTCCAATAAATTTGGTGCGTTAGAAGCTATTATGTTGAACTTTGTTTGAAAACTTTTTGTACAAAAATAAGTTTCTAAATGACTTTTATAACATAGCAAGCACTTTGTGTATAAAAGTTGTGTATGAAAGGAAGGTATCTCTTATTAAGGCAGGTGTTCGCTGGTATTAAAACACCCGGTTGGGTAGAAAAATTTAATAATTGTTCCATAAGAAAGTTAAATATGCTCCATATCAGTTATTAATCATAAAAATGAATATTTCTCGATTGATGGAAGTAGTAAACATGTATATAGGTGTGTATACATAAATTTGAATAATTAAGTTTTTAAATACCGTATGTCTAATTATAATTAAATATTAATTTTTTTTATTCTGGAAGATCGCTTATATCAAATGTTAAAAATATACAATATGAACGGCTGTAGGATGGATGGATAAACTAGATCTTAAACTCGTCAGATACTTCATCAACTTACAATGAAAAATATAAACGAAAAATATGTAAACAATATTAAACTATGTCGAACAAATCGGTTTTAAGCACACCATTTAAAATATGATTACAAAAATGAAATTGAACTAACTACTAACTAACTAATTTAATTTAAGGTTGCGTCAAAAACCTTTATAACTGCCAGACAAAAACTTCTATTTGTTATGTACAAAGTTTGATGGAAAGTTAATTATATTTTGTCCATTAATTATTAAATGCTTGTAGATGAAAAGCTTTATTAATTCAGAATTTTATATCGTAAATTCATTAATAAAATTAATGATTTCAGTTTCAGTCCCCGTGACGCTGCTGTTGGGCGCCGTGGTTTATGGCTTCGAGAGGAGTCATAATTCTATAGGAGTGGTTTTCGTTATGACCTACAAAAGTTTCCAAATCTGTATTTAAGTCCACGTGTTTGTTATGTTAACGTGTCGAAGAACTCTACAATACAGAATAGAATTTATGACATCCTACGTTAAAAATAATATATGAAGAACATATTGAATGTAAACTGTGGATTATCCGGCAAATATACAAATTTACAAGTTATGATCGAAACTTACGTACAATAAATTATGATAGAGGAACAACAAGCAAAGTTTTGGGATGCTGTTAAAACTTAGATACCGCTGGGAACATTATATTGAAATTAGTTTGTGATGTGAATAAAATTAAACGAATACAAAACTTATCTATAATACAACATTTTCATGTATATCATAATATTATTGTATTGATATTTCTTGTCTTGCAGTAGAAACGTATCCCATTAAGTTTAGAAGATTCTATTGTGTTTTTAACCATATCAGTGGGAAGCAATAATCGAAAAGGCAGGCAAGGGACTGTACTGCAACTACACGGGACAACATGTCTTCCCGTATCCAGGTTCTTTTTGATCCTCAAGGTCCATTAAATAGCCTAGCGGAATAGCAAATACTTTAACCGCAACCTGTTTTACTGGTTACTTATGTTAGCCCATCAAAAACTGTCGGTTCTTTGGCCGTGCTGGTCCACTGAGGTAAAGAACAAGAGAATGACAATACACTCTAAAAAGGCATGTGCCTGCAACCTTTTAAGTGTAAGTATTGCCTATATAATTATTGCGCTTTATTTATCTCATTCTTTTGGAGGTTGATTTATTATAATGTTATACTTAAATCCGAACAGCATTCACCAAGTGGCCGAATAATACTCCGATGATGTTAACTTACCTGAAACAGGAGAAACAATACTAATTAACAAAAAAAAAAACAATTACAATCACACAAATAAAAACGTCATAATATTTGTCGCCATCGTACAATTATTTAATAATAATTAACTGACGTCACGGATCGTTAGTGCACATACAAATACATATTAAATATATAGGCAGAATGGACACATATTTCGAGAACAGTAGGAAAAAAACGCTCGAGGAAGTCTCTCAGCAAATTCAATTACAATCGATAACCGCACATGACGTCCATGCCGTACATTCAGAATACGTCATTCGTCTCCGTTAACTAACTTCTGGGTTAACAATCATAAATATTTATGCAATAATTTTATACCGTAGATAACATCAAACAATTAAGCTCTTTACCCACGACGCGACAATGATCTTTGAAGCGATAGGCTACAATAGTCCATTATAGGCCACAGTCTAAATACACCTGCAAAATTGACAGTCATTTTTCCATACATACAAGTACATTGTCAAGGACAAGTTTGAATAAAACTGCAGTAAACAAATACCAGAATAGATATCGAAATAAAAATCGAGAAGAATCGCAATACTAAAATAGTTTCTATTGAGGAAGTGATGACACCAACAATTTGAAATTCAACAATTACACAACCGGAGAATCGTATCAAATAACCGAGATATTAAAGAGGTTTTAATCAATTTCGCTCGGATTTTTAGTTATCTCACCAATTAAGTAACCATTCTCATGACAGTAAATTCATTCTCATATTTATATTATAGAGTATACCTAATTGACACAAGTTCATTTAAATTTTACAGTTTTACACAAGGTTCTGATAAGTTATTGAAGATAGTTATCGCTTAGCTTCGCACTGAACAGCGGTCCTAAACTAGGTCGAAGTATTGTGCAAAAAATATTTTGTAACCGAGAGTAGGTACGCAAGGCGCAGTTACACAAAAACTAAACTTCATAACATATAGATCGTGATAGAGCGTTGCGAATGTGGACATGGAAAAAAAAAACAGTCATTGAAATTTCTACAAGTAATAATGCGAGGTGATAAAACAACAGTTATTCTGTTTCGATAAAGATTCATTTATTGTTTGACTGGCTGCTACGAAAATGAGAAAAATATGAATTTACTTCAATACATATATACAAATTAATGCAAGGTTCCTTACGCCACCATAAAACTTGATTCCATTGACATTCATTAAGAATAAAATGTACAATGCAATATTTGAATTGATTTATTTAAATATTGTGTTAATTTTATAGCCGGAAGAGCTTTAACTTACTGAATAATCTCATTGTCAATGATTGTTCGTTTTATAATATACACCGTTGTGTCTTTATCGGTTTGAAATGCATTCTTAAATATTAATAAAAAAATAAGTATGTAAATGATCGTGATACGAAACCACGGCCTTCTGTTTCGTGGGTTAGCGGCCGCCCGATTACCGACCGAGCTATTATAACATTTTTTTTTACGGTGAAATATACCGTCGTATTTGAATAATATTTTTCATTCCCTGAAAAGTGGGATAAAACGACATTTTCTAAAAATGAAGCCTAGTCAGATCGATTTTTCGCCCCCGAATCTACGCACATACTAAATTTCATGAAAATCGCTGAAGCCGTTTCGGAGATTCCAATTATATATATACAAGAATTGCTCGTTTAAAGGATAAGATGTACAGATTTATTGCCCTGATACCCTCTGTACTGAGGCCTTGCCCAGCAGTGGGACATGTATAGGCTGATACTTTACTTTTCAGATATCTATTAAATCAATTCCCAGATATCGCTGGAAAGACGAAATCCATAAAGATCTGAGAGCTCTCCAATCAGCCAATTGGCAAGAAACAGCCCAGAATAGAGAGCAATGGCGTCTTTTCGTGTCGGAGGCCAAGATTCTCTTTGGGTCGCTGAGCCAGCCAAGTAAGTAAGTATTAAATCAATTAACTAAATTATGTAAAAAATAAAATCGATACGGGTCGCGTTAAATTGTCATTTTATTTTCGTCCGGACCGAATCGAGACCGTCGAGCTACAACTGGTTTATCGTTAATAACAGCATTACATAATTATCTTAGCCGTTGCTAACTGCACCTACTAATCGTTGCATAAGTAAGCGTTAGGCGATGCGGTTTGTTGACAATTGGAAAGCGACTGCGGGCGAGCGTACAATAGAGCCGATTGGAATAATAAATTAGTTACTAATCGGGTGACCTAATCGAGTCGGGAGGTGACTTGGGATCGTTATGCTTTCGTATTTTGTTGTAAATGCAGCTCGAGAAACGATCAATCGTTCGGTCGATTTAACGCAAAATAATTTATCACGTTTTAACACTGTACAACGCGCCTTTAAAACTGATCAGACGTTCCCTCGAGGTGCGAGGAATAAGACCCTTGGGTTGACAAAACTGTCACATTATAACTTACTTAATCATTTTGCAGTGGTTATAATTGAAACTTATGTCATCCAAAATGGTATACAACACCTCGATTTAATAAAAATTTTGCAGTGCAACCGTGGAGTACCCTCATATTTTCATAGTTAAACAAAATTATATTTAACAACATATTTAACATAGATTCACAGTGTAACTCGCACCCCCCCTTTATTGTGTATATATAATTATAACTTATATATTTTTTCCCCCATTATATGAATAAATCATATAACATAATTACGTGACCAGGATAAATTATTGATCTTTCTAAAGGTAATAATTAACCGTATGAAATATTATTGTGATCGTCATGTTCGGTAGGACCGCATTTACGTTGTGTTTATTTAGTAACTTGATTCTTTTAGGTGGATCTTGGATAGAAAAATATTCACTAGTTGTGGTATAAGCTAGAGATAATGCTAGATTGCTTTCTTATTAACTAATCCCGACTCGCTTGAGACGGGCTCAGAGTATATAGTATACTCCCTCTCACGCTTGTAAAGGGCTCATAATATAATTTTTAAACTAATATCCCTTCTCTCTTGAAAAGGGCTCACATCAATTTCACATACCCGATACAAGTCAACAGCTCCCCCACATTTTAAAAAAATGTAGGGAAGGCACACGGCTCCATGAAAACACTCACCAACGCCGTGTGCGGTGAGCGCCAACCAACATATTGCGCGCGCCCCCCCCCCCCCTGAAGAGGGACAAAAAGTTGGGGAAAGGACCGAAGTCCATTGCAAAGCTGTTTTACCAGCATAGAGAGGGCTTGGCCCCTTGGCAGTGCGTAAGCACAAACTTTGACCGAAGTCGCGCATGTCAATGCGTGTAAACGTCATACAGGCCGACGACAAATCCAGTCTTTGTGAATGTACGTCAATACGGTTTTGGGCATGTGTTAAAAATCAGGCACTCTGGCCCTATGATATAATAAGCCCTCCGTAAGCGCCACCACTTTTGCCAGATCGCCGCGACTGCAGACGTGATTGTTAGTGTTCTGGCATCACCACCATTAAAAAGGTTAGCACGACATTTCGTCGCAGAGCGCGTTATGAGTCACTGCTCACCCCAAGGGTATGGTTAAAACGTTGCACGGCATCGCCGCAGCCTTGAGAGGTTTTCTCCCGCCAGCTACCATCCACATGAGGTAAACGCATATGCTCCACCAATCATTGAAATAGTCAGATATAGCCATAGTTGTGATTTTTATGTTTAGCCATCAGAAGGGTTTAATTATAATTGGCAACATATATTTATTTGTCAGTGTCTCTGACGTTGAGTATAATGTATTTTCGATCAAGTTTGTCTCACCCACCTGCAAGTTGCCGTTATTCGTTCGAACGGTGGGAACTTTACTGAGATTCGTTAATTATGTTAAAACGTATACAGGAGGTCAGACAGTCTGCAGTTCCGTCATCAGGAACCCGACTTGGACAAATCTACTGAGATGTGCATCAAACCGAGACGCAGACTCGGCCATTATGAATAGCGTCGTCTCTCCAGCAAATGTCGCAAGACGCAATATCACTAAATGCAACATGCATCAATACAACTATCGCAGGTCAACACGCCAACATACAGCCTATCCGCATACACAGCAGACATCATCACCTCGAACCTCCGTCAACCAGAATCATACGATGCAATGATATTAGGCGCAGATCACCCCGCAACTACCACAAGACGCATTACTGCATATAGCCGCACGCATCAATGTGACTATCGCGTAGGTGGCACACCCTCACACCACACCAATATAACTCCAACCAACTTCGGCTCCAAAGTTTAGAATATACTCGGAACACACGAAGTATCCAAACATACTCTTTCACGATCCGAATGATAGTCGACGTATCATAGCGTAAACACTAAGACGCCAACCACCAACGGACCCCCACCCAAGCCAAGTAATAGCCAACGTATCATAGTGGAATACACTAAGACGCAAGCCACCACCAGACTCCCCAAAGTCAGATGATCAGTCGACGTATCATAGTGCAACACAATAAGACGCCAACTACCACCAAACTCTTACTATGCCGAATGACAGCTAACGTATCATAGTGATGGTCACTAAGACGCCAACTACCACCAGCTATCGATGATATGTCCCCCACTCAAGACATATCCATTCATGGTTCCACGTTTACCGTAGACCATATCGTCGTACAGAAGTACCATGCAACTCCATAGTAATATCTCTTATAAAGTCCCAAGTCATTCATTGCTATTCATTATATTTATATATTCATTATTTTTTTCTCTGAGCCTTCACATATTATCACTTTTATTCATTAGACCTTACTTCCATATGATATTGGTATGGGACGTTCATACAATGTACTTTGACTATAGTACTAAGAGTCGCGATCGACCTCTGTACTTACATATGTGCGGTCATACAAATGTGTCCCCGCACGCTACATAATACTTCCCTTAGAAATCACTAAGTATGGAATTGTATTTAATTGACATAATAGTGATCGTATCTTGCTATATTTTTAATAAATATCCTTTTTTGAGTGTTTTAAGTGATTTTTAACTATTTTTTATCAATTTTTGGTAATATCATTTTCTCATACTAACACTTATATTTCTTTAATTTAAGTATATATTATTAACTTTTACTGTGATTAAACGTTCTTAAACGTTTTATTTTCATCTTAATTGATCTTTATTACGACTAATTAATAATAATATTTATTATTATTAATAGGTCGTTACAACAGGTACACATTACTCACATAATATATTTAACCATCAATAATATTGTGCATTATTTATACTTATTTTTAAAACACATTTATAGTATATATTATATATCAATTTTAATAAAGCATCGACAGCAATTATCGACCTGCACCGCGTCGCTACGCCGCGACAAGTAAATAACGTTGTGTATCGCGATGCGTTGGCGCAGCTGACCCACGGACGTTCGAGCCAGTTGCGAGTCTACGGGTATTGCAAATGCCCATGGGCAGTGGTTATAACTTAACTTCAGGTGAACTATTTTGAAGCAGACGAAACAATTAGACATTAGTGACTTATCACAAATAAGTTTAAGATAGGCTATAAAAATTTTCGTTAAGATAACCCTCTATCATCATTGTTGCGGGATTAAATCTCGGCTTACAGCGCCGTGTTATTTCGTTATAACTCTCGAGGGGGAAACTTACAGGTTTTTTTTATGTTAACGCTGTTGTTATCGAGCTGTTTACAGCGCAAACAAGCTATTCAGGACAAGATCGAGCTGTTTTCTGTTGGGAAGGATACTACGATAAAAAGATATCTAATTGGTAGAATAAAATCACTGAATCTTTATTTACATCTACTGGAGGTCTAGCTAATCCGGTAAATAACTATGGCCTTAGAGAAGGACGGCATGAAGCATGCGTACGAAACAGATATTTGTAATACATAATACTTCCGGTAAAGATAGAAGAAAAGCGGGCAGAGGGGGACTGAGGAGAAAATAAATGTTGGTTCCTATAGAGAGGTAAAGGGCTTTCAAGAGGAAATAATGAAGGGTGTTACACAGCTGAACTACTGAGATGCTGCACTGACAAGAGCCTAAGCTTTTAAATTAAAGCGAGAACACTTCCAGTATTATAATAGCTTGGCAACTAAATGATAGCGGATGTCATTTATAGACGTTTCTCACTCCCATTTTTATGATATCCGTAAATGTTATGATCTTCTCCTTGTTAAGTTTTATTGCGTAGATATTTTCTTAACGTTTTTTTAGCACGATATTAATATGGTGTTCAAAAACGAACATTTTCGCCATGTTTAGTTTTATTATTTCAGAATCGAAGTTGTTATTTGTCGGGAATTTCTGTTACACCCACAATGTAGCCCCAATCTCGCGCCATCGGATAACCACTTATTTCGACCCCTGAACAACTCCCTTCGTGGTAAAACTTTCAAAGATGATGACGCTGAATAGTCTAAACTTCATTCCAAAAAAACTTTGATTACATTTAACAAATCAGCAATTACTAAGTTGCCAACCCAATATATACTTTATATTTTATTATTGAAAAATCTTATGAAACATAGCATTAACTTAAAGCACAGCAGAATTTTAACGGTGGTAGGGCCACGCAGCAGCCTCGGCTGTTGCACGAATGGGCAGCCCGTCCGGGTAAGTACCACGACCTTGGTACGAAGACCAGCGTAAAGTGGAAGTATGAAAAATACTTTCGCGTTTCGTCTGGTGAGTGAGGTAGCCGGAGCCCAATTTTCAAAAGGTTGACAACGCATCTGTAACCCTCGGGTGTGGCAGATGTCCATGGGCGGCGGTATTCACTTAACATCAGGTGAACCGTCTGCTCGTTTGACAACTTTTCGCATAAAATAAAATAAAATAATTAAACACCACACATGTTATAATAACTACCCATCAATCGTGAGCTTGTCTTGTATCTTTTTAGTGTTTGTAAGCGAAATCGAAACCATTCTACGACGTTCCATTTTCTAGGTTATCCACATGAATGTATACAATCGATTTACGCACGATCAAAGCAAAAGGGTAAGCAACTTGATGACGTAGTCGGTGTATTCAAGTGGTAGGATAGATGTTATTGTACCTAATGTTTCGTATAAATTTTAACGACGAACTTGCTTTTTGTTATTCTTACTACACTATGACGACATCGCTAAAAGCGAAAACATCTTTTGCAAAATATTTTTCATAATATCGCAACATCTTGTAGCGTGTGGCGGTTATAGCTATTAAAGGTTTTTAGCAAATAATTCAATGGGTTACATAATTATGTAAACTCAATATGTATTTAATATTTAGCATGACACTTAATATTATGTATCATTGCAGAAGTGATAGTTGTTTAGTCTGAATGAGTAAATCAAATTAAAAAAAATGAAAATTCTGCTTTACAGCCCACAGCTACACAACTCCGAAAGAAATTTCAATTATGTCTAGCTTGGAAACTGACTTTAACACGTAAGTATTCTGTTACTTAAAACGTATGAAATTTCTACTGTGATCACACAGAATACACCGTAAAATGTTTCAAATAATTATTCCATCTCGCAAAAAAACACAGAAAAATGCGTGTCGAAATAGTTTCACATAAGAACGCCGAAAAGCGACCCCCGTGGTACGCCAGCGAAACGTGACGAGCAAAGTCAGGGGCGCGGCATATGCTCGTAGCACGTGCGGCCGCGTCACGTGGCGCCTTGCCTCACGTTACTCGTGCTTCGCAAGCGTCTACGGGCGGTCGTGCGTCTGCAACGATTGCGCAAACAACGCGTAGTACACATTATGTTAAATCATGCCGATGCGGAATATTTTTTGTATCTGTGAAAAGGCTAAGGTAAACACTTCAACTTAATTAAATGAAACTAGTTCTATATCGCGTTTTTTTTTTAATTTAACTCGCGACGTTTCGAATGCTTTGCTAATGAAAATAATTTAAAAAAATTGTTTAATTTAGTAGTACTTAATGTGTAGATAGTGTTCCTGTAAATATAAGAAACTTTCACTGTACCTTGCGCCTCTGCCTCTGCCAGAGTAGATAGATATATACGTACATAATCTTTTATTACGATTATACTCCCTTTCTAGGATCTTAATTGCATACACACTTCGAACCGTTCACATAACAATTTCATATTTGAGACTATAAACTTTAGCGAAAACCCTGGACAACCGTTATTCACTAGATTTCTTGGTTATATACAATTAATCATGTTTATTGAGAAGCAATCAAACCGTTTATTAAAAACGATAAAGATTTTTATACAATGTTTAATACCGTTTGACCGCTCTTTTTGTCAAAACCTTCTTTTTTCCTGGGTCATCAAGAAGCAATCAAACCGTTTAGGTTAACCGATACGGCCGAAGAGATGGTTGGTTTTCCCAATGTTTACACACATATGCATAGTTGGGTTTCACTTCTACGATAGCCTACAGTTTGACATTGACGACTGAGTTTTATTTGAAGTATGTTAATAACTGTAAATCCCAATTGAACTGGTCAATCCGTGGTGAGGGTTGACGTATCCTTTTTGGTTGACAGGATAGTTATAAATCGATATCATAGAAGAATATAGTATCTCGTATAATTTTTAATATAATTACGCTTTTAATATTGCTTTTTTCTTCTGATGGTGGTCCAGTAATGGTTGAACAACTTTTAGTATATTTGTATGGTTTTTTGTTTAGAATCTTCGTATACTTAATTATATGGTCTCGTGATAATGTCAGCTGCCGTCAAACGTTGCTGTTGAAATTCGAAAGTTTTTTCGTTTCAAGGCAAAGTGTTCAAGGAAAAGTCAAGAAAGATATTATTTTTTAGTAGCTAGAATTAATGGTTCACCAAAGCATCTGTAATGATCTCACCACAGAGATTTGTGATAGTTAAATAGTTTGAATCAATAAAATCGATTCCAAATTGCGAGTACGACCTAACTTAATCATAACATTAAGCAACCCTCGGTTATAGGTTTACATAGTAGTTGATTTTGATGGGCGCGAATGAATGAATTTCACAGTATCAATTACAGATTATAATTATTATTTCATATAATAATTATTTGGCGATAAGGTATGTGGAGTGATTTCAATAGCAACATTGTAACAATTGTTACCGTTTCGATTTGCACTTGATATCTATATTCTCAACTACCATTAAATTAATTGGCACGGTGTAATAAATATTGCCTCTAAGACGTACCATGGCATCGGATTCAAGACTGTTTAAGGAATTATTTATAATTATTCCAACCCCCATTGATTAGCAACCCAATACATCCATGGGCGGTTGTCCTCACTTAAGTTTTAATCTAAAGTAAATTTAATGACATGCAAGCCTTCGTAGCCGAGTGCCCGGGTACTTGGCCACCTCAAACGAGTAACCAGAGTTCAAATCTCGGTGTTTTCAAATCCATTAAATTGTTAAGTGCGATTTTATGTGCCGATTTATCTCGAATTAACACATATCTGTCTGTGAAGGGAACTTCCTTAAGAAACCTAAACATTTCAAAGATATTTTGACTGTGTGCGAAGTCTGCCAATCCGCGGTGGGGTCGCGTAGTGGACTATGCCCAAATACCCCTCTGATCAGATGAGCCTTTGCCGAGCAGTAGGACAAGGACAAGCTGACATTGCGTTAGGTAGTAACCGTTACATTCGAACATAACTTTAGGTTAGCAACGCAGTACCAATGCAACACAATATCAACCCTATAAGGCCAATCCGATGGGTTCCTAGAACTAGTCCACTATAACTGGACACGAGTGAGCGAACCGGTTTATCTTACAATATCGTGTTAACATTGCATCATTGTTTCCATTTTCTCGAGAGAATAATTAAGAGGAAAATGTATTGATTTCTTGTTTTTACGCGAATACTGTACCTACATATAAAATGAAAATATTTTACAGATTTTAATGTAATAAAATTCGTCAAACAGTTTCATGTAACACGAAGAAAATGAGTTATGCTATGGACTCGATCCAGTCCGTTCTGCTAGCTACTCCTTATGTTGAAACTATCTGTTCTGTATGCTTTTTACACTTTCATTGAGGAAAAAACAAATGAGCTAGATGATTATTGTAATGGACCTTAATGATTATTTTCCTTCGTAGCATCGATATTGGAACGTCGTTTCCAGACAGTAAGTAAGGCTGTTGTTGGAACCTATTAGGAAATGTCCATGGATTAATAGTTTTTGTTGAATTTGTTTAAAAATAAAAAAAAACACGCTTTAATTGCAATTTGAACTAAAAAAATTATTTAGAAATATGAATAGTTTGTTGAATAGAGTCAACCGGTTGATGATAGTTAAGTAATCCCATAACTGTAAAGTAAAAATTGTGCATTGATAGATACATGTGTAGCTCATAAAGGCGTTTTAATAAACCAGCTGATCCCTATACGCGGGGGTTCCCACGAGACACAATATACGACAATCTATCCAGGGCCGCTATTTTACACACAAGTTTTTTTTACCAGCGTGGTGATCGAGCCCAATTAAGCAGAGAAACACGGCGCTTAATGGCAGCAGACCACCAAAATCACTGCTCTCATATCAATGGAAGCAATAACTGTTAATAGCTAAAGTTCTGGGTACACAGAGAGTATTCTCCAATATGTATCTGACCTTAACTGTATACTATGCTTACTGGCACCGTTAAAATGGTGAAGGCGGCAAGTTAAATGCCGATAATTTACATGCGGAAACCAGTAAAAATGTAAACTAAACTAAGCCAGTCTGCCAAATAGGTCAAACATTATACAGTAAAGAAAAAATAAAGTATAAGCCTATACAAGTCCCACTGCTGGACAAAAGCCTCCACTTTACTTAGGGATATTAGCGTAGTCCATCACGCGATTTGTGCAGACTTTACATATCTGAAAAATATAGCAGATACATATAACCTAGCACCGGGATTTAAAGCCAGGATGCCCTAGTCTAAAAACAATAATTATATTCTCATCAACCAAATTTACCGCTACTATATCATCTGATGCCAAAATTATCAAAGGACTATCTAAGGACTAAGCTATTGGTACGATTTGCAACCATATCGTCTCCCGGACTATTGCGGATGGTGGCATACACTGTTACCCAAGAAGAACAAAGAGCCAGAAGGATCGTAGGTACCAAAAGTATAATTTTTTGAGCGCGAAAATGGTCTAAATATAAAAGAATAGACTAGTGTTCCAATTATTTTACGAAACTATTTTATAAAAGATGTTTTATCACGACCGAATACAGTTTTTAACACAATTTGACTTTGTCACAGACAAAAGAATTCGCCGTAAACAATGCATTTACGCAAACAACACCTTTTTTATTATAACTGCAAAAACGTGTTTTTTTCATTATTTCGCGACTTTCTTTGCAGCTGCAATGTGAGTGACGGAAAAATTCAACATATAATATTCCACGGACTTAACGAATGAATCACCAAATCAAAGCGAGTGCGGTCGCGGGCAGTAGCTAGCCAATTAAGTACAAGAAAACAAACCTCATTTGTTATTACAATTTAAATTGTAATACTTAATTAAACAGACAGAGCATTAGTCAATTCTATTATTGCCATTGTAATATAATCGTAGTGTAATATATTATAGTATGCCGGACATCATAGGGCAAGGGCATAAGGCTAAGGATATTGGGCAATAAGGCTGACTTGTTTTAAGGCCCATTTACACGATGCCATTTTCTTGTACATACAAGAGCAATAATTGAATGCAATAAGTTGCACGCAATAATTGACCATCAAGAATTGTAAGCAACAGTTTACACGCAGATATAGTAAAAAAATTGAATGCGATTATTGTATGCAAGTTGACAGGAAATAATTGCAAAGGTCTTTTGTTTACACCAATGCAATTATGTCTAGGCGAATATTGCTTTCAAGTTTTTGCCTTGTCTAAACACATGCTTGTATGTGCGTGTACAATTTATTGGCGTGTTGCTTCAAGTATTGCACGTATTTGCGTTGACAAATTTTTCATGCAAGTGTTGAACGTTTTACAAAGGGCTGTTTTTTTTAAAAAAATGGCTCAATAATAAGTGTTCAAGTTAGATTATGCTGATTAAATATATTTCATTGAGATTTATTTATTATGATCCATATATTATTATTCATATTTTTATCCAACTTTTTTTACGGCCTTTTCTCAATATTTCTATCCTCAAAAGAACAGCAATGATTAAATACCCTCACTCATTGCACAGATTTTTGCAAAGTAAGAGAGAATGCAATTGAATACAAGAATTGCTTAAGAAATTATTGTGTGTGCTGTTTACACCAAGGAAAGTTTTGAAACAAAACTTGAAGCAAGTCTTGTTCAACAGTCAAGAATGTTATGTGCTGTTTAGACAATGCAACTCATTTATTGCTTCAATTTAATTGTATACAACAGGCAAGAAACTGGCACCGTGTAAATGGGCCTTTACTTTCGGCAGATCTGTGGAGACCCCAAATGCGAATAATGAATGTGTGACGAAAAGATACAAGAGCCAAGCAAACCTGTAAGGTTAAGCAAAAGGAATTAAAAAAAAGTTATTCTTTCTTTTTCATACAATTAGTTGAGGCTTATAACATTTATTCACCATATTTATAAAAAGAAAACATTATACAGTAAACAATTTTGGCAGTTAACATTGCACGTTTCACGTGCTCTGTTGAAAAACTACGTACGTTTAGTAATATAAAAACTAAATGTCTGTACACTCGTACACATAAATATATTCACCATCAGTAAAAGAAATCAACTATCACTGTGGCGATTTAAATTATTAAATTAAAATTATTTGTTTCTGCAGATTATATCTCTGAGTTGCTCATTATTTTGCGATAGAACTATTGCTTTGACAAATGGTTAATTAACGTCTACTAGAGAAGATCTTGCATTTCAATATACATGCCAAAAAAATAAAAGAAATTTAAAACATGTAAAAGGAAATGTCATAAGTAATAAGTCAAACTGCAATTTAGTACATACACGTGACAATGTCCAATCCGTTTTAATTTGACAACAATGCCTTACCAATTTTATATGTTGTACAAAATATATCTTAATTTATTTTAAACGTACATGAACTTGCCTTTGACTTCGAAAAGCACAGTTACAACACAATTATTACTTTTCTAAATTTTACGGGTGAGCTTGCGAAATCTGAATTTACTTCGAACTCAATAAGGTGACACAAATATATGTGATTGTACTGTCGAGTGTAGAAACTAAATGACTTACGCCCAGTTTCTTAATTACTGATCATCGTAGAAATCAACTAATCAGCTGTCAAATGGATTTTCAAATGTTATTTGAGTTGCCAAAAGGATTGTTAAACTCTCTGAATTGATCAGAATAATCAGAATGATTTGACTTCTACGATGATCAGTGTTTCGGAAACCGGGCCTCATAGTCTCAAAAAATTATGTTGTCGAAGCCGTTTTCCGCGACTGTACACCTAGGGGGAGTGAGAAATAAAGCGATTTCGACTGAAACACGTACGAAAGAACACAATACCTTCCCCGTACGACATACGTTATTCTCTGATAATTGCTGTAATAATGTACTGCGCAAACTTAGACCTAAACTTTTAAGGCGCATAAAGAATTGCGAGCTAAAACAATGGTCATTAGTATCCGTTAGTCATTGAATGTACCGCAATACGCGAGATTATAGAAATGTATACTTAAATACCCGTATGATGTTTACGCTTTGGGCCCCCAAGGACTCTGTCAAGGTTCTGTTAGAACAGCGGCTTATATTGTGGCATGGGTGAGCCGGCTCGCTCATTGAAATATCAGCCTCACGAAAGACCGACCGACCTTAACTAAAATTATTTATGATCTTGAGTGTCTGCTCAGTGAGGCAATCGGAGAACAAACTTTTGAAGATTGTGGATCCGGGGCAGCGTTGATCGCTTAATCAGGGAAGCCGAATTCGTCATAGGTCTGGTATTAACAGTAAAGTTTATTAACTAGCAAGCAACGTATCTGAATGCTGTAGATATGGAAATAAGATCAATTAAGAACGAACTCTTTTCTAACTTTATCTCAAGGCGTCGGGCTATACGTTGTGTCTGAACGTGACACGGCATTATAACTTCGGATGACGCTCGCGAAAACACGCCA
This sequence comes from Iphiclides podalirius, assembly GCA_933534255.1. Lineage (NCBI taxonomy): Eukaryota > Metazoa > Arthropoda > Insecta > Lepidoptera > Papilionidae > Iphiclides > Iphiclides podalirius. The sequence goes on along the minus strand of OW152831.1, from coordinate 4,352,281 downwards.
GGCTCATCCGTACAACGACCAGGTTGTCATCGATCAAACTGTTCAATACTTTTTATTTCCCCTGCGAACCCGTTTTGAAGATTCACTAAAAGCATTCATTATATGAAATACTCCTTCACCACACGTGAGATCTTACGTTAGAAGGTTATGTTTAATGTAAAGTCAAACGTAATTGAACATTTTATTACCACAATTACTTTTAAGTCCCGATAATTATGTTTAAAATGTTTTAATATTGTTACTAGTCTTGGGAATTTTTGCCTTTTAATTTCAGTTTCGTATTATTTGGTTTTATACCGTACCAACTTCGTTTTTTGTAGTCTTCTCTGTCCGTTACAAAATGATTACTATACATAATACCAATTAAGCTTAATCATATTTATGTCATTCTCATTTTATATTTCTTTTGGTGTGTAATTTTATTTTATTTATTATATCATGCAGTGCAAAAAAAACGGGAATACCGAACTATTCTTCTCGTAATTTTTGTATATGGACAGACACACAAAAAGTATCTTTACGTATGTGAAGAAATCTTTCCGTCAAACAATATTTTTCCGTTGTGTTATTGGAGTCTTCCCCTGAATCTCTAAAGTTGAAAGCGAGCATGCTAACCTAGTATTTAAAAAGTAAACCGCCTGCCATAAAGACGCAGAAAACCAGAGCCGTACCACAATTCAGCAGACAAAAGGAAAAAGTATTAATCATACCTTTACTTCAGTCTGGTCTACTGTGAGGCTGTGGTTGATCCCCGGTTGAACTTGCCCACTACGTGCAGCATGAACTGTTATGTTAGTCGGCCAAAGTTACCTCACACACTAAGCAAAAGTGTAAATATTCAATTAAAGACCTTCTATGAGATCGCAGTACCTCCCGGATGTGCGTGACCTCTCGCACAGACATCATTTATTTGAATAATTAATTAAAATGTGAGTTTAACACAACAATTGTCGAAACGACGTTGAGAAATAGCAGTATAGCGAATATAGCGAAGGTAAATTAGATATAAAATATTTATTTCATTACTGACGATGGTAGCAGAATCAGGTTAACAAAACAGTCAACGGCACGGAACGTGACTTCAGATAAAGCGATGCCATCGATCAATACAACACTCTGTATTCCACTTGAGTTTTTAGTATTGACCCGCATCATAACTTTTCCTCAGCCTTTCCCCAAATCCTAAATAAAGAATGATTTTTCTAAACTCTACATTACCGCAATTTGGTGAGCAGTTTAATACTTGCAATATCTTATTCTGGGAGTTCAAATGTTGCATGCAGTTGCGAGATAATTTTGGGGATTTCACACGAGCGCAAAAATAACAATGACGCAAAGTCAACTCTTTCGTATTGTGACGAGGGATTTACTCTCATTTTTACTTTATTAATATATTGTTATACCCGCAATATGTAAACAACATTGCATTGACGCTATTGCATTAATTATAACAGTAAAGTGTTGATGTTTAATAACAAGTCAATAATTAAGATAACAAAATAAACCCAAATGCGGTACGAAAATAGAAAACTAAAAACCCGATGTGTAGTAACGGGGCAATTATTAAGATAACTAAAAAACCCAACTGCAGTACGGAACATATTTTTAAAACATACATCTTGGCACCAAGAATCCGCTATTTTGATTTTTTTAATAATTTTTAAACACCCAATAACACTGGGCACAGTCAAACACATGACTATCCTTTTTGGTTGCATCTCCATCGGGTAAAAGATGAGTCACATATGGTCCACTGATTGATGAAAGAATTTTTCAAGCTTTCATTATTATCGCTCTTTGGGGAAAAAAACCAAAAGGGATACGTCAAACATATCGAAGCGCTGATTTGGTCCAGTGGTAAATAATGATTGTTATTTTTATGTAAGTATAGTTTATTTTTGAATAGAAATGAATACATGAATGATAATAACCTCTGGGAAAGAGTTGATCGCTCCCAAATTATCGCTATTTAATTATTGCTAAAAAAATACAAAATTATAAACTTAAATATAAAATTGACGAAAAAGAATACAAAAAAGGAGTTTTTTCGCCTGTTTCGTCTTCGTTAGAGGAACCTTCTTACGAAACTGTGCAAGATTAAAAAGAATATCGATAGATGAAATGTATATTTCTTATTTCGCTGAATAAACTATTTCATTTCATTTAACGGAAGTAACAGTATACGTTTGCAGTAACGATATGGAGTGCGAAGACGAAAAGAGAATTCCGAAACGGAGGCTTTCACCGACCTCCCGTTTGTAGTCTGGAATGGACACGGTGGCTTCCGAGACGAATGGATTGCGACCGCGGAGCGTCTATTTCACGACCGGCCAGTTTCTACGGACATAAGCGAGCGAAACATTAACGCCCGATTCCTGAAACACTGATCATCGTAGATGTCAACTAATCAGCGATCAAATGGCTTTTTAAATTTCATTTTAGTTGCCAAAAGTTTGGTTACAATCTCCAGAATGATCTTAATGATCACATTGATCAATTCAAAGAGTTTAACCATCATTTTGGCAACTAATATGAAATTTGAAAAGCCATTTGACAGCTGATTAGTTAACATCTACGATGATCAGTGTTTCAGTAACCGGGCGTAAGTATCTCGTTATAGCAAATCAACGGTGCAGCGGTAAACCCCCGCGGCGAACGATGAAATCGGCTGCAATGAACTATCGACGGCTTCTCATCCAATTTTCGAATTTCCCCTATTTTCTGTTTTAAATGTCGTAAGCGAGCAGCGCGGCCTGATGTTAAGTGATAAAACCCGCCAATGGTCATGCACTCCATTGGGATGCAGATACATTTATAATTATTGAAGGAGTGGGCCCCTATTACCTCACTCACTAGCCGAAACGCGAAAGTATAACGCTTCCACTTCACGCCGGTCTTCTGTGATCGACGAGGTTTTCTATGTGAGAAAATGGAAAGCGATCTAGCGGTTCACCTGATGTTAGGTGATAGACAGAGCAAATGTACATTTGCAACAACCGTATGGTCGCAGATGCGTTGCCCACTTTTTAATAAAGTAGGCTGCGGTTCCAACAGTCACCACACGAAGCGCCGAAGTATAACACTTGCACTTCACGCCGACCTTCTGTGAAACCGCGGCACTTCTTACCTGTTCGAGCGATAGCAAAGACTGTTGCGTGACCCTTCCACAGTTTGAGTAAAACATAAAAAACCGTACAGGTCGCATTTAGGTTTTTACTTTTTTACTTTTATGAGCCCGTGATAGCTCAGTGTCCGGGCGCTCGCCTTTAGTTCAATATACTCGAGCAACCTGCGTTCGATCCCCGGTGCCGGCACCAATGAAGTTTTTAACTTTAAGTGCTGACTTATCACGTGCTCGCGGTGAAGGAAAACATCGTGAGGAAACCTACATATTTTCGAAATAATAACAAAAAGAAAATATATTTCGAAGATATGTGAAGTCCGCCAATCCGCAGTGGGGCCGCATGGTGGACTATGCCTTGATTCCCTGTGTATAGAGGAGGCCTTTGCCCAGCAGTGGAACATGTATAGGCTGTTACTTTACTTTTACTTTTGTATTTAGACGCGCACACCGACCATCGGTGAGGTTCGGTCAATTTTCGGTCTTCCGCAAGAACCGCTTTGTTAAATCTCCACGGTAACAGTGTACTGCGGAGCTGTTCTTTGGGAGTTGGCAAAAAACGTCCCGTTATTCGATCGGTGGTTTTTTCTCGGCTACACTCACGAATAATGAATGACGCGGCGGGTGAGGTAGAAAAAGTGCATTAAATCGGTGACGGGCGATTTAAATTAAAGCAAGGTGATAATATAACAAACGAATCGACAGTACCGAGTATTTATAAACGGAAAGCACCAATTTACGATTCACACTCTCCTGCAAATGATGACGGCCTTGAATTGTGACGGCCAAGGCTTTTGATTGCACAGAAGACGCATATTTTGGATGGTCACTTCGCTATCCGTGCTGTGTTGTCAGTCGATGTTTAAGAGAGTGCGCACCGGTTAACTTGCTTATATTTTTTGTGTCCGTGTAGTTTGATGTTAGACAAACTTATACATCAGACTTGGACAGCTTCGGCGGAAGAAGGGCATACTCATAAGAGGAACGCCAGGAGTATATAATTATGTACTTTACGCCGCATATTTTCTAAAGCCGTTCTACCTTCCCGGTCGGGCACGCATTATAAAAAAGAGACTGTATATGTGCTGGGCAACAGATCTTTGTCTATAAAAGTAAAGTACGCGTATACTACCCCGAAACAAAAGATATGATAAATGTTATCACGCCTCCTCAAATTTCAACAAATAATTTATCACGTCTAAAACATGAATAATTAATCACTGGTGGTGTAAAGCTGCCGATTGAAAATTAGAACAACATAGGTATAAGACACCACATGTTTTCAAGGTCGTAAACAAAGAGAAGGCTCCATAGCTCAGTGATCAACGAACCCGCGCCATTAATCATTACTCGTTCAAGGTGCGGGCTTCGCTTCCGCCACGTCGGGGTCTTACGCGTTCCCATGACTCGAGGGTCACTCGATGTTATGCCTCGAACTGACTTGCCCTCATCGACCGAAATTCCGGACAAAACAATTCAAACGATGCAATACGAGGTTTTCGACATCATATAGGTTTATTTATTTATTTATTTATTTAAAAACTTTTTGCACATAAAACGTACAATGGCTAACTTAACACCATTAGGTGTTCTCTACCAGTCAACCGACAAATATACAGAGAAAATAATGTTACTCTTTTTCTAATTTGTAATTACGAGAATAGATACATATATAAATAGATAGATAGATAAAGTATTGTAAGTTCGAGTTTAATTTTGATTTTACCCAAGACAAGTGATTACAGCCAGACGGTTGTGACAAATGCTGACTAAACCAGTTAGAGATTTGATCCAGAAAGTTTTAGAACTCGTTGCTGGTTTTTCTAAAAGTTTCATAATTAACCACCTAGGCTCATAGAGCGTCCAAAACGTTCGAAACCTTTTACGAATTAAGACGTACGAGATTTTATTATCCTTGTGATAAAATTCATGCTCTTCATAAAAGTACATTTGTTTCACCAATATTTGTTGTTACACAAATACTTGGAATTTCTATGTAATATCATTACGATTTCATTTGAATAGTATTCAAATCAGTTTTAAAAGCTAAACTCGGACAAGTTCTCAGCATTGTTTAAAAATACTTAACAGTGTCAATGAGTTAGTTCGGTGGCAAAACACGGTAGCGTATTAACGAAAATAGCTCTAGCCAATCGCATAATTAAACAAAAATCTTAAAAACACTAACTGTATAAAGGGCGCCTCACCGTTCGATCGAGCCGCTTTGCTGTTATTGAGCTATTCGTTTCGAAACGGATCGCCGCAATTCGAAAAGAAACAAAATTGCGACAACGATCCAAAACGGCCGATAAACGTAACTGGTTGCCAAATATGGCGCAAGCTGTCCGATTTATCCGCATGCTGAGCGTACGGCGAAAAGTGCACGTTTACAACACGCGGCAACGTCACGATACCGTCACGATAGTGTCGTATTCGCTAGAACGTATACGTCTGACGCTGCGTCGCAGAAGTATACGACATACCGACGTATATTTGTGAATAAAATATTTTTGTGTTTTTGACAAAGACTGCTGTGCGAATAGCTCAGTAGACTAGGTGATCACATTGCCAGCTGTGTTTACGCGCCGTGTTGTGAGTTCGCTCCTCAATCAACACACCACCAAAAAATCGTGTGATGCAAAAATATTTGTTCGGCCTCTGGGCCTCTCGCATTCTAGCCTTTATAATTTGAAATCTTTCGCAGCATAGAAGTTTTCTTTAGTGCGGGACAAAAAAAATTATAAATGTATTCTTGATAAATATGTTTACTTTTTTACCTGATTGACACATTCAAAATCGGAAATTGTGCGACAATTTGGCGAAATACCATGCAAGAAGCTGTTGAAATTATTGTGTCAAAACATCGTTTTTATGTGGCTGTGGGTGCACCAACAGGTTTTCCACATCCACAATAGTTGAAAATGCTTGAAAATATCGTCCCGTTCCCGTTACGCCACCCGTAAAACAAACGGTACATGTCTTCGTCATGACGTAGGTGGCCGCAGGTGCTTCCGCGACGCTGAACCTCGACCTTCTCGCCGCTTTTAGGGCCTGGTGTTTACGCTTAAACAACTTAACTACAATTAAGTACACATTGCAGAAATGCATCACCTCATAAAGACATTCTGACTGAAGAATAGAGCAGCGCTTTTGATTGATATATTATTTTCTAGGGTAGAGGTAGAGGGTACAGGTCCTCATTGAAAACCGGCGATTATCACTACATAGTATAAAACAATGTCTTCCTGCTGTCTGTCTGTCCCTAGGTATGCTTAGATCTTTAAAAATACGCAACGGATCTTGATGCGGTTTTTTTTACTAAATAGAGTGACTTAAGAGAAAGGTTTATATGTATAATACATTGCCTGTGCGAAGCCGGGGTGGGTCGCTAGTTTATTATTAAAAAAAACAAGACATTCGATACTACTGCTTCACCTACATGGCCTACAAATCTCAATTCTACATTTGAATTCTAAATACTATTACCGGTTTCCAAATTAGAGATGTTTTAAGGCCTACAAGTTCAATATTAAGCTTTTAAGCCCCAATATTATGTTAATTAAATTTAATCTATGCGTACATGTATTTGCTATTCGTTACAGAGGAGGATACGTCGATAGTAATTGTTAACACTTGAATGTTCTTTTCGTTTTAAATAAAACATCAAAGGATGTGTAACATTACCTAATTATCAACGTCAACATCATAACATAAGGATAATATGCGATGCTTCTTGCTTTTAAACTTTGCATATGAAATTGTCTTATGATTAAAAAAATGTGTGTGTACTTATGTAAGAACATTTTTTCTATGATTTATTTCACTATGTGTTGCTATAAAAAACGAAAGATAATATGTATATAATTAAATAGGCAATCATAATTATATAAATAAGTAATACAGCTCCACGGAGTTAAACGGGTTACTTTATTACAACTGTAACGCATAAAGATCTCTGTCAACATAAATTGTACGTTTGTACCTAATGCGAAGGCTTGTTTATTTATCACAAACGTTATGAATCATAAATCCTCGCAAATAAAGTCAATAAGAGGGAAATTATGATAATTACGGATTAGAATCCGTCAGATTCTATTTTTGCCTATTCTTGGTTTAAACAATCTCTAATATGAATATAGCGAAAAATTAATACACTCGCAAGCATTATTATTCAATTATAGATCCGTATCAAATTTTATAGTTCTTTTTTATTTTTTTATTTTCCGTTACTTGTTACTTGTAACTTGTTTCAATTAACTTTTTATCTTTAACATCTGTTTCCAGTTTTTACTGATGCTTGTAATTTTTATTTTACTGTGTGTTGTTTTATGTTAATTTTATCAGCGTGTCTCAAATAAATAAATAAAAAACTAAATTGAGATGCAGTATTAGTATTGACCTTTGTAAAACAGCTTGAATAATTATGATTATGTTTCAACCTTCGATAAGGCATTTTTACAATAATTACCTAATATTATTTTTCATATTTAATTTAAGCGAGTTCATTGTATGGTTTCGTTTCTTCTAATATTTTGGGCTTAATAACAATTGTTAATTATTTTCATTACAATCATGATTTATTAATAATAACTATTATTAATAAATCAATACATATATAGAAGAGTAAACATAAATCTGTGGGTCGCAGTAAACTTTTCGGTGTCTTTTCCGTTCCCACGACCATAATACCACATAGGTTTACCACCCAGGCTTAATATGGTTTGATAGCAAAAAATAACATTACGCTGAGCATGGTAAGTCAGCGCTTAAAATTGCAATTAACAATTTGTTTGGTGTCAGCTACGGGACTTGAACTCAGGTTGCTCAAGTACATTAAATTAAAGACCTTCATTCACCGTTGAGTAAAAAATGAGAAAAAATATTTTGAAGACATGTAATGGATATTTGTTAAGTTATTTCACACAAAAAAAATATATAAAATAATACTACTTTTTAATCACACGTTTAGTTGAAATTCGCCAAAATTCAATTTGGTTGCAAAAAAATGTAGATTGCAGAGTGTAGAAAGTCGTTATGACATACAAATTTTCTGCCGAAATTAATATCTGTTGGGCAATGTGATAAAAGTAAGGACTTTTTGTCAACTAATTAAACGAAAATCAGTGTTACCTTATAAACTATGTATATAAGGTAACACTGATTACCTACTGGTATTATAGTATGTGTAGATTTATGACCCATGTTCAACGGACATTTTTTCTTACATGCCTTAAAGTTATCTGAATTAAACATAAAGAGGTATTATTTCTCAAACGTGTTTTTTTTGTCGGAACGCCATAAATTAACATTGTTTGAATAAAAGCTAGAGAAGTACAAAGAAAAACGTTACCATGTAAAGTTAGTAATACCTGTCATTCATAAATACTTATTTAAAGTAAAAAAGTAAAGTATCAGCCTATACATGTTTCACTGCTGGACAAAGGCCTTTTCTGTACAGAGGGTATCAGGGCATAGTACACCACGCGGCCCCACTGCCGATTGCAGAACTTCTCGTATCTTCGAAATATTATTTACACATCATTTTTATTTTACCATTCGGTAACTGATCACAGTAGGTGCTGTGCGAAATTCTCAATCGGTCAATAATATATTACGTTTGTCATTGATATACTATCAATACAAGAGGATAATATTTATATGCATAATATTTGATCCAATTTCATGTATTTTTAACTCATATGAAGGCCAATTTTTCGCACTCCGTTTGCGCACGAACTACAAATGGGCCAAATATATCACGTCTCCGATCGCGATATATTCTAAAAATTGGGTCGGTACGAATTTTCATTTCCCCACTATGGATTCCGTTTACGGGCGAATCAGGTCTGCGAGGCTATTGGGCACACATTGCAACTTTATCTGTGGGTGATAATTTCTTGTATTTACGCGGATACACATTATAAATGATTTTAATTCAGACGTTTCGAACCCTTTACAGCGTCCCAATTAAAATAAAAATTAAACGCGATAAATCCGTAAAAATTAGTTTCATTTATCTGTGGGTGCTAGTTCTAACCTCTTGGTATTTGTCCCTCTGCTTGTTCAGAAATTTTCCGTTGGCCGTAGGAACAGGTTTTTGTACGTCACGTTATAGTTGTTTTTGGTTTTTATTTTTCATTGAACAATGGAAATTCGTTGTTTAAGTAACGATATTAACGTGATAATTCTACTAGCGAAGCGGCCGAATGTCCGAATTCATCGCTGTTTTAGGCGCGGCAATCAAATCTGGCGTGACATGTAATGGCCTCCATATATTTCTTAATATATTTGCTTAAATGATTTTAGTTTAAGAGAGAAGGTGGCATTCGAGATTGCGGTTCACTTGATGTAAAGTGATAACCGCCGCCCATTGACATTTCCAACACCGGTAGAGTGGCAGATGTGTTGCAACCTTTTAATAAAGTAGGCCCCGGCTATCTAAGGGTCTACTACGTTACCAGACGAAGCTTGGAAGTATAAAACATTTAATTCACGCCGGTCATTTGTGAAATCATTCTACTTCCCCGGACGGACCTTCCGATTGGTGCAACAGCGAAGACTGTTGCGTGGCCCTACCACAGTTGTGGGTAATAATCAAACGTGGCGCGCTTAAACTCAAAATTTAACCGATAGAAACGAGAGGCTGTAGACCTACTTCGGTAGGGCCACACAGCATTTTAGTTTTGCACGAATGGGTAGACTCTTTGCAGAAAGTACCACAGCCTCGCTGATTACTGGCGAATACTGGGAGTATCATAACTCTTGCGTTTCATCTGGTGAGTTAGTCGATCAGATAACTCAGTTACTGAAAATCCACGGGTTTAGAGGTTGACCATGGCCATAAATTCAGGTGAACCACCCCAAACGCTTGCGTCCTTTACCTTTATATACTTAGTAATTAATGTTACGCTTGTGGACATGCGCATAATTTTTATTAAAAAAAATCTGCTGCGAAAAACGGGTTCCTTACAAGTGCTGCCCCGAAACAATTAAATTACGACGACCGACTTTTTTCGTTTAAGATACATTGCATAGAGCTATTCCGTATGATCTATGGTCATATCGGATTTAAAACGTATATGGATAGTACATCATTACGTAAACTAAATCAGGTTTGGGTCGTTTTTAGGAGTAGATTTTTTTCGTTTTTAGGCACAGCTAAAACCTCAGGATCGTGCTTTATTGCGGTCTTTAGCCTATGTTCAGCAGTGGACTCTAACAGACTGATATTGAATGATAATGAAGATGATGCTGAAAATAAGTAATATGAAGCGAATATGTTGAATTCCCCAAATATTACGCACACATAAAAACGTTTTATTATTTTACACCAAGAATCATTATTTGTAAACAATCCTCGTTCCAGTTTCGTACGATAGCCATAATTCATGAAGTGCGCAATATCGAATATCTAGCGTGACATGAATTTGAAATAGCCATAGTCTGTTTTACGTATTCGAGAAGATTCAGAAGCTGAAAGATCTGATATTTTATGCATTCGTTCCTCCAATTTCAAACGTTATCTGTCCACAATGTTTTACGTGTTTTTGTTTTCTTTATTTCCTTCGCGTGCGGTTTCAAAATTGAGACTCTAGAGCCCAACTACGCGACGCAATACTATATAGCGAATTGAACAAGAGAGTTATCGCTTTCCATCTGAAAGTACCTGGATGATCTTTTTTTTTTTGGTAAATCATGTATTTTGGAAATAAAAAAAATTAAAAATAAAGAAAATGATCTGGCATAGAAAAAAGAAGTAGAAAAAATAAGTGTGTAAATGATCGCGATACGAACCGCGGCCGTCTGTTTTGGGGCCGCCCGATTACCGACCGAGCTATTATAACATTTCTTTTTGCCGCGAAATTTACTGTCATATTCGAATGATATTTTTAATTCCCTGAAAACAGGGGACAAAAGGACATTTTCTAAAACTGAAACCTAGCTAGATCGATTTTTTCGCCCCCAAATCTACGCATATATACTAAATTTCATGAAAATCGCTGGAGCCGTTTCCGAGATTCCGATTATATATATATACAAGAATTGCTCGTTTAAAGGATAAGATACAACTGGCTCATTAAAAACCTATCAATAATTGTGCACCATCTGATATGAATGAGGTTGATAAAATGACTTAAAGCTACAGCGTATTCCATGAATTTCATATTTATATCCGACATTATACGGCATTAAATTCGATATTTTTTTTTATTTGATTTTGATTTGAAATTTGTTTGACAAATTTTGATTTGACATTGAAGTTAAAAAAGCCCTTTTAATTATGAAATACGTAGATGATCGAATTAAAGGGCAATTTACTTACAATTGTATGGTAATAAGGATACAAATTAAATTTTATAACATTGAAATTTGGACAAAGAGACGAAACAAAATAATAAAGTAATAAAAATTCAATTCAATATGTTACCGTATAACTAATACATATACAAGACAATAGCTTCCGTTTACTTTAATATTTTCCAAATCGTGTAAAACGCCATTACAGAGCAGCACGAAATAACATAAAATGAACAATTATACACTTAAGATAAGGAAATGTGTACATTCAATTCTATTTGATATTCGTTACAGTCAATATGCTTTCGATAAACCGAGATATTCGACATTAGCGGTGACGCCGTCAACGAATAAAAATTTAGAATGGTAATAAAACCGTTTTCAATGTGAATAGCATTTTCATTTATTTCAAATAAAAATATTTGAGAAAATAAAAACTTTAACCGGGTTTTTTTTAAATGAGCAGACCTCTTGCGCTAGCCAGAACTCATCATAATAATAAGCTCAAGTATTATATTTATGGACGAGATCTATGTTTGTACTAAATACTTATTTTTTAAGATGTAAATATAATGTACCTGAACCCGACCACGCTTCTTTGTGAAAGAAAAAAAAACGGCACCCTATTACTTAGACTCGGCTGTCTGGTCTGCCTGTCCTTCTGTCACCAGGCTGTATCTGATGAACTATAACAGTTAGACAGTTGAAATTTTCATTGTTGATGTATTTCTATTGCCACTATAACAACAAATAGTAAGAAACAATAACAAAATATTTTAGTGGGACTCCCATACAACATGTGTTTTTAGCTTCGTACTAGCCATTGCAGTGTAGGACGATCCCCAACTATATTTTTACGGTGGTAGGGCCACGCTCCAGCCTCGGCTGTTGCACGAATGGGCTGGCTCGTCCGAGTAAGTACCACGACCTCACAGAGGACCGGCGTAAAGTGGAAGTATAATACTTTCGCGTTTCGTCTGGTGAGTGAGGTAGCCGGAGCCCAATTTTCAAAAGGTTGTTGTCAACGCATCTGGAACCTTGGGGTGTAGCATCCATGGGCGGCGGTATTCGCTTTATATCAGGTGAGCCGTCTGCTCGATTGGCAATTTTTCACATAAAAAAAAATATTAAGTGCACCGTAAGACGACCTTTGCAAATTCGCGGGAAGGCAGTTGAGTCAGGATCGACTTTGTGGTTCAGTGTTTGGGGAGGCCTACGTTCATCAGTAAAAAACTTATGTACGGCTAGAAACAATATACAGCTTCTAGATTCTCCTCACCCTATAGCGAACCATCGTTAACAAAATATAATATTTTGCATCATACCCTCAAATTAATGTTGCGGCCGATGGCCGGTCCTTTATACGAGTACAGGCATCCAGCGAAGAAATGCAGCTGGTAATGCAATGGTTTTTGGCACCATGCCTGGGAGTGTTACATAATTTGCTAAATACATGAAACCACAAAATATTGAAAGCCATTGTAACTACACCTTTAAATTATATGTCTGACTGCTGAGCAAAAGCATTTTTTTGAAGAAAAAAAATTGCGTGTCCCCAGCACAGATTGAAAGAAAAATATGATCATATTATTTTTTTTAATTATAATTTCGCAGATATGCAAGTTTCCTCAAGATATTTTACATCACATAACATTGCAACTGACAAATTTATTGTTTTCGGTGGCATTCGAACCCAGGTTGCTCAAATATACCTACATAATTTAAATATATCATCTATCTCACCGATATCTAACAATGAAATTAATAAAATCATAAAAGGAATATTTTAACTTACAGCGATATATTATTTTCGATTATTAGAAAAATAAAAATACCCCAACGTGTGTTCTTCGCGCAATAATCGACAGATATAAGACCCTATTGTTGGAAGCATTAGGTCTACTCCGAATAACGATAAACGAGAGGACCATCATCGTTTTGTACAAATGCAGGACTGAAGCTGAACAACAAAATTAAAACCTTATTTTCGCGGCATTAAAAACAAAATTGTCGCGGTCCACTCCGAAATCGGTCCAGATTGGACGGATCAAATTAGAATCGTTTCGGAGTTCGGACGAAGAGATACAGATTTTACGTTTTTCGTTGACGAAGGAGAAAACTTCCATAGTCGAAACGAGCCCATTGAAACGTGTACAGCGCAGTCGGTGAGATATTTTAGTGCGACGCGAAATAGCTTGCCAATGAATTAATTATAGCCGACTGGTTGGGTTTAGCATTCGCTCGTTTGCTCCGGCATTACGCATGTATACAAATCCGGGTGATATCTCAAGAAACAATGGTAGTAGACGATTGAAATACAAATTCAAAAAAATGTTAAATACACCAGCTACAACTTATAAAAAAACGTAACAATGTAATATACAACATTATCAATCCGAGCAAAGTCCCACGACCACACGAAGAACACTTCTCTGGCATAGACCGAGCGCGCAATAGCGGTTGGCGAAGTAGCCGTTTAAAACATTAACCAAAGTGTATTCCAGACCCACAGGTGGTCCCACCCGAAAACACCAACAATAATTAACGACACACCGTAGCTCGATCTCGAATACGAGCACGACGAAACCAACAACACACTGTACACCACGCACACTATAAGACGCTATTCAACGTTCCCAGCGAACAACACGCAGTGGACGGCCGCCGCCATTACGGTCTGCCATGTTTTTTTAATACATAAGCATGTCAACATGCATAACTCTGCTTAGGTTATGCCTATCAGCCTGAGAAAGACGTCCACCGTGTTTTTTTGCATATATACGCATGTCCATATGCTTAACTCTGCTTAGGCGTTTTCTTTCAAGGTTGTCGCAAAAACGTTCGCCTAGTGTTGTAATAATATACGCATGTCCACAAGCGTAAGTCTGATTAGGTTGTGTCTATCAAGCTGCTGGAAGACGTCAACTTGTTTGTCGTAGACGTGCCACGTGTTTTTTTTTTTTAATATGCGTGTCCACTGTCCACGTGCGTAACTGCTTAGATGGTTTCTATCAGGCCGGTGGAAACAACAATTTGAAGAGTTGTGTCCCAACGAAGTCAATACAGACGCCGGGCCAAAAGCGCAGACAGCAAAACAAAAAACTTCGCTCTGAAGTGCGCCCCAGTAAATAAGAACTTTAGATGCGTGTTAAATTGCGACTTATTCTCGGCCAGTTAGTGCCTCAATCATTATGAAAGAGAGAATGCATAATTAGAACGAACGAGATAACGCGAGCGGGGCGGCGATGATGCGAAATGGACGCCGGGGGGAGATACTCAGTTGATTTATTAAATGGCCCAACTAGCATTTAAAGGTTACAGTACCAAACCAAAACAGCACACGGGTGTTCGCCGGGTGCGTGCGTGCGAGCTGGCTATTGGCGCCAATTAAAGGCGGTCGTAAAATCTATATCTACAATAAAAAAAATATTTAATACAACGAATACAGACTTAAAAATACAACTTTATACACAAGTGTTCTTTTTGATACAGATCAAATGACGTGTTCGCCTTTTATGCACTATTCACTAAATTCCGTTTCGCGGAAAGTTTCACAAACATGAAAATTATTGACACAGAATACAAGTACTTACTACACAACTAGTAACAACGATTTATGGACCACTGAAATCCTTGCTGCGGGAGTATCGAAACTACGATACGAAATGAAATTGGTACGGCACAATTGGATAGGCACGGTGACAATATAAACCTTTGCTAGCCGTCCAGTCATACGAGTATATGATAGCTCGACGGCACCCAACCGACACACAAGGCAATGCAATTAAGTTCTGACTTATCATGAACTCAGGTTAAGCAAAACACCGTGAAAAAATATAATAAAACATTTTCGAAATAATGAAAATTTGTTTCGAAGAAAGAAAGTCCGCAAATAAATACCCCCGTTGCGCGGTTGCCCAACTGTAGGACATCATAGGGCATTACTTTTCATAAATCATAGGGGGTTGGTAAGAAGTGAGGCCATGGTGAAACATCGGAAAGAAATAAAAAAGAATAAATTACCATAGCCCATGAGTCACCAAGTCGCGAGTCTCGCAAATATCAATTGCATCGCCCTGAAACTATGCAACACTAAGAAGGAAATCGAGAAATAATAATTTATCGCACCAAGCATTCAACGTCAATGTGGGGTATAATATTTATTGAGGAAAAAAGGGCAACCGAGCAATTAAATTACGGCGCCTCAGTATTTTATGGCAACAAATAATAAATAATACAACAAATCTAGCCTACAGAGAAGTTTTAACTTAAAGCTGCCTTATACAAAGAGCATTTCCTATTAGCGAGTCCTTATACGTTCGGAATCTGAAATTATAATCTAAAAAGATTGACTATTTTCTCACGGAATAACAATAATACATAATAACAACAATAACAATGCAGTATGCATTGATAATTTAAAGGCACCATTACTACAGTTACAAATAATTGTTCACATACTACCTATATTGCAATTAAAAACTTCTTATGTAAATTCAGCGCATAAAAGATATAAAAAGCGAATATTGTTACCTCTTTATAACTTTATATATAAAAATAAAACAAAACGCGAACGCTTTTCAAAGTTAAAAATCTATTCTTTGTTTATCTTACCTATTTCAATGTCTTCATTTCAAATATTCTGAAATATATAATTAATATCCTTGATTCACAAAATCTGTGTACCTACATTTAATTTTTCGAACAGATAAAAATATAAAAGGAATTCGTGAATGACGTTATAAAAATTGAAAAAAAAAATACATATTTTATTTCTACTTTTCAATTGTCGACATCAGCTGATTAAAAATTTAGCAAGTTCGTTTTAAACTTAACATAATATTATTCTATCTGGTACAATATTACTGAACAAAATATAGGTAAGTATGAGTTAAATAAACGTAGATTGCGAACGTTTCCTACCTATATACCGTTATCGAAACGATACCGTTCATTGATAGAGGTTATCGCGCCTCAAATTATCGCGGCGGGCCGGCACCCGTCAGTTATTTTAATGAAAAACAACTTTATCGCCTTGCAGACGTTGCTATTTAGGAATGATGGCGAAAAGCTTGAATTAATTTGTCTAAAATTAACACGAAAGCATGGAAAGAGCTGCAGGGTTTCGTAGATTATTTTTTAAAACTCAATATCGCAAATCGTACGGTTAAGTTGCGGAATAACCTGCCTGCGTCCATGCGCTTACAACGTGGCCGCCTCCAAGAAGACGCGTGTATACTATGACATTTTATATAATTATATAGACACGTTAAACGCCACATCAATGCAAAAAAATAAAATAAACGTGAACCGTCGTGTATACTACTAACAAGACAAGTAAACAGGTGTAGAAAGAGATACAGCATTAAAACCATCATACATTATCCCTATTATCAGAAAACTTTTATGCAGATAACAGGACTGGTACGTGTGCAGTAGTGAATGTCTGGCTACTTTTAATGTTCAAAATCAAAGCGCTTATAACCCTTATAACTATAGCTGAGCAAGTGTGAATAGGATTGTAATGTGCTGTTGCGTTCATCACATCACGGATTGCGAATCAAACATTACGCAGTGGTTGAATTATGGCGCGGAACTCGACCGAGTCGAGCGGTTTTGAAACGAGCGGTGTAACTGCGCAGGGAGGAGGGGGTACAACTAGTAAATCAGCTCTAGAATGATCGAGAATGTACTTAAAATAAGCGCAAGCGCACGCCTTGTTGTGGTAAAGAAATTAAAAGATGCGAGATCCGGTCGGTGCCAGTCGTCGGAGTAAACAGGTGGAAAAAGATTTCGTACCATCTAGCCAGATTGGTTTGTATTTGAGCACCTTTACGCACACTGGCTTTAAAGCGCTGTATGTCGAGCACTGGGTTCCGTTCGATGTTCGAAACTATTATGACTGGTTTGTTCGTTGCAAACTAGCGTGCGAGTCAGCCTGCCGAGTAGCTGTAACTCGCACCGCATGGTCGTATCTTACGAGTTACATACTATAGAATCTAAACATGTTCCGTACAGGGCTCGAACACGCAACACTGCGCGAAAGGGCAGGTAGTCGCGCATTGCGCTCCCACAACTGTTTTAACGTTAATTTCCTAAAACAAAAGTCGAAGGAGATTTGACCTTGAACTATGTATACGGCTAACATGTCGCATATCTGTATAACAATATAATCTTTGTTCAACCATAGTTCTGCAAGTAGGGTCGATGGCAAAATTAGTTATTGCTTATTTTTTATATTAATAATCATTGTCTTATTTTTGATAACCGACAATTAATTTTAAATGAAATAAGCCTTAAAAACTAAATGGCATTTTACGATTAACGTTAAAAAAAAAAACAAAACTGAGCAAGCCATACCAATACGTGTCAAATCGAACCTTGATAAACTCTGGCAACGTACATAGTTTGAACGATACCTTTAAACTATGATGAATAAATTGTACATGTAACTCTGTCTTGTACGATCTTTATAGGCGAATGAAGTCTATGCCCGTGTTAATAACGTGTTATCGGGGAACTAATGCAACGCACGGGTTAAGAGTGCTCACTCGTTCGCACCGCAGACCAAATAGCTTTCTGTCTTGCTCCAACAATACGAAAGTGTACAGTTGCGAACATGGATCATGGCCTATACTGGATATAGCTAGAATTTCGCACTCAGCGGTAAGTACATGAACGAAACACCCTAAGTCAACTTCACTCTCCACCATCGCTTCTTTTAAGACAGTCGTGCGCGATTGTACCGCGCCGTGGCCTTACGCGGCATACGCGTACGCCAGAGACAATGAACGCGTCCACGGCGCCGATGCGTTCGTATGCAGATAACGACAAACCGTAGACGACAGTAAAGTCACATCACATATAAAATAGTCATATTGAGACCGGAATAAAGTCGGGGACAAATGATTAATCAGTAAGCATTTTGCGTTCGGATTGATTCGGATCACTTGATTCGGACGGTTTTAAATAATAGGCCTTGCTGGAAGTCACTATTTAAGGTAAAAAAAATATTGATTAGTTACACGCCTATTTCGACAAGCTGTAATAAGAGAAATGCTTTTATTTTACACTCGACAATGACGGATGAAGCTTGACTGGCATCAGATTCTTTACTTTGTTGAGCTGTCTCAACTCAACTTTACGTGAGTATACAATACATGCAAAATACCTCTCTTGAAGGCTTATTGCGTCAGTTGCACTCCTGGGCAAAGGCTCTTAGAACATCGCCCCGGCCGGCATTGCCTTATTATAAATAATTTAGTCATAACAAGCCCCGTGATTAGAACTTGGGTTGCACGAGCGTAGGGAATTCAAACGAGCACCCGAACACTAAGATACCACGATATAGCATGTCACTAAGGATTAAGTTGATGTCAATAAAAATAATGACTCGTTGGCGTTGTCGCCAAGAGTTACACTTCGGGCCTGCCGGTCTTGTATGTCATCTCCAGCTGGGGCAGATATTTGTGTGGTCTACTCCCTACAGATGATAATATCGTTTCTAATCTGAGGGCTACATCTTGTTTTGTGGTGAAAACGCCTGTACAATACACCCATTTACCAGCTGTTCCCAGAAACAAGAAATTTTTACGAAGAATAAGTTATTCAAAATTGGATGAAATGTTATAAAGCCAAACGCGACCCAGTTACTACACTTTCCAATTTTATCTTTGACTATGTAATCAATACGGGATTACCTTATCCAACAGTATAGTTGATGTATATAAAAATTAAAAGAAAACCAAGATGCTTAGAACCAATGCCGTACAATGATATTTTTGTTACCATCATGACGTTTAGCATCATGACGTAATATCAGTTCGAAAACATGTTATCGCCTCTTGTAAACATGGCGTACTAAATCAACATACCATCTATAAATGTAATACGAAGAAAAAAGCTCTGAACGTCTTGTTCACGAGGCCTCCCAGCGAGGGTCAAATTAATGTTAACTGTTTAGAGCATTACATCAGTGCTGGTGTAAAAATGAGATGCTCCGTTCGCTGAGACTAGTGAAAGCTAGCTCGGATATATATAGATTCGCCCTAGCGTTTAACCTTGCCAATAAGGTAGAAGATTGCTGGGTATTATTTAATACTTAATTTATAAAAAAAAACACTCGTCACTATTTATAAAGTCCACTAATCACATTGTTTCCGCAATAGATAACGAGTGTTTTATCATATTGTTTTACAACACTAAAATATTGATATGGTAAAACTTTTACTGTAATTTGAATGGAACGTTCAACCTTGCTCGTGCATCGACATCCAAATTACAGATGTGAAACGCCATTTGACTTCAAGCTAGCTAGTTACGAACGCCAACGCAAATTTTTTTTTAAAACATTGCCCTTACTTTGGGATAACATTATCCTGTGTTGTAAGGACGTTTTTACAAACATAATTAACGCGGACAAACACCCAGATGAAGAACAACTATCTGTGGGTCACACAAATAGGTAGTTGGAATAGGTTGTTGGAATCGAACACAGGACCCCCGACGCCGAAACTGATACCTTGGCGACTGCGCCACGGAGTCATCATATGATATTGACTATTTGATGACATGCCGATATTTCGGATTAGGGTCCTTTCTTCTACTTCATATTGTATCTTGAAACCGACAACGCATTTGTACGCCCACCGGTGTTGCAGATGTTCCGGTGGCCAGGATCACTTTCGATTTTAGGTGAGCCTCCTGCCCATTTGTCACCTTTTTCCATAAAATAAACTTTTCACTTTTAACTTGTAGGTTTTTCTTGAAATTGACACCCCCTTTCATGGGATTGTGCCACAAATATTGAGGGACCTGTCCCATTATTTTCCAATGTCCCTTCGATTCGATTCAAAACAATCGATTGCTTTATTATATAGCAGTCTGTACCTATTTTATGTGTGCGCAAGTGGCGATTTAGGAAAAATACAAAACCAGACTAAGTATACAAATAACGTCCAGTATACAATGAGAGGACTCGCAAAAATTTTGGCGTGACGCCCGTCTTCAACTATTTACCTAGAACCGAAAATAAACGTTAAAAACAAAATAAAAATGAACGCATTGGGTCATTTGTATATATATAATTCTTCTATACGTATGTATGTCACTGAACTCCTCCTAAACGGCCTATCTTTACGAATGCTCTGTCTGACTTATTGTTGAATATATTCCGCTAGCAATTAATCAATTTATGATATTAAAAGAAACGACAAGAAACATGTGACAAAATTACGTTACTTTACCATATCGAAGTTTCTATAAAGTCTAGATGTCTCCATAGACATTCTTACAAAAATTATGACGGAATAAATCGGATGAACTGTCATAAAGTCGGACGCAACTCAATTACTTTCCAATTTTGTCTTCAACTATGTTAGTCAAAATGTAACATTAACTTAGAAATCCTGTCACGGGATTATTTACTCGTATATAACGTTTAAACCCATCCTCCCCATGAAAATAGACCGTCAAACTAGGTATATAAATAAAATGATAGAGGTTTTCCATTGTGAGCGCATCACGGAAAAACAAATGGATAGGTTTCAATTAACTCTTCTAAGATTCATCTCTTAGACATTTGGCCTTTATCAAGTTACGAAAGTTTCAAGAAACAACGATTTTTAAAAGCACAAGTGTTGAGAGATGTGCGTTTAACTAACTGAAAAATAAATTAAAAGGAATAAATGAATAAACGTTTATCCACCTCATGACAATTGACCGTCACAAAAGTTTTCAATGCGAATATGAATCATCTCCGTCCGAAATATTTAGCACAAACAAGCAAGAAAATTAAATGTTGTGTCAAGATACAAAGCCGAAAGATGTATTCAGTCGAGACAAAGATTTGGCACAGTTCCAAAACCCAATAAAAACGATACGACAATCTCGTTACAAAGACCTTAGGAGGAAACACATCGAGGCCTATACAAAAAGCGTTCCTTCCTTGTTCCATGTTCGAGGTTCACCAACCAATAGGCATTAAGGAGATAGTCCCTTATCGTATCCGCATTATACAAACGTTCTACATATGTTTCATAAAAAAAATTAAGTTCTCTAAAACGTAATGTACTTTTGTTATAAAAGTTATATTTCTTTAAAAAAGGGCAAAGTAAGTAAAAAAATTATCCCCTGTGCCAGTATACTCTTTTTTCATGAAAAAAGGAATTAATTACATTTAATAACGATATAATTGAAAAACTTGGAATTAGATGGTCCACCACACGACCACTGCAGATAGCCGGACCTCACATATATCGGAAATTGTATGCAGGTTTCCTCACGATGTTTTCCTTCACCGCAGAGCACGTGATAAGTCAGCACTTAAAATTAACGATTTCATTGGGGTCGGCACCGCGGATCGAACTCAGACTGCTCGCGTATATTAAATTAAAAGCGAGCGCCCGGACAACGAGCTATCACGGCATATGCTATCATGTAGAAGATCAAAGTTGTCATAAAAAATTAACTATGAATTTTCTAATGAGTTTATTGTGTATAACATGAGGACCATTCTTTTGTTTGAAGTTTCAATACCATGCGAAAAAAAGTGTAAACGAGAAGAGTGCATAGATTGTTGTCATAGCTTAATGGTTTAACGAATGCATGTAAATTTTTGTAGATAAATTAACAAAACTATTAATTTTCTTTCTTTTCTTAAAAATAAATTAACAAAACTTGAGGCGCTGCGAGATTCGAACCTGAGTCTCCTGCTTTCGTGCACAGACGCTTTACCAACTAAAGAAAGCGGCCGATGACCTCGTATACGATAACGTACGTTCCTTTTAATGATTTTTTAGCAATGCTTGGCGCCATAGTGAGCATCGTTACAGCATACAAAACTTTACAAAGAACACTCAACAATGAACATTTGTAACGCGGGAGGATGTCGCTCTTAAAATTTATAGGATACTAGCGGACCCGGCAGACTTTGTCCTGTCCGACTTAAATCCTTATATTTATTTTATTATTTAAATAAGTCCAGCCGTTTAAGAGTAGTTTAGTGACATACACAGGTACAGAAGAACTATATATATGTATAAAGAAGATTGAATCCTATATTTGTGTTCATTTAACTACAAAAATTTACAATTTAAAGTTTCATCTTGAATGCAGAACTTTGTCTCGCCTAGAAAAATTATCAGTAGCTGAAGTTGAGGATGATATGGAAGTTTATAATAGAACAGCCGCTCTTACAGTCGATAATTATTGCGTTCTTACATTTAAATTACTCTATTTCAAACAATAAGACATTGGAAAAGAACTTAAAAAATGACGAATTCGGTACCGGTCATATTCTAATTGACTTCCTTGAGTACGGCCAGGTTCTGCACAGTGACCGTGGCTGTTGTTGTGTATTCAATACCAATGCGAAAAACTTCACAATTGTGTCTCGGAAAGCGTTTGGTCACCCTATCGCAACCAGAAATGGAGGTCTGACTCACACGCGCACAAAGAGAAGCTCGGTAAAACGAAATAGAGAAAATCCAGCCAGCCACGTGCTCTAAATACGACGCGGGAGCCTTCTTGCTACATCTTCCGTTTCAACGAACTCTCTGCTATATTAAAAGCAAAGCAATATTGTGACATTATTCTAAGTTGCCAACTGCATTCAAGTTATAGGTAAATTCGCAAATTACCTATAACTCCCGATTTCAAATACTTCACAGCATCTAGTCACGGGGCAGATTTTCTTCTTTACCGCTCCGTCGGAGAAAAGCCAATTTTATGATATGTGGTGAATAATCCAGCAGAACCAAAGTCAAACGTATGCAACTATGTTACAAGTAAAACTACTAATGTTTGTTATATTGGTAGACGGTTTAGGTTGACAAACAAGGCGAAAAGAATGTTACTCTTGATTCAATTTACATGAAAGAGAATTAACAAAGGAGGTAGAGAGAGGGAGAGAGGTAGAGAGAGGGAGAGAGGTAGAGAGAGGGAGAGGGAGTGTGTGAGAGAGAAGGACTTCAGAGTAAGCTCAATTGTTGAATACTTTTTAATGTCAACATGAATCCTTAAAATGACTGATACTACTTTACCGATTTTATCGAGTTTTATTTTGATTTTAAATTCCCGTGTCTCGTCACCATGAACGCTGTAAATTGTAACGTAATTTTCTTTAGGTTGCAATGTAATAACAACCTAATAAATACATAATCGGAATAAAAGAAAACTAACGCGCGTTTTTGCCTTCAAATAATCAAGCCGCACTTATAAAAAAAATGCGTCTCGCGCTCAACCTACCGGAGAGAAATTGTCCGTGGGACCGATGCTCCGTTAACGAGCATTCCGTGATGACAACGGCTCTAAATTATACATCGGCTCTGTTAAATTAGCGGGCGTGGAACGTTCGGGCAAAACTTCCAACGCAACGTCACTCCGATCGCTTCGATTTATCTAGCTTGTTGAGGCAACGAAATGCGTTCGAATATACATGAAAAGATAGAAACGTAATCACAGCGTATAAACGAACCGAGAGGCACTGGTAATGTCGCACACATAAACAAATAAGAATAATAATATACCCATTATTTAAATGTATGCAATGTGTTCGTGTCGGTGGATCTTTTTGAAGTACTTCAGTCGAATACCCTCTGGGCCATATGGGCTTTTTTTGTTACTTATATTTTTCAATTTTACTTCTGATGAGAGTAGATTTTGCGATATTATCACAAAGTTTTATTTCAGACGGCGAACTTTAAACAGCGTTTTAATTCCAATAGATTTTATATTTCAAAAAAATGCTATAAATCGAATATTTGCTACTGATTAACAACGTATTACTTGGTCAGCATATGTAATTTAGGTGTGTCCTTTATTTTAAAGAAATTCAGGGTGTTTAAACGACATTCTCCATGTATGTGATGAAGTTTCTGCAATTTTTTTCAACGAAAATTACGTGAAACAGTTGTACAAAGTCTTTGTACTGCAGTTGAATTTCATCACGTCGTTTTATAAGTCAGCTTAGGAGTCGGCATACGCCGCATCTGGAATGAGTAAGCCGCCTGGGCGAATTATTCCCGGGACACTATATTTAAGTCGACTGAAGGAGGCCACGGGATTCCTTGACATGTCAGCGAACGACTTTAAAATATCAAAACTAAGGGAATAAAAGGTCACGTTACTTTTGCAGGCGAATGTCCCTCACAATTTTTTTTTCATACAGTCGTGAGGTTTTTTGTCAACAGCGATTATATTGTTACTACATTTAGGACACCATTGATAGCGACGGTACATATGGATTTCGTTTCGTTTAAGAAACATTGCTATAAGGACATCAATATACCAACATTCACGAATCAATAGAACGCCGTGCAATAAAATCATGTTCGGTGTCGGCTTCAATCGCCAGTTCTCGGTTCGCCCACGCTTTACTCCGGTACAGTCGTGTAGTGTAAACAAGGAAACGAATGGGGTCGTCGCACTGAAACCCACTTTCCCTACGGAGTGGTTATGATTGTACACCAACGAAAATGTGGCGTAATAACATTTAATGCAATTGTCCTCAAAACAGATACTGAAAATTTTAAAAACTTGTATATTTTCTGAAATTAATACCGAAAAGAAAGCTATTGTATTAATGATATAAGATCAATCAACATGATTTTTAACTTTACATTTCTGTTACAATAAAAACTTATGTTGGCCTATAGTGATGCAGCATAACTGCAGTGTTGATTGAGTCATCTGGTATAAAAACACAGACAAAAAATTGCTTTGAATTTGGTCACACAATTCACTATTAAAGAAAGGCCTCAAACATAGAGTTCCACTATGATTGACACTCATTTGGAATCACCAGTCTACTACACCACAACAATTTTACAACAAATTTACAATTTAAAAAAATATTTCAAATTTTATACATGGGTAAATCAGCATAGGAGACACTTTTTTTAATGCTGGACAAAGAAAAAGGGAATGAGGGCATTTTTCTTAAGACATTTTGTTTGGTAACAACAACTGCACTTTGTTATGTACATATATTTATATTATGTACTACATTTTAGGATTCTCCTATGATATATAGTATGTAATTAGTATGGTTAACCAATAGTTTGTAGTGTTCACAAATAGGTTGACTTGTCTAGAAAAGCACCATGGCCTTAAAGAAGCCTGATGTGAGTGGAAGAGTTATACTTTTGCATTTTGTTTGATAAATAAAGTAACTGGTGCTGAATTTTTTTAAGATGGCAATTCTGAATTAATTATAAAAGGTGGCATTAATCACTAAACCAGGTGAACGACCTATTCACTAGCCAACATTTCACAATAGATGTCAACAACACCAAACACCTTTTGTTCATACTTCTCAATTCATATCAGTTTCTTTAGTCTTTGGTCTGAAATATGTAACCATTTAAAACTTAGAAACTTAGTCTACAGCTAAGTTTCTCATTTCTTGTATTTCACACATTTTAACTTTGTTTTCTCTATCTTGGTCATTAAATTTCTAACAGGCAATAAATGGAAGCTGTACGGAGTTAAAAACAGGAGCTCACATTTTCATTACTTTAAGGAAACTGAGTTTTAAATATCTCATCTATTTTGCTTTAAAAATGACATGAGAATAACTTCTATCAAAAAAGAAAATAATTAAAAAGGTAGATTTTATATAAGGAAAAATATATTTGCAATATTCCTCTATTTAAATGAATCATAAACTTTTCTTCACATATTAACATGTGTATTGTATCCTTATGGCAAGTGATTAATATTGCATGTTGTAAATAAATGCAAATATAACAAGAAGAACAAGCTGTTACATCATGGTCATCTAATTCCTTATAAGTTCAACAGTTCCACAACTGGCCACCTAATTGCATTACAGGATTATGATGCTGATAGAAAATTCCTATTTTGCTGTTATTTTCTCCAATAAATACACTTAACAGTTACAAGCCCAATTAGAGAAGCATTGGAAGTGTATATTACTTATTTTTACATGTGTATTACATCAATCATTAATGATTTAAAGACCTTAGTTTAAATGATGCAGATCAGTGATCCAGGGTAACAAAGTCAAACTGGTTTTATTCACTACACTCAATTCTCAATATTTTTTTCTATATAAACTTATTGCTATATTGCTATATTTATATTCTTTACTATTACATATTGTACTGTTATTCCATCATCAGTAAAACAGAAGTTTCCAAAAACCAAAATTATGCCTAATGGATGAAAGATGAAATGGCACTTTAATATCACTACTATTTAAAAAAACCATACTCTTGTTGAATTGGTTTTATGTAAGAAAAGGTATTGCAAAATCGCTGTAATTTTTATCTCTGTTTTTGACGAGTTTACTATTTTCTGAAACAAGCTAATTTCACTTGAACAGTACTCCTGACAATTTAAAATAAAAGTCGCCATTTACATAACATAACCTTATCTAGAATATTTCGATATAATTATATAAAATAACATCTAAATTACCACACTTTAACAAAACTCAGTTGGCGTAAATTGATTACTAAAATAAGAATGTTAAGATTACGATAAAAATTTGGTATAAGGAATAAATTAAAGATAAAAATCAAACCATAGGTCTGAAGTGTTCCTAAATATTTCTATAATAACTTTGAACTATGTACCTTTAAGAACTATTTTAGAAAACTAATATATTTTTTAATTTGGATAAGGTCGAATTGACAATAAGATTCCGTTTCATCCTAATCTATTACCTCGTAAATAAAATACGGTACCTGTTGTATTTTTCTTAACTGTATAAATATAAAAGAACAATTGTATACTATATAAAAACATTATTTCGTAATTTTATTAACACTGTAACAAGTAAATTAAATACTGCCGTTAGAATTATAAATACTTACTCTTAGTCGCGTGAGACTTCCATCCCGTGCTGCGTTAAAAACGGCTGTTTTGAAATCCATAATGGTCCTCTTCGCAATGCAATAACAACAATAATCTAAATATCACTTTAAGAACAGCACTTTCTTCTAAAAATAATCATTGAAAATGCACTTTTTCACAATATATATCAAAGGAACCAATTATTTTATTTCAAAACACTCCGACACCGCACTTAATTAATGAACAGATACGCGACAACGACAATCACAATCTGCCATCAAAAAGCGGACGAGGGACGAGAAAATTTATCTCATTTTAAACCATAGACACTTAATACTTTTTGTTTGATCAAATGTCAATTGCATTTATTTAATTTCTCAGTAATGTTTATTTATTAACAACATAAATGTTGGATATTGCTTAAAATTAACATAAAAATTTATATAACATTTTTAAATAGCCTTTTTTTGTGAGAGAAAGAGCATCCGATGTCAATTGTGTTTCAATTTACGTTTTGCGATCATTGCCATCATGGATGCTACTAGTCTTCTATCGGGCTTAGCCAGTGACCTCACCTCAGTTTCCAATAAATGATACAAATATCTACCTTATGCTGATTTTTGTCTTGCCATAATTATTTAACATTATCTACTAATAGTATATTATCTAACATTATACTGAATAATTATGGCGTTAGTATAGCACTTCTATTAGTTTTATTTATTGGGATTATGTTTATTGTAGTTTTTGATATAATTCAAAAGTTATTCTTTGAAACGGTCAGAACGATAGACAGCACTTGTTATTTATTTTATCCTTTGATGAATGATGAACGAACGCGAATGATAGATAGATGACATGACAGCCGAACAAAAATTGCGGCGTGGATTTATGGTTAAATTTTGCGAAACAAAAACTGTTGCTTGCTATAAAAATATTCTATACTTTAAAAGTATTGTGTACATTTAAAGTATTTTTCATAACATAACTAAAAGTTGTACATGTCGAGATAATGACTGATATTTCAAAAGTTTTAAAGCAAAGTTTGTGCATATCATTGTCCTTAGCGCCTAACCGTAGTTTCCTCGAATACAATAGTTTATAGCAGTGGGTTAGAAGTTGGAAATGGTGTTTGCAATATTTTCTTTACACGGATCTAAAGAGAACTATATTTAATCGGTATAATTTTAAGATATTAATTAGTTTGGTGTCATTATGTATCCGACGCCGACGCGGCATCCGGCTGCCGCGGTAAGGGTTTGTGTTATTTCTTATATTTTCAAGGCTTCTCATTACATTATGAATCATATATTTGATGGAATGGCTTTTGCAGTAAAGATTTCGCAAAGACTCCTTTATTGTGTTTGTTTTCTTTTTTTAGGGTCCACAACCCGCGGCAGGACCTATAAAGTTTACTATAGCAGACACATTAGAGCGAATTAAAGAAGAGTTTAACTTTTTACAAGCCCAATATCATTCGTGAGTTTTGAACTTGTTACTTGTATTTTCCTAATGAAGATAAGTTATTTTCAGCTTCTTAAATTGTTTTTTACAGCTTGAAATTAGAATGTGAGAAACTGGCCAGTGAAAAAACGGAAATGCAAAGGCATTATGTCATGGTAAGCCTATAAATGATTAACTGCATCATTGAGATGAATTACTGGTTATTTAGGAAGTGATTAATGTTGTTGTTTCTCTTTTACAGTACTATGAAATGTCATATGGATTGAATGTTGAAATGCATAAACAGGTAATTCCTTTTTATATTTACTCTTTGATAGTTAACATTGTAAAATTTCATTTTAAAACAATGATACCTGAAATATTGCAAGGTTGTTCACATTATTTTACATATCAAAAACTTGTACCTAATTTATTTGTGATCTGTTTATTAACTCATAATAATATCACTAAATATGAGTTAATGTTATGATAGGCAAATATTGCTTGATAAATTCACATACACTGTTTACTTGTGAGCAGTTGTGCTGTTTACTATAAACAAAAAAGAACTAAGTCTTATAATTGATCCAGTATTAAAAGCATAAATGATTGCCTATGTTATTACATATCTTATAATCTATTGATTTATCATCTAATGAAAGAGAGCCAGATCTGGAACTCTATTTTTAGGTTTTTGATTGATCTACAGTGGTGGTTATATAATTAGAAACACTACCTCCGGTCCTTGACATTATGTAAGATATTTACCCACAATTGTTTTTATTTTGAAATTAAACAATAAATAGGACAACAGTATGTTCAACAATTTATCATTTATTAAAAAAAAAAATATAAATCCCATTACACAAGTTTTAATATTATATTATGGACAATTTCAATAACAGCACTGCAACAATGTGGCATTGATTCAATCAATTTCATACATTTTTCTAGGCCGATTTAATTCCATGCTTCAACAAATGCTTCCTGTAGTTTGTTTTGACTGGTGTTACGTTTGTTTGACTTTTTTTAACAGTATTATAATATTCTAGAGATTTTCTATCAGGTTTAAATCCGGACTATTTCCTGGCCAGTCTAAAACAGAAAGGAAACATTTGATGCTATTGGCCGTGTATTTAGGGTCATTGTCATGCTGAAAGATCCAAGTTACAGGCAAATTTTGTCCGAGTAGGGAATCATTGTGTGCTCTTAAGATATTTTTGTATTGCTATTGATCCATTGTATCGTCAGTCTTCCGTACGGGTCCAACTCCACATCTGGAAAAACACAGCAACGATTAGCGTATCTTCTCTGGGAAAGGTTTTTCTTGGCCGAGAACATTTTCATCAGCTCCATGTGTTTTATAATGATCAATTGCATTTATAAACTTTCTTAACAGAACAATTATTTAAATGCTCAGCTATTCTTCTGTACGCCCACTTATGATCTGTACGTAAATTAATTAATTAATAATTATTTACCTAGTTGACACGTCTTTTATTTTTACCCATTTTGAACAAAATAATAGAAAATTCAGATTAAATTTTGAATTGCCGCCAAAAATAATAGAAAAAGCCAAGAAAGAAATGTTATTCTCCAATTTAAAAAAAAAGAATGATGCTATGGATGCTTTTTTTAAATGTTTCTAATTAGGCGTCCAAGCGGCCAGTAACAGAAAGTAAACTCCTACATGTGTAAGACTCATTTTGTAATTAAAAGTAAGATATGATATTATATGCATTGAATAAGTTTTTTATTTAAGTGGCATTATTATTGCATGATTATTAATTATTGAATGTGTATGTTTTTTATGAAAATTTGTATGTTGAAGTTATACTTTCTTTATTCATAAGAAGTGTTTTTAAATATATGCCCACCACTGTATGTTAAAAAAAAACTCACTTTAAATGAAGTAGATTTTTTCTTAAAACCATCTTTTGGTAATAATACTGTCTGCTAAAATTGCTAAATCAATACAACTTTCTTCACAGACGGAGATAGCAAAAAGACTTAGTGGTATTATAGGACAAGTGCTGCCTTTCCTGGCACAGGAGCACCAGCAACAAGTTGCCTCAGCTGTGGAGCGAGCTAAGCAGGTCACTATGTCTGAACTTAATGCTATTATCGGGGTAAGTTAATAAAAAGCTTGTTAACAAGTGGGTTTCTTTTTCCCTATGGAATTGTTAAGATATAGATGCTACTTTCTTATATTGGAGATATTAAAGTCCCAAAGTTCCACTCCAATTATTGGCATCTATTTTATATAGAATTGCATTAAATATATTTACATTTACTTCTATGCAAATTCTTAACAATCTCAAGAGGCCAAACATTTTTATTAAGAAAATTGTATTTGATTAAAATATTTTTACAAACATGAATAGTTTGAATATTAGATACTGTGTTAGTTTATGCTACCTAGTAATATTTTTATTTATGTTTCTTATTTCGTTTTATTTCATATCTTATGTCACATCTTCGCAACGCTCAGCTGGTAAGTTATTTAACAATATTTTTCATTTAAAAAAAAATTTGACAACTATCTGAAATATTTTCTTAAACTTTTTCAAATAAAATTTATGTTTTCCAATTACAGCTTGAGTTAAAGCATATTTTTTGCGTTACCTAGTTTGTTTAGTCCTGATTAATCCTGATCCTGATTATATAAATTTTTTACTAAGTTTTATTTAGATTTGTTCAGTAAAATATGGTTAATGTATAATATTTAATGCATATGCGACAAGCAACATGCAATAACATGAAACCTGTGCCAATCATTGGAGTTAAGTTGTAAATCAAGATCGCAATAATTATAATCCAGCGTTACTTTTATAATTGTTGTCCGCAGCAACAACAACAACAGGGCCTACAGCAACTTCTTGTAAGTTTAGAACATTAATCGTGCTTGTTGTATTTAATTGTTGTGATTAACTCATTGTTTATTTTCCAACATTTGAGATTATGAAAAAAAATTGATGTACTTTAACTTTTTTTGTTTTGGTTTTTAAGCTTGTGCATTTTTGAGAATAAACACATTTCATACTTTTCATCATTTGTAACCTCTAGTGCGTCGAATGTCCATTGGCGGCGGTGATCACTTTTCATTAGATGAACCGCTTCTTCATCCGCCTTCTGCATAAAAAAGTTGTATTTCTATAGAAGTATGTGCAAACTGTTCAAACAAGTATACCATACGAATGTCTTTGTTCGTGTATTTAATGGTGCCCGATTCACACCTGTGCCGTGTCGCAGTTTTCACACAGAAATCGATTGTTTGTAAGCCGAGACTGGGTACTTGCGCACATCCGAACATCGTTTTCTATGTCAGACAGCTGTTATGTAGTTTCAAAGTTCAAGCATTGTATCTTTATCTCTCTCTCTCAAAACCAAGCCTTCTCCCTCTCTCTTCTAATATTCTTAATAGAAAATTGTGTTAGTTTTATTAAACGGTTTTATTTAGCTCGACCCGTACGGAATTTATTTGTTTATTTATTTGGGTCAAAATTAGAAATTGAAATTTAAGCACCTTCCCGTTGTCAGATTGATCTGAAATTTGGTACACACATTTAATTTAGACGACAATACAATATTGTAGTTTTCAGTGCACATAAAATAAAACCGTTTAACTTTAAAGTTTTTAAACGGTTTTATTCCGTTGAAGACGTGACATTGAGTTTCTGTATTATGAATTTATGAGAAATATAATTTCTTCCTATATTTTTTTGCAATATATAGGTTTCAATATAACTTTAGCCCTATTACGAATATACCGTATCCGCTAAGCCCGTATCGTTATGTTTGAACTAGTTGGAAGTACGTTTATCCATATATTTGCCAGCGACGGTCACGTCACAATTCAATCAATACGTTCTTATTATATTTATTATATGTAATATAGTAGATATTACATCATGATATTTTGACGTCGATATTATATGAGAGGAAAATTTAATTGAAAAAATAAAACAAATGTTTCTTTGAAAATGCTTGATTAGTATGGGCAAATAATTAAGTTTACTTTGTTGAAATTATTTTTGGGATTAACTTAAGATTTACTATCTTTAATCAATTTGCTAATATTTTTATATATTACATTAAGCCTACGAAACGAGTACTTTGAACTTCTGATGTTAGAGATTGTTTTATTTAATATCGTGTAGAGTATTATCCAAGAAAGTATACAGCGTGTCGTTACCATCGCGACAATAAATGAACACACATATAGGGGATAACTTTTTAAAGTTGTATTAAACATTTAAATTCTTTAAACGTCAATATTTACAGAGTTATTAAATTTTCCAAAACAAAGAATTTTAGAACACCCTTACCTATAAAAGCGTAACGTAAAATTCATTTGTAAAGGTCACAAGGTATTTCTCTGCGTGATAGAGTTCGTAACGAAGACATCCGCAGTAGAACTAAGATAACCGATATAGCTCAGAGGATTAGCAAGCTGAAGTGGCGATGGGCCGGCCATATAGCTCGTAGAACCGATAACCGTTGGGGAAGAAAGGTTCTCGAGTGGCAGCCTCGTACTGGCCATCGCAGTGTAGGACGACCCCCCACTAGATGGAGTGACGACCTGTGCAAATGTGCGGGAAGTCGATGGATGCAGGTGGCTCAGGATCGTACTTCATGGCTGTCTGTGGGGGAGGCCTATGTTCAGCAGTGGACTCAAACAGGCTGAAATGATGATGATGATGATGATGATGAAAGGTCACAAAGCATATGAATGGGTTAAATGAATTTAAAAGAGACAAAACATACTGTTAGACGGAGAAGCTTGTAATACGACGCTGTGGCGCGAGTTGTATAGGATGTTACAAATTTTGTTTCTTTTTTACTTAATTAGTTTGTTTGAAAAATATTTTTTTTAAATAATGGATTTTGTTTAACGTTAATAACGTTTTTTTATGATTATTGGCAAGTAGCGTTATTCGTGTGTTCATTTATTGTCGCGATGGTAACGACACGATGTATAAAGTCCAAGAAATCTTTAGAATATTAGTTTGTTTATGTAAGCACCGTAATGAAATATTTAGATAACAATGAGATAAGTGATGAGTTTTGCATTTTCACACAATTTAAATCCGACAACAACTTATACAATAAAAAAATAAAAAAACAATTTGTATTGGCCTGAATTGTGTGTCCATTGTCGAATCGTCCTAAAGAAAAAAACAGAAAAAAATTCATTAAAATCGGTCCAGATATTTAGGCCTTCAGTGACATACACAAGCACAGAAGAGGATATGTATATATAAAAGAATAATTCATCTATATTAACTAATTTTTAAAGAAGACAAAAGTTGATCCATACACGCACTAGCAAATTTTTGTTTACATGCGTTGAAAAACGGTAAGCAAGAAGAAAATGAATGGTAATGAAAAGCGTTGATTGAGTATTTGAAAAATACCAAAAATGCACAGGCTATTTTCATACGATGTGGTTGTCATTGATTATGGTGACTAATTAAAATGTTTAGAAATAACGCATACAAAGCACTATTTACACGCTGTTTAGAACCGCGCACAAGCATGTTATCGGGTGTTTTGCTTACAAATTTATATTTTTACTTTGCCTCTTTATTTAATTTGGTAGGTTGATCACTGTTGTTTGCACACATTAAAGTTTAACTACCTTCGCACTATCTCTCCGAGTTTAGACTAGAGAGATCCGCAAAGCCAGCGCGTTTGTCTGTGGCTAACGTGGCACTTGGCGAACAACTTGACTCGCGATCATAGTGAAACGAACAGGCTATAAAACAGTTCCTACTGCAACAGCAAGTTCGAACGGGGAAGTATTACGGTTTAAAAGAACGGCTTCGAGCGGAAGAGTTTATTCTGTGATATCAATTTCTCTACTAAAATTCTCCAGTAGTCAATTCCACTGATGTAACTTGTTGCGATCATAGTTACAAAACAGCTGCTATTGTACGTAGAGGCCCGAACGGGGAAATACCACGGTGTAAAAGATGGAAGTATTTATACTCTGCGCCAAATCTCTACTAATATTTCCCTATGGCATCTCTGGTGCTGTTGGTCAACTCCACTGCTGTAACTTGACTGCGATGGTAGTGAAGCGAACAGGTCACAAAACAGCTCCTGCTGCTCGAACTTGGAAATACCAGGGTCCAAATGATCGGCCTCGAATGCAAATATCCGAACTCTACGCCCAATCTCTCCTCTACTAACATTGTCCTGTGGCATCTCGGGTTGTTGCCAAAAACCCCGTTGGCTGTTTTCCTTCACTCTTTTGTCGCAAACGCACGGATGATGGATGTCGCGTTGTCGTTAGCAACAGATCCACGCGTCCGCCGGCCTGCCGCACGGCGTGGGGGGCGCTGGGGCGCTGTTGGGCGCGGGCGGGCTGCTCTTCGCCCCCGGGGGCGGGCCGCCCCCTCCGCCCCACCTGCCGCCGCCGGCGCATAAGGTAGCTTCGTGTTTGTCGTGTTCCGCTCCCCGAATATTTTTTTTTTATTATTTGACAGGTGGCAAACGAGCCGGTGACAAGTGGTGTTCAGTGATAACCGCCGCTCATTGAAGTTTGCAACACAGATGTGCTGCCACCTTTTAATAAACCGGGCACCGGCTACCTTACTTACCGCATGAAACGCAGAAGTATAACCTTTCCACTTGACGCAGGTCTTCTCTGAAGTCGCGGTACTTACCCGGACGGACCCGTCCGTCCGTTCGTGCAACAGAGAAAACTTGTGTGGCCCACAGTGAGACTGACTGGACTCCATGTACTGTCATCCGAAAATAACTCAGATGCGACTTTAACAGATGCGAAAAATCTAAATTTATTCATATTTCAAAAATTTGCATTAGAAAAATGAAGTTTTTGCCACTGCGAGGATTTGAGCCCGCGTCCTCAGGGATACGCGGCTGGCTCTCTAGCCACTGATCTAAACAGCTTAATCTTTACACGGACGGAAATCTCAACCTATTTTGTCTACTTTGTTTTTTTTATACATTTTTCAGGCAAATTTAATTTTTAAATTTCATCTTAAGTGCATATTATTCCTTAAAAATTATTCGTATTTGCTTATTAGATACTTTTGTATTTATTATATTTTGCCCATGTATTAAAAAAATTAAAAACAAAATTATACGAAATAAAATCCATGAACTAGTTTACAATGTATATCAGATATTGTATTCGCATAAATACAAGAAATAATGTTACATCAGTTTTAAGTATTCGGACTGTGTCTGTGTAAAAATATGTCTTATCAAAAAGTATAAAATATGCTCGTCTATTAGGTATAAAATAAACACTCATGTCTATTAGGTAGCATAAAATTTTTACAAAATAATTTAGTAAATTGCAAAGCTTGAGAGAGTTTAGAGAGTTTCGGTTTTTTGCTATCAATCGCTATTCGAAAAAAAATCACTAAGACAACAGCCTCTACTGAAACTTTAAAATAAAAAAATCATCAATCATATTTTCTTTCCTTAGGTCGAACTACCTCCCCCAGCGGATATAAAGCCACCAATCCTACCCGGCGGTCCGGCCCCTCCCCCTCTATTGCCGGGACAGCCTCCCCCCCGAGAGGACGAAAGGCTTATGGCTTCTAGGGTAATGCAACAAGTAAGTAAACACTATAGTGGCGCATATTAAACTGCTCTATACAACTTTTGCTCGTTGGTTTTTCTCTAAAGAAAATAATAAATATAATCAATTATTTTCAAAAGATGAAACGCATCTGGAACCCTCGGGTGTACCATAGGCGGCGGTATTCATTTAACATTAGGTGTACCGTTTGTTCGCTTGGCAACGTTTCACATAAAAAAAAAATCTCACTTTCTTTTTCTTCTCTCTTCCTTTTTCGCTTTAATTTTAAGTATATTTAATGACATCCAAGCATCAGCCGTGTCAGCTGAGTGCTTTGATAACTCCGTGGCGCACTTGCGTGGCCTGGCGCCGTGATTAGTGAGCTCGATTCCCACACGGGACAACTCTTTGTGTGACCCACAGATAGTTGTTTCGGATCTGGGTGGACAAAACCACTTGAAAGTTATGTTTCTAAAATGTCCTTACAATACAATGTAACATTAAACTAAAGTTAGGGCGTCGTTAAAAAAAAATAAAGAGAATGAATCCAGTGGGCCGATGTCTCTGGAATTAAAAATACAATAGATACAGCCTGTAAACTTAATAAGTTTGAAGTATCCGTATGGCGAAATCCGAGGGCGTCTAACTACAATGTGTGTTAATTAAAAATAAAACGTGTGACGTCACCGGGGCAGAGGCGCTCGGTATCGCCGCAGGGGCGCGAGCCGAAGTACCGCGCCCGCTCCGCCGAGCCGGAGCCGCTGGACGCGAAGCGGCGGAAGGAAGAGAAGGTACTCGGCCATGTGAGTCTGTGCAGTGTATGTGTCGCTTGACTACCGCGCCCCAAGCTTACACCGCCCGCGGCCGGCCGGCAGACGCCTCTGTCTCTTCACTACTCTGTCTTTTTATTTTATTGACGCCTCTGTTTCGTCTAAGTGCACTGTGCTGATATTTTTTTTAAATTGACGCCTCTGTTTTCTCTCTGTGTACTGTGTTTTTTTTTAATTTACTGACGCATCTGCTTTTTCTTTATGTACTGTACGCGTTTGTTTTTTCTTATAATTTGTCCAGTGAGCTCGTCCGTAGTACTAGGCACTACCGTTTTAATTAACTTGGACCTCGACGTCTTACAATGATTTCTAACAAATGTTGGGACAGTTGTCGAGTCGAAATGATTTTTATAGGAGTTTTTGATACGCCTTTGCTTTGTGAAGCTAAATGAAAGTCCTTTACAATAGGATGCATTGATAAGTAAAACTACTTACTTTTGAGACATTCACTGGGTATCAGGTATACTAGTACACCTGGTACTGTGCGCCTTAATTTCAAATTTACAGTTTTCAATAAATCTTCATCGATGTCGAGTTAATTTATTTAAATACGTAACTGTTGACAAATTTTCTTGTAGGTAGTAAATGAATATCATATTACAAAATTATCCTTATGCCGTATGTAGAAATTATCCACTGTACACACCCGTATAAACCAGCTTTACTAAGAGCTCCGTTCCTGAACAAACCTTCTTTTTCAGTCCTTAAGACTAAAAGGGTAGACACCCAACAGAGTTGCAGAAACGTCAGTTGGCCGGCCCTTTGATGCTTTTAACGCTTGTACTTAGGTCCGTGACGAAATTGCTTCTAACATCGCTATACGTAGAGTCCATGACCATTGCTAACTTTTGAAACCGTCCGTCCGAACTGTTTGTACTGACATGCGCATTATACTTCTAGGACAGTGACGCCGAAAAGAGCGATCAGGATTTAGTTGTTGATGTTGCGAACGAGGTAAGTGGCCCCGAGTGTACGGGGAATTGCGGCATACCTTGCGGGTGACAAACTTGTCACTTCGCACTTATAATCTCCGCAAGGGTGTGACAAACTGCTCACATTGCACCGATATTGCGAATCCCGTAAGCGGATCACATATTGGTTTCAACGCATTGACATTATAAATGTCATTACAAATTGGTAACGTCAATTACAATGGTCGCCTGACAAAGCTATATATAACACGGCATCTTAAAAATCTATGTTCACTAAACCGAAAAACTAAAAAACCGAAAAAAATGTTGCTCGAGACTGTACGCCGTGGAGTGAGACAGGAAGCGATTTAAGCTGTGGTGCGAAAGAGTTTCTTAATGTTCGTTCCCCATTCAAGTCTGAATGGTTTCGAACTTGTATTGGATTATATCTTGAGCTGCTTTTTATCTCTTAAAAATTAACATGTAAATAACCGCACAAAGATTATAATTCTTAAGCTTTAAATATCGGAGTATCTTTGGTATATTTTGTATGCAATTTCTATCTGATATGGAATCAGAGACACTTTATGGAATCGATTTATACTTAAGAAGGAAAACAGAAATGATTATAATTATGGTTCAGTAAGTACATAATATTGTATTTCACACCTCAGACTCTGTCCGCTTTGAGATCATAACGAGAGAATAGTCGATTCATCTATAATGTTTTCAGCGAAAATTCTCGAATAGGAAGTTCATCGGGACAATGGCCTTAAAGAGGACCGACATAGAACGGAAGTATTTGCCTTTCTTAAGGGCAATCGAGCTTGCGGTCACCTGATGTTAAGTGATAACCACCGCCTGTGGGCATCTGCAACACCCGTTATGTAACAGATGCGTTAGCGACCTTTTAATAAGATGGGCCGCGTCTACCTCACTCACCAGACGAAACGCAGAAGTATAACACTTCCACTTCGCGCCGGTCTTCTGTCAGGTAGTGTTACTTCGACAGCGAAGACTGCTGCGTGGCCGTACCACGGAAAAAGTGTAGAAGGGTGGATTGAATCATTCCAGGAGGAGAGAGGCTCGCCCAGCGTCCGCCCTGAGGGCAGTGAGCGGACGGAAAACGGGCCCAGACCACCCTCGCGTTCAGGATCCTCCTCCAGCCGGTCGACGCCCAAAAGCTCTAAAGACGTACGGCACTCCACTCTCATGTTTCACTGTCCCCTAACCCCTTTATTGTTTGTTCTATTAGTTTCTCTTTCTCTGACTCAATTGTCAAATATCAATTGAGAAGAGGAACGAATGAGAAAGAAACCTCGTGCGTTCCTCTTCTTCTCTCTCTATTAAAATTACCAACCTCTGAACAGAATAGCAGGAATAACTCATACTTAATTACTTAATACGGCTTTAAATTATAATCTTCTTGCGTGAAACGCGTTAAATGTTTTACATACGTTGCTCAACGTTTGTAGAGTGCAATACCACTGCAATTTAAATTAATATAGACAACAGGGGATCTGCATCGAACCCAATGTTAAAACAATTTTTGAAATCGATTCATGCAAATCGGAGTTCCGAGGCAACACCAATTAAAAAAATGCTACCGATTGGGAACCTCCCCCTTTTAAGTCGGTTGAAAAGCGAGTGACGTCACTGTTTCGCACTGTCGTTAACCGATCGATCTCGTGCCGCAGGAGAAGCCGGGTACACCGGGCGCCAAAGGGCGCGCGCCCACCCCCACCGGCCGCTACGCGTTCCCCACGTACGCGGCGTACCGGGCGCCGCTACCGTACGACGGCGCGCACGCGAGGACCAACGGGATGCCGCCCGCTAAGCCGTGAGTACGACACGCACACGTGTGCACGCGTACAGGTGTGAAGGCAACACGCACACATACCCACCGACAAAGCCGTGATCGTAACTGCCACAAGCTCACAACGTAGACGACATTTAGTTATAATTGGATATTGCCATTTTCTCTTTGAGGACCAATTTGAGAAGCAAGTAGAACACGATCACTTTTCTATAAGAAAAGAAAAATAAACCGCTTAAGAAAACTTTACATGTAGCCGAATGGTTGCTGGTGCTTAAAAAGATTATTTAGACACTCGGCTCAATAACGTTTACGATTACCTACGTTTTTAATCGGTCATTAACCGTTGCAGGGCGTACTCGTACCACACGTGCGGCGGGCCGCCGCAGCCGGTGCCGTTCCCGGCGGACGCGCTCGCCGCGCCAGGGGTGCCCAGGGGCGCCAGGGCGGCGGCCGCGTTGCCGCACGGCGAGGTGGTGTGCGCGGTGGCGCTCTCGTACGCGGCCGGCGCGCGGCGCGCCTACACCGGCGGCAAGGGCTGCGTCAAGCTGTGGGACATCACGGAGCCCTCGGCGCCGGCGGCCCTGGAGCCACTCGCGCAGCTCGACTGCCTGGTGCGTTGCGCCGATTTCGACTCTATCATTTATTAGACAAGGCTCATAATAGATTGTGAGATCGGTTTGACTAT
Organism: Iphiclides podalirius; assembly: GCA_933534255.1. Taxonomy (NCBI): domain Eukaryota; kingdom Metazoa; phylum Arthropoda; class Insecta; order Lepidoptera; family Papilionidae; genus Iphiclides; species Iphiclides podalirius. The sequence continues at coordinate 4,311,797 of OW152831.1, read as the reverse complement.
AAGTCGATGAGGATCGTAATAGATTGTATCCAACTTTTTTGCTGTTGACGTTCCACGCACAAGAACGAAGCGATTCGCATCGTCATTTTTCATCCGTACAGCTAAGGAATGGAACAACCTGCCGGCGTTCGACTTTCCATCCGATTATAACGTAAGCGTGTTCAAGACAATAGTGAATATAGGCTTTTACTGAGCTACCATCAGCGGCTGCGTCGTCACTTATCAGTTGGGATGGCAGTAAAGCGGTGGCCAGTTTCGAATAGAAAAATGTACATAATTATTTATGCGTAACGGCATTAATACGGGTTACGCATAGATTTGCGATTGGTGCTAAATGAGAACACTGGCGTTTCTGCATAACGACGTGTACTAGAATTCATAGAATAAGTGTTTACAATAGCCTTCCATCCTTTCTCAATGGTCATTGTATCCTCTGCAAAATGGTTGTCTGTAAGAAATCGCATCTAAGCGATGAGGCCGATCGTACCAATTTGTTACTTTTTATAATTTTTGCCCCGTGTACAATAAAGCATATTTCATTCATTCATTCAATTCAATTTATTTTATATTCTGATATGTGTCCGCAGCAACGAGACAACTACATTCGCTCGGTGAAATTGCTGCCCGACGGGCGGACTCTGATAGTGGGCGGCGAGGCGTCTAACCTCTCCATATGGGACCTGGCCTCGCCCACGCCGCGGATGAGGGCCGAGCTCACCTCATCGGCGCCGGCCTGCTACGCGCTCGCCATCAGCCCGGACTCCAAGGTGCGGCTGCCAGCTGCCAACGTGAAATTGGCAGACTCGTGATAGCTACTATGGTAGCACGCAGCAGTCTTCGCTGTTGAACGAATGGGTGGGTCCGTCCAGGGTAGTTCCTCACAGAAAACAGGCGTGAGTTGGAAGTATTATACTTCTGCGTTTTGTCTGGTGAGTTATGTAGCCGGGGCCCACTTTATTAAAATATTACAATGCATTTGCAACCCTACGGATGTTGCAAATGTCAATGGGCGGCGGTTATCACTTAACATCACGGGAACCGCCAGGTCGTATGCTACCTTTTCATTTAAAAAAAAAGCTGCAATAATTCTTAGGACATAATATTTCAGGTCTAGTCCCAAACTAAGCAATGCTTGTACTATGGGTACTAGATAACTGATAAACAAACTCAAACATACTTTTTGTAAATAAATACATTTTATGGATATATAAACACCCAGATATTGCAAAAAAAAACTAAGTTTATAATATAATTTTCAATATTTTTCCAGTAGTGACCCACCCTTATTATGACAAGATTGACTTGATCTTACCTTGTGAATTTTATTACCATTCCTTTTGCAGGTGTGCTTCAGTTGTTGTTCAGATGGTAACATAGCTGTATGGGATCTACATAATCAAACATTAGTTAGGCAATTCCAAGGTTAGTAAAGCTATTACTGTATAAAAATGATACCTCCTTTTAAATTGAAGCATTCTATACAAATATAATAATACATATTATTATTTCTTATATTTACGAGAACACTACATCTTTTTAAATGTATGTTATTGCATTTGTCGCATTTAATATTGGTAAACCAACATTGAAAAGCGTTAAAGTCCGTAATACTTGTATTTAATCTTATCCTTTAAACGAGCAATTCTTGTATATATATAATTGGAATCTCCGAAACGGCTTCAGCGATTTTCATGAAATTTAGTATGTGCGTAGATTCGGGGGCGAAAAATGGAACTGACTAGGTTTCATTTTTAGAAAATGTCATTTTATCCCTGTTTTCAGGGAATGAAAAATATAATTCGAATATGACGGTAAATTTCGCCGCAAGAGAAAATGTCATAATAGCTCGGTCGGTAATCGGGCGGCCCCTAAACAGACGGCCGTGGTTCGCGTCACGATCATTTACACATTTATTGTTTTACTTTTTTTCGATTCCAGATCATTGCTTTCTTTATTTTAAGTTTTTGTCGATTTGTTACTTTGTTATTTTTTTTCCCTTTTTTTTTAAAGTTCTTTCTTTTGTGAAAAACATCAGTTCATATTTTCTTATTATTATGTCGGTAAGATCGAAAAACATTATGCATATTTCATTACTCAGTAATTTGTATCTAAATGTAATTTACATCCTATCCGGGACTACAATCTATACAATCCGGGTACTATACATAATATATAAATAAAACATAATAATTTAAAACATATATACAGTATCAGCCTACACATGTCCCACTGCTGGCAAAGGCCTCCTCTGTATCTATCTAGTATCATCTTATATATCGAGGGCTATCAGGGCATAGTCCACCACGCGGCTCCACTGCGGATTGGTGGATCTTATTATATATTATTGGTGGCATATCTTCTAAATATTTTTTTTGTTATTATTTCGAAAAGATGCAGGTTTCCTCACGAAGGAAAATATTTTCCTTCACCGCTGAGCACGTGATAATTCGGCATTTAAATTTAACTATTTCATTGGTGCCTGCACCATGGATCAAACTCAGGTTGCTCGAGTATATTGAATTAAAGGCGACCGCCCGGACACAGTAATAGGCTGAAACTTTGATGATGAAGAACATAATGTTATACAACACTCACTTTTCTTTATTATTTCTTACCAGGACATACGGATGGAGCGTCCTGCATCGACATTAGTGCGGACGGGTCGCGTCTCTGGACTGGCGGGTTAGACAGTACGGTCCGCTCCTGGGACCTACGAGAGGGCCGTCAGCTGCACCAGCACGATTTCTCCAGCCAGATATTCTCACTTGGATACTGTCCAACTGGTTTGTTATTGTATAATCCTACCAACCACTGTGCATAATCCTACCAAGTAGTCCAAAAATGATTTTTATCATTGTTAGTAGTGCCCAAGTTTTACTAAATATCAATATGTAATAGTTTAGTACTTGTTGTTATAACAGCAACAGAGATACATCAGCTGTGAAAATTTCAATTATCTAACTATCATGGTTCATGAGATACAGCCTGGTGACATACAGATATATAGACGACGAAATCTTAGTAATAAGGTTCCATTTTACCTTTTGGGTATCTGCAGTGTGGTCGCGTGATGCCCTAATACCCTTTGTATGGAGGTGGCCTTTGTTTAACAGTGGGACACATGTAGAGTGATACATTACAATTTTTTTTACTTTTCATTACTTTTCCTGGCAGGCTCTTGGTTGGCTGTGGGCATGGAGAATTCTCAAGTGGAGGTGCTGCACTGCGGTAAACCCGACCGCTACCAGCTCCTTCTTCACGAGTCGTGCGTGCTGTCGCTAAAATTCGCCGCCGCCGGCAAGTGGTTCGTCTCTACGGGCAAAGACAACTTACTTAACGCGTGGCGGACGCCTTACGGTGCCAGCATCTTTCAGGTAACGCCGTAAGAGCATTTACTATTTACCATAAAGTTTTATTGAGAACCACCACCCCCCGTAGACATCAACAAGACCGACTAATATGTGAGACTTGTCATTTCAGTATTAAACATAATGCAATTCTGTTTAAAGCTCTTTTTTACTTTGGCAAAATTGTGAGGCAGCTTCTGCTGATTTAATGGATAGTTTCTGTAGTGCGTTAAATTAAACTATTTGTCATTTTAATTTTATATGATTAATAGTGATTAATGGTAATGAAAAACTCACTTGCAACTTGAAATCCCACAAGTGTTGTAGATGTCTACAGTCGGGGTTAGTCATTTGACATTATGAGAACCACTACTTTGTTACTTTACCATCTAAAATTGCAGATATTTATATTTTTATACTCCTCAGCATTCATAATGAAACTTGTAAGTTTGAATGCAGGGCATTTTGACAGGAACAAATAATGTTTTTTATTTATTTAAGAAGGTGGCAAGCGAGCTGGCGGTTCACCTGATGTTAAGGAATAACTGCGCCCCATGGACATTTGCATCACCTGTGGGGTTGCAGATGCGTTGACAACCTTTTGATAATGTAGGCCCCAGTTACCGCACTCACAAGACGAAACGTAGAAAAATAACACTTCGTTGCGTGGCCCTAGGTCCAGTGTTTAGTCATCTGATAGTAGTCATCTTTAATGCCTGCTTAAGTTATACTGTGGTATGCTTTTGTTTCCAGTCGAAAGAGTCATCATCGGTGCTCAGTTGTGATATATCGTCAGACGATAAGTTCATAGTGACGGGCTCTGGGGACAAGAAGGCTACTGTGTACGAAGTTATGTATTGAGGACTGAAGTAATTGTGTGAATAGGAAAGACTTTAAATATATGACTTGTGGTCCAGTGCAGTGTGATTTGGTATAGATGCGACAGACAGATTTAAGTGTTGCATATGGATATTATTTTCTTGTTTTCTACATTATTTCTTCTATATTATATCTACATTATAAATAAAGAATATAATTAAACTAGGTACATTTCGTTACAATAATGTTTGAAATTAATTAATTATATTACTAAAACAAATATATAAGTAACATTTCATTATAATTTTGAATGCAATATAAATAACACTTAAATCTGTCTTATCCAACATAATATCAGAGATAAAGTTGACTGTTAAATGAGGTAAATGCTTTGGAGAGAAATTATTTTGTTTTCCATTCAAGTACAACTGTTTTTGAGAATTTTTTTTATAATTAACTACTGTATTCATTTCAATGGTTTGATTTCTTATACAATGTTTTATTATATGTATGTAACTTTTTAGTCATTAATTTGCACGGTCAACTTTGTTCTCGGATGAATTATATGAATTATATTGTAACAAATAGATCAATGTTGCAACGTTAAACATGAATAATTTTAGTGTTATTGTATATTTTTATATATCGTAGTAAGAAAATCAATTTATTTACTAAGTTGAATTTAGTTACTTCATGGTCCATGTCTAAATGATATTTATTACGACTGCATATCTATTTATAGGTCAGACTGAATTTTTACTCTTGGATAGCGTAATAATTTTCATATTCTTTACATAAAATATTGTAAAAGGTGTTGCACCAGCAAAGACTATTATGCCCTCATTATTGCTGATTTGCTATTCCCGTGTCTTTGTCCCACTACTATAACACAATTACTTTAAAATCATGTTGCATTGTTTCACAAAAACGTTTTATTTTATGAGAAAAATGAATATAAATGTAAATTCTCATTCATATCTGTAAAAATGAAAAACCACTGATAATAGTAGTAACATTATATTGAAACATTTGCTAATAATAAATCTCGTTTATTATTCTTGTTATATTTGTTTTAGTTGTTATATCTGCAAATACCTGAAATGTTGTGTTAATATTTCTTGATTTCCACTATTTGAGTTAAGGTGAAGTTTATATTTTAGATTTTTAATTTCATCTTTCACTAAATTGCAAAAGCAAGTCTATAAAAATATGATTTATTTCGGTAAATAAGATAGTAGCTGACACAGAAAGGCCATACCAGTTGTTGCATTGTTGAATTGACCAAAATTGTTAGATTTGAGTATTCTTAATAATTTGTATAAACTAATTGAATTACATAAAACAAAACTGTTGTATATTCATATTTTTTTAGTTTCTTTAGAACTGTCAGAGATAGGGTAAAAACAACATACTTATCTGAGCATGGAAAATATAAAAGATAATGAAACATACTTTGAATATTAGTTTACTTGATATTTAGTTAACTTTTGTTACATATTGGTTCTACCTTTGTTACATATTGGCTTACACTGAAAGCTGTGGCCACAGTCAAACGCTAACAGTGGCCATCTCAGTTAATTGGCTAACGTATGTGTAGGAGTTATCTTTTTAAATTTGTCGAAAAGTAATTACAAATTTTATTTTCAAATGGGAATAATGTAATTTTTCGGTTTTGGGATCATACTCTTATATATTATTTCTAGTTCTATTGACCCGTAACTTAAATATTGCACTCAATGTTACATCTGCAAAACTCGTGGAATAAACTTAAGTCAGGTCATTTTAAGTTTAACACAACCTATTGCTATATGGTTGTGAAAGGTTTTTATTTGTATAGATAGTCCGCCTTATACAATTATAAATTTTTGGTTGTTTTTGAATACCCTAATATCCTACATATTACATATGTAGAATTTTCTTCCCGTGTTAGCAATAATAGTAATAAAATAAAATATTTGACATATCAAAGATGTATTTTAAATTATAGTACAGTAAGTTGCCTCCAGTACAATGTTAATGTTCCTGAACTTTCACTTATACTGTAAATGTATAAGTAAGCGCAACTATTATAAGAGCTATGTTTTTTTTATTTTATTTTGAAACAGTAGTGGTACGTTACAAACAAATTGGTGAAAAACGGAACTTATCCTTTAATGGGGTAAACTAAAATAATTTAAGAACATTTATTATTATTTTTTTATTGAAAATAATGCAACATCAAAAACAGGAATTTCAATGGTGTTAATAGTCTTTTTTGATGCTACACCATTTTATATAGTTATGAAATTTTTATGTGTCAGTAAAACATTTCACTTTAAATATGAAAATGATCTGCAAATTGTGATATTTTTATCCCGATTTATATGCAATTTATATGAAATTTTATGAATACACAATACCAGAGTGAAACATATTATGTAACTTTGCAAACAGTTGTTGTTATTTGCAGAACAATTGTATTACCTTAAGTATATTTATTATTTCGGCAATGCAGTCTTTTAATATTCCTGCATATAGAAAAGTCAATGAATCTATGTTATCTGAGTACTTTTACTACCCTGAAGGTACGGGTTGTTACAGATAGTTGTAACTTAAGCCTGTACCAGTAAATTTTCATTCTGATCATAAAACTACCATGAAGCACTCTCTCTACCAACTTGTTAATCTTTTTAAAGGCCTAAGAACCTGACAATTTTTTTTATAAGAGGAAGTAGTAAATGACCAGATCATCTTATGGTTACTGATCAGGTCTAGTTGAAACTGAGTTTCTACTGATATTTTAATTTTACCTGTTGTAAATCAAAATAAACCCAAAAATTATAAATACTAGATATGGGCCAATTTTATTTTATTTTTTTATGTGAGAAAGTGGCAAACAAGCTGGTAAGTCCACCTGATGATAAGTGATAACCGCCTGCCCATGAACATTTGCAACAGGGGGTTGCAGAGTCATTGCCACTTCTTAATGAAGTGGGCCCCGGCTACCTCACTCACCACACGAAACGCACAAGTGCAACACTTCTAATTCACGCCGGTCTTCTGTGAGGTCGTGGTACTAACCCGGACGGACCTGCCCATTCGTGCAACAGCGCACACTGTTGCGTGGCCCTGCCACCTATAAATAATTATAATGTATTTCCATGAAAAGCAAAATAGGTAGGTAGAAAATTGTGCATTTACCTTCGCCTTATATTAAAACGAGGATTTTATGATACAATCTCCAATTATATAAGTTTTCCACTACAGAAATATGTAGCTGTGAACATAATTGGTGATTTTAGCAAAACCTGTTAAACCTTAAAAAAATTCCAAGTATTCTCTACTTTCCCTTCTCTAAACCGTTTGAAAAACCTCCAATTTTTAAATTTTTGCCAGGTACTACTCATGCGAACCGTCCCTCCTGCACCCGTTCGCGACGCCAATGTCAAAACAGTTTTTCTGACTTAGGGAAAATACTTTTATGGACCCCTGCCCGTCCCTCCTGCACCCGTTCGCGACGCCAATGTCAAAACAGTTTTTCTGACTTAGGGAAAATACTTTTATGGACCCCTGCCTCTAGATTGGGGGAGCGGCAGGCGCATGTCCCCTACATGCCTCCTGGTTCGAGAGGGTTTCTACTTTGACTATACCTATATAAAGCTTCTTCGCGTAAAGAGCTTGTGCAAAAGCTAAGTTTCAAAAGTCCTGTTTAAAGCATAGTAATTAACAAAATGAGAGGATTGCCGGCTGTTGGCCATCTGAGTCTACCCCAATGCGGATGCCGATGACGTTTGCTTATGTACTGTATGAGTGGATTAAATTTCGTAAGAGCAATTGTCCGTATTTATGCAAAATGGAACCACACGACAATTTTGTGTTTTTCTTTTTTTAAGAATATTGAATTTGAAAGTGGTCTAAATTCTTATTCAAAAAAGAACCCCATGATTTTTCCCTTGGAAATAGGGTATACAAAAAGCAGAAAGGAACCAACTGCATTACATATAAAGCAAAACCGAACCACAGTACAATGGGACTCGATTGTTCAAATAAATAAACTATATTACTACCATGTCATTTTATACAAAACAGATCCATACATACTTGGTTCCATTATAAATTTCGCAGATTTCAATTATTAACAATCATTTTTAATATACCAAATGGAACCAAGATTCTGGGGTATCGTTATGCGTAAAATAAATTCATAATTTATATTGTAATATTTTTTGCAAAATGGAACCACAAGCATTCGGTTCCATCATGTATAAATACATTGTGACAAATAGTAGAACCACTAGTATGTGATTCCATTAGCAATATAACGTTTTGAAACACATCATCGCCCAAAGGTACCAAATATCATAACTTGTTAGATGCCTCTTGCCTTTAAACAACGTAATATAGGTACTCGTATACTTACTACTTTCGAAATATATAAATTCTCTCGTAAATATCTATTGGAAAAAGTCGAAGTGCACCTGAATTTATATATCAAAACACTTGGCGTTTCTACAAAGATCAATAATACTGATTTAATTAAAGTGATATCATAGAATTATAAATATTATATAGAATAGGATGGGAAAGTGGAGGTAAGAACAAATGCAGCGACAAAATAGTTTTATACGTGAGGTGCAATTAAACCATCTTTCTAAGTATAAATCACACTATAGAAGAAGTAAGCCCGTGACCGAATATCTTATGCCAGACGTGACTTTGGACTCCATGTTCGATTTAAACTGTGTACATATAGGAGAAGCTAAGAAGGTCAATAAAGCAATGTATTGTTTTTATGTAAGAAGATGGCATGGGCATTTGCAACACCCGTTGGGTCGCGGATGCGTTGTCACTTTTTAATAAAGTGGGCCCTGGGTACAATACTCTCAAGACGAAAGGCAGAAGTATAACTCTTCCACTTCACGCCGGTCTGTGAGGTCGTGGTACTTCCCCGGACGGACCCACCTATTCGTGCAACAGCGAAGACTGACGTGTGGCCCATATTTAAATCTTAGACGAGTGCCTTTAAAACAGATTCTGGTAACAAGTGTGATACTTTTAAAATCGGAAATTAACTCCTTGCAAACCTGCTGAGAAGAAAACAGTCATAGATACAGAACGCGAAGAACATTGTCGATAATGGAAAGAGGCTCAAAATAGAAACCTGACTTCATTCTTGCTACTAAATGTAAAAAACTAGTCTCAAGTTTGATCTCCAAAACATTACTTACCTTAAATGACAGCTGGGTTGCTTTTTTGGATAGAAAGAATGGTTGCCAAAGGTGCTTAGGAAGTAGGTTCTTGTCTTTTAAAATATATATGCGAGCATATTTCTGTAAATTTCGAGGATCTAATTTTATGAAGCGATTCATGTAGAAGATTCAATTTCATGTTAAAAGCATTTTTGCATCCTCATTTCACCTTCAAAAAATAACACAATTTTTATACTCTGACATGCTACCTAACTAATGACAGAGATTTCCCTCATTGAAACGGCAATAAAGAAATATTTGAGACTATACACTCCCGATGATTATGGCCAGGTAATGAAAGATTGCATGAAAAATCACCTGCACTGTTACAGTTATGCCAAAAACTCACATGGGAACTTATAAGGTTGAAAAAAGTATTAGTAACAGATGTGGTATTAATAAATAATGTATTAATCGGATATAAACTCAAAAAACATACCTGAAAATAGAATCACCTAACTCGATTTATTTTAAAAGATTTCCTAGGGAGTTGTGTGACCGGCTGTAATCTTGACGAAACATTTACCTACCCTGTGGCCGTCAAGGAAGCCAGTATCATCAGTGAAATTAGCCGATGTTCAGTTTATATTACACCTCATGCCATTAAATGCAGAGTATTTTATAATGGTCTCAATTATAACGATGTGAATACAATAGAAGTCGCTATAGATGGACTGAATATGGTCGATTTCGAAGTTCAATTTGATGATAACGTCGAATAAACGCTCTCTATACGGATAATTTTACATATTTTACTGAATTAAAGCTTTAGTACCCGGAGGACCGAGCTTTGCTCGGTTTGTTTTTTTTTTGGTAAATGGTGTATTTTGGAAATTACATTTAGATACAAATAACTGAGTAATGATATATGCATAATATTTTTCGATCTTACCGACGTAATAATAAGAAAATATGAACTGATGTTTTTATAAAAGAAAGAACTTAAAAAAAAGGGGGAAAAAAATAACAAAATAACAAATCGACAAAAATTAAAAATAAAGAAAGCAATGATCTGGTATCGAAAAAAAAGTATAAAAATAAACGTGTAAATGATCGTGACGCGAACAACGGCCGTCTGTTTTGGGGCCGCCCGATTACCGATCGAGTTATTATGACATTTGCTCTTGCGGCGAAATTTACCGTCATATTCGAATTATATTTTTCATTCCCTGAAAACAGGGATAAAAGGGCATTTTCTAAAAATGAAACCTAGCTAGATCGATGGAACCGCTTCCGAGATTCCGATTATATATATATATACAACAATTGCTCGTTTAAAGGATAACATTACGATAATATGAATACATAGTTTCATTTATATCAGTAAATCGCTGGGTTGTGGTTCTTTTTTGTATATGAGAAAACCTATAAATCAGTAAATGTTAAAAGGAACCACATGCACATTTTCTTAATTATTTAAAATATTTCAGGCTGTGCAGAGCAAATTTATATATACTTACTTAAATACATAATTTATCATTAAATTAAAATAAAATAAATAGTAATTTTGTTTCATTCAACTACAGAGCTGCACATATTTTTGTAAATCCTGTAATATCTCAGAAGTGCGTTTTTGCTGGGTGGTTCCTTTCTGCATAAATACGGACAATTGAGGTGGTCAGGGAATGTCAGGACCGGGTGCAGAACGGTTTTTGAAATACTTTATTATAGACGATTATAGACCTCATCAACCGATGTGTGAGCCGCGGTTCTACGTTCCATTTTCTCGTCCACTTTGCGCAATTGAGAGAGGTTAGTGGGTTGCGTGCTAAGACTGGTAACTTTTATTGGTACAATATAAGTAATCTCGTTAGTAAGCTCCATACAGTCCAATTTATTATTTCATATTTTCATATTATTCATATTTTTCTAATAACTACATAAGAAAGTTTGAACATTTTAAGTGCATGGTGCGTAACAACTTCTTTTGCACAATTTCTAATCTTGAAATGTATTTTTCATAGAAGGTATTCCATATTGGAACAACAAATTCTAATTGAGAACGAACCAAGGCTTTATAAGAAGCCGTAGGACAGTCGTAGGACGCTTAAAGTCGTTGGTAGAACGCATAACAAATCCAAACAACCTAAAAGCATTATTGATAATGTTATCAATGTGTATATGAAAGTGCAGCTTTAAATCTAGCGTCATACCAAGATCTCTAATGAAGTTAACCCTTTCTAAGGGTACATCTTCTAGGGGATATTTTACATTTGGGGAGACTAAGGTTCAATTTATTTTCTATACAATATCTAGAAAATCTGTTCAGATCCTCCTGAAGAAATAAGCAATTCTCCTGAGTTCGATATGTCTTGTAAATTTTGATATCGTCAGCGTATATTATAAAACTTTGAATGAAAAAAACAAAATTTAAGATCATTGATGAATAGAATATAGAGAAGAGGGCCTAGATACTTGAAGAACTCCGAGAGGAAGAATTATATAATCTGATTCATAACGCCATTTTTCTGTGTCCTTCGAAATATGTATGACGAAAATCACCGTAGCAAATTTCCACGGATGCCATAATATGCTATCTTGTCCGAAAGCAATTTATGATCCACCTTGTCGAAGGCTTTTTGAAAGTCAGTGTATACTGTATCATTTTGCTGTTGCAAGTCTATTTTCCCAAATGAGTGATTTGTAAATACGATAAGTAGTTGTGGTCGACGTTTTTTGAAGCCGGTGTTGTTCAGGTATGTTAAGATCACAGTCGTATATAAGGGTACAAAGTGTTGTGAATTAGTCCTTCAAATAGCTTGGATAAGGTGCTTAGTTTAGAAATGGATCTGTAATTTTCTATATTACTTTTATCGCTACTCTTATGAATTGGAGTAATTTAAGCATAATTTATCCGTGCCATAATTTATCACAATTTTCGTCGCGGCTTATCTCAAGATAAATGTCTCGGCGAACTTATTTCAATTTATGATGTTGAAGTACCGATTCAAACGACAATATACCGCTGATATGCCGAGTTCCGACACGGTCGTGTGTCGCACTGTTTCTTCTGTAGGTCGACCACGAACAGCGGTCACGCCTGAAAACATCGCAGCTGTACGAACTATTATATAAGATGACGGTCATGTGACGTACGAGCAGATTCGGGCTGTTATCAGTATCGGAATGACTGCACTTCAGTCGATAGTACATAGAGCTGTGTAAGAAAGCTAGTTTCCCGTTGGGTTCCCCACAATTTGTCCGAAGAGCAAAAGGCAACTCGTCGCTTCAACGGAGGGAAGTCGAATTTCGAATGAATCATGGATTATTCATACAAACCTGAAAGAAAACATAAGTGAGCAGTTTGGGTCTTCGAAGACGAGATCAAACCAACGGAAGTGGTTCGCTCCACAGTGTGTCAAAGAAAATGGTCGTTACGTTTGTCTCGAAAAAGGGGCATGTTGCTACAATTCCTTTACAGGAACGCAGAACGGTTACCGCTGAGTAGCACGGTTTTTTTTCAGAAATGATAGCCGAACTCCGAATAAATAACCCGAAACGTCGCATCATCACGATAATGCGAGCTCCCATACGGCTTGGAAGTCAAATGATTTTTTGAAGCAGGAAAACGTTGAGCTGATGAGCCATCCTCCGTACAGTCCTGACCTGAGTGCAAACGATTTCTTTACATACTCTAATAGAATGAAAGATTTATTACGCAGTCAACGGTTTGAAGACCCGGAAGCAGCTGTGGAAGCGTACAAATCAGCTATTTTGTCAACATCAATTTCTTTTTTTTTTAATTTTAGTTATCAAACGAGAAGTCGGTTCACCTGATGTTGAGTGAATACCGCCGCCCATGGACATCTGCTACACCCGAGGGTTACAGATGCGTTGACAACCTTTTGAAAATTGGGTACGGGTACCTCACTCACCAGACGAAACGCGCAAGTATTTGTCATACTTCCACTTTGCGTTGGTCTTCCCATTCGTGCAACAGCCGAGGCTACTGCTTGGCCCTACCACCGTACCCGTACCGACCCTACCACCGTGGCCGTACCACTTCAGACTTGAATTACTGTTTTAATGATTGGTTTGCACGAATAGAAAAGGGCATTAAGTTGAACGAAGATTACTTCGAAAAATAATAAAATATTGCATTAAGTTGAACGGAGATTACTTGGAAAAACAATAAAATACAATTAGCTATATTGTGCATGTGGTTTTTCTTATTCCAGATCATTTTAGTGTGCCCCTCGTACAGGTTGCAACAACGGTCCACACGTTACCGGAGGATTCTGGCGGGAATTTGAAAAAGCGCGGTTCAAATTTATTTTTTCAAAGTCTGTTTTAATTAATTTTAATATTATTTCTTTTTAAATAATTAAAATATTAGACAAATTAGAAGTATATATAACGAGTAAATAATAAAAATGGATGGAAACGAGGAGGGCGGGGATAACCCGCCTTCCTCAAAAAAGAGACCAAGGCGCCCTGAAGATCTTCTTACCCCGGACGTTTCTGGTATTGGCGGCGGAGGTGGTGAGAGTGAACATTTATCATATCGCAAACCCAATTATAAAAGACTATACCCAGAAAATGCAACTAACACAGAATTTAAAGTTTATATTGAAAGCAAAAACATACAGGAAAGACTGGGAAATAAAAGCCCGATATACTTAAATCATATATTTGGGAATATTAAAGGTGTGGTGGCAATAAGGCGTATTAACGCAAATAAAATTGTTGTCATTTTTAAACAGCACAATACGGCTAATAATTTTATAAACAACATCAACTTTCTTGAAAAACATGAAATGAAAGCATATATTCCAGCAGCTCAAATTGAAAAAACTGGTATCATCAGATTTGTACCTGCAAATATCTCAAATAAAGAATTATTCACTAAATTGACTTCTACATATGAAATTATTGCTGTTAGGAGGTTTATAAAAAAAGTTGGTCACGAATTGTTAGGAACACAAACTGTAAGCATTACATTTTTGACGAACTCATTACCCGAGAGTGTACAGTACGATTTATTTTCATACAGAGTTTTTGAATATGTTTCTCCTCTGCAACAATGCTACAAATGCTTTAAATTTAATCATTCTGCAAAGATATGTAATGGCAAACAGCGTTGCTCTATTTGTTCAGGTGAACATTCTTATAAAGAATGCAGTAAACCAGATGAGGTTTGCTGCATTAATTGCAGCGGACCTCATTTGGCTATTTCGAAATTATGTCCCATTAAAATAAAGAAAATATTAGAAAAGAAAATAAAATTACATATGCAAGCATTGCCACTACAAAAGAGAATACAGACTTCCCTCCTCTACCATCACACACCTTACCTGTAAATAAAAATGTAAATACTGTAAATAAAGCACCTAAACATGTAAATAAATTTGTAAATATTAAACAAGTCTCACAAACTGTAAATAATGATGATATTAAATCACAAATTATTGGGAACAGTGATGTACTTATGGCCCTTGTACACACACTGGTCCAAATAGGCAACAAAAATGATAATGAACCTATCACTACAACATTAATTAAAGATATACTGATTAAAAATCTGGCAACATGATGGATACACAACTATATAAAAAACCTTCTTTACATATTGCGCAATTTAATATTCAAGGTGCAAATCACAAAAAACCTCTTCTTACAAAATTCTTAAATGAAAAAAATATTGATATTTGTCTACTAAATGAGACATGGTTACAAGATCATCAATCCTTTAATATTACAGGCTATAATTTTTACAGTAAAAGTTCGAAAAATCCGCGTAATGGTGTAGGAATATTAATTAAACCATATTTGAAACACAATATTATAAATACTACTTTTTATGAAGATATACAAACAATAGCTATAAGTATAAATACAAAAAAAATACAACTTTATCTATTCTTTGTGTGTACTGTCCTCCCTCCAATAAGCACATAAGAATTAATAGATTGCGCAATATTATAAGAGATTTACCAAAACCTCTTTTCATAAGTGGTGATTTCAATGCACATCATATTGCTTTTGGATGTCTGTCTACAAAAAGTCGTGGTCAAAGCTTGTATGACATTATCGATGAATATGATTTATGCATTTTAAATAATGGCAGCTTCACTACAGTAAATTATCCTACACGCAATCCCTCAGCAATAGATGTAAGTTTTGTTAGTCCACAGTTGGCCCCAATTTGTGAATGGTCTGTGCATGACGATGCTATGGGCAGTTACCATTATCCAACCATCACAAGCATTACAATGTGCATTGAAAGATACTCAATCAATAAAAATAGTGACAAATTTTTATACAACAAAACAGATTGGACTAAATATAGAGAATTCTCTAATTCAGTGTTCCATGACATGATGGTTAGCGAAGAGAATCCAATGAAATCCTATGAGGAATTTTGTAACCGACTTGATACACTTAAAAGAATGATAGTTCCTAGATTCACTAGGACTAACTTTAGAAGTAGACCACCAGCCCCCTGGTGGAACAGTATATGTGAACAAGCCGTTATTAAATCTTATGATGCACTGAAACATTACAGAAGTGATCCAACAATACATAATTACATCAACTATAAAAGATTGGATGCTTTAAAAAAGCGCACCATAAAAGAGCAAAAAAGAATCAGTTGGAATAGTTTTTGTAACAGTTTCAATAGAAATACTCCCATTAGTGAAATCTGGAAACTCATTAAAAGTTTAAGGGTATGAGAATGGGTAATAAGTCATATAAGGATGAATTTGTACAACCGCTTTTACACAAGCTATCAGATAACACCAATTTAGTTGATCCAAAATCATTAGACAATTTTTTTAATAATAACAATGAAAATCCTCATTCAAGATTTTTACTGGATTCTTTTTCATGGAATGAATTTTTGATGAGTATACAATCTAGAAAAAATACTAGTCCTGGTTTAGATGATTTTCCATATTTACTGATAAAACATCTACCTGAATCTATACAAAAGTTATTTTTGAACATTCTTAATAGTCTCTGGCATAAAAAAATAATACCAAATTCATGGAAAACTCAATGTGTAATACCTATACTTAAACCAGATAAATCACCTGAACTGGCTAGTTCTTATCGACCAATCTCGCTATCGTCATGTCTTGGAAAGATATTTGAAAACATGATAAAGTCACGCCTTGACTGGTATGCAGAATCTAATAGTGTGATCCCTCATGTTCAATATGGATTTCGTAGAGGAAGAAGTTGTACTGACAGCTTCATTTCCCTCATAAATGACCTGAAAAATGCAAAACACAATAAAAATTACACACAGTTTGTATATTTCTGGATGTGCAAAGTGCATTTGATAGTGTGAATCCTGGCATACTGGTGAAGGTACTGAGCAACGCTGGTGTACCTGGCCAATTATGTAAATGGATATATGATTTCCTTAATAATAGAATATTATATGTAAAGCACAACAATACCTTGCATGGACCTAGAAATGTGTCAAAGGGCACCATACAAGGTGCAACATTGTCGCCCTTGTTATATAACTTGTATACTTGTGAGATATGTAAATATGTAAATACTAAAAAATGTAAATATACTACAGTTTGCAGATGATTTAGTTTTATACAGTTCAGATGTGAATTTAATAGTAGCCATTGAAAATGTTAACACTGGTTTAAGACAGTTGAGTAATTATTATCAGAACAGATTAAATTTAAATATAAATTCTGCCAAAAGTAGTGTCATGATATTTGGAAAAGATAAGCCATTAATTGATGTTGTTTATAATGGTAATGTTATTCAACGAGTAGCTGTACACAAATTCTTGGGTGTTATCATTGACCAGAAGTTGTCATTTGAAGAACATATAAAATATGTATCTAGGAATGCATTAAACGGTGTTAACATTTTAAGATGTCTAGCAGGTGTTACATGGGGTGCAGACCCCAAAATACTTTCAGTGCTATATAAATCTGTAATACGAAGCCATTTTGATTACAGTTCTTTGGGTTATTTAAATAGCACTCATACTCATAAATTAGATGTATTACAGAACAAGGCTTGAGGATCATATCAGGGGCAATGTGTTCGACTCCCATAAGGGCCATGGAAGTTGAAACAAATATTATGCCTTTGATTTTGAGAAGACTTATGCTTGCAGAAAGATACTGTCTGAAACTATTATCATCAAATAATTTGCAAATTATAAATAGAATCATACCTCACTTCATTAACATAGATGGTCCATTGACTTCATCTAAAGATCTTCTGACAGGTACAACTCCAACTTTGTGCCGGATTTTCTTAGAAATACAATCTCATTATTCAAATATCAAAAAACATTCTCACTGGCCATGTTACACTCATTCTTATAATAGTATTACACATCCTATTATGATTCTATCAAATTCAATTGATAACAATTCAGACTTTCTAGCATTCTTAGAAGAAAACAAGAAGTATTATATAATCTACACTGATGGCAGTAAAGGTAATGATTACGTGAGAAGTGCAGTATATGATCCCCAAAAGATGTTGCTCAAAGCTTTGCTCTAGATAAACAGTGCTCCATTTTTACAGCAGAGGCATATGCAGTTTTTGAAGCTTTAAAATCAATTAGTTGTGTAATTAATTGTAAATATTTTCTAATTTTAACAGACTCTTTGAGTCTTATAAACAGTCTAAGACATGTAAGTCTTAATATTAAAACAAATTTCATAATTTATTTCATTAAAGATATTGTATTTCGATTACATAAAAAGGGGATAACAATTGCCTTTATGTGGGTTCCCGCACACAAAGGTATTTCTGGTAATGAAATTGCAGACAAAACTGCATATGAAGGGGTCAATGCTATTGACGTTAGAAATGTGGTGCATGTTCCTATGATCGATTATTATTCCGATGTAAATATTTCATTAAAAAATTTGGCTAAACTTCTGGAAGGAGGATCAAAAATTTAAAGGAAAATGGTATGGAAGTATCCAAGAGAATTTACCGAGAAGACCTTGGTATGATGAGCTGGAAATAGCTAGCCGTGAATTCGTCACCACAATCAACAGATTACGATTTGGCCATAACACTGCACCTGCACACCTCGCAAGACTCAATATAATAAAAAGCAATATTTGCATTTTCTGTAATGATGGGATAGCTGACATGAATCATATTTTCTTCAAATGTCCAAACAAAACGTTCGTTTTTCATAGACTAATATTGGCAAGTGAAATAATAGAAGTTAGTGATACCTCCCGCCGCCACTTGTGTGATTTGCTCAAAAACAAAAAGTGTTATAATGCATTATATAAATACGTTAAAAATACTGTGGGGACAATTTAAATAACTAAATAAAATCAATGAACACGTAAAAATATACAAAATAATACAAAAATGAGAAAATTAGTGTTCGAAAATAAGACTTGGCTTAAAGGTCTTGTTACCAGGCCATAAAATCTTTAATAAAAAAAAAAAAAAAGACATTGACTTATGGGATTGACCAGAATTGACGTAAAATTGTTGACTCGGCGATTTTACCGATGTTTATTTTTGTAAAGCTTCTAAATAATTCTTGGTAATGTCGCAGCCCAATTTGCTTGACATAGTACCGGAGGAGTTATTTCAAAAATACTCCATAACAGAAATTGACCAAGTTCAGAAGAAACTACAGTATGAAATTGAACGAAAAAGAGAAGAGCTTCGTGCGATGGTTGGGTATGTAATTAACATTACAAATTTTGGTCGTTTTTCAATTAAAATAGATATGTTATTATTCTCTTTAGCTAGGTTTATATAATTATATTATTATAAGCAAGTTTGTTTGTTTCCTTGTTTATTTTCAGAGAAAGGTATAGGGACTTAATTCAAGCTGCAGACACGATAGAAGAAATGAAGGTTACAACGGGAAGCACTTTGGATCATATAAATGAGATGATGTTAGCATGCAAAAATTTGCATAACACCCATTTAATTGGATTTAAAGTTCAAGAACCTCAGACATTTGAGCGGTAAATGTTGTTCTCATACTTTGAGTTTTATAATTTTGCCCATGTTTATACTTTGTCCATCTGTCATTGTCATTTAAAATCAATGTGTAGCATTAAATATTAGTAATTTTATTCAATGATTTGCATTAAATGTTCTGTTTTTTCCCAAGTGATCAATTTAATACCAATCTAGCACAAGGCATTGCAGTTCAAATTAAACTACTTATGGAAATACCAGAGAAAATATGGAAGTGTATTGAAACAGATGACTTTGTCACAGCATCGCAGTTGTTTATTTTGGCCCGTCACATTAATACAGGTAAATTTATGTTTCAATATTAAATTTTTTGATTTGTTTAATTAATACTTACAAACTGGCTTGTAATCTGATGTTACGCTGTGATTATACATCCAAAAGATTGTTTAACAGCTAAATATATTTTTTTTGTATAAAAGAAATTTTCTTGTGAAATATTACAGGGCTTCAGTTGCAAATTGGTGGGAAAAATGCTAATCCAGGCATGCAATCACTATACAGAGTTGTCCAACAGCAGTGGATCTCCATTTCCAACTTTAACCAGACTATCATAAATGAATGCCGTCAGAAACTGCAGGATGTTGATATAAATGTTCAGGTGATTATTCATATGATTTTTTTTGCAAAAATTTACAACAAGTAAATGTTAGTATTTTAATGAATATTTAAAATGTATGCAATAAATGTGTTTATTTTAAACTTAAATTCCCAAAATTTTATTTACTTTGCAGCATTCTTTTTAATGGGATCAAGTCAGTTTATTTCTATTTTTAATATTGGTTAAATGATCTATCACTAAATAATTTGTTTAATTCTTTGTTTGTTAACTTATATGTATATAATATATCTACCAAGATAAAAATAAAAACAATAATATTTTATTCAATTATTGATACCACCACACCACCAACCACCATTTAGGTAATCTTAGATACCTAGTTATGTTTTCTAAAAAAATGTTTATTTGTAGGTTGCATGCTCTTGCCTAGTGAGTCTATACCTTCTGGACTCACAAACCATGGTGGAACTTTTAAACACCCTCATTGGCTTACACAGTGACACCAGTCTTAAATCAACTCTACAATTTGACTTAGCACAGATATTGGATGGAGATGTGAAAGCACAGATAAAGAAAAAGATAGTTAATGGAGTAAAAATTGTGTTGAAAACAGTTGTTTTAGTGTATGCTTGCTTTGTGAGTAAGTAGTTTGAATTTTTTTTAAGGAAATTACAATGGAAAAATTAGTGTTTGTGGAATATTTTAAGAATTTTCCCTGATTTATTTTAACAGACACCCTTGTAGATTATATAGTGTAGCATTACTTAATTGAATAATTTTGTTTTTGAAGATAGTACATTAGAATTGCTTACATCATGTAAGCAATTCTAATGTTTGTACTATGATGAAATGTGTGATTTTTTTTATGAAATTCATTACAATTTAAATTATCCTCCTTCTTGCTTCTTTTTGTTTTTTAGATAATGAGGGAGGTGGGGTATTAGAGATGCTGAAAGACTTGTACAAGAATGATTCTAAACCTTTATTAGACTTAGTCAACTTTAGTGATCCAATCTCGTTGAAACTACTACCCCCTGCTGTGTCAAACTACAGGTGGGTTGTTGTGCTTAATTACTTTAAAATCAATATTTCACAGTTTTGTTGGTATTATAGAGCTAAAACACCCAGCTGCTTTATATTTTTTAATCCAAAACTGGCCTGCACTTTACTGATGTTAAGTGGCATTGCAGCCTATATATCACAAGCACATCTCTCCTATTTTGTGAATTTATTCTCTACTAAGGAAGTACCAAGGTTTCACAGACTACAGCTTTGTAGGAGAAGTATTTATTCTTCGGTGTTCGATGATCAGCTCACTAAGCCAACTTTCTCAGATGCACTTGTAATTCTAGTACTGTCAAATTGCTGGTTTCCTAATTACTCTGATGTAAAAATACCTTTGACATCCTTAAAACTTGAAATCCTACACAGGTTGTCCATTAACAAAGAATTGCGGGCATTAGCAAAAGAGGATATATCAAAATCGGTTCAAGAGTGGAGTGTATGGGTAAAGTCATATATAGAAAGTAGTGTTGAGGCGCTTCTCCAAAACGTAACAAGAGTGAAAGTGCTGCATGAGATTCGAGAAGAAGCATTTAAAATAGGTAATAACAAAAGGAACATTATTATTTTGAAGACTACTTTGTGATAATGCTAAAATAACTAAAAAAAAAAATTGAAAAAAAGATTTCTACCTTTCATAAAAATGCTAACTAATCATTTTGTTCATTTTAATTTTTAAAGCACATGAATTGCAATGAAATTCACATATGCAGATTTATTCTGTATTAATTATTGTGTCAATTACATTTATTTGTTTCATTTACAGAAACTCCATCAAATTGGAGTGCTGTTTGCAGTTCCCTAGCTATACCAGAAGTGCATGTTTGGTGTCACTACTTCCAACCCCTGCTTACAGCCAGAGTTAAACTTATTATTGACAACCGCTGGCTGAAAGTGTATGATGCATTCAAAACTCAGATTCTAGTGGACCTGACCAGAGTGTCATCGGAGTCTGAGTTGGAGAAAGAGGCTGACATCAACTGGTTCGTCTGGAAGGATCTCATCGGTGATACAGTTATTGAGTCAAGAGATGAAGTTATAAATGTCATGAATTCACTGATGAAAGGTATTCCGAGTTCTTATCATTTTTTTAAGTAATCATATTTTCTAAATTTATTGTAAGATGATAAGGTGGGATATGGCTACCATATAAGTCCCTTTCGTAATGACCCGTTGTATAATGCATTATATTATATAAATGGTATAATGTTGAAAGTGTCATTGTTGCATCAGTAATGAAATTGCGTTTTTATTTTCAGTCTACTTCTTCTTTCCTTTTATTTTTTTTTCACTGAATACGCCAATGAAGACTGTCTCTTCTTCTTACGCACTTTTAATTATTCATTATTTCAGTATTTAATAATTCAGTAAAACAAACTAAGGTAACTCTGCATGACATACGAGTGTGATTATACATCATTAATATATGATTGATTTATTGATGATTATGATCGCTTGATATCTATTGCAATCTTGTAACCACACCATATACAGCGTGTCTTTACAATCGCGACAATAAATGTACACACGTCTAACGCTACTTGCCAATAAACATAAAAATATTAACGTTAAAAATCCATAATTAAAAAAAAAATTTCAAACAAACTAATTAAGTAAAAAAGAAACAAATTTGTAATATATCTAATCTATACATTTTAAAGTTTTTTTATAGTGCTAATCTCTGCACTTAAGATTGAACATTAAAACATGTAGAAAAAGTACGAAAAGATTGTCGCCTCTGTGGGAATCGAACCCACGTCTTCGGCATTCGCGGCCGTTTAGCGAAGTGAAAGCGGCCGTGAAGCGCTCAGTGGCTGGAGCGTCAGGCCGCGAATGCCGAAGACGTGGGTTCGATTCCCACAGAGGCGACAATCTTTTCGTACTTTTTCTATATGTTTCTAACATCCTATGCAACTACAACTGACTGATTCATACATTCAGAGACTTTCATTCGTTGCCACAGCGTCGCATTACAAGCATCTCTTTCTAACAGTACAAAATTACATACCGTACCCATTTCTAACAGTATGTTTTGTCTCTTTCAAATTCATTCAACCCATTCCTAAGCTTTGTGACCTTTACAAATGAACTTTACGTTACAGTTTTATACGTACGAGTATACCAAAATTCGTTGTTTTGGAAAATTTAATAACTCGGTAAATATTGATGTTTAAAGTATGTAAATGTTTAATACAATTTAAAAAATGTATCCTCTATATGTGTGTTTATTTATCGTCGCGATTGTAAAGATAGGCTGTATACTTCATGCACTTATGTTCCCCTCTATACTTAATTTCATCAGCAGGTACCCTAACTTAGGTACGGCCTCGCAACAGCTTCGGCTGTTGCACGAATGGACAGGTCCGTCCGGGTAATTACCACGACTTCACAGAAGACCGGCGTGAAGTGGAAGTGTTATACTCTGCGTTTCGTCTGGTGAGTGAGGTAGTCGGAGTCCACTTTATTAATAAGTGGCATTGGGTGTTGCAAATGTCCATGGGCGCGGTTATCACTTAACATCAGGTGAACCGCCGGCTCCCTTGCCTCCTTCCCGCATAAAAATAACCGGCCAAGTGCGAGACAGACTCGCGCACGGAGGGTTCCGTCACAGTATCTATAAAAAGGGCAAAAAAAGGTATGTCTGTTGTATTGGAACCCCACATAATTTTTTTTGTTCTGTTTTTTAGTATTTGTTGTTATAGCGGCAAAAGAAATTCATCATCTGTGAAAAAATCATCTGTCTAACTATCACGGTTTATGAGACCCAGCCTGGTGACAGGTGGACAGACAGACAGCAGAGTCTTAGTAATAGGGTCCCGTTTCACGGAATCTTAAAAAAATTGTATTGTGTTATTGCACGAAAAAGGAATGCGAGGTCGACATTCATTACAGCCATGTCCAGACAGGACCGTGGCCTGACGCCGAACTTGGAGAAACTCTGTCAGGGTCTGGATGACGAGCTGCAGAGGCTTCTCGAGGACCTGAAGGTGTACCTCTACCAGGACAAGAGGCAAGGCGGCAGCAACAGGCTGATGTTCTCCTACGAGGAGGAGGAAGAGAATCAACAGGTCTACAGCGACAGAGCCGACATCGAGCATTACTTGAGGAGCGTTTCTGATAGAAATATTCAAAGGTTATGCGCAAAGGCCGATGTTGGTTTCCTAATTTTTACGAACAAATAATAAATGAATAAATATTTAAGACACATTTTTACACAACATTCTCTGCTTTTACTCTGGGTACTAGATAACTGATAAACATAGTTAAACATATTTATAAAATGAAAAAACACTATGTTCATCACACAGTATTTTTCCTGTAGTGGGGATCAAACCCAACATGACTTTGATTCCCACTACTGGAAACTGGCGCAACAACCAGGTTACTTACCTATACTCATACATGTCCCAGAAGTGGGACATTCATAGCCTATTACACTTTTACTTTTACCTGTGGATTGTAATACAATATGATACAATAATGAATCATGTTTCATACATTATTAGACGGGATATTTCGCATTCTAGCATGTTGCAATACATAAAGGCGTGCTTCGAGGAGCCGACCCTGCAATCAACGGAACTCCAGCGCAAGACCACGGCCGTTTACACGGCGCGTTTCGCGCAAGCGATTACCCACCTTATGCCCAGTCTGCGCAAGTGCTACATTCCCGATGACCGGTACGCGGACGAGGCGATAGAAGAGGGCGCGGTGAGGAGCTGGAACGACGCGTGCGAAGTGCTAAAGAGCTGTTGCTTGCACTGCTGGGGCAAGTGGCTGGACATTGTGATGGAGAAGGTGATGGGCTTAGTTCAGCAGCTGCCCCAGAAGTTCACCCTGGAGGCGAACGTGGACTATCTGATGATGGTAAGTTGGGCCGGGTGCCGAGTCTACTCGGTTCTGGCGCGCGAGTATTAACGTAAAAAAGTGAAGTAACAGCCTATGAATGTCCCACTGCTGGGCAAAGGCCGCCTCTGTAAAGAGGGTATCAGGGCATAGTCCACCACGCGACCCCAATGCGGATTGGCAGATTTCACATATTTTCGAAATATTTTTTTTTATTATTATTTCGTAAATATGCAGGTTTCCTCACGATGTTTTCCTTCACCGCTGAGCGCGTGATAATTCAGCACTTAAAATCAACAATATCAATGTTGCTGGCACCGGGGATCGAGCTCAGGTTGCTCGGGTAAATGTAATTAAAGGCAAGCGCCCGTACACTGAGCTACCACGGCTCTATGAGTTTTAACGTGCCCATGAATAACTGCTTCGATCTGAATGTCTGTTTATAATTTGTGTAATGTGTCTATGTATAAGATATCGTTTTGGTGTAGAGGTCATGAGTTTTTAAAAAACAGAGGAGAAAACCTTGAACGTCTACGAATACCTGAACCTTGTGTTTGTTATTACTATATGGTTATAATCGACTCGTTCTTAACTTCGACAGCAGTGGGACGTGATACAGATCCAAGAGAGGGGCGATGAGGGCAACTCGGTCGAATCCAGCATAAAGGTTCCGGCCGGGCCCTCGCTCAAACTGCAGGAGTTCCTGTACTCGGTCGCCCGTCTTCTAGACGAGGTCGTGCCGCACACTCTGCCCCACGAAGTGCACTCGGAATTCGTACAGCGGATAGCGTCCGTCACGCTCGCGCACTACAGCACCGCCGCGAGGGAGAGCGAGACGGAGATAAATCAGCGGTGCGCGCTCCAACTGCTGATGGACGTGAGGCACGCCACGCTGCTGATGGTGCCGCGCGAGAACAAGTCCACTATAGAACGCTCGCAGGAGATATGCGAGGTGCTGAGGCAGAAGATAGACCCCTTCGACTACGACGTCTTCTACCCGTACATACAGACCAATCTGAAGCGATCCGTGCAAAGGGTGCAGGCGCGTGGATATTTTGCTTTATTTTAAGTGAAAAGTTGCCTTTGGGATTCTGCTTTATTTTTGTTTTTATGTGAAAAGTTTCCAAGCAAGCAGGTGGTTCAACTGGCGTTAAGTGAACCACCGCCCATGGACATCTGCTACAGCCAAGGGTTTGCAGATGCGCTGACAACTTTTGAAAATTGGGCTCCGGCTATCTCACTCACCAAACGAAACGCGAAAGTATTATGCGTCCACTTCACGCCGGTCTTCTGTGAGTTCGTGGTACTTATCCGGACGAGCCTGCCCATTCGTGCAACAGCCGAGGCTGCTGCGTGGCACTACCACCGTTAAAGGTAACTACCGTACCGTAGTAAGTAACAACGGGACCCTTAACAACTGACAATATCTATTTTCTCTTTCTGCACGCTCTTTTGTGTCGAAAACATTTCCTTTTGTTACACAGTTTTGAGTATATCAAAAACAAATACGGATACAAGCACCTTGCTTTTGTAATTTTGCTTTAACTACTTGTTTATACCATATTCATTTCATTAATGCCGTGTGGTATCATTTTATAACTGTGCAAGCAAAGGATCATACAAAAGCTTTACATGTTTGTAACTATTACTTTGCTTTATAGCACAGTGCTGCGTTTAAGACAATGTTTGTTTGAAAATAAATAATCCGATATTTTATCGTAGACGTTTGTTGGTAGTCTACATTTCATTAATGCCTCATTCGAATAACATTTTGAAAATGTGTAAAGGATCATCAAGAACTTTAGATGTGTGTGACCATTAATGCCTCTTTCGAATATCATTTTCTAAAATTAATGCTGTGCAAATAAAACTGTGCAAAGGACCATCAAGAACTTTAGATGTGTGTGACCATCACTGTTATAAGCACCGATTAAAAATGTCAACGCATCTGCAAACCCTCGGGTGTAGCAGATGTCCATGGGCGGCGGTGACACTTAACATCAGGTGGACCGCCTGCTCGCTTAACAACTTTCACATAAAAAAAGGCGTGCCTAAGACACTGTGTACGATTGAAGATTATTTTTCCGCCTTTAATCGTAGACGCTGCTGGGCAGTCTGGTCCAGCACCACGGCCAGCTGACGGGCGTGGTGGGCGCCAAGCCTGTCACGTCAGGTGGCACCGGCGACAAGGCTGCCACCCTGCTGGCGACGGCGGACGCCCATTGGTTCACGCTCCTACCCGTAGCGGCGCCCTCTAGCGTCAAGAAGCAAGAGAAGGCGGTGAGTGACATTTGTCCCTTCGTCATAGGAATTTTTCACTTATACTTTCCTCTAGGGAATATAATACGTGGTGGTTCTTTAAATAACTATGATCGCTTATCAACAAGTCGAATAAATTGCAATTACTTTAGTTATTTCTTAAGTAAAAATCTACAAAAACGTGTTTCTATGATTAGATATTCATATAAACATTTAAATCAAATGTTTGACACTTTATATATTTAACTCTAGTATTCATATATTTAATTATAGTATTTTATATATTTAGTTCGTAACTCTTTTACGTATGTCCAAGTGTCTTATTTGGAATATTTCAACAGAACAGCGAATTCTTCATATCATCAACAAATGGGTATGATGGAATGTTTGAATTAATGTTTTGTTACTAATTTTAATTAATTGCGTTTTCACCTCGCTTTATATCTTCTTTTCAAAAAAGTGATTTATGAATTTTTCCATACATTAATTGTCCGTTTGTAACGATTAAACGTATTTGAAGAACGAATAGCAGTGTTTTTAATAACTACTTACTGGTCATGCATATAGGTCGTGCAAAACTAATGCGCATGAGTCAAGTTTACGAGTTCTTCGCATGCCTCCAGTGAAAGAAACGCTTAATCATAAACCTGACTTATAAATTTTTTTTAGCTTCGTTTTTCCTATGTTTGTGTAGACAAAACTCAAAAACTAGCTGATCTGATGAAACAAAGTCAATCCGACTTTATTCACAACATTGCTGTTTCACAACTTAGCTTTTGAACTGGAGAGTTTTTTTTAATATATTTTCCATTACTAACTATTTCCAATGGAAACTAAAAAGCCACAGCGCAACGTAGCCGTAGCGTGGATGAGTTCAGCTAGTCTATATATATAAAATTTTTGTTTCCGGATGTTTGTGTCAGAACTCAAAAATTAGTCGATGTTTTTTATCTCTGTAGAGAGTTCTCAATCGAGTAGGCGGTTCACCCGATGTTTCATTAATATCGCCGCCCATGGACATCAAAACCCGGCTTGGTGGCTTGTTGATGCGTTGACAACCTTTGGAAAATTGGTTACTCACCAGACGGAACGCGAAAGTTTAACACTTCCACTTCAAGTCTTCTGTGAGGTTCTTCCCCGGACCAGCCTGCCTCGTGCGAAGACTGTTGCGTGGCCCTACCACAGTTACAACGTACTGTCTTGATATTGTATAGTATAATTGGCAATGCCGTCTTAGGCCATATCGAGGCCCTAGGGCACTCAAAAATATGGCGGCCCGATGGAAAGTAAAAGAAGATAACGACGAAAACATTTTTCTGCTATTATACTAGCTGCTGCCCGCGACTACGTCTGCGTAGAATAGGCTGAAGGCGTAACATTCAGACGGATAGACAGATAAACATAAAATATGTATATAAATTATAGCCTATGTCTTATTCTAATGTAGAAGCTATATTATTGTAAAGTCTCATTAAAATGTATTTAGTAGTTTTTGCGTGAAAGAGTAACAAACATCCATCCATACATACAAACTTTCGCCTTTATAATATTAGTAAGGATTTTTTTGTTTTACTCTATAAACTTCTGTCGGAATATGTCTACCAGAAGTGGAGAGAAAATTTAATTACAGTTTAAGCCAATACGTATGCCATGGGCCCCTTGTGCCTATGGTAAAGACGGTACTGATAATTGTGCAATGTCGCCAGGTTAAGAAGAAGCCGGCCCCCGCCGCCAGCCCCAACAAGTCGAGAGGTGACATATCCGACATAATGACCAGCTCGTTGCCGATCAACTTCGCCAACGCGAGGTCCGGAGCCGCCTCCTTCTTCACGTCCATGACCTCCGACTGGTTCAGCGGGTCCTAGGCTAATTAATTAATAGCTACGTACGAAATGAACTCGTGTATTCTACTTGGGGTTGCCAACTGTTTTTGAGAAAAATAAAGCGTCTCATTTTTATAGAAGAACGTTAAAGTATTTTTGAAAATATTATTTATTTCTCCTGAAGATACATTATTTTTGAATGCTTCTAGCACACAAGTTCATTCAGTTATTATCATTTAGTTTTATTCATTTAGTTTTTCATTCATTTACAAATTATCATGTAAGAAAAAAAAAAAGATAGAATTTTCTTACGATGATAATGTTTTTGTTCAATCATATCATTTTTACAGTGGTAGGGCCACGCAGCAGCCTCGGCTGTTGCACGAATGGGCAGGCCCGTCCGGGTAAGTACCACGACCTCACAGAAGACCGGCGTAAAGTGGAAGTATGACAAATACTTTCGCGTTTCGTCTGGTGAGTAAGGTGGCCGGAGCCCAATTTTCAAAAGGTTGTCAACACATCTGTAACCCTCGGGTGTAGCAGATGTCCATGGGCGGCGGTATTCACTTAACATTAGGTGAACCGTCTGCTCTTTTGGCAACTTTTCACATAAAAAAAAATATATGATTGACAGCAAAAGCCTATATGTTGAAAGTGTTCTGTCTCAACTTAGAAGTATCGATAAAAGTTCAGTTTTTATCCATAAACGTACCTAAATTGTGTTTTATTTTATGCATCGCAGTAAAAATTGAAAATAGACTATTTGCACATACTTTATTTTTATGCAAAAGTATAAAGTATATTTACCAAAAATAAAGTAGAATACGTTATTATAAAGTATGGTTGGCAACCCTAATTGTATTTAACTTCTTGATTTTACCCCAATATTATACGTTTAAATAGATACTAGTTTACGGATTTTATCGCGTTCTAATTTTGATTTTGAAATTCCCGTCGTTTCGAACTCTTTCCAGCGTTCATGGTCACGGGTCAGAATAAGTTAACTTAACTTGCGCAGCTCCGATTACCTCCCACACCGGTAGAAATGTAAAAGTAGCACCGGCGGGAACTTAGATGTATGATTACTCATAACTTCCCACCGCTCGGATATTCGCATAGCAGGAGCCTTTGTATTATAGCAGAGCCAGCATAATATAAGCTTCTGTCACTTTTATGTGAAAATTCGGCAAGCGAGCGGGTGAAATCTGATGTTGTCTGAAGTGATTATGGATATCTCAAATGCCTGAGGTTTCCAGATGTGTTACCAACCTTTGAAAGAGGGTAATAAAGTTTAAGTGTCCCTTAAAGTTTCGGATCGATTGTGAAAACGGGCATTAGTCACTCACCGGACGAGAAGCGAAAGTATAGTACTTCTGTAAGGGCGTGGTATTACAGTAAAAAGTAAAACAAACATTACACTTAGAGCTTATAATCGAAATACAACATTAGAATAACTTAAAATATTTAAGTCTAATACATTCCTAAGGCTATGCGTCGGACTTCTGCACTTCAGCCACTTTCCTCGCCGTAAGGCCGATGTTGTCATATCCGTCACGTAGGCCGCTAAAGTAGCCGCTGTAACCCTGGTAGGGCCTGTCGTAGCCGGGCCTGTACTGGCTGTAACCGGGCCTGTAGCCTGGATATCCGGCTCCCGGATAGTTGTACCCGGGCCTGCCGTCGTAACCGGGTCTACTGTCGTAGCTGGGTCTGTAGTTGGGACGGTTTCCTGAAACGGAAATAGCACACGTTGACTTTTATTTTATATGATTTAGCTAAAACATTTGTTTGAGATGATGATTGATTTGAACTTTGCAGTACAAAGTACGTGCATTCGGGCTAAAGTGCTTTGATTTTTGATAGTGTATTTAATGACCACATTGGTTGCAATTATTTTTGTTTTATTTATTTATTTAATCTTTATTGCCAACCTTTAATAAAACAGGTAATAAAGGGCGGACTCAATGGATGGATGATTGGTGGTGAGAGCTTATGGTAGGTGATTGACTGGTTATTTATTTATTTATTCGATGTTAGATCATAAAACGGAAAAGTTATGTATGAAATAGAGAGTGATTATGCTTGTTAATATAGCTCATCATAGGAACATCAGCTGGTGTTAAAGGCCCTGTAAGAGCTATTCCGCTTCCCTATAGAAGGTAATGGTCTCCATTAAATACTTGTTCTACAGTACTCTGCGATAGATATTGCAAATAGACTATTGGAAAAAGGTAATCGGCTACTTTCGGCCTCGTAGTGTTATCTCTATGGCATAAAACACTAACAGTACCGATGGGTATAGTTTGTGACTGCACTCCAAAATTGTAAGTTGGTAAACCAATATATTTTCTCATATTTTATCGCGTTTAATTTAAAACTCCCAAACAAATTAATTTGTTTAATTGTTAATTTCAATTGTATCTTGATTTTTGCGATGTCGATACTTGTTAGACACAGAGCTTTAGTATTATTTGAAGCCGTTAAACAAGCTAAAATCCGTAAATGTCATATGTTTTCAATTAACACTTATTTTTACGTAAAGATTAATCGAAATGTGACTCGGTTAAGCTTTGCGCAAAGCAGCTATTGTCGTTATATTAATTTGAAGCGTAGTTGCGTGCTCTGAGCTTCGTAAATTCCATGTGCGTGCACTTACTGTCACCGAACAGTGTTTTGAGGAGAAGAAGTAATAGGTACACACCTCCGGACGCGCCGCCGGCGTAGCTTGGATAGCCGCCGTAACCTCCTAGTGACGCGTTTCTCACGTAAATAATATTTATTAAATAGTTATTGTGATATAAAAAATATGTATGCAGCTCCTTAAAATATATATACTACACTAAAAGTAAATTGGACAACCTATAAATGGCGCACTGCTGGACAAAGGCCTGTATAAAGAGGCTTTAAATGCATGGTCAACCTCGCAACCCCACTGTGGATAGGCGGACAGGACTACAACTATTTACAAGCATTTATTAAATTTAATGACGTTCACGCAAGTGCTTTATTTTACATTCTGAGAGGAATACATCTGGTTAATTCCCTGTCACAATTGTTTACATAAACGCTCTCGTTTTTAAATGATTTTAAGAATCTTGTAAGTATAAAGGCAACTTGCTTGGAGACCATCCTTTAGGAAATTTCCATTTTGCCGTCGATGTTAATGGCACTTTTTTATGTAAGACTGATTTTTTGGTCCCTAATTTACTTATTGAGAGGAAACTTTCGGAGGTAAACATATGCATCTTTCCCTTTATAATTTTATTCTTGGCGTGATATTGAGCGCAGAGTATCGTGATAAATTTAAGGAACATGCTCACCTGGATAGTTGCCCGGGTATCCCGACCCCGGGTAACCGGTGCCGGCGCCGCCGAATCCCGGGCTGTACCCCCCTCCGTAGCCGCCGCCGTATCCCCCGCCGAAATTCTCGTATCCACCCGGATATCCGCCGTAGCCCGAGTAATTCGGGTACCCGGGTCTCAGAAGGCCGTAGCCGCCTGTGCTGCGCGACTGCGCAGCGCTGCCATCGCTGGAGTCCGTTAAGCGCTGTGCGGCACCCACCGCCAGAAAGCACGACAGCAAGATTATGTTCTGCGAAAACGCGGGAAGGGGTTTTTTGAAGTAAAACTTCTTACGCTTGGCTTGGGGAGTGAACTGGTGAATGCGTTACGAAAAGGGTCGAGCAAAGCGAGAACAGCGGGAAGTTGAGAGGGAGATGTAAGTTAGTGAAGATAGAACGAGAGAGAGTTACGTATCGTATATTACTGTAGGGGCAAGAGAGAGAAAGGTGCGAGCACACATTTTCTTTCTCCCTTTCTCTCATAGCCAGTGCATGAAATATATATATCTCAGCTAGTAGTTCATTTGCGAGTTTGCTAACGTTAACAGTGTTTTCTTGTTTATTTATTTATCAATGAAAACCCCCTAATAAATTAGTAATGTATATGTAATAAAGTATTTATTTATTTATTTATGCTTTATTGCTAACCTTAATAAAAAAGTAACAAAGGGCGGACTTAATGCCCCCAAAGGCATTCTCTACCAGTCAACCCAGTATATGTATATACATGTATATATAGTACATATATACATATATAAATGTTTATGTATACATATACATGCATATAAATGGAGCTAAAGAAAATTTACTTCAGTTATGTAGTTTAAAACACACACGATTTTTTTTAAGTGAAAAGTTGCCAGGAGAGCAGGCGTTTCACCCGATGTTAGGTAATACCGCCGCCCATGGATATTTACATGATCCGAGGCCATGCCGATGCGTGTGCAATGTATAAAAAAAGTGGGCCTCGGTTACTTCACTCACCGGAACGCGAAAGAGTAACACTTCCATTTCACGCAGTGTTTTGTGATGCTGTGGTACTTCCTCGTACGAGCCTGACCATTCGGGCAACGTCCATTGCCACTTCAGATTGCTCCTTACGTAACAACGTCCTTAATTCTAAATTCGGGATGATTCGAACGTTCCACGGCGTTTATATAGTCACGAGACAGACTGGACTGTTTATTTAACCTTTTTTGTACCCTTTTGTGTTTGTTAATGAAAAAGATTAGGTCATTAGAAATTCAGAAAGGAGCCGTATGTTTCGCAGCAATACAAAGAGTAAGCCCAAAGGCCAAGCTTATTGTATATTATTTCTGTAATGTATTAATGGCTTAGAATGACGACTGAATATAAGTGAATTGAGAGGGACGGCCGCTACAGCAACAACTTGATGAATAATAAAAAAAAATAGCGCCTAGTACATGAGGTTCTATTTGTAGCTCGATGTCTGAGCTACATACTGCTATTTGATTATCTCAAAATAAGGAATAACTGAATGATATATTTGACTCGAAATCAAGGCAAGTAAGATGTCCTTGACGAGATGCCTTATGTCTCGAGACCATCTACTAAGAGTACTTAAGTATTATCCTACAAATTTTCCGCTTCCTTTGTTTTTCGAAATAAGGTTATTGTAAAAACGTCTGAAAGTTTATTATAGTATATTAATTTATTATAAATAGAGCAATAACAAATCATAGAAGACAAATGGTCTGGGAGTTTATGCCGAATTGCAAAAAAACGTTTTCGTAGTATATGTCCGAAAAATATGCTGCAGATTTATTAAATAGCGCATGAAACATGACTCACATGGTGTATCGACCTCGAGTCAATTAATATCTTTAAAAAAAACTGATCACGGTACGGAACACCACTCAAAGTATCCATTGTTTCAAATTATCCCACAACCATCAGCTTAATATTATTCGACGGATACAAAAAACATCATTGAGAACGTTTTTTCTTACACGAGTAAATATTGTCCGTCTTTGTTAAGTAGTTAAATAGAGTATTTATTGTAGATTTACTCACTGCTGTTTTACTATTGAAACATGTAAGTGGTTTTCCCTAATTATCTACCCTATTGTAGTATAAATCAAAATTAAGGCATAGAAAATAGGAATGATGACTTTTGTTTTATAACTTGTAGTAAAATTAAAGTAACAGCCTATACATATCACACTGCTGGACAAAGGTACTGAGGATATTAGGACGTAGTCCACTACGTGGCCCAACTGCTGATTGGCGAACTTCACATATCTTCGAATTATTTCCAAAATATGCAGGCCTGGGAGGCACCAGGGATCGAACTCGGGTTGCTCGAGTATATTAAAGGCGAGCGCCCGGACACAGAGCTATCACGGCTTTTAACTTATATTAAAATTGGCTAATAAACTTACCTGACATTGAAATCGAAATTAAATATCTTATAAGTAAATTTTTCGATAATTTAAACTCATAAACTTGTTTAAAGCCATTTTGCCGTAGTGGATAAATCGATAAGTATGTGTTATAACGCTTGTGAATTTAAAAGGTCCAATTAAAAAGAGACGCATCCGAAAACCAGGGTTTATGTTTCGTAAACATGGGTTGGGTGGACTGGGCCAAGGTAGGCAAGTTTATGGCAAAGGTGACGTCAGTGGATACCTTTTAAATGTCTTATCTGCGAATAACGGAGACACATAAGGTTGGGTAACGTTTCGTGCGTTTTAATGGTGACCGCTCCTGTGCCATTAATTTTCACACAATGGCGCTTGTCTCGCATTATTCTGCATGTGCCGATAAAAGGCGTCGAATTTAGAGCTGTACACATTAAAGCAATGTTTAATTGAATAATATGACGACTTTTATCTGTCTAGTTGTTTGGTTTAGGTATATATAATGATCGTTCTTGAATTAATTTATGTTTCAAGCAAACAACACACATTTTATCTTTATATTTACCGTAAAACTTGTCAGTTTATCTTACGTAACAGGGGTAAAATGGAGTGTGAAATAATTCTTTGTTGTATTGAATTCGTACGACGGCTCTATAAAACCTTATGAGCCAGTTATGTGTGAGGCTCAATATGTTTATATTCTCGTCATTGGTGAAACCATATTACTATATCAGCTATATGATAATTAACTATGGGTAAAACTTGTTTTCTTTTGTTTGTATTGGGTAATCTTCGAAATTAAATAGAGTAGTACCTGGAGCTTTGCTCGGGTTTTTTTTGTAAATCATGTATTTTGGAAATAAAAAATAAAAAAAGGTTCTGGTATAGGAAAAAAAAGTAAAAAAAAAGGGTGTAAATGATCGTGATACGAACCGCGGCCGTCTGTCTTGGGGCCGCCCCATTACCGACCGAGCTATTAAAACATTTTTTTTTGCGGCGAAATTTACTGTCATTATCGAACAATATTTTTCATTCCCTGAAAACAGGGATAAAAGAACATTTTCTAAAAATGAAACCTAGCTAGATCGATTTTTCGCCCCCGAATCTACGCACATATTAAATTTCATGAAAATCGCTGGAGCCGTTTCCGAGATTCCGATTATAATATATATATATATACAAGAATTTATCTTTTAATGGATAAGATACTATTTGTATTAACAAATTTTATTGTAAGTTTTTTTATGTATTTTGTCTCTTAAAAGTAAAGCATATGTATATGTCCCACTGCTGGCCAAAGGCCTCCTCTGTTCAGAGGATACCGAGGGCTATCGCCTTACGATAGCCCTCGACACAATTCGAAAAAATTAATACTTGTTCAAAGCAGTAAATCTTTTTTATTTGTGTATATTTAAATACATATTTGAGACTTCTTCATTAAAAACAGAATGCTAAGTAAAATAACATAAGTTATTAAGGAAGTAAAATAAGACAATGAAAACAGAATATAAGACAATAAAGATGGCAGTGGCTCTTGAAACATGGTATAAAACTGTTCAATATTTCTCGTTACCTATCCATAAATTTAAACATTTTTATTGGATGCAGATAAATATAAAAACTACTTTGACTTCACAAAAGATTTTTAATTTACTATTAAACTGTTTTGAATATAACATTAATTATGTGACTTACCATTGTTTCGAAGTTTTCAATTGAAACAGCTCGCGAGTGTTCACAATCGAACCAAGCCACAGAATCAGTCTCTGATAGTAGCCTGAGAGGCCTTTATACGTCTGGTGAATACGCCGTGTGGTTTTTACGCGAACGCTCTGTGACGCATAATTACGCGACCATCGTAATTAGGTTCTATACAACTGGTAATGTTACGGTAACTTTGGTTTACGGCGATATGGGGCTCGTTTTGTTTGGGGAATTGTCCTCAAAGCGTAGAATCTTTGTAAAAATCTTTTCATATAGTCAGTCTTTTGATGCAGCTATAACGGAGACATATTCACAAACTCATGGTATACTAATTTCATCATCATCCTCTTGCCCCTTGGCTGGTGTGAATCATGTTATTAGTGGTATTGGTTAGGTTTTTTACCACCGGCTGTTTGTCTCACATACACCATCCTTGCACACCCATAGCCTGAAGACCCCTCTGTGGGCCACATAAGCACTTGTCACGCGTGGGAATCGAACCCACGACTCTCGGCGGCGAACTCAACAGCGTAGCAACTGCACAACCGAGTCGACGGTCAATAGTTATACTTATATTTTTATAGCTAGTAAAAAATAGCTAAGACTAAAAGATTTAGTTAATTTTTATAACCATCTACCAATGTAGGTAGATAATATGTACACATTAGTTTTGAAACACTTATAAAATTAACTTTCATTTTAAGATTTTTTCTTATGTATTACATATGTAGCAGAATTTTAATACCATCCTTACGACGAGATTTGCTTTTCTATATATTTTGGATACAAATGTATGTAAACATAGGCTATAAATCATTAAGTACTGCAACTTAACTATGAAAAAATTTTAAAATTATACTGATGTTGTTTCATAGCGCTACAACAACTTTAGAAATAAAATGTATGTATGTGACCGCAGAGGTTATTGCAGGTTATTTTCTGTGCGGGTCTGATTTTGATTTGATGTTGGTGGGAGTTTTAACGTTCATTGGTGCAAATTTTGACAGATGATGTGTTATTGTTGCCGCTATAACAACATATTTTATAAAACAGAATAAAAAGTATTTAAGTGCGACGATTTTTTTTTTGCTGTTTTTATAGATTAATGATACGGAACCCTTCGTGCGCGAGTCCGACTCGCACTTTGCCGGTTTTTTCTATCAACTATATTGCAGCGAATTTTCTAGCGCGAGTTCACTATTCCACCTGAAAGTGGTGTCTCTAGTGGTGGTAACTCTCACATGTTCAGTAAAAGAAAATTCGTACTTTTCTTGAACTAGCGTTGTATAATTATGCCGAGTTGGGGTTCGAACGCGTGACACACGATCATGTATGAGAATTTGATTGACGTGATATTTAATTTCAGTGACAGTTTATGGGCCGGTCATGTCGCGACAATATGTTGCCTGTTACATACCACACCTCCGTTCGTTGGTTCGTGGTTAGTCCGTCTGAATTGGGAAAGCATAAATGATTCAAATATGACCCAAATGGTTGTACCTACAGTTTGTTTAGTACCTATGACAGTTTTAAATTTATAAAAAAATAAAGAAGAGCGTGTTTAATGCTACAGCGAAAATGTGGTTTTTATTTGTATAGTTTAAAGTAAAGTAATACCATATATATGTCCCACATCTGGGCAAAGGTCTCCTTACTATAAAGGTCCAACAGGCGCCTCCACTGTGGATTCGCGGACTTCACACACATTTTCGAGATATTATTTTTTTATTATTTCGAAAACATGCAGGATTCCTCAACATTTTTCCTTCACCGCTGAACACATTTACACACACTGTAAAGTGACATTTGACACCCGTTTTATCTTATACCTTTAAACGAACAATTCTTGTATATACAGTCGCGATGGTAATCGACACGCTGTATATAATCTTTCATAAAATTTAGTATGTACGTAGATTCGGGGGCGACAAATCTTTTAGACAATTTTTTTTAGAAAATGTCCTTTTATCCCTGTTTTCAGGGAATGAAAAATATCATTCGAAAACGACAAAATTATTATTAAATTTCACCGCAAAAAAAAATGTTATAATAGCTCGGTCGGTAATCGGGCGGCCCCAAAACAGACGATCATTACACACTTATTTTTTTTACTTTTCTTTCGATTCCTGATTATTGCTTTCTTTATTTTTTATTTTTGTCGATCCAGATGATTTTTTTTCCGTTTTTTTAAAGTTCTTTCTTTTGTGAAAAACACCAGTTCATATTTTCTTATTATTACGTCGGTAAGATCTAAAAATGTCATACATATTTCATTACTCAGTAATTTGTTTCTAAAATAAATGATTTACCAAAAAAACAAAGCGAGCAAAGCTCCTCCAGGTACTAGAACTTTTACATTAGGTTATCACTATACGATGACAATATTTGTTGCTTAATAACTAACTACGTTTGCCGATAAAAAAAAATTACGAACACCGCTGAGATTTGAACTCGCCTACTAATCAACTAGCACAATTTCGTTATCTAATTTAGTATGACCTTAAATGCTTAATGTCATCGTTTTCTTAAATTATCTGTTATAATAGCAAACAGTGTTCTTTTTCAATACACGCAACTAATTCCGTGACAGGATGATTATATTGACTATATGGTTAACCCACACGCACAACTGCGTTATCGTTCTTCAAAAATGTATCCCACAACAATCAATAACTTTTTTTTTGGCCACCTTAAGTTTGTTTTTTTGTTTGGTTCAGTGATTGGGGAAAATATTCATACATACGAATGGCATGATGGTGAATACATACAAAATTATAGTTTATTATATAATACAAAACCATATAAAACGATGTATTCGTTATCAAAGAAAGTGTTACTGTAATCATATATAAAATATGAATAATGTTAAATTAAATATAACATAAAAACTATTTAGAGGTAATTAAAATTAAAGGTTCCTTTTTTAAAAAAAAAGAGAATTTCTTTAGAATTTGAATGATAGTTTAATAATAGTTAGTGGCTATTTAAGAGCAGTTGCTGTGATATACACTCGTTAATTCTTTTTACTATTGAAGCGTTAAATTTGCAGGACCTGTAGACATGTACAAATATTCAAATGTAAGTAAAATATAACGAAATCATTCAATTCAAAAATTTACATTTAGAAATATTAAGAGCTAATAATCATAAATAAACATTTTAATTTATTGGTTTTCCCATCAGGCTGTTGAGAAAGATCATAATTAAATTTATTTTTTTTACACTAAATTACAGAAATACATAGTTTTAGATTTCTAAAGTGTTATTAAATATTCAACGTGTATTTCGTCGTAAATGTCATATCAAAGTAGATCAGCTGTCAGGTCCCTTATTTTACATATATACCACTACTAAACACTACATAAACCTAATAACAATTTGATTTTATTGCAAGAATTGAACCTTGATAAGCCCGTCTTTGGGGTTTTCCACCGCTGCACCATTAAGGTCTCAGGGCCGCTAACGTACGAAATAGGCAGTAAGGACAAGCCTGTATAATAACTCGATGCTTTCATAAATATTAAATTGCCTTAAGTTTTGTACGTTTGTATAGAATTAATTTTGTAGGTCTCTAACTACCATTAGACCGTCTAACTCTTGACAAACAGAATGGTTTGCGATGTTCTTCACTTTGATTAACTGAAAGTTGGAGTAAATCGTGGCAAGTTGCTGAAGTTATATTTTAGTGTAAGCAAATATTTTTCAACAGTGACATATCAAGTCACAGTTGAGATATCAAGCACAAACATGTGAGATACACTACAAGAAAAACAAACTTAGAATTATAGTGACCTATTTAAAAAATATCAATTTTTGGTAAACGTAAAATAAAGATTTGTACACAAACAAACGCGGTAATCGGAGGGGACTGAAAGAGACCGAAGTATATACGTCATGTAAGTTTCTAAAATCGGCCCTTGTTTGAGCCGAAAAAGGTACTCGTTTTGTCGTTTCCTGACATAAAGTCAAAATCATGATTTTCTTAATTAGGTTCTTTTAATTCTAAAGGTGCAAAACGTTATGGGTTATATACATATTAGTGTATTTTTTGTGTTATTTGGGTCATAGATAAGATAGTTATCAAGAAGCAAGTACGAATTCAAACAAAGAAAATTTGAAAACTACACTATTGCTTTCACTTATTTATACATTTTTTCATCACGTTGTTTGTATGTCCGATATACATTCTGTTACGACATTCTCGTCTACATTTGCATAATGCGTCACTCTTCAATTTTTGTTCTTACCAAAATCACATTTCTTTTTCCAATTTCGTCTGTTTTTCTTTTCAATTAAGCTTTTGTTACGTTTCTGGAATATTAAAGACGTTATTTACCTATAACAACGTAACGTTCGGTTGAAAATAAACGCAGACGTGTGTCATTTATCCTCCTTTTGGGCGAATGTCTTTTTCTTATTACTGGGGTTAGGTAATGATGTTTAATATTATAGATGACGCATGTCCATACTGCGTGACGTTTAAAAATTGTTTCCATTACATGACAGATATTCATATAAGTAATATAAGTATTTCATATAAGTAATCGTGACAGATGATACAGAACGTGTGATACGGAAAGGGATAGCAGTCTAAAGAATTGCAATGTAGATTACATAGAAATGCCTCAGTTTCGGTGCACTAGTGTCTTCTAATCTACTTCTTGTTTGTATATAATATCATTGGGGTTAGGAACATCAACAGTTCCATTGTTTATGTGATAGATTTTAAGAGCTGAAGGGGGGAGGGCAATTGTATATAATATCATTGTGGTTCTATTAAGTGACTTTAAACAAATTTAAGTCATATCAAAATATCTAAGTTATATCGAAATATTTCGATACATATATTACTTGCGCAGGTTATTTGATGTCACGGTCTTCTGGGTGACAAACGAGTCGATGCTTCAAGTCTACTGCTTTCTGAAACTCCCGCATCCATCGACTTATCGCACCGTTTTACAGATCGTCACTCCATCTAGTGGGTCTTACACTCCAACGGCCGACGCGAGACTGACACTAAAAAAGCTTTCTTCCAAATTGGTTCAACGAGCGGACGAATCTTCTGATTTATGTCAGTTACCGTTGTTCTACTATAAATTTTTAATCGTGTGAACTCTACCATGCAGAGAAATACGGACCATAGCTTGCTGAGTGGCTTAGGCTTCCTCATTGTGTCTAGGAATATGATGCATCTATTTCTTTACGGAAGTGAATAATAAAAATTCGAATGACAATGAAATCTCGTGAGCCATAACCGGCGAGGCTAATATCGGCAGCGGGGATTGAATATATAACTGTAAATTATGCATTGTTTGCATACAGCGCGTATCGCCAAAGTATAAGGAGCGTTGTATCTCTTCCTTAGCGCTTTAAGGCATATACACGCGTTTGTTTTGAAATGAATGTTAATTAGTTGTGAGATGTACAATGATGCGCAGATTCGCTATTAAGTAAAACGACTAGTATTGTTTATTAATAAAGTGTGTTTTAGTGGTTGGGTTATGAGACATGCGATGTTCAGGTCAAGGCTTAGAATCTCAGATGGAGGCAGCGATGAGATTTCCAGTTTTTGGATTTCTATTTCGTTTAGAACTTAAGTACCCGGAGGACCGAGCTTTGCTCGGTTTGTTTTTTTTGGTAAATCGTGTATTTAAATTACATTTAGATACAAATTACTGAGTAATGAAATATGCATAATGTATTTCGATCTTACCGACGTAATAATAAGAAAATATGAACTGATGTTTTTCACAAAAGAAAGAACTTTAAAAAAAAGGGAAATAAATAACAAGATAAAAAATCGACAAAAAATTTAAAATAAAGAAAGCAATGATCTGGAATCGAAAAAAAAGTAAAAAAATAAATGTGTAAATGATCGTGACGCGAACAACGGCCGTCTGTTTTGGGGCCGCCATATTACAGACCGAGCTATTTTGACATTTTCTCTTGCGGCGAAATTTACCGTCATATTCGAATTATATTTTTCATTCCCTGAAAACAGGGATAAAAGGACATTTTCTAAAAATGAAACCTAGCTAGATCGATTTTTCGCCCCCGAATATATGCACATATATATATTATAATATAATATGAAAATATATGGAGCCGTTTCCGAGATTCCAATTATATATATATATATATATACATACAAGAATTGCTCGTTTAAAGGATAAGATATGTATAGAGCAGAACAGAGCTTGTCAATACTTGTGTGTATGTTCTATATTTTCAAGTTTTAGTCGTTATCCTTAATTTTCTTTAATATTTTTCTTATCTGTATCTCTAGAGCTCAAGGACCAATACCAATAACATTATTATGGGAACACATGGAGTGAAACCCAACGTCATTGACGGAGTTCTGAAGTATCGAATATAAAACAAATAAAAACCGGTCAAGTGCGTGTCCAACTCGTACGCCGAGGGTTCCGTACCTATCCATTACACCGGCATAATAAAATTGGTAAATAATCACCACCGATTTTCTCAGGGACGGGTGGACCAAGCAAAATGTAATTTATAAAAGATACTGAAGTCTTTTGTCCCAATTAGGTGCATAGAAATCAAGTAAACACGATAAAGAGGTATTAAATTTAGATTTTCCCGAAATCTTGTATCAGAATTTACCATAATTTTAAATTTTTTCGGAATTTTTACTTTATTTGTGCTTTAAGACCTTGCTTTTTGGCAAATTTCGTGATTCTAGGTCAATGGGAACTACCAAATAAGTTTTCGAACCGCAACTTATAGGGTAATTCCGGTTGACCTAGAATTGTCATTTGTTATTAAAGCAAGGTGGTTCTAAGGTGTTGACTCAGGACGAACTAATTAAGACTAATGAAGACCGCTCAAGATGAGGCTTCCCGCGTCGCAGCAGGTTTTTTTTATGTGATAAGTTGCCAAGGGAGCAGATGGTTCACCTGATCTTAAGTGAATACCGCCGTCCATAGTCATCTGCTACACCCGATGGTTACAGTTAGACGAAACACGCAAGTATTATACTTCCACTACTTGCTCTGTAATGTTTATTTATATTTTTTTTATTTTATTTGTTTTTGTTACACCAACAAGATGAAAAGTAAATTTAGACAATTTATAGGTAATGTTATCAACAACAAGCTTGGTGAGTGCCATCTCAATTATAGGTGCAAACCACTATGCTTTAAATTTAACAACACAAGAACTTAAAACTATTTGTGCGAAAAAAAAGAACAACACTAAATAAAAGATAAAAACTCAGCGAATAGTGAGTACAATGAAATATGCAGCATCAATGTTAACAAAAAAGTAATCAAGAATTTAAAATAATGTTTACAAAGAAATAAAAAGAATTTAAAATAATGTAAAATAATGAGTAGAAAGATATTGTAGGTATAAGTAAATTCATATATTTATTTATAGCAATATGAAGCAGAATGACAAGGTATTTAAATAATAGTACGAAGATAACATTCAGTTGCCATACCAAGTATGCGACGACACAAATTATATAAGAAAAAAAACAAGAAAATTGATGGTACATACTATAAAAGTGACATAGAATAAACATTTGTGATCAAACATGGTAAAAAACTTAAAACTAATAAATATATAGCTATAATAGAATAATGGAGAACAGTATCATGATTGTGTATGGCAATAAACGCAGTATTCTTACACACACACTTGGCGTAAAAGGTGGCTAAATGGTTATCTGATTACGTCGTGCGCTGGACGGCGTCACGGTTACAGGGATTGGTACTATGGTTTTTGATGGAATAAATCGTTATAATGGGTTTAAAGGATACGGCAGTTTTATAAAACTCTACAACTGGAATTACTCTACACCAAGTAAATAGGAATATGATTAACTAAAAGTGAGGCGGCTTCTTCCGTGGATTAGTTGTGCCTAAAGTCGAAATGTCTGTCAGATACAAGACCTGAAGTTTCCGAGAATGTCTTTAGGTCCATCTTTGGGGCTAACAGATACTGCCTTTCAGAGCTGGAGCTCAAACCAAGATGATACAAACAAGTTATGGGTCCTATCGTAAAGTTTTTAACATGTTTGTATATGAATTTGTTGTTTG
Organism: Iphiclides podalirius; assembly: GCA_933534255.1. Classification (NCBI taxonomy): domain Eukaryota; kingdom Metazoa; phylum Arthropoda; class Insecta; order Lepidoptera; family Papilionidae; genus Iphiclides; species Iphiclides podalirius. Next base: position 4,267,418 of record OW152831.1, on the reverse strand, counting down.
CTGTTTTGTGTGCTGACCACCAGCAGCAGGAAATATAAGCAGAACCATATGCCATCTCTCAGGAAACAATACTGATACTCGAAAACAACTCCGTAACCAACGATGTGCTTAGCGACTCGCGCTTGGCACTCGAAGCACAGTCCACGGCTATCGGGGTCACGGTCCGCACCGAAACTCGATAGCCCGTAGGCGACACTGTATTCCGTAGCTAAGGCACGCGTGAACACACGCGCGGCCCTACCCACTGTGGAGGACGTAAACCCGTGGGTTCTGACTAGCCTACCGGTTCTGTGTTCGAAGCTTTAATAGTCTCGGGACTGAAAGCTTTAAAACAGTTAACACAAGATACAAGATATCACTCGAGTTACTACGCAGTCGTTCATATTTTCAAAGCATCCCAGTGGCCGTCAAGAGAAATCTATCAATCATAAAAGTAAATACAATCATAATTTAAACGTAAAAAAAGTGGTGGGGACTTCACCGTGGTGGTTTTCACGGCATACTTCGTTGAAAACAGATTCTATATCGTCTGTCACTTCTGCGCTGCATTTATTTCAAAATGAAAATAAACGTGACCAAGATCCAATACCAATGATACTAATATGCGATCACATGGGAAGCACCAGCTTTCAAATAAAAAAAAAAAATCGTCAAAATGGTTTCACTCAGTCGAAAGTTTTAACGTTTTTTACACATTTTATGACGGCATAAGACATAGTTTAGGTGAGTCATATTTCAATATCATTAGAGATACTAAGTGTTATCTATGTTTCAGCGAGTTAACAACGCTCTAAGCATGATAAGTGAGTTTTAACTCAAATTATTATTCAATTAATATTTCATAAATGATAAAAATGAACGAATTTTTTGCTATACATCGTGCAGTTCATCATTTCAAACGACAAATTTTGAAGTTCTTATGCAAGGGTTTAGTTTAAACCGTTAAACTACGTTTAAGGTAGTTTAACCGTTAAACTACTTTTAAATTAAATCAAGAGCACCGAACTTTTGAAACAGATACCAAAATGCTTAATAAGCCTGTTGAAAGATACCAAGACGATTGAAACTCTAAACTATCAATTTTTTTAATTCTTTTAATATGTCTGTAGTCTAAAACTGTGTTTTATACAAACGTTGAGTGTATCTGTACCATCTGGACTTTAAACTTCTAAAGATTATCTAACTTTTTTTATTTCACATCAAAAAAACGTAGATTCGAAAACACATTCCACTTTGCAGCAGCTATTTTAGAAAATAATCAAAACCAGTGTCAAAGAAATATTCTATGAGTACTAGAAAGATAAGACAAATTTAATAATCTCTTTAAGTAATAGGAAAATTAACACGCAAACAATTGCTTTTCGGTTATCATGATAATTCATTGAAAATTTAATTGATATTACTATTTGGTAATCGTGCTCGGCGGTTACAGTGGGCATGCTTTCATCAACGATTACTGGAACATCAGTGGACTCGTGTGCTACTTTCTGATGAATTCAGGTTTGATTCCCACCCTGATACAAAAAGAGAACGCGTGCCTCTAGACGTTATGAACGGCTGCTTGCCCTCAGGAGGTTCAGCTCTAACACGTCGGAACAGTTATCGGACCTCGCTTTGATGCGGGGAATATGACTGGAGAAAAACACCGCGGTGAGGTACTAGATCCTATGGTTGCCCCGCATATATTTCAAAATAGTATCCCGCGACTAGGTCTGCGTAGAATATGTTGAAGACGTAACAGTCAGACAGAACGACAGATATACTTAACATATGTATATAAATTGTAGCCTATGTCTTATTCTGAAGCATAAGTTATATTATTGTAAAGTTTCATTAAAATCCATCCAGTCAGTATTTGCGTGAAAGAGTAACAAACATCCATCCATACATACAAATTTTCGCGTTTATAATATTAGTAAGGATGAAGTTAGGATGGGGAGGATTTTATCTTCATGCAAGACAATGCCCGAGCACACACTGAAGAAAAGGTGATGAACATTTTCCGCGAACAAAACATCGCAGACTTAGGTTGGTCTCTTCAATCTTGTGAGACGAATCCTATAGAGCACGCTAAATTTAACCAACTTATTACAATCGCCACAGGGGCGAACAATTATCTAATGATTGAGGGAAGATTCTAACATGCATGTCTTTTATGTAGCGAGTAGAGCGTATAAAACTAGTGAGACGTTAGAGCTTAAGGGAAAATGTGCTTAGCCTAACAATATCCAACTAAAGCATTTATAATTTGAGATTTCATTTTGCGATTTAATTTAAATCTTGCTTGGTATTTTATTATTAAAATAATACAATGGAGAGGGTACATTAAGACCTGAAATTAAACAACTTACTTTAAGTATTCGGTACTTAAGTATTCGTAGTTGTTTGTTGTGTTGTTTAACAGAAAGAGGGTTACTTTACAAGTAAACACATTCACAGGAAAAACATTTGCACGGATTGTTAATTCAAGCTGGGACTGACCTCGCTCTTTGTTTCATTTTAGTATCCAAATAGGGTTTGGACCCGCGCGGTACAAACGAATGAAACAATAAAACAGACAAACATCCATGAAACATGTACAGAGGAGATAGTTTCCAACGACAAGTTTCCATTTTTATAGCGGCCTTAAATAGTTAATTTGGGTCTGCTGAAGGTGAAAGCATATTGAAAAACCTCTTAGATTTACGAAGTACCTCGTACCTTGACACTGTTTGCTTATCTACTCAGCTTTTATTTTTTTTCTGAGATTTTGCATGCGGTCTACCTGACCCATGGACACCTTTGGAGTAGCAGACGCTTTGTTGTGAGACCTGGTTATCTCACTTACCAAATGATACGTAAAAGTATAGTAATTCCACTTCACGCTGGTCGTCTGTAAGATCGTCGTACTTCTCTAAACGAGCCGGCCTATTAAGCTCTCTGGCTGCCGCATCTTCGTAATCATGGGGACTTAAGGTCCATGTAATAATAATATGAGATAATGGTCTAGACTACATAAAGGTTCTCGATAAAGTTGGCAATACGAAATGGTTCTCTATGATGACATCAGACTTGCCGTTTCCATTTAGGGCCGATGCAGAGAAGCCGATGTCCCATGCCTTTTGACGACGGCGTACTTACGGAGTATCTTTAAGTGACATCAGATTTTAAGACGGCGGCAATAAGAACGTCGTCGCTGCATTAACAGCTAGATGATTACAAATAATATTTAGTGGAATATTTTCTCCTAAGATCCTTTATAACACACTGCAGTAAAAACGAAGAAAATTATGGTCGTTGATAAAAGTAATCATTTCTGTAATTTCTTTCTTTCGGTTGTTTTATCTAATAAATAATCAAATCAGTTTGTATTAAAAGCAATCGAGAGAGATAACTAGGGTAGGTGGTACTAGTTATGGGTTCAGATAATTTCGAAGGTTAATGCTAAGCACAATACATTTCGAGAAGGAGATGAATATTATGTCTAAATGAATATTTGTAATGTGCTAACTAAGTGATCACTTTATTTAACCAGGTACTTGGTTCTGTTCGGTAGATGATCCTACGTGTTATTCGTAATTTCTTTCAAACCCGTGGACCCTTGGGGGCGTGAATATATTCTTACAAACAAACATTTGTCTTCAGCTGCATGTTTGAGTTGACCTGAAGTTGCACAATGACTAAAGTCACAGGACTTCATGGATGACGTTCCATATATGTCATAAGAAACCTCTAACTGGCGTAAGAAGGTCGGTGCGACAATAAGAAAGATAAAATGTCGTCATTGTTCAACGAACTGTGCGACACATGATTGAATCACAATAGTTCGGATGTTTTATTACGTAGACATGATTTTATTCTCCAAGATAAAAATACATAATTAAAAAAATCACGATTATAAAAGCATGGATGGTGGGGCGGAAATGGAACGCCTTGGCTACCGAGCGGTGATAATGAATGTTTTACTGTGTATACATCCTACGTTGCTGCTTATGGTATCTTTGTATACATATGTAATTTAAATATAAATACCATTATGTTTAATGTGGTTAAAGGCGCAATGGTTACCTATATTTACGCCACAGACATTGTTACAAAGGAAACTGTTCTATTGAATTAACTTATTAAAGGCGGAAGAAACAGGTAATATCGTGTCTAGTTTAACACTTATTCAATGCTTTTAATTTAAAACGATTCGTAGAACTCAAAACACATATATGGCAGTTTTAACTATTGACATTCAAGAAACAGGTGAGTCATTAACTCGATTTAGACAATACGATAATGCATTCATTGAACTGTATTCATTACAAATCCTAATGAGACTATAAAAATTTCAAAACATATACACTTGAATATATATATATATATATATACAAGTGTATATGTTTTGAAAAGTGTATATGTTCTGAAAGGTGGCCTATATATATATATATATATAGGCCACCTTTATTTATATAAGAATTTTTGTTTTACTGAAATAGTATTTTGAACAAACGGAGTATAAAAGTAGAAAGCTTTTAACAAACTTCCAACGCTAGACGGATGCTTTGTAATTTTGTTTTAATTTTAAAAACAATTTCAAAATACCTAGCAACCTTTTAAATAAACCCGTCTAGTTTATTTCCGTGGTATAAGCGGAATTAAATTGAGTCCAATGACTGCAAATGTGCTGAGTATTTTGAAAGCAGAAAATACGAATCATACTCATTGACTGTCAGCGTAACGCGCAGTGTAATGTATTATACCGAAAAAAGGGGAGGCAGCTACATTAATAAAGTGATAAAGTGGAAAGCTTTATTCACGTAAAAAGGTAGTTTTGCCCTGGAGTTTCTTTGCGATGTTACTTCTCCACCATTTGCAGGAAAACTTGGATACAATGCTAGCGCCATCGGTCAATCGCAACTACAACATTGTAACCGTGTCAGGAATCGAATTCTCAGTGGTGGCGAAATTTCTTAACTACATCGTTTCCATTTTAGCAATATCAACCTAACTTTAGTCTCGTGTTTGCTCTTAAACTTTGTACCCAATGGTTGCCGTAGTTAAGTAAGACCTCACATTAATATTCGCTACGCCTGTATAAGGGATAATAAGGGCTGTATAATAAATAAGGTAAGAATTAAAGAAGCTGGTACTATAAAAGTACGCAGAACACAAAGAGTGAATGGAAAATTAAAAGTATGTGAATATGATCAAGAAAATGCAAAAGAAGGTAACGGAGACTTGGAAGGAAATAGCCAAAATATTAATGAATTACATAACAATTTGCAATTTAGTACAGAACATTTCACTATAACACCTACCTAGGTCGTTTTAAATATTGCTGGGTAACTCTATTAGTATTCAATGACTCTTTATCCCTAATACATTTTACATATACTTTAAAACCTTCACCCATTATCCAATAGTTTAGTGCCAACCTAGTTACGAAATGTACGTAAAGGACCCTTTTGATGACGCGATTAAAGTAACTACCGTGCAATGTTAAACTAAAATTATTTATACTATCGCGGGAACCCAAATTTTGCCCGCCTTTATCTTAATCGCATGCCGTGACAGCGGATTTAACATAGAATAATTTTCTATCAGCGAGCTATAGTTGCTCGAGTATTAATAGTTAAAGTAGTTTCTATGTTGCGTAAAATCGTAAAAAGGGTAAATAATTAAAGTTCAGTTTTTTTTTCTTTTTTTTTTTTAATTGATTATGATTCAGCGTTCGCATTTCGAATTGTTCATTACAATTCTATCTTCGAATAATGTAGAATAACAATGTTATATAAACAACAAAAGTTAAAACGTTTTTATTTGGTTTTAAGGAGTTTCCTGCTGTTTTTTCAGAGTCCAAGGTCCAGTACCAATGAAATTAATATGGCAAAAATAATTTCTAAAATCGGTTCGTAAATGACAGTTTCTAGGTAACAAACATAAATAAAAAAAATACAACCGAATTGACAACCTCCTACTATTTTGAAGTCGGTTGAAAATGTAAAAATGTTATCTATACTTTTTTTAATGTTTTAAATGCGAAAGTAACTCTGTCTGTCTGTCTCGCTTTCACTCCAAAACTACCGAGCCGATTCAAATGAAATTTGGTACACAGTCTAGCCTGAGAAAGGACATAGTCTATTTTTTAATTGGAAAAAAGTGTTGTAAAGGGTTGAAAGATATTTATTTAAGCGCTTCAATGCGAGCGAAGCCGCGGGCGAAAAGCTAGTGAAAAATATTTCTAAGATGTGTGAAGAGTAGCGTTTTATGAGGAGGATGGGTTGTTTACTATGTCATAATTTCATACTCTCAATAAATGTCAAGGCCGTTGGCAAGTTACGCACCACCGGCTGAAAGTGAACGATCTCATTCCGGACTACTGGCTAACCTCATCATCAAATCTTCCCGAATTTGCATCTGGACAGATAGGGCTATTTCACATGGCTTACTGACTCAGCAGTTAACAAACAGTGTGTTAAATTAACAGAGCTGGGCGTTCAAGTAGGGACCGACGTCCCGCAGGATTCTGTTAATCCATTCTCCGTTAGTCCGCTTTATTAGACTTTGATGAATATTATATGCGAGAAGACAGCAGGTAACCAAGTGCTTCATCTGGAGTTGTGTCGCAGCTCATAGCATTCTTCACTACATAGTATAAAACAAAGTTGTCCCGCTGTCTGTCCCTATGTATGCTTAGATCTTTAAAACTACTCAACGGATCTTGATGCGGTTTTTTTTAATAGATAGAGGGATTCAATAGTAAGGTTTATAAGTAAAATACATTGTACGCATGTTAAGCCGGGGCGGGTCGCTAGTATTATATATTTATAGCTAGGCAACTGTGGGGTAGTAAATGTGTTGACAACCTGTATATGTGTGGGTCCCGGTTATCTCACTCACCAAATGATATGCAATTTTTCCGTGTGGACGTGAAACTGTCCCGGACAAGCGTACCCATTCGTGCTATAGCAGAAGCTCTGGTAGGACTGAATTAGTCGAAGGCTTGGCAAAATACGGCGGTTCAGTCCATCTGTGGAAGGTTGGACGGTTGGTAGGTTGGTTTGGACTTCGTAACTGTAAAAATAGTTTTAATTCTTCTCCGCCCTGAAAAGTTAAAATTTATAATAACTGTGGTAGGGCCACGCAACAGTGTTCGCTGTCGCACAAATGAAGTTTTAGTTACTTATCTAATCAACAAAACTTTTGGCTATGACGATATATCTATAAAATTAAAAGCTTGCTTGTATATATATCTCAAGAGAACGTTAAAAAGACTGTTGCAATTCAGGGAATTATTCGTTAATTGTTGAGTACATTAATTCGATGTCCCCGAGGAACAGCTGATGCTACTTAAAACTTAGCAACTTAATTTCTCTGACGAAAGTCAAGCGCACTGTGGTCGTTTTCTTTTATTGTTTCACAAAAGTATTGCTTAATGTCGTTATTCGTTAAATGGTATTGGCCTTTTACCATCGATTACATATTAAATGCGTAAGAAAAATTTCAGGGAGAGTTTTAGTAAGTCTCATCCACCGTCGATCACGATTCAAATGAGTCGAAGCAGATACTTGTGAGACCACTCAGACGGTATCTTCTTGAGGTTTCTTTACGGTGGTAGGCATTCCGCTTCGTGCTTCCACACGGAACGGACGTTACTCTGAGCCGGAGGGCCCATGCCAACCGACCCGGAAGCCATTTTGCAACTGTTGTTGCTACTTATATTATTTCTTTTATCTCTTGGTGTGCACTGCTTGCCTCATCGTTGTCGTGTTTCGCGGTCTACGGTTAGGGAAGTCTCAAGCAAGAAGAGTAAAGAAAAGTTATAGAAGAAAGAAAAAACATTATAGAAGAACGAAGAAACTTTGCCCGACTTCCGAGCGGATAGTGTTAGTGTAGTGTTGTGCTCGTAGGCAGGTTCCTGTCCGTAAGTAGAATCTACACACATTTCTCGTCTCAGAGGCGGCATTGTAATTTTTATGTGTGTGCTTGTTGCATTAGGCGACAGCTAGGTACTCACCCTAGCGCACCTAAAGCGCAGGCGAATAAAGGCTAATTTTAGGCACACACCTCCCTGCCGCAAGGTGGGGAGGCCTATTTAGAAAACTACACGCCGGCGGGGCGGATTCTCTAACAGTCCCTTCAAAGGCTCCACCATCGCGCGTCATGGGTCGCGGTAGTACTTGCGCTTAAAGAGGTTTTCACACCTTCACTACGACAGGGTTGTAATTAAGGGCCCCGAAGAGTCGGATTGACTAAACATTTAAGTTTCGCGAGGGAACGACGCCTTGTCGTCGAGATTCTCTAGCGACAGTCCGGCTTCACATGGTTATGGTGCCGCCTCGCCGCCATCTCCGGTGTCAACTCTGCGTGGGCCAGTGATTGTGTCGCGGTAAGTCACTTTGCGCGAAGCTAAAGTAGGTTTTCCACACACCAATACTCTTCGCTACCCGAGGAGCGTAAACTGACCACGGGTTACCGTAATTAAGGGCGTCCCCGAAAAACTGAGTCGGATGTCGATAGGGCTAAGGTCGACATCCGCACGCAGGGATACCCTGTGCACGCCGTACGTCAGACACCCTCGCACCCGTGTCCCCATGGACATGGTTATGGTTGAACTTGACCCTACAGCTGCCCGCCTCTCAAACGGCGCCGCGGCCGCAGGTGCAGCCAACTCCGTCAGTTTTCGCGGAAAACAAGGACGACCCATTCGCGCAAATCGCTAATATTTGCAGCTTATTAGATAGGATCAATAGGCAGGAACTCGCCGTATTTTCCGCTAAAATAGCGGTCGCCACATCTGGCCATGAGCGTCTTAGGGCAATTAGCCAACATAAAACGCTTGTGGAAGCCCTTTGGGCTTTTACGAGCCAACCGTAAAAAACAATAGTCCGCGCAATAAAACCGCGCTCCGCCGCGTCGTTAATTAAACCCATAAAAACACCTTAATGGGAAGTACAACCGCAGGTAGCACAAAACCTCGGGCTCTGGTTGTTTCGTATTTCAACGCAAACGGCATAAAGGGTCAAAGGGACGAAATCGCGGAATTCCTTCGCGATTATAACGTAGATATTTTTCTAGTGCAAGAGACATTCTTGAAACCTAATGTACGCGATCCCAGAATCGGAAATTACAATATTGTCCGCCACGACCGGTTAGCAAACCGTCTGGGAGGCACACTAATTTATTATAAACGGTCCTTGCACTGTTGCCCGCTCGACAGGCCGCTTGTACTAGTCTCAGCCTACCTCTCGGGGAATAGAACCCTACTTCAAAGCGACCTAGATACGCTTCTTAACTTTGGCCCATCCGTGATAATTGCAGGAGATCTAAACTGCAAACACGGCTCATGGGACACCAACAGCATCCCAAATAACAACGGAAAGCATCTCTTTAGGCTTATCCGATAACCTAAATTTTATTATAGTCGCTCCCGCGACTCCCACTAGCTATCCTACGGTGGACAACTACCAGCACGCGTCACCGAGTGTCCTAGACATAATGTTATTCAGGGAGGTCTCGCTCGACATCGAGTCGATAGAGACAATCCATGAACTAGACTCAGACCACAGGCCCGTCCTGTGTAAACTGGGCCAGAACGCCGGCGCGGTCCCTCCGACCAAATCCGTAGTGGACTGGCATCGTCTTGAGGTCAAACTCAAGGCCTTGGACCCCCAGGACTTAGTAGACTTACCCGAGACGATAGCTACGTTCGATGACGCAAATCGAGCGATAGCGAGTCTCCGCGAAACTATTACTTCCGCAGTCACAGACTCGGAACGGACGCCTTCAGCTAGAAGTCAAAGATCATGTATCGGAACACCGACACACAACGTGGGACACTCTCCTAGAGGACATCGAGCCATCGCACACCGCCTACTGGCGGTTGGCCCGCAGTCTGAAAGCAGACCCCCGCGAATCTCTACCGCCGTTAGTTCGACCTAATAGCGCTTCAGTAGCCCTAGATGACTCCGAAAAAGCCGAATGCCTTGCGGACAACCTAGAGCAGCAAATGTACGCCATCGCGCGAACACACCGATTCAGTCCACCTAACGGAGGTGGACCGCGTAATAGAGACTAGGGCCTTTCCACCGGAAGGCGAACCTTTAAATTCAGTGACCCCCGAAGAGGTCCAAGATATTATTAAAAATTTAAAACCAAAATCCGCCCCGGGCCCAGATAATATAAGTAATAAGATTCTCAAAGCTCTCCCTGGGCCGCTTATCTGTTTACTGGCGACCATTTTCAATACCCTTCTCTCCAGTTGCTCCTTTCCGGACGACTGGAAGCAAGCCACGGTTATCGGCATTCGCAAGCCGAATAAACCAGTAAATCAGCCCTCTAGCTATCGTCCCATCAGTCTCCTCAGTTGCCTGGGGAAGCTCTACGAGCGGCTCTTGTTAAACAGGCTCAAAGAGCACGTATTTTCCAACGGCCTTCTGCCGACGGAACAATTCGGCTTTCGAGCTAGACACTCTTGTCCCGATCAGTTATACCGCTTAACGGAGCACATCCTAAAAGGCCTTAACCACCCCAAGCACATTAGTACAGGGGCTCTCTTCTTCGATGTCGCAAAAGCATTCGACAAAGACTGGCACAACGGCTTGCTTTACAACCTGTACACACTCAAAGTGCCAGATAGGCTCGTACACACCATCCGGGCCTTTTTGTTGAACCGCTCTTTTCGATATCGAGTCGAGGGCACCCTCTCCACAAGCCGCCGCCTCACGGCCGGCGTACCACAAGGCTCCTGCCTCTCACCCTTACTATTTACGCTCTACACGAGCGACATACCTAGAGACCCCCACGTCAATCTCGCGCTTTTCGCGGATACGGACTTAGATACGATGGACCCACCGCCGGGGGTCCCGCCGGATAACACTACACCCACAGTTAGTGTAACAACAATCACACCAGTTCGCCCTCGCCTCCGAGCACGGCGAGACCCACACAACGCGTACACAAGGTACACCCGCGTTTCGGGGCGGTTCTCGCCGCTCCCAGCCACCGATTAGCTAAATGCACAGTCGACGACCGTCGGGGTCTCGGTCCGAACCGGCGACCTCGACGGCCCTTAGATGACACACCATAGTAGTTAAACGCACGCATGAGCACATGCGCGACCCTACCCATAGCGGAGGGTCCAAACCCGTGGGTTCTGGCTAGCCCACCGGTTCTGCGTCCGATGAAGCTTTAATAGTCTCGGGACTGAAAGCAAAAACATCAGTTAATACAAGATACAAGATACGGTGGTAGGGCCACGCAACACTGTCCGGGTTAGTATCACGATCTCACACAAGACCGGCGTAAATTAGAAGTGTAACACTGGTGCGTTTCGTTTGATGAGTGAGGTAGCCGGGACCCATTTTATTTAAAAACTGGAAACGGCGGTATTCACTTAACATCAGGTGAACCGTCCGCTTGGCAACATTTCACATTAAAAAAAAAAAAAAACCTGCGAAGCACAAGCGGACCCGGCACTTAGCTTTCGAATGTTGTATAGTTCACTATCTTCATACGCGCTGTCACTTATTGTTGTCTCGAATATATATTTATTAAAAATATAAATTTATAATTTAACAGTAGGTAGTCCGTCAAACCTTAGAACTTTTTAGGTGCAATAAAGCTTTGCATTCTGGGGACTAAAATCGAAAATCTCGCCCCAAATAGATAGGGCTTCGTTTGACCTTAATTTGCGATTCTGGTGTCTTAATAAAATATGTCTTAAGTATGACTATTATTTCGATAGACGTAATTTGTCCCTTTTAAGTAAAATAATGGTAAATCATCTTTACGCGGACGATGAAAAGCTACGTTTTTATTGTACATAAATAAAATTAAGCACTGCTATGCCAATTTTCATAATTCCATTAATTTCTCTTTGTGGAAACGGTAGAAAGTTTCGCTTTCGAGAAACATTAACAATAGCAAATGAACTGTTAGAAATCGTAACTATATTACATAGCTTTTGATTGTTTCGTAATTAATTATTTACCATGCTAATGTAAACAAAGGTACAATTTGAGAACAGTGATTTCGGGGAACGTATTTTTATTGCTCACTGGCTGACCCGGCAAACGTTATTTTGCTATATAAATGATTTCTAGGGAATTTGTGAATCTGAACACAGAAAAAGAATCTTCGGAACGCACGCATAAAATGTGTACAATTCCTTAATTCAAATATTGTACGTATTAATTATTATCGCTTTTATGGTTGTATGATTTCAGTAAATTTTTGGATTTAGAGATTTGGATAAGGTGTAAAGAAAAGATGCACTCACTTTCTCCAGATATATTTCTTTTACCACAATACTCGAACACAACTTTTATAGTTTTACAACTCAGACACAATTAGTATTCCAAAAATCGCGTAGCTCCGTCGTTAGCAGAAAGTCGACTCCCTGTCCACCGCCGTCGTAGGTGCAGCATATATATATATATATAGATTAGTAATAAAACCGTTTAAAAACTTTTAAGTTAAACGGTTTTATTTTCTGTTTTTTTTTTTTGTGCACTGAAAACTACAATATTGTATTGTCATCTAAATTAAATGTGTGTACCAAATTTCAGATCAATCTGACAACGGGAAGGTGTTTAAATTTCAATTTCTAATTTTGACCCAAATAAACAAATAAATTCCGTACGTGTCCAGCTAAAAAAACCGTTTAAAAAGAAATACAAATTTACTGGATTCTAATTATTTGGAGGGTGTGGGTTCGATCCCCACATCGGAAAAAAAATTGTGTGAAGAACATAGTGTTTTTATAGTGTCTGGGTGTTTATATATGTATAATATGTATTTATTTACAAAAGAGAACTATGTTTTAGTATGTTTATCACTTATCTAGTACCGATTGTACAAGCGTTGCTTAGTTTGGCACTAGAGAACGTTGTGTAAAAATGTGTTCTAAAATATTTATTTATTTTTTAATTTGATAGGTTGCGCGCGTAGCCCTGCCTACTGCACCCTGGTCCCCCGCTGCCTATTTCCAGGGTGGCAGTTGCCTCCCTTTAGCTCTGCTCGGCCTGCTTCCAGGTCTTCGCGGAATGCAAGGATGGCACCCCACGACCTTTCGCTGTCCGCCATAGCGTGAAACACGGCGGGCAGCGAGAGATCGTGCACCACGATAGCTCTCAGCTCTCGGCGCTGCCCCTGCCTAGCTGGGCACTCATCCAGTCACCGCGCACTGGCCGTTTCCTCGGCACATTCGTCACGTATACCGTTGTTGGCTTCCTCCCTGCCAAGTGGCACAGGTACTTCCCAAAACAGCCTCATTCAGCAACACCTCGTGTTAACCATACCGTCTTGCTGTCTTCTCTGGGTTCGATTAAGAGGGTAATAAGGGCCCCCAAAGCCCTCAAACCCTAAAATCCCCTTATGGTAACTTTCTTTAGGCCTTTTGGTTCACTGGTGATCAAGATGGGGGCCCCGATTACACTCTTAATTGCTGATGATGGCGAGTGCTAACGCTAGCTATGATGAACTCTGGTGCCTAGAAGCACTGGTGCGTTGCACGAGAGATCCTGGAGCCCCTTAAATGAACTAGGGCATCTGAGGGTATTTTAATAAGTATCTTGGATGATAATTACACGATAACTTAGCGCTATTCTATATCCCTGTGAATATAAGGCAGAACATAAGGTCCCGAGCCCAAAATTTACGGTATTTACGGGGTAAACACACATCTTATAAAGTCGAAAGAGTATAGGCGAAAAATCACTGAACAAAGACTAAGCATGAATGATTAGATGCCAATTAAAGTATCGTAATCTCTGCCTGAAATTCTACTCGACAATAAAAGATAAGCCATTCATTCATATCTTAATATAATAATTTTACCACGTCTCTTAAATATCATATCATACATTTTTTATTGTCGCAATATATTTATCTATAATTTCATAGAGTAACAACACAATTTATCTTGGCCAATATATAGTTGCCTTGTATTTCATACAACAGGATTTATATAACGATGTAACTCCTATTGTATAAAGATAGAAAAAAGTTATAATCGAGCGTTGATAACGCGGCACAAAATAATATTTTTCATATTAAACGCGGGAAAATTGGATTTCGTTGAAAAGGCCGGCTTTTGTTTTACACGTTAATAGCCTTTGTAAAGGGCAGGTGTCTTATATACTCATATGTGATATTTTCCTTACAAATAGGATGTTTTCATAGGCACGAAGTTTATAATTATATGTAAAGGTGAAAATGAATAATAATGTTCTGTGACGAGCAACCTTAAAATATCAGCCTATAAATAATTTCCAACGATATTCTGTGGTGGAGCCACACAGTTGCTTCTGTAGTTGAATAAATGAATAGGCTGGTCTGGGAAAGTACCACGGCCTCGGAGTGAACTGGAGTGACGTAGAAGTATTCAGTATTGATTGACGTAATTGGCATTTTTTAAAAGATGTCGACGCATCTGCAACCCCTTAGGTGCTCTTGATGTCCATGGGCAGTTGGAATTCACACAAAGAAGTAAACCGACCACTATACGATTTCAAACCACCGCGACGCTCAAATTTCTTCTAATTCTTTCTCAAATTTAATCTTACTCGTAACTTCGTTAGATGTACATGTTTTGATGTTCTAGATATTTTCTTACAAAAAAGTCAACACTTTTGCCAGTATATAGGTCGAAGACGATTAATAGGCATAAAATGAGGAGGGGGTAATTAAATTATGCAATTTCCTAACCGTACATTCCAAGAATTGCGGAAAGGACGGACACCTGAGAAACACTCGGGTTCGTTTACATAGGCCTATAAGTACAGTTATCAACGACAACTCGAAAATAACAAGCACTCAGAAAGTCACTTAACAAATCGATAAAGCCCGGAGATATGCCGTATCCTGGAGGCTTGGCCGCTTGGAAGCTGTCCTAAACCAAGACCTTCGAGGCATCAAACTGCACTCTGTTTTAAGGGCATTTCCACAAATGTTGTGGGTACAAACTTGAGCAGCTCGAATTGCCCAATTTACCCTGAAATCCGAACTGACTCTCGCTGAGAAGATTGTTTTATATGCATACTGTAATGTATATGAAATTAGAGAGAACACAAGGAAACGCGGCTAGTATCTGTAACTGTTTATTCACCAATGACAAAACATGTATGTCCATTTACCCGCCACCCATAAAATAAATCTTTACCTACTACCTTACATTATACTCCTCCACACCTACTCATTATCCTAGTATACTTAAATCTAATTAACTTACATTTTTAACTTACTATTTTACATTTTATTTTCTGTTCAACTTAATCTATAACAAGTTTTTTAAGCCTGCATTGTCTAATAGGACGTGTGCGAGGTTCTGAGGGCGGTACAACGTTTGGCAAGGCGTCCTGGTACGCCGGAGAACCCACGTTTTCGCTGACGGTCTCCCTTGCTAACTCCCGTTGGTTGCTGCCAATCTCCGAACCTTCTATTGCCCCTGGGTCGACATGAGTCACCGGCTGACCCGACTGAGCCAATTCTATATCCCGTTTTACCGTTGGGTCGTTGGTGGAATTTGTGCTACTATCCGAATCAAGATCATTGTAAGGACATGTCATAGATTTTCTTAAAGATCTCCTCTTTAATTGGTCGATATGCCTGTGAATTATTTCGCCACCCTTACCTCTTATTGTATAGTTGTTAGGACCCAAAGTATCTATTACTTGACCACTGCTCCACTTTTCCCCTTTTAAGTATTGCCTATACCAAACATCTTCTGAAGGATTCAACTTTCGGTCACCTCCTTTTGCTAATTCTTTCTGATGTTGTTGAACCTTATAGACCCTTTTCTCCCTATCCGGTTTTAAGATATCGAGTTTCGTGCGAAGCCGCCTACCTAACAGTAAAATAGCAGGGCTTTCGCCAGTGGTTGAATGTTCCGTGTTCCTATAATATAATAAAAACGTATGAAGTGCCCTATCCACATTTTGTCTTTCCTGGACCGCTTTCTTTATAACACGTTTCAAAGTCTTCACAGCGTTCTCAGCTAGACCGTTCGACGCGGGGTGATAAGGAGCCGTGAAAATATGATAGATGGCGTGATTGCAAATAAAGTTAGAGAATTCTGTACTTGAAAACGGCGGACCGTTATCCGTTACGATCTGCTTAGGTAGTCCCCAACGACTGAAAAGCTCCCTTAACTTATCTATTACTCCTGTGGCAGCCGTACTCGATACTTGATATATCTCAAGCCGTTTTGACGTCGCATCAACTACTACTAAATACGTCTTTCCAAAAATTGGCCCCATAAAATCTAAATGCAGCCTGGACCAAGGGCGATTGGGCAATTGCCACAAACGAGGCGCCTGCTTTGGCGGAGCATCCGCCTGAGCCGCGCATATCTCGCACTCCCGGCAAATACGCTCCACCGCCTCGTCTACACCGGCCCACCACACATAGCTGCGGGCTATAGACTTAGACTTGACAATCCCCATATGGGGTTCGTGAATCATGAGTAAAACTGCTTCTTTACAAGCCTCCGGGACTACTAATCTGTGCCCCCACATTACACAGCCTAATTCTTCATACAACTCCTTTCTTCGATTAAAAAAAGGTTGTAATCTTTTAATATCACATTCCCTAGGCCAACCGTCCCGAATATAGCTAATCACCTTCGAGAGAATCGGATCCCGAGCCGTTTGATTTTTAATTACATTATAGTCTAAACACAAAGCTTGCTGAGCGAAATGTAAATAAGTTTGCTCTGGCGCCGTACGAATCAACGTACTAGACGCCAGCGGTAAACGCGACAGACCGTCCGCTCCATTCATCTCCGTACGTATGTACTGAATATCAAACGAATAAGCCGCTAAAATAATTGCCCACCGCTGCATGCGACTCGCTACCATAGTAGGTATACCAGTATTTGGCCCAAAAATTGACACTAGCGGTTTATGGTCGGTACGCAATGTTAAAATGCCGACCGTATAAGTATTGATGAAACTTATTTACGGCAAATATAATCGCCAACGCCTCGCGGTGTATCTGCGAGTAGTTTTTCTCTGCGTCGTTGAGCGTGCGTGACGCGTAAGCCACGGGGCGCTCACGACTGCCGTCGTCGCTCGGCTGCGATAGCACGGCTCCTATTCCCTTTGCGCTCGCATCACACGTCACTATCGCTGGCCGCTGGGGATCGTAGTGGGCTAATATTTCCGCGCTAACTAATAACGTTTTCACTTCTGTGAATGTCCGCTCACATTCCTTAGACCATAACCAAAATCGACCTTTCTTTAATAACTGGTATAATGGTACTAACTTACTACTCATATTTTTAATGAATTTTGCGTAAAAATTTACTAAACCTAAAAATGATCTCAATTCCGTTACGTTACAAGGCCTAGGCAGTTTAGAAATTGCTTCTATTTTCTTCGGGTCTGTTTTTACTCCGTCCTTACTAAGTACATACCCCAAAAACGGCACTTCGTTTACGAGGAATACACATTTATGACTTTTTAATTTCAACCCGTTCGTATGTAATCTGCTAAAAAAACTGTTCTTACCGCTTGTATGTGTTCTAATTTACTCTTCCCGCCTATTATGACATCATCCAAAAATACCTCAACATTAGGAATGTCTTTTAATAAATTAAACATAATGCGCTGAAATATACCGGCGCTCGATGATAGTCCGTATACTAGCCTATTGTATTGAAATAATCCGCGGTGTGTATTTACTACCGTAAACTTTTTTGTATCGTCTAACTCTATCTGGTTATAGGCTTGAGATAGATCAATCTTCGAGAAATATTTCGACCCACTCAATCTCACAATTAAGTCCTCAATTCTGGGTAAAGGGTAGCGATCAACTAACAAAACCGGATTAATCGTGGATTTATAGTCAGCACAAATTCTCAACGAACCATCGGCTTTATTTACCGGTACCAGCGGCGAGGCCAGTCGGAGCTGTCAACTGGCTCGATGACGCCGTCGCGCAGCAGCGCATCGAGCTCGGCGTCGACGCGTTCGCGCAGCGCATACGGTATAGGTCTCGCGCGATGAAACACCGGTGCCGCCCCCTCGCGGACTCTTAACGTCGCCTTGCCTCCCGTGTACCGTCCCAGCCCTCCATTAAATAATTCTTTATATCTGGAAAACAATTGTTTTAACTGATTTATTTATATTAATTCTGATAACCACTGTCTACCTAACAGAGAAGTAGTCCCTCCTCTTACCACAAACAACTCTAATCTTTTTTTTTCTCCACCGTAACAGACTTCCGGTGTTATTAATCCTAACGGTCTAAGCGACGAACCGTCGTAGAACTTTAAATTAACATTTGTGTTACCCAACTTAATGTTATTGAAATATCGTTTATAAGTTTGATCACTTATGCACGATACGGCCGTTCCCGTATCAACCTCCATATCGATAATTTCATTTTCGATTGACACTGGCAAACTTACCGCCTTATAGTCACTTAAACAAAGGTGATGAAACTTCTCAATGTGTTCTCCGTCTTCATCACCGCTGACCTCATGCTCTGCCTCCGCCTGATGCAAAGTGGCTTTACGAACTCCCGCCTGGCCTTGTCCCGGGCACACGCGCCGTAGGTGACCCGTGCGCTTGCACCTGCTACACACGTAGTCCCGGAACCGACAAGCCTCATAGTTGTGGCCAGTCCCTCCACATCCGCTGCAGTTATAACTACGAATGGCATTGGTACTCCGGACAGCTGATACCGGCCGACTACCTCGCAGCTGGCGGTCTCCGCGAACTGCACCACCTGCGTGTCCGCTTCCCACCATCGCCGTTCTCTGCCACCCGACATTCCCGATTCCCAGCGAGTGTACCCCCGCTCTGTCTTCGGTTTTTGTTGATCCGCTCGCATCCACCGCCGCTGCGTCCCGCTCCGCGGCCTCCAACGAGCTGGCTATTTTTACTGCATTGGTGAAACTTAATGTGTCGTATTCCGCAAACAACCTCTGCCGGATAACATCGCTCCTTAATCCGCAAACAAACTGATCCCGCAGATTTTCATTAAGGGTGACGCCCAGCTTACAGTGGCGTGTTAACCTTTTCAACTCTGCCACGTAACCTGCTATATTTTCGTTTGCAGCTTGTCTCCCCTGTCTAAAGCGAAACCTCTCTGCCAACGGTGAGGGTGCCGGTTGTAAATGACTTTGTAAAAGACTAATGGCGGAGTCGTATTTTAATTCCGACAGTTTCACGGGGCTAGCCAAATTCACAAGCAACTCGTACGCTTCATCGCCCATTCCCGCTATCAGTGTGGGTAACTTGAGATCATTATTTACATTATTCGCCGTAAAATACATTTCAAGTCTATCCACATACGACGACCACACCCCAGTTTTCACATCGAACTCGTTCACCTTTCCGATCGACATTGTACTCTGATGCTATTGTAAACTTGCAACGAATAATTATTTACAATAAGAAAAATAGTTTTTATCCTCGTCGCCAATGTAATGTATATGAAATTAGAGAGAATACAAGGAAACGCGGCTAGTACTGTTTATTCACCAATGACAAAACATCTATGTCCATTTACCCGCCACCCATAAAATAAATCTTTACCTACATTATACATACTATAAGGCATATCTTTACTGTGGTAGGGTCATGCAGCAACTTCTGCCGTTGCTCGAATGGGCAGGCTCACCCGGCGAAGTACTACGGCCTCACAGAAGACCGGCGTGAATTGAAAGTATTACACCTTCGTATTTCGTCCAGAGTAGTCATGTCGTCGACCTTGACAAATGGGAGCAGAGCTCAAAGTTGCTGAAACAGTGCATATCATTCTTGCGCTTGCGGCGCTTGGCCTAAATCCTCAAGTCCAAGCTCAGAAAGCTGGTTATCAAAAACATAGTATATATAAATATAGTATATATATAAAATAAAACTGGATAAAAATACTGGAAATCTCAAGGGCGGCGGGCTCACAGACAACATAACCTATAAATGTTTTTATTTTTCAGAAGAAGCGCTAATAAATTCACGTCGATATCATTTAGGGTATATTAGCAATTTGTGTCCTCAAAAAATTTTTGGTTTATACACGGCGGAATCGGTTCTGTGACATTACCACCACAAGCCGTGATAGCTCAGTGTCCGGGCGCTCGCCTTTAATTCAATATACTCGAGCAACCTGAGTTCGATCCCCGGTGCCGGCACCAATGAAATTGTAAATTTTAAGTGCTGAATTATCACGTACTTAGCGGTGAAGGAAAACATCGTGAGGAAACCTGCATATTTTCGAAATAATAACAAAAAAAAATATTTCGAAGATATGTCAAGTCCACCAATCCGCAGTGGGGCCGCGTGGTGGACTATGCCCTGATATCCTCTGTATAGAGGAGGCCTTTGCCCAGCAGTGGGACATGTATAGGCTGATACTTTACTTTTTTTACTACTTTACCACCACAATTGTGGAAGGAAATGTGAGTGAACCATCATGTTCAATAGGTTAATATGTGTATACTAGCTGGTGCCCGAGACTTCGTCTGCGCAGTATTATTATTCCTAGTAGCTTATTTTCATCCTAAGGTCTTTCTTTATACCAAAATTCATCAAAATTGGTTCTGCGGTTTATTCGTAAAAGCGTAACAGACAGACATAGTTTGAAAGACTTGTATCTTTATAAATTGTAGCCTATGTATTATTTTGATGTACTTTTATTGTATATGTAGGTATAGTTTGATAAAAATCCATTTCGTTGTTTTTGCTTGTAAGACTAACAAAAACCCATACATCCATACGTCCAAAGTTTCGCGTTTATAATATTACTAGATGCTGCCCGCGACTACGTCTGCGTAGAATACGCTGAAGGCGTAACATTCAGACAGAAATACAGATATACATAAAAATATGTATATAAATTATAGCCTATGTCTTATTCTGATGTATAAGCTATGTTATTGTAAAGTTTCATTTAAATCCATTCAGTAGTATTTGCGTGAAAGAGTAACAAACATCCATCCATACATACAAACTTTCGCGTTTATAATATTAGTAAGGATATAGTAAGGATATAATCTTATAATGAAGATATCAACTAAACATAACAAATTCCACTTTATAGCAACTGACGGACATTGAACAGTACACTGAAGGAATTTCCTTTCATTTAATAACCTGAAAAACGCTATTATGTTAATGCTATGCAAAGGCCCTTACACAATAGAACGATTATTTTAACACGTGGTCTATTAAAGCTGCGAAAGAACCTCTGTTATCAAGGAGTTTGATGTTATTAATAAAAATCACTGACACGTGCATCAAACTATTACTAATAGTCAATTTACACCATTAAATTTTACCTAATTAGCGGACCTTGAGGACTGTATTCTATATTCTTCCAAACTAAATAGTATGTAGTTTGCAGTACTATTTTTTTCAATATTAGGTGGTTACTTTATTATTATTATCATTAGAAATTACATACGCGGAACATCGCATTTAAAATATTTTAACATGGATGAATAATTAAAACTTTAAGAATAAGCTATCAGATTATTCTTAAAGTTCTCTGAGGTACTCTGACTGTTTTGTCACTGTTAAATAAAAGGACAATTACCGACTAAGTGTACGCCTGCCTTAACGTTCTCGAAGCGAGGAACAAAGCTTGTCCACTTATTCCTAAGTATAGCAAACAAAGCTCCCTAAGTGGACGCTTTATAAAGCGCCGTTGAAGTGTTTTAATGGCGAGACATTAATTCTATTTTTTTGCCTTCATGACCAATTATCTCGGTGAATTTTTGGGGAATCTTATTTAGGAGTTTTAATTTAATTTGTCATTCTCAATTAAACTTCGCTTTGTGTACTGCGCACCACTCCGAACTTGGAGATCTTGATCCATATTATTGCATGATAATAATAATCCTCAAAAAATTACGCCGATTAGCCAAATAATGGTTCAAATCAAGCCATTAACGTAAGATAATTCTGTTTTATTCTGTAATTATTGTACTACTACGCATTGTTGTTATTTTTCCAGTTAGATGTGAATTTAAAATGCTTTTGTTCAGTTGGGTATTTTCTACCTTCTTTTGTTTCTTTCTTCGACGCATAGTAAATTCAAGTTTTTAACGAGGATTTCTAGAGTAACATTTTGTAAATAAAACAAAGAAATGTAATTTAATTTATTAGTGAAATCACTATTGAAACGATATACAATACTAAAGAGAGTCTGACAATCGCGAATCTGATAGACGTTTTAGGTGTTGTAGGTGAACATTGAAAAATGAATTAAAATTTTACGTATTATTAACAAACGGCCTTAAATGTCATGATGGCTATGACTCAATGCCACACTTGCTAATGCCCAATTCCCATGCATTTTTGTTTGACCCAGACTGTTCGGATCTGGATATTTATTTCAAATAAGTGACGTCAGGCTGGCGGGCTGTCGCAAAAAATATAGATCACAATGATTCACATGATTTACCCACTCTACCTAGGATGTACAAGGGAAGAAAAAGAAGAAGAGAATGACAGAGGCAAAACAGTTTTCGCCACACATCTCTTCTTCTATTCTTAGTCCGACACTCTTGGCAGAGTGGTCGTGGCTTTCGATGGACAGGGTTCCATTTTGTCGTTGCTGCTCGCTTCCAAGGCAGCCGCATGTCTAGCGATGTTCCTCCATTGGAGGCGGCTGTTAGCATTGCGAGCACATTGTACTGCGTTTGCTTTCGTAGTACTGATGATGAGCCACTCATCTATCAACTTCCGAACACATAATAGTATAACATATTAAATTTCAGAGAAATCCTTGTAATTTATCTACATAAATTACAAGGATTTCTCTCAAATTTAATGTAGGAATGGGTTTTATGCTACAGATCTAGAAATACAATGATCTAAATGAAATATACTTGATAGTCACCAAAATTTACTTCTTCGATAATTTTATTTTTATCTTTGTCAGTACTTAGATAATTATCGCTGATTGTATTTTGTTTTTTTGATAATTTAGCCACTATATATAATGTATGTATTAATCAATGAAGGGTATTTTCATGGTGCTTTAGTAAAATTTGAATTAACCATTTGTACAATATTTTTGATATTAGCGAATAATTTGGTTAGCCGCCAAGAACGTGATTCTTAGTGTGGTTCTAAGTTTGAGTATGAATATTTTCTGCTAATTACATAGGAATTTGATTATGTAATACAACGGCAATGCAAATATTGAATTTTATTACTACATATAATTGTGTCTGAAATAATGTACACAGTGGGTATAGGATTCATTTTTTGTTGAAAATACTTTTTACTAACTTAATACTATTTATAATAATACAAAAATATCTGGTTTTAATCTTTGTCATTCAAAGTTTAATCTAGCATATCGATAATCGCCATTAAGATTAACTGGACAACATACCGTGCCAAATGCAATTTATCAGTACAATAAAAGGAAATAACAATTCGAGGGACTGTTTCATTTATTAATATTTTCAAATTCATTCCACACATTTGTTATACGTCTGTATCCAACTCTTAGTTTGAATTTATTAATAATGGATGATATTTAAACATCACTAGAGTTTAAGGAAGTTTTGAAATAATATGTAACTTTGAGATTTTTTATATATTATTATTATCGGTTTCAGCTCATCACTGAAGTAATTAATCTAAAATTATTTTCCTTCTCGTTACTTTCTAAAACGAAGTATTACAAATACGAAGTTTAGTTGTATCGTCTGACTCTCTCTGAAAAGGAGCCTAAATAAACATTTCTTATTCGAGGCAGCCTTAACGTTCTTGGTGGGTCCAGACTTTCAATTATCATAACATTATTTTCTTCACCTCTTCTTTTGCCACAATAAAAACAGACTATACCAATTATAGCAATCGTTACAAAAGAACATATTGCTATTAAAGAAATTGTCCAGGGGTTCCAAAAGTTTGAATTTGGTGAGATAGCCGGTGCGTTAGTTGTGTTTTCAAAATGTGTCGTATAATACCCATCATCGTTTCCAGATCCTTCACTAACATTGTCCTCTTCGTCTCTGGCTAAATTATATATTTCTAATGTTCTTTGAATGTTTTCTATAAACATATATTCCAATTCATCCAATCTGTTTGTATTATCTAGCATTTTATTATTCTTATAAGAGTCATTTGTAATTTCATTTATAACGTATTTGAATGATTCCACTAAAACAATTTCGTCGTGTTGACTACGTCCCTGAAATTTAAGCTGAAAATAGGATTTTTTTAAATATCTGAACAAGTGTTTCAATGCACAAAAGGTAAAATAATTTATTAAGGCAAGTTTTTTATTTGAAATAAAAATATACTTGTGCTTTAAATTTAATATAACTACGCAGAAGTTTTTGCTCTACCACAGCTTTTTGAGAGGTCTGGTATAACAGAAGATAGATTTAAAACTTTGCATTTCATAGTCATCATATGAAATGCAAAAGTTTAAAATATCACCTCGGTGCCACAGGGTATCGAAGTCCATGTACGGTGGTTATCTTTAGATCTGATGAACCGTGACTAAAATAGGTTATTTTAATATGTTGATTTAAAGTAATTTTACATATTTGATATTTTTGTATTAATTCACGTACTTACATATCCAATGAAATTTTTGCTTATCGGGATTTGCAATATATTCCATCCAGGTGAAAAGTTCGCACTGTATTTATCATAGCTGTAGGTTAAAACTGGAAAATTATACTCATCTTGCACAGTAATTTTTAAACCACTAGTAAAAGTTCTTAATTGAAGGTACACATTTACTTTCAAAATACTTTCCGGGAAAAAAATTATTGTAAATGATGAAGCACAACTATTGTCCAGCGCAATTATTGCATTTGAGCTTTTCGTTTTGGAAGAAAGAATTTTCGAATTGGCGTATTGTAATAAATGCCACGCCGTTGCATTTTGGCACGATCTGTTATCAAAGCACCTATTAAAATCATCTCCAAATGAGTAATCAATACCAATAATTTCTTGCGATACCACTGATGTAATTATAAATGTAAATATGAACAAATTTAACATTTAGTATTCCGGGAAAAGGACTTGACGAAAATACGCGATATACTGACACTATGATATAAAATTACTTCAAATGAATTAGCTGAAAATTTATGACCGTGATAAAAAGTGTACTTATATTTTTTGAACCTAGAATAGTTAATAACTTTGAATGTCTTACTTTTATCAGCAAATTGATATGATTGTTACAAGACAGACTTAATAATGCATTTTTCTTGAATACCTACCAGCAAATGTTTTAAAGATTTTTATTTTCTGTGACTTTTTAAGTTTCTGTCCATAGAAGTGAGTTAGTTGAAAAAGGCAAGAGAATCATCACCCGTAGAAATCGTGGTTTAACCAGATTCCACGAACTTGATACGGCCCTAAGCGTTGGGTAGAGTCGCGCATGTGCTGATGCGTGCATTAAATAGGCCATCGAGGTTCAATATGGACCGTGAACCCCACGGTCAATGCCTGTATTAATCGTTGGCTGGAGTCCTAGTGTTAGTTCCGTCGTGCTCGTAGATGAGAACGAATTAATCGGTCATGTGTGATAGTGTTAAACGCGAACGATTTATGTCATTTATTCGCACAAAAAATTACAGAGCGAGTGGTACCAAAAATGTTTAAATTTACAACATATTATACATCTACAAGGTTACGGTTTGAATTGAATGTAAACCCTTCCTTTTCTTTCGTATCACGAAATGTGCTTTGAGATGATGTATTTCTGAAATTTCAGTCCCCATTCTCGAAAAATGATTTAAATGATTGAGTCGATTTTCAAACAGGTACAGTGTACAACTGTGGTATCATATATGTGAATATCACTACATAGTATAAAACAATGTTGTCCCGCTGGCCGGCGGTCCCTATGTATGCTTAGATCTTTAAAACTACGCAACGGATCTTGATGCGGTTTTTTTCATTATAGATCCGTGCGCAGCCGCTTGTTATATATAAGTCAACTGTGGCAATATTTGGTATTTAATTAATGTAGCAGGACTGCTGCTACTTTCCAAATCATCTGCACTTTCCAAGTAGCGCGGATCTACATTACGTATAGTATACCTTACCCTTTTGTTATGTAGATTTTGATCATGAATGGTTGAGCACTGAAGGCACAACCAAATTACGGTTGAAAAACTGAAACATTCTGTTTCTCAGGTCTACCACTTTTACTGCTAAGTATCTAGATAAGATAGAAAATTGAATCTCATTCTTAAAAAAATATTCTCTATATTTGATTAACTTTAGAATATAGTGATATACAATATCATTATTATACGATCATTCGTATGCTTCCAATCACTACATAATATGATTATTAACCATAGATAGATTTACACGGGTATATACGTTATAGCTTTGGGTAGAAGCAAAGTTATTAATAAGAGCTTATATAGAAAGTAATTTATCAAAAATGCCATCAAAGAAGAAATAAAATTTTCGGCTTCAAATTTGCGATTTTATTGTTATTCTTCGATCTTAATTATGCCTTTTTCGTCAATATCTTCTTCATCAAAATCTTCTTCAAAATGAACATCAAATTCTTCTTCACCTGAACCGAAATCACCACTTCCTTCGTCATTGAATAAAAGGTCTGAGAGTTCATGTATATTTTCTATAAGTGCATCGGATTCATCAACTTCGAAGAATTTCAAGGCGTCACTTTTTATGTGGCTCGTAATGTATCGAAAAGAGTCAACTAAAACAATCTCTTTATTTCGGCTGCGTCCTACAAGATTAATCTAGAAAGATAAAAGAAATGAAATTTACAAGTATTCTCATGGTATTATTAGCAATCCGTGAAGAAAAAGAAAATCATTTAAGGAATCATGTGTTGTTTATACCTACGATGGAATTTGGTAATTTCTTATTTCATTTTTAGTTTTTATTATTTTATCACAGCAATACTTCGAATGTCATTCTTATTTATCAAGTAATTTTTGCAAACATACGCGTTTACGTTTTTAAAACATTGCTAATTTTTATTTTATTTTTAAAACATTATATAACTAAGGAGATTTGATTATCATTTTAACTAATTTCTAATGAAAATTTTAATATCAGAATAATTTTTACTTTCAAAACGTACCTAAAATTAAAATTTTGCACAGAGATAAATCATCATTTCAATGATACTTACGTAACCGGTTACACTTGTGTTGATTGCTATCGATAGAGTAGTCCATCCGGGTTTGTAGCCTATACTAGTTCTGTTATACGAATAAGATATTATCGGTACACTACTTTCATCGAATACGGTCGCTGTCAATCCGCTGTCCTCACCAAACGCTTCAAGAAACACATTCAATTCCAGAATGCTGTTACGGAGGAATACCATTGAGAATGACGACATGCAGCTTTCTCTCCTAGATCTAATCCCTCTCTGACTTTTTTGGAACGGCGAGGTGATTTTTAAGCTTGAGTAATCCGTCAGAACCCAGTTCTCATCGACGGCACACGTTTTGTTGTTAAAGGTCTTCTCGAAGTCGACGTCAAAAGTGTAGCTGACGCCAATCAAGTCCTGAGATACCACGGTAGAGAGCATGACTCCGATGAGCGCGAATCCCAACATGTCATATTTCAACAAGTGGTTCTTTTGAAGGCGCACCAAGTACTGTCTCCAGCAAAAGAAGTTCCATATTATATTGATAAATAATCGTAGTGCATACAATATAACAATTGACGGAGGAACATGTCAATGTTTAATTGAAATTTTATCAGTAAACAATAATAGTGTTGGAAACAATTATCGCTTTTTTTATTAATATGCGTGTTACTCTAATGTACATTTTCGTATCTCCGCATCAATTCACTCGAAATATTGATGAGATTACTGTTAGAACATGTTAGTCGCATTTCCAAATTTTTCCACTTTTTTGAATTTTTAAATATTGCGTGAATGCAGAGCCTACTATAAAAAGTAAAATTAATCAAACATTCATATGCGTTTCTCACATTGACAAATAATATTTTTTATACCCAAAGATTTTTTTAAAGTATTTCTAATTTATCAGAAGCTAATGTAATTTTTTTTCTTTTACTTATGTATAAAATTTGCATGCATTTCTCTCTGTCTTGTTAATATTTACCTAGTACTTTTACTAGCAAGCCGTCGTTGAGATGTCGTTCTTGCGATAGTTAGGTAGTGGAATCAATTCCATTTGCCATGAACTGTATACTGAAATTCGATACCACGACCTTTCATTAAAAATTTAAAAAGTTTAAAAATTATTATCACAAAATAATTTTCTTTACGTACGCCAATACTATGTGAATATAACTTATTTTCAGATTTTATATGGACTGATATATTCGGCGTCCCTTTATCACTGTTAACAAGGGCTCCTCAGAGAAATAAATAAATATAATTAATCATTAATAGATCCATCCCAACCAACGCCTGCTGTATTTTGAAGGCTCACAGAGTGGTGTTCTCAGGGGGACCACTTGCCAATGGCGCATTTGCTGCGTTTTTGTGTAAAAATAAGCGTTTTTAGTGCTTTATTGATCTCCATGTTCTATCACTTTGTTTTGTGACGTTTAAATTGGGCGATCCCTTTCAAGGCCACAGATATTTATATTAAGAATCCTAGCCCCTACGCTATTGAGCTTTCCAATCGTAATTTTTTCATTTCTAATTGATATAAGAACAGGAAATGGAAAATAATCAAGGATGTCTAGTCCACAGTTCTTGGTTGCAGACATGGAAATAGGATTTGATAACGCATTGTATTTAGTTCGCTGCTGATACCGTTACAAGTTTATACGAAGGCTATTTAGATCTTTGCTTGATTACAAGATAAATTAAGTGTTAATTAAATTATATAATTATGTCAATTTAGACTTGCAACCTTTTTGTCATTGCAGTGATAAAAATGCCAGAAATAGAATTTTTGAGTCAGAAAGATAACAAACTACTACACCTAGAGAAATTTACAGTCTGGTACTATACAAATCTATGGAAAAATTGCGATATGCTCAACTTTTTATACAACGTAAGTGTCTTAATTAATAATTATAAAAGCTCATCTAATCAATCTAGAAATAACGAAGGAATACGCAAAAACTATAGGCATGAAATACGTAACAAAAAAAATTTAACCTGAATATTATAATCTATATTTTAATACGTGAAGCAAAAACTTTGCACCCTTTTTTGCATCAATAGATAGATAAAAATGTAAACAACTTAAACCTGAATAATAATAATCTATATATTAATTATGTTTACTCGTATATAGAGAAGGAGTGCAGGAGGAGGCGTGTTTTTGTTTTAAAAATTATGCATAATTTTCACATTAAATACATATACAATGCCATATATAATTAATTATGGTTGAATTTCGACTACTAGTAATAATAAAAAGGTGTAGAGGAGTAATGACCCCAGTGTACGATGGGGTCATCACCGGTGTAAAAGTTAAAGTGTTAAAACTTTTGCGTCGGCGCAATCAGTCAACGTCTTGCCAAGAGTTGTTTGCACCGTGCCTCGGCAAAAGTAAGGGTGCATACACTCGCCTGTGCGTATCGTCACACTATTGAAAACGGTGCGGGTCTGGGGGCGTCTCCCGTTAAATGACTTCCTAAACAATAATGGACGATGGACACTCAAGGAATGCGCATAGGGCTGCTGCGGGAGGGGGGGGGGGGGGGGGGGGGCGCTAGGGCGCGTCTAGACGTGGTAACACGTAGGATGCCAGCAGAGCGCGGGGCACTGCACGACCACGAAGCTGTACGTCGCATCCATCATCTCCACCAGTTTGCAGTTCGGCACCCGCCGCTGGTGGATACGCCGCGCCACTTGCGCTGGATGAATGATATGAATCATATTCGAACGCAGCGCAAAGCTAAACAGATGAACGTATACTTCTTTTATGTCATAAGATGGCAAGCGAGCTGGCAGCTCACCTGATGGTAAGTGAAAACTGCCGCCCATACACTTGCTACACACATAGTGTTGCACAGGCGTTGTCACCATTTTATGAAGTGGGCCCCGGCTACCTCACTCACCTGACAAAACGCAGAAGCATAATACTTCTACTCCATGCCGGTCTTCTGTGAGGTCGAGGTACTTCCCAGAACGGCAGGTCCGTTCCCATTCGTGTATCAGGGAACCGATGCGTGGTACCGGTCCAACACAACTCTACGCCGTAGTCGGGTAAAAAGTAAATAATGCCATCTTGTGTCGTGAAATTGTGTAAAAACCGAACAGGTTCCCAGAAAAAGCGTCAAGGGATAACATATGACAGGTAAGACACTAATTTAGCTGGTTGAATTATTAATATTTTTCACATTTTAAATATATTACTATCGGAATATAAATACTTAACAGATGTATAAGTTGTTGACAGGAAATTAATGGATAATTTTCTCAAGAGTTTGGGTGATTCATTTTATAGTGTTATTTTTAATGTTATAATATGCAAGCATTGATTAAGATTATTTTTATATATTTTTTACACCAAATCAATCATGGAATAAGGCTCCTTCCATCTTTAGCGTTAAGCCATTAAATGTAATTTATAACGGTTTATTTATTTTTTTGGTTTGATTGAGATGTCAAAAAGTTGTTATTGATTGTCAAGATTCAATTGGTAACCAAGCATCATGTTTCATATTTAATAGTGTTTCATTGCAGCATTTTTATTGTCATTCATACAAAAGAAATATTTAATTGTAAATTTTAAATAATTCAAGAGGACTTCTGTTACCGTTTTACTACAATCAATGAATAAATTGGAAAAAAATAAATAAAATATACTTATATATATACTAAATATACTAATACATAGTATAATTCAAATCACACATAGACACACATATATAGTATGATGCATCATTTTCGATATTCCTGGTGCGGAGTTCTGTTATTTTACTTGTCCGCTCCTGTCACTCCTTGAGACATCGTTTGGTCCAACAACAATGGATTTGTCGCAATTAGCAGATGCGTTATGTAACGATAATTATATTATACAAGCATCAAGTAGGTACTAGCAATAGTTTTTGGTCAAACAAGAATAAAAATGTAAAAAGGCTTGGTATTGTATTAGTTATCAGCTTTGGAACCAAAGTAACTTGATGTAGAACTAGAGTTCGAATTTATTTGATCACGTCCATATAGACATAATAGGTCAATCTGAGATTCTCTTCATGATCAACGGATTTATGGGTTGGCCGAAAGCGTTTCCCATCAAAGAAATTAAGGCAGAAACGACAGTTTAATTAATGTATAATGGGATGGATAGCAATTTTCGGTTGCTACCAATAGTCACGCGCGATAAGGTTGACAATTTGGGATAGGTTTGTTTGCCAAACTGATGAAGTTGTATAAACAAAATCTGAGCAAATCCGTATTAGAGTAATGCTGTCGAAAGATGGCACAGACCATTAAAAATAATCTTAACAGCCTGACTATCCTACGAGATGAAAGTGTGAGAGCAGCCGAATTGACATTCGCTAAAATTGTAAACGTATGGTTTTAGTTTATGTAGTAGACTGACTTATCAACAGCAACATTCTATCATTACTGATTGATTTTATATACGTTCCAGAACTAAGAAAAATGTTGAATAGAGTAAAGTATTAAGCGAAGTTCATAAAAATTTAAACCTCGATTACAACGGGCCATTTAATGTGTTAAGTGGAAGATTGAAGATTTAATAAATTCAAACTGTTAACCGCAAAGATAAAATTGCAATAGATAGGCTCCCATATGTTGGGAGGTAGACGCGAAGGATCCAATTCTGATTCAAAATAACTAGAAGAAGTGTTCAAACCTCTAATTACGACAGCAAAATGGCAACATCTGTTACGAAATTTGAAATGTTATGCATTTTTTCCTTATAAGTAGCCGTGTGAATCATTTAGAAGATTTCCAATCATTTTTATCTAGGTGACCGAGCTTCCACCACGTGTTATTTTTGTGTAAAATCATGTACTCGATAAGGTTATTTGCATTCGGATAAATTTATAAAGCGCCATCTCACAAAGTTCTAAGGTATCAATAGGCTAGCATCCAATAACAACAACGCAGGTACCTCAAAAATTTACAAGATGGCGCTATATATTATATTATATTTTCACAATGAAAGTGACAACTCGTGAATGAATGTTTTTTTCTGGAAAGACGCCTGTTTATATAAATATACACATTTTGCTCGTGTTCTAAGAAAAGCCTTCGTAAATTAACTAATTCTATTATTCTGATCGTTCTTTTCTCAACTTTAAACTATCGAAATTCTGCATTATATTAAAAAAAAAATTATTAAATGTATTCAAAAGTTTCGTCGCGGGGTCAGATACTTTTAATTTATCGAAATAACACTAGTACACGATTTAAAATAAATCCCTCTATCATTTGAACTGTGGTAGGACCACGCAACAGTGTTCACTGTTACACGAATGGGCAGGTCAGTCCAGGTTAGTACCACGACCTCACAGAACGGCGTGAAGTAGAAGTAGGTATTACAATTCTTCGTTTGGTTTGGTGAGTGAGGTAGCCGGGGCCCACTTTATTAAAAGGTGACAACGCATCTGCAAATGGGTTTTGCAAATGTCCATGGGTGGCGGTTATAACTTAACATCAGGTGAACCGCCAGCTCGTTTACCACTTTATAACATAAAAAAAAGAACTAATTAATGGAAGAAGGAATAATGATAATGCATACTTCAACGAATGCAACGGGCAACTGTTGCTAAGCACGAATGCACTACCCTTCGGTGAACGCTAGCTTGTATAGCTTGATAGAGGGGACTTAGAGACTCGCTCTGTGGCTTGATCGTTGCAACTTCAACGAGCCATTAGTATGGACTCATGATTCCTAAAGCCCGTACTCATAGCCAGGATGTAACATGGATAAATATTGATTTTTATAATATCTTTATCTACGTTTTTAGCTTATAAATTTTATGAAATGATATGCGTATTTCAACTATAGGTTTATTGCATCTTCCACAATTTCTCTTTACGGCCAGGTTGACTGGTGTAGAATGTCAATTGATGGCATACGGCCGGCACTTTATGGGCTCTATTTGAAGCGTATATTTATTTATTAATTATTTAAAGCAAATGTAAATAATGAAAAGAAAAAAAAAGGATAGTTATAAAATTTAGTATAGACGAATGTTTGCCTGGAAAATGTCAGACACCATTCTGCTTAGCGTAATTTCTAGTATCAATAAAATATCAGTAAACTGTAGGTGCAAGTACATTTGTTATTCTCTAACAAGTCTACATCACAGCCAACAAGTACTACTTCATCGTCAGTTCTTTGATAATAGCATTAACTTCATTAGGTGTGCCTTTCACACAACCGGTGGCTTTCATTTCACTATTTGAAACTTCACTTTTTTTAATAAACAATTTTTCTATTTGGTTATCAGAAATAAAGAGGATTGTATCTATGTCAGTTGAAATATCTATATCACTTTCTGTATCAAGTGTTAAGTATGAGTTGATGTTACATATGTATGGTACATTCAATACATATGCTTTGGTTCTAACAAGTAAATAACATGTTTGATTATAGCTGTACCATTTTACCACCAAAGTGATAGAGATTCTAGATGGCTTCATCTTATCCTTTAAAGGAGCAATTCTTGTGTGTATATATATATATATATATATATATATATATATATAAGCGGAACGGCTCCAGCGATTTTCATGTAATTTAGTATGTGCGTAGATTCGGGGGCGAAAAATCGACCTAGCTAGGTTTCATTTTAAGAAAATGTCCTTTTATCCCTGTTTTCAGGGAATGAAAAATATCATTCGAATATTACAGTAAATTTCGCGGCAAAAAAAAAAGTTATAATTGCTCGGTCGGTAATCGGACGGCCCCAAAACAGACGGCCACGGTTCGTATCACGATCATTTACACACTTATTTTTCTATACCAGATCATTGCTTTCTTTATTTTTTATTTTTTGTCGATCCAGATGATTTTGTTTCTTTTCCCTTTTTTTAAAGTTCTTTCTTTTGTGATTTTGTTTGTTCATATTTTCTTATTATTATCTACGTTGGTAAGATCGAAAAATATTATGTATATTTCATTACTCAGTAATTTGTATCTAAATGTAATTTCCAAAATACGCGATTACCAAAAAAAACCAAACCGAGCAAAGCTCGGTCCTCCAGGAACTTTAATAAACTCGAGCAACCTGAGTTCGATCCCCGGTGCCAGCACCAATGTAATTGTTAATTTTAAGTTATAGTCATTGTAAAGGAAAACATCGTGAGGAAACCTGCATATTTTCGAAATAATAACAAAAAGTGAAGTCCGTTAATCCGCAGTGAAGCCGCGTGGTGGACTATGCCCTAATAGCTATTGTTTATTATTTCGACACTGAGACAACAAGAGCAAATTTTTTGGTTAAACCAAAAACAAATGTGTACCAGATTATTCCATGTGGTTTCTTGCAACTGATATATATTATAGTCTAAAATAAATTTCCATAGCGGCGACAATCTTATCGTACTTTTTCTACAAATTTTAATATTCAATCTAGTGTGCAGAGATTAGCACTTAAAAATTTAAATTTCTAAAAAATTCTTTTATTTTTATCACAGAGAAAAGGGCCTGAATTTATAGAATACACTTAAATGTCTACAGATTTTACCTAATCTCAATGATCAACAATATTCGTTGCTTCGAAGAATTGAATGTTGGCTGCTTATAAAGTTTGTTTCATTTTGGAGATTGTTTCAAGACATGCTGTAGGTGAGAAATAGGATATGAATTTTTAAACAAAAACTTCTCGAATTTTATTAGTGATGAGATTCCTAAATTAATATCTTTATAGTCCATCTAAAGGTTGCCTGGAAGAAATTACTCATTAGTAATAAGACCGATGATTGTACCCGTCATCTCTACACTAAGCTTTGAATTTTTGTGTGTTTTATATTTGTATGCAATAAGTATATTCATTCATTCATTCATGAAAGTAGTAAACTACTACATTTAAAAGTTAGGTAGATTATATTACGAATCTTTTAAAAAAATCGATTGTTAACCAATATATAAAGAGCCTAAAGAATAAATTAATAGAGATATTCGGATGATTTCGATGGTTCTTTGACCTATCTGTACTAGTGCATCAATAGGCTGCAATTTACTTGTTTTTGTATAGATATATTTATAAAATTTGTCATGGCTCCATCAAGAATGAATTGAATCTTCAATTGGAATAAGTATTTAGAAAATCGGTATACGGATAGTACAAATGATTGTAAGAAATGTTCACCACTTGTCGTAGCATAGAATTAGGTTGTTACGTAATTTATACAAATTCAAATTCAAATATCTTTATTCAACAAAGGAGCATTACACACACTTACGCCCGGTTTCTGAAACACTGATCAACGTAGATGTCAACTAATCAGCTGTCAAATGAATTTCAAATTTCATTTTAGTTGCCAAAAGGATGTTTAAACTCTTTGAATTGATCATTCTGAACATAAAGAAGATCATTCTGGTCAATTCAGAGAGTTTAACCATCCTTTTGGTACCTAAATTGTAATTTGAAATCCATTAGACAGCTGATTAGTTGACATCTACAATGATCAGTGTTTCAGAAACCGGGCGTTAAAATACTACCACCGGTTCGGAAAAGAAAGCCACTGTACTGAGAGGAGCCGGCGAAAGAAATAGACCTCATTTCTTTTTCAGATATGTTATGAAATGTTATGCACATAATTTTTTACTAAACATTGTGGCCGCATTTTAGGAGGAAAATTTTCGCCTTGCTGATCATCTATATTATTGCCGATGTTTATCAGCTTTTGATGATTATGATCGGGTGATAAAATTGTATCTTCGATAAAAGAATTATAAAAAAAAACGATTAAATAGTTTGGCATCTTTACCGCGGGTAATCAACTGTATCGTTTGATGTTACGCTATTACAGAGTTATTATTTTATCTTCATTTATAATAAGGAACGAAGAAGGAGAATTTAATTTTGACTTATGTTTCTATGTAATGAATTATGTAAAAAAAATATTGAAAGCATTATAAACTAAAAACACATTGTCCTTAATTGACATGGATTGTAAAAGTATTCAATTAAAGATTTGATTAATAATTTTTAACATCAATGTTGGCAAATCAAGCGTGTAAATTTTCTTTGTATTGACGCAAATATTATAAATGGTTAAATGAAACAATTTGACTGATTTTATAGTGCCTTCATTTGATTTTAACTGTTTCGACGTTTCGACCCCCATTCTGTTATCACACAATTTAAAATTTGAAATCAAATTAAAGAGCGATAAAATCGTTAAATCAATTGGGTAGAATCCAAAAATTGGCATCGACACCAATTCTACTATGGAAAATTGGTTCTGCATCTAAAATATAAAATCTTTAAAGTAATCAATCGTAATCCCAAGTGCGATGTGAATCCCTAAGAGTATAGTTATCAATTAAATGGATGTAAATTCCTCCTGGTTCGCCACGATTTCTCATTAAATAGTACAAAGTAACAAGTTCTATGAAAGCTGCTATAGTCTAGTGACCATAATCTAAAGCTCGTTAATATAACACCACTGAGATTCAAACGATTCAGGAAGTGGGTTGAAGTCTCCGCTACTAATCTAAATAATAATTAATAATCTAATTCTGCCTAAAAATAATCATCATTTTATAAAACCCGAAAGCCGTGATAGCTTAGTGTCTGGACGCTAGCTAATTTAAAGTACTAGAACAACCTGTCTTCAAATACCGTTGCTGGCACCGAAATTATTAATAATACATGCAGAACCCAGCATATTTTGGAAACAATAAAAAGAATTAAATTTCGAAGCGATGAATCCCGCCGATCCGTAGTGGGATTGCATGGTGATGCCTTTTACCCTAAAGGCCTTCTCTATACACATCCGCCAGCAGTGCGATATGATTTTAGTTACTCGTTTTTCGCTTAACATTTTTATAATCCAAATAATACGCAAATAAAGTCGTTCTACGACACAAATAATATCCATGACATAAAAGTAACAGAATAAAGTTTTTACGACGAATTTAAACGGCTATGTAAATATTTCCTTTTGTAAAATTCCTATCCTAATGAGGATAATTCCGCGATAATCGCTTTGTTTACTTAAAAAATTTAATGCGCTTGCCTATAAATCCATGCAATGTAGGTATTCTACTATATTTATCATTTATCAATTTTGGGATTATCAAGTTAAGCATGTTAATCCATAAGTTAATCCATTGAAATTCTGATTTAATTTCCCTTCATGCAAAACTATGTCTAACGTTATTTCAATAAGAACTCATATTCATTAATGGAAATAAATAATTAAATCATATAACTTATTTGATAAGTCTAATTTATAAATGTGATTAAAAAAAGTGATTAACAGTAAAATTTATAGTTGAGAAGAATAATAACCATTTGGACAAATCATGAACCAATGGTATACAATTAAAGTAATATAAATAAAGCAAAGATATGCATTTCATATTCACATGATAATTTTTTTCATTTTTTGTTTAGACGTAAAAATGATACTCAAAGAATACAAAAAATTAAACACCTTAATTTACTTTAAAAATTGTTAAATAAGTTTCTATACATTGAAGTTTTTTGAACATTATTTTTATAAGGAAAAAGGGAGCAAACGCGTAGGACCTAATGGAAAGTGATCACCCCCGTCTATGAACATCTGCAACACCAGAGGCTTTGTATATGCGTTGCTGGCCTTCCAGGAAAGAATATATTTTTTTTGTTTACGTGAGAGAAATGCCTACACATACCCGCCCTCGCGGGGGCCAGAGCCGGTTATGTCGGACACGCACCGACTAAAACCCCCACGATGGTCCACCTAGGGGCATATCGGCTGGGCCACGGGAACGCTTTCGCACACTTCACCTCAGCAGCCGGGGAGCAACTCCCCTCTCCTTCAGTTAAGGCACGCCGAAACATTCGACGCGCCTTCCTACTCGGCCTGTTTTTCACAGCCAACGAACTCCCCCGAGTTCGCGAACTAGGGCCATGGAAGCCAGGAGAAACGGTGCTAATAAGCAGGAAGCCTCCCAGCCCCAGTCGCGGACCTGCTCTGTGGCTCCACCACTCACCACGATTCGGTCGCGGAGGGTAGGGAGAGCGGTGCATCGCAATTTCGACACTCCCTTCCCCCGCGGTTCCACTGCGTCAGCGGTGCAGCCCCGCTGAGTCGCGAAAGATATGAGCGGCCAAACGCAATACCGGCACTCCTCTTCCACCGCGACTCCTCCTCGGTAGCAGAAGACAGGGAGAGTGGTTCTTCCTCCACCACCCTCGACCTTGTCCCCCTGCACCCTCCAGCACGCATCCAGAGTGGGCTCAATGAGCCCACCCGGCCTTACACCACTGGCTGACCCAGTGTGGGTTCCTCTTAGCTTCGCCGTCAAGGCGAATAGGAATATAATATGTTCTCTTCTTGAAGGTTCTTAGGTCGTAAGAGTTCGGATAGTCCGTCAGAGATGGCTGATTCTACAGAGTAGTTGTGCGAAGCAGAAAATGTGTTACAAATCTCGCTGTTATAGGGCTGAATTCAGGTTTTGGCGCAGTTTCCGATGGTGTGTCCGTGATAAATGCGGCAGAAAATGCAGAGTGGTCCAACATCTCTACGCAGAGACCAAGGATCAAGCCAATCAGAAAGAGCTTTATCGCCGATAACCCGAGCCACCCTACATAGAATACCGACAAATGGAAGTAGCTAATATGGCTCCCCAGGCTCCCAGTGAGAACAGTACTCCATGTGGGGCCGAATTTTCGTCTTATAGAGATTTCAGAGTGTGTTCTTGTAGCATTCAGTGCACAACTTTATACAACTAAACAAATAATACATATCTTGTTTCATATAATAACTCTGTTTCATAAAGTTTGGCCTTAGTAAGGCCTTAATGAAACGATATATTATATTAAATATTATTTTATTTGTAAATAGAAATAAAACCTATCCTGAATATACGTCTAAATATAAATATTGAACTATCTTGAACTTGCGGTGCTATATTCCGTGTATGGACTTCTCGCTCTAGGAATGAGTATTGGTTGCGGTATTTCCTCAAAGTTTACAAAAGCCTCGAGATCTTGTGACATTTGTCGTTGGGACCTTCTTTTACCGATAAAGTAAAATAAGATACTGAATAAAGTGAGGAAGACTATAATCAGAAGGACTAACAAAGTTATCGTCAAACTATTCCAAAAGCTAGAATCATTTTCGAGGGGTGTTTCTGTGCTTGATATTTCCTGCGTAGAGCCTTCAGTCATTTCGATGTCAGTCATGGTACTGTATGTGGATGATATGTTATCATATTCATCTGTTTTTGGAGGTTGATTCGTTATAATGGTACTGGAAGAGGTATACCAATCTGTAGTCGATCCCTTTTCGGTAGCTGCTTCAACCGTTGTGATATCTGTATAATTTATATATGAATTAGTCTTCTTATCGTTAAGATATTAACCAAATTTATTAAGTAGATGAAGAAATATATATATATATATATATATATATATATATATATATATATATATATATATATATATATATATATATATATATATATATCTTTAGATTATATTACATATAACAAAAGAAAAAATATGGTTACTGAAGTTAAGATCATAAAGATTATTGATGGTCAATATTATTTTTTAAAGTTATCGTGCTATTGTACCTTGTCTTATATATTGTTATAAAATTACTCCATGGGTTTTCTTAAATACCAACTTACATTGCTTGATTAAATTAGTGTCGATAAACTTTTACAGAAAATGATCACTAGACAAATAAATCAAATAAATGAATTAGTTTAAAAGAATAGTAGAAATAGAAAATTTTACAGTAGAAAAAAATACTTGAGTACTCTCTCCATACAGGTTAGAGAGATTACACATAAAGTGTATGTGAAACTTCACATACACTTTATGTGAAGTTTCTAAGATACAAACTCCATCTGAGATTTAAATGAAATAAATAATTTTCGCCTTTTGATTTAAGAAAACACTCAACTTGTTATATTAACCTAAAGTTTGATTTTGGCTATTAATCTATTGAAATGTAAAAGGTCTTTATTACCTATTATGTCAGTGTTCTCTTTATCAGAAGTCATAGCGATATCAGGTATCGTCGACAGCGTGTTTGATTCTGTAGAATTTTCTTGTTGTGAGGTTGTTGAATCGGTCACTTCGAACCAACTACTACTTTCAGTATTTAGTGTACTTATTTCAGTAGTTGACATTTGACTCGTTGACTGCGGTGAAGTAGATTCAACTTCAGAAACATTGTCTGTAATTGCATCTGTTTCAGATACTTCTGGAACAGTGCTGGTCATCACGGGTGGTGTTGTTGTTTCATCATCGGTTAATCCTTTCGACGTTGTTATTTCAGTTTCATTAAATGCAGGTGTGAACACATCAGTATTTTTCTCTGTAGTTACATCAGATATTTCGTCTGTTGAATTTTCAGTATTAGTTACTTCTTGCGTAGAGAGTTCTGTTTCAGTTGTTTGAAATTCTGTTGTTGAATATTCTTTGGTTGGTTGTTCTGTATAAGTGTTGGTATTATTACCCAATTCCGAAGTAGAACTTAATTCAGAGGTTGTAAATTCTACTGGTGTTATTGTATATGTTGGCGTGATTAGTGTTTCGGTAGAGCTGAAGATTTCAGTTTCCATGTCGGTTGTAGAATCAGAACGGGATGTCAATTCTGAATAAGTTGCACTTTCAGATGTCATTGTTATTGTACTTATAAAATCGGTTTCTTGTGTGCTTGTAGAGAGGTTAGTAAAATCTAAATCGGTGCTTACAGTTTCAGCTGTACCATCTGTGTTTGTTGATTCGGTGTTTATAGTTGTTTCAAAATCAGTATTTTCGGAAATTGAGGTTGTATGTGTATCTGGCGTAGAAGATTCTTGATCAGTAACTGATTTTTCGGTGCTTGTTTGGCCAATTTCAATAGTTGACTCCCCTCTATCGGTGGTATACTGGGTGCTTATTATAGTACTAGTTTCTATGGATTGTGTAGTTGTTTCGTTATTGACTTGCGTCACAGTAGAAGGAGTAGTAATTGTTGTTGTCGGCGTAATACTTGGTGTTGTCATAATAATATCTTCTGTTACTACTGAATACGTCGCTTCTTGTGAAGATGTGCTTATGTCCCAAAAATCAGTTGTTGAGGTAGTTGTAGTTGTTTCTGTGCCTTCTAAATTACCGTCAGTAGTAGTAGATACTTCATTATCCGTGGTACTCTCTGTACTTAATACACTATGCGAAGTTGTTTCCGTATTTGTTGCCCCAGTATTAGTTATTGTTTCAGAATCAGTATTTTCTGAAACTGAAGTAGTTTTTGTGTTTAAAGTACTTGACGTAGGAATTATTTCAGTAACTGAATCTGTGCCCGTTATGGCCTGAGTGCTTGTATAAATATTTGTTTCCATAGTATCAGATGTTGTAGAATCTGTCTCAGATGTCAAGTATGTACTTGCAGTATAAGTCATAGTTGACGGACTAGTGCTATATGGGGTCGTTGTTTCAGATTCTGGCACATTTTCCGTCGTTGAAATTTCAGGATCGGTTATATTTAATCCCGGTGTCGTATCTGTGTCAGTAATTCCTTGTGGCGTTGATGTACCAATATTTGGAGTATTTGTTTCAGTAGTAATGTCTTCCGATATGGTTGTGCTTTTAGTTGGCATTGGGGAACTATCGGTTATATCATTAATGCTCGTTGTAGAGCTTATCATTCCTGGTTCAGTTGTTGTCAAAAAAGGTGGTGTTTCTGGTACGGTAACGTCAGTTCTAGTAATATCTGTTTCAGTGTTACCATCGGATGTACTTGGTGTTTGGCTATGGGACGATGATTCTGTGTTAGTGATATAATCCGATGTCATTATAGTAGATGAAGTTATCTCGTACTGTGTCGAACTTTCTGTTGTAAATAATTCGGGTGTAGTTGTTATTTCCTTATCAGTATCTGTATTCTGTGACACCGTTGTTGGGTCAGGAATTGATTGTGATGAAGTTCCTTCTGAATCTGTGACCTCGGATGTAATGGTAATGGATGTACTTGTTATTTCTAAAGGAGTAGAATCATTTGTATAATTTTCGTCCGGTATTTGTGTTGTGGTTTCCATAACTGTAGTATCGGTATAGTTTTCAGTTGATTGAGTTGTGATAGTTGTATTATTTTCTGGGTAGATCGTCGTTGTAAAATCTTCATACACTATACACAATTCCTCGTCTAATAAAGGCGGTATGTAGCGGAATGAATCAATGAAAACCGTTGATGAAGGGTCTGATATGCCTAAAAATGTGATCTGAAAAGCACAAGCATCTGCTGTAATTAAATTAACTAAAAATTGTAATTATTGTGATAATTTTAACATAAAGTAATATTTATGTGCTATTTAAATTTACTTACAAAGGCATCAAATGTTCCTCGACCAGTTAAAGTAACTCTTAAGTTGTGCCAGCCATTAACAAAGTCAATATCCGAAGAGGACCTAATAGTGGTGCCAACAGCTGCGTCATTCCCACCCGGTACAATTTCATTCACTACGAAAGATACTTGATCTGTCCTTGTGTTTGATTCCATATATATAAGTGCCTCCACTGTTCCACCAGACGACATAGAAATAGTGTAGGATGATATGCAGCTTAAAACATTGTTCGGAGTTATAAACTGCGTGCTGCTTGGATGAGGACTTGGGACAGAAATAGATTGATAATTTGCTATATTCCATTTCATCATGTCCCTGCACACTCCTCTTTCATTAGTGAACAGATTTTCAAAGTCCTCTTCGAAATCATAAGATACACATTCTTCACACAACACCACTGAACTACACAAGAAAATCAAAACTAAACACTTAAAGCTTATCATTTCGGAATTCAATTTAAGTATTAACACCTCAAACTATTTTAATTTTACACAAATCTATGCGTGAAGCCTAATTGTAATCAAAGTACGCGTTTAAAAGATTATTATTGGCCAGATAAATAATAAATCTAAACATATCAGTGTCACACTCGCGTGGTAGTCTTTTCTATCGTAGAAATTAATCTAATATTTATCTCACTCTTCCTGTCTACATTGCAAATCATTTTGCCCTATGATTTTGTAATCGAATATTATTCAAATACATATTTCACGTGTACTCTATGAATAAATCTGCCTTTTTATGACACAGGTTAACCAATAGATTCATATATAGACCTTATGTCAATAGCATACAATTACGGTGTTTGTTGATTAAATTATGTTTGATTATCTTATCAGCGGTACGTTATGATCTGGATAACCATATCAAAATGAGAATTTGATCGATCATCAATAATCTAATATGCGGTTTTTTTATTGTTATTGTACCAAACGATTGATATGATCGCAATCAATAAATTCAGTTTTTCGATCTTATTTTTTTT
This sequence comes from Iphiclides podalirius, assembly GCA_933534255.1. Classification (NCBI taxonomy): domain Eukaryota; kingdom Metazoa; phylum Arthropoda; class Insecta; order Lepidoptera; family Papilionidae; genus Iphiclides; species Iphiclides podalirius. Next base: position 4,224,063 of record OW152831.1, on the reverse strand, counting down.
ATCTTGAAAAGTAGTTTTGTAATTTACAAAAATTCTTCATTAAACTACTAGCTCACTTTATTTTCATCATTGATTAATCTCTGCTACTACAATTTTTGATGCTTCCGTAAGATTAAATTTCGTTACTTCTTTTTTACCCTACCACATGATAAATTTGTGATTCATAGATTACAGTCTGTGCGTTGTTGTAGCTTAGTGCGGGTGATAGGTCAGAGTTTGACATGGTTAGAGATTGAAAAGCTTTTACTCGAATTAGTAAGTTTCGTTACAAAAAAAATCTTAAATAAAAATTGTTTGCCCATTTTCAAAAATGAGCAATGTTAACAGCCTCTCGGTGCACAGGATTCAAGGACACTGAAATAAAAAAAATTAAAATAAAAAATTCTAGAAAATTTATTGTGAATGAAAAGAAAATACTATAATAACTACATTGTGAATGACGAGCTAAACTTTTTTCTAGTAAATTAATTATGCATATTCTTCTGTATAGCAGTTAAATGCAGGTTATGATTTCTGTGTCATTCAAAGAATAATATACAAATATACGTCCCTACATAAATTCAATTTTTGCACGATGTTGCAACAAAATATGCGGGTCGCTAAAAAAACTTTATATAAACTGTTTTTAAATTGATATTTAATTTTTTTCTATATATATATATATAGTTATCCGTTCTAGGAGTTGTTTGATCCAGCGTTACGTATGATCAGTTTGTTGTTGATCCCCTTAAATTTGTTGATCCAATACCATATGTATGTGATTAAGTGGCTCCATTCGGATCAATAACTGCTCGTCAATATCTTTTTGAAAGTAACTACAATTTATACAAATCCTCTCCGTACTTATTTGATCCAATTCAAACGGACGAATCACAGATCACAGCAGCATTCATTGGTTGAAATCATCACTTTACGTCAGTGCCTACTTATTAAGAAGAATTACTGTATCTCGCGAATGTGATATTTGTTGACATACATGCTTTAAAGGGCCAGCAATATCTAGCGCTCGCGCGTTTTTCAGATTCACGTGCAACACAACCATTATATTTTAATGTAAATTCGTTGCGCGCGTCATAGATTATTTAAGAATTTACATATAATAATTAATAAAAAAAATATTGTTATCAATACTCAATAGTTAATTATTTAATTCACGTATAAAATGAATGTACTTTTCAATATTTAAAAAATAATGTTGAAGAATAAATAAGACTTGGAGTGTTCTAGTCGTATCTTCAATAGTTTATAAGTAATTTTAATAGCAATGGAGAATACCTGATAGGTAACAACAAGTCCAAGTGTACAATAATTTTAAAAATTATATAAAAACAGAAAAATAATAAACAAAATTTTCAAATAAAAATGAATTAAATTATAATTTTTTTATGATGTAACAACGTGATAAATTATGATTTTATTAAAATGGTTCCATAATGTTAACACTAAGCAACAAAAAATTTTAATTTAGAAAAAGCGTTTTTAGCAGTGAAAATTTTTTTTCTTAAATGTCATATTTTCATTGAGCATCATATTCCTTAAAGAAAAAAAATTAAAATCTTATGAACAATGTATTTATTTATAATAATTAAAATTATATATATCTAAGTTATTATATTCGACATATAGTAACAGTTTACTCAATAGAAAATGTACATGGAAATTCAGTTCTTATTACAAACACTGTGGAATTAATTTTACGAACACTGACGTCAAGCTGCGTATGCGCGCTCACAGGGATCAAGAAATGTTTAAAAAGTAGGTACCTGAGAAAAAACCGTTAAGCGGAGCCACAAATACTTTGGAAAAGTAATAAAACAACGGTTAGAGTATATTGCTGAATTTAGAAATATGTCTAAGCGACACAATACGCTGTTCAAATATATGCTTTCCGGCCTTTAAAATAAAGGTTAAGGGCAAGTAAATTTGGACAGAAAGGTGGATCAATAAAGTACTCTTTTAATTTTTCTTTCTTTCTTTCCATTTGTTGTTTGTTGTAGATTGTTGTTTGTACATAGAAGATATTTGAGAAAAACCATTATTAGGGGCCTTTATCAACGCAGTAGAACACAAAACAATGATAGTTAAAATTATTGTCTATTTATCTGTTTGTCTGTGTGCGCTAACTTGGCTAAAACGGCCTTTCCGATTTCAGTACAACTTTTACAAATACATTGTAGTAAGCTTCTCTTAACACTTATTGCTAGTTTTATTTAAGTCGGATGATAAATAAAATAGTTATATCAACTTAAAGAACCACATTGTAGATTTGTGCGATGAAACTATAGTTAACTATGGTCTGTAAAATAATGGTTTATATAAAGTTAAAAAAAATGGCCCAAGTGCGAGTGGGAGTTGCGCACGAAGGGTTCCGTAGGTATTTTTAAGCACGATATAATGTGCGGGCGAGGCCGCGGGCGCAAGCTAGTTGTACAATATATTGCTACTATTGTACTAGGAAACGGATCAACAACGGTCGCAATGTAATGCGACAAATGATGTAGTGTGAAAATTTCTTTAAAGAGACGAGGATAACAATATTTTAGTTTTATTTTAACTGTTAAATTTGTTTACAAGTCATTGCTCAAGTCATTGCTCAAATCATTATCAAATATGAGTTTGGTTAAAAGAGAATAAATTATTATTATTTATTATGTAATCAATAGTGTTATTTAAGCTAGTGCTATTCAGTGGGTTAAAGTTAGATTAGTTAAGAGATAATGTGCGATTTATCGGACAAATCTTTACATCAAAAGGGACTCTAAAAGATTATTTTAACCAAATAAAATAGAATATTAAGGGAAAAAAAATATAGTTCTTTCTAGACACATGAATAAATAATAATACGACGGAAAAAAATTAAGATTATTTCTATGTAGTCTAACCCAGAATATTTTTGTCACTTCTTGAAAGAGTTTAGAAAAGATTGCCAAAAAAAATCTAATTTTTCATTGTTTTATTACCAATCTAAGGCATTGAAATATGAAAAACGTTAACAAATCAATTAAGTTTTTTTTAATTTTTTGATTATTCTGTTCCTTTAAAAAAAATTACTTCAATTGTAATTATTACAAATAAATACATTGTTTATAAGATTTTGAATTTTTTCTTTAAGGAATTTGATGCTTAATGAAAATATGACATTTAAGAAAAAAAAATTCACTGCTAAAAACGCTTTTTCTAAATTACAATTTTTTGTTGCTTAGTGTTAACATTATGGAACCATTTTAATAAAATCATAATTTATCACGTTGTTACATCATAAAAAAATTATAATTTAATTCATTTTTTATTTGGTTTTGTGAACAGACGCTTGGTTATAAACAAACGAATTACGAAAAATTTTGTTTATTATTTTTCTGCTTTTATATAATTTTTAAAATTATTGTACACTTGGACTTGTTGTCAGGTATTCTCCATTGCTATTAAAATTACTTATAAACTATTGAAGATACGACTAGAACACTCCAAGTCTTATTTATTCTTCAACATTATTTTTTAAATATTGAAAAGTACATTCATTTTATACGTGAATTAAATAATTAACTATTGAGTATTGATAACAATATTTATATAAATAATTATTTTTATTAATTATTATATGTAAATTCTTAAATCACCTATGACGCGCGCAACGAATTTACATTAAAATATAATGGTTGTGTTGCACGTTAATCTGAAAAGCGCGCGAGCGCTAGATATTGCTGGCCCTTTAAAGCATGTATTTCAACAAATATCACATTCACGAGATAAGGTAATTCTTCTTAATAAGTAGGCACTGACGTAAAGTGAGGATTACAACCAATGAATGCTGTTGTGATCTGTGATTCGTCCGTTTGAATTGGATCAAATAAGTACGGAGTGGATTTGTATAAGTTGTAGCTACTTTCAAAAAGATATTGACGAGCAGTTGTTGATCCGAATGGAGCCACTAAATCACATACATATGGTATTGGATCAACAAATTTAAGCGGATCAACAAAAAACGGATAACTATATATATATATATACATATATATAATCGATATCTCGGAAACGGCTCCAGCGATTTTTTTGAAATTTAAAATCTAGCTAGGTTTCAGTTTTAGAAAATGTCCTTTTATCATGTTTTCAGGGAATGAAAATATCATTCGAATATGATGTTAAATTTCGACGCAAAAAAAAATGTTATAAAAGCTCGGTCGGTAATCGGGCGGCCCCAAAACAGACGGCCGGGGTTCGTGTCACGATCATTTACACACTCTTTATTTACTTTTTTTCGATTCCAGATCATTGCTTTCTTTATTTTTTATTTTTTGTTGATCCAGCTGATTCTGTTATTTTTTCCCTTTTTTTAAAGTTGTTTCTTTTGTGAAAAACACAACTTCATATTTTCTTTTATTATTAGGAAGTTAAGATCGAAAAATATTATGCATATATCAATACTCAGTAATTTGCATCTAAATGTAATTTCCAAAATACACGATTTACCAAAAAAAAAAACAAACCGAGTCAAGATCGGTCCTCCAGGTACTAAGATATTAAATACCATATTGTTCTAAGTACGACTATTCTTCCCCTAAAGCTTCCTTCAATTCGTGTTAGGGACCTGAAACTGAAAAGTGCTGTTCAACACATCTCCCAAGCTCTTCTTATAAATTTTGTCTGGGCTGCGAACTGGCCACTCCGTGCAGGTAACACTTTATATTTTGAATATACGCATTGATCTTATAAGAGATATGGAGCCGCGTATGTGCTCTGCATTAATGGAATTAGCGCAAAATTCAGTAAGAAAGAATAGCATGCTCATTTAAAATGTTCTCTACGTATCTGAGAGTCAGAGACCCATTTTATATCACCATTAATCCCGTACAACTCTTTGAAGTTATTCCAGGCACACCAGTATTGATCCTGCACGTGCGTGCGTTTAACTACGACATGTCATCTAAAGGCCATCGAAGTAGCGGTGCGGACCGAGACCCCGATGGCCGTCGACTGTGATTTTAGCTAATCGGTGGCTGGGGGTGGTGAGAACCGCCCTGGAACGCGGGTGTACCTTCTGTACGCGTTGTGTTGGTCTCGCCGTGCTCGGAGGCGAGGGTGAACTAATGTGTTTGTTGCTACACTAACTGTGTGTGTGTAGTGTTATCCGGCGGGACCCCCGACGGTGGGTCCGACGTACCTAAGTCCCCTTCCTCGACCGGGTCGATGAGGACGTTTCGCGGGCGACGCTTGTTGACGTTCGCGTTTAGATCGGGTTGGTAATTTGCTGCGCTTACCACCATAGGGTTGGGATGCTGTTCGGCTCTATCGAAGAACCGTTTGGTCAGGTCTTTGAAAACTTTGCGAATCGTCGGGAGTCTGCAATCGCTGTGCAGGTCGACGTTGCATTGATACCACTGCGCACCGGTTGCGCGGCGGATGAACTTATTTTGCACCACTTGCAATTTGTGCAAGCGAGTAGGGTGCTTGTGGGCGAAAATCATGCATGCGTAGGACATGATTGGCCATACGCAAGACATTTTACTTGACTGGTTAGTTAAAGTGCTTAGCCGGCCGGAGACGAACGCGGCTCTGACGAACGTGGCTCTGATTGCTGGAGTACTACTCTGACATCTCCCTTTTTTTGTAGTAATAATCCGTGTACATTCTTCTGTTGCTAGGGACATGATTCTGCATTGATTAGTGTAGGTAATCCTATAAATTGTTTATAACGATGAATGAATAATATAGGTTTAAAACAAAAGAGAAAGAAATATTATTTAATTTTATTTTTTTAAGCAATAACTTATACAAATTATATTCGTACATCGACTGAGCGCGAATAAATCATCGAATAAGATGGACACTGAAATTGTATCACTCCTTCGCTTTACAAGTGATAATGCCTTTTGCATTGGTACGCTGGCAGTTCAAGACACAGCCATGCATTTGGTTGAAACTTTCGTTATTGCCAAGTAAGTATATGTTGGTTCTTAAGTTAGTTGAGATACTTACACCCAGTTTCCGAAAGCGCAATCAATTTTAATTTACGATATATCTCTTGTCAATCGTTGTTTAATATGATCTGAGTTGCAAGAACGTCTGAAAACAACATTGATTTTGATTTGCAATTAATCACTGATTAACGGACAATCAACAGAAAATCGAGTTTCTGAAAGCGTTTTTCGGCGGTAAACGAGCTTTCAAAAGTTTTATTAAGTAATCTGTCAATTTGGACGATGAATCGTTGGTTAAATATGTATTTTATCAAAAATCTTAGTTTTTATTAAAAATAAACAATTCCCTAATACGTTGTAAGGACACATTCATGTGTTCTATTACCTATTTATTATTTATTATTATGCGAACCTATTTATTATTTATTATTAAAAAATAATGTGGATTCTTTCTTTTTATAATACTTACTTGTTTATTATGGATAAAAGTTCATTTTTTTACGTTCTGTAAAGTTTTTCCTTGACATTTTGCATGTATTTATATAAATAAAATTTTATTATAGCTCGGATTTTTACGTTGGCAATCACACGGTGAAAGGCCTGGATAGTGACGTTAATTTAAGTTTTGTTTAAAAAGGGACAGCTATACAATAGAAAGAGTTAGTAGAAGTAAATCATTAATTTCATTCATTATCATTGGTTATACAGTGATTAGCTAATTTTTCTTGAACAAACCTTCCAGAAACCCAAGGCAGTTTAACAAGAGATTAACAGCTGATCATTTTTGACATCGTGTTATGTGATTGCTGCTTTGATTGGCCTTTCGGAAACTGGGTGTTAGTGGATGCGATATTTGATCGTGTCTAACGGACCGCAGCTTGAAGACCATTGCTGATGATCGGTGTGAAGTGAAGTATGAATGATACGGTGTTTCCGCTGTTGATTTTGATAGCAGAAGGCCACATTTTCAATCGTTAGTTAAGCACTTGCAACTATTAAAGTTTTAGAGGATGGCGTTTTAAAGAGAAAATATCAGTTTTTCTAAAAATTTTTGAAAAATGGATGAGGTGTGTAAAAGAGTTCTTATTATAATCAGTGTTTATAATTCTCAAAGGAATTCAAATAAAATATTGGAATTTTCGGGCAAAACTGTTTAAGCTTCCTTAAAGTAGGAGCTAAAAACCAATTTCTTACTTTTACTACAAACTTAACACTAATTGCTACATTAATGGGTTCGATTAGGCTTATTACAAAATTATATAAGTAAGTAACAGCCTGTATATATCCCACGGCTGGGCAAAGGCCTCTGTACCGTAAAGGGTAGCAGGGCATAGTCAACCACGTGGCCCCACTGCAGATTGTCGGAATTCACATAACTTCGAAATATTTTTTTTGTTATTATTTCGAAAATATGCAGGTTTCCTCACGATGTTTCCTTCACCGCTGAGCACGTGATAAGTCAGCACCTAAAATTAACAATTTAATTGGTGCCTGCACCGGGGATCGAACTCAGGTTGCTCGAGTATATTGTATTAAGGCGCTGTATGCAGTAAAAATATGTTTTTCAAAAGATTTTTTAGCAAAATCTACACATTTTACAGCAGCAAAAAAAATATATATGTTAACCTTGATCGTACATTCTAATGGACCATTGTTTCCAAAACATATTCTCGATATATTTTCTCGATAGAAAAAAATCATGAAACTACCTCTTAAAGAGAAATTCAAATCCAAAAATTAACGTTTAATTTTTGATTTATGTAAGATATTTGTAAATATTAATTTAATTCATTAAAATTAATTCGAACGCGATGGCCAAAACACTGCGCCACCGCGGCGTTGGTTCGGCTCTCTTCCAATTCCACACGTTGAACAGAGAGCGCTGAGGCGCCTTGCTTCATTGATCTATGCCGTTCATCGCCCGCTCACCGTTATGAAATATGTTTCGTATTTATTTATTATTGACAGTTTTAATATTATTAGACCTTCCAAAACACGAAACTAAAAAATATATATTCACATATTTCGTAATTATAAATTATTTGTATGTATTAACAGTTGTTAATTAATTTATTTAAAGCGTAATTTCAATGTCTTATCTCGTGATTGCTCTATCAGTCCTATACATACGGTGTATAGGACCATCACTCTTTATGGATTGGGTTCAAATCCCTAAATTTTTTGTTGTACTTATTGTTGATTTTCTTATTTGGAAATATTTCTTAGTTACCATTAAATTTTTGTTGATGTTTTATTTTCATAAATAATTACAACGAAATATTATTGTATTTGTTCAAAATTGAAACAGTTAGAGAACAATCTATCAGTAAATAAACCAACTTTTAGTATTAAAATTATTTAACGTCATCTATTTTTTTATTAAAATATTTAATTTTTCACCCTAAAAAGAAAATTTATCTTATACACGAAAAATAATTGTTTTATATTTTTTTTATTAATTTGTTTATTTCCCAATTTGAGCCATTTTATAAAATAAAAACAAAATGAAAATAATATAAAAAATACAACTCCACTCGATGAGGGTTTGAACTTGAGACTACAGCAATAGTTTACCGTTGTGTATAACGCTCGTACCAACAGGCTACGCGAGGTCTGTGGAAAGTGACAAAATTTCGATTCTTGTTATAATTGCTGTCGTTTATCGATACAAATAAAGATTTTATCGATAGTTTTTTAAATTTCACTTTAGTAAATCTTGAATATTTAAAGGATAAATTAAAATTCCTAATATATAAAAAAATGTAAGTAATAAAAAAAGTTGTATTCGTAATTTCTGCAAAAATTTTATAAGCCATTTCTTTAAAATAACAATATGAAAGATGAAAACAAAAAATAATAATTATAAGTAATTTACCTTTATTACCTTTATATTTACGGAGAAAAAAATTTAAAAAATTGCCTGAGACAATAACAAAACAACACTTTTCTATATTCCCGTACAAAAGGTTCCTAATAATACTTAAAAGTCAATTTGAACTTTAATACCATACCATAAAGTTTAAGCGTTAGTGGAGCGGTTCCGGCTAAGCAAAACAAGGGACTGTGGTAAAATGTCACTTGAAATGTAAACGTCTCTTTCCTGTGCATCACTAAAACAAAGTCGTCCCGCTGTTTGTCTGTCCCTATGTATGCTTAGATCTTTAAAACTGCGCAACGGATCTTGATGCGTTTTTTTTTTACTAGATAGAGTGATTCAAGAGGAAGGTTCATATGTATAATACATTGCACCTGTGCGAAGCCGGGGCGGGTCGCTAGTATAAGTATAAATTAAAAAGAATTCGAAATAAGACTTACTGCGCTTTAGGTAACGTTTCAGGAATGGCAATGTTGCGTCGCAATATATTCTTATATTCTATACTTTGAAAGATAATTGTTATTTTTATAGACAGGTGACTTGTAATAGAAGTGAATTGAAGATATTTTGTACAGTTACTGGTTTTTCTGTGTTAGATAAGTATTACGAGTACTACTAGTTAGTTATTTTACTTTCTGTTTACATATTCTGTGCATTTTTGCTCTAATGCAAATTCTTGATGCATTATATTTTAGCAACTTTCAATTCTTATAATTATTGCTTTGACTCGTTTTTGGAACATAATTTTACGCTGTTACGGTTGAATTGATTTAAAATGGATAAAGCGTATATATTCGCTTAGCGTAAATTATACTTTTAACGAGTTAGAGAATTATCTTATTTACTACAATGTTAATCACGTGGCAAAAGTAAAGGCAAGTGATAAAGTATCAGCCTCTACATGTCCCACTGCTGGGCAAAGGCCTCCTCTGTACAGAGGGTATCAGGGTATAGTCCCTCACGCAGCCCCACTCCGGATTGGCGGACTTCACATATCTTCGAAATATATTTTTATTTGTTATTATTTCGAAAATATGCAGGTTTCCTCACGATGTTTTCCTTCACCGCTGAGCACGTGATAATTCAGCGCTTGAAATTAACAATTTCATTGGTGCTGGCACCGGGGATCGGGCTCAGGTTGCTCGAGTATATTGTATTTAAAGCAAGCGCCCGGACACTGAACTATCACGGCTCCAGAGACAAGTGATAACTTGCAGGATAATAGGAGCTTACAGTTAAAGCAGGAGATTATTAAACCATCTAGTGTCCGAACTTTGTGACCTTCAATCCTGAAAATTTCAATTAAGTACTCTTAGGATTTTTTGAGAAAAAGTAATGATACTAATTATAATAAGATTATATAAAAAAAGGAATTTTTATTTTTTTAAAGGATATTAATTTTTATATTGCTATTCGGTGCACTTAACAATTTTTTTTATTTTTAATAGTTAGCGCCTAGTAAAATGACAATAAGACGCAAAACTCATTTATAGAAATTATGTATACGTCCCATAAATACTAAAGGGAATGTCTAAAGTAAAGTAGCAGCCTATATAATTATGTCCCACCGCTGTGCAAAGGCCTCCTCTGTACAAAGAGTCAGGATATAGTCCATCACGCGACCCTACTGTGGATTGACGATTACAATATTTTTTTGACAATATACCGGTTTCCTCAGGATTTTTTGAGTTGGCTGAGCACGTGATAAGTTAGCACTTAAAATTAACAAAATCATTGGTGCTGGCACCGAGATTTGAACTCAGGTTGCTCGAGAATATTGAGTTAAACCTGCGTTCTCCGAGATACGCGTCCGACGCTATAGCCACCAAACTAAACGGCTTATCTTCACACCGAAGAAAATCTCAACGTATTTTATTTACTTTCTTTGTTATTTTATTACATTTTAAGCAATGTTTGCCGTAGTCTAGTGTGTTTCCTTTACTTTTTCATTTAACATTTTACAATTAAATATTTCAAAACTAGAGTTCAAATATTTGCTATTAAAATTTTTAAAGGATATTAATTTTTATAGCACTGTTCTATGCATTTAAGACGAAAATAATAAATATAAATAATAAAATTATTATAATAGCTAAAATTATAGTCCGGGTTCTTAACTCTAACACCACGTGAAACAGCTCCGTAAAATAGTTTCATTTAACAGCATAAGACGAAATTAATGTTTTTTTTTAATTTCATCTTAATCTAATATATAAAATTCTCGTGTCACGGTGTTTGTAATTGAAGTGCTCCGAAACGGCTTGGCCGATTTTCGTGAAATTTTGTGTGCATATCGGCCAGGGTGGAGAATCGGACAACATCTATTTTTCATCCCCATAAATGTTAAGGGTGGTCCACCCCAAACAGTTTTTTGCCTTACACATAATTTATATGGCAAAACAACGTTTGCCGAGTCAGCTAGTTGCACTATACTAATTAAAATTCTCTTGCCCTTATCCCACCTAGATGGGATGGGCACAGTATATGAATTATTTTGTGAATAGTTAGGTTCTCGCCTTTAATTTAATATACTCGAGCAAACTGAGTTCGATCCCCGGTGCTAGCACCAATGAAATTGTTAATTTTCAGTGCTGACTTTATCGCGTACTCAACGGTGAAGGAAAACATCGTGAGGAGACCTTGCATATTTTCGAAACAACAAAAAATATTTCGAGATATGTGAAGTGCACCAATCCGCAGTGGGGCTGCGTGGTGGACTATGCCCGGATACCCTCAGTAAAAAAGGGGAGGCCTTTGCCTAGCAGTGGGATATGTATAGGCGGTTACTTTAGTTTTTTGTGGAACCCACTACCTCCGGCGCCGAGGCCAATGGCGTTACAACTGCGCCACTGAGTCATCTACTTCTTAATTTTATTATTTATCCCTTTCCAGTCTTTTTATAATTTATTGTTATTATTTGCATGCAATTAAAAACTATTTTTTAAACATACCAAATAAGTATAACTTCTCATCTCTCATCATAATAACATTTATGCCGCCGCATTATTGTTTGGTAACTTTTGTATTGATTTTGATGTTTCAACTTAATTCTATAAGTTTTCCTAAATAATTATTTTCATTAATTAATTTGCACAAAGCGAGTAGATTGCAATTTCAACCGGATTACTTTTAGTCACTTTTCGATCTTTCTACGGCGTCTTCACACTAGCGATTTCTACAGCTACTGACCAAGCATGTCGCCGAGCCAACACAAATACACGCGATATTGGTCGAAATTCTCTCGGAAGACTCCTGCGTCGATAAAATAAGTGCCATTGCCAAAACGTTCCAAAATCCTATCCTGGAAAGGCAGTTATGCGACCCTCAAGTGTAAAAAATTACAAACGTCCTTTCGTACTCGTTTAGTGCCTCGTGAATGCAAACGAGTTAACTCCCCTTTGGATTTCTCTGGAAAGATTCCTAACACACATTTTTGTCTTAAAAAATACATTCTTTGCGTTTTCCCTACTTAAAATGAAACCAAAGCTACTCAAATCAACTTTTTGCACCAACGTTGGCTGAATTTTAATGATCTTATAACAAGTAATATTACCATTCCATTCTAAGTTCTGTAGAAGTCACTTTCATAAATATATCTGTATCTTATCTATTCTAAATTTATTCCAATATGCATTATTGTTACATATAAGCAACAACTTAAAAATGAAACAATTATTTTTTGAAAGAAATTTACCTTTGGTTTAAGCTTTCTATGAGTAATTCATTTTTGTTAAATAAAACGGTAACAATTAAAACACTCATAAATTGAAAATTACTTTATTCATAATTTTTTAGCTTCATAAACGTAACTAAATGATCTTAACTTTAAGTATTCGAGTTTAGTTTTCTATATTATTTTGGTAAAAATTTCATTTTACTTCTGTTTATATTATTTGTTCTGTGTCGTAAAACAAGAAACTAATTCGTTTTTATTTGTAATGAACATTTACCATTTTTCCGTATTATTATACGAGCATGAGAATATAAAACAATTATACAAGAACAAAAAAATCTGTAAAGTGTTTAATAACACAGCTAAGTTTAAAGTTTACAATTCATTTGATTTAAATTTTATTTATCACATTTATTTTTAAGATAAGACAATATATTTAATAATTTGAAGAATTTAATATAAAGAAAAAGAAAAACTTTCCTTACTTTCGAAAATATATTAATTTATAATTTAAACAGAATATTAATTTTCAATTTAAACAGGAACCGTTTTGTTAAAGTTATAAGGTTCTACCAGCATTTTTGTAACTCTAGGAACTGTAATTGTCTTTGGAAGATTATCGTAGTCTTCGAAAACAATTAGTGGCGGTTTTTTAAGTCCTCTCATTTTACCTAATTCATAAAACAATGCAGCTATTAAAATTAATACAACAAGTGATGCTAAAGCAACCAAAGTTATGGTAAATGGCGTCCAAAAGCTACTGTTATTAGAATCGTCGATAATAGGAATGTTTGTTGTACTAATTGTATTATCAATTCCTGTTGTAGTTTGCAATGTATCAGTGGTTTCTATAGGATCAGTAATTTCGAAATAGGTGACTGAAGAACTCTCTGTTGATTTAGTATCAGTGGTCAAAACTGACTGAGTTGAATTCTCAGTAGTTAGATCAGGGAGTGAAGTCGTCGTAGTAGCCCATACTGTTGATGAAGTCTCTGTGTCTTTTATTTGTGTTGTAGTAGACGTATTGATGGGGTCTGTAGTGCTGGTATCTTCTCTGTCTGTAGTATTAGTTTCAGAAGTTGTTAAGCTTTCATATTCAGGTGTTTGAAACTCTGTTGTAATAATTGTCGGAGTGTTAATTGTAATTGTAGGATAACTACTAGTTTCAGTAATATAGGTGGAAGTTCTAGTAGTTAAGGCCTCAGTCGACGTGATGGATTCAGAGTTTGTTGTTTCATGTTGCGTTATTAATTCTGTGCTAGCGGATTGCTCTGTTTGTGTAGTATATACGTCATTAGTTACGCTTTGTTGAGTGGATGTTTCTGTGTTTGATGCTGTTTGTTCCGATGAAGTTGTATATCCTTCTGTTTGAAATGTACTGGAAATGGTAAAATCATTAGATGATGTTTCTTCTTTGTCTGAATTAGTAGTCGGATTGCTGTATATGTCACTGGGAGAAGTAGTCACCCATTCAGGCTCAGTATGTTGTGTTGAAAATGTATAATGTGTAGTTGTTGTATCTAAATCAGTTACAATTGGTGTAGGGGTGGATGATTCTGTACTTAAGTCAACATTATCTGTGGTAGTTAAAGTAAAATTTGTTATTGTAGTCATTTCTGACTCTGTTATAACAGAAGTCGTAACTGAGTCTGTTTCATAATGAAAAGTCGTAGAATCTGTGATGTTTTCTTCTTCTTCTTCCGTTGTTTGGAATTCTTCCGATTGGTTTGTACTAGTTAACTCAGTAGGGCTAGAACTGGTTGTAGCACTAGTAGGAGTTGTGGTAATTGCTGGATCATCTGACGTATACGAAGACATTGTTGATGTTGTTGTAATATTATTTATTTCCCTATAAATTTGACACTGAGATTCATCGTAGAATGGTGGGATGTAACGAAAAGAATCTATAAGAACTGTAGAACCTGCATCCGCATTTCCCATGACAGTAACCTGAAAATAAAAATAAAAAATATAGTTTTAAAAAATGTAATAAAAGTAATGAAATATACTTTTTATGTGAAAATGAATAAGTTAATCTATAGAAATTTAAATTGTTTATAGTGCTAATCTTTGCACTTAAGATTGAACATTAAAATATGTAGAAAAAGTGCGAAAAGATTGTCGCCGCTGTAGGAATCGAACCCACGTCTTCGGCATTCGCGGCCTGACGCTCTAGCCACTGAGCTAAACGGCTGATTACCACACCGACGAAAATCTTAACGCATTCTTCCACATTGTTTTCTTAGCATTTGAAGCAATGCTTGGCGCCATCTATTGTTATATCCTTTACAGCATACAAACAACTTCGAATATCGTTTTACAACGATAATTCGAACGAGAGATGTCGCCATTGATTTTTTAGAAATTTAAATTGTTTATAGTGCTAATCTTTGCACTTAAGATTGAACATTAAAATATGTAGAAATTATAATATTCGTATATGTAGAAATAAATATATTCGTCGGTGTGGTAATCAGCCGTTTAGCTCAGTGGCTAGAGCGTCAGGCCGCGAATGCCGAAGACGTGGGTTCGATTCCCACAGCGGCGACAATCTTTTCGCACTTTTTCTACATATTTTAAAGTTAACCTATATTAACGATTTGACAGGTGTTTGATAATGAAAAATAAAAGGCTTTAAGCATCTAATTTTTGATTTTTTTATGAAGTGACACTGAATTTAAGAAGAACAAAAATTATTTTAACAGTATAAAAAGAAAAACCTATATATTTCCAATTGTTGTGTAAAGGCTTTCTCTGTACATAAAATATTAGGGCATAGTCCATCAAGTGAAACACCCGCCGAGGATAAGCATACTTTCGAAATATTCATTATTTAAACACATCACTTAATTAAATAATTCAAAAATAATCAGGTTTCCTCACGATGTTTTCATTTATCACTGAGAATGTGACAAGTCAGCACTTAAAATCATAAGTAACAGATACATTGGTGCGATTGTATGATTTGTAAGCTGTTCGAGTATATTCAGAATATTATATAGATCTAGCGACCCGCCCCAGCTTCTCGCGGGTGCAATGTGCTTGAATCATTCTATCTAGTAAAAAAACCGCATCAAGATCCGATGCGTAGTTTTAAAGATTTAAGCATACATAGGGACAGACAGAAATCAGGACGACTTTGTTTTATATTATGTAGTGATTAGAAGCGAGCGAAACCGAGATATAACGGCTCTTTTATTGTAACAGCAATATTATGTAAATATGGTTAAGATAATATGGTTAAATATGTAAATCCCCAATACCCTCTGTATAAAGGCTGCCTTTGTCCAGCAGTGGGACATTTATAGACTGTTATTTTACTTTAGTTCTTGGAATTATTAATCATCAGCGCATAAAAAATTCATTTTAGGTCTTGCCGAAGTTGAGGAGATTAAATATTTTGGGATTAACATATCACTTTTAATGTCATTTGCTTCCGAGTATGTGTTGAATTAAATAATTTATCAATAAAACGATAAACACTAAGCACTGACTTAAAGAAAAACATTTGACGACACGTTTTGATGATAAAATATAGGTGAATAAATTAAAGAAATTGTAAATAGTTATGGCAATGATTAACATATAGGAGTTATTGCTATTAACTTCGTACAAGAAATCGTTTTTCTGCGTCTATATCAATGATATTTTATGCTGCAGATATATTGTTAACGCGCAATTGAAGCTACGGAAACATCCCAATTGGGACGTCTCGTCCTTAGTTATTCACGTGAAGTAGGGCGGCGAGTAAGACGGGGTCAAAAAATTTACAATAAGAAAAATGTCGTTGATTGTCTTTAAAAGATTCATCAAGTACACAATTCAGTGCATATTTAATCACATGTCATGTACATAATTCAGGGTATCTTTGAGTTATCAGTTTATATAAAATATTTTAATATATTTAGGTTAGAAAACAAAGGAAGGGACTGCAAAAGGTTTTATACCGGTACGAGAAAGATGTATTACAAGATTTTTTACACTAACGCTAAAATGAGAAACACTTGCTGTCCTTTTTAGAGATCCGTACCCAAAGAGTAAAACGGGACCCTATTACTTAGACTCCGCAGATAATGTATTTCTGTTACCGCTATAAAAAATACAAAAAAACAGAATTAAATAAATTTTTAAGTGGGGCCCCCATACAACACACATGATTTTTCCCCCCCCTTCCATATAGGCAATGGTACGGAACCCTTTGTGTGCGAGTCCAACTCGCACTTGGCCGGGTTTTTTCTTATCAATTTAATTACGCTATCTTTTTTAAATCATTCGAACGAAACGTGTGAATGCGTGCTGTCACTCTGGAAATAGGTACCCTTATGACTGGTGATTTTTAAGGGTATATTAACATACCTATCGTATAAAATATGGTGATCTATATGCAATTTGCCTACTTGAAAATATGAAATATACATCGTGTATGACACTTAAATGTAATAGATCACTATTCGCTCCATACTATGAGTAGCGGTTTCTAAGCAGTGTTAGTTTCTCACCAGTATAAACGATAGTCTCGCATTCGAGTTCCATGAACAATGATAATAATCTAAAAGTCAGAATTGGAATATCTTATATCTGCTTTCAACACGTTTTCGTGGTAAAAGTGGTCGCGACATAACGATAATCTGGAATAGTGCTTCGTAGAATACACGCTCACACAACCAAATCAAATTTAATTAATAGCCTAAATCCGAAATACCAGCACGATTAAGTAATGGTACGATGATACGATGTACAATATACAGCGTGTCGTTACCATCGCGACAATAAATGAACACACATATAGGAGATAACTTTTTAAAGTTGTATTAAACATTTAAATTCTTTAAACATCAATATTTACCGAATTATTAAATTTTCCAAAACAAAGAATTTTAGAACACCCTCACCAATAAAAGCGTAACGTAAAGTTCATTTGTAAAGGTCAAAAAGCATATGAATGGGTTGAATGAATTTAAAAGAGACAAAACATAGTGTTAGAAGGAGAGGCTTGTAATACGACGCTATGGCGCGACTTGTATAGGATGTTACAAATTTTATTTCTTTTTTACCTAATTAGTTTGTTTGAAAAATATTTTTTTTTAATTATGGATTTTATTTAACGTTAATATTTTTTTATGATTATTGGCAAGTAGCGTTAGACGTGTGTTCATTTATTGTCGCGATGGTAACGACACGCTGTATATATATATATAAGTCTCTTAGATATTTTGGCACACACAATTTCAATTCTCTTGCTTATGACCATCATCTTATAGACTTGCGCCTATACAAAGTAACAAACTATTTATTTGGAATGAACGCGTAACAATATTGCCTTAATATATGAGAAGTTCGGTATAGCTAATCTTAAAACTGATAAATTTGTAAGGCAAAACACTCGCTATTATATCTGAAGCCACGTAGCGATAAACCGTGATTCGGAGAAAGAGTTACTTCCATCAATACTTGATGGATTAAATTCTAGTATTAAAATTTTAAAATTATTTCTCATCGAATTAAAATAACACGTAGTTGACAAAAACGTTTTAACAAGTATCCTTATGTGTTTGTTATGTTGTTTGTAATCCATTGGTGCCTTTTAAGTTAGTATACATCATGTATCAGAAAGTAAAAGAAAACTTGGTGTCATCATCATCATCATCATCATTTCAGCCTGTTTGAGTCCACTGCTGAACATAGGCCTCCCCCATAGACTGCCACGAAGTACGATCCTGAGCCACCTGCATCCATCGACTTCCCGCACATTTGCACAGGTCGTCACTCCATCTAGTGGGGGGTCGTCCTACACTGCGATGGCCAGTACGAGGCTGCCACTCGAGAACCTTTCTTCCCCAACGGTTATCGGTTCTACGAGCTATATGGCCAGCCCATTGCCACTTCAGCTTGCTAATCCTCTGAGCTATGTCGGTTACCTTGGTTCTACTGCGGATGTCTTCGTTACGAACTCTATCACGCAGAGAAATACCGAGCATAGCCCGCTCCATAGCTCGCTGAGCGACTTTGAGCTTCCTCATACGGCCAGCAGTGAAGGACCACGTCTCGGTTCCGTAGGTCATCACTGGCAACACACATTGATTGAAGACTTTAGTCTTCAAACATTGAGGTATATTCGACGAGAAGATTTGCCGAAGTTTCCCGAACGCTGCCCATCCGAGTTGGATTCGCCGATTGACCTCTGCGTCGAAGTTGGACTTACCTAGCCAGACTAACTGTCCTAGGTAAACGTACTCGTCAACAACTTCGAGCTCAGTGCTCCCAACGACAACCGGTATAGGCGTGACATGGACATTAGACATGATCTTCGTCTTGTCCATGTTCATCTTAAGGCCCACCCGTTGGGAGACACTGTTGAGGTCATTGAGCAGAGCTGTATTGAAGATGCGTAAGTCTCGCCGCATGCATTTGGAGATCTGCCTATTAAGCCGCCTGTAGTCTGACATGTCAGTTAAAGACTGCAGTCGCATCTCACGTCTTTTTCCCAAGAGGTTAAGAGTGTGATCGGAGAGTTTTTTTGCGTTCTATTTGTGCGGCGGGCCTTATAAAATTTAAGGCCCACGGCATGGACAGTTTCCACGAGCTTAGCGTGAATATCGTCCACAGTGCTGCAATTTTCTAGGCATTGGAAGCGATTATGTAGCTCGAGCCGAAAGCTTTCGGAGTTCTGGATATGGGCACGAGATGGTCGGAGTGTGGACTTCATTAGACGAGATTTTTCCAGCCTGATATTAATATTCAATGTGCCTCTCACCAATCGGTGATCACTGCCGGTCTTCACCCTTGTGATCACAGAGACATCATTGAAGATTTGCCGTTTGTTCGTCATAATGAAGTCTATCTCGTTTTTTACAGAACCATCGGGGCTAATCCAGGTCCACTTTCTGTGGGGCTGCTTTTTGAAGAAAGAGTTCATCATAAAGAGTCCCTCCTTCTCCATAAAGTCAGCCAGCTGCTGCCCCCTTGGGTTCCGTTGCCCTATACCAAAACTTCCTACTCTCAGCTCATCGTCTTTCCTTTTGCCTAGTTTTGCTTTGAAGTCTCCCATTAACACCATGTATTGAGTTTTGGAGAAATGTATGGCTCGTGATATATCCTCATACATTGCCTCCACCTCATCATCGGGATGTGTCGTTGGTGCGTAGACCTGTATGACCTTCAGCGAATACCGTTTGGATATTCTGAGTATAAGGTACGCAACCCTCGACGACACACCCTCGATTTTAACAACGTTGTTAATGAGAGACTTGTGGACGATAAATCCGACACCTTCTTGGGACAGTTGGTCGCCCTCCCGGTGGTAAAACAGGTTGCCGGATTCGAGGATTATCGTGTCCTCCCCCTGTCTTCGGACTTCAGATAATCCTATTATATCCCAGCGCAGCCTGTTCACCTCTTCTTCCAGCTCTGTAATCTTCTCGTCAGTCCTCAATGTTCTTGCGTTGTATGTTGCCAGGTCCAGTCGCCGTCGTTGGTAGCCGAATCCTAGCCGGGGATTCTTAGCACCCCCTGCCCTGCCGTTACCATGACCGCTACCGTAGCCAGGAATAGCAGGGCCGCCGGGGACTGGGGGCCGTACACCTTGGACTTCCATACATGAGGGGTTTTTGCCATGGTTGCCACGCTTGGCGAGCGGGTTGGCAACCGCAGTTCTTCCAGACACCTCGCACCTTCAACGCTGCTGCCCGTTATTGGCCTGGATATTTGGGTCTGGAGAGTTAAGATGGTTATCCCGCCATCTATCGGAGGCCACTGGATGTTTGTGGCTTATCCCTTAGTCGCCTCTTACGACACCCACGGTATGAGATGGGGTGGCTTATTCTTACGCCGACACCACACGGCACTTGGTGTAAATCCTTAAAATTCTGTTCAATTTGATTACCCGGTTTCAAAAAAGAAGCATAAATTTTATCTAGCATAATCACTAGGACGGAATAAACAGCACCTAATAAACTTTATAATTTTTCTTGCGAAATGTTTAATAGCTCGAACACAAAGGATACAGTCAAATAGTACAATAAACATCGATAATCTTTACAACTGAAATAATTAAGATAAGTCAAATAGAGAACATTTCTATGCGGTGTAATATTTTTTAACACATTGTATAATTGACATCAGCGTTAAAATTTTCCACAAGTTCAATTATAAAGTTATGATGTAGATAAATTAAGAAAATTAACTTGTATAAAATATAACTGATTGAAAAAGAAGTTAATTAAAAAGGGCACTGGGATTGAACAAATCATTCTTGGGTCGGTGTTAGGATTAGTTGTTTTGGACACACTTACCACTCATAAAACTTTGCGAATATACTTAGTAATTCTAGAGCATTGTTAAATAAAACGATGTTATTAATTATTGTTGTTAGGTTTTGTTTAGTATTTAGGTTTTGATGGACTAAAACAAGCTGAATTTGTGGTCGTTTTAAAAACATTATAAAATCTTATAAAACAAAGGACATTGTAACATCTTTAGATCTAGAATTAAGTTAAATGCTTTACTTTTGTTGATCAAATCCTAACGGTACCTTTGTTTTATGTGCTGGTGTTTTGAGCAGACCTTATAACATTTTGATTTAAATGTAACAAAATATGAAATATGTTCAGGCCGATTTAGCAATTATGAAATAGATATGATAATAGCAACTTTGTATACTAAATCTTATGAATATGATAGATTCTTTTAGGATAAATCCTGCTATCCTACCATTAATACGATATTGTTCACTTCAATCACCGATCGAATATGGTGGTGCTTCCATCTCACCAAGCCTTATACTATTATTTTCTCATAATCAGCAGAAATCTAGCTTACTGTTCCTGGTCGACGGTGGAGAATTTGCAACTGATTTTGGTTTCATCGAAATTTGTATAGATCAAGGTAAACTTACATAGCCATCAAAAGTTCCGGATCCCGTCAGAGTGACATTCAATACGTGCCACCCACTTTCAAATGGTGAATTCATCGCTGAGATTCCCGTGTTACCGACGGAGGCATTTATGCCACCCGGCACCACTTCGTGGACGAAGATTGACACCTGATCGCTCTGCGATATCGGGGCCATGTACAAATTCACTTCAACAATACCACCAGCGGTCACCGGAAAGGTGAACGAAGACACGCAACTCATGATGAAGTCTGGAGCGATAAACTTTGTACTGCGGGCGTCTGGACTCTCCACGGGTATTTCGGAGTACCTCCCCAAATTCCACCACCTCATTCCGTTGCATAAGCCGATCTCGTTCGAGAACAAATTCTCAAAATCATCCTCAAAGGAATACGTAACGCAGTCTTCACTAAACACCGTTGTGCACAAAACCGACAGTAGTATTAATCCTTTTAGTTCCATCTTTTGCTCGTAAATCTCTCATGTACGCTTGCTATTTGTAATGAATAACACTAAATTTAATACAAATCAATTTGATTATTATATAAATACTACGAAATATCATTTAAGGATAAGATAAAGTGTAGATAATGTGCAAATGTAAGGTGACTTACAGTGGCCGAATGTTCGTTTACTTATGAATGGGAATAATATTTTCTGTGAAAAAGTTCTTGTCTGATTTCACTCCGATAAGATATTGTTTTCTTGAACTTTCACTATGCTTTTAGCTTTTAGCTTATATTTTAATATTCTTTTCTGGCTATTATTCAAAAATTAAGTTGTTAACAATAGTACATAATGTCGAATCAATCCCTCTGTTTTAACCAGTAGTTGGTTTAATCATTCAAGTTAATTGGTGGGATCAGACACCAAATTCTTCAAGGGCTATCGTGTAACAGGAGGACGATACCAACCGTCCTTATTCATGCACAATAAAAATATTTGTGCTGAATGAAACTGCCCAGGATCTTTCTATGGAGGAAGTCTTTGTTCAGTAATATGAATCTATACTCACATAAGCAAGGCGAAATCATTAATTTCTATTTTCAAATTATGTTCTTAATTAGTAAATTCAGATATTTTTAAACTAGTCACGAGAATGAAGAAATGTTATTTATTAATTTAATTTATTTATAACTTAAAATCTTTATGCAGAAATGTTTTTATATTTAGAAGATTACAAAATATTCAATAAAAACTATGTGCTACGTAACGAAAATCAGAATATTTTGTTGAATATAAGGTGTATTATTTGTAAATTTATATTTACAAATAATACACCTTATATTCAATAATAAAATATTAATTTTAAAGTTTTTATAGTGCTAATCTCTGCACTTAAGATTGAACATTAAAACATGTAGAAAAAGTACGAAAAGATTGTCGCCGCTGTGGGAATCGAACCTACGTCTTCGGCATTCGCGGCCTGACGCTCTAGCCACTGAGCTAAACGGCTGATAGCCACAGCGACGAAAATCTTAACGCCTTCTTTCTACATTGATATTTAGCATTTGAAGCAATGCTTGGCGCATCTATTGTTATATCCTTTCCAGCATACAAACAATTTCGAATATCGTTTTACAACGATAATTCGAACGAGAGATGTCGCCATTGCTTTTATAAATTTTAAAGTTTTTATAGTGCTAATCTCTGCACTTAAGATTGAACATTAAAACATGTAGAAAAAGTACGAAAAGATTGTCGCCGCTGTGGGAATCGAACCTACGTCTTCGGCATTCGCGGCCTGACGCTCTAGCCACTGAGCTAAACGGCTGATAGCCACAGCGACGAAAATCTTAACGCCTTCTTTCTACATTGATATTTAGCATTTGAAGCAATGCTTGGCGCATCTATTGTTATATCCTTTCCAGCATACAAACAATTTCGAATATCGTTTTACAACGATAATTCGAACGAGAGATGTCGCCATTGCTTTTATAAATTTTAAAGTTTTTATAGTGCTAATCTCTGCACTTAAGATTGAACATTAAAACATGTAGAAAAAGTACGAAAAGATTGTCGCCGCTGTGGGAATCGAACCTACGTCTTCGGCATTCGCGGCCTGACGCTCTAGCCACTGAGCTAAACGGCTGATAGCCACAGCGACGAAAATCTTAACGCCTTCTTTCTACATTGATATTTAGCATTTGAAGCAATGCTTGGCGCATCTATTGTTATAGTGGCTAGAGCGTCAGGCCGCGAATGCCGAAGACGTAGGTTCGATTCCCACAGCGGCGACAATCTTTTCGTACTTTTTCTACATGTTTTAATGTTCAATCTTAAGTGCAGAGATTAGCACTATAAAAACTTTAAAATTTATAAAAGCAATGGCGACATCTCTCGTTCGAATTATCGTTGTAAAACGATATTCGAAATTGTTTGTATGCTGGAAAGGATATAACAATAGATGCGCCAAGCATTGCTTCAAATGCTAAATATCAATGTAGAAAGAAGGCGTTAAGATTTTCGTCGCTGTGGCTATCAGCCGTTTAGCTCAGTGGCTAGAGCGTCAGGCCGCGAATGCCGAAGACGTAGGTTCGATTCCCACAGCGGCGACAATCTTTTCGTACTTTTTCTACATGTTTTAATGTTCAATCTTAAGTGCAGAGATTAGCACTATAAAAACTTTAAAATTTATAAAAGCAATGGCGACATCTCTCGTTCGAATTATCGTTGTAAAACGATATTCGAAATTGTTTGTATGCTGGAAAGGATATAACAATAGATGCGCCAAGCATTGCTTCAAATGCTAAATATCAATGTAGAAAGAAGGCGTTAAGATTTTCGTCGCTGTGGCTATCAGCCGTTTAGCTCAGTGGCTAGAGCGTCAGGCCGCGAATGCCGAAGACGTAGGTTCGATTCCCACAGCGGCGACAATCTTTTCGTACTTTTTCTACATGTTTTAATGTTCAATCTTAAGTGCAGAGATTAGCACTATAAAAACTTTAAAATTTATAAAAGCAATGGCGACATCTCTCGTTCGAATTATCGTTGTAAAACGATATTCGAAATTGTTTGTATGCTGGAAAGGATATAACAATAGATGCGCCAAGCATTGCTTCAAATGCTAAATATCAATGTAGAAAGAAGGCGTTAAGATTTTCGTCGCTGTGGCTATCAGCCGTTTAGCTCAGTGGCTAGAGCGTCAGGCCGCGAATGCCGAAGACGTAGGTTCGATTCCCACAGCGGCGACAATCTTTTCGTACTTTTTCTACATGTTTTAAATGTTCAATCTTAAGTGCAGAGATTAGCACTATAAAAACTTTAAAATTTATAAAAGCAATGGCGACATCTCTCGTTCGAATTATCGTTGTAAAACGATATTCGAAATTGTTTGTATGCTGGAAAGGATATAACAATAGATGCGCCAAGCATTGCTTCAAATGCTAAATATCAATGTAGAAAGAAGGCGTTAAGATTTTCGTCGCTGTGGCTATCAGCCGTTTAGCTCAGTGGCTAGAGCGTCAGGCCGCGAATGCCGAAGACGTAGGTTCGATTCCCACAGCGGCGACAATCTTTTCGTACTTTTTCTACATGTTTTAATAAAATATTAGTTCCACAAAGCATTTAAGTAATTGCATTTGTAACGCAATCGGCATTCGCGTTTATCTTGAGGATTAATGGTTCTTATTAGATTCTTATCAAATATTGCTCTTTTACAAAATAAATTTGGATTTCCTATTAATATATTACTGACTAATGTATGCAATAGGAGAGAAGTTTAAACCCGCTCTTGCAAAAAAGGGTGTCTTCGTGAAGATACCTAAGTCTAATATCACCAAAATTCGCTGGCCGAAATTGATTCCATGGCCTTTGATGAATCAATACCATCACCCATTGACATACGCAACTTTCTTCTTTCTTTTGCCTCTTAAAGAGTCGTTGTGTGGTAGTGTGGATACGTTACAAACCCATTTCACTCTTGCAAAGTTGACTAGAACAAAAAGGTTTTAAGGCTCTGTTCCTAGTAGAAATATTTTATATTTGAAAACTGGTCTTTTGTCAGGCCGTTGTACTTCCTCGGTCAATCACGCTCAGTGGTATACCACGGTAAATTTATCAGTAGGAAATTTCTCGAAAACGATGAGGGCGTGTGCGGAGAGGCAGTACGGTGGTCGAAAAAAGTTTTTACAAGCATTAAGCAGTGTATTTGTATTTTTTATAAAGAGTTCCATATAAGATGCATGTAAGCAAGCTGTGAATGAATTTAATAAATAAATTTGTAAAATCGAAACTTCTGTTTATGATTTCGAAATAAACACAAAAATATAATAAATTCTAAATAAAATATACTCTTTATACCACCACATACTGGCCTACATGTCGAATATCAACTTAAAACCAGTATTTGACTCCTTTGATTCAACGGCAGCTAATTATTTCGAAAATGGTTACTGTTCCGAGAAGTAAAAGAATAATAACCAAATAATTAAATATCAAGTATAATACACCAGATATATAAATAAAGATAACAAACTTTAGAGAGAAATAAAACAAAATCTTATGATAAGGAACAGGTGTAAAAGCAGAAAAAAAAATCATGAGCGACAATTCGCGATATCGCTTTCTCGTACGTACGTATTCTCAAACGTTTTTTTTATGTGAAAGGTTAACAAGTGAGCAGGCGGTTCACCTGATGTTAAGTGATTACAGCCACATCCACAACCTCTGAGAGATTGTAAAGGCGTTGCAATCTTTCTAGAAAGAGGGGATCCGGCTACTTTCCTCACTACTATACTATACTACTTTTATTTTTGCCGGTCCTGTGTGTCGAGTCTGCCCATTCTTGAAACATCAGAATTTGTGCGTAGCCCTAAAACTAAGCAACAGTAAAAGTATTTAAGAAACTAATAGTTAACCATCTATAAGCGTAGAGGTCATGGAGAAATGTATGGTTACAGGTTAATTATTGTAATTCTATCGTCACTATCTAAAATTTTGGAACACTTATTAATCTTCGCCTTCTTAATTTCTTCGAACATCAAAAAATAATTACAGAGTACCAATCGACAAGTGATACTACGCGTGCTTTTATCGATTGCGTAGTGGAAATTTTAGACGATACTGAACAAAGAATTGGTCTCTTTCTGGATTTAGGTAAACGCTTTCGATACTGTAAACTAGTGTAAACTATATAAGATAGGTATTCGTCTTCCACAGCGCAAAATATATCAATTGGAAAATATCATTGTGTAAGTGTTGTAGGATAGTGATGATTTGCTTGTTTTTCATAGGGTTTCTCAAGGCAGTGTTCTAGGTTGGACCCTATTTCTTATTTATCTTAATGAAATCTGTTGATTACATGAAACCTCAAAGTACTGTGTCTAATTTTGGCGACACGGTGTTATAATTTGCTTGTAACTCTGGTGAGACCTCATAATGTAGCACAAAAGGGCTTCGATACGGTGCACGTTTGACTTCGTAATAACTTCGTGACATGTAATGATGAAAAGAAAAAAAGGCAGTAAACATTATTATAATTCTAGGATGTCTTATCATAAAATGCCGGTTGTAAAACTTTTTCCTGTATTTCTATCAAAACTTTCTGTTGATGGTTGATATAAACGAAATAATTTAATGGTTATCAGCTAGAATTAAAAGGTTAAAAACAGAAAGATTCAGATAATATGATTGAAAATGTTTGTAATGAATAACGCCCGGTTTCTGAAACACTGATCATCGTAGAAGTTAACTAATCAGCTGTCAAATGACTTTTCAAATGTTATTTGAGTTGCCAAAAGGATTGTTAAACTCTCTGAATTGATCAGAATGATCTTCTTAATGATCAGAATGATCAATTCAAAGAGTTTGACAAGCCCAGGTCCCAGCCTGTCAGGCAGGAATATGCTCCCTTCTTGAAGCTTTCTAAGTATCGGTCAGGACATACCGATTGTGAAAATAATTCCACAACTTTGTTTGCAAAGGCATATACTATCAGGGAGGACAATATTGAGGACTAAGATATGGCGAAGTTACTCTGGCCCGGCATGTATCCCATTTGCTGCTCCTATTATGTTATAATGTTTTGTTTAAAATATGGTTATATAAAAACAATAACGCAGAGTTTCGAACTTGAGTTGCATAGTTCTTTCTTGTGGAAATTAGAATTTAGTAAACCGGTGTTAGTTAGGAGGTTTACAAGATCTACAAAAAAAAATTTAAAGAATAAAGATCGAAATAAGAATAGAAATAAGAATCTTTGAAACGACGATACGTATTTAGTATACTTCCGTTTATAAGCACTTCTTTATTGTAACACCTATTTTTGTAACTTACACTAAGATCGCAAATATATAATTAAATTTAATTTCATTGAGTATCTTCATTTGTATGTATGTACGTTAGTATTTTATGAATAATTATGTTTGTAAAGAATGGAACGGGATGTTAAAATTAAGCACCATCTATACGTTTATGAATTGTTAGGGGCATAAAATTATAATGATTGACAGCGTCTACTTTCAGAATTGCAAATTTGAAAAAATTATTAGTATCTAAAACTACAACGCATGTTTTTTTACATAGATAACTTTAAATAAACTATGTCATCAAAGCAAGGAATTGCCACATATCAAACAAATAAACTTTGAAATAAATTAGTTGATACAGACTGATAAGACTTAAGTAGTTTAAGACCATTGATTGATTGTTTGTTTCTCTACTTACAGAATAATAAATTCTAGTTTTAACAAGCAAATTGAATAGAAACAACGAAACGCCATGTATTGAACGCAACGATAAAAATATTTTTTCGATTACGAAATCGATATTTTTAAATCACAGCTTGTTGATATACATTTCGTTGATAATTAGCACTTTTAGGATTAAGATAATCGGTTTGATTTGCTATTTATTTTCTTCGTATATTTTTTCCTTAACACAATCGGACAGAAATTGCACGATAACGTAAATAATTTGGATTTTTACTCACTTCCAGACTGGAATTGTAAAGAGCTTTAGAATTATTTATTGACTATACCCACATCGTATCGATGTGTATAAATAACGTAATTTTTCATAAGAAATATACTATCTAACTAATTTACAGCACCCATAAAACTTATCGGTTTATTATTATCAAAAAAGGCAAAACATAGAAATGAAAATTTCAACATTTAGAACATTATGCAAGTTTGACAGAAGTAACAGCAACCTTTTTTTGTACCAACTTGTATTTTTGAAAAGCTTGTAATAATAAATGTACTCTGTTAATGTTTTACTCGATATTACCTGATCGTAATTCGACCATTATTAATAGACGAAAACGACTCACCTACTTTTATTGTCACATAAAGGAGTAAGTTGAGCCATAAATTCAATTTCCGTCAGCTCCTTTATGGTAAAGCTGTAAACATGATACCTTGGAGGCATGATATAACATCAAAACAAAAATGGGACGGATAAATTTTGTTACCGTTCGAAGGCCCCTTGAGACGATGCTATGACTTTCAGAGTAAGGGCTGCCAGAAAGTTCGCGGATTGTTGTCAAAGATTAGACTTTCCATACTTTTGACAGCCCTGATTAGTAGTTTTAGGTAGAAGCTCATTATGTAGACTATTAATTAACGTTGTTTTCGGTGTGCGAGTTTCGCAGAAAGTACAGCCTGAAATGTATGAATGTGTATATATATATTACTATGGTTTCTCCCACGGTATATTTGTATTAATTTAATGAAACGTTTCCAACAGGCTTCTAGGTACTCGATAAATCTGAAATTTTAAAAAGATTTAGAACGGATAGAAATACAATAATTTTGTAAGCGATTTTATATCGATTAGGATCCTCAGCTAACAGAAACTTAATTTTATTGGTATCATAGAAGTCAGGCAATGCTTATTTTAACCTTTTTAAACAGCACTGGTTGATTGGATACATATTCGCGGATAAAGTATTACAAGAAACTTACCTGCAAAACAAACGTGATTGTGTAGATTCTCCACTCTGATAAGGAAAGCAGAGGTTATCGATTATTTATTACTTAATTTTACTTATTGTATTCGGTTCTTACCAAGCTAAGGTTGTAATGTGTACTGTAACGCCCAGAACTAAAGCCGGATGAACGAAATTCTCTTTCGAGTCCAAACGAGACATTTACTTGTAAACATTATAAATGTTGTTAATTAAAGGTTGTGAATAGGCAATGCCCGCTTCTGCTCTAGGAATTTAAATAATCAATTATTATGATAGCACTTATCTATCCGATAGTGTTTCCACTAAATCCAAGATTGCGTTATTTGTCGAAAACTATGAATTTTGAAACATTAAATGTCCCAATACCAGTTTCGTCAGACTATCGCAAGCGATTGTTTTTGGTCTAGACATAACCTTTAAAATTGAATGTATAGTATGTATGTATAATATAGAATGTAATGAAATTGAAGTATTGTTTTTGACTTTAATTGTTATTGCCTGCGCTGAAATATAAGGAGGACTTTATTTCATTTCAAACATGGTCTTATGATCGAACAAAGGCCGTCAAGTTTGCTTCCAATCCACCTTTGTTCCGCCAATCCGTTGAAGGAAAATTGGCATCACTTTCTTGCAGAAGCCATCGTGGTGTTATTTTAGCACAAAACTATTAAAAGAATTGCCATTTTGTAATTTTTTGTGTGTTGCATTTTGTATTGTACTTGAATACAAGCATAGTCTCTAATTTATGTCATGAATAATTTTAATATTGTTTGCATTGTGCAATATCTGTATAATTTCTTTATGTAACATTAAATTTTTACATGCTATTTATTACATTATTATATTTAGTTACATTTTTAAATTCAAATTATCTGCAATAATTACACTAATAAAATATCTATTTATTCTGCTTTTTCTTATATTTCTTCTTTTTTATATATAAACTTTCTGTAAATATCCTTATTTACGTTTTCTTTTTCAAATTGTGCTTATCGAGCACATCTCTCCCACATTGCTTTTTAATCATAAAATGCATAATCGCTTGTATGCGTGTAGATGACTATGCAACCACTTTCTCTTATAAGGAGTATTTAAAATAATACCTGATTGATGTATTTTATCACTTAGACATAATTGTTTAAAAACCAAAAACCCAGGGATTATTTCGTTTATCTTATCTTGACTGTGTTCAGTAATGATTTATCACTTAAAAATTTAATTATCAAAGCACATGATATAACAACGTAGAATGTGAACCGATAAATAGAAAAATAAGTGCCTACTAAGTACTTCGGACAAACGTATTTAATAATGGAAAATTGGTATTATAGTAAAAAAAAAAAACGCCAGGCGTTAAACTTTAATTGTTTTCTTTTAAATTTTTTTTTCAATATGAATGACAATTTAAGAGTACTAAAATATTTTGTGCGTACAAATATCACGGTAACAATAAAATTAAAATTTTTTTCGGACATGAAATGGTAATATATCCGTATAACTTTTATTTTAAGATAATAATGGGGTATTTCCATTCATTCGAATTTCCATAAGCTCTTTTAAAGTCGACACGCAAAACGATGCCCCCGAGGCACATCTTTACACTAAGTGAATGTGAGCGGATAAATATTTCCACAGTTTTAAAGGTCCCCGACACGGAGATATGTGAAAAATGTCGTTGGAAATATTGAAATATATATATATGTTGTATTGATTCCGGGTTGCGTAAAACCGAAATCAATTACGTTTCAAAACCTATTTAAAAATATGAATAGAATGCCTATTTTGTGCTGTGCCTCGTTGGAAACCGTTATCAGTCTAGACTTTTATTATAAGTATGTAATGTAATAAGAGATGCTTTGCGTTACATCAAAACTTCCCTTTACAAAATAAAAGAGTGTAGTCTCTTAATCTAAAGTTTTTTAATTATTGTAGTGCATGTTTATTCTTAAAATGTAATAATAAGTATAAACAAGTTTATATAGGACTTTTCATGTGAGATCTGCTTATTGATTTTCGCTTGCCGCTTAATGTTTTAGGAGTGAAATAATAGCGTGAAAAAATAAGCTATACGTAAAAAATAAGCCATACAAAAGCTCAGTTGAAAACAAACACTGCAATTATCTTCAAGCTGCAGCGTGCTAGTCTGCTAAATCATCGCGTTATGTAAATCCCACTTCAAAGTTAAAGTAATGAGCTAAGCTAAACGGAAAATTAGTCGGCTGGTTTTTTATTTACTCTCGGAAATCTCGTTCGTTTTAGTGAAAATCAGATTATTTTGTGTCGTTGTTTAACATTAACAATGTTTTGTATATTATATAAAACACTAATAATTTGCTAATAAGCCGTTTTACCTTAACAATAGTTTGTGTATTTTATGAAACAATAATAACTTTCAAGGATCTTAAGTAAATTAAAATATTCGACTGATTTTATGCGTTTCATTTTGTTTCTAAACTTCCGACGTTTCGTATACTTAACGGAATTCATGGTTGTTAGGCTGAACTAAAAAAGTGGCGATAGGCGCGGATTACAGAACCATTAATTGATTCATAACGAACATTGATTAACGTTTTTTCTTATGAAGATATATTTATTTCGTTGACAGTTTACATTTTATTTGTTATCAAGGTATGATGATATAAAAATGTAAATTATTTATTCATGTTGAGATGAAATTTGAAATAGAAAAATTAAAAAAAAAAAAAAGAATTTTGAAACAGAAAACTATAACCTTATAAACCATATCTTTCATGTTAATACAATTTGGGCCAATCCCTGTCTCCTTTATTTGAAATTACACTTATTTCTGGCGATATATGAATCGAACTATTGTTTTAAGTTTATGTGTTATATCAAGATCTTATCATAAAATGTGTTGTAGCTATAAAAGCTGAACATAAATCACCGTTTCACATTTGGCCCCGTGAGCAATGGGATCCGCCCGAAGCCATGATGTGGGCATTCTACAGGGGAGCTGTTTTTTTATGTGAAATGGCGGAAATTTTTTTTATGCAAACGAGCTGGCGGTTCACCTGATGTTAAGTAATAACCGCCGCTCTACTTTGCCCTACTTTGCAACACCTTATAATAAAGTGGGCCCCGGCTACCTCGCTCACCAGACGAAACGCAGAAGTATAATACTTCCACTTTACGCCGGTCTCCTGTGAGGTCGTGGTACTTCCCCGGACGGACCTGCCCATTCGTGCAACAGCGAGAACTGTTGCTTGTTCCTACCACAGTGTTTCACCGATTCTGTATTGGCGTATAAAAATGAGCTCTCCACTAGTCCCCCAGGTGATACCTTTGTCCGCCAAACTAGAGCTACTTTGTACGTACTACCCGCATTGGCCTCCTATCTGCGAACCCAAAATAAGTTCGCGGTGTACAAGACGCAAGTTTGTTCTTTGCATCGTTGTATGCCGTGATATACAAACGATAGAGGCAACGTCTCTAAGCCTAACCCTTGTGTCTGTTTGTGCGAACTGTATTGGGAGGAAAGCTTTTTTATATGAACAGTTGCGAGGCGAACTATGCTCATGTCTAAACGTGCGTATTGGTTTTGTGTTGCCAACCAGTAAAAAAGTGGGCCCAGGTTATCTCACTTACCAGACGAAAAGCGAAAGGGGAATACTTCCCGGGGTCCATCCATCCATCGGGGTACATGTGTTTGTGTCATTCTGTGTAAACATGTTTGTATTTGATTTAGTTATATATTATGTATGTTAATATTGCACCACCTACGTAGTAAACGTTCCTTTACGCCATTGGTTGCATGGAAGAGATCGCTATGAAGCGATAAGGCCGCCAAATTGTCCATTC
Source organism: Iphiclides podalirius (assembly GCA_933534255.1). NCBI lineage: Eukaryota > Metazoa > Arthropoda > Insecta > Lepidoptera > Papilionidae > Iphiclides > Iphiclides podalirius. Next base: position 4,190,979 of record OW152831.1, on the reverse strand, counting down.
TATTAATTCGTTTGTCTATTGTTAATTTTGTGTATCATTTTATGTGTGGTGGACAATAAAGTATTCATTCATTCATTCATTTAAATTTGTATTAAAGGTGCCTTAATTTATTAATTAAAGTGAAGTTTTAGATTACTTTATCGCCATATTATCAGCAACTGTCCCAGTTCTATCGCAGTGTAGACAACCTCTTGTTTTTTTGTTTTTGTATCCGTCTGTACTTCTGATTAAATGTGCTCAGTTATCCCTGTATTAATTAAATTCGTTCTATATTACTTATAGTAATAGTAATCATAGGAGATATCCATTAGATAGAGGGAAGTTAGATATATTTCAAACGGGTAGCTAACTATAAATAAAACGAAGTTGAGAACTTCTTTTCAAAATAAAACTGTTACTTTGACACAGTTTATTCACAAAAATATACAAAAGGATATTATTTACTAACCAAACCTGAGCTTTCTTCTGTTCGAATGAATCGCCCTGGCTTAGGAAACGATTGTATCATCTCGGTAAACTAATGGAATACATTTTTTTATATTCTTTTGTATACATTTGAGATATAACTTACAAATATGAACGTAACTGAACATTGCCAGCATTTTGCGCCCCGAAATGACGATATTATGCGGTCTTTAATAATACATTCGTGTATTATATTTCTCAATTTATATACATACCTACAATACGATAACGCCACTCAACTCAACCAGTGGAAATATTAATTTATCACATTATGTAACTTAACGAACCTTTTCTTAATATTTTATTTACGGAGGCAAAAATAATCTACGCGCATATAAAAAGTGTATCTATAAAGTAATATAATTTTTTTACCACGCTACGAAGTGTATAATCTGGTGTAGAAATAGAATCTTCATTTTTAACATGCATTGAATGAAATATATAGACGAAGAACTACCAAATGGAAAAGGAACGCATCAATATGGATGTGTCTGTCTTTTTGTCTGCTCACAATTTGCATGTCTTCAAGGCTACTAATCAACTAGGTAGGTGCATCTGGTAGGTCCATTCGGTGATACAAAAAAACACTGAAATCTTGTTACGTTTTTAAGGATTTTGTGTTTCCTTTATTGACGCAAGTCAGAAAAATAAAAAGTACATATTATAAAATTATAACGACTATGCCCTCGGTACATTTGCGGCGAAATACAAGAAAGAAACATTTAGGGCAACTTTATTAGGGTTATGAAAGGACTTTTCCTTCCATATGTTTTGATTGGCTGATAAAGACCCCATCTAATGGTAATAAAATTTATCCTTTCCGCAGACACGCGCTTAGAAATGGCGGCGATCTTAAGGATGTCGCTTCATAGGGATAGAGTTCAGTGAAATTGGAAGTAACGCTTTTCTCACTCGCTCCGATCAATTCGGGGCCAAATGAAAGATATATGTTTGTTTTACCCAATTTGTGACCAATTTACTTTGTAACGGTTTCCTCGACAAATTTGTAAATTCTTTATTGATTTTTGAACTGTTTTAGCTCGTAATTTTAAATGGTTGCTTTTAAACTTGCGAATTTTAAATAAGAAGGAATATTCTAAATTTTTGATTAAATAATTTTAGTCAATTTGGTACTGACCATTTTTGTCGTTGATTTTTTGCCACCATCCGGGAACTGATCCTTGATACAAATAAAAAAATCTTTAATTGTGATTTGACATTATCAGCATCGTTAAAACAGTTATCATTTATGGAGTTTTGCATGAAAATTAGGAGGCCACGTAACGAAGGTTGCAAAGGGTTATCTGACGGTGCAACGTCATAGCTATTTGTCGGATGTGAGAACACATCTCAAACCAGTACCAAAAAATTTTTGTTAGTGAATAAAGTGTATGAATTTTTCCATTGTCATGGTGGAAGAAAACAGCCTTACGATTAATATTGACCGTTTTTTCGCGTTCTCATTTTGACACGTTGTTCACATTCAAATTGATTGTTTAGTGTTTTGTAAAAGTTCAAAGTTCAGTATTTCTTAATACTCCCACCAGACTGACAACATAATTTTTTTTGGTGAATCCCCGCTGACTCCTGACGTCATCTGGGCTGGTTCATCTTAGATTACCCACAATCTCTGCGGTTTAACGTAGTAAGTAGTTTTTTGAGTAGTGGATTAATTTCGTTGCGTTTCAGAAGCGAATGCTATATGAGTTTCCTTAAGCTGATGAGGAATTCTTATGTCGAATTTCTTGATATAACCAAGCTCTTAAAAGTTTTTTCAATGCATCTATGCGACATATTGAGCATCTCTGAAATATCACGTGTTGTCATATGATTATCGACTTCAAATGGATTGTCAATTCTTTGGGATTTTTTTAGTCACCAGAACGAAACATGGCAAACTAATTTTGATACTACCTTTTATGTACACAAATTTTGATAATATATAAGATAATAACAAACATATAAGGGGTAATATTATAGGTAAAAAAATAAAGCACAGTTTTTCCAAAATCAAGTAAAAGAAAACATCAAAGAATTCTGACAAAGACAAGTCTTGAAAAGGTTAGGATTATTTGGACAAAACGTTACTGGTATTCAATGTTGCCCGTAAGTAACAGAACACAACAAAGAGACAAAGTAAGATACATACACATATCGTTACTTACAATGACAAATAATACGAACAAAGCATGATAAAAATATACATTTCACATCAGCCGCTTTTAAGGCGAAACGATATATGACACCCCTGAGACGTCACAGCTTCCGAACAAATGTGGAATTGATAAATATTCGTCGTGCTACGGGAATTTTACGCGTCACTTAGAGGCGGGGTCGGTAAATAACATTATTGATAGCCTGTCCCTATCTCCCACGGTGGGGGTTGCGGAAAACCATAGTGCAGAAAACCATCCTTTAGTTCTTCCCTCTGTTAAAAAAGTATAAACATTTTTACGCAACGTCCACTAGTCCGAAACTAAGCAACGGGTACTAGATAACCATAGGTAGGTAGTAGGTACCAAGGGTACTAGATAACTGATAGACATACATAAACTTAATTTTTTTTTGTAAATAAATAAATATAATACGTATATAAACACAATATTCTGCCAGTAGTGGGGATCGAACCCACACCCTCTGACGCAAGAGGCAGGTTTACTACCCACTACCCCAATCGGGTCGTCCCGTATATTTAAAAATCGCTAAGTTTCTAGTCTTCATTCCGGACTGGTCTTAATACCTTTTACTTAAGTTAAATGTTGACGTTTGCAAGATACAAGTCTAAAGAGAATACTTTTACTGCAGCAAATTCTGCTGTTATGTGTTAATGAGCGGCCAAGTCCGGGGAACCACGGCCACACAGAAGGCCGGTGGAAACCAGAAGTACTGGAAGATTTAATTTTGTCTGTTGAGTGTTACTGGGACCACGCCTTTAATGACTAGCATTGCATTTGCTAATACAGAGCTTTTTTAGATGTCCACTGACCCAGTCCCAGTTTGTAATTACTAAACATACGGTGAAGCTTCCTGTGGAATTAACTTTATACACGTATAAAAAATGTATTGCTTTATACACGTATAAAAAATGTATTGCATTTCGAAGGTTGTTGTGAACTGTGAGATTTCGTAACCTCTTTCTTAGTCAACATCCTCAGGTTCACGTTAGTTTGGAGAAAAAATGATCGTGAAGTGGATGAGGTAGTTTTCTTTTTAATTGATTCGATTCCGAGGCCGACAGAATGGAAATTATATCATAAAACATAACTAAACTAAACAAGGCATGCATACATAATATATATATATATATATATATATATATTCAAAAATATTTGAGTATTTTAAATGTTTGTTATCAATGAATGTTATAACTTGGGGTATTTGCTAGTGTATCTCGAACACTTCTTTTTCATTATGTTAATATTGCACTTATCTAGGTGATATACCTTAATTCGTTTTTTTTTGAAATTTGCTCAAACTGCCCAAAAATGCCGTGTCTGAATCTTAAGTTTATGCCGAATGCAATGAAATTTCGATCATGTATCAGAAGTAGCCCCATTAATGCAGACAAGATATAAAATGTTTGGAATTAAACGAATTAAAACCAAATTGCAAGAGCGAAGTATTCAAATACTAATGAAATATTTTTAAGCCTTCAGGCAATTTGCATGAATTGGGTAATGAATAAATCTCGTAAGCAAAACGCCTGCAGTAAAAAGAAATGACGGGATACATAAAGACGTCCGCATCATAACTTTATAAACAAATTTAGCTTTATGAAGGAATTCATTACATAAAATTGGAACTTTTGATTACTAAGAGGCTTAATTCGCAGGCGGGAGTTAAATAATAAATTGTCGTGGTCCAACTTTAATTTTGTCAAGCGAGGGTAAACGTAGTATTTTCTGGGATACTATTATATTATATATACATATATATATATATATATACACTTACAATATAACAATATACCAGAGTATTGATATATTTGATACTAGCGACCCGCCCCGGCTTCGCACGGGTGGGTAACTATGTATTATACATAATATGAACTTTCCTCTTGAATCACTCTATATAGTAAAAAAACGCATCAAGATCCGTTGCGTAGTTTTAAAGATCTAAGTCTAAGCATACATAGGGAAAGGCAGACAGCGAGACGACTTTGTTTTAAACTATGTAGTGAAGATTACATACATGTACACGCCTTGTGTGTGTGTGTGTGTATATGTAATGGGGTAGTGATAACTAGTGGACATTTCACTTTAACTGACTCAGCTTATCATCGTGCACTAAGCAGAACGGGTGATATTTTTATGTCTCCAGGATTTGTAATTGCGATCTTATGTCTGGGGCCTATGGCCTGAACAAGCAAAGCACGAGGCATTCGTGGTATAGCAGGTACCACGAAAGCCTCGTACGTGTCATGTCAACCGACTTCAAAAAAGGAGAACGTTCTCAATTCGGTTTTATTTTTTATGTTTGTTACCTCAGAGCTCAGTCATTTATGAGCCCATTTTAAAATACGCGTTTCAAATTCATATTATTTTTTTAATTCCTGGGCAGTGGACATTGGGTTCCAGAGGAGGTCGAAAAATCCCTCAAAATTAAATAGAAAATTTATAGTGAGTACACTCACTCACTATTTTTAATTCATTTCACTTACAATGTACTTGATGTGTATTCAAATATACGAAGTTTCCAGTTTAATTGTTTGATTAGCATGTTATAAGCTTTATTTTTTCTTAATTTTAAATTTAAATGTTATCAATATGATTGAGTATTTTCTTTGTTGTAACAGTAGAAACGACAAGTGAATAAAATATACGATAAAAGTAATCAGGTTATTCGGAAATGTTAAAATAACCATGTGAATATTATTGTCTGTAATCTATCAGCATTATATATATATATATATACCAAACTAAGCAAAGCTTGTAATATGGATACTAGAAAACTGATAAACATACTTAAATATACTGTTTTTTTTGTAAATAAATACATATTATACATATATAAACACCCAGACACTGGAAAAACACGATGTTCATCACACAATATTTTTCCAGTAGTGGGGATCGAACCCACACTCTGGCGCAGTAGGCAGGATCACTACTCCACACGCCAATATATATATATATATATATATATATATATATATATTTACTTTCAATAATAGTGTAGATCTTTTATCTACAACAGCTTTAATCATACAATGGAGAATCAGTGAATAAACTTCCGGCAGCTAAATGAACATGCCGAGTCATTTTCCGCTAGATAAAAAAATGGCCGCCAGTTCTCTCATTTAATAGAGCTTTAAACAGTGAGATGGTTTAGCGGGCTAGGTTTTCCCTGGCTTAGAAATAATTGCTCTACTTGCCATCAGCGGTAATTGTGCATACGTTCTCCATTCATTTCTATTCATTAGAAGAGTCTATTTGCATCTCGATTTTTTCACTTAGACCTATGTATAATTTGTATTTGTTTGGATTTTGAATGCTCCACAATAAAAGCTTTCATAGTTTACATTTTCTAGACTGACAACATGTTACATACATAGATCAGACATAAAGAAAATTAATATAAATAAATATAAAAAGACCATAATTTCTGGGTTCATGTAGTATTCTAATACAGAAACAGTTGAAAGCAATGGTTTAAATAAATATATTTGATTGTTGGAAAAGGACGCCTCTGAACAGATAGATTACTTAACAGATATATATTAGTTCACACATCACGAAGTTAATGTCTGAGACCAGCAATTCTCTTCACATTTCTTCACCGCCGAGTGCTACATTATAAATGATTATAGTAGTGCCGCTTCTGAGATTTGCAATAAGCGGGAACCCGGTTAGACGTGCTGGCATACTATCTTGAATACCTGGGAAACGCAATTAAAATTGTAAATAAAATCAAAGTAAATACATTTATAAACAATATTAGACTGTTGCTGTTCCGAAATTAGTTCACATCTCATACTTGACCTAATAAATACATGTAATTATGGTCATTATTAATATGTAAAACCATAAATTATTATTATTGTAATACTTTATATGAAGAAAGATTTAGAAGTATATAGATTAATTAAACGTAACTTTCGTCGTTAAAAGTCCGGCAAAAGTAAACTAAACTTTAACAAGTTTCTAAACTTTTTTGTTATTTTGTTCATTTACCAGCGCTTAAAACAATTTATTTAATCAAAAAGCTTAATGTTGATTAAGTCGCAAGTTACGGTCTCGTGTGGTTGGTCGTATTTTGTGTTATTGTGTCAGTACCGGAGGGAGGGGGAGGTTAAGAAAATTTAATTAACTTTCGCCCTATGTTCATAATAAAACCCAGTGAACTTTCGTGTAATTTACGATGCCGTTAGAAAGTAATTGTTAACATAATGTTCTAAGCAACAAGTTCATAAAATAAAAATATTTGTATGTATATTGAATATTATCCACGAGCCACGTGTCTCTTACTGTGTGGAGATAAGTCTCGTATATAAGCATACAATATATCAGACCCAGGTAATCATTCTTTCTTAATGTTAAAACATAAAATAATTACCGAAGGTTCATTTTAGTCAGCCATTTACTTTTTATTCTTTTTGTGCCACTTTTTAAGAATAAAGTGATTATCAGCTAGTATACCCCATACTTCTAATAATTTCTTACATTTCTTATTTCTTAGTATCGTAATGAGATTTTAATCTTTTATATATATAATTCTTCTGTGCGTGTGTATATCACTGATTGTCTAAACGGTTCCTAAACGGCTGGACCGATTTTAATGAAACTTTTGTGACTTCAGGTCGATTGGAGAATGGCTTAGATTAACAATTCGGTCCACTGATTTTTTTTATTTAAAAGTTGGTGTCGGATTTAAGTTGTGTGTACAGGACAACGTCTGGTCGGGTCCGCTAGTATGTATGTAAAACCGTTATGATAGTAATCTCTAAACAGACTTCGATCTGGTGTAGGAAGATGCCAAGATAACCGAGTGAGTTGGGGTTTGACCAGCGACAACAAATGTAATTGTGTCGAGGTCCAAACTATGGCCCATCTGTTGCAAGGTCCTCATTCCGCTCGCAACAGTCGAGACGAACGCACGCCTTGGCACGAGCTCTCTCTGCTTTTGCTACCCCCCACCCCTATCCGCTTCCGCGTGCCGACTCGCTCGCCGCGGACGCTCAGTCGTCGCGCACCGCGCGCCGCGTCCACTCGTGATTTTTATTACGAGTGGGCACCCCGCTCGCAAGTCGAGTTGCGAGGTGCAGTTTTGACTGCGCCGACCAACGCGCTTAGCAGCGGTTCTGTTTTGAACGTCTTAGGACTAGTGGATACCTAACGGTACTAACGAAGCTAGCCAAGGCTTGCCCCGATCGCCTTGTAGTTCTCTCCTGAGAACCGCGAATTTTCGGAAGGGACCACCATCACTGGCCTTGGGTGTAGTCCCTAATCAGCGGTGGTCCACGTTTGGCCTTTTAGCGCCCTCGGGTAGTTTTAATTAGCTATAAGTACACACCCGCGTGCACAATAAGATCGGCACAAGGTCGCACTAGGGTATCCCACCGGGACCTATTAGGACTAATGGTAGTAGGATAATTATCCCGTAATGGCCGAATTAAAGGCCATTCTTGGACTCCTCCAAGCCAAATACCCCGACGCCTTGCGAGATGCCCTTCTGGCACTCAAGGATTTATCAAGGCCCTCTTCAAGGGCCTCCTCCTCCGCTGAAGCTTCAGCAAATTCCTCCTCTCAAGAAGAGATGGAACTCGACACGCCCCTCTCCTCCACCGACGCCTCTAATGATGGCGGCTTATTCACCGAAGTGGTGAATAAGAAAAAGAGGAAGACGCGCAACTCTCAGCCGTCATCCACGGCTCCATCCCCCGTGCCGGTTAAGGCATCTAGGCCGTCCGAAACGGCCGAGGCAGGGCCTTCCAAGCCCGCATCCGCTCTATCGCCCTCAGCGACCCCAACCTCAACTCCTCCAGCCGCCAAACCCGCGGCCCCCGCGTTCCCGCCGCCCAACGCGCGCCGCAGGATAAACGCCCGCCACCGCTATTTATTCAGGACACCGAAAAGTGGCCTATGATCGCGTCCGCCCTGTCAAATAGGGTAAAATTCGTCGCGACCGTCACTACTCAGGGCATCAAGCTGCAGCTTGAAACAGCTGATGCTCATCGCAGCGTGTCCCAATTCCTCCGTGAAAAGGAGGTCTATTACCATACGTACACGCTCGCGGAAGACCGAATCCTCCGCGTCGTTATAAAGATGATCCCTAGGAACATCGCCACCGAAGAGGTCTTGGAATCCCTTAAGGAACAAAACCTGTACACTCAGTCCCCCGCATGAAAAGCAAGCGGATGAAAAGACCGATTGACATGGTCCTTGTCCATCTGGATCTCACCCCAGAAGGTAAGGCCATTCTCACCAACATCATAGTCGAACCCCCTCACAAGGGATCTCTCCCTAGACAGTGCCACAAGTGCCAATTGTACGGGCACGCGGCACGCAACTGCTTCGCCATGCCCAGGTGCGTCAAGTGCCTAGGCGATCATGGCACTCCCGATTGTCCCAGACCAAGGGACAAAGCACTCATCAGCAATTTCGGCCCCCCCTCCTGCGTACTCTGCCAGTCGGATGGACACACGGCCAACTACCTAGGTTGCCCCAAAGCGCCAAAGCGCAAACCGTTTAAGCCTGCCACTCAGGCAGTTAGAAGGCCGCCGGTTCCTACGGCTGCCTCTTTTCCTCCATTGCGCCCCGCGTGGCAGAACCCTATGGCCCCCGCATGGGCCAAACCAAACCCGCGCATTACAGAAGCAATGTTTACACAACCCACCGCGCAACCAACACTCGTCCCGCCCAGCCCTGCGGCCGGAGGTAACCCCTTCGATTCACTCACAAGGCTCGCCCGTACCGTCAATATGATAGAATTCATGACTTTTGCTGAACAGTACGCAAAAGCAGACCTACATACTAGGATCGAACTCGTGTGTAGGTATCCGCACATCGTGTGTGCGCTCTCCTCTTAGGCCCCTCAATGGCTACTACACCTAATAATAGTAATACCACCGCGAATGTCAGTCCCTCTGCTACGCGTAATAACGGCAGAGCTAAACCGCGATCGATTAACGTAGCCTTCTACAACGCGAACGGGTTAAAAGAACAGCGCGACGAAATACGTATTTTCTTACGCGACCACCAAATCGATATACTTCTTATTCAGGAGACGCTCCTGAAACCCGCGACAAGGGATCCGAACATCCCCAATTATCGAATAATTAAGAACGATCGTGTCGGCGCCCCGGGCGGCGGCACACTTATTTACTATAAAAAAATCTCTCCATTGCGTACCGGTAGACACGCCCGCGCTCACGCATCTCGAGGCCTCCGTCTGTCAGCTGGCTTTAACTGGCCACTCTCCTATCACCATAGCATCAGTTTACCTCCCTTGTAGACCAACCGCATTAATATTGCAATCAGATTTTGAGGCCCTCTTCTCTATAGGAGGAGCCACCATCCTAGCTGGTGACTTCAACAGCAAGCACAACCGATGGAACTCGACACGTACCAACAGCCGAGGCACCGCACTCGACTCGCTATCCGACAGGCTCGACTTTGAAGTCGCTGCCCCCGTCGAACATACGCGCTTTCCATACGTAGAGGGACACACATCGGATGTGCTTGACATTGCACTCGTCAAAAACATCAGTCTCTCCTTATGCGAACCGGAAGTGATACACGAGCTTCACTTCGATCACCGACCAGTTCTCCTCCGGCTAGGGCCTTCAGCAACAGCCGCTCCCCTAACCAAAACTGTCATCAGCTGGCATAAAATCAAATCTAAATTTAACGAACCTAATACTCCACAACTAGAGTCAATCCCTAGAGAATTAAATACCAAACAGGACACGGAAACCGCAATTCGAGCCCTCACAAGCCACGTCAACACCGTCGTCGAGCAATGCTCGAGACAGGTCCCGGCGATGGAAGACCATCGCTGGGCCCTGCCGGACGATGTGCGAGACTTGCTGAGACGCAAGAATGCGGCCACTCGAGCCTATGATAGATATCCCACCGACTCGAATCGTAGACTGCTACGTAAATTGCAGCGTGAGGTCAAAACACGCATAGCAGACTCACGAAACGAACGATGGGACTCCACCCTAACTTCAGCAAAACCATCCCACGTAGCTTTCTGGAAACTTCCCAAATCCCTCAAGGGTAACGGCATAACAACCATGCCGCCACTAGTCCGTCCGACAGGTATGCCAGCAATGCTGGACGAAGAGAAGGCCGAATGCCTGGCTGACAGCCTAGAGTCTCAATGCTCCCCCAGTCTGCTTCCGATCGACCCCAAACACCTCCGCAAGGTGAACGAAGAGGTAGAAAGGAAAGCTTTAGAGCCACTCCGCGATCCCGTTCCCCCGGTCACGTGCCTAGAACTAGTAGAGACCATTAAAAAACTACGCCCCCGTAAAGCACCAGGCTCAGATGGAATCACCAATAAGGTGACCAAGCTCCTCCCTACTAGCATCCTTCAGATACTAGTATTAATTTACAACGCGGCCTTAACCGAAGGCTTCTTCTCATCCGAGTGGAAGGAAGCCGATGTCATAGGGTTCCTCAAACCCTCTAAGCCCGCCACTCTCCCAACCTCATATCGTCCAATAAGTCTTCTCAAAACATTTGGGAAGATCTTTGAAAGACTAATATTAGCCCGCTTAAGATCTCTTATGGACACCAAAGGGCTCCCCATCCCAGAGCAGTTTGGATTCAGAGCCAAACACTCGTGTACCCACCAAGTGCACCGCATCACGGAGCACATATTAACCAAACGCCAACGTGGACTCAACACCGGTGCACTCTTCCTGGACGTGGCAAAAGCGTTCGACAAAGTCTGGCACAACGGGCTCGTATACAAGCTATACGGGTACGGAGTGCCTGACCGTCTCGTATGCATAATACGAGACTTCCTAACGAATCGAACCTTTCGCTATCGCGTCGAGGGCGTGTGTTCGACTACGCATCCCGTTCGAGCCGGGGTGCCCCAAGGGTCGGTGTTGGGCCCAGTCTTGTTCACCCTCTACACCAATGACATGCCGCGTGTCAAAGATGTAGAACTTGCTCTTTTTGCCGAGGACACCTGTATCTATACCACAGGCAGAACACCCGAATTGATCCATCGACGCCTCCAAGCTGCGGCCATCACCATCGGTGACTGGTTTCGGTAATGGAGGATCGAGATCAATCCCGCCAAAAGCGCGGCCGTCCTTTTCGCGCACAAAAAGAACATACCCATACCACCCCCAGTTAAACTATTGGACAGCCCAGTACCATGGGTTAATAAAGTCAAATATCTAGGCGTCGTCCTCGACTCCCAGCTTAAATTCACCCAGCACGTGACCCAGGTCAGGAACCGGGCGGCCTTCGTACTCGGTCGCCTCTACCCGTTCCTCAATAAAACGTCTAAAATGTCCCTTCGGAACAAGGTGACCTTATATAAGGCAGTAGTTCGCCCTATCATGACGTACGCGAGCCCCGTCTTCGCTCACATTACTCCGAAGCAAATACACCGGCTTCAGGTGATTCAAAATCGATTCTTGCGCAGAGCCACGGGAGCACCCTGGTTCATGCGCAATATCGACCTACATGTCGATCTAGAATTGCCCACCATCGCGCAATTCCTGAAGTCGGCGTCGCGCCGATATTTCGATTCCGCCGCCGCGCATCCCAACCCACTTATCGTAATCGGTTGAGTCATAATTGCGTTGACGGCTTTTAAAGTAGGAGTAGGCTCTCTTCTTGCTCTCTTCTTAAAGGCTACTCTTTACTGGGACAACAAAGGCAGGCTATATTTAGCAAGCTTAACAATTAATTTAAAACATAATTTTTTCAGTTTTCTCAACAAAAAAACATCACTCATTGGCTCAGGCTATTGAAAACCTCTGCCATACGAGTTTATTATGCCATTTATTACAACAATTCAGACCATTGTTATATTTATTACGGGCCCAGGGCTTCGCCTTTGTCTATAACGTTATTCTCTTATCTAACTATTACAGGTTTAAGGGACTTTAATTAACTTCAGCCCTTAGTGCCTGGCGAGCTCCCCTGTTGTTTACTATGGTGAGTAAGCTAATAAAATGTCTACCGGCTAGTAGCATACTCACACCAGTACGTTTTCGATACTTAAATGGCTGGAGAAAATAGTAATTGCCATCATTAATATCATTATGTACATTCTTGCATCAGACTTAACACGGACGAAAACATGCGGGTTTATAACTCAACAAAATAAATATTAATTTACAATTACAATTTCTCTCTTAATTTGATGTATTACTTTGGTGTTTGTCTTTAGCTATAACTGTCAACTACTTTTTTGTTGAAAGGGTTTAATGTCTGTGTCAAATCTTAAATAAATATCTTCTTTTTAAATATTTTTAAAGAATCCTATGTCCTTTTTGTTTGAGAAGTTTTGACGTGAAAGCGTAGCAAACAAACTTACATTCACATTTATATTATTAGTAGGGATGTACACTAAATATTGGATACATATAATTGGCATACTAATATTATATCAATCGCTGTATAATGAAGCGCTGTTAATTTAGCAACTACCTTTAATTAAATAAATATGTAAAGCAATGGTTTAGTGATTAACTCGATGAATTAGTTGTTTGTGATTGATATGTGTTTTGTCTCGTGAGGCCGTGGTAATGCCCTGGAAGAGCCGATGTAACAGTAGAAGCTGTCCCGTGGCCCTACTATAGTAAATAGTTTGTAATAAGGGCCAAGGATTCCTATATGTATTCTAAAATTATCCTTAATTGACTTGCTTTCCTTCCTATTCATGTGTTCTGTGCAGTATTTGATAAAGAGTAGCTATTCATAAGTCTTGCGATGTAAAGATACAGTTCTGCATTAAACTTTGTATAATTTCCTCGTGTTTAACATAGCGAGTACTCGCACATCATTCCGTGGTGCTGAAAGAACCTCATTAAAATGCGCTTCCCTTTCAACCCATACCAAGCGGCAAGGGTTTGATACGTTACGGCCTTTAATTAAACCTAATTTTTAATAAAGACAGCGGTTTTTTTTTAATATTCGTTTCTTGATGCGAATTGAAGATTGACTTTAGTTACTTTAATTAAAAGGAAAAAGCGAAGCGGCGGTGGAAAGTTTTCACCGTGTAATGTATGCCTTTAACATATTTTTACCGCACGGCGACATATTTAATTGAAGTCTTTAAGTCTGAAACTATATTGCTTAGTTGAAACAATATTATGGATTTTATCCTTGTATTATTATTCCAAATTCCCGACGTTTCGAAAACTTTACAGTGGTCGTACCGGGACAGAATTAATAAGTCGATGAATAACGCCCAACCTAACCAATAGATATGTCATTTGTTCAAGTAAATTTAACAGCAAACAGTTCGGACAATTGGTCTGAGATATGGTTAAAGGAGGAAAACGACCATGCGCTCTGGGCCGAGCGAATTCAAACCTAGTACTTGATTGGAGTGGTTTGTGCATACTCTTCTGTGACGCAATGGTATTTCCGTGGACATACCTGCCCATTCGTGAAACAGAAATTACTCTATTATTATTTGAAAATACTACTTAAATAATGTAAATCCGTTTTTGGCTATAATTTTACATACAGTAGTCATAAGATGTACGTACGATGTAACAAAGAGTTGTGCATTTTTTGTGAAATAAAAACTAAATAACAGTAGAAGCTTTTTTCGTGGCCCCACCGCAGTGTATAGTGACTTTGATGATGCTAAAAATTAATTATTATCATCAAATTAGAATACGTTGGCGACTTAAATCAAAGTACATTCAAAAATGGTTTGAGGTTTCCTATAAATATAATTTTAGTTCGTCGAAGAATAGCTCGGTGGCACAGTTGCTAAGCTACTACAAACAGACGGCATAAGTATTTTTGTAGTCCACATTATGATTGTTTTGGATTTACGTTCGAGTGGGAAATCGAAACATTTGATAAAATAATGAAATGAAAATGTGTGTTGCATGATTATGAAATTAAAAGGCAACCTCATAGTTTATCTGAACAATAATGAAAATTAAAAAGGTCAGATATTAATCTCAGTTGTTTGAATGCGAAACACATAATTCTAGAATTTATGTTTATCAAGTTCACGAAATGTTTATAAATGTATTGTTCTTTACTTCAATAAAAAGAAGAAAGTTCCATGCAAGACACTTGAATTTTCTCGCAAATTTTGTGTAGAGTTACGAAAAATGTCAATTTATGTGAAAACTGATCAAGCACCGCTCGGCATTCGACACGGACAACAGCAAATGAAACTAGGGCCAGCGAAGCATAGTTCAATTATAAATGACTAGCGAGATTTCTATACAATAATTTGTGGCCTGAATTCCTGAAAGTTAATAGTGACTAATACAGTTATGGACACTTTTTGCTCATTCATGATCAGCAACATCACCAGTGTTTTATGTTCATGAACATAGTAGTCGCTTCATATTAAGTAAACCGCTTATTAGTTTACCTTTGTTTTTGGTTAAAACATTATATGTAAGATTGGCAATCATTTTTGTAATAACTTTTCCAGATATAGCTTATTTAAAATGAAAATATTTGAATGGTATTTATACGGTGAGAATTTATGGAATGTTGTTTCAGATAGTTACTCTTCTTTTACGTCTGCATAATCCCTCTGTGGCGAATATTGTAAAACAAGCGCGTGTTTTTGTTCCATAATCGAAATTACATGGCGTAATTGTCTCGCTATCCGCACGGATTCAATTTATTTAATTTTGCTAAAACTCACCCTCGGGTGTGAAGGACAATATAAACAGAAATAAAGGTGAACTTCCGTGTAAATGATAATGAAGAACTCACGTTAAATTAAACTATCCACCATTTGTTTATTTCCGAATTAAGCACAGGTAAATATTTTAGAAAGTTATATCATATCTGTTTTATTTTAATAAACACCCGTTATTGGGTTTAAACAGTACTAGAACGCTCGTGTGTACAGCTAAAAGTACTTCATTTACTATATTTCATTATTTAATTTCAATATTGGCTTACGGCCTGTATACATTTGTTCGTTTGAAATATTTTATCCTTTTCTTTCATGGTGTGTAACAAAAAAATGCTCACCGCTTTCTCAGGTATGAGGTCAGTAAAGTAGAAAACAAATTGAAGGCGTTGGCTTCAGCACCGGGGTCGTGGGTACGAATTCCCCACGGGACGACTATTTATGTGACTCATAGATAATTGTTTCAAATCTGGGTGTTTGTCCACGTGAAATTTGTGTTTATAAAACGTCCTCACAACACAGGATAATGTTATCGATCTGTAAGAGCAATGCTTGAAATGAAGAAAATAAAAATAAATAAATACGGTGACTAAAAAGTCCATGATTCTAACAGCCGTGTGAGCCAGTGGGTGTATCTATGAAAAATATAGCTCCGTTTGTTTGGTGCCCCTTATGTAAATTTCGGAGTACTATCACTTTCTAGTGTCTGTGTAGTAATAATTCACTTAGATCGCATTAGAACCTGCGAAATCGTCGCACTCATCGCGATAGCGTAGATCTTCGTTTTATAGCGATGTAGCTATCTATTTATTGCGAGTAAATTCGGCACTTTGGGTATAACTTTCGGTAGCAGATGCCTTGTTTCAAATATAGTTTGCGACAAAATTACGATAATGCGCTGTAGAAACCAAAATATTTCAGATTTTACTAATATTTATGATACTGAACCGATATTATGTAATATTTTCTTTTCTTTCACGCCATAAAAACAGAGCAACCTTTTTTTAAGGTTGGCAAGACGAGCAGACGCTTGACCAATGTTAAGACGTGATTATCACCGCCGGGTGGTTGCCATGGTAATACCGTGTAGTTGGTTTATTTGCTATTTGAAACTGAAATACCATCTTTAATTTCTTAATTTTTTTCTTTTTCTTTTTTTTTTAAACTGCCGTTACTTTAGGATAACACTATTGTTAGCTATACTTTGTTTTATCGAGCTAAGAAGGCAGAAATATAAATACTTTTACCAAATCATCGTAGTTTCACTTTGCACAACAATAACACTGGTATAATTACTTATTTTATCACTTTAATATAACGAATGAAACACCACTCTAACGATTTAATTTATGATGCCAATTGGGCAGCACTATCGTGTATACTTCTGGTTTGACAGTCAAAGAAGAAGACGAAGATGACGAAGACGAAGACAATGAAATGCTTCGTGCAGCTGCATTTATACCTCATAGAATGACACTGCTTTTAGTGTTGCCAACGAACTCAAGGAACGACTTCTTTTAATGTTGCCAACGCTATCCTGTGTTGCACGGACGTTTTTACAAACATAAATCTTTATTTCATACAATACAAAAATTAGGTGTATTGTCCATAGTATAAATAGTTGTCCCGTGTGGGAATCAAACCCTTGACCCTCGACGCCGAAGCTAATACTTTGGCGACTGCGCTACGGAATCATCAATGTACTTCGTCATGCCTTTTGTGTGTGGGTGTGCGCGCGCATCGTAAAAAATCGTCCTGAAAATTTAAACCTTGAATTAATTTCTAGACTTGTGATTTCTAAACTTGTTCGTGACATATAAAGGTCATTGCTCCAATATTAGCTGAGTACTCTAATAAATCTCGTATGATGGTTGATTTAACTTATTAACACGGTAACTTGTACATTGCAATCTCTTCATTCCAGACGTTCTTTTTCATACATTCTGCATATAAAGTGCAGATTTTAACGACGTAAAAAGGAATATTTTAATGAGATCAGAATTATGTTGCACGAGCGCTGCACGTCCGCTCTGATAATCGTAATTCCCACATATTAATGAAAGGATTACATTTCAGCAACTGCTATAAATGCCGTTTCCTGACAAATAAATAGTTAATCAGCGTTTACTTTCTGTGTCGCAATATCTATTTGTATACTAACTTTTTGATATATAACTTTGATAAATGAACGTATTAAAAAGAGTTTAAACCGTGTTTTTAAAATAACCGCATACTTTTGGCACAGAGATCATGGAAAAAACTAGGTTTCCACAAGTTCGCTCTAAGGCTATTAGCTAAGGCTGGGGAAAGCAGTTTTTGCTTTTTGATCGATACCAAAAGGAGCGATTTAATAAGAAGGTTCAAATGGAATCTGTCTGGCATATATAAGTAAAAACGGCTTGCAAAACAATGCGTTGTGCCAGACTTTGTCAAATACGTAACATAAAAGTCAAGATTGTTTCGGTTATAGTCTGACGGGTAGTAAGTATTTAAGACAATAACTTTTTATATGAAAGTTGTGTAAATTTGTGGAAAAAGCGGTGTTGAGATTTACGAATATATTTGAATAGGTAAGTTATAATCGCTGGTAATTTATGTGGTAAGGCCACGCAACAATCTTCCCTGTTGCACGAATGGGCAGGGCCGTCCGGGTAAGTACCACGACCTCACAGAATACCTGCGTCAAGTGGACGTTTTATACTTTTGCTATTGGTCTGGTCTGGTCTGGTCAACTCAATCAGCCGCGGCCCACTGTATTAATAGGTCGCTATTCATTTGCAACACTACGGGTGTTGCAAATGTCAATGGGTGGCTGTTGCTTAACGTCAGGCGAAACGCGTGCCAATACGTTTGCCACCTTCTCATTAAAAAAAATGTCATATATAGATTTTTAATGAAGAATTGTTGAAGGAATACCGACATGAAGTGGAAGTATTATAATTTCGTGCTTCGTCAGTTGTGTGAGGTGGCCGGAGCTGACTTCTTGAAAGTGTGCAATGCATTTGCAACACTCGCAGGTGCCGTCGATGTCCATGGGATGCGAGAATCACTAAACATCAGGGCAGCCGCCTGGTCACCTGCTAAATTTACACAACGTGATATGAAATTATTATGAAACTAACGTTACGTCTGGTGGTTGAGGTAGATGGGGTCCCGGTTTATTAAAAGGTGTCAACACATCTGCAACCCTACGGGTGTTGCAAATGTCTGCGGGTGGCGATTATCACTTAATATCAGGTGAACCACCAGCTCGTTTCCCACCTTCTCACATAAAAAAGAGACAAAACAAACATCACTACTGCTCTGTTAAATACCTTCGTAGCAATAGCAAATTCAAATTCAAATTCAAATCAAATTCAAATAATTTATTCATCGAAATAAGAAATATACATCTCATTTATCGATAGTCATTTTTTAAATCTACCACCGTTTCGAAAGCAACTCCGTAGGTATCCTCTTTTTTGTCATTTTTTTACTCAACAAATACATATTTATACAGTACATTTTTTTTTTAGTAACAGCTACATAACATCGAAGACAACACAAACGTAGAAAAAAAAAAGCTAAAATGCTGAAAGAAGCAAGCTCAAGAAAATTATTTCATAAGCATAGTAATAAACACATTTTCGTTCGAGTTTAAAAAACATTTCTTTATATTAAAGAATACCGTTTTTAAGGTCCCGCGTGTCACGAACATAATTTACCTTCACATTTCCAGTTCAATTAACAAGAAATTCAAGCGAAGTCGTGCAAGTATGCCCGGTCCAACGGTTTAAGGTAAAATGTTTGAATGAAATGATTTTCGTACGCGGGGCATAGGAAAAAAAATACGTTATTTATATTTTATTTTATTTAACAGGAAATTGCCATTGTTGTATTTGCGAATAATACCGTATAATCTTATCCTAACAGTAGGGGATCTCTTACATGCTATTCTTGTTATCTCTCGCTTGTCTTATTGTTGCTTTACCTAAGCATAGGGCGCAGTGCTTATTTGTTATTTAGTATTCTTCCAAAAGACAGGAAGATACTGCCCATAGGAATATTAAAACAAAGGCACCTTTTAGGAGTATTTCATGTTCTATTATTCTTACATTATACTGTCTTTTAATCTAAGGATCGGGGGTTTAAAAGGAATTTAATTAACTTGGGTCCTAAGTTAATAATGAAACTCGCATGAAATATCCGACGATATGAGATGTCCAGTTTATTGTGAAATTAATTTCTATAAATGTGAAAAATAACTGTGTAAAATAACATTCAAAAAATTATTAAACGTTAAAAAATTACCTATAATTTTTATTGAAACTGTTTCTGAAGTAACTCTTTCTTCCAATCGTATAACCTTTTTAGAACTCAAATAAAGGTGCAGCATAAGATACATCACCAAAGATTTATTTGTTTACTTTATTAGGAAACTATATATATACAGCGTGTCGTTACCATTGCGACAATAAATGAACTCACGTCTAACACTACGTGCCAATAATCATAAAAAATATTAACGTTAAACAAAATCCATAATTAAAATAAAATATTTTTCAAACAAACTAATTAAGTAAAAAAGAAACAAAATTTGTAACATCCTATACAACTCGCGCCACAGCGTCGTATTACAAGCCTCTCCTTCTAACAGTATGTTTTGTCTCTTTTAAATTCATTCAACCCATTCATATGCTTTGTGACCTTTACAAATGAACTTTACGTTACGCTTTTATAGGGGAGGATGTTCTAAAATTCTTTGTTTTGGAAAATTTAATAACTCTTTAAATATTGATGTTTAAAGAATTTAAATGTTTATACAACTTTAAAAAGTTATCCCCTATATGTGTGTTCCTTTATTGTCGCGATGGTAACGACACGCTATATAAATATATATATATATATATATATATATATATATATATATATATATATATATATATATATATATATATATATAAATATTTTTTATTTTTATTTTTAAAATGATAGCAATGCTGCATGCAATCAACTTTTAGGTATGGTAACTTTGGATGGTGATGCTGTGGAAGTTGTCTCGCTTGCTGCGAAGTGCATTGTACCTGCGAATTTTTCGGATACGTCGAGGGACGTTCATGTTTTATTAGTGGTGAGATGCTATCGATAGTGAGGGCTATCGAAATATATACAATGATATTATGGATGTCTTTTTATAAGAACAATAGTTTTTTACCTTTATAGTAAAGTAAAAAAGTAAACAAGTTCCACTGTTAGGCAAAGGCCTCCTCTTAGGGAATAGTCCACCACGCGGCCCTGTTGCGGATGGGCAGACTTCACATATCTTTGAAACATTTTTTTGTTATTGTTTCGACAATATTCACCTTTCCTCACGATGTTTTCCAACAAATATTGAAGTAAAATAAACAATAAACAGTTTTAAAATGATAAATTATATTTCTTGTTAATAACATCGTAAAGTTAAATATTAAAGAAATTTTCGTATGTGAAAAGTTTGACTACTTTTTGAGCAGCGACGTTAAGTGAATATCGCCGCCCATGGCAATCTACAAAACTTGAGCGCTTGCAGATGAATCGTTAACCTTTAAAAAGGGATAATCGTAAAATAACAAGAGTTGTTGCGTGGTCCCACCACAGTAGAAAGTTTCTTAAATCAAAAGAATAATCGAACAATAGTTTAACTTGGTTTAAAAAAACTAAAAATAAAGATCTCAATCATAGACCAATAGGGAATAATTATATTATTTAGTAGTGATGAAAGAAGAAAAATATGGGACATAGGTCACTTTCACTTCCAGGTTGATACAGCGCTCTCTTTTACACCTTTTTGGTAGTCGCGTTTGGGTTAATTTAAATAAATTAAATTGATAATTACAAATTCTTATTTCATCCGATAAATGACTAACAATAACCGTCAAACCAACCGTCCCCATTATTAAAATATTTTACATTCCTGATATTTATTTTATGACACTTGTTTATATACAATATATATTTTTTCATTAGAATTTCAATTCTAAGGGATATTTAATTATTTTTTTAAATAAATAAATAATTAATATGTACGATCAAGATTTATATATATTTTTGGCTGCTTTAATTTTCGTCAAAAAGAGTTTTGAAATATCTGTTTTTACTGCATTCGCCTTACTAATGATATTAATAGTAGGAACAAACAAAAATTAATCCTACCCACAACTAGACTGTGTAGAATAAATAAATATTTTATGGGACAATGTATACGTTTCTACAACAAAATCCCAGAAAACGATCAAATTTAATCAACTTCTGAATTTATAATATTAACGAATATTTAAATGATAACACACTCTGAAAATGATTTGATCGCTCCAGGCTTCGATTGAACTTAAATATATAGTAAACATGTCCTCGCTGTTAAAAAAATGATCCGCTAAGTTTCTTGCACCGGTTCTTTACAGGTGGCTTTTCTTTTCCGAACCAGTAGTAGTATTTTGAAAATCAGTGAGTGTAAATCTTAAGAGCTTTACGGTTCAACGTAGGTGTTAAAAAGGATATTTGAATTTCTTTTATTTATTTCTTCCAATTTATTTGTTCCATTTCATATTTATATGTTTATATCCTTCGCCCTACGCTCTGCTGTAGGCCAATGGCCTGTAGTGGGCTCCCATTTATTGTAAGTAGTCCCGTTGATTGGAAGGTTTAAGGGGAGCCCGATACAACCCAAGCCGCTATCCTCCAAAATTTTAAAATACCTATCCAAAATTTAATTTTTTACTTTAAGATTGCTGTCGCGGTCGGGATTAGCTTAAAGGCCACTGGCGGCTGGACAATTGTATCACCCCAGTTATGGGCGCCCCAGTCAAGGCAGACGCCTTGAGTTTCATTACGTGACAGGTTTAGGAAGTTCAGTGTTGGAGATCAAAGTGCAAAGAAGAAGAAGAAAGTAAAGAAAAGGAAAAGCAAAGAGGAGGTTATCAAGTGTACATGGACGACTTGTACAACAAGAAGCTTCGAAGTTCCAAGAATAAAAAACACCACAAACGCGGTGGTGTTTTTTTTTCTTTTTCCTTAGAACTTCACCCACAAAGTCAGGCTTCAGCTAGTATCATATAAAACACGGACATACAATCAAATTCTTATAAAGATTTACTTAAACTATAGGTGTTAACAAATGCGTGTGATTAGCCCATCGTGTAAGAAAAAGACAAAATGTATCCAAAATTCTCACAGCACTTGATAAAAAAGAAGTTTAAATTAAAAATATTTCATTAATTTAAAAATATCCGATAGGATGAGACAGGTCACAAATTGAAAATAAACAAAAATTGTTTGTTGAAGTGAGTAAAGCTATTAGCGAAATACCTTTAGACGGAATTTTTCATCTCGAGATTTTCCTTCCTGTAATTAATTAGTCTTAGGTAGACTCGAATCGATAGAGTTGTTTTTGTAAAAGATACTTAGGTCATTAATCATAAGACCACTTTTTTAAAAATTTTAAGCGGATTTTGTACAAAAATATGTAAAGTACGTAACACTTTTAATAACAAAAAATATGCAGTAGCAAATGGTCGAAATTTGTTTACAGTAAACATTTTGTGGTAGAAAAGTGCCGTTAGCATACTAATAATAATGCTTAACAATGGTTACTGAATTTGACCTAGTTAGTATAGAACTACTGACCTAGATACAATATTGAAACCGGCCGTATGACGACATGCCCCTAGTTGAGATTTATATTGAGCTGTGAGCAAATGGTGGTGGCCGGTTTCGGAGACCGCAAAGCTCTTAGGTCACTTTGGCATGGGCTGTTACTCAGTACCCGTTTAGCATTCCGATTCGAGAGTCCCCGAGAAGGCCGGACCTCGGCTCGATCAGTAGCTGTAGTCTTGAAGGATTTGCTATCATTACCAACACTTCGGAAACGGTTGGCGTTGGGAGAAGAAGTGGCGAAAGAAACTTCAGCAAACGCTTCCATCATTAACTGGGGAAAACCTGCCAGTTACGTGGCGATACCATACATGTTTGGCGCACTCGCCGGCGTGTTAGGTGTGTTCTTGTTTCCGTAGTTATTTTATCCGGTTGATGGCGGTAGTCATCTCATCGTCAGGGAAATCGAGAACGTGTCGTGGTCTAAGCCATTTGCGACGGAACGTACCTAGCAGTGGGGGTCTGTAGGTGACGGCATATACGATTAGCGGATTGAGATATCACGTGTTCCGCACTACTGTGTAGTAAGGTTTATTTTGGTTAGTCAACTGTTAAGTATTGGGACAGCGATTTTACTCTGAATCAACATAATGCACAATTCTCTTCCATTGCTTCAGACGGCACTACACTACACAAATAGAATGTCTGTAAGGTTTTACTGTCATTTATAAATAATAATAAGTGAAAAAGAAAAGACTATTAAGGGATCGCTCTAGTGCTGTAATAAAAAGATAATTTCTTTCGTAAAATTTTATTTTTATATCGACATTTGTTTTCAATTCCTTTAAAATATTTCTCAGTAAAAATTAACGGTGTCATCGTTAGAGCATGTGCAAGCGAGCCTTAAAATTTGTTAAATCCTAGTAACTGAGTTTTTGAGCCGTGAATGTTCAGTATAAGCTTCTTATGTATAGCTATCTACCCCTGAGTGGTTATGTTAGATATAATTATTATGTGAAATATTAATAAAATACGGTTATTTTAAATGTAAATCCAATGTGGGACGGAGTGTGCAAACTCCATATAAAGTACTCTTTGTTTTAGCTCTAATATTCAAATATTTCAAGTTCATATTTCAAACATTAAAGAATTTCAAACATGTAAGTTTTGCACGATCTTTTTCATTCACTGCGCACAGCGCGTGGTCGTCGCTTGAATGGAAATTAACATTTCCATTCATAGTTAGCTGTACCCGGGTTTCGACTCTGGCTATAATAAATATCTTTCTTAAGCAATCGTGAAACAGGCTTGAATGGTTATGTATTTGTACATTACTAGCATTACTAGCATTTGTTGCAGTCTCGTAAAGAAAAGTTGTTGAGATAATTCTATAGTTTCTGCGTAGAACACAAAACATTATATTTTCTTTAAGAATAAGAAGATTAAGTTAACGCAAGTATCGGAAAGTTATACAATGAAGTGACATTACTTTTGTGATGTTTTCAATAGGAGAAATGTCACATTGTTTTTTTTTTTTTTGTAATGAAAAGTGATATGTAGCCGCAGTTAACAAAGTTAAAACGAAAAAGTTGTCGAATCGGCGATATTGACATCGCAAACTGGACCCCACAGCCACTAGTCCATCACTGACCATTTCATTAAACAGGACACCATTATCGGATAATATCGGTAATGTCATTATGTGTACCTCAAGGTCATTGCTTTATTCAATCCCTTTTTAAATGATCACGAGTTTCCAACGCAGCGGTAAAAATTAAGGAAATAGAAAAAGTAATACAAATTACAACACATTAAGTGAATAGAAATCTCGATTTAAATTCATGTCGTGGCATTCAAAGAATAAATCTGAATGGAAAAGATTGTGAAACCAGTTCAGTTAAGACTGCGTTTCCCGTCGAGAATTTTAAATAGAAGGAACGTTGTTGGGAAAAAGGAATGTGAAGCAGGCGAGCGCAAATGAAATGCTAATTGGAACCCAAGTGTGACAATCATTTTGCGAACGCGAAAACACTTTTAAAAAGGGGGAGAAATCTGGAATTTTATTTGTAAGTGCACCTGCTTACTAGGTCGAATGCCAGAACTAGTATTAGCAAAAGGGCAAGTAAGACTAGCCATCGGTCGTATTATAACTTCATTTGATTTTACCTTAGGTTTTGAGTGATTTTTTTATGTGAAGTTTATATGCTATAAATTCTGTGTCACATTCATAATCATGAGGTGATTACATTTAAAGTTATTTAATGTATGATGTACAAAAAGCTTTAATATTTAAAATTTGCACTCTCCGAAGTTTTATGTTAAAACTTTTTAATAACATATACTTATGTTAGCTAAGACTAAGCTCGTATCGGCTGCACTTGCAATTAAAACACTGATTTTGTAACAAACTTAGTCATCTTAGAAACTTTGGCCTTTAGTCTTCCTGAGCTCAGCTTAGAACTTATTATAAGTTAGCAGCTGCTCTAAACTACTTGCTCGGCACACAGATATAAAGATAAATGTTGGAGTTGGCAAGTTGCATGTAAATATTTCATGGGGTCAGCGCTTTAAAGCAATTTGTTCGGAGGTAGTAATACACGACGCCCCAAGCGGCGTTGGATGAGCCAACTAGCACTTGTGAATTGTACCAAAGTTAGACAATTTATAAGAGATAGCGATTACTTTAACGTAGAAACTTATTGAACGAAATTTGTATGGATGAATAAAATTAAAAAAAAGATATGAACATGCTTTATATGCAATTAATTAGCTTCGAACCATGTGCAAATAGATACTGTTGTTCAGTTTTAGTACTATAAATATTTTATTTCAGTTGTCTACATTAAAAAATCTTTCAAATTTACTACAGTACTATATGAAAATTCTCCAATCATAAAGTTACTGAATCAGAGTGATCATTTATATAGTTTAAGAAGACTTTTACTATCAGAGAAAATTTCTCAATATGAACGTACTGAAAAATTTATTTTGAGTTGAGAATTAACAATTCGTTATCAAGACGAAATTAATTTTGGTTGACAATTATAGGAAACTGATGAGAAGTAGAAAAATAATGACGATTTTATTTCTAGTAGATACATACATAAACATAGATTTTGCACATTGCTAAGCAAAGTGAGAAGTAATTGCTAAGCGAAGTGAAAAGTGATTGATAGATAATTATTTACAACATTTAACTGTAAATTTGTCTTATTCGTTTCAAAATTCTATTTTTAGAAGATTAATTACGTATTCATGGAGCTATTAGCAGAAACAGATCCGAGGGATAGTTAGTCTTTTAATAACTCCCCGTCGTTCATAAATTGCACCATCGCATTAAGTTTCTCCAAGCTTGAAATTAAATCGGCCGTGTGATTTACATTTTAATACGGCAAGGGACTTACCTGTGTTAAAACTAATTTACGGAATTGACGGAATGGATGTGACCGTTCATTTGTTCGTTCAGTTTTATGATGTTCCCATTGTGTTACTCTTCAAACTCCTCAGTAACACTAAAGCTGTTTTATATTTGGTTACATATAAACAAATAACTTTACTTAATTATAAATTTTCTAGAAACTACAATTCTTTTATACTTGTATAACATAAAAGTAAAAACAGTTGCCAAATATATTTTACATACATTTTTATTTGTAGTAATATCTTCTTCGAAAGGTATGAACTAAAAACTTACATTTAAAGAAGAAACTTATAGAGAAGAATGTCTATAGTCGTTTATTTTAAACAAAACGGAACATCTCATCTCGATTCGTAACAAGATATGTTGCTTTCCAATCTTTTGTTGCGGCTTCTTACAAGTTTGGTTGTTAAGCCTCGAGTCATTTGATCCATTTCTTCTGACGCGAATTCTTTGGAATTTTTCCGTTTTCCTTTACGCAATGCCACGGTTATTAGAAGTTCCTAAAATGACTTTATAAAGAAATATCGTTTTATTTTTACAATTATTTTTGTATAGACTGTGATGTGCAAATTTATCTTTGAGTAAAAAAGCATTTGGGAAGGATTTTCTTAGTAACAAAAATAAGTTCGTGGTAAAGGAGACGGGTACAATCTTGGGGCAAGGATCTATAAATATGAAGTGGTGTCAATTAATGGCTTATGTCTCATCAAACCGAACTTAAAAATTATTCGAATTTTATCAATGTGAAAGCAGTTTTTTATGAGTTAAGATGGTAAGCGAGCTGGCGGTTCACCTGATGGTAAGTGATAACCGCCACCAATGGACCTTTGCAACTCCAAAGGGATTGCAAAGGCGTTGACCTTTAATGAAGTTGGCTACGCATCAGTTCGCTGATGCATGAATGAGCAAGTCCGTCAGGGGAAGTACCAATACCTCACAGAAGAACGGCATGAAGTAGAAGTATTCTGTGTTTCGTCTGGTGTGTGAGGTAGCCGGGGAAAAATATTCATTTGAAAGTCGTCCTGAAATTTAATGCTGTTTATATGTTTTTAAATGTGATCTTTTTGGGTATTCAACTAAGATAGTAACTTAAGTTGTTTACAACTACAGATAAATTGACGGGGTTCCAAATTGCCGGGTTATCGTGGAATATAAAAGAAGAGAATAACAAATATGGGTCCGCCTAAAGGGGAGTTTCAGCGTAATTTACTGGAAAAGGTCAAATACTCTGCAAAAGAGGTCGTAGGATAATCTAGGTAATCGTCCTCTACCCTTGTCATTTATTCGGTACAGTAGAGTGTTGAGTGCACGCGTTCGTCTGATGTCCATCCAAGCGTAATGATATGTTTAAGAGGTGACATTTTTTAAAATAAATATGGCTCATTCTTACAAGCACCACAGGCCAAATGAACAGGATAACTGTCGAAGACGACGTGAAGTATACTAACTGCGGGACAATCTTTTACATGTATGCACAAGCTCTTCGGTCTTATTGAACGATGATTAAAAGAAGATAAGGCGTTTAAAAACTGTTCCGCTTTACATTACAGGACATATATAACTAAATGTGACAGATGATATAGAACGTATGATACGTAAAGAGATGTCGGTCTATAGAATTGCAATATAATGGCTCTAATTGTCGTAATTTGAGTGCCTCAGTTTCGGTGCGCTAGTTTCATACCTACGTCGTATTTATGTGTAATATCATTGGTCTTTATCAATAGACAGAATATGCATGGTGAGTAAAATAGCTACTTGAAACAGCTAATTTTATTTCCACGTTAGAAAATGTTTAATTGCTAGTAATTGCATAGTTTTTAATCATGTTATGAAAAAATTAGACAAGCCTAAGTGATATTCAGATTACACTAAGCAATTTATATATTTTATCGTTTAACAGTCAAAATTCTATTATTTTATTTCTTAGCTTTTACTTACGATTATATTTCGTTATCTATATAAGAATACATTATTTACAAATCCAATTTTACCCTTTGAAG
The DNA here is from genome assembly GCA_933534255.1 of Iphiclides podalirius. NCBI lineage: Eukaryota > Metazoa > Arthropoda > Insecta > Lepidoptera > Papilionidae > Iphiclides > Iphiclides podalirius. The sequence goes on along the minus strand of OW152831.1, from coordinate 4,162,668 downwards.
TGTACTGGACTTATTTTTCGTGAATAACAAGAGGGGCTAACAAAGGTATCGAATAACAAAGAATCAATCGAAGCGGTATGTACCGATGAGAACCCCTTCACGTGTTTATACCCGCTCTACGGCTAAAACCACTTTTGAGACTTATGTTACTGAAACAGTGTTGTCAACTACTAAAAAACCGGCAAAGTGCGACTCAGACTCAAGAACAAAGGGTACCGTTTTCGTGTCGTACCATTTTCTATGACAAACTAATTGGTAAGTACCTATAGGTTGCCTAGCAACCACCTCGCGTTTGTTATATGGAAATGTTCTTTATTTTTTTAATGTTTAAATGTTCCTTAATTCCCCTTTAAATGTTCTTTATTTTATTCTGTTTTTTAGTATTTGTTGTTATAGTGTTATAGCAACAGAAATACACCATCTGTGAAAATTTCAAATGTATAACTATCACCCGTTCATGAGATACAGCTTGGTCACAGACGGACATACAGACAGGGTCCCCTTTTGGGGTGCCGTAAAACGGCATTTGGGTACGAAACCCCAAAAAATTGCCCTAAAATCAAGATACCTCTAAATAGCCCTTATTGCAATTTTCAAAAGACCGGTATTGTATTCAAAGATGCTGTTGTTTAAATGAATTTTACGTTTTGTTAAGGTAGGTAAGTGAAATATTACATAGTTTTAATAACTTTTCATTACAAATTGTTAAAATAATTAATAAAACAACACAATATTAACTTACATTTCATTAATTACATTCATTAATAGACACTGCTTTTTTTACTCATTTTGGTCAGTCAAAATAGTGATGCATGAAATAATATTCATGGCCCTAAACTTTTTTGGACCGTAAAAAATGCCCAACATGTATATTCCCGCCCTAAATTTGGGCTAAAAGCTCTAAGTAAACAAACCTGCTGAAACTGAAAGATAAAGAAGAAGAGAAGGAGTCGCAAAGATATGCAATTTCTGACTGCAAGGCCGTTAAACAAACAAAAAGAAGTCTATTCCTGATATAAGGTCGTCGAGATAGTTCGTCCTAAAACTTCTTAATCATTTAAATTACATTTTTATTGAAAATAATAAACATAATTTGAAATTATTATTGCTGACTAAACTTGATAAATGTGTTTCCCAGAGATGTAGGTGCTTTAGACAGTGACCATTATAATCTTCATACAATGTCGGGTGTTAGCTAGTCGTTAAGTGTTAGGAGTTAGCTAGGTGGCCATAGCACACCTTAAAATGCCAACCGATATTTTATTTATTTCAGATAATTATTGCGATACTGTTTATTAAATGAATACCATATTCACCATACGCAGTTAATTTGTTAATATCGAGCCAAATTACTAACTGATTCGATCAAATGCAAGATTATGTTCATCGTTCCCAATAGACTGACAGTTGATATGCCACTTCAAATCCATCGTAATTAATTAATGGCTCTTATTGAAATTATATAATTGAAGCAGTATGAGTTGACTGCTGGTTAATTAGGTTTGGTTCTGTTTTCATATTTCATCTGAGCAAAGTTAAATACAAAGGGTATTGCACGCAAATCGGCATCTTTGAGGAGTCTTTCCAGCATTTAGTGGTTTGTTACGTACGCGAAAGAAATAAATTTTACGAATGTTTTTTTTTTGGGGAAATAACTCATTAGATCTACGGTAATAAATTTTGTAATCTGGAGTTAAAACCAAATAAGTCCACGTCTTATGTGACACAAACGAGACGGATACAGCACAAAATATTTGCCATCAAGAGGATATTAAAAAAAAAACAGATTAAACATTTCGCAAATAGGACGATGTCGAAAATTGTCATTAAAATATTTTTTTTAGGAATTCCATTAAGAACTGAAAAAACTGAAGACCCGCCGAAAAAAAGTTTTCGTTGGCGAAACCAAATAAACTGTGCTAATTAGTGAGTTGCTGCAGAGTTGATCCTCTGTCATTCGTTTTTGAATTTTAGTAAATTTAAAGTAAAATAATTTATAATAAATAATATCAATGTACCGTGTTGAAATAATTGAAATTTTCGTAAATTTTCATAATATAATCTTATGTAATATGCTCATCTAATAGTTTTTTTTTATGTGAAAAGCGAGCTAGCGATTCTCTGATGCTAAATTCTAACTGCCGCCCATGCACATTGCCGAATCACAGGGTTGCAGATTCATTGCCACCCTTTAATAAAGTGAGCCCCGGTTACCTCACTATTAGAAGAAACGCGGAAATATAACACTTCCATTCCATGTCTTTCTGTTGGGTCTAGGTACTTCCTCAAATGGAATTGCCCATTCGTGCAACAGGAAATATTATTGCACGAACAGACGAAGATTGTAACGCAACTGTTGCATGGCCCTACCATAGACGAAGTAATCAAAATGACATTCAAAGTCAAAACCAAAAGTAGTTTGCAACGACTCAAATTTCGGTTTCAAAATTTCTCCTGAACACAGAATGGTCGTAACATTAAAGAATTGGCTACTGAAATTCAAATGGAGCTGATACACCAAAGGTAATACTTAGAATTTAAAGTTTTATAAGAAGACCTCTGCTTTGTAAAAATATAAAACAACAACAAAATAAAAATCTAAGATTGCAAATAGCGATTTTTCTCCTTGAGGGTGTAGAATAGGTATATATAATGGATATGATCACGTGGACAAACTAATGCATTTATACTTGATTCACAAAAGCCTTTAGGCAGAAGACATTCCCCGTTAGAAAATATATACGTATACAAAATAGTTACGTACGTAATTCGTCTGTCTTTTTTACATAAATGTAAATTATGGAAATCGAAAAAACGCAAAAATCGTTAGTAAAATTTTACTTAGATTTGACCTTGGATCCTCATTTAATGGTCGAATGCACAGAGTACCTTGCCGATAAAACAAGCAGTGCAGTGTTGAACTCCATAGTAAAATTATTTTCGACAGCACTTAATTAGGGTTAAGCTTTTATTCCATTGCATTACGCTACCTGTAGGGTACGTAATATACTATACACATTAATATACTATATACACACATTGCTCTAGACTCTAGACTCTAATTGAACTGCATCGTACGAAATGCGACTGCTCGTGCCAAGTAATTTTACCATTCACTTTAGCGTAAGTTAGATTAGGAAATAAAATTCAAAATATTTTTGAAACTAAGACCTTTACTTTATAATTTAAAATGAACACTTCTGATACACTTGAAACAAGTGTCAAAACACATTAATTTTCATCCCTTAAACATTTTATCCTCGGTAAGTTCACACAAGTTTAAGATGAATAAAATCAAACTTTGTGGAAAATAGGAATCTAACCGTAATTATTCATGGAAATCGCCGTCGTTTTCTGTATTTGTGAATCGTTCATAAGCAATCTATGTGAAAATTAAGACTACGATTTGATTTGTACATGCCTTGCTAAGTTGTTGTGAAGAAATTTACATTTCAATGAAATGTCACGTAGCAATCAGTGACAAATCAGCGTTACGTCAAAGTTTGTTTTATGGACGGGAAGTTTCGTACAATTTAATTCTGCCATTGCTTTCGTAATACTTGAGCTCATTAAAATTAATAAAAAAATATTATTATTTTTATGGCAATTCTGTGAAGCATAATATAAAAATAAGTAATGCTAATATTCATCTGGATTTGTACTAACGCTATCTGCTATAGTATTCTATTGTGGGTATGCGTGTTCCTCAGGGATCTTGTTTGGTACCATTAGTGTTCTACATATTTGTGGTATTCGTGCTTTTGTTGCGTTATTGTAAACCTATTTTTTTTAATTATATAACAAACTTTTTTATTAAGAGACCGCATGAAAAATTTGTTTGACCTTTAACATCACAGAGTTCAATATCAATGAAGAAGACCCTTTACTATTAATATTTTTTTCTTTTCCTCATACAGAAGACGTAGCGTTGGAAGGTGGACGGAAAACATTGCAAGAGTTGGTGGTAACCGGTAGATGCTAATGGCAAGAGTGTCGTTCGTGTGAGCGAGCCTTATTTGTACACGTATTAATTATTCATATTCATCCTGAATGAAATAGTCTACCTATTACACACAAAATTCTTTAAATTGATCTTAAATTAGTTTCATTTGGAACTATGATACTGATCCAGTTCTCATAACATGTTATTTGAAATTGCTTACAAATACGATAATATTTAACTCAACATAGCAAATGTTTTATTGTTTAAAAGAATATATTTGTGGTAAGAGTATATTAAATTACAAGCAAAGATAGTTTGGGAGCAAGTTCTTTTAAAATTATATTTTCTAAGCCGAAAAACTTCACGAAATACGTAAGCTTTTCGATTCTGGGCTGCAAATTCAAGGGATTTATGACAGGTAAGAAAGGGATCGAACGAAACTCAATTTTGCTCAAATCGGCTCTCGCCTCTTGATATTGTTGAGTTCTTCTGAGTAGGTACTACCTTCATGATTTTAATTCTTAAAGGTTTATACACAAATGTAGCTGTGATTTAAAAATCGTTCACTGTAATGTCAAACTCGGGCGTTATGACTTAAAACCAAGACAGAATTAATTATTAATTTTCTTAAATGGTGGATGTGGCTCAAGGGATCGCTCTCAAACCAAAAAGACAGTTAAGGACTGATAGGAAAACTGTTTATTTCAACTTAAACATTTTGAACTTGTTTTTGGACCAAACGTAATCATTATTGAATTTATATAAAATACAGGAGTTATGTCAGATAGCTATACATGTTACATCTTCAAACGATTTTTACGGAATCAATCAAATATGACACAGTTCAGTCTGAACAAATAAAACTAACATTCTAATTTAATTTAAAGTAATTCAAACATAATACATAAACCAAGAAGATAAGAGTTGATATCAAAAGAGTATGTATAATCTGAGATTACCAATCAACAAATTTCAGTATTCAATTAAGTTGCTTATTTGTACGCCGAGTACGAGTGGAAAAGAAAAACAAGTTTTATAAACCCAAATGTTAAAGATATTTTATGTTTTTCTCTTTTCGAAGGTATATATTCTCTGCTACAAATAACTGATTCTTTGAAGAGGAATCATTAACCATAATAATAAAAACGACATATCAATTGTGCATAAGAAAGTTGATGTGTAAGACAGTTTTTCTGATAATTGTCTATTCGAACAACATTGATTTTAAAGGTGATATCAATGTTGTTCGAATAGACAATTATCAGAAAATTTATTATAAAACAGTTTCTTTTAACAATGAAGCTATATCCTATTTGGGTATATTGGAACCGCTGAAGTGTTCTTCGCTTCGCCGATAAGTTACCCTAAGGCGATATGAAAATATTAGCCAAAGCGTGAAATATCATCAGGCACCACGCCATATCTCGTTAGTTCCAAATTTGAATATCAACCAATCAACGCGCCCCTGTCAAGGGTGGGACGATTCTATCTAAATTCAATTTGAATATGTTTTTTTATAAATAGAAATGCCAACCCGTAAGTGGCGAGGATGCACGAATACATTTATTTATATTACTATTTTCTACGTTTTACACAACGTTTTTTATTTAGGTACTTTGTGACATAGGCTGAATTTATCTGTTATTTTTTATGTGGTGTTTATTTCGCTTAATGTTAAGAGATTATCATCACCCATTATTTTTAACAATAACTTTTAGTGTGACAGTCAAATATTAAAAAAATTGGGAATCAAAATGTCAGTAAATATATTAATATCAAGAAAATTCTAATGAACTCTTTAGACGCATACTAGGTGGTGCGTATATGGGTTTATTTCAAGAAATGGTGTATTGTAAGTGCGGGATTCGGTTGTATTTAATTTCGAGATGGCTACCTGCATTTGAACTATGGAGCACACATTGACTTGGAGGCTTCCAGCGACGGATTTTCTTCTCATCTTCAAGACCGCGAGGCAGTGGGAGTACAAATATCTTGCACAGTTACGCAGATTTACACATTCACGGCCTTGATTTATGCGGTTGTATGTATAATTTAAAATTGATGAAGGGTTGATGCGTTGTTAGAGCCGAGCGTTGACACTATTAAACCAGTGCTTGTGGTTTGAACGGCGAGTGCGGTTTGCGAATGAATGATTGAAGGATTTAAAGGTAGGATAATTAGTCAATATAATTGACTTCTAAATGCGGTAACATTCAATTTTGTGGGATATGGCGGTAACAGAAGGATTTATTTACTTGAAAGCTAAGTACCGTACAATTTTGCAGCGGCTTTAACCGGTATCCGTAAATGATCAAATATGTGAACTTTGCTTGCATAATTATACCGGTTGTAAAATAATACTATGGAAATGTTCATTGCAAACTGCTATTGCGGAAGCAGCTGCATGAAATGAAAATCAATTACTGATAAAGCCTCGGACATATCCCAGCAGGTTAACTGCAGTGTCCGGTGCTATTTATGACCTGAGCTAAATACAGTACCTGATTTGGTCGGTTTTAAATCTTATCGATTTGCAATTGAGGCGACAGGATATAGAAACTATGAATTCATTTTCTAAATTATTTTCATATATAACTTGAGTCAAGAATATCTTCATATATAGTTTGATTCAAGAATATATTTAATGTAGTTTTATCGTTTTGTTGAGGTTTAATCGTTCCCTATAAATACCATAAGAACATTTGTCACAGTGCTTACTAATACTTGGGATATTGTATGCTCATAAAGTTAATCAAAAGTTTTAAAAGCGGCTGATGCCGAGGGCTTTGAGATTTATAGATATTTAGATTTATACAAGTTTAGATGCTGTGTCTCCCTACTCCACTGTTTATCAGTCTTTCTGTCTGTATTTCTCTCTGTCTGTCTGTCTGTTTCTGTCTGTCTATCTGTCCGTCTGTCACCAGGCTGTATCTCAAGAACCACGATAATAAAACAGTTTAAATTTTCACAGATGATGTATTTCGGACGCAGAGCGGAGACAAACATGAAGTGGTTAACGGAATACGGGGTGAACGCGAAAAGTACGCATTGCCGAAGATGGTCGGACATAAGTTCATGAACATCATACTGGACGCCAGGATATTAGGCTCATTCTCAGTGGCGGATTTGTAGTCTTGGCCGCCCTAGGCCCCAGTCCATTTTTGTCACGATTGGCCGCCCTAGGCCCGGGCCTATTGGGCCTTAAGACAAATGCGCCACTCCATTCGGTGGCGAACGGGGCAGCGATGTGTAAATATCCGATGAATTGCTGCAGGACATTGTCGAATCGCTCACGAAGACGACGGTCTTGTAACGTTGACTGTCTACCGAGACTATGAAAGATTGAAAATGAATGCCTTCACTAATTGCATAGGTGTTTGTGACACCGAAATCCGTAACAAATGTCGTATAGAAAGTCAATCGTTCAGGAAGTGTAACGATTCATAAACTGATAAAACTTGTTTGCCGATACGTCACATCACTACGTTTGAAATTGACTTTCAATACGTAAAAATTAGGAGCCGTGATAGCTCAGTGTCCGGACGCTCGCCTTTAATTCAATATACTCGAGCAACCTGATTTCGATCCTCGGTGCCAGCACCAATGAAATGGTTAATTTTAAGTGTTGACTTTATCAAGTGCTAAACGGTGAAGGAAAACATCGTGAGGAAACTTGCATATTTTCGAGATAATAACAATTAAAAAAAATATTTCGAAATTATGTGAAGTTCGCCAATCTGCAGTGGGGCCGCGTGGTGAACTATGCCCTGTTACCTTCTGTACAGAGGAGGCCGTTACTTAAATTTTTACTTTACGTAAAAATTATTAAAATTTTAACTTATTATTATACATGAGAATTATATAAAATTGAAGTCCGAAATATTTTAAGCTCTTTAAAAATAGACAAGTAAAGAGAAACGGTAAATCGAATAGATAAAGAGCGTTAATAATACCTAAAATCCTAAAAGAAAAAAAAATATGTTATGCTTTTTATATAAAATATGAAATATTTTACTCGTTATAATAAACAGAAAACAATTTTAAATGAATACCGCTTACCATAGTACTAAAAACGTCAGTCCTTTATAAATTATCCTAAGGCCTCTTGAAGCAATAAATAAAAGGAATAATTTTCACGGTATATTTCACAAGGGCCGAACAAGTTTCTGTATTGAACAAGGAGCTTGGCGAAGCATAAGGGCCAATGTACTTTTGAATTAATAACATATTTAATACGTGTATTATTTACTATTCGGATTTTACACGTTGTAAATACTTTCAAAAACCTATCTATATAAACGGCCAAAAATCGTGTTGTTGTATGGGCTTGTTGTGTTTTTGTATTCTGTTTTTTAGTGTTTTTTGTTATAACGGCAACAGAAATACGCCATCTGCGTAAATTTTAACTGTAACAGTTCATGAGATAATATAGCCTGGTGACAGACAGACAATAGGGTCTAGAAAAAGGAGAAAGAAAAAGTGTTTATTTTTATATTTACTTCATCTTTTTGAACGTGACATCTTAAATGTGATAGATATGTAAAAAAAATGCTGGGTAAACAGATACAGAAAAGCAGGTGTCGTCTATATTTATTATTAATGAAATACTCACATGTGACATGACATCAAACGCGGTTTAATTATACCGATCAAGAATAAAGTGATATATTGGCATTAAGCATAATTGATTCATGTTAAAGTGCTGCCAAACTGTCGTTGATTCGTCATGGTGGCGACGGTGGTATTTGGTGAAGACGTTATATACATATATTAGGTCCTTACATATGAAGTTAGCGTTTTTCGTACTGACAACTTTGATCTATAATATCTCCTCTTTGGTTAAGAATTCCAAATTCAAATTTATGAATTGATTTAGCTGGTACATTTGAGTTTGAAAACATTTGTTTTTTCCTCATTATTTTATTTTCCAAACGCCAATTCCATATATAAGGACCTAATATTAGAGTTCATGTAGCATTAAAATTACATTCAACTGTATGAATTTATGATTACAAATTTGTATTTCACAGCGCCGGTTCGTTGCGTTTTAGCTAGGGTGTTTGTTGCTGTTGTTGTTAAACTTTTTTAAATACTGCCGTTATACTATTGCTTAACTTTTCATGATTAGCTTAGGTAGTTTTTTTTTTTATGCGAAAAGTTGTCAAACGAGCAGACAGTTTACCTGATGTTAAGTGAATACCGTCGCCCATGGACATCTGCTACACCCGAGGGTTACAGATGCGTTGACAACCTTTTGAAAATTGGGCTCCGGCTACCTCACTCACCAAACGAAACGCGAAAGTATTTGTCTAATTCCACTGTACGCTGGTCTTCTGTGAGGTCGTGGTACTTACCCGGACGGGCCTGCCCATTCGTGCAACAGCCGAGGCTGCTGCGTGGCCCTACCACCGTAAAATCTTAATTGTTCGTTGTTTGAAAAGATTAGGATAAATTAATTCAATGTACTTTGTGAGGGCACCACCTCTGAAATTTATGATTCAATTTTCTCATCATTACGTGGGTTATTTACTGATCACTGTATATTTCGTGATCAATCATTGTAGCGGCAATTTTTTTCTATACGACAAAATTTACTTGTTTAATGCATCATTTGGAAATGAAATGTTGTTGTGACATATCATAAATGAGGTATTTCATGGCATATTACGTTACAATACAGGCTACATAACAAAATGCCAATTTATTGAGGCACTGTAAGGAATTTTCGATAAGTCAGGCCGTTAATCTTTTTCTCATTGTTTTTGCCATAAATGAAGTAAGAAACGAGGAAAATGAAAACTATTTGGTGTACGCCAATAATATTTGAACCCGTCACAACAAGTTCCAAGTTTAAGTCATTAGGTCGTCGCTGAATAACAATAGGAATGCTTTAAACAGACTTCTAAGATCATTATAGGATTGTAAAGTTGAAAATTTAAGATTAGTCACATCATCACCTCATTAGGAAACATTCCCCAATGCAACTGAATTTCAGTAATTACTTCCAGTTGTTTGGAAACAGAGGTTGTTTTCTGATTGTTGAATATCGATGAGTGCTCTATTTCAACATTTGTCTTACTTTCCAACTGCATCGCGGTCCTTTTTCATTTACGTAAATTCATACGATTTCACTCTTATTTTGTGAGATATTTTGTATCAAATGACGTTTCTCGTGTATACGAAATACTGGGTAAGCTTCATATAAAGTCTTAAAATTTTACTTTATGTACCATAATTAAACCGTACATGACCGTAGTTATAAATAGCATAAATTGAAAAGTTATAACATTTCATTGGGGAAACGTATGGTAATACATATTATTTGATAATATAGGAAGCGTTGTGTTCAACAGTTGAAAAAAAAACATTAGATGTAACTACAAGAATATAAAGGTATTTTAAACTCAAACAATATTATTGTATTCATATAAAAATCTCTTGTTATGCGAATATATCTAATGTTAGGCGAATATCAAATGTGGTAAAATAAAACTAAACTCATGACTACGAAAGCTGTAAAATGCGATATACTGCGTAAAACAGTTTTATTTAACCAGTACATTCAAGTACATTAGATTGCATTCGATATTAAAGAAACGGTAAGAAGAAATATGATAGCTCTGCCAATTAGTTTCGGCGTCTGGGGTCGTGGTTTCGACACTAGCACGGGGCAAGTGTTTGTCCCGGATCTGGGTGTTTATTCCTCAAGCAGGGGTAGTTTAAGACAGGCGGCTGGTCGTAAAAACCGTAGCTGATAACATTAACAACATGATTCACAAGTAGTGCTGACGCCACAGATATAAAAGCCAAAATACTGAACACCTTTGTTTTCGTTAACGTCAACACTGACCTAACATCAATTTTAGATTCTCGAGCAAATAACGATCGAACTTATATTAGCTTTTGACGCCAAGAGTAATTTTGGGACATCTGAGATGTGAAATACTTTGAGTTTGTTAACTCAACATCTGCGGAGAGGAATACAGCAACCATTTTAATTTAAGCAGTCACTTTACTAAATCAAAAGGTTACTTCGAAACAAAACATAGTAAACAACCGTCAATGACGATCATTATTACCTATTTCTATGTCAACACTGTGGACCCGAAATAAACTATCTGCCATTACACAAACGAGAATTTAAGTCTGCGGCGAATGTGCCAAAACGAGCGTTGTGTGAAAGCAAAACATCTACAGTATTAAGCTATACCCATAGAAAGTGCGTAGCGTTTTTCCTTTTAGTTTTTATTTAAAGTGATGTCAACGTTGCAGGAGTTTGTATGGCAACTAAGAACCATCATCGATCGACACCCAAAATCCTACAGAGGATGGTGGCGGTCGGTTTCTTCACTAACTGGACCAAACGCAGGCCTAAAAACCGTCTACTTTATGCCAGTCGTCTATGAACACTATCGCGGTGGCTTTCACTCTTTGGTTTGTGCAACAAACAGTAGCTGTTATGTAAGCTGTATTCTGTATATTTTAAAAAATGAGTACTAAGATATGTAGAAAAATTTATCACCGCCGCGAGAATCGAAGCCACCTCTCCCGGAATCGCGTCCATACGCTTTAACAACTAAGCTAAACGGCTGATTACTACACTGATGAAAATCTTGCGCATCTTTCATTGTTATGACCTTAACAGCACACGAACAATTCCAAATATCGTTTTAGAACGAATATTAATCATAATAATGATACCCTTATAGTTTATAATTAAATGTAATAAACTTTATTTTAATGTTCACCTGACCCATACGAACTATGTAATTTGATAAATTAAATTTTCATAAAAAAAGTAAGTCATACTCAGGCGATGAGAAATATGTAATTTATGTGAGATCGCATCGATTACAGTTATAACGACCTTCTGATTTTGACGAGATTACAGCGTAGTTGACAGCGCCATTAAACCGGAAGGGCTTGACAATATCTTGACGGAACACATTTTAAAAAACATGAAAATATATGTAACCTATATTTATTTATGTTTAGAGCTTAAATAATGTATTTCGACACCGCTTCAGCTTGACAATGTAAGCCAGAGCTAATCGTGGTCGCATTATTCATGAAGCTATTTATTTGTATTGCTTACTTACCTTGGTTTCTCGGTTTTTGCGCTCGAATGCTTCTCCGTGTATTAAGACCTGGATGAGATTCGATGAACACGCCGCCCCGTATAATATCTCGTTTATATGTACGTGGATATCAAATGGTTCTCAGTTTTGCGTGTAGTCCTTTTTTTCGTGAATTTAGTTAGAGTCTGTTCGTCGGTCTGTCACGGAGAAAATGGAAGATACAATTTTGCAAATCAACAACACAAAATTATATTAATGATGATTTGATCGACGCAGTATCTAAGTGATAGATTTCGGCAAGTCATTAGATCTATTAGCACTCGATATAAATAATTGTGTGACTTACAGACAATTGTTCCAAATGTACATAGATGTTTATCATAAGTTTTTGTCATATTTTTTATATACATATTTTGACATATTTTTTTGTCTTTGAAACATCCCTTGATAATGTTCACAGGATGAATTGAAGGATTACAGTTTTTTTCCCACAGCCTTACGAAATATATGACATTAATATCAGAGTAAATTAACGTAACGTTTAACTACGTGTCAATTTCTTACTGATATTTGGTGGCACCCAAATAAACGGGGACTATTTCAAATCCCATTCACTTCGAATTTAACATTTCTAAAACGGAATCCCGGACAAAGTAAGAATGGCTGAAGTAAACACAATTTACTTTGAATTGGATCTCCACACCTGATAGTAGTAAAATCTGAGATCCAACGTGGAGGTGCAATTTCAGATAAGAACGCTTTGAATGTGTTTATTTCCTTACTTTTGTTTTAAGAGCTGGAATTTGAAAATTATCCTTTTGCTACTTGCATGCATCACATCCTGCTGCATGCATCGTTATTGTATATTTTAACCTTTATATTGAAATACTCGTCATTTAGATAAATTCGCAATATATCTAAAAGTTTTTAATGGATTGATGTATAAAAGGTTAACACTTTATTTCTTGGGATGCCGAATTTTAAATATTTTTCATGCATAATAATAACATTAATAGAGGAGAGTTACCAAATATGGGCTACCATTTTGTTTTTGCCTCAAAAATAAAAAACTAATAAAAATTTACCATTTATTGACGTCAAAATAATTACACATACATTTTTAAAGAACTAATTAATAATCTTAAATTCTTAATATTATAATATATTATTAAATTGAGCATTAAACCAAATATAAAAATAGGCGCTAAATATGGAACAGGTACTCAAATATGGGCTACAAATAGAAACTTAAAATATCTTGTACAAAAATAACAATTATAAATATTTTTCTTACAAGAGATCAAATTACTTTGGTACATGGAAGAAATCACATAATTTCTTATAAAAACCACATGTTCAGGTGTCAAACTCTGGCCCAGCACAGTCATTAGGTATGTGCCCAGAGCTTACACATTAAACATCTGACCCACAATTCTCCTGCCGCGTTTTCGGAAAAAAGTTCCTGACAAAACATACATGCTGCGTCGGCAGTGTTAGGAGCCTCTCTTCCTATAGGGGCATCTGGTTCACTATCTGAATCAAATTGGATATCTTCTTCAACTTCAAGTTCGTCCTTGGCTTTCTTATTTCCTATACTTCTTTGCTTTTGCTTGGGTTTCTTATCTTTTATTTTATTTTATTTTTCAATTTTCTTCTTATTTGTTTGAATAAGGTCATTTTTATATGGAGACGAAGTTATAAGCGAGGCCACAACAGCTTTTCTACCTCTAATAATTGTCTTTCTGACTTTTTTCGACGAAGGTTGACAGTTATCTGTTGGATCATGTCCAGTTCCAGAAGTAGATTCTTCTCTTTGAGTCTCAGACCATGACCATAGCCCATATTCAGGACCATAGTCATAGCCCATATTCGAAATTCTTTACTAAAATCAACTTAATCATGTACTTTACAAATCATAATAGCAAGCAATAAATCGACCGAAAATCATAAAATTAAACTTATATTCTGCAATAAAACGCATAGTTATAGTATTTAAACGTAATTTTCATTCATTAAATAACACATTGATACGTACCGCAGAAAATTTTTCGACAGCAGCAATACAAGTATGGCCGACACTGGCGACAGCTTGCGCGAGAATGACGAGAATGAGTGAGTGCGATATTAGAGCGAATGAATGCAATAGACGATCGTCGTTTGTTGAGTCTTTCGATTGTAGGTTTTCGAGAATTGTTACTAGCCCATATTAAAGCACTAGCCCACATTTAGTTACTCTCCTCTAATATATCTCAGTTATTATAAACAAATAAATATTACGTGAAGACTGCTCAGACTACTCACAAGGTGACTGTAACGTTGCTGAACGGATTATATTCAAACGCTTTAAATTGATAATATTAACAAGTTAAAGAATTTGATTAACATTAATATACCTAACTTGAGACTTTAAAGATTTTCCCTGAGGCGCCACCTTTAGGCACAGGGGAAATACGGTGAAAGATTCTCTTACACCCGCTACCAAACAGAAATGTCATTTGAGATAATATGAAAATTGAATTTAGAGATTCGCCCCACCCTTGACAGGCGTTTGTCGATTGGTTGGTATTTAAATTTGAAAATAACGAGATGGGGACGGCCCAGTAATGAAGCTTAAAGTTGTGTCTAATTTTATTATTGAAAGAAATATTTACAATTACATCTAGTGACATCACTACGGTAAAGCAATACAGTCCAAAAGTCATATGAATGAATTATCACGCACTAGGAAATTAAAGGAGGCATGATAGGTAAATATTTCCAGAACATAGGAAAAAAAAATAGATATAGGTCACAACCCATTTGCTGTGAGCTGTGAACCCACCATCAGCTCGCTTAATTTATATATCATATACAACAGTCCATCACGTAAATGTGAAACACTAAATTTAATATAAGAACTTATAATTAATAAAATTAACAGAGTAAATATCGAGTAAAATAATAAATGAATACTAGAATTTCGTAAATGAAATAAGTGTATTTTTTCTATTTTAATCATGTTAATAATTACACAACTTTAACATATTTAAAATTTATTGAAAATTATTTCTTTTTTGTACACTTGATTGTGACTGGCAGTCATATTTTTATTAATACTAATTTATATAATAACAGAGAAGCCACGAAGCGTGTAATATATGCGGGCACACAACATTTTTTTTTTTTTTTTTTTTTTTATGCGAAAAGTTGTCAAACGAGCAGACGGTTCACCTGATGTTAAGTGAATCACTTATCATCAGCCCAGCGGGTTGCTGCTACCAAATTGAAAATACATAAGGGTTACTTCGAGATGCGTTGACAACCTTTTGAAAATTTGGCTATATGCGGGCACACAACATACAAGACAGTCTTAGCGGTGGCGTGATGGTATCATGCCGTTTGCTGTGACGCCAAACCAGACGGTTTTACTATGGAGAGATAAAATCACTTATCATCAGGTGAGCGGGTTGCTCCCTTGCCAAATTGAAAATACATAAGATTTGTCATTTCGATAATTGCTTATTCATTATTGTGTATTTTTATAAGCTTAAGCATTAAGCATAAAAAAAATCTTCTTTGAAAGCCATTAAACATTGTTGTTTATTACTCGTTAGACATGTTTTTATTACATTAAAAATGAACGAAAATCCAAAAAAAAAAAAAAAATTCAATGCAAAAATGAGGCGCAAATATTTTTTGTGAATTTTATTACACTGCTCAATTTTGAAGATCACTTTTGAATAACCAAGTTACCAAGTGACAAAAATTTTGCCTTGAGTTCCTTCCTATTCTGATCTATCCTTTTAACGTCTCGGACTTTGATAAACCAGACAGTAAGCGCACTAAAGTTAATTAAAGGTGGATTTAAGGGTTTCAAGTCAGCTTTGTTTTTTAAAATTTATCCTGGTCTTTTACATACTAACTTGTTTTAAGCTGTGACCAAAATCGGAATATTAAATCAGAGTGTGGTTTTGTTGAACCCTGACTCCCCCTTAGTAATATTTAGAGTGCAATAAAGAAAATAAATGCTCCAGGGTAGATTAACTTAACTGTTCAGGTAAAGTAATTGCACTATTAAGTGGAATAATAGTTGGAAGTGTCCTAATACCATTCGGATTTACTACCTTTTTATTTTGCAATAATAGCTCTAGGTTTTCTATTATATCTTCACTTATATAGACTTTGGTAAAATTCAGCACTTCTTTCGAGTCTATTACGGAATATTGTGGAACCTCACCAGCACTCTTTTTCTCATATCTATACTATGATCTATTCGTAAATTATTTACTTATGATGATTTTAGCCTAGGTAGTTGTCGCAATTACAAGTTATACTTCATAGCACCACGGGTCGTAAATTCCAACCTGGGGCTATATTTTACTAATACGCAAATGAACACTGCATTACAGTTGTCTACATTTAAATAATGCTAGTTAACGGTTTTAAAATATTACTTGATTTTATCTTTCAGAAGTGGGGCTGCTAAAAAAAAATTAGTTAAAACATTGAATAAAAATGATTTTCGACATTTTATTCATTTATTCCAATTACGACACTTATATCTCAACCTGGGCAGTAAGTGGGTTAAAACATAAAATGCAATTAGCGAACCCGACAGACGTCCTGTAAACACGACTGAAATCTAAACAACAATTTCAGAAAAACCTTAAAAAAAAATGAAAAAAAAAAAACGATAGAGGACCAAATTGTGAATATAAACCATTCTCGAATCGACCTGAAGGCATACACAAAATTTCATTATAATCGGTCCAGGCGTTAAGGAGCAGTTTAGTAACATACACACGTACAGAAGAATTATATATGTTTAAAGATAGTCTTAGGAATACAACTTAAGTCCTATTTATACAACTTCTAGACTATGGGATAGTCAGCAATCACTGGTAACAGCTGCATTAAATGAAAATCCATTATGTCCACAACAGGTAGCACTATCCAATTGCCGTAATTAGTTTTGTGCAAGTGCGGGTGCCATGAGACAGTAATTATTGCTTTATTGCAACTTAATTCTCCATTAAATTTATCATTATTGCATCCCATTGTTACTTAATATTCGAATGTATCAACTCGATTTAAATCAATTGTAATTCGTTTTTAAGTGCGTCTACTGAAATTACTCTAATAAAGAATACAATAAAATGTTTTATATCATTTATGATGCCGTAACTAATATTTTACATAATTTTGTGTAATTTGAATAATAATAAAAGGTCTTATAGATATTTAAAATCATTAATAAAAATAGGCTTCCTAATGAACTTCATATGAATTTTGATCTTAATGACATATGGGATTTCACTCCATCTTAAATATGTTAAGTGGAATGTGATATCTAATATTGACTGTCCAAAAATGGGTCCGCAAATATTTATTACTATTTTTATTTTTGGGATATTTAATTAATTTTTATTAAAAAATTTGATATTTAATATAACATCTGAGGTGACTGGAACTTTGGGACGCACCACTCCAAGCTCAAATTCAGAAGGTGGTGCTCCTCGATACCGCCCTTATCGTCCGCCGGCCAAGGATGTGTCAGATTTATCTTCTACAAGTCTCTCATTAACAATGCTTTTAACATTGAGAGTGTTTCATCAAGGGTTGCGTACCTTACACTCAGAATATCAAAACGGCATCCGTCCTAACCTGACCAACGATCCACCAACGTGAATACAACCTGATGATGAGATGGAGGCAACGTATGAGGATATGTTACCATAATTATATTCTAGGCAGACGGAAAGACGATCAACTAAAAATGAGGTGATTTTGGAATAGGGTAACGAAACCCAAGTGGCCGGCAGCTGGCTGACTTCATGGAGCAGAAGAGACTCTTAGTGACGAACAGATTTTTCAAAAAGCAGCCCCTCAGAAAGTGGACCTGGATTAGGCGCGAATGTTGAAGAACAAATGGAAAATATTCAATGATTTCTTTGTTATCACAAGGGTGATCACTGAATGTGAGAGGCACATTGAATATTTATATTTAGCTGGAAAGGTCTCGTTTCATGTAGAACATATTCCCGTCTCGGACCCATGTCCAAAACTTCGAAAGCTTTTAGCTCGGTCTACATAATCGCTTCCAAAGCCTGGAAAATTGTAGCACATTGGACGATATTAACGCTAAGGCTATAAATTTAATAAAACCAGTGGCAAAAATAAAATCCAAAACTCTCCGAACACACTCTCAACCTCTTGGGAATAAGACGTAAATATGGCTGTCATAATTAAGACAGATAGAGTAATTAGCAGATCTCCAAATATACCTATGCGGTGAGACGGCGTGGATGCAATTACACCCGGGCTTCTGAAAGCAGGTGGATAAATGGAACTTGTGGTGCTTCAGAAGCTATTTAATTACATCCTTCGGAATGATGCTGATAACCAAAGGGGTGGACCAGAAAGTGGTGGTCTGTTCTTCAAGAAAGATGATAAAGCTCTTGTGATAAACTATAGAGCGATATCTCTTCCGAGTCTATGTTCTGTTTTAGTGTGTGTTATACTTGAATTGTCTCGCTTCCAGGCTCGTCGACTTACAACCTTCCGAACAAGCCCGATTCCAAAAAGGACTCAGGTATCATAGACCACATACACATTCTACGGCAGATTATAAAGGAGACTGAAGAGCATAATCTGCCTTTATGCCTGGTATACATACTACGTATACATACTATGCCTTGATAGTTCAGTTCAGTCAATTGAAGGCGAGTGCTGGGACACAGCACTCGCTTTCAATTGAAAATATTCGGGCAACCTCAGTTCGATCCCCGGTGCCGGCGTTTCTGAAATTATTATTTTTAAGTGCTGACTTATCACGTGAGGAAACCTGAATATTTTCGAAGTAATAAAAAATATTTTGAAAATATGTGGAGTACACCAATCCGTAATGGAGTCGCATGGTGGACAATGCCATGATAACTCATTACAGAGAAGGCCTTTGTCAAGCAGCGGGTCATTCATGGCCTGTTACTTACACATTACGTTTATATATTATGAAAATCAATATACTCGTATTATTTTTAATGACATACTACTTCATACAGAAAGTCATCAGTCTAAAGTCAACGTAAAATACATATTATGTTGTTCTTGAAAGTTTATTTAAAGTGCAGCTTGGTGGGTAGTATTTAGAGTGCTCTAGAGAGAATAAATTCTCTGGCACAGGTTAATTAAACTATTCAGGTTAGCAAATTAACTGCGCTATTAAATGAAATAATAGTTCGCATAATACTTGTGTCCCACAGTGTATCAAGTACGATATATTAAATTGTTGAAATGATCAAAGATTATTTTATCTCTCGACCTAGGTGAGGTTCACGATATTGAATCATGTAATTAATGATATTGTCTAGGTTTTATACGACCTACTGCCTGACGTCAACCCTCCTTGGAAATAAACTGGTGTCCAGATCAATTATCAATTAGTTTAACAAATTGCCCTTCGCAAATAGCATAATCTTGATACTCCTGAAAAATCAATATATTGATAAATATATAGGGCAAGACTGTAAGACTGACAAACTACAGTAATAAAGTACACTAGCACTCATAAATAACAAAACTTTTGAATTTTGTCTTAGTTCAAAAATATTATTAAAAAAATGTTGTTTCGTACAAAATTTCTGTACAGATGTTAATACGATGAAAATTATAAATTTAAAGTGAACATTTTACTGCCGTGATATATGTATATAATATTCCTTGATTATACATAATTATATAATCGTGCGCAGTGCCGTGCCCTCGGGGAGAACTGTGTGTATATGTGAATTGAATATAATACATGTTATGTACATGTATACAGCGTGTCGTTACCATCGCGACAATAAATGAACACACATATAGGGGATAAGTTTTTAAAGTTGTATTAAACGTTTAAATTCTTTAAACATAAATATTTACAGGGTTATTAAATTTTTCAAAACAAAGAATTTTAGAACACCCTTACCTATAAAAGCGTAACGTAAAGTTCATTTGTAAAGGTCACAAAGCATATGAATGGGTTGAATGAATTTAAAAGAAACAAAACATACTGTTCGAAGGAGAGGCTTGTGATACGACGCTGTGGCGCGAGTTGTATAGGATGTTAGAAATTTTGTTTCTTTTTTACTTAATTAGTTTGTTTGAAAAATATTTTTTTTTAATTATGGATTTTGTTTTACGTTACTATTTTTTTATGATTATTGGCTCGTAGCGTTAGACGTGTGTTGATTTATTGTCGCGATGGTAACGACACGCTGTATAATCAAAAGTTTTTTTACAAATTTATGATATAACAATTACTCAGTTATAAAACCTTTTTTTAAATCCTAATTTATGCTCAAAAGCATTGGAAAAAAAATATTTGGTTACATTTTTGGCGAGCTCCTGTACCATTACAGTGCTATCCATTTTACAGTTGATACAAATTGCTATGCTATAGATGACACCATTAATATACCACACGGGTCCAAGCATTTATACAGTAGAAGCAGCTGCGGTTAATTTAAATTCATTGCTATCATATCCCGTTGGGCCTTTGTCTCCAACAGGTGAAATTATTCAACGAATTAATTTGGTTTGCTCGATAACTTGTTTGTTAGAAAAATAGTCTTTAAAAGCTATGGTACCATAAATAATATGCATTCCATGTTATAATTTTTCACTTTTTCACTTGCGAAAGAAATTTCATCAGAAAGAAATTATATATATATGGTAAATAGCATATAATTTTCTTTGATAAATAAATTTATTTTATTTCTTTCGTTATATCGGTTCATAATTATATCATAGGTCATTACCATTATGTACAAAAATATCCTGTTACTTTGTTTGTCCGCGATGAACTCCTAAAGTACTGAACCGATTTTAATCAAAATTTGCACAGTGTGCAGTTTGTTCTTACTTGAGAAATAGGATAGTTTATACTCGTATGTCAATTTGTAGCCGCAATATTTTTTATTATAATTTATTTGTTTATTATATGACAAAGAGTTATTATCTGTGAGTGTAGTTTAGTAGAGTAGTATGGCGCTGCAATGGGGATCTAGGTTTTTTTTTAAGATTTTTCGAAATAAAATTGAAACCGTTTATAACAGATTTGGCTCAGACACAGTTGCGCGGACCAATTAGTTACATAAAAATTATAGATTTCTTTCCATAAAAACCAATGAAAGTTATGATGTCTGCCTCATTTTATGTCAGACATGGCCCGTGAGTCGGTGCTTCACCCGATGTTAGGTGACTACGCCACCCAAGGACATCTGAAACAGCTTTTGAGTTGCATATGGGTTGCTAAAAGTGGCTCAGGTTACACTGGTGTACTTCGGTGCCAATCGGCAGAAGAAATATACATTAGTGTTTATAAACTAAGTACTAAAAATACCGCTTCTGTTAGGCCGTGCTACTTTCCTGGATGAGTCTGCAGATTCATGCAGCAGCCTACAACTAAATGAATTATCTCATGAAGTCTTATAACATCAACAATTTATTTTATATTAAAAGTAAATACACACAATTATTTGTGGTGTTATGTGAAAAGAACAACAAAACAGTTTTGAAATAACACCGGCTTAAAACACAATTCCATGATTGTCTGTGGTGCTAATATATGTTTGTTCAGTTGGCTCATTCAATTGCTTCCAATAGAGACGCAAATTCAACTTCTACTAAATTACCAGTCAAAGTTTTTGTTGGATTTTGCTTCTGCTTAACTTGCTCTCCAAGTTGATCTAAGTTCTGAAATAAAGCTCCCAAGCCCTCATAAACTCTTCTACGTTTTATTTTCTTTATTCAATTCACGAGTTATTTAATTAGAATTACGGTTTATTCCATTATCACTTACGTCATTTACAGTTGTAAACTTACCTCTTATTAGAACCGAGTATAGTCTATTTCGTAACTTGTCTGATAAATTCGTATTTTATTATATAGGCGCAGTGTTTGATATGTCATACTATAATTCAAGTTTATTTAATTACTATATTTTTAATGATACAAGTATACAAAAATTTTTAAGTATAAAAAGTCCTTGCCTTGGGACTTGCAAATGCAGAGCAAGTTTTTTTTTGTTTTTTTTTTTTTTAAACATTGCCCTTACTTTAGGATATCATTATCCTGCGTTGTAAGGACGTTTTAAAAACATAAATTTCACACGGACAAACACCCAGATGCGAAACAACTATCTGTGGGTCACACAAATAGTTGTCCCGCGTGGGAATCGAATCCACAACCTCCGACGCCGAAGCGACTGATACCTTGATACGGCGACTGCGCCACGGAGTCATTTTAATTCCGCACATCCTTGTTCTCAATGTACTTTTCGACGTTATAATTCATCATAATTGGTCCCACTGCTTCCGAGTCTACGAGGAACACAATATTACAAGAGGATTCATACACTGTTGTTTAAATATATAGATTTGCTTGGACGCCCTTCAGTTGAAAAGCATAATGAAATCCTCGTTTCTATATTGAAAAGTAACTTATATCGGTTATGAAATAGAGTCACTTTTTAGTGTAGCCATCTGAAAAACCATAGCACGTCTTTTTTATTGGTTAGGATTATTATATTACATTAAAGGATATATATGATTATGTAGTCAATATGCTTCGTAGATTCCGGTCCCTTAAGAGGCCTCTTTAAATATAATAATGCCAAAATTGGCATTGCTTGTTTCCCTTGTGACAATGTTAGAATACGTATGAAAGAGTTTTCTACTGTGAAAAATCAATACAATACGTGGCGAAACAAATATACAGAATCAATAGCTCATAAAAGAGTGAACTGATGCTGGTATTAAATATAATTAATGATATGATTGAATTCGAAACAATTTGTTAGAGCCTAATGCATCGAGTTCGGAAAGAGTTTGTATTATTTAATTACGTATATTATTTTTACCAAGTACATATTCGGACTTTATTAATTGTAAAACTCGTTTAAATACAAACACGTATTAATAAGAGACCTTAAAATTAATAAAAAAATTAAAAATCTAATTGAAGTACAATGTTGGGCGAATTGCAATCTTTATCGATAATTTAATTTTAACCTCACTTATCTTACTGGGATATAAAAGTTTCTAATTTTCTTTCAAAACATCAAGCTATAAAAACGTTGTTTATAATATTTTTATTTTTTATTAAAGTTACTAGCGACCCGCCCCGGCTTGGTACGTGTGCAATGCTGAATGTTTGTTTTCGATATCGCATTAGAAACCTCTAAATTATCAATGTTTCTCTACAATATTATGCATGAATTATACATATTAACTTTCCTCTTGAATCACTCTATCTACTAAAGAAAACCGCATCAAAATCCATTGCGTAGTTTTAAAGATCTAAGGATATATAGCGACAGACAGACGGCGGGACGACTTTGTTTTATGCTATGTAGTGATTAGTAACGCGTTAGTTATAATAACTTTTACGATATTAGTTTCCAAGGAGGTGGTCTCAGGAGGCGGTTGTGTTATTTTTTCTGACCAAGCAAAGGATTTAATCAGCTATGTAATCATATATGTAACACTGATGGGCAAAGGCCTACTCTGTACAGAGGTGTAATGGCATAGTCCGCCACGCAACCCCACTGCGGATTGGCGGACTTCACATATCTTCGCAATATTTTTGTAAATTACTATTACGATGTTTTCCTTCACCGCTCAGCACGTGATAAGTCAGCACTTAAAATTAACAATTTCACTGGTGCCGGTACCGGGGCTCGAACTGAGGTTGCTCGAGTATATTGAATTCGACCGGACAATGAGCTATCCGGTTGGTTATAAGAATATTTTAGGTTACATTAAAATTTTACACCTCCATACCATTCAGCTTACATTAAATATAAAAGAAGCTTCTTAACTGAAACGTCTTAATATTGAGCGTTAGTTACTTTTACGGTTACACCAAAATGTACATCTTGTTAGTTCACTTGCAGTTTAGGAACATTGAAGGAAAGTCTTTCTTAATTTAAAGATGCTACTTGTTTTAAAGCCGGGCTTAGTGTGAGCTTTTACGACGTAATAAATTTCATCTAACAACCAAGCGATATTCTTATTCCAGACTACGTACAAAATTGAACGTTAGATGACGTAAAATAAAAAATAAAAATAAAAACTTTTAACTTAAATCTTTTTGTAACAATTGATATAATTTGACAAGACCATCCTTATCATTAGTGCAATTACGGATGTCAATAAAAATGAACGATAATATGTATACAGCGTGTCGTTACCACAGCGACAATAAATGAACACACATGTAGACGACAACTTTTTAAAATTGTATTAAACATTTACATTACATTACATCAGTATTTACAGAGTTATTAAATTTACCAAAACAAACAATTTTAGAACAACCTTACGTATAAAACTATAACGTAAAGTTCATTCGTACGGGTCATCAAGCATATGAATGGGTAAAAAAAAGTCTCTGAATGTATGAATCAGTCAGTTGTAGTTGTATAGGAAAAAAAATTGTTTCTTTTAATTAATTAGTTTGTTTGAAAACATTTTTTTCTTAATAATAGATTTTTTTACGTTTATATTTTTTAATGATTATTGGCAAGTAGCTTTAGACGTGTGTTCATTTATTGTCGCGGTGGTAACGACACGCTGTATACTTTATGCGCTTCTGAACCATTCGTCTGATTGTGATCAATCTTTAGTGAGTTGTTCTGCCTACATCTGCATACATGTACTTGAAAAATATAATGTTTTTAATAACACGCGGAGCCGTTAGTATTTTCGTGTGTTGTGACCGATGAAGCTTTTGAATATCGTCTGGAAATTATAATTATAAAGCAGCAAGCGGTGCACGTAGGTGGAGTGTCCGCGAGATCTTTTCAAACGCAAATTTATGTAATGCATTTTGTTCAGCGTGGAGATCTCCACCAATGTGCTAAAGTTACCGCGAAATCAAACAGGGAGTTTGAATTGCAAACTTACTCTGAATAGACCATGGTGCTACGAAGTTTCCAACTCGATAGAGACTTAAACGTTTTGCAGGTTGCCTGATATTATAAGGATTTCAGTCGATCAGGACGCAAATGTTATTTATGTTTGTATAATTAGATCAGCATGAGTACAATTATTAAAAATTGAATATAATCGGAATTACATTAAAAAGCCACAACGATAAAACAAATTTTGGTGAAGATTTTATTATACATTATACATTAATATGCCGGGATCGATCATTCGATTTGCATTTATTTAGTTTCTTTTCTTAGGTGGGGTCTTATATCACTACATAATATAAAACAAAGTCGTCCGCTATCTGTCTGTCCGATGTTTTCTTAAATATTTAAAATTTTGAAATAACCACGTCAGTAAAGTTCAGGGTTAATTTACATATTAAAAAATAGAAAATGAAAGGAATAAAAATTATAGAATTGACCACGGAATCACTTGCAGAATTACCACAGTACGTTCTAAATATAATAAAGACCTTTTAGAATATACACATACATACAGTTATTAACAGCGTTTTTAGCATTGATTCGACGGAGCCAGAGAGGGCCGGACCTCGGCTCGATCAGTAGCTATTATCTGACTGGGAGAATTAAAAATTTAAAACATTACTACCACCTCGGAAAGCGTTGGCGATGAGAGAAGAAGTGGCTGAAGAAATTCCAGCAACGCTGCTATCATTAATTGGGGAGAACCTGCCAGGTACGTGGCGGAACCTAGTATAAATGTGTGCCGCACTCGCTGGCGAGTGCCGTGTGTGTTGGTGTGCTTGAGTAGTTTTTTAATCCTGTCGATGGCGATAGTTATCTCGAATCGGCGTGAGGTGGAAGTATGATACTTCTGCATTTCGTCTGGTGAGTAAGGTAGCCGGGGCCCTTTTTATTAAGAGGTGGCAACGCATCTCCCACCCTTCGGATGTTGCACATGTCAATGGGCGTTCGTTATTACTTAATATTAGGTGAACCGCTAGCTCGTTTGCCACCTCCACAAATAAAAAATGTACTTTCCACGTTCTTTCCTTTATCTTTTGTCCATTATATCCATAATCTAAGCTACTGCTTGCCTCATCAATGGACCAATATGCCTACCAGGCATATTAATGAATATGGTCCATTGATTTTCATAAAATGCTTCTCAAAATTTTCAACACATTCTTTTTTTTATGTGAAAAGTTCCCAAACGAGCAGACGGTTTACCTGATGTTAAGTGAATACCGCCGCCCATGGACATCTGCTACACCCTTGGGTTCCAGATGTGTTGACAACTGGTGGTTAAAATTGGACTCCGGCCACTTCACTCACCAGACGAAACGCGAAAGTATTATACTTCCACTTTACGCCGGTCTTCTGTGATGTCGTGGTACTTACCCGGACGAACCTGCCCATTCGTGCAACAGCCGAGGCTGCGTGGCTCTACCACCGTTTGATTTATATTGATAATTACCTTATTAAATATCCTCGCTTAAAACTTAACACAGCCTATGTTTAATAACGCATTGTGATTGAATAGCGACTAACTAATCAAAGTAAAATTTAGTTTCGAGAAGAAAACATTTTGCATTATACCGAGGCTTAGTCTTTAATTTAAAAAAAAAAACCCTCACATGTGTAACCAACTTATCGGAACCGAAATGTCTGATCCTTTCATTGGATACCTTTCGTAAGATTCCGCCAATATCAGGGAGCTAAGATCCGATTTCAGCTAAATTGAGTTGCCTTCAATTTTTCTTATCTCGCCTCAAATAAAGGCCATGAATATGAGTTTAACCCTAAGCATTAAATTCAATTTTTTAAGAAATCATTTTTTTTTGACATTTAATAATTTAATTTACCTTAATACTAATTACTTTCTAATTTAGTTTAAGGATAGTGTCTGCAAAGCATAAATATTCGGTTTAATTATTATTATATCCTACATTATTCGACTAAGCCGTTAGATCTAGCTATAAAAATCAGTATAATATACTGTAGATTAGTAATAATTTATCGTCTATATAAAAAAAAAAACCGGTCAAGTGCGAATCGAACACGAACGCTGAGGGTCCCGAACCTACCTATTATGACGCCATGATAAAATTGGTAAATAATTACCATCGATTTTCTAAGGAACGGGTGGACATAGCAAGTTGAAATTCATACCTGGTGTATAAAAATCAAAGTCAACACGATAAAAAGGTAAAGGCAAATTTATATTTTCGTGAAAACTTGTTAGAATCTAAATTTACCTTATTTTTTAACTTTTTTTAACTTTCGGAATTTTTCCTTTATTTGTACCGTAAGACCTTGCTATTAATTAAAATTGACAATTCTAGGTCCACTCAACCGATGTTACAGGTGTCCATGGGCGGCGGTGATCGCTTACCATCATCCCTTTCGCATTAAAAGAATATTTTTCATGGTTCCGTACCCAAAGGGTAAAATGGAACTCTATTACTAAGACTTCTGCTGGAAGCTGTCTCTCTCTCTGTGTCTGTCTTTCCGTGTTTCTGTCTGTTCTTCTGTCCGTCTGTCCATCCGTCCTTCTGTTCTTCTGTTCTTCTGTCCGTCCGTCCGTCCGTCCGTCTGTCCGTCCGCCCGTCTGTCACTAGGCTCTGTATCACAGAAACCGTGACAGTAAGACCTTGACCCTCGACTCCTTACCGTGAGCTTTATCTACGATGTGTGAAAATACGTATACCAATAGAACACATGCTTAAATTTCATAAGCTAGGATTAGAATCTGACAACAATCACAAATCCTATAAGCTATTAATCAACACAACTTATTTACAATCTAGGCCCAAGATTGTAACAAAGCGTCACTTCTACATATGTATAAATAAAGTTTTTAAATTTAACTCCTAAACAATAAAAAATATTTATATACTAAATAATATGCTAACATTTAAAACTCAGATGTTTGATAAGCTGTTAAAATTATTAATAAGGTTAAAGATTGTTAAAAAAAAAAGGAACGACGTCACAAATAAGAACAATATATATAAAGTAAAACGGATATTTTACATTGACGAAATTTTTATGCTAAAATATATTATAAACAATATACAGAATAACTTGAATTGTAACAAAACCTATAACTTTACGGCGTTTGTGGCGGCTTGTTACAAGTTTGCTTGTTAGGAAAGGCTTTGAGTCATTTGATATGTTTCTTTGATACGAATTCTTTCCACGCCACGCTTTCTCGAGTCTTCTACAAATTGTTGTTGTATGTGTTACATTACTTTGTTTTCTACCGATGCATGTAAATTTGTAAAAAGGTGAATTCAGTCGGAAACGTTTTTGTTTTCGAATAATTTGTTTTCTTAAATAAATCGTAATGAATTTTCAATAAAATTATTTCCATTATTGTCTCAACTGTTATACAAAATAGCAAATATACAAAAATAGTGTACATAAATTTTACAAAGCATACAAATACAACGACCATATAAATACAAAATATAATATATTAATACAAATATATCTTTACCACAATAAATGATGCTTCAAATGAAGGCCGTACATATTGATTTTAAACCTTTGCATAATATAAGAGACTGTTGTACCAAACTAAGCTCAAGGCTCGTATGATCGAGTTACCTTTGACCGAACAGTTCGGGCACAAATAGTTAATGGCCTAAAACACAATAATAGTCTCTGACTCAGACATACATCATAGTAGACATACAATGTTCAATTAAAACTTAGGAGTGACCAAGTTTCCATTAAACGGATGAAAATTATTAAACGAAACAAAAATCCATTGTTTTTACCTTTATGCCCCGGCTACCTCACTCATCAGATAGATCGAAGTATAATACTTCCACTACACGCTGGTCTTCTGTGAGGTCGTGGTACTTAACCAGACGGACGTGCGCATTAGTGCAAAAGCGACGACTATTGCGTAGTTCTACCACAGTTAAAATAATTATAAACATTTATTTATTTTATTCATTTATTTATACTTTATTGCAATTACCTTAATCAAGGATTACAAAGGGCGAACTTATTGCCTTTAGGCATTCTCTCCCAGTCAACCCGGGGCGTGGAGATAATTTGTGGTAGGTGCAAAAAATAAAACAAGTAAATTACTAATGTGAACGAAATATACAGTGTATGGAATATACACACGCTTAAATAAATATAAATACTTACATACATATACAATATATATATATATATATATATATACAAATATACACAACATACATATATATATATACATAAATATAAACATATAAACGATATTGAAATAATGATGAAATTTAACATTCAGATGTTAAGTAAAATTCGCGGACTTTGCGTTTGAATGAGGCCTTGCAAGGGGCACTACGTATGTCTTCAGGCAAGGAGTTCCAAAGTAATGCAGCATGTGTGTACATGTGTGTACTTATAAGCACGCAAGAAGATTTTTAACGTAACAGAAGAAAAATATCTAGAATTGTATCCCCTGTTCCCTTTTAATGTCTTTTTTTGTGAAAAAGACATTAAAAGACACTTGATAGCGGTTTAATTAAACTAGTGATCACGCAGTGCCCAAAATTCGACCATAATTAATTATACTTGGTAGTCTGTGTAATGTTTTTTTTATTGATTTAATGTATTTTTTTGCATAGTTAAAAAAAATATTAGCATTCTGCACTCCTCTATATAAATTATAAGTATGGGAAATATACTTCTCCGTCCGCCCAATTTTCGTAAAAAGGGTTACAAAGTTTTTGCTTCACGTATTAATATAGATATCTTAAAATAATCGGTAAATGGCAAGAAGTTGTTATGGGTCGCCACGGTAATACAGTGAAGTGGTCACGCACGCACAGTAAAGATTTATTTTTTTTTTTCCAAACACGCATAAATAAGTATAACTTCAATAATCCGCCCATCGTTTTCGTGGTCACCACATTGAAATAATATGTCGATCCCATAACTGGGGTGGATTCAATGACACTATTTTGAAATCCGTGAAAAGGATTAAACCGTGCAGCGTGCACAGAATAAGACGTACATTCATACATACACTAAAAACATTACCTTGCTTCGGAAGTCGGCTAAGACGAACGATTTATAGCCACTCAGATAGCAAAGATTTATTTCCGATAATTTGAGAAGCGACAAAGTTCTGAAAGATCAAAATATCACTTCTGGGAAGCCGAACAAGCTGTTACTTTAGTTAACTCCATTAGGCACACGTGAAAGAGTGTTTGTACAAACCATCCCATGTTCTACGTAAATATCGTTTCCATGCAATTGCATCGTTATTCAGCCTCAGTTAGCAAACGAGCTTTAGAGAAAGAAAATTTTCGAAAAGAGTGATGTAATTGAAAATAATTACAAAACCAGTTATTTATTTTGTAATGGACCACAACGTTGCTTTGATTGTATGTGTACTTTGTTCTACGGCATCAATCTTCACCTTTTATAAGCACTTGAATTAGAAACAAGGCCAAGTCGGTCAAGTGCGAGTCGGACTCGGGCGCGATGGGTTCCGTACTCTATATATAAAAACGGCAAAAAAGTCATGTTTGTCGTATGGGAGCCCCACTTAAATATTTTGTATTCGGTATTTTAGTATTTGTTGTTATAGCGGCAACAGAAATACACCATCTGTGAAAATTTGAAATGTAACTAGCACCGTTCATGAGACACAGTCTGGTGACTGTCTTTTAATTTCAAGAATCAAAGATAATTTTCGAGGTATTCGTTTTACGAGCCTGAAGATTTGACGAGTGCGTTCGAAAAAGCCGTAGTAGAGACAACTAAGGAAGATTGTGTCCACTGTTTATTTTAGTGCGAAGTTTCATCGAATGCGCAGATTTTTAGAGCGGAATGGTGACTTTTGACTTTTGACAACGATAAAAGTACTGGCAACTTTTTGCATTCAGCATTATATGACTTTCTAAGAACTTTCAGTGGGACCCACGTAATAATTTCTTACAACATAAAATAATATCACCCTTTCATAAAAGTGTCATGTAAAAAAAATCTTTTCTTTTCTCACGTGGTACGGCCACACAATAGCTTCGGCTGTTGCACAAATGGGCAGGCTTGTCGGTGAAAGTACTACGGTCCCGCAGAGGACCGGCGTAAAGTGAAATTATTATTCTTTCGCGTATCGTCTGGTGAGTATGTAACCCTACTGTATTGTTGGCAAAACATTTGCAAGCCATCATGTGTTGTAGATGTTCATGGGCGGCGGTGATCACTTTCAATTAGGTACTCGTTAGCCAACTTTTAACATTTGACCAAAATCTGTTACTGAAATAGGAATAAAGCTCAATAGGTAAAGATCCATACTAAGAAAAATGGCACGTATTACCTATCATCTCCCTCTTAAGTTTAATATAATAATCCTATCTTGATTTAAAAGGAGATACGATTGTTTGATAATCATCAAACAAAGTATACTGTAACTCGTAAAAGCCACAGCGAGAACTGAAACTTGATTATTTTAATGTTCCTCGAGATTCAACTCAAAGCGTTCCTTCTCGCATTTAATTTCATAAATCTAAGTACCAAATGACTTTTATGTTTGCTGTTAGGAAATGAAAATAAAAAAATAATGAAATCAGTATCTGTAAAAATTATCGCAACAACATCACAAATTGTTAAAAGTGATGCATATGAATTGAATGTTTAAAGATATGAATAATTACTTAGACCTTCATAAACTAATTAGAAAATTAGTCTATGAATAAATGAAGGGTAAGGTGTAGACATAAAACAGAGGTTTTTTTCAAAGAGATGTTTACAGCTTATATAAGTTGCAATTTCAAGACAAATGTTAAAGTTCTTCAACCTTTAAATATGGTACGGTTAATAGAATTTGAGAAATTAAACATATTAGAAGTTTATTCATATCATTTAGTCCATATCTGCCACAAAATAATGTAAAAACATATGAAAAATAGATGATTGTAAAATGATTTGCTTCGCTTACCTTACTCACGATACGATACGCAAAATACTACTTTATGCAGACCTTCTGCAAAATCGTATTGAACGCCAGAATAATGTAAAAAGATATGATAAGATGTAAAAATACGTGACTGATCCTTTTTAGAGAGTTATACTATTACAATTAAAATTAAAATTTAAAATTAATTTAATTTAATTTTTAAAATTATTATTATGAAAATTCTTTGTAAGATGTTGTATATTATATTTTTCTTTTGGGAATATAATATTAAAATTACTTCCCAAATTATTGGTTCAATGTTATGATTTGTTTTGATTAAAAGACAGAATTTATCATTACAATAAGAGTATAATAAATTTTGGATTGTTTAACTCTACTCTATGACAGCCTTCACTATTAATAACACACATAAAATTATGAAGTATTACTGCTGTAACATCAAACTGTCTTATACTGTCCTAAACATATATGAAAGGGCAGTCAATATTATTATCAATGAAAACCCGTGTTTGAATACCCAATTAATCAACTGTCTTTGATGTAATTGATATTTAATTTGGACTCTACGTCCTCCACGCTCCACTTAAGCCACGGTGTAGGGGCTTAATTGTAGGGCGCTTTTTAATCTTGGTTGTCGTAAATGACTATAATGTGATAGTACAGCAAGTAGGGCAATTTAACTCATTTTATCTAAATTTGACCAGAAGTTATTAATCCATATTCTTCACCACATAGTATAAAGTAAAGTGGTCCCGCTGTCTATCTGTCCCTACATAACCTTAGATCTTCAAAACTACGCAACGGATTTTTGATGCGGTCTTGATGCGATTCAAGAGGAGGGTTCATGCATAATATAGTAGGGAAGCACTGATAATTTTTGAGGTTAGAAAACTCTGCATGCAATGTCGAAAACAAACATTCAGCATTGCACCCGTGCGAAGCCGGGGCGTTTCGCTAGTAAGTTTATAATCACGAAGGGCAAGATAGTTGCCATGTTACCGTAAGGTTCTGGAGACAAAAACAATAGTATTTGTAATACGAAGAAATGCGAAGAATACAGAAAATCAATAATACACATCAGATCAAGATTGTAAAAGGATTTGTCTCGCTTGTCTCACTCACGATACGATACGTAAAATACTACTTTATGCTGATCTTCTGCAAAATGTTATTGAACGCCACACGATCGTACTGACTTGAGTAGGACTGCTGTTACGTGGCTCTCTCGCGTGAATTGCAAAAAAATATTAATTACGGTGTTCATGAAGTATTATTGGTTAAATTTAAAAAGAAAGTTATTAATATTTTATTTACTCATACTAGTGTGTCTTCTAATTAAAAACAATTACATATAGTATAGTCCCATAAGGTGTACTTTCTCCATTTTATATGTAACAGCAGAATTTAGCCTTTAAATTAAAGTTTGCAGCGAGTTCTAGACGTGGAACTTTTCGTAACTTGTAGACGTAATAGCCTTTTAGTACGTAAGTTTATCGCAGCGTAGGCTCAGCCTCATTGAATAAAGCATTTTAGTTGAGAGTGAGGTTCGTTTTCATTTAAATTTCAAAAAATTTACTATTGCTTATTAAAATGAGCAAATTGGAAGAACGCCAATTCGTGGTAAACATTTTAAAAAAGAAAATAAAGCGATCTCTTTGTTAATTCACTAAGCAATTCCCTAAACATTCAATTTTTTAAGCACAAAATATCAATAACAATGAAGGTACTCGTATGCCTACATACATAGCTTAGCAACTTAATGGAAGTACATTAGTACACAGTTCAGTACTAAGGTGGAGTTAAATCCGCTAAATCTTATCAAGTTAAAAACAAATTACGGGTTGATTGCACGTGGGAAATCTTATTATGTAGATAAAAAGGGTTAGGGCGAGATTTGCTTTGGTAATTGATTATGTAAGCCTAGTGCCTGATTTACCTCAAAGTTCTTTCTCTATACTCGCTACCTTAGGTAAAACCGTAGTGAGCATCTATTCAATCGATAATCGAAAAATCTACACTAATAATCAGCGTCGGGATATTATTCAGCTACAATTAGATAAATGAAGCTACAATTATATTGTATTATATATTGTAATAAATCATTTTACTAAAGTGAATAGAATCGAAAAATACTCTACTATTCGGTGACGCAGTTGTTAATTTATTAGCTTCGGCAGTCTAAGCTTTGATTGTTTGGAATAAGGTTTTGTGCGAATCACAGATTGCTCCGAATCTGGGTGTTTATTTCGATGGAAGGTTGATTTAAATAACGAAGTCAATACAATTAATAACCTTATTATTGACCTGTGCCGATCCCACAAAGGTGGAATGAAGAGAGAAGAAAGAAGAATAGAAGCGTAAAATATTATTTCATGGTAATCCTTTAACATATTTCAATAAAATGATAAAGCCTTGGATTGATGAGTCTATCTCTGTTCTGCACTTAATAGAGATTCCTGGAGCATTTCTATGCAATAGCATTTTCTGGTGAAGTTTCAATTGCTCAGGCCCTAAGTTCTCAGCGAATTTGTCCTGTTAGCCTATTTAACGAATATCTATTTACGGAATATCTCCGAAGAAAAATGTTAATATTACGATGTCGTTATGGAAACTACGTAATATGGATAAAGAGACATCTATGAATGGGGTAACTTTCAAATTTATCGCCACAGTTCTTGCATAAAGTTTTATCGGTCGCTTCAAGAAGTTAGGTTTACAATTAAAAAAAGACGATCTCATGATCAGTTCAAAGATTTATTTAAAAAATAATTGAATTGAAAATATAGGTTAACATTTAACAATTTAGGTTAATTTATTTTAAAAATATAGGTTAACATAATTCTAAATAGTTCATCAGCATAAGGAAGCTACTTCTCTCTTAAGTTACTTTTACAGGAAGATTGTTTAACATTGAGTGCTTTAAAAGACTTAAGTGACACTTAATTTAAAGTTTCGGACCCTTTGAAAATCTTCATAACTGAATCATCGGATGGCCTCCAATGGATCCGAAACTAGTCGGTGCATGGATTGAATAAGTCCAGCCTTTTTATTATTTCATTATTAAGAGTTTAAATGAATTTTGATAGCTCACGATTTTCTCCGTTTTTCCTCTGCCCTCTGATAGCATATACCGCACTGTGCGACCATTTTATCTCTAAACAGCAGCTTTAAGTGCCGTCAGAAAGACGAACGCTCAGTCGTAGATAACTCGACGGGTGACAATGGTAACTTAGCAGATCTGTTAACAACGGCCAGTTAACCTCCGCTGAGAGACCCTCAAACTTTGCATTAATGCTTAAACTGTACTGAGCTTTTAGTGGTGTCTCTCAGCTCTCCTGGTAATATGACATTATATTATCTACCCCAAACAAATGTGTAAGTACTGTAACGCGTGATTTCATCACTTTGTCGAAATTGTCGTTTTTCTAAAGACTAGGCTGCATGTCATAAGAACCTTTGCCTTTTCGAGAGGTCGAATCAAAAAGTTAACTTCATTTGGTCGTACTTGTCATTTGAGATTGCCGCCGGTTCGAATTGACATTGGATAATTAGTTTTTGTGGATCCATTATCTTCGACTGGTAAGTAGTTACTTGGTTTTGTTCATGCCAGTGGTTGTTTTGTTTACGTATTTCGATTTCTTATCAATTCGCTTTTTTACAGTGCATGGCTAGAGGTTGAAATCAGAACACGTTCCTGGTCGTATTAATTGTGATTGCTGTCTGGGAAACTCTTTGCTGGATTTGTTATCCCTCGTGGTAAGATCCTTTGTTATTTTCATTGGTTTCCTACTAAAATTGTAAAACGACTTGCATTGAGAATGTATTTAGAAATCTCATGTGACGGTAGGTTGAGAATTTTATTGTCTCGTGTTTCTAAGTATGGTTTTTCGCATATCACAGGTGGATGCTGAAGGCATAGGTGGCTGGCAAGCTGGTCTGAGCTGCTGCTCAATTAAATATTGTTTTTACCTCCAGTTGGTAAGTGTTTCACATCTTTATAAGTGTAGGTAGATTCATATCCCTGCCTTTGTTAGTTCTACAATGTAGTGTTTGTTGGCAGGAGGTCTCCTATATACCCCCAACAGTGTGGCTGTACACACTACACTTGGCCTGACTTTCTCTACTGGTTCTGAGCTCAACGCTGACCTGTGCACACAGGGCAGGTGTCTCTGCGGTGACATAGATTTAAAATAACTACCTGATTGGACTTTATTTTTTAAATTGAATTGCATAACTTTCACAATCTTAAATTAATTTAATTATCTAACCTTTTTATGGTCGCACAAAGTAATGTGTAGGTCCTATGTACTCGCGACTCCCTGAGATACTTAATTGTATTTATTACAACAGTCTGTTCCTAACAGACAAGGCGCCCAACTCATTATTATTGTTATATTTTTTTAAATATGTTGTATTCGAGCTAGTCCAGGGATTGTAACTTTAAATTGGAGAGATAAATACATCTTAACTGCGAATTAATCTTTTATTAAATCTTCCCATCATTATCTAGACACCCACTATAAAAACTTTACAGTACAAAGTTTCTTTGGAGTAAAGTATTAAAAGATGAGCTAGTAATTTGTCAATTAAATAAATATTATTTATTGAACGTAATTAAACTTTTTAACGATTTTTTAATCTTAGTAGGTGGATAGACGTTCATTTATGTCAGTGAAATTAATACCTTAGTATTTTACTGCTATGATTAAGGTGTTGAGGCAAAATATGAATCTTATAGTATTAAGTTAATAAACAAATACGAAAATTAGGTTTACGATAAGTGTTTAAAAAAATTGATTATCTAGCGTGGGCTGCAAAACCTCGATTAGTATAACTAATTATCGATATCATGTGGATCATTACCAACAACTATTTAGGTATTTATTTAGTACCATATCATAATATGTGCAATGACCACGTAATAGCTACAATATTAAACAGAAAATATGAGAAAAGTTTATTATAGCACAACACTGTACAGCGTGTCGTTACCATCGCGTCAATAAATGAACACACGTCTAACTCTACTTGCCAATAATCATAAAAAATATTAATGTTAAACAAAATCCATTATTAAAAAAATATTTTTCTAACAAACTAATTAAGTAAAAAAGAAACAAAATTTGTAACATCCTATACAACTACAACTGACTGATTAATACATTCAGAGACTTTTTCATTTGTTGCCACAGCGTTGCATTACAAGCCTCTCCTTCTAACAGTATGTTTTGTCTCTTTTAAATTCATTCAACCCATTCATATGCTTTGTGACCTTTACAAATGAACTTTACGTTACAGTTTTATACGTAAGAGTGTTCTAAAATTCTTTGTTTTGGAAAATGTAATAAATCTGTAAATATTGATGTTTAAAGAATGTAAATGTATAACACAATTTTGAAAAGTTATTCTCTATATGTGTGTTCATTTATTGTCACGCTGTATGATGTCGTCAACTTTATATATATTCTTCAAACCCACTAAGGGAAAAAGTCGTTATTTAATTAAGGCTGTAACGCAAAGCATGTCTCCTTTCGGTCGGTTTTTAGAGTTATCCAGAGAACATGAGAGCCAGGACAAATTGTGCTTACAAGTTGCTGTCTGCGGAACTGGTTTTAAATTATTAGGAATACCGTTCAACATATTAACGAACACATTTAATTAGGATTATTTTCATAACTTTAATAAATTTTTGTTTGCCCGGTTGCTTGTCATTGATTTTAACGTTTCGTTAACGATCATGCCCACGTTTACCGTAAGGCGAGTGGATGTTATATCAACGTTTTTAAAATATTTGTCTGACACTGCATTGGTTTGACTATATTTACTTTTAATTTGAACAAAATAACGGTTTGACAAACAAATTTAACGTTTCGATGTGAATTCCAGCCCCTTACGGCGTCGCCTAATGGGTGGAAAACTTAATGGAAATGTCTTCAGTATGGCGCGGGTGCCGCACTGTCGCGCGATTGGCTATTATGCAAATTGCACTGTAAGCCACTCGTATACCGCCGATACATTTTAATAGTCGGTGGCCCCGTTGGCTCAGCGGCCAAGTTATTCGTTTCTGATAAACAGATCTTAGGTTCCTGTGTTTAGGAGAAGTTTCCGTATTGATAAATAATAGTATTTATATTTGTATTTGTATAACTGATGTTACGCTTTCAGTCCTTAGACTATTAAAGCTTCATCGAACGCAGTCATGCGTACGTTGTTTTTGGCATGTCGCCTACGG
Organism: Iphiclides podalirius; assembly: GCA_933534255.1. Lineage (NCBI taxonomy): Eukaryota > Metazoa > Arthropoda > Insecta > Lepidoptera > Papilionidae > Iphiclides > Iphiclides podalirius. The sequence goes on along the minus strand of OW152831.1, from coordinate 4,124,571 downwards.
GCCATCGAGGATTGGTGCGGACCGTGACCCCGATGGCTGTTGACTGGGGCGGTGAGAACCACCCTGGTAATAATAGTAGTACCTGTAATGTTTCATATCATTAAGTGGCAAATGTCCTCGGCCCTCGATTGATATCTAAGCGAACCTCACTCACCAGACGAAACACAGAATACACATGCTGGACTTTAATCGTGGTACTTCCCGGACCAGTAAAAAGTAAACTGACCAGCGCTTGACTGCCGTCCCACCTATCGACTCTTTTCTTGAAGACACCTACGTTGTACCATTCTTTAGCTGTACGGATAATGAATGAGGGAGGTTGCAAAGACACTACAATGCAGGATTATTACTAACTAGTTAAATAAAATAATGTAACTAACTACCAAAAACTATAAATTGAAAATGTTCGAAAACTGTCAACAGTTTTTGATTTTTGTTTGGTTACTCGATTAAATTATTAATTAACTCATCGTCTTACTTAATTTTGCTTAGATTCTGTTAAAATGAATTTTAATGTTATAATTTGTGCTAATTTAATTTTTGTAATTTTTTGGATGATGCGACTTGATTACTCTGTCTATAAATAGACTACCTATATGAATTTTTTTAATGCTAAAATACAATACTATTCCTACTTTAGTAAGTAAAAACCCTCTTGTAGGTACTAATTTGTAAGGCAGCCGAGTTGGTTCTTCAACTATTCAAGGGGAAAATTTCAAACCGCGAATTTTTAGGTTGGATTTAATTTTGAACTCGCCTTAAAATCTTACTACGCAGGCAGCGTACTATCGTATTTATAAGTTCTGAGAAAATGTAATGAAAATTTTTCTTTTCCAGTTCTTTTAGAGTTTATCACATTTGTAAATTTATTAATCATCTATAAACGATATTATTTTCGTGTATGTTAGCTTTACTTTGTTTTATCGAGCTAAGAAATATGAATACTTTTGCAAAATCATCGTAGTTTCACTTTGCACAACCATAACTCTGGTATGATTACTTATTTTATCACTTTTGGACTGAAGAAACCAACTTTAACTTTTTAATATGTAATACTAATTGGGCAGCACTATTGCGTATACTTCTTGTTGACAGCCGAAGAAGACGACGACCATGAAATGCTTCGTGCAGCTTCATTTATACCTCATAGAATGCACTTGTTTTAGTGTTGCCAACATCCTCAAGGAACGACTTATTTTAATGTTGCCAACATGTACTGAAATCATAACCTACATAACAGTAGGTTATGACTCCAGTACACGAAATATACTTCAGGTAATATACACAGCTTCACAGAGAACCAGCGTGGTGTATATTTCGTCCATTGAATAAAATAACTGGTTCACGGTCTCGGTGGCTGGAAAAATAGTTTTTTTGTATTAAAAAAACATCATAGTAGAAATATCTGCGTGCACTGAACACTTTTTCAGCTACCTTCCATCACATATTTTTCTCACCAGGTAAGCTGGCAGAGAACTCATGCCTTACCATTGTTTAAATTTTTTTGTATCTTGTGTTTTGTGTCCAAAAATATATGTAAAAAAAAAGTTAGTCTCTCATTCATTCTCACTCATTCATTAATCTCGCATACCTGAACGTCCAGTTCCGAAACAAATATCTTATGGTAATACAAATACTTGTTCCATACTGGTATCGAACCGTTACTGTCGTGACATGTTGCGCAGTCGTCAGCCACTGCGCTAAATGTTCCTCTGAAATACTTACAGACGCTCGCCTAACTTGCTAACGGCTCCCAAACTTGCTGACGCCTGCCAACATACCTGGAGCATTTCAGGTGTTTGGATATCTATTAGCGATGGCCCTTACTTACCATCAGGTAAACCTCTTTCTCAGTTCCTCTCCCTTGGGCTAAATTAAGAAGCATAAATGAATTTTGCAAGACCTAAAGATCGTTCGCTATTTGCGACTGAGGATATGTATGTAGGCTCGCTATTTGCAACTGAGTAACGTTTAAAAGTTTACTTACTTTATATTAATTTTTCTAAGTAATACGTATGTAAATAAAATTGACCAATTATCAAAATTAATTGACCTATTGTGAGGATTTTGTGACCGATTGAAAAAAACTTTAAAAAACAAAAGATTAATGAGAGACGCCAAAATTTTTCAATGACCTTGGAATTTTAAGCTCTCTGTAGTTAGACTAATAGCTAAATGTCACTGACTATTTATGACAATTGCGTGGCCAGTTCGGACCACTTTTTAAGATTTTCAAATTTAATCATTTACCGCTTAACAGATGGGGCCATATGTTCTTAGACGTATAAAAGTAATGAGAAACATGTACAATCAATCGGCGACGACTCGTAGACACCGCGCTGTCGTAAATATGAAAATATGAACTTTTATAGGAATTACCCCCAATTTAGAACCCCACGTAGATTGGCTGATATTTGAATTTTCTTGTAACAAGATGAGCCGCGCGGTTAGTCGGATCATGCTGTGGGTACATCCCCACCTCGTAAAGGGGTGGTTATGAACTGAACGGGAAGTAAAATTGGCTATTTCACCCATAAGGCTGTTAACGATCAGTACAAATAACATATACATTTCGTCTGCATTGCTGATATAAAATTTTATCAAAACTAGCTTAATAAAACATCACCGTTAGATCGTCCTGAAGCTTCGTTTATAGATAAGCGAAGATTTATAGTTATTTTCAACAGACTTCGAGTGTATTTTTTTTAATGTTTTTTCACCTTAGAAATTTCTACTGAAATTGACGAGTGAAAATGAGTAGTGAACCGATTTTGATGATTCTTTTTTTATTTCAAAGCTTGTGCTTCCCACGTGGTCCCATATTAATTTCATTGGTATTGGATCTTGGGCTCCGGAGATACGTAGGGAATTACAATACAATTATAAAACGAAGCCCCACTTAAATGTTAGGTATACGTTATAGTGGCAACAGAAAAACATCATCTGTGAAATTTTCGACTGTCTATCACGGTTCATGAGATATATATATATATATATATAGACAGACAGACAGACAAACAGACAGCGGAGTCTTAGTAGTACGGTCCCGTCTTACCCTTTTGGTTACGGAACCCTAAAAAAGCAGATGGTATAATTTAAGAAACTGATTACGGCGAATATCAACCGTCTTCTAAATTTCGCTTCAACCCTCGCGGTAAAGACCCGTGCATTGATTAGCCAATATTCGAATTTGGCGCTAACAAGGCGTGCCGTGTGGTGAAGGTGGCGGTACTCTTAATATCTCCATATTGCCTAGAGGTAGATGTAATAGGAATATTTCGATGTACGTTCTACCAACATCGAATGGCGATTCGCTGGCAGATAAATAAATAAAAAAATATTTTCGGACACATTTTCTACACAACGTTCTCTAGTCCCAAACTAAGCAACGCTTGTACTATGGGAACTAGAAAACTGATGAACATACTTAAACATACTTTTCTTTTGTAAATAAATACATATTATACATATATAAACAACCAGACACTGGAAAAACACTATGGAATAACACAACTGGAGAATCCGCTACTGTAATAACACCAGTAGTGGGGATCGAATCCACAACCTCGGGCGCAAGAGGCAGGATTACTACTTCCAGCGCTAATCGGTTCGTCAGAGGTTTACAAATGTAGACACATTTGTCTCTGTGTAATGAGAGTAAGATTAAATACATTGTAGTAAGCGTAAGGTGCTTCTGCCGGTGATAATGTGAATTAATAATTCAAGAACCACCAATTGTAACAATGTGACCAGCCTCAAACACTTACGTACGTACCCTATGTTATTAAAAAGTTTAGCAAAAATTTTGTATATTTCAGCCGGACTGACATATTACAACTGTGTGTTTGTGTGTTATAAAGTAATTTTGAAAAAAAAAAAAAAATACGCTGCAGTTTCGAATCTGAGCTCAATAAAGATATATCCTTAAATTTAATAAAACGTACAAAAACAAACAATGTTAATACTGGAATAACCAATAAAGTAAATTCCATTGAAATTATAATCACATTAATATATCATTGTAACAACATACGGTTTAGTTCAGTGCCTTGGACACTTTTCACTTCAATAAGAAAATAGTAACGATATTGACATAATTTTTTATCCTCTTTTTGTGTGTGAAGGTAGCAAGCGAGCAGACGGTTCACCCGATGGTTGGTAATAATCGTCGCCTATGGATATTTGCAACACCCTTAGGGTTGCAGATGTGTTGCCACCTTTTAATAAAGTGGGTCCCGGCTATCTCACTCACCAGACGCAACGCAGAAGTATGATGATTATAAAAATTGGGTACCATATAATTGTAACAATAGTTAGATACATACCTCAAGCTTGTATAATTAATTAGACTATAACAACTGTAACTTTAGTTAGTAATCCAATAAATAAATAAATAAACAGTATCAGTTAATGTTCTTTTGATAAACTATTATTGAAATATGGCCCATTACGAAGCTATTTCTTATCAAGAAAAGTATTTCGTCCCTAAATCACTTCATAATCGTATCTAGAGGCGAGTAATTTCGTCGGGTCTATCGATGTTGAAAGGCATTCAAGTGAACAATGCATTCCATTCAACCATATATAATCGCTTATTCATAAGCTGCGGGTACCCCATCTACAAGTGAAAGTATAACTTTATATATATGTAGTAATATATCGGTGGAATATTTTGCGAGAGGCTTCAAAATGCATTTGATATAGATACGACTACAAAAGCTAAATTTACCTTTAAATTAGGTTGGAAAAAACATTTATTGTGATAGATTGAACACAAATGTAATATACATCTACGTCTGTATATGTTATGTATAGTGTGAGATCGATTTGTGTGCTTGTGAATGAAAAAAAGTGTTTCTTGTATAGCTCTAACGCTATCCCAACATTACAGGCACTATATGTATGAACACAATTAATTTGGATGGCACATGATGTTTCTGTATGGTATTGTATCTGGAGAGTACTCGTCCTAAGTAGCCAAATAGTACTTAACAAAATATATTTATATTATACATGTCCCACAGCTGGGCAAAGGCCTCCTCTATGCAGAGGGTACCAGGGCAGTCTACCCCGAGACCCCACTGCGGTTTGGCGGACTTCACATATCTTTGAAATAATTTTTGTTATTTTTTTTGAAAATATGCAGGTTTCCTGTTTTCCTTCACCGCTGACCACGTGATAAGATAGCACCTAAGATCTCACAGAAGACCGGCGGGAATGCCCCAGGCTGATAACTTATCTGCGGCGGCAATTCTTTATCGGACGAAGCCGTGGAGCAAAAGCTAGTATAGTATAAAGTTAAACACATGCTGTTACACATCGAACCAATCAGCTGAATGTACTCGGTAAACAACCTGTTCTTGTTCTTTATTCGAAGCAAAGATTAACGACCGGTCTCGGTTCTAAAAGAAGTTTATTGGGCAATAAAATCTTTATACAAAATCCCGCCATTAAATCCACGGGCAGCGTTTAAATTGACCAGGCGATGAAGGCCCTTCTTTCGGTTGCTACAGCCATAAAATTAGTACAGGACATTTTATGAAGACGTAAATAGTTGCTCGGTTCAATATGCACGTTAGACTGGCGCGAATATTATCTGAACTTATCGAAACACTTTGCTATAGGTTCATTGAAGTGTTTCATTGCTTTTTGTTATGTTTCTAAATTTTTATCGGTGTATGTTAATGCACTTTTTATATTTATTTACCTCGAAGCGACGGCCGAATTTGGGAGCCTAAGGTCACGTGTTTGAATACCAATCGACGGCCCCCGTTTTCTGTTTCTGTGCTGGAGTTATTAAAAATTAAGATATTTTTTAAAGAATTTATTGAATTTTTACTCAGTGATAATATTATATATTTAATTAATTTTTTTAATGACATACATTCGTGTACTTATGTAATTTAAAAAAAAAAATGTAATGAGACCAAAGACTTTCTTGCCTGTTACAAACAAAGCTATATATACATATGTACTCGTATGTGTGTTTTGTTTCTAATGTAAACATTCTTTTGTTAAGAAATACTCTAAACAGTCTAAAGGTACGCGGTTTTTTTTGATGTCCCTACGTTTTAGACACTTTTCGTACTGTGATCACGAATGAGGGAAATGAAAATGAATGAAGTTGTTTTACTTAATAAAAATGGAACATTGTTTTATATTCATATTCATGTCAGTTTTTGGCGTTATATTTTACTTTGGCGTTTTAAACTACGAATGAATGAAAAAAATGGTGGAGCTTTAAAAACGAATGAATAAAATTTCTCATTAAGTATGTTTAATGTGTTTACATACTTTCAATGTATAATACATTGAAAGTATGTAAGGTGGTAGGGCATTGTGCAAAGGAAAATTTGCAGGAATGGGCATGCCCGTTCGGGAAAGTGCCACGGCCTAAGAGAAGAAAAGCATAACGTACAACCTTTTTAAATGGGACCCACAATTTTAAAGGTTGACACACCTGCAATCTCTCAGGCGTTGTAGGTGTTGGTTCACCTCGTGTTACATGCACTGTGCATGTAACACGAGGTGAACCAACAGCTCTATTGTCAACTCTTCACATAAAAATATACATGTTTCTATAACTTAAATAAAAAAGTAACACTTGTAAGAGGTGGGAAAGAGGATGTCACGCGTAAACAACAATCCCCCCAGCGTGATGGTTCTTTCATCCAATTACAAATCGCAAATTCAAACTGTATTACCAAGCGGAAAACGTTAAGGATATATTTTCTTTGAAATATTCCCGGTAATGGCCAGTATTCAGCTTAACAATACATTCTTTTCGTTTCTATAAAGTCATCTTTTCAAGAGACGTAGGTGCCTTATTCAAAAGGATTTCTTTGCTGAAATGAGAAAGGCTCTACTATCACAATTCATTAAAATGCCATTCTCATCGGTCTATTGTGGACAGGGCCGCATTAAAGTCTCATTTACCTTAAATTTGACTACGTGGAAGGGAACAAAGGCTTTTGTTAAATTCAATTAATATCGATTTTAAAATGTATTGTGTCCCCACATTGATTCGAACAATGTTACTAGGGTCCAGTTCTAAATATTAGATTTGGTCGCACGCAGTCGTACTCGTATTTGCTTTTATATTTTCATAATAAAAACTGAAATAGAAGTGGATTTAATTATCCTCTGCCGCTCAGGTTTGTCTAATTTCTATCGGTTTATAATATAACCGTAAAACGCTTTTCATCATGTCCTTGTTGTTAAACGAAAGAGTTGTCTTTTGATCATTATCATCTTTTTTATACGCCCACGAAAATAAAAATCGTCTGTACGGTTATTTTAGAGACTACCACGCTCCGAAACTATCCTTACAAAACTTTCTCTGTACACGTGTGCACTGAATATTTTTCTACTAGCTCCGCGAGCATATTCAAATCTAGGAGAAGTTGGAAATTCAAATGCCTTATTTGTTTTAACTTTCCAACTTTGTGGCTCGAACGAGCCTCAACTTATTTGAATGAAGCACTGGGGTAACTAACGTAAATGGTACAGGCGTATTCGCACTTAGTTATGCTTGCAGCGAGAGCTCATTAGAGTGCTGGGAATCGTCAGTGTGTTGCATTCGCCTGCCTCAATATGGTGAAAATAATCAGCGGAATTATAACGGTGCAATATGAAATCGGAGCGCCAATATGCTTTTACAAATGGTAAGTCTGCTTTTCTAATAACTATACTACTACCCGATAGAAGTATTTTACCCAATAGAAGCATTTTACTTACGATAATGTGTTTGTTATTTTTCTATCACCGTCTATCATGTTCTTGTCTAATCGCACTTGCCCTTATCCCACCTAGGTTGGGGTCGACACAGCTTGTGATCATATTGTCCATTGGCAATATGGACACAATTTGTAATAAAAAACCTAGCCAATACAATGGTATTGGATACGTTTTTTATTAGGTTTTTTATTAGTTTTTACGACCGGTCGCCTGACAGAGGTCCTACCTCCTTTGGGACCAACAACCAGATCTGGAATAATTGTCTGTGGTTCACAGAAATACTAAATCTCGGTTGGGAATCGAATGACCCCCAGCGCTGAATCATGGAAATTGTAGTTTGAAAAAAGAATCAAAACTGTCTATAAAATTTACGCCCGACGCGACGGCGACTCTTATAAATATATACCTCTACCACAATTACCTTTATGTCGATAATAGGAGAGCCAAAAAATTACTTTTGCTGTGTTTGAACAACTGTGAAAGCGCAACGTCACAGAAGCCCAGCGAAAAGCAGTTGATCGGTTAGTGAAAATGGACATCCAGTTATTTGGTGAATCTTTTTAAGTTTAATTATACTTCCACTTTAAGGGTGGTAGGGCCATGCAACAGTGTTCGCTGTTGCACGAATGGGCACTTCCATCCGGGTTAGTACCACGACCTCACAGAAGAGCGGCGTAAAGTAGAAGTGTTGCACTTCTGCGTTTCGTCTGGTGAGTGAGGTAGCCGGGGCCTACATTATTAAAAGGTGGCAACGCATCTGCAATCCTACGGGTGTTGCAAATGTCCATGGGCAGGTGGTTATCACTTAACATCAGGTGAACCGCCAGCTCGTTTGCCACTTTCTCACATTAAAAAAAAGTTCGGAAAAACTTTAATTTACTTCGACATATTGCTTTTTATGTGAGAAGGTGGCAAGTGAGCTGGTGGCCCCTCTGGTGTTGAGTGACAACAAGTGGACATTTGCAGCACTCGTAAGGTTGCAGAGGCGTTGCCACCTTTTAATAAAGTGGGCTCCGGCTGTCTCACGCACCATACGAAACGCAGAAGTGTGACACTACCACTTCACGCCGGTCTTCTGTGAGATCGTGGTACTTACCTGCACGGACTTCGTCATTCGTGTAACAGCCGAAGATGTTGCGCGGCCCTACCCTACCACACCAGCACATGTTTGTGCTTTCGGTCCGTAGACTATTAAAATTTGATCGAAAGCGAGAGATAACTAGATCCCACACGTGAACGGACCGTCCGTTGGGACGGGCCGTGCATGTAGGCACATGCGATAGTTATCATGGGTAAGAATTTCTCCTATTGTGTTATATATATTATTATATATATTGAGGTTCGATACGGACTGTGACTCTGATGGTAGTTGATTGCATTATTTCCTGACTTCTCCCAACGGGAAAGAGCTTGTTGATAATTGGAAATGTATAATAAACAATTGTAATCTTTACATATTTTTATAAAATAGTTTTGAAACATAATTAAAACTTTAAAAAACGATTTTTCAAGCATTTATTAGAAAATGCATTATCCTTGAACATTAGTTTCGTAGACTGGTGGAAGTATATGTAGTATTGGTAGGAAGTATAGGGAGTATTGGTTTGTTACGGCCTTTTAAAATGGATGAAAGGCAAAAATTAAGGTTTTAATGAGCTAGTGCCTTAACCAAGTACGGTATGACCAATTCTTTTAGTAACATGTACTTATAAATTTTACTAAATACTAATACGTGTATATATTTTAATATATAACACATAAGTTATAAATATAATATAAAAAGGGACTCATGAGAAATACAGTGAAATGATCGATTTCAATATAAAATATATATATATTTATGATTTCAATATATAATAAATATATATTTATCGTGGTGTTGGAAGTTTTTTCCATTGCAACTATCAAGTGCGCAATTTCGTACGAAGTCAAGATTAACAATATTACTTGGTTCTAAAAGAATTTTATTAGGTCATAAAAGCTTACACTAAACCCGGCTTTTAAATATAGCAGCTGCCTTTATACAAAGAAATCAGGAGAGATTTCTTCTGCCCTTTATTACACTCCTACGAAAACAATGATATTAATGTTAAAAATATGTGATTATTTTGGTGGTACAATAAAATTCTTCGGCATAATCAATTTAAAAAAAAATAAAAATAAAAGAGTCTGTCTGAGATTTCGATGTAAAATGTTAATCATAATCTCGCATAGATTTTAGTACCGAGACCCAAGTGAATCCGTTTGTCTGCTACAGGTAATCTTCGAAATTGTAAAAATTATTTTGATCTGACTTTCATCGACGGATGTTTTCTATGTCATTACTGCTAGATGTATATTCATTTATTTAATATATTTATTTAATTGAATAAATTGAGTAAATATATTTATAAGCGATGTCTTTTATTTCTCATAAGTTAATGCTTCTATAAAAACATTCAAGTTTATACAACGGATCACCAGGAAAACTAATAACGAATCGTAACTAGCGAACCTCGTGAAAACATCAACATTATGTTATATTTCAATAGAGGGCGTTACTAGGCTGTTTTTTTATTAAATGGAGAAACTACGTGAAACGTGGATACTTTTTTCCACCAAAAGATGGCAGCTGTTGCCATGTTTGCGACGAAGCTTTTCATGTAATCGCCATTCAAAACTTTACTATGTTTTTCAAACAAAAGCGTTTAGTCTCTATTATAAAGTATTAGTAAAATTTTGTTAAATTACCCATATACAAGACAACGTAGTATTTATTTGTAGATTATAATGATTACTTATAATTCAAGAAGAAGAACACACAAGAAGGTGATCTAGTATTGATATAAATGTAAATAATGCACATCTTAAATATACAAACCATTAATTCATTATTAAAAGTGTCAGATTATTATATATTCCATATCCAAGTTTTATGAAAGAGAATATTAATCATAGGCATATGAGTAATAAAAAAAAATACATATTCTTGTCAAAATAAGTTCAGTTAAAATGGATGTAGAAGAAGAGATGATTCCATTAACTTTACAATACAATACAATATTACCGTTTAAGAAATGTTTTGAATTATTTATAAAATCGCATTGTCGCAACCTTAATTATGATATTTATTAAATGTCTATTTTAATTATGATAAAAATACCTTAAGTATGGTAAAAACCAAACATGATATTTGAAAATAAGTAAATTGGTGTATTTCATACATCGCTGCTAATTAGAGATAAATTTACAAAATATAATAACTTTAATTAACCTACAGGATATTTAATCATATCGCCATATTTATTCTTTGATTGAATAAAAAACATTCACGGACCATATGGATTCACTATACATTATTGCTGGTTGTAACACTCTGATAAACCTTGAATTCCAATCTTTATTGACACATTCGACAGTGTTTAATCGTGATTACTATCTCACATCCCACATGATTCACGAGGCTATTGAAAAACACATTTCTACCCACAAATACCGTAGGCACAATTTCTAGTACGATACAAAAATAAACAATTGAAAGACGTCGACAACTCGGTGGAGCTGAAAAACGGGCCAAGTAAGAGTCGGATTCGGGCACGAATTGTTCCGTACCATTATCTGCAAAAACGGCAAATAAAATCATGAAGCAATTCATGGGAGCCCCACTTGAATTTTTTTTATTCTGTCTTTGTGTATTTGTTGATATAGCGGCAACAGAATTACATCATCTAACTGTCATGGTTCATCAGATACAGCCTGGTGACAGACGGACAGACAGACAGAAAGAAAGACAGACAACGGAGTCTTAGTAATAAGGTCCTGTTAACACTTTGGGTACGGAACCCAAAAAATGGTTGAACAAAAACATTGGGACATTGGACGCATCAGGCCTTTCCGTGAACACAGATTCAAAGCAGGTGATTCCACTTGTAGCGTTTATGTCATATTTTTTGTCCGTCAAATGTTTTGAGTAGAAAGTGTTGACGTATGAAGTAAGAACTTTACGATACAACTTAATTCTTTCATTTCCTATTGTCTGTTGATAGTTGATCTAATCTCAGTTAATCTCTTAGAAGAAAAATGATCAAAAAAGGCTTCATGGCGCCCGATCAAAACATTAGTGAGCCGACAATGGCCTAGAATACTCTTTACTAGAGATAAGTATTTTTTTAAGATGTTTCCAATTTTGATCGTAGTTAAACGAAAACTGCAATTTTTTTTTATTTTCATTTTGATTCTGAATGAGGGGATTCATTTGAACTGTTTCTTCTTATGAAAAAATGTAGACAAATGTTTTAAAATTCATAATACGGAAAAAAATTGTGTGCGCAATCGATAGCTTACATGGTAAATTACATCGAAGATCTAGCAACAGTGAACATTTAAGGTAATATTTGGATTAATATTTTTGCTGTTGCAGATCTGCTCTTCTATGAATGGGTTATCACAATGTTAATTTATTTAAATTGATATTGAACCCCTAATATAAACTTTTAGGGGCTCAATATCAATTTAAATAAATACCGCCGTCGATGGCATGCTGATGAGTTGACAACCTTTAAACAACGCATAGCTTGAACATTTCCACTTCACGCCGGTCTTCTGTGAGGCCTTGGTCTTTTCCCAGACGAGCCTGCCCCATTCGTACAACAGCAGAAGCTGTTACATGGCCCCATTCTGTACTATATATACGTAGTATCATTTTACAGTTTAAGTTTCCATTAACTTAATAGTCGAAACAACAGTGCACTATCCTATCTTCAGAAGGGGAAAAATAACAGAAAAATGATTTCGACATATGTTATCCTTAAATTCAATTTTGAATTTCGGTTTTGCTAAACAGTTTTTTTATAGAAAATAAATCTTTAATTTACCCGGAAACATTAATAATTAGAAGTGATTAGTTTGGAATCTTGCTTCTGTAAACTTTTCAACAATAGGCAGGCAGGTAAGTTGAGGCTCACTCCAATTAAGTATGCGGGACAATTGATGCCATGCACACAATACGTTTGGATAGCAAGTAGGCTAAAGAAAGGGCGCCAAGTTTGGCGCATGCGTGAATCGCGGTATATGGGCAGGAGTTACAGTCACGCGGGTTCAGTCTTCGCGTAGACGCCTCCCTAGACGGGCGTAGACGGTGCTACGTGATATGCTACGCGCGAGCGATACGTCACACGACTGCGCGTACTTGTTAACATTACGCGGGTGAAAGTTCTCGAAGTAAGAATTGAAGCAAAATTCACTACTCTGAGAGTCCAACTCAGTTGAATTATTTGATAAATGAAAGTGACAAGATTTATACTAAGGTAGGGACGTGCAATGCGCGACGTGCGTGATGCCCTCGCTCGTCGTGTTCATACTGCTGACAGTGCTGGACTTATGTGTGCCGTTGTACCACGATCAGTTCGCCCTCCATATACCAGATGGGTCAAGTTATGCGGACGACCTGGCCCACAGACATGGTTTCATTAACCACGGACAGGTAAGAAGTTACAAAGTTAGGAATTTTAGGTATAATTTGTGAATATAAATGGGTACAAAATTTTTTATCGAACTTCGAAATTTATTTCATGTAAGAAACTTGTGAAATACTGCTTCTTCAAAATACTACTTCAACGAAATAAGCGCTAAATTAACTGAGATTAACTTGCATTTATGTAACAAAGTTTCTTATTTACATTAACGAGAAAATATAACAAAGTTTCTTATTTACTTGAAGCGAATTGAAAGAATTAACGAAAAAATAAAATTGACAAGTTTTATACAGGTAAGCTGTATAAAATGTTACAGTTCACATATTTAATAAGTAAATGGTACATTTGTTATCATTTCACAGATTTCTCGTTAAATAAATGTGTTAGCGCTTTGTCAACTGTTGTTTTGTATTTAATGTTGATGCTCTTACATAAGATCTTTTCTAATATTTCAGAACATAATATACATATAGTTAAATCCAACACAGACGCTATCCACATAAAGCTTCCTAAAGCTTTCGGTTATGTATTTACTATTCTCATAACTTAGTATATACGTATTACGTACATATAAATATATAATAAATCTTCTACGTATGTAATACGTAATTTTATATTTACTATATATTTTAATGCTATCACTCAAAGCCCTCAGTTCTATTCGATTTCGATACCACAAAACAGCAAATGAAATGAATATATCAGAAATATATATCAGAACCGTATCGAATTACGAAAACGCGAACTGTCGATTCGTTTGCAAGTATCGAGGGAATCGAACATTTGAGGATGACGGATGGAGGCAGTTACAGTAAGCAGTTCTGACGTTTCTTTGTATTCTCATATCCGATTCACTGGCTCCATGTCACAGAAAACGTTGTTCAATGTTACAGAAAAAGAAAATCAAACAAATTTCCTCTTGTCTGAAACACATATGTATAGTGTCGTTTGCTTTTGAATTTTTAATAATAGTTCATATTTGATTTGTATTAGTGAAATAAAAATTTATAATAAGGAGTCAAAAAAGTGGATGTAACTCACTCACTATTAATTGATACATTGGTTTATCTTATGTATATATAAAATTTTGACTTCCGCATGTTTGTGTTTGCAAAACTTAAAACAAGCTGATTAATGTGATATTATGGATTAATATTTGTTAACAACATAATTATTTAACAGGAGAGTGTTTTTGTGTACTTTTTATTCCAAAGTTCCAACGGCAGGTTTGTATTCAGCTAGAAGTTTCATAAAAAATTTCAACTGGAAATCATAGTACAATCTCTGAAAGAATTTAGACAAAGAAAGTGTAAAAAAAAAATTGTATTACTGGTCTGTATTTTCTTTACTTTTTATGGTATCTATACAGACTTTCATTGGATTAATTCACGAGTGTCAAATTTTAATTTGCGTTAAAAACTTCGGTTTTTAATCCTTTCGATGGATATTAACTTTTTATGATATATACGCGATGAAAAATCTGTTGTTTTAGTGATTTGAAAGACTTTTTTTTGTAAGAGACGCTACACCTAATTGAATCGTACACATCAGAAAATAAAAATAGATGTGTGCTAATAATTCGATAATCATTTTGGAAACTGATGAGTTATCCATTTGGATTGTGAAGTTATTACATTTTTGCTTCATCATTACAAGGAGTCAAAAGAGATTCTTGGAGTCAGATCTCCAAGATTCGTAATGAACAACATAATTGTCAAAGAATGTAATTTTGTGTTAAAATATTACTAATTAAATTCGATTTATGAAAGAACGTTTTAAAAATAACCAATTAATAATAATATGTATTTGCACATACAAATCTACTTTTAAATGTGTAAGGCAACTTATCTGAAATAGTATATACAATATGTAAGATCTTACAACATCTTACGTATAAATACCTGGCGTGATAGACATAGGTGGTAAGCCTGAAGCCGACCACAGAAAGCCGCTTTAAAAAGGGCAAAATCATTGAAACACGCCACTAGCATTAAAGCCTGTGTAGGCGAGTCGCTATTACCGCTACATATACGTAAAGTTCAAACGAACTATTACTATTTACCAAATAAAATACACAATTACAGTTATTATAAAAATATCTTTGGGAGCGATGGTATTTTGCCTTCTGAAAGTATTAATATTCCATCACCGGATTTACTCAACAAAAAAAAAATGGTACGGAAAAACGAAGAGTTGATTAATTAATAATATAACAAAGCGTGAAATGAAAAACAGGTGATCTACAAAATTAGTGAAAAGAAATTTAGTTCGTAATAAATGGACCTTATTCTAAGGAACGTAAAGTAACAGCAGAGCAGAAATCCCAGTGACACCGACAGTATCTTTGAAATATATTACGAAAATATGCAGAGATGTTGATTAGCGATAAATCGGCACTTAAAATTACAAGCAACAATTTCATTTTAAGAAAATTCAAATTCAACAAATTTCAATTCAACAAAGAGATTTGAACTCGGGTTGATCAAGTAAATTCAATTAAAAGCCAGCGCCCGGACACCAAGCTGTCTCGGTTTGTCAATGACCAGGAGGTGCTAAATGTTTTTAAAGAGTAAACTATTAATTTAACAATCTGTAAACAGTTCATTTTTGTTGCTTACTAGTAAAAAACATAACATGCATTCAAAAGAAATACGTAAAAGAGCAGAAAGACGAATGATCAAAATTTAGGTCCAATGATTTTTGGGAACAATTCTTTTCGAGGGTGCATGGAAGTTAAAAATTAATTTACAGCTTTCTTACAAATTGTATGGCGCGCTAAGCCTCGACCTATTTTCCTTTAATTTCTTTTTTGTAGTCCCTGTACTCATAGCGAACATTAATTATTGCTTCAAAATGAACACAAATCGGTTTTCATAGCTCAAGGGCATTTAATTGTGTATACAAAGTGAGAAACATACCGCGTATTAAAATGAAATTATCATTAATTATATTTTTTCACTCTCTAGGAGATTTAAAATAAAGCAAGATAAGCATGACGTTAGAAGGAATAAAAAACTATAATACGCAAAAATAAGTTTTTAAAATACGTAGCATTTACAAAGTGTTTAAAATAGGTCGCGATAAGGTCGACTAGACTCCAAGCTAGTAGAATTATGCAACTTTCAAATATGTAACATCAAATTATTACGTCTCTAAAGAATGGAAATAGGCAAGGCATGATGCGCGATTGCAAGATGAGAGATGGACCAATAATGTTACTTCACGGAACGGCCCAACAGCGAACCTCTATAGGGACATGGGGTCTTTCCTTGTAGCGAGATGGCAAGCCGACATCACAAAGGCATTTCATTCTGGCTCAATTCAAGCATTGGAGAGTTGCAAAGTTTGTAACATATTTTTTTTTTTAATTTGTAGAAAATGTACGAAAAGATTGTCGTCGCTGTTGGAATGGACCCACGTCTTCGGCATTCGCGGCCTGACTTTTTTTCTACAAATTTTAATGTTTAATCTTAAGTGCAGAGATTAGCATTATAAAAAAAATTAAATTTAAATTTTTTATTCACTCATCGTCATCCTCCAGCCCTCATCCCACTAAGCTGGGATCACCACAATATGTGAATAATTTTACTTTTTGCGCTTTTGGCTTTATTTATCACGACCTGCCTGACGTGAATTCTCCTTGGGATTTTTTTAATCACTACAATGTAAAACATGTAGAAAATGTTTGCTGTCGCTAGATAATTAATTATTGTTTCAACTTCGCTACACTTTGACTCTTGAGAGTTACCAATTAACATATCTCTGCTCGGATTTTTATTGGTACGTCATTAATATACCAAATTATTACTTCCTACAATCATAGTTAGTTGAACGTGGCGTTAGTTATACGGAATAGTTAAATATAAGTACCTACTACTTATCTTTTAGTATTTTAAATCGACAGACCGAATTGCGTAGTGGGTAATGTCCTGCCTCCTGCGCCAGAGAGTGTGGGTTCGATCTCCACTACTGGAAAAATATTGTGTGATGAACATAACGTTTTTCTATTGTCGGGCTGTTTATATATGTATAATATAATATGTTTTTATTTACAAAAGAAAAGTATGTTTATCAGTTACCTAGTACCAGCGTTGCTTTTTTTGGGACTAGAGAATGTTATGTGAAAATGTCACCTTAAAATATTTATTTATTTGTAGCTTTTATAATAAACATTTTTAAGTCAAATCACTGTTACTTGTTTTTTTATTGTTTGTAAGAAACAATTGATTATTGTTTTATTTTATAACTAGTGACCTGCCACGGGTGCAATTTATTATTATACATATAAATCTTCCTCTTGGATCACCCTATCTAGTAATAAAACCGCATGAAGATCCGTTGCGTAGTTTTAAAGATCTAAGCATACATAGGGACATAAAGAAAGCGGGACGACTTTGTTTTATACTATGTAGTGATAGTATATTGTTTTGTATTTGTATCGCTTTTGTGTTTCAAATAAAGTGATATCATTGTGGACAAAAATGTTCGAAGCATAAACCTTTGAATTTGTCAAATGTTGATAAGTAAAAAGAAATAAGGAAATCAAATAATAGATACAGATGAAACATAAAATGGTAATATACGCAATGGTGTTTAATGAAAAAGTCGGAGAAGTGGACGGTGAGAGCATTCTAGATTGAACAACGTTGTCGGTAATCCTTCTGCCAAACTTTAACTTAGCACTGTACCTATCTATAAAGGAATTCAATGAAGACGGAGATATTACGTTTTTAATATCATGCCATGTAGCCTCGAACTCTGTTGATCACCTTTTGAAATGAGCATCGCTTCGAAATGAAAATCTATCAATGAGTCGAAAGTAATAAACTGTTTCGCTTTTGAATACCACAGAGAAGGTAGTAGGTAGGTTTCGGTGTGAAAGCTCAAAATAATTTTCAATAAACAAAATGAACGCGTATTTCTCGTGTTAAACTAGTTGCCAATTCACTAACTAAAAGGGCTTTTGTTTATGTATGAATTAAAAAACGAAGCGTAATTATTTTTGTTTATTTTTTCGAAATCGTAATAAAATTATAGAAATTTGGCTTCATAAGCTATATATACATTATGATTATATAACAAAAAACCAGAGCTAGTTTAGTAATCATATTATTTGAAGATAGTTTTTTCGCATTTACATGGATTATTTTGTTATGTAGCCATATCCGTAATAAATATGTGTAGACGACATCGAACGCATACCATACAATAAAAATAATCATGTGTAATAAAGGTAAAGAAGCGGCCAAGTGCGAGTCGGACTTGGCCGCTTTTAAAAATGAAATCAGCAAAAAACATAATTACATAATCTGTGAACATTTCAACTGTCTACATCACGGTCCATGAGATACAGCCTAATAACAGACGGACAGACAAACAGACAAACAGACCGACATACAGACAGTGAAGTCATAGTAATAAGGTCTCGTTTTACCCTTAGGGTTCGGAAACTAAAAATTACGTGAGATCATGCTTACCTAAAGAAATAGATGTGGAACTATTCTAGTCAATACTGGATTCCGCGTGGGATGAATCTCGTTGGCGCCAGTGACATTCGAAGCCAGCCTCTCGGAATTTTTAAGATCTGTAATCATTGTCTGAGCCCTACTAAAACAACGACTAAATCGTTGTAGTGTGGCTCTATCTTTTTTAAACATTGCCCTTACCCGTAGGATAACATTATCCTGTGTTGTAAGGACATTTTACAAACATAAACTTCACATGGACAACCATCCAGATGCGAAACAATTATCTGTGGGTCACACAAAGAGTTGTCCCGTGTGGGAATCGAACCCACGACCCCCGGCGCCGACGCCAATACCTTGGCAACTGCGCCACGGAGTCCTCAAAACATTGGAGATGCAAATTTTTTAACTTTAAATTTTTTTATTCACTCATCATCATCCTCCTGTCCTTATCCCACCTAGGTTGGTTGTCACATTGCAATGGATTTTTGCTATGTTTTTCACGACCGGCTGCCTACCTGCCGTCAACCCTCCTTGGGATTTTTTTTTATTCAACGTAAAATAAATAGCAAAAAACATATAAACATCCGAGTTGATAACCTCCTCGTTTTTGAAGTCGGTTAAATATGTTTGCTGTCGCTATAAAAATAATTATTGTTTCCGCGTCGCTACACTCTGACTCCTGAGAGTTACCAATTAACATCTCTCCGCTCGGATTTTAATTGGTAAACACGTGGCACCGGTGTAAGGCTTCGAGCAAACGCTGCCTCTGGGATAATTACTTAACGGGGCAGTAGTCTATGGATATTTTTTTTCTGGAGCACTGTTTTTATGCCAGTAGTATAGTACAGTAGTAGTAATATGTAATATTTAATGCTCTTAACCACGAGCCGTGATAGCTCAGTGTCCGGGCGCTCGCCTTTAATTCAATATACTCGAGCAATCTGAGTTCGATCCCCGGTGCCGGCACCAATGAAGTTTTTAACTTTAAGTGCTGACTTATCACGTGCTTCGCGGTGAAGGAAAACATCGTGAGGAAACCTGCATATTTTCGAAATAATAACAAAAAAATATATATTTCGAAGATATGTGAAGTCCGCCAACCCGCAGTTGGGCCGCGTGGTGGACTATGCCCTGATACCCTCTCTATAGAGGAGGCCTTTGCCCAGCAGTGGGACATGTATAGGCTGTTACTTTACTTTTACTTTTTTAATCAGTTTTAGTCCTAGTTACCTATGTACTACATGTTTGCGTATATAAGTATATATTGCTGTGGATATTTTATTAAGATTATGAATGAATATATATATTTTGACAAGATTCGAAACGAAGTCTCGCCAGAGAACTAATGTTACCGACATTGCGCGCAGAATTAGCACGCTGAAGTGGAAGTGGGCTGGCCATGTCTCCAGACGTACTGATGGTCGCTGGAGCCGACATGTGTTAGAGTGGACACCAAGGTTAGGAAAAGGTAGTGTGGGACAGCCTACAGCTCGATGGAATGATGACTTAAGTAAGGTGGTTGGCAGCAGATGGATGTGGGCTGCTCAAGACCGTGGTAGTTGGCGCACTTTGGGGGAGGCTTACGTTCTGCAGTGGACCGCAATAGGCTGACATTGTATTGTATATATATTTAGGTATTTAATATGTACTTATTTATTTTATAAATTTAGTAAAATTGTACCCACACCCCTCAAATAGACTTTACACAATAATATTATGTCCATCCAAAGGCTGCCTTTTAGAAATTGCTTAAGTAATAAGACCGCCCATTTGTACAACCCATACGTAGTTATTATTATTAATGTATATTTATAACCATGGCTTGTCCTATAAAGAATATTCAATCAATCAATCTATCAATGAATATGAATTTAAAGCTGAAATGTCTCTTATTTGGGTGTACAGGAGGATATACGTTTTTATTTATAGGTTATGGTTTAAATTAGCAAGCAAGCAGGCGATTCAACTGATCACTACATAGTATAGAGAGATAGCTGATGTATATAAGGAGTAATTTAGGATACTTTTATTTTAGAAATTTTATTTATTTTAAATTGCACGCGGACGAAGTCGCGGGGCACAGCTAGTTCGTTAATAAAAATGGACTTGTAATACTCGTTGAAATGATCGTGGAAAATCTTGACAGTTTGAAAATAGACATGAGAGAATTACGTACACAAAGCGCATCCGACGTTTTAAAATCGATAGCTGGCTGTACTCGAGCATATATTAAAATGTATGTCAAGACAACAAACGTCGCCCACTTGAATGCACTGAGACGTAAATAAAGTGCCAGATTCAAGTGAAGAATTGTCTCTGTAGCGGAAATTGTGAATGAGTGAACTAGGTATATTAATATTTTATTATAATTAATTGGTATTAGGTTCTCTAAGTATTTTTTTGGAATGTATTAATTCTCATCACCCTTTTATGTTTGGCATGCAATGTCTCAAGCATTAGGTGTGCTGTTTTGTATATTAGATAAAGTAGGCCACGCAACAGCTTCGGCTGTTGCACTGTTGCACGAATGGGCAGGTCCATCTGGGTAAGTACCGCGACCTCGCAGAAGACCGGTGTGTGATGGAAGTGCCATACTTCTGCGTTTCGTCTGGTGAGTGAGGTAGCTGGGACCTAATTTATTTAAAGGTGGCAACGCATCTGCAACCATACAGGTATTGCAAATGTCCAGGGGCGGTGGTTATCACTTAATATCAGTTTTTACTAAACTAACTAAACTATAAAAACACTAACTAAATTACTTGTTAATTAATTTAATAATAATATAATGTAAGTTAATTGTTACCTTCATCATCATCATCATCATTTCAGCCTGTTTGAGTCCACTGCTGAACATTGTTACATTGCCTCACATAAAAGCAAATTAAATTCTAGCCACCGAATCAAATGTTCATTTTGTCATTAATTAGTTAAGCCCTAATGAATTAAAGTTGGAAGCGTTGAAGCCCATACTGGCTATAAAATTTGTTGTTAAAAACATAAGCATGTTATATAGTATAAGGTTTGTGTATTCATGAAAACTGTATTTGAGAGGTCTTCAGTTTCCGACTAAACCGCAACAAGATTAAAATGTGCAAAATCTCGTTAATAAGAACTATTAGAAGATTTTTTTATGGAATAAAGTGTGTGTAAAAACAGTTAGGCCTAGTAAGTAAAGAACCTGGCCTACGATCTTAGTTCTCGGGTTCGGATGCTACTGGCGAATACTTATAAGCTCTCCATGTGTTAATCTTTTTATTTGGAAAAAATCAAACTTAGGACTGAAAAATCAATAGTGTATCATCTATTCCACTTAAATTTCAATATTATAATGTAATGCTTAATGTTTAGATAAGCAAAATAAACTTAATAAATCCTAAATATTTTTTTGCAAGAATCACCGAGAATCACTTGCAGTGAACATAATGTACGTTTTATATAATCGTTATCGGTAGTTTTATGATGTCGACGTATTAATAAGTTGTATAATACCATAGCAAAAGTCGCATGAAACTGGATGTAATGTTATTTTCAGAACGGCCACTAAAATAATGAGATGGGCATTGTATTGCATACGTCGGCATTTGGCAGGTCGCACAAGTAGTTGGCAATCCTCATACAGTTTTATTTGATTTAGTGGGCATTTGCAATAAACTATTTGAATCAATTATGTTATTAAAATTTAGTGCGATATTTGTTGCGTTAGTTTTCGAGTTTTATATTTGCTTTCCCAGAACTTGAATAAATATCTTCTTCATTGACTTGAGTGCCGTGAATTTATCGCTTCATCAATGACGGACTACTTAAGTATTTACACATAATTTATATTCAATGTTTGTATTTATTTCGATGAAATTCGTACATATGAGTGTAAGCTCATATGTAAAAAGGCTTAATATAAATAAAGTTGTAGTTTCAGCTAATTTTTTCTTATTGTTTCCCTAAAATTGTTATTTTTATTGCTCACAGGATTTTGAATGGAAGTAAATAATTGTTGAACATAAGAGAGAAGTCCGTAAAACAGATATAAATAAGATAAAGTATTATTATTACAATATATACTGTTCGGATAAATTTTTATATATATTTAATCTTTAATAAATTTTAATGCGTTAAATTATTACATCGTACCGAGAGGACGGTAATATTATTTTAATATCGCGGAGATTGTCATATGTGCTTTTATTATATTTATTAATAAATACCAAACTAGTTGTAACATTTAGACATCTTATCGATATTTGTTTTATAAAGAAAAAACATTTTAAAATTCAGATACTTACGTCATCATGCATGTCATTTCGAATTTGATAAATTGTTGTTAATAGATTTATAATTACACGTGTCTGTATACCGCATAAGTTTTGATTCCAAATGAAAAATACATATTACAAGCGCTAATGTCAAGGGTGACGCAACGAACAAAAGCGTAATAAATGATGAGTTGGAACTCTTACTACTCGGGTGTACGTCCCAATCCATCAATTATTGCTGCCCTCATTGCGACCCTCCATCGAGCATTTATTTAATATAGTTAAGTATTAAACTGTGATAATACAAACAAACTTGTTATCGCAAGATTTTTGATTGATTTGGAATGAGAAGAAATTAGAAGAATTTTTAATATAAATAAACGGCATTTTAGGTTAAAATCTTTATGGAAAATTTGTCTAGTACCCAAACCATATGTGTTCAATAATGAAATTAGAATTAAAATTTCCTATCAGTTAAAAGATGGTATGATATATGTCGCTATTTATATAACAATTTTATCCGTAACATTTAATGTAAGCAACAAGTTGAAATGCAATGTCGGTGGTTCCTGTAGATACTTGTACGAAATACGGATGTGGACGTCAGACACCGCGGGACATGTGTATCGAGGCTTGTATGAGAGAACTTATAGAAGTTTAGTTTCCAAACTTGATTCAGCGAATGCAACATAATGTTGTGTACTGTTAAAACAGACATGGTAAAGCTTAAACTTCGAGGAAAATATCCAATTTCCTTCTCCATTTTCGTCGAAAGCAACGTTTCCTTTATTTACGCAAAATAAATTGTTGCATAATATAATCTACGTCGTTCAATAAGACCCCTAAATGAGTTTTTAGATCTCACATTGAGTTAGTTAAATAAGTCCCTGTTTTACCTCCTATTGTTGTTATATATTTAAATAAAATAGTGAAAAAGTTCATTAGGAACTACACTGGATTGGTAACGGTAGTCTTAGATCTCTTACCATCCGTATCGGTGTCAGTTATCAGCGATCATACGTTATTATTCTTGTCTTAATCTGATTTAACAAGTGTACGATAAGATAAAATCTGGCAGGTGGCCATTGAACTGTCTGCGATGTATTTTGCAATCGATGCTGCTACGAACTTTTGTAATATACCTTTCTTTAATTAACATTCACTTGGAGTGAAAATAACAAAGTTATCTTTGTAATGCTTGTAGTAAGGGACAAATTTATATTACTTCATGGCAGTGAATTCTTTTGTTCAATGCAAGACGATAATCTTTCCAGGACCCAATTTGATTAACTTTATTTTATACTGGAAGGAGTAAGTACAGTTTTGCAAAACTTCCGTGCTTTTCCCATTCCTCAATAAAAGTTGCTTGTCGCACTTTAATCGACAAATTTAAAGGAATAAAAATTTTCAAGAAATTAAATTAACTTATTAATTATATATATACATATATATATATATAAGAGCCGTGATAGCTCAGTGTCCGGGCGTTCGCCTTTAATTCAATATACTCGAGCAACCTGAGTTCGAACCCCGGCGCCGGCACCAATGAAGTTTTTAACTTTAAGTGCTGAACGGTGACGTTCACGTGCTCCGCGGTGAAGGAAAACATCGTGAGGAAACCTGCATATTTTCGAAATAATAACAAAAAAAATATATTTCGAAAATATGTGAAGTCCGCCAATCCGCAGTGGTGGTGGACTATGCCCTGATACCCTGTATAGAGAAGGCCTTAGCCCAGCATTAGGACATGTATAGGCTGTTACTTTACTTTACTTTTTTTTAATATATATAATCGGAATCTCGGAAACGCCTCCAGCGTTTTTCATGAAATTTAGTATGTGCGTAGATTCGGGGGCGAAAAATCAATCTAGCTAGGTTTCATTTTTAGATAATTTCATTCCCGTTTTAAGGGAATGAAAAATATCATTCGAATATGACGGTAAATTTCGCCGCAAAAAAAAAAATGTAATAATAGCTCGGTCAGTAATCGGGCGGCCCCAAAACAGACGGCCGCGGTTCCTATCACGTTCATTTACACACTTATTTATTTTACTTTTTTTTCTAACAGATCAGTGCTTTCTCTATTTTTTTTATTTCCAAAATACATGATTTACCAAAAAAACCGAGTTAAGCTCGGTCCTGCAGGTAATGTTAATTACGTGCTGAATAAAGCTTTGTAATAGTTATACTTTTATACTTTATTATGACTGTAATTATTACTTTACTTTTATCTTAAAAAAAAAATTGGTATCTATATAAGAAAACTTGTTTGCGAGGAATAAACGAGTAATCTTTTAAATACATAATTATGTATATGTGAATAGCCAGTTGCTGCAATCCATAAAGCGATGGATAGTAATTAGGTTTCTAGAGCAAATCCAGTCATTGAAACGTGTCCTGTGACGGTTAAATTTATAACTTTTGCAATTAAAATTTAATGATCTTGTGCCACGTCACATCCTGATACCTCTTTCCGCGGTCGAATTCGGCATAAAATCAATAGTTCCAGGTAAGGTAATTGAATGAAACCAAGACAAAGAATGATTATTTCTGTTAGATTGTATTCGCATTACGTTTTTCGATAAACCCTAAAGCAAGAAAAATGTTTCCTTGAGCTAAACATTACTTTGGTTAAAGCGCACTCTCTACTTTAATGAATATTGTTTTTCAGATCAAAGACTTAAACTCAAAAGCTATAAAATAGCATGAAGACTTTGATTGACTAATGGCATTCGTGGCATTTAACAAATAGCTCACATAACAAATAAAGATCCTTGGATAAAGTATGAATTAAAATATTTAGAGTAAAATACGCGGACTGTTAGTGTTGTGATGACCAAACACAACAACATTCTACACAAAACATTCCAGTAACATTGTGTATAATACAGAAGATTTAAATGGTGCACAGCACGACAAACATAGCATTAAAAACTTTCGAAGCATACAGCGTCTGTTTAATTCAAAATGT
This sequence comes from Iphiclides podalirius, assembly GCA_933534255.1. Classification (NCBI taxonomy): domain Eukaryota; kingdom Metazoa; phylum Arthropoda; class Insecta; order Lepidoptera; family Papilionidae; genus Iphiclides; species Iphiclides podalirius. The sequence goes on along the minus strand of OW152831.1, from coordinate 4,098,692 downwards.
ACCGAAATGTATTTACTACTCCTCGTCGACAGATGGCAGGCATGGTCGTAATTAAGTTCATGTGCTGGAGTTAGTGTTTACTCAGAGATTTTAGTTTTGCTGTTCAAAATTACTGTTATGTACACATTTTTATAATTTTCATTACCCTTTTGCTACCGTTTCATTTAACATACAAAAAAATAAACGCCCTTAAGCTCTTATTTTTCATAACTCAAGTTATAATTATGTTCGTGACTTCTTAAATGCATTTATTTATTATTTATTTGTTTAATTCAAACACATTACGTTTAGTCATCACAAAAAGTGTGACTGTCCACATGGTTCAATGATGGGTAAAAATGTTAAGAGACTTTCAATATTACGGTAAGTTTATGATTATTACTATGTAACCTAGCACTTGTTATACGAGTTTCAGCTCCAAATGGTTCGTTAGAAAACAAATGGTTGAGTTATTACGATAAGTATCAAAGTAATACACATGGAAAGATAAACAATATTTTATTTTTCATGGCATACGTAGTAGTCAACTTTATTTAAATAATAATAGTAATATATATTCTAGGAAACATTTTTACACAACGTTCTCAAGCTTCAAATGAAGCGACGCATGCACTATGTTTGCTAGATAACTGATAAACATACTTAAACATACTTTTCTTTTGTAAATTAATACATATTATACTTATAAATACATTATAAAGTTTAATTATCAATACATTACTATACTTATAAAATCATCCGCCTTGGCTAATTGATTAAAATTTGATTATGCCAATAAATATTTATTCCACTTCCAGATTAGAACTATGTTCAATAATTTTTTCTTAAGAAATTCTTTTGATACTGTCCTTTATGTTAGTCGTTCTTCATAATGCGTTCGATGAAGCCTAGGGACTGAATACAAAAACATTAGTAAAAGTATTGTTTTTGTGTAAAAGACTGCTCAAACCATTCCGTGAGTTTTGATGAGCCACAAACGGGACACAGGACATCGATTAATTTCAAGAATAATAATACGAGGCAGTTGAAATAAAGATCCTAATTATATGGGACATCTAAACATTAAAATTGGGATGGTGATATACAAAAAGGTTGAAATTTTATATTCTATAAAGCTAAATCCAAGAACAACAAAACTTGTATGATTGATTACATGTATAAGCTCACTTGACATAAAATGGAGTAAAATAAATACTCATAAAATTGACAGTCCATAAATGATTTGAGTGATTGGGTTAAGTACCGTATAAGAATGTAAAAGGCCCTAGTTAAATTAGTTTATCCCCTGATTGTCCACCACGATGTAGACCATTCTCATAAAGTCTTCGATTAAAATTAAGAGTAATGCATATTTAATAAGCTATTTGGTTATTATACCCTAGTGGGTTAAGGAAGACTAGTGGTCTTCTAGCTATTTCGTAAATGTAAGATGTAAATTGCAAATCATTGATGGGCAGTGTCTTGGCAGGCAATTGAAGCAGAGGGGAGTTCAATTAAATTATTCAGTGGCCCACAACCCTCGGGCTTAGAATTCCAGACGGGGTTGTTGGAATGCACAATATTTGTACGATACACAGAATGTTTGATAATTTGAAGATATATAAATGACCCGTAGGAATGCAGGAGTATTGTACTGAGTTAGTTATAATCGAGTTATCGCTTTTATTGTGTTTAAAACAGTATTAAAATATGTAGAAAAAGTACGCAAAGATTGTCACCGCTGTGGGAATCGAACCCGCGTCTTCGGCATTCGCGGCCTGACGCTTTAACCACTAAGCTAAACGGCTGATTGCCACAGGGATGAAAATCTTAACGTCCTTTATCTACATTGTTTTTAGCATTTGAAGCAATGCTTGGCGCGTCCATTGTTATATCCTTTCCAGCATACAACAGTATAAAACATAAAACAGTATTATAAAAATGTTTCAAAGAAAATTAAAAAAACAACATATAAATATATTTTTGAGTAAGTGGTTCACCCGTATAAACGTGAAGACCACCCATGGGATTTCAAAGTAGAATGTTGCAGGCATATTGTATGTATGAAATCATAGTTTGGTCTCTGTAAGCTAGATCAGTGTCCGAGCGCTCGCCTTTTATTCAATATACCGACTCGAGCAACCTGAGTTCGATCTCCGGTGCCGGCACCGATGAAATTGTTGGTATTAAGTGCTGACTTATCACGGGCTCTGCGGCGAAGGAAAACATCGTGAGGAAACCTGCCTATTTTCAAAATAATAACAAAAGAATACTGCGCAGATATGTGCATTATTGCCATCGTTCTTCTGTAGTTAAAGAAATATAACTTTAATATTCCCTAATTTATAAGATTAAATAACATTTTATAATTATGTAGTATATTATACATACATGCACATAGACGTTCAAGTTTTATGTCTAGTGCCATAGACAGATGTTACGAAATTCTGTTTGTCATGATCCTTAAACACAATTCACAAATGTTAGTACATCGACCCATAAGTTCACATTGGTTAATAAATTTACGCCAACTAACCACAAAGCTCTCTTCTTAAGATTCTGGTGCAATTTCAAGCTATATCTACTTACCATAATAAAGTAAAATAGCAAACATCAAACAAAACAAGTCCTATATCATCGTCACATATGAAACACTAGCACTAACTTTTATTGTTTGTTTCAGATTGGAAACTTAAAGAACTTTTTTCTTTTTTCACACCCTCTTATTAGTAAGAGGTCCCTCAATGCGAGTACCGATTATGTGCATCGCTTAAAAAATGATCCACAGGTAAGTTTTGCAAACTTATTTGAATAAAATTATTTCAAGGGTGTTAATTATATGTAGGTATGTACTTTTTTATAAAACACATATTGCTAAGGATAATTAGATTTTTTTTTTACTTTGTTTTACATATTACAATAGTACCAAAGATTTAAAATAGTAACAAAACATTCACGAAAAACAATCTATTGCTTCATTCATTGTCTTCAAACCAAAACTTCATATAAAGGTACGTCGGTAAGTATTATTTGGTGGTGATCTCAACGCCAGATACCTAAATAATATTATAGTCCGGTCAATTTAGACCAACAAATGAGAGTGAAGTTACATAAAGTCCCAACAAGCTGAATTTCAGTGAAATTGTTCAAAATATAATTATAAACAATGTCTAGAAGTTCCCCATCATTCCCCTGTAAGGAAAAAATTTTATTCGAGGTCAAAGTTCAAAAAAAAGAGTTTTTCGCGATTTTCAGCAAAACGGTAAGTTTTATCATAAAAGTACCTCAGACAAAAATTGTAGATTATAAAATTATCTATAAAAAATGTGTCGATACTTTTTTTCTTACGGGCCACCGTTTCTGAGATATAACGATTCAAAAAGTTATAAAAGTTGTTGATGAGTACGCCACGTATATACATCTAGAGTTGTTATATTTTATAATATATATATGTCTATATATATACATATACATATATAATGTATATATATACAGCGTGTCGTTACCAACGCGACAATAAATGAACACACATATAGAGGATAAATTTTTAAAATTGTATTAAACATTTACATTCTTCAAACATCAATATTTACAGAGTTATAAAATTTTCCAAAACAAACAATTTTAGAACACCCTTACGTATAAAACTGTAACGTAAAGTTCATTTGTAAAGGTCACAAAGCATATGAATGGGTTGAATGAATTTAAAAGAGACAAAACATACTGTTAGAAGGAGAGGCTGGTAATGCGACGCTGTGGCGCGAGTTGTATAGGATGTTACAAATTTTGTTTCTTTTTTACTTAATTAGTTTGTTTGAAAAATATTTTTTTTTTAATTATGGATTTTGTTTAAAGTTAATATTTTTTTATGATTATTGGCAAGTAGTGTTAGACGTGTGTTCATTTATTGTCGCGATGGTAACGACACGCTGTATATATATATATATATATATATATATATATATATATATTAAATGTTTAAATATTTTTCTATCGGTCATTGTAACTTATACTTACAACATAAAATATACATAAGTTTTAACTATAAGAAATACCAGGTAAAATGAAACCCAGTCCCTTAATCTACAAGCCAGTGTAACTTCGAGACATCTGTCTCTTGTTCTATTGTGTGCGTGGCTAGGGTCTTATGAACCTGCATGAAGAAGAAGCAGGAGAAGAAAAACAAGAAGAAGATCAAGAAGAAGAACAAGAATTTGAAACTTACGAATAAGACGAATAAACTTCAACACTTTTTTTTAATTTACATCGCTTTTATCTTTCCCAATCTTTGAAAATTTCCGTTATTATGCAATAGTTTAACATTAAACAGGATCACAACTGACCCGTGGAGTAGGCCTACTGGGGAAACCACGTTAAAAAAACGCGCTAAGTACACTACCTTATAGGTGGCGTGGAAACGTGTGCATATTGTTATGAACACACAAAGGAACTAACGCCATCTAGCGTCAACTATTAAAACCACTAAAGAACAAAGACGACATAAAACCCCCTATTCAACACTAGATGGCGTTAGAGGAACTGCTGTGGAACTATAGTCTCGAAAACCGGGTACATTCGCGAACTTTCCGGAATCACGAACATGTTTGTGCGTGTCGGGTACGTTCCAGGAATGATCTTTCTGGATTAGTCCGGAACCGGTCTCGGCCCATATAAAAAGCCGCGAGGCGAAAAGGAGGCGAGCGAACACAGTTCAGTTTGAGCTACCTTCGAGGCGACTTCGGAGTGAAAACTAGTGATCAAGAGCGATACCAGTAAAACCTACGACTTGGCTACAAAATAGGACAACGTTAGTGCTTAGTGTTTGGACCTAGTGCTTTGTGTTGGACGTAGTGCTTGAATAAAGTCTTCAAAAGAGTCAGCAGGTCTTTCTCTCCAAATCCTTCGATGACGATAACAACTTTTATAACTTTTTGAATCGTTATATCTCAGAAACGGTGGCTCGTAAGAAAAAAAGTATTGATACATTTTTTATAGATAATTTTATGATCTACAATTTTTGTCTGAGGTACTTTTATGATAAAACTTCGCGAAAAATATCGTGAAAAACTAATTTTTTTGACCTTTGACCTTGAATAAAATTTTTTCCTTACAGGGGAATGATGGGGAACTTCTAAACATTGTTTATGTTTTGAATTGACATATGTTTTGAACAATTTCACAGAAATTCAGCTTGTTGGGACTTTATGTAACTTCGAATGTCTAAATTGACCGGACTAATTATATTAACAAGTTTTAATACCCTTCAGAAATTATACTTTTTATTTATTTAAATATTGTTGTGTCCGTGTGAAGGAACCTACCGAAAAAGAGTTTACAAATAGCTTCGTAGTAAAGTTACGATTAAAATTTTAGTTTATTATGATAGATTTTTCCTTTCCTTTAATTGAAAATACTTTAGTTTAAATATTACCTTCTGGATTATTAAAGTTGGGATTGTTGAATTTAATTAAGGGTTGAGATAAAGTAAGCGTTTTTTTTGAAGATTATTTATAATAAAACACAAGAAGCTGTATCATCTTGTCAAAAAAGACTAAGAAACAACGTTCCAGTATTATGTGACGAAATGTTTTTTTAAAAACCAAATGTTATTAATATGTTACAAAAGGTAATGGTGACTATTTAACGGTTAGTAAAGTAACTTTATTAGGCTCCAATTAAGCAAGGCGGTTTTCTGAGTCTACTTATTTACTTACGCATAAGATGACGGCTTTGCTTAAAAAGGTTAGATAAATTGTAGTCGTTATAATTTATTATTCCACTGAACTGTAGTAGGTATACTTTCTTAATTAATAAATAACCGAACGGGCAACTGTCCTAACTCACTTATTGTAAGAAATTATTATATTATCCTGAAATTATGACTCCAACGTGAATTGCGAATTTGTGATACTTAATTTAACGTAAAACGGTTCGTTTTAGTAAAGGGATTGTAATGTTTCGAAATGTTTATAAGTTACAACCATTTTATTTAAACAATAAATAACTAACTAACAGAACAAAAATAAAAAATCAATCTTATTAAACCCGAATCAAATGCAACTTAAACTGAATGAAAATGAAAAGAAAATTCTGTTGTTTGATTCCGGGTTGTTAGCAAAGAGAATTGTTAAAATATGGTAAAATTGAGAAAAATAATTGCAGACTATATACTGGGCTATGATTTAATTTAAAATGTTTTTGACAGGTAAGATGGGTGATGCAGCAGCGAGAGTTAAAGAGGAGAAAAAGGGACCACCAATGGAAACCGCGGCATGTGGCGAGGCAATCCATTGCACCGTCTTTCCCTGATCCATTGTTCAAAGAACAATGGTATTTGGTAAGTTATATTAGTATTTTTACTAAAATTAGTAAAAGGGAAAAAACCTTGCAGTCACAACATACTTCCAGACTGAGATGCTGTGTGGTCTATATACCTTATCAGAATGGTAGTCTTACTAGTTAAATTGTTGAGATTGGATCTTAAGCATTGATTTACCACGATTTTGATGGTAAAGGAAACTATTGTGAAAATACAATGAATAAATAGAAAAATATTTTCAAATTTAATAACCCAATATCTAAAGTCAATCCAAAATGGGGTTGCTTTTCCCTTAGTCTTGCCCCTTACTACCCTTTGGTAATTAGTGGGATGCATAAAATATAAAATTACAGCTTTACTAAATATTTGATTTTAATTTTAATATTTTTGGATTTATCTAGAAGCTTAAGTTAAATACTCTTTGGGTCTTTCATTAATCAACATTACAAAATAAAGCTTTGATGTTTTTAGAACGGTGGAGCTGCGGGTGGATTAGACATGAATGTAGGTTACGCTTGGAGAAAAGGATATACAGGGAAGGGAGTCGTTATTACAATTCTAGATGACGGCATACAGCCTAATCATCCGGATTTAATACAAAATTATGTAAGCATTACATTGTATAACAATACTACGTTAGAAGTCAATAATTACAAGTGTTTGTTCGTATTACAATTAATGAAATTAATAACAAAATGCACGATAATCTTTTTAATACATATTACAATTAACAAAAAACGACTTTAATCCTAATATAAACTTTTAGGATCCTGCTGCGTCAACTGACATAAACGGGAATGATACAGACCCAACACCTCAAGATAATGGGGACAATAAACACGGTACTCGCTGTGCTGGCGAAGTGGCAGCAGTTGCTTACAACAAATATTGTGGCGTTGGCATAGCGTACAACGCTAGTATTGGCGGCGTTCGAATGTTGGATGGTTTAGTAAACGATGCAGTTGAAGCTCAGGCTTTGGGTTTTAACACTCACCATATAGATATTTATAGCGCATCGTGGGGACCTGAGGATGATGGAAAAACTGTTGACGGCCCTGGTCCTTTAGCGAGAAGGTACAAGTCTCTATACATAGATATTTGTTAATAAAATTACGAAAAGCTGGCTGATACATCTCTTGTTCACAGGGCGTTCATTAATGGCGTAACAAATGGGAGAGGTGGTAAAGGGTCTATTTTTATATGGGCCTCAGGCAATGGTGGGAGGCACACTGATTCATGCAACTGTGATGGTTATGCTAATAGTATATTCACGATATCCATATCGAGTGCTACTCAAGGTGGGTACAAACCATGGTACTTAGAGGAATGTTCATCTACACTAGCATCAACATATAGTTCAGGAACGCCTGGAAGAGATAAGAGCGTCGCGACGGTTGATATGGATGTACAGCTAAGGCCAGATCATATATGTACGGTAGACCATACAGGAACTTCTGCATCAGCTCCCTTAGCCGCAGGTATATGTGCTTTAACTTTAGAAGCAAATCCTCTCTTAACATGGAGGGATATGCAACATCTAATTGTTATTACTTCAAGATCGGAACCTTTAGAAAAAGAGGAAGGATGGATTGTAAATGGTGTTAAAAGAAAAGTTAGTCATAAATTCGGATACGGTTTGATGGATGCTGCGCAAATGATTTCTTTAGCAGAGCAATGGATTAATGTTCCCCCACAGCATATTTGTAAATCACAAGAAATAAACGAAGATAAGTCGATCGAAACTTCCTTTGGATACACTATATCAGTGCATATGGACGTGAATGGATGTAGTGGAACAATGAACGAAGTTAGATATTTGGAACATGTTCAATGTAAAATTTCATTGAGTTTTTTTCCTAGAGGAAATTTAAGGATTTTGTTAACATCACCCATGGGTACTACGTCTACTCTTTTGTTTGAAAGAACGCATGATGCAACGAGTTCTAACTTTGACGATTGGCCGTTCTTGAGTGTACATTTTTGGGGTGAGAATGCTGAAGGTCGGTGGACTTTACAAGTTATAAATGCTGGTAATAATCACGTGACTCAAGTAGGTATACTAAAGAAATGGCAATTAATATTTTATGGAACTGTAGCAAACCCGGTAAGGCTGAAAAATAAAAGTTATTTTACCTCGAAAATCTTATTCGAAGAGCAAAAAGGTTATCAGGCTAATGATGTGTATGATGCGTCTGAATATTCTCAGTTTTTGAACGAGATTGAACTAGGTCTTTCTGATAGAAGAAGTAACAGTAACAATATTCCGTCAGCACAAAGAAAAAACGTACTCGCCGATGCTAATGACAAACAAGTACAAAGAATGTGTGACCCAGAATGTGATTCTCAAGGATGCTATGGAAAGGGACCAACACAATGCGTTGCATGTAAGCATTATCGTTTAGATAACTCGTGCGTTTCAAGATGTCCTCCCAGGAGTTTTGTCAATCAGGGCGGTGTCTGTTGGCCTTGTCATGAATCCTGTGAAACATGTGCAGGAGCTGGACAGGACTCATGCCTTACCTGTGCTCCTGCCCATTTACTAGTGACTGATCTCGCGGTATGTTTACAACAATGCCCAGACGGTTACTACGAAGATTCGGATGCTAATGCATGTTTCCCATGTGCTGAACACTGCGACACATGCGCTGATAAAGCTGACATGTGCTCATCATGCGCTCATAGCTACGTTCTTTATAATGGATCTTGCCTAGCCGCTTGTCCTCCAGGCACTTATCAAAGAGATAACTTTGGATGTGTCCAATGTCATCAGAGCTGTGATTCCTGTAATGGTCCGAATGAGACTGAGTGCGTATCTTGTCGTAGTGGAGGTTTTGCTTATAATAGCCGTTGCGTTTCTCAATGCCCGATTATGTTCTACCCAGACAATCAGAAAAGAGAATGTTTACCGTAAGTATTCGTTGTTGTCACTTATATATAATTAGTTACGCGTATAAATATGAGTACTGCCATTCAAAATATTTTTTTTATGCTTATAGGTGTCCTTTGGGATGTGCTGTATGCTCATATACTCTGTGTTCACTGTGTAAAGAGGAATGGACCCTTACGAAGGGTGGAAAGTGTGTTCCCGATGGTAGTAATAAATGTGATACTAGTAAGTTTATTGTTTCTCTACTTGTATACTATACTTAAGTCTTAATAGTTTGTAAAAAATATGCTCATGCTTATTAAAAATGAATTGACAAAAGTTTATTGACTTCGTAAATGTTTTGACTAAAGCAATTTAGTCTTAAGGAAAACTAAATTACTTTAGTTTAAAAAGGTTTAAAAAATAATAAATGTTTTCAGGCGAATACTTTGAGGCAGGCCGTTGCAAAAACTGCCACTCCACTTGTGAGAAATGTAGCGGGCCTAATGAGTGGGACTGTTTATCTTGCTCAAGCCCATTATTATTGCAGGGCTCGAGGTAAGTGCACTCTATCAGCGAGGCTTCCGTTTTAGAAGAAAAATGTTTTGCAAATTAATAATATTTCACAGGTGCGTCGCAGAATGTGGCGCTGGGTATTATCAGACCGCCGGAAGCTGCTCCCACTGTCCGCACACATGCTCAGCGTGCGTTTCGAGATTAAACTGTACATCTTGTGCAGGTGCATTGAGATTGCAGTCGGGCACGTGTCGAGAGATTTGTGCACCTGGATACTATCCCGATGATGGAATATGCTCGAAATGCTATCTATCCTGCCAGACGTGCACAGGTCCCAGGAGAGATCAGTGCGCTTCTTGTCCACCTGACTGGCGACTGGCGGCTGGCGAGTGCAGGCCGGAGTGTCCGCAAAATTTCTTCACATGGGGTGACAGCTGCCGACGGTGTCACCATTACTGTCAGGACTGCCACGGGGCAGGACCGCAGCGATGTACTTCGTGCCCTCAACACTTTTCCTTGGAAAATGGCCTATGTATAGAATGCCTTAGCTCTCAATATTACGAGCCAATGTCTAGAACTTGCCGCCAGTGTCACGAGTCTTGCAGATCATGTTCAGGACCTGGGCCTACTAATTGTGTTACATGCGCGCATCCACTACGATTGGATAGGTAATTTATATTCATGCACTTTTTAGCATAACCGAAATAATTTTAGTCACCGTCTTATTTGGCTTGCATGAGTACAAATGTATCTTTTATAATTTTTATTACAGGGTGAACCATAAATGTTTACCTTGCTGCATGGAAAATGTATCTTCAATGTTCCTTATACCAAATCTGACCAATGACTGTTGTCATTGTGATAAAGACGTGGGTGAGTGAGTAGTCACTATAAAAAATCTTATATAAATACCAACTTGTTATTTCACATCTATTTCTCGTTTGGGATCTATCACAGATGGATATTCTTTTTAATGGTGTAGTTGACGGGACCAGTCCGTACAAGTGAACATTTTGTTTTCCAGGCGGCTGCTTAAATGGATCATCGGCTGGTAAGCGACGCATTGCTGAAAACGTTCGCACGCATTTGACTGCGTCATTTTTCGTTGACGACGGGAAGGATCCACCTAAAATTTTACAGTTAGATCGCAATCTATTGATCGCATGGTGTGTTGGTGCTGTAGTAGGTCTTATCGTTGCTACGGTGCTTGTTTTAATGGTAAGTAGCGACAATAATTATGTTAAATTGGTTAATTTTGCCCTGCATTCATATAATTATGAAATTATTTTAATTCATACCACTAGCGGCAAGTAACAACTCGTGTTTCATATTGCGGGTAGCAAAATATGTAAACTTTATACACTTACAGTAAGATATTTGCATATAATTTCTATCACAAAATATTTAAATTGTTCAAATTGTTTTTGATTCGTTTTCCCACATTAATACAAAACATGTTGCCATTCCAAAGCAAACTGTTAAATATTGTTTATATGTTTTTACGTGTCCGTTTAAACGTCTTTTTCGTAAAAATGACGTAAAATTGACGTATCAAATAACCATCATGACAGCTAATGTCAGTCGAAAGCTTGTATTCTACCGGAAAAATTATAATAGTTTTGAGTTAATATTGCAAAGAATACTAATGCGAATTATTATTAGTTGACTCACAATCAAAGATAGTAAATCTGTCACTTTTTGTATTTGCAAGTCCGTACTTATAGCCAGGAGGCTTGTAGCAGTGCAACTTCTAACACAATGACAAATAAACCTTTTCCGTTTATATTAGGAATTACATAATAAACATTTGTAGCCTTAAAGCAAACATTTTATGTCTTTGCAGTTAAGATCAAAGAAAAAGAAACATCTTAGATTGTATCCGAGGACGTTATATTCACAACTCACCACCGTCGATGACGACCTGGTGAGGCTGGCGACTTCTACCACCAAACTAAAAGTGATGCCAGCCGAAAATGTCGAAATGACTAGCACGACGGAAGAGCCAACATAGCGGTTGCACGTATAGTCAATACATTAAAACGCTATTTTACACCACTGACTGATATGTAGAGGTTTAATTTCGGTTATACTATGTACTACGTATTTCAAACGTCATAGACTATGAAAGACTTCAATGCCACGGATTATGATTTTGTTACGTTCTATAATATTATTGTATCGGTGTTGCTTAAATGTTTTGAAGAAGTGCTATTAAATGGACTGATTAAATATCTTTGCTTTGTGGAAGTAGTCTGTTTATTATTAACTGTTAAGTTTTAGGAAGAAATTGTACGGTTCTGTCTTAAATACATTACGACATAGTCGTTAGTTTATCAATCCAATACCGTTTTGTTCAAAACAATTATTGTTTCTCATTTACCTTGTAAGATTCGGACGTGGCACTTCATCGTATAATTTTCTTTTAATTACAAAACTTTAAACATATTTCTGGTTCATTATTTGAAAAATTAAAACTGATTTAATTGTATAACGATAAAATCATGTGAAATTATTGAATTAAAGTGAAATAATGTTAGTAATCTATTAAAATTATACTAGATAACAGGTTGGACAAACTTTTAAGATCGTGTTATGTTCTTACATAATTTGTAATCCTTGATCTCATATATTCTATTTATTATATACTCGCTAAAATAATTATTAGCATTAAAGGGATTTTTTTTTGTTCATTCGATGGTTATATTACAGATGTAATTTGTTGATGATTTGAAGTTCAAATGTTAGTCACAGATCCTTCAAATTTTGACTAGCTCTAAAATTTTTAATGGGACCTAAAACCTTAGCTAGTCATTTTGTACACCGAGGTAGTAGATACGTTGTGTGGTACGCGATATTAGTTTTAATAAGTTTGAAAGACAAAGTATGAAAATTATGGAAACTGTGCTGAGTTCCTCAGTTATTAAAAACAATAAGCGGTTAAACATTGCAAAATAGTGTAATCTAAGTTTTATGCATGTAAAGATGTAATTGTGTTTGTTATGATAAGATTTTATTTATTGGTACTAAACTATTCATGGTTAACGATGCTACCTTTTGTTTCCGAGATCAACGCATGTTCATATCGCCATGTTTCATGAATTGAATACGTATTTTGAAATATGCAATCGGCAACTAATTATATGATTTTAATGTGGTGTAAATAGATATAATCAAATTATCAATTATGTTAGACGTAAGTTTATGTGTAAATATGTAAATAGATAGCGAGTAAATATATTGATGGTTTTTATGACAGGCCTATGATGTTTTACTTCATTTTATTTGTTTTTTTAATTTTCTCCATGACTGTGACATTTGAAAGGAAGCCAAAAGCAGCTGATTTTGGATATAATATCCATCTCTCACCTATTATTAGATTATGACTACCATTGCAATATAATAATAATATATGAATGAAATTAAGTTAATTAAACAAACACAAACTATTAAGCTAATTCTGTGCTCTTTTAAACAAGTCAATTTTACGAGCCATTATTGTGATAGGCAGACGAAATTTCTCACATAGCTTGTAACACAAATAAAAGCATTATTCAATAAAACATGAAACACACCCCAATAGAACTTGGTCACGTCGAAATGTTGGGAACAGAATGACCTAGATCAAGATATCTAAGTCTTACATGGCAAAATGTATATCATTAAAGTAATAAATTACATGTATATCATTAAAGTATTATTGTACCACACCTAATAACGGTACACAAGTAAGAGGAGGACATAAAAACAAATGGTCCAAGGAATATTTCCCTATCATCTTACTCCTAAGGTCACCCAAATTACGCACGAACAAAAAAACTGACAGCGGTATAATTAATTGAACTAGGTCGCGTGAGTAACGAGCGATATCGGCATGAAAGCATTTGCCAAGTGTTTACCCTGCGGTCATCTGTCACCATAACTTGGGTACTCGGGGGGTTTCAGCTGGATCATTTGTCATTTGTCAAATTCATTTGTTCCCATCGGAAGACCAACTTCGGAGACCTGTCGAGTGAACAAGAACTCAAAGTGAACGAGATTTAAATCTTCGCGAGTTCCTCACATATTTTCCGATAAATAGACATATAGTCCAGCATTAATTCAGCTGTTCAATAGGAATTTAAGAGATATGATGGCGAATGTGACTGAAAATACAGCAGTGTCTATGTCTATGTCTATGTTAAAATTTACAAGTTGAAGGGTTCAATTATTTTATTATGGATGCCATTGTTATTATTCTTGTCTCTGTCTACAATGTCTGTATGAACACTAGGTACACAAGGTATGGTCTCAGAGAAAAATATTGCGTCAGAAAATTTGATCACTTGGTGCTGAATATATATAAACAATATCTTTTATCAAATTAAGAATCTCCTAGTTTTTTGGAGTTTGTAATAATGGATGATAACATTTTAACCGAATTGATAATTTTAAATTGATAGGAATTTGGTTGGTGGCTAAGAAATGGAGATTACGCATTATAGTATTAAAAGTTTTCCACACATCAATTTATTATGCTATTGGGCACTATCGTTTTAAAGTTTTGAATATTAATAAATTGAGGAATATAGGACTTCTCGCGGCAGTTTAGTTTCCAAGTAAAATGGGGTATAGGTTAACCTTTGATGGAATATTCAACTTTATTACCAACCTATGGCCGTTAATGCGGTGAGAGACATAAAGTAAGTTACAACGTTTACGGATCAAAAACGTTACGAGCTTAAACGAAGACATGAATTATAAGATGTGGTTTGAACGGATTAAAACAATTTGACATCGTGGCTGTAGCTTTGCCTTGGAATGGTTGTTTTCGGATCAAGTGAACTATTTTGGAATTTGGCTTCGTATTCTATTAAATATAAATATTAAGATTGAACTGAACAACTTTTTCAAACACCTTTTTTTAAAAGTGTATATTTTTTCAGTGACCTAATAAGATTACATGGGTATGTTTATAACATATTTAAAGTAGCGACCCGCCCCGGCTTCTCATGGGTGCAATGGAGGTACTAATGCCCAACATTAGTACCTCCATTGCACCATAGTTTGGAGTAATTAATAATATTAGACAGGAAAAATAATATCTATATACAATAATTACAGCAAACATGTTTTCCATAAAGGTTACTCTCGAAAGCGCGAGCCGCCGACCGCTCTGCCTCCGCTTTTTAAATCTCTGCTATCATCTAAGATATGATTTTGATTTCATATAACCAAATATATTATTTTACGTTATTTTGATAAGCTACTTAACAACGAGCTGCTACTTAAGTTGTTACTCGATGCTATAATGTGAATCATCAGTTATCCAGTAGCCTAGATATTTAAACATCGATAGTTTATAAAACTGATAAGGATAAGCATTTCTTCTCAGTAATCGGCTTTGAAAACCAAAGAACTGAATACTTTTTATATTATATCACAGTCTGTGTCTCAAGATCTAATACGGTCTTATTTATAAAAAGTTATCGTAGGTTTAAAAGCTCTCTAAAAACAGATTGTCAAAGTATTTATCATAATCGTTCTATAACGCTAAAACGTTCTACTTATATGTCTCCGATAAAGTGTCTTTGATATGTCTTGTGAAAAACATGGCCGATTTTGGTCAGCTGATTACTGACGTTTGTAATGACTTGTTTTAAATCATCCCACGCCGCCACCTTCGTTGCATTGCGAAGTTCTAGAATTGCGAATATGACAAAATTGTAACACCAAATTTATCTTCCTTTAGACAATTTTCATTACTCTACCTTTTTAGCATTCATGTTCATTTTAACATTACAATAATTTACTATTTTGTTAAGGCCAACGACTACTAATAAATAACAACAGGAAAGTTGACACGAATCACAATCAATATGTTTGACATTGACACAAGTCAAGATACTATTTTTTTGAATTTGTAGCGATCCATAGATAAAAACTCATGAAACCATTCTTTTATCATCATTTTTCCACGAAATGGTAACATTATGTTCAATAAAGATATTTTAGTTATCGGCGGTATAACATACGATTATGAATAAAGATTTTTATCGAACGTTTGATACGCTTAAAAGACTTTTTAACTAGTATAGGTTTATTACCTTCGATAAGCGTTTTATTATAAATAAGACAGATAGACTTTAATTTCTTTTGTTGCTGGGTTCCTTTACAAATCTATTTATATGTAGATCAATAGCCACACACATAAGGCTTCACTATTTACCTTAAAACCAGCATAAACTGTTGATTTAATAATAACGAACGAAAAAAAATAACAAACTACAATAATTTTGAACAAAAAAAAACCGACTTCAAACAGGAAACTAAAAAAACATTGTCAACATTACATTACCTAATAAATTTGAGGTTTGCCCGCGATTTCTCTGGGATGCCATCATGAGATCTGGATTTCCTTACCATGGTACCACTCTTGGGATATCTTCTTTCCAACAGAAAAAGAATAATCAAAATCGGTTCATAAATGACGAAGTGATTCCCGAACATACATAAAAAAATAAAAATATATACGGTCGTATTGAGAAACCTCCTCCTTTTTGAAGTCGGTTAAAATGCCAGCTATCAGCAGTTCACAACTTTAGTTATAAAAAAGTTTAAAAGTTAAACCTAGATTTTTAACAAAACATTATCCCGCCTCGTGAAAGCCGCTTCAAAATCGGTTAAACTGATTGAGTTAAGTACAATTTTATCCATCTGGTTTAAAATTTTGGATTATTTATGGCATAAAATTTTTTTACTGTTTTTTTTTTTTCACGAAGGATATGCGTAGAATTTAAAAAGATTCGTCACTGAGATTTGGTGTCAGATTGCGAGTTAGTGTTATCTAATTACTAGATCAACTTACTTCAGGTGGCATACTAACTTTACTTGGTCTTTGGTGTTTAGGACCACTTTTAGGGTTTCGTACCCAAAGTGTTAAATTGGACCCTATTAATAAGACTCCGCTGTCTGTCTGTCTGTATCTCTGTATGTCTATCTGTCTGTCCGTCTGTCGCCAGATTGTATATCATGAACCGTGATAGACAGTTGCCCCTACAATAACAAATACTACAAAACGGATTTTTTGCCGTTTTTCTACACATTGGTACGGAACCCTTCTTGCGCGAGTCCGACTCGCACTTCACCGGTTTTTATTTCGCATGTTTTGATTAAGCCCACGTATTTCATATATGAAAAGTAGGGATCATTTTCATGTGATATTATTAGCAAGACGAGAGAAATATAAACGACAAAGGATTCCGAATATGCGCGAAACGAAAGAAGCGTTTCGACATCAAGGGAACAAACAGTGCGCTATTAGTCTTTATGACAAACTGACGACTGCGTATTTATTTGACGACTTCAGTCGTCCAATAAATACGGAATCTTCCCCATTGTTTCCAGATTCTGACCATTAATCACTTTTATGGTGGCAATTAATATTACGAATCTAATGACAATAAGGACCGAAAGAACATCTCATAATTGATATCTATCGCCTTTTTCCGCGGCCATGATTTTCTGTCGTTCCCTTAATGTGACACTTTTCCTTCTTGATTTTAAAAATTACCCAAAAGATGGAAGAAATAACGTACCTTGCATAAACGAAAAAAATTAACTTTAGTATAAAAATGTACATCTAAAGCTATATGCCTGTTCCTTTCAACTACAGAATAGTTCGAATTTAATTTGTTAAAGAATTCAAATAAAATGCATTTTCTTCTTCCATTACAATTATTTTATTATTAAAATATGCTTATCTAATTTACAATTATTTATAAAAGGTCGAATGCATGACAGATAATTATACTCGTGCTTCGTCCTCAAGATTAGTAAAGTTATATTAGTTAGTTTAACACATGTAGTAACGCGTAAGTGATACCATACCACTTCAGCACTATAGTTTAGAAACCTTTGCCAAAAAAGTAATAATCTTTGTCTATGGTGATGGCATTTTATTTTTTACTACCTACTAAATCCACTTTGTAGGGACAGTCCGACGGTTCATTATTCGCAGGTTAGTGCTTGACCACTTCACACCTCTCTTGTTCCGTGTCCTCGCGCGCAGTAATTATGCCGAAATGCGGCAAGAATTGTGATATTGGATTTATCGCGAAAAAATTGCGGAAATTAGAAAAAGAAGTAAAACGATCGCGGAGTGAAAATCGTAGTGTTTTTCGATTAAGTTCGTCATCGTCCTTCTCGTCTTCGAGTGATTCATCCGTACATCGATCATCGAGGGAATCATCACCAGAATTATTAGAAAGTTTAAATCGTGAGTACTGAATTCGGTAAATATTCCAAACAGTACGTCTCGTTATTCAAGCTAGAAAAAAATTTTAATCGATAGAGAAATGTTAATAATTAAATATTACATACGTGAAAACCAAGGCAAACACTTACTTTTAATAAAAAAAATATTTAAAACTTGTTATTTTCACTAAATAAATCCGCCATTTTGTGTTTGACAACATGTATAAATTTAAGAATTCACTCACTTTTCCAAATTATAACCTTCGCATTATTAAAAAAAGAGTCTTTAAAAATACTAAAAGTATTGTTTCACTAAAGTTTTCTGGGTGGTCATAAAAAAAAACCTAACATCGAAGGCTAAGGCTAACCTAACCTAACCTAACTTAACCTTCTAACCTAACCTATCCGAGTCGGATCGCTCTGTGTCGGATCTGTGACTCATTTTGAACCTAATATTCGAGACATTAAGTGTACCCTAAGTCACAAATTTTAAATGTTAGAAATTGTTGATAATACATGTTCATGAAGTAGAAACTTGTGTTTTTGTGATATATCCGTGTATTTGTGTCTTCTTACAACCTAAAAAGTGAAAACGTATATTTTTAACTTAAAATAATAGTCTATAATGAATAATGGACGCACAGTAATGACGGATTTCAGTTGTATGAAATTTAAAAACTTTGTTAATTTTTTCCTCAATCTAGTGGTTTTCATTGATTATAACTTATATAATATTTAATTATTAACATTTATCTATCGATGAAATTTTTTTTCTAGCTTGAAAAACGAGACGTACTTTTCGGAATATTAGCCCTGAATTCATTTCAATTTTATGTTATTGTGACTATAACTGAAAAATGTTAACCGTTGAATAGCGTCAGGTGAGTCTTCGGGACTAAACCAACGTTTTTTTTTTTTAATTATAACTGTTATCATAATAGCGTTCCTAAAATGCACCAGAGTAGTCTATAGGACTATTTCACCGCAATTAAAACGCATTATACTAGTTTGAATAAAACTATATTTAAAATGTATGACTGTATTTAAAATATCGATAACGTTTATTATTGCACCAGAATAGTCTGAGGGAATATTTCGCCACATTGAATATAATAATGATCTTGAAATTGCATCAGAATAGTCTGGAGGACTATATCGACGCAATTTATTTTAGTACCATTTTGTGTTGAATTTGCATCAGGATAGTCTAAGGGATTATTCCACCGCACTCAAACAAAAACGTTATAGAGTTAAAATTTATAATTAACTCGAAAAGTACAATCACCAGCAATTAGGGTTTTCAAAAGGATTACACCGCTGCATTAACGGATTATTTTGTCGCTATGTTCATCTGACTAGTGGGCTCTCCAAAAACTCTTTCATATATTTATTATGGACCACGTTTTTTTAAACATTAGACGCCTTGTTGCAGGCCAGGATATAACCAATATCTTCAACCCGCAGCCACTAGCGAATACCACGGATCCAATTGATTGAAAATAGTAAAGCGACAAATGGAGAGGTAGCTGCTCCAGCCACGCCTTATCTAACTGAAAATCATTATTTTGGGTGTAGATCCATCGGTGACATTAGAATATGGGGCCGATATAAATAAAGATGTGGCTACTAGATTAGCTCATATAGCCACTATAGGCCTAAACAAAGATACGCGAAAGAAATTGGTTAATAAATACCTAATTCCGGCCAATTGCATCAATATAGCCGCGCCTCTTCTCAATCCAGAGATTAAAGCGGCTCTTTCAGAGCAAATTCTGAAGAGAGACAAAGTTATCGAAAATAGACAAAAACAAATTGCTGCAGGTATTACCCACTTGGGAAAAATCATTTCTGATCAGCTTAAGTCCAAAGAGATGAATAATAACCTAATAAAGATCTCATGGATGTCAGTCGTATTTTTTGCGACATCCAGCACTCTGAATCAGAAGCAAGGCGCAACTTTGCCCTCTATTCGGTAAAAAAGGACTTGAAAGATCAATTATCGACAACAAAGATTGACAAATACCTATTTGGTACAAGTCTTTCTGAATTTTTGAAAACTGCAAAGGCAGTTTCAAAATCCAGCACCGATTTAAAACCAGATCCACCTAAAAAATCCAAAGGCCCTACACCCAGTACATCTAACCAAAAGTTATTCAAAGTCTCTTAAATACCTTATATTTATAATAAATGGACAAATGTATGAATTTAATAGTGAAGCTATTCATAAGCCTCTTACGGTCTTACGGTTGTATATTATCTATATTTTTAGATGATATATTTATAACAGGAAGTACATATAAACAATGTTTACATAATATAAAAATTACAAAAATGTTATTAAAATCTTTAGGTTTCATTATAAACGAAGAGAAAAGTTCTCAAATCTCTTCGAAATCGTTCAAATATCTTGGATTCATTATCGACACTCATAAATGGCAAATTAGTTTACCCCTAGAAAAAAGAAATCGAATCTTGTCCGAACTTGAAAATATCAAATCTCTGAACAGATTTACCTTCAGAAGACTTGCTCAGTTAATTGGTTTACTTATATCAGCTTGTCCTGCAATCGAATATGGATGGCTCTATACAAAACAACTAGAACGTTCTAAATTTCTCCAATTACAAAAATGCAAGGACGATTATGACAAATACATGACCTTACCTACCTCACTTTTACGTGATATTGACTGGTGGCTAAAAATATTTCAAATTCCGTTTACAGAATTAGGAATGATCTTTTCGCCACAGAGATTTTTTCTGACGTCTCAACAACGGGGTGGGGCGGAGCTTGCAACGGGCGCACAGCGAATGGCCAATGGTCTAATAGTGAAAGTTTACTTCATATCAACCAGTTAGTTACTTGCTGCAGATTACTGCCTTAAAATTTTTGCAAAAAATTACTCCAACCGCCAAATATTGCTTAGAATCGATAATACGACTGCCGGTCGGTTACATTAATCGCATGGATGGTATACAATTCAAGTCAAGAAAACATCATCCTGATGTCGAATGGGAAATTTCTCATTTAGGTTATCAAATAATTGTAGAAAATCTCCGATTTATTCCACAAATCGATTTATTTGCCACTCACATAAATAAAAAAATGTGTGCGTGTACTAGCGTACACTCATTGTTTTCTTGATTTTACGCGAATATTATACATATTAAATGAAACTACGTTACGGATTTTATCGCGTTTTTTATTTTAATTTAAATTCCCGACGTTTCGAACCCTTTCCAGCGTTCATGGTCACGGGACAGACTAAGTTGTTAGACATCTTGATGTCATAGTTAACCCCGGCTACCGTCAATTATTTTGTTTATTTTTATTCCGATCCACGCAGAAGGAGCTTATGGTATCTTGAGGTCTGGCAGTGTTGGTGTGCTTGGATTTAATTTTATAAATTATGGGATAAACTCCAACCATCTTCTCTATTGAAATTATGATGTTTCTTTATTTCAATAGCCTCGCGGATCATCCTTGGAAGGAATCGGTGTTCTTTTGCGAGGATTTTCGGTTGATCAAATCTAATGTAGTGGTTGGGGCGGTCTAAAATATGATCACAAACTGCAGACTTCTTCAACCGTCGGTGCTTCACGTCAGCTATGTGTTCTTTAATTCTGGTTTTAATTGATCGTTTTGTTTGTCCTATGTAAGAGAGCCCACAATCGCAGTCAAGCTTGTACACTCCTGGATCTTGTAGAAAAACTAAATCTCCCTAAACGTGAACTAAACGCGTTAAATAACCTACGCAACAATACAGATTTAACGATCCTCCGCGCGGACAAAGGTAACGCTACGGTTGTTATGGATACGTCAGACTACAATTTAAAAATTAAATAACTTTTGTCGGATGAAAGTACATATAAAAAGGTCAAAACAGACCCCACAACAAAAACACTTAAATTAACTAGCGAACTCATAAAGAGACACTCCGAAAAATTGAGTCTGGACGTCAATTCGATAATACCTTCTTGTGCCAACCCCCCAAAATTGTATGGGTTACCTAAAATTCACAAAACCAATGCTCCATTACGCCCAATTGTCAGCCAGATCGACTCACCAACTTATAGACTGGCCCAACATCTTGTTAAGATCCTCTCACCACTCAGAGGACATACAAAGGCGTACACTAAAGATTCATACCATTTTGTCAGTGAGATTAACCACCTACATCTTGCTGACAATGAAACTATGGTTAGCTTTGACATACAGTCTTTATTTACATGCTTACCTATAGAAGATTGTATTTCAATAGTTACTGGAAAGCTTAAGGAGAACAACATGCCTATAGAATATGCATTACTGCTCAAACATTGCCTCACATCTGGCTATCTATTGTGGAAGGAAGAATTCTACATACAGTTGGATGGTGTAGCAATGGGCTGCCCAGTATCTCCCATTGCATCGCAGACATATTTATGGAAGACTTTGAGGAGAAGGCCCTTCAAACAGCACTCGTTCAACCTAGATTTTACAAGCGGTATGTAGATGATACTTTCACAATTTTACCATCAGACAAAGTAAATGCATTTCTAAACCACCTCAATTCCTTAGACACTAAAATTACTTTCACTATGGAATTAGAGACATGTAACTCCTTAGCCTTTCTAGATGTATTAGTCATCCGAAATCTTGACAACACCTTGAGCCATACTGTGTATAGAAAGGAGACCCATACAAATAAATATTTAAATGGTGATTCTCACCACCACCCTTCACAGTTAGCTACTGTTGGTAAATGTTTGTTACAGAGAGCACGAGGGATCTGTGACAAGGAACACCTGGCCGCTGAGCTACACAATGTCAAACAAGTGCTGCGTGACAACAAGCTCCAAATCCCGCGCCTGCGTCACAGTGACCGAGTGAAACCGGCCACAGTCGAGCGAGTGCCTGCTGTATTGCCATATGTCAGAGGAGTCACTGACAAGATTGGCTATATCTTGAAGCGTGCTTCAATTAAAACATATTTCAAGCCACGGAAGAAGATAAGTCAATTTTTACCATCTGTCAAGTGTAATATCCCTCTACAAGATCCAGGAGTGTACAAGCTTGACTGCGATTGTGGGCTCTCTTACATAGGACAAACAAAACGATCAATTAAAACCAGAATTAAAGAACACATAGCTGACGTGAAGCACCGACGGTTGAAGAAGTCTGCAGTTTGTGATCATATTTTAGACCGCCCCAACCACTACATTAGATTTGATCAACCGAAAAATCCTCGCAAAAGAACACCGATTCCTTCCAAGGATGATCCGCGAGGCTATTGAAATAAAGAAACATCCTAATTTCAATAGAGAAGATGGTTGGAGTTTATCATCTGCTTGGGATCCCATAATTTATAAAATTAAATCCAAGCACACCAACACTGCCAGACCTCAAGCTCTTTCTGCGTGGATCGGAATAAAAATAAACAAAATAATTGACGGTAGCCGGGGTTAACTATGACATCAAGATGTCTAACAACTCAGTCTGTCCCGTGACCATGAACGCTGGAAAGGGTTCGAAACGTCGGGAATTTAAATTAAAATAAAAAACGCGATAAAATCCGTAAAGTAGTTTCATTTAATAGCGTACACTCGTAAGAAGTGAAACTTTTTTATGACGTTATTTTTCAAAAAATAATGTACTATATGTACTATATGTAATAGTAATAAAGTTAAATGAGATAAAGTTTAATAAAAGGCTTTTATTATCATAGACATAAATACAAATTCTACAATTATTTCATTTTAGCTTTGTATAATATTTAGTTTCTTATTTGTAATACATAGGTGGCGTTAGTAATAAATTAAAACACACTATGGTTTGACCGTTGTAATTAGTATGAGGGTCCGCAAAAATTGTTGATTAAAAAACTTGCAACGTGAACCTTGTTTATTTCAATTAACCTCACGGACCCAAAATACAACCGCTTTGAATTTGTACATGGTCCTTCGTTGCGAATAGTCAGCCAGTGAGTAGAAGGCAGACATTCGACTCGCGCGCAAGTTCGGTTTTCCAAAAAAACTTCACTCACAGTGAAGTTTTTTTGGAAAACCGAACTTGCGGACGTTGGATCGACGTCGCAACCGCAAGTTCCAGGAGCCGATCGAGGTTTCGAAGAGCATCATCGGTCAGCTTCAGATTGTGTCTTCGGTGGAAGGCGCAGTCAGGTCACGGTGGGCGGTGCCTGCCTTTGGAGAAGAGGAAGTCGACACAGTGTCGTGCTCTGAAGTATTAGAGCTAGCACTGTCATTACTTCAAAAGATTATTATTGAATTTCATTAATTGTAATAGAATTATTACTATCATTGATGTCGTTATTATATATTTGTGTTATTAATGGCTTATGGTAACTGAAATACGAAATATATTGTTTACATTTTAGAATTAGAATTAAAATAAACCCTTTGATTTTGCTGATCACTTTAATATAACATATATATATATATTGCTATGAACATACGAAGGAACTAACGCCATCTAGCGTCAACTATTAAAACCACTAAAGAATAAAGACGACATAAAAAAACCCCCTATTCAACACTAGATGGCGTTAGAGGAACATTTTAAGATAAAAAAAAGATGGCGCGTAACGGAAAAATGTTACACTAAATTTTTTTCCAACCCTGATAAAGAAGTTTCACTTCAAAAATTTAATACTTATGTCTCCTGGCATAGAGATCCAGATTCATACACCATTGATGCCTTTACTCTAGATTGGTCTAACTCATGTTTTACGCCTTTCCATCTGTATCTATGCTACTTAAAACATTAAGAAAAATTACAGGACGGCGTTACTGCAACGTTGCGTCCCATCATCTGCATTAGACATCGTTATCGCATCACTATCGGAAAGTACCCTAAAACAATACGACGTATGTTTTAAACGATGGCATGCTTACTGCTCTGATAACAGTATTAATTTATATAAAGCATCCATTCCTATTATTATTGAATTTTTTACTAAAATATTTAATGAAGGAGCCCGATATGGCACTATCAATACTTTTAGATCAGCTTTGTCGCTGATATTGGGGGATATATCTGATGATGATCGTCTTAGAATATTTTGCGAAGGCGTTTACAAATTAAGACCACCATTGCCGCAATATAACACAACGTGGGATACAAATACAGTTTTAGACTATATGGCATCCTGGTTTCCTAATGACACTCTGAAATTGGAAACTCTTTCAAAGAAGTGTACCACTCTTTTGGCTCTTGTTACCGCGCACCGCGTACAAACTTTATCGAAAATAAAAATCAGTGAGATAATTTCTCGAGATGATCAGATAATTATTAAGATACCTGATTTAATAAGGACTTCTAAGTTGGGTACAAAGCAACCAATCTTACACTTACCTTTCTTTGGTAACCGACCCGAAATGTGCCTAGCAAAAACCCTGATCGCATAGTTAGAAAAAACTGCATTATTACGTAAATCTAATCGAGTATTTATTGGTGTTCGTAAACCTCATAATGCTGTAGGACCTCAAACGATTAGTCGGTGGATTAAGTCTACATTAAAAAATAGTGGAATTGATGTATCGGTATTTTCGTCTCACAGTACGAGACATGCTTCAACATCTAAAGCACACAAATTAGGAGTTAATCTTGATGTCATAAGACAAACCGCAGGTTGGAGCAACTGTGGCAGCACTAGCATGAAATAATTTGAACGAAATGTAACCGTTGCGCCGTGCAAGCGAGAGCGATGTTACCTGCGCCCGCGCCTACGTCACCACATCAACCCGACGTTACTGGATTTCGAAATCCGCTGCCGCTCGGTCAGACGCGCTAGTCGGAATCCATATCTCACGGCGAATGCACGTTTAACTGCGCTCAGATAATTCCGCTAATTGCTCTCGCGATATAATAGTTTTCTACATTTCTAATTTAGTATCTTTTATCTAGTATTCTTCCTATCCTGTATAACTTCTTTTACATGTTTCTTGACTGTCTGTACGTTTCTGTCCGTGTCGTGTATTGAATATAATTTATATACGTGGCTTATTACTTTCCACTTGCCACACAACAATTCCACTACTTTTGCAAAAATTTATAATCTGCCTATTATTAATGATAATGCTACATTTGCAAGAACCTTAGATTCAGTTTGATTGTATGTATTTTTTGAACTGAATTGTTGTATATACCCTTTTTTGTTATAAACATTTATTAGAATAAAATATTTTTTTGGATAATTGTATGGCAATTTTTCCATTTTTTTGGATATTTCCTTTACATACTCTCAACATCTACATGTGTTCAACTAACTAATATAACTTTACTAATCTTGAGAACGAATCACGAGTATAATTAATGATTAAACGAACTTACCTGTACGTGAAGTTCTATCATAATTATACGAGGTGCTTCGTCTAATCTAATCCTTCAGCTCCTTCCTATCTCCAACAGAGGTTTGAATATCTAGTACCTCCCGGAACTCGGTGTCGGACTACGAAATCCCTTCTTCTTAAAACACCTACTCGCTTTACTAAGAAGTATGATGCGTCATTCACTGTTAAGGCGGTGAAGTTATAGAATTCACTACCACGTGATATACGTGCCAGCTCTTCCCTTGACAGTTTTCGTAGTAGGATCAAGAGACATAATGCATATATGCATTTGTATATATTATTTAAACTTTGTGTGTATAGATGTATTTCTATTTATTATTTTATGTTTTATTTTTTATGTTACGTTTATTATTTTTCATTTTATACATTGATATTTATTTCTGGTTATGATTAGTTTAGTGAAATTTCTAATAATGTACACACCTTCAACTAGTTACCTAACACTACTATAGTTTCCTGTTTTCAAGGGTCTGCTGGAAGAGAACCCTCTTTACAGTTAAGCTCGCTTTGTACATGTTTTTTGTCATTTGCTCCAAATTGTATATTTTACATTGTGTGTACAATAAAGAAATCAAACAAACAACGCAAGAACGCCAGCCGAATTATGTAGTATGTTTGTGAGAGCTGAAATAACATGTAATAGTTTGTTTGGTCGTGATTAAACTCTGTTTATGGGGCTGGATTTCATGATAGTGAAATAATAATGTAGTATATAAATCAATAATATTAATAGTATAGTATTTTTATTGTAATAGTATTATTACACATAATCTCATGAAATACAGTTTCTAGTTAATTTGCCGTTGTATTTCTTTTATCTATAGAAAATATGACAAAACGGAAGAGACTATACAAAATGTTTTCAAAGTTTTAACAATATCACATTGAAATTTTATATTTTTTTCTGTTATCGGGATTTACGTTAATTTCACTGATTAATAACAATAGTAAGCGATTAAGTATTAAGCGTTTCGTTGTAGAAAAGAGTGAGGTAGATATAGCTTAAATCTTGAAACCCAGTGAGTCGAAAAATTGAGAATTGGATTAGGCAAATCACTTTTCGTTCCATTCCGTAGCCGGCGAAGTTTGCCCTTTTAAAATTTTATTATCACCAAGCACGCCGATCGAATGCTGGGGACAGTTTGCAAGTGGATATTTAGGGTACTTTTAACGATAAATAAATCTGAATTCTTTACAACTTTCCTAAAGTCATTGACCAATTTTCTTTTTAACGCGATACGTGTTACGCGAGAAAGTACTTCGAAAGATTGTTTGTGTTGAAATGTGTATGTTTAAATTATGATTCTGTTTAATAATAAAGTAAAAGTAAGAAAGAAAATGTAGTGAATACCCAAAGAAGATTGGACTCCAAAGAGTGGCGCGATCTTTGATTATTTTGCCGTGAAAAAACTATAATAAATATGAGTTCCCAAATATGGGTAAATATGAGTTTCATAGATAATTTATCTTTAATTATCTGATATAAACTTTGTTCCTTTACGAGTATTCTATTTTTGTTCTTTTCTTAGAGAGTCCTTTGCGTAGGGAAAAACACCCATGGCTGAAAAAAAAATATTATGTCAGAAGGTGGCAAGCGAGTTGGCGGTCCATCTGACGGTAAGCGATAAATGCCACCCATGGATAATTGCAACACCCTTCGGGTCTCGCCGGTTTTTTGGAGGTCGTGGTACTTTCCTGGATGAACGTCCCCGTTCGTGCTTCAGAGTCCACTTTTGCGTGACCCACAGGTAATAAAATAGTCTGGAAAAAAATATCTGTATGACAAAAATATTGCTAACGTACTACATACTCGTGGTATATTAAAATTATGTAAATATTTGCATTCACTATATTTATTTTCTTAATATAAAAAAAATGTGCATATATGAATTGTATAATTTCATACTCGTGTTTGAAAATGCTCAGTTCTAATATTATGTGCTACATTTTATACACCTAATAATATTCTCTTTACCTTTAAGGGAATTGACAGGGGTCGGAATGGATACCTGTATCCCATTTTCACAACCTCTTTTCATTGACTCTAGATAGTATGAGACGTGTAATATTGTAAATATTGTATCAGAAAAGATACTTGTTACAAAATACTATGTTTCAAAGAATTATTTTTAGAAATAGAGATACATTTTTAATTGATATTATTTTATTAAAGTTTTCTTGTCGTCTTGACAAGGATACATGGAAATATTTTTCGGTTATAAACTAATAGTAATTTATTTGCAAAATATAGGTACGCAATAGGGTGCTAATTAAATAGGTTAGCAACAAGTATTAAAGACAACAAATTATACAAATTAAATCTCAAATGCAACAAACGAATTAGTAAATTTAAAAAAATAATGGTGAAAAATTTTTTACTTTCTTAAAATGCATTAATTGTTAAAATAATGTTTCTTCTTACAAAAATGCATTTTGTTTCGTTATGTCACTTGGAAGTTTGTTCCATATTCTCGGTGAATAGACTTATTAGAGGATATAGAGATGAGTAGAGTACTATTATTTTTAGGGTTCTGTACCCAAAGAGTAAAATGGGACCTTATTACTAAGACTTCGCTAAATACAATTATGTCTGTCTGTCTGTCCATCTGACACCAGGCTGTATCTCAAGAACCGTAATAGTTAGACATTTTAAATTATCCGCTACAACAATAAATACTAAAAAACACAATTAAAAGACGTTTAAGTGGGGGTAAAATTATGTCTTTTGTATGGAAGATACAACACATATTTTTTTGCAGATTTGATAGATAGTAAGGAACTCCGACTTGCACTTGACCGGTTTTTTGAATATTTACTTTGGTCCGGTGTTGAATGGTTTAGTGTTCTAAATGCGAGGGACAAAAAAAAAATTAATCCCAAAAAAATTACTTAACTAATTTTATTTACGAAATGCATTTAATTCCTTTTTATTTTCTATAATAATACTCTTTATTATATTGACTCCTAATGCTACACGAGGGTCATAGATCTCTGTTAAATAACCCAATTTACTTTCTTATTATCTCGTGTTCACAATACCAGTACCTGTACATTAAGTTGAGGCTCCGTGTTATGGATAATGTCAGCTTAGCTCTCGCGAATTGAAAGTAGTTTGAAGAGACTTTTTTTGATTTTTCACCTAACCTTATTCACTATTCAACGTTGCCTACGGTTGAACGAGATTTTTCTTTTGAAAAAGTCGATTTGTTAAATGTTATGCACAAAATCAAATATGCGTACCTAAAACGGCTTGACTTGCTTGAGGCATAAAACTGAGAACAACACAACAAACTGAGCGAATTCAATAATACTATCTTCGTAAAAGTTGCAACATTCATATATATTCACCTTGTTTAGAAATACTTTAAATTCTTGGAGCTAAGGTCAGTCTGTAATTATGTGGTTTTTTTCTCGTTTCCAAATCCTTAAGTTTACATAATTGGTTTTTTTATTAAATTGACGCGAACATTACACTTTTAAATGAACACTAGATGTGAAATTTACCACAACTTACTTTAATTTTAAATTTTCCAAAGTACGTCAAATATTTACGTCCACCCAGTGAAGATCAATGGATCTTATGATGTCAATTCTATGAAGATCAATAGTCGCAGAATGAAATCTAGTTGGGTTCTACTAGTTAACTTTGAACGAGATTCCTACTTCTTTCGACAAAACTCATTTATTATCTGTTTTATTTTCGGTTCCTTTGTAAGGTTGGGCACTAGGATTATCAGTACTATAATTTAACTTGAAACTTAGATTTAAGAAAGGTCTAAACTAAACCTTAATAAAAACTAGAGTTATAGAAACTTACTTATGTAACGTTTGGTAGTATTACATTCGAATATGATTTACTTTCTACTTCATGGCGCATAAAGGCGTATTTCTTATTTTATTAAATGTTAAGACTCGTATCACTGTCGACGAGCAAGGTATTTCACTTGGTGATTTGTGATTATTCAGCCTTGATTCTCGCAACTTGATTTCTTGGTGATCTAGTTGTCAAGCAGCTGCAGGTGCTGTGGGACGTGGGGTCAATTACGCTTAATTCCCGTACGGTATAATGGGTGTTTATTTGCTAGAATAGTTTACAACATAGTAAGTAACTTACTTAACAATTAAAAATAAATAAATTGTAGGTGCATCGTGTGTCTTTTCAATTACTTGACCGATTGATGTCATCTCTAATGTCAAAGGTAGCTACGCTCGCGTTTAGCAATACCAAACAATGCGCGATTATCTATTCTATTATATATTATCTATTATATATATTAAAATAGAAGTTTTGGCTTGGCTATTAGTCAAGGGCTCTTAGTTCGCGAGTATAAACAATTGTGTTGTATGCTATTATTTTTTCATAAACGCAACAAGTATTAGTTATTAATCATTCACAATCAACTTTTGAATTTTTCAAATAACTCTCTCATAAACTCAGATCTCATCGAATATCTGAAATGTACTTTGAAACATTTTATTATTTGCTGTTTTCTTAATGTTTCCAGTAAAACTACATCCTTTTGTGTACTGAGTGAAAAATAACCGAGAAAAATAAAATAAAACAGGAGAATAAAGAAATCTCATCCCACTCGAACAAATTACTTTCGAAGAGCTTAAATCGGGGCTTACCAAACAATTCGGGCATTTCAAATGGACATCGGTTGCTCATTAATCATTGATTTGCCCGCAATAATTCAAGCGTTTCAGTTCACTATTTCCTTGAGAGAAACCTTTGTTCCTCCTGCTTTTTTGCTTAACGTTATTTATTGGGTTCAGTGAAAAAATCTGTGTAGATTTCAAAAAAGATTAGTAGTAGGTTTTTTTTATGTAAACATTTTTCATCTAATATTGTAAACGAATTTTAGCTTTTTATAAATTAATGTTAAATATTAAATATACCTGAATAATAAAGTTAAACATTTCAGAGTTCGTTTTAATATTTAGGGTTTCGTAACCAAAGGATAATACGGGACCCTGTGTCTGGCTGTCCGTCTGTCACCACGCTGGATATCATTGAGAATATAAATTTTCACAGATGATGTATTTCTGTTGCCGCTATAACAAAAATTCTATAAAACCAGCCTAGTGCGAGTCGGACTCACTATTATATCACTATTATACAGCGTGTCGCTACCACCGCGACAATAAATGAACACACATATAGAGGTTAACTTTTTAAAGTTGTATTAAACATTTAAATTCTTTAAACATCAACATAATTACCGAGTTATAAAATTTTCCAAAACAAACAATTTTAGAACACCCTTACGTATAAAAATGTAACGTAAAGTTCATTTGTAAAGGTCCCAAAGCATATGAATGGGTTGAATGAATTTAAAAGAGACAAAACATACTGTTAGAAGAAAAGGCTTGTAATGCGACGCTTCTTACTTAATTTTACTTAATTAGTTTACTTATTACGCTTTTTACTTAATTAGTTTGCTTGAAAAATATTTTTTTTTAATTATGGATTTTGTTTAACGTTAATATTTTTTTATGATTATTGGCAAGTAGTATTAGACGTGTGTTCATTTATTGTCGCGATGGTAACGACACGCTGTATATATACTATTATCTGTAAAAACGGCAAAATCATGTCTGTTGTATGGGTAATCAAAATATTTAAGTAGGTCTCACTTAAATATTTTTATAGATAATCGTACAGAACCCTTTGTGCGCGAGTCCGGGTACTTGACCGGTTTTTCTTTATCGTTGCCTGTATAAATTCAAAAATAATTTCATATTGTTTATAGGCAGTGTTTCTTTGCATTCAGTTTTTTTTTCTTATATGATTATTTTATTTTCGAATGTCTCTGCACTAAACATGATATTTTAATGTAATTTTTTTTGTACGCAAGCTATATAAGTTTCGGTGCTGCCAGGATTTCAACCTGCTTTTTGCGGCCTCTAGGAGTCTCTAAGTTAGAAAATTTTAATTTCAGTTTCATCATAATTGCAGTGACTATCACTAAAAATAAAATGTAATATAAATTTCCATAGCAAAGGCGACATCTCTTGTTAAAATATTCATTGTGAAAATGGTATTTGAAAATTGTCGGCACGCTGTATAATGTATGCAATAAATAAAATAAGATAATTTTGCGCTAAGATACGATATTTTTGCGCTGTTAGAACATCAACCACTTCGGGTTATCTGGAAGACGCAGCTTTGAATCCTGGCTTAGTCGATATTTTTTGACAATTTATATAATATAAATACAAATTGTCACTATTTATATAATATATATAAAAACACTATTCCTTCGCTTATGATTTAATTATTATTAATCTAATGAATGAATCTCAAATGGTGAATACTTATTTCATGTTAAATTTTCAATAATGTTTACCAATCAATCGTTTATTATCATAATTATTTTAGTTGTTTGTAATTTACTCTGTTTAGACTGCGTCCACCAGTATAATAATGTGATAACGATAATACAATATTCATTAAGTTGATGTAAGTGATAGCCAGTATAGGCCTATAATTAATTCATTGCAACCAGTTTAATCACGGTTGGAGAGCACCTTTCATTAAAGGATTACCAACCAGAAACGGGATTACTGCCATAATTTGTAGCCGACGCAAGTTTATTAGCTCGTACAATACAAGATAGTCAGAAAAAAAACGTTATGGTACAATTTGTAATAAGGCGCTTGTCATTCGTTTTGTTAAAGTGACATTTCTATAAGTTACGACCGTTGCAAAGTACTCGAATTTCGCTTTTAGCGATTCATTCGCTTTCAGCCCAATAATAATAAATCTGTTGTTAAATAATTAATTAACAATTTTGCCGTCGTGATACCACTATGATATGAATGATAGCTAAGTTCGCGTGGAACTTGTAATATTTATTGTTTTTACTAATTCTGTTCGTACAAAAAATCTTTGTTTAGAAATTTAATCGCAATAGAACAAAAATTCACACGTTCAATTATCTATAAATAATTCGCGTATCTATGAGGTAGAATGAATAAATTAACTGTGGAAGAGCTCGAGCTTGATTACTTGTTCTTTATAAAAGTGGACCCGGTTACCTCACTCATCAGACGAAACGCAAAAGTAATACTTCCACTACACGCTGATCTGTTGAAAGTCTGCACTTGCCCAGGTGAGAGTGGCCGATTCTCGCAGCTGCTTATACGCTCTGCCCTAAAATCATTGAGCTTATACAATTATACAATATCTGTGGGTCACAAATCGTTGTCCCGTGTGGGGATCGAACCCACGACCCCCGACGCCATACCTTGGCAACTGCGCCCCGGAGTCATTTATTGTATAATTATAATTGTATCACATTGCAATGTCTCTGTCTATGCTAACCCGATTATGGCTATCTGACTTATTCAATGTTATAAATTTATCGGTATTGTTCGTACAATCCTTCTATTTTATGAGATTATTATTAAAACTGATGAATTCGCAGATGCTATCTGGATTATGTTTTGTTGAAAAAAAAAAATTAAATAACTTTGAAAGAAAGTTTAAGGATTTAATTACCTAATTTTTATAATAAGTATAATAAGTAAGCTTTTTGTTGCGAATTGAGCGATCAAGATGTGCATTATTTCCTTATTTTTGTGTGAGATAACTGAAGATTTACAAGCTTAGCGGTTAGCTTAGTGGCTGCCCTAGTTTAGTAACAGATGCATCATATCCAACTATTAGTAAACTGCACCGCAGTTACAGGATAGAAAATAAAAGAGGAACGATTTCTGTCCGTCCCCATTAAAAGACAAAGAGCTACTTTATTCTTTGAATTATGACGTTATTACGTATGTGCCTTTTTTAAAATCATTTTTTAAGTTTTTTTCAACGTCAGAAACGAGTTTCAGCTTCGATGGTGCAGAGCAATGCAGCATGATATTGGTTGCGTTCTGTATTTTTAGTTCCCATTCGTCACAGTAATAAATTGGAGCGAAAATGACTTCCAGTATAACACAGTGCCTGGTTATACTAAGCCCGCGTTATTAAAGTCCTCCAGGGAATATTTCGTACGTTCACACTGTTGGCTTTTAGAGAAATTTAGCTTCAGCCAAAATTTTATATTGCGTAAATTTTAAATGACTTTTAGAGTTTTAATGGTGTTGGAAAATTTAATTTCTTAGTGTTGTTTTTATGTTGCACCGAAATATAAAGGTATGAAGGATACGACTATACCAGATTATGAACTATGGGCGGTATAGTTAGCTAAATTAATAATGTAGAAGACCTTCTTCATATTCCTTTATTTATTCAAATAGCAATAACCACACATTGTCTAATTGATTATCGATGGATCGTAATATTAAATAAAAATTATATTGTTTCTTGATAACAACTGGTATTTATTCTCAAAATAGTGATATTGTTATATTATGGAGTGGTTTTGGTTTTTTTTATTAGTGACTGTAAAATGATTACTTTTCCAATTTAATATGGTGCTTGATCCCACAATCGATATATTTATTTTTTTAGATTTATAAATATATGTAGTATGTCTGTATATAATAATATGCACAGATAATATAGAAGAAATTTTGAAGTTTTATTCATCAGGTAATTAGCACACACCCTTTTTTATTTATTTTGAATATGCGAATATACAAACAGATTCAGTAAATAGGCTGAGTTCTGGCGATAGCGTAATGGCCCCATCATATTTTTACGCGCACTGAATTCGTAAAAAGTTCAACCGCATAAATGAAAAGATTTGTTAAATTGTCAAAAAACGTGGCAACCATGAATGATTTACTTAGGACAGAAGCACTATCAGCATGTTATGTGGGCACAAAATAAGTTTATTTATTTCCATACAGCTATCCTGACAGTCTAACCCAATGGCAGAGGGTAGCAGAACTTTTAAAGTAAATGTAAAATTATAAAAGAAAATACAATGCACTTGTAATTAAAAAAACAATACAGGTATGATTACAGTACATTATTAAATACTCTTTACTTATTTTAACGTAACAACTTAAGAAAATGACACTAGAGTGAAAGGAGCTTTATCCAGGCCCGATTAAAGATAAGTCTTATGTCTTATGAAAACTCCGACACTCGCTGAATACCAGCTAGATGGTATTCAGCGAGTGTCACCTGCGACATAAATATATATGTATGCTACTAAACAATCAAACAAAACAGAAAAAGGTATGTAAAATATGACCTAAATTTATTAAATGCAAAAGTATTTTAGGCATAATGTTTGTGTATATACTGTATATCAAAGACCTAGTAATTATAACGTCAAAGCAAGCACCTAACAAATTGGGTAATTAGGAGGCTTGAAGATCACCGGGTTGTTAATGTAGTACGTATTATTCCATTCTGTTTTAAAATACATGTAACCCAAAAATATTCATCTAAAAATATATTTAAAAATATTAGTGTAACAAAAGTATTTCTTTGATAGGAAATCTTACAATTTGTCGCTGGTTATAAAATTTTCTTTTTAATTATTCTAATGCTTTCTTATATTTTAAAAGAGGAGAGATATTTATAATACTTTCGTAGTCTTTAAAAAGGGTAATGCGAGCTTCGCCTTCTTTTGAGGAAGCCCTAACAATGTAAGCTGTGACAGTGTTTGTTTAACAAAGTTGACAGTACAGACTGGACAGATTTAAAAAGTTTTATTCATTTATATTTATTATTTCAAAGGTAGAGGAACTGTTTTTTTCCATCATTTTTAATACTTATACTCTTCAGCAGGGAAAGTGTTTAATTAAAGGGTTTTAATCACAATATCCTAATACTGCTCGGAGCTGAAATGGAAATAAAAAGTCAATAACAGGTATACTTCTCCCTCTTTTTATAAAAGATTTGTTGTTTATCAAATGACCGGACAATTTATCTCCAACCTGACTTGATTGTTGTCAAAGGTTATCTTTTTAAAGGCACTAGCGTCGAAGGGCATTGACTTCATCTGGTATGAACTTATCTCACTGTGTTTGGAATTTTTCAAACTTAGTTTTTGTTTCACTCATTGTTTTCCGTCTTTTACTAGTTTTAGAATTTTCCTGTTATCGTAAGAATCATCGCATTCAATATCTTTTTTTTTCTGCTGCTTTTGCTTCTGAGATTAGCAACCATCACCTTTTACACATATAAAATGTAGAAAAAATAATTCAAGGTTAGGTAATCTTCTTAGGTAATATGTAATTTAAAATCATTAATATTGTTATAAGAAATGGTACAAGCGCTGTTTTATTTTCAAAAATGTATTATATTATTTGAGGACACATGTTTACACAGTTTTCTACACCCAAACTAAGCAACGCTTATCCTATGGGAACTAGATGGCGATTTTTACATCACATCAGGTGAACCACCAGTTTGCCACCTTTTCACATGAAAAAAGGGTAAGAAGACATTTGGGTGAAATAGTAGATCAGCTATTTCACCCAAATGTCTTCTTTCCGATTAATTTGTTAAATAATACTTAAAAGAGGATTTCGAACTAATTTTTACTAAAAAAGATGATTAAATTAACGTATGTAATGTGATATAAAAGATAGTTTTTAACACTGTATTAAATGGGAACAAATCACTGAAAAAAACGTTCTTTAAAGCGAGATCTGTGAAACTCCAATTATTTTTATATTACTCTGCAATATCAAACTCGAGTTTATCAAAAATGTATGTAATTCTTTCATTATATTTTGCACTAACGAGTTGTCCTTATATCCAGACGTTCCTTCAATTAAATACACGTCAAGCTCTGGTATGATGATATTCATCGTGAAGGAATCCGGTTGTAGATGAATGTTTTTAACTGTCACTTTGAAAATAATTACCGAGGGCTGGACGGCTCAAGCGTGTTCAGGGTTTCGTTTTATCCTCTTTTCAATTTAATGTAGAACTCATAAAGTAGGGGCAAAGGATTTTCGATTCCGCATCTAGATTGCGTAGAATAAGTAAATCTTTTATGAGACAATGTATACGCTTTTACAACATAATGTATACGCTTTTACAGAAAACGTTTGAAATGAATCAGTTGCTAAATTAAAAAAAAACTTGTAAAAGGACGTTTGTGTGTTAAAGGCTAATTATAGTATTAATGATTATTTGAATGCTCTGGAAATGAATTTATCGGTCCATGCTCTTTCAAGTGGAATTAAATATATTGTACACACGTTTGTGACTTTTTTGTCAAATTACGTTTTTTTGTTATTAATTGTTTTTTTTTTATGTGAGAAAGTGCAAACGAGCTGGCGGTTCACCTGATGTTAAGTGATAACCACCGCCCAT
This sequence comes from Iphiclides podalirius, assembly GCA_933534255.1. Classification (NCBI taxonomy): domain Eukaryota; kingdom Metazoa; phylum Arthropoda; class Insecta; order Lepidoptera; family Papilionidae; genus Iphiclides; species Iphiclides podalirius. The sequence continues at coordinate 4,061,198 of OW152831.1, read as the reverse complement.
GGACATTTACAACACCCGTAGGGTTGCAAATGCATTGCCACGTTTAAATAAAGTGGGCCCCGGCCACCTTACTAATCAGACGAAACGCAGAAGTGTGAAACTTCTACTTTACACCGGTCTTCTGTGAGGTCGTGGTACTCACCCGGACTAGCCTGCCCATTCGTGCAACAGCGAGCACTGTTGCGTGGTCCTACCGTAAACGGTGGTAGGGCCACGTACTACCGGTTCGGAAATGTTAAAAAGTTTTCCAAACTGGTAGTGTTTTTCAAAATCAATAAGTATAATGCCTCTATTTTTGATTAATGATGAATCTTGATTGATGAAACTTCAAACAAAATTGAATGAAGATATTTGTATTTGAATAGGAAAAGTTAAATGTTAATATATGTAGGTCCTAGAGTCCTATTAAATTATGAAACAATCAAATCATATGATAATTAAGAATTCATGTAGAAAAATAGCTATTAGAATGTAATTTTGTATGGAACATTTTAATCACTTTCATTTTAATTTTATAATTATAATATTAATTATATCCTTGTTAACCGACTTGTAACGTAGTTTTAAAGCTAGCCAAGTGGATCGATGTGTGAATATAAGTGATTATCTTTTTTTTTGTTGGTATTTTAAAACTCAGTTGTTTAACTAAGCAGCTTCTTTCGTGTCATCCATTTTGGAACTGTTATAAGAAAGAACAGAGAAAATAAAAATAAATCATTTTTACGGGACATGAGTATCATATCGTATGATATTCATATCCCATTTTTTCATGGAGTCTGGTGTTTTTCTCGCATATAAAGTCCCTTTTGAAAATTTTAATCTAATATTTATTTAAGCTATTTAGCTATTTAAGGTTGAATAGAAGAAAAAAACTTTGCACATGATCTTTCACGTTCATAATATTAGCGCTACAAGATGCGAATCTGTGGGTTGGGTTGGGGGGTTTACATCTATAAATTGGCGATTCAATGGCAATTGGCCATTTGGCAAATATAAATTGGACGAGAAGAACACAGACTTGCTCTTGCGAGCCATTCGAAGGGCAATTTAAAAAGATAATTTGAAAACATTTGAAGATGATACATTTATTGCCCTATAAAATGTCTGCGGGATTCATAAAGTATATTTTATTATATGGCATCTAGCGCTGTTCATATCTTTTTATAGCAAAATAATAAGAATTTCTGGTTAGACAGTTTCGTTTGTTTCAATAGTTTAATAGTGTAAATTTTTAATTTCTACTAATTGATTTATATATGGCGTGTCTCTAAATCATAGCGAAAGTGTAAAAATGTACCGGCCACAGGTAGATCAAGAAAATAATAAAATGGTAATGCCCGGTTTCTGAAACACTGACCATCGTAGAAATTACATCGTATAATCACTAAGTTTAATTATCCTTTTGGCAACTCAAAAGGCATTTGACAACTGATTAGTTAATTTCTACGATGACCAGTGTTTTAGAAATCGGGTGTAAACTTCGTAATGTGACATTTGTACAGATTTTTGTATCGCAGAATTTATTTATACTTATTGTAGTAATAAACGATAGATTTATTCATTTTCACCAACAGTGTTAACGACATATTGTATGGGTTGATAAAAGTGGTCTATTAGAAATGTATACCAACTTTCCAAGTCCTTTGTATTAGAAAAGACATAATTTTCGCGTGAAACACGTAATTAATTATACTATGGTTAAGACCCTCTTTGCTCCGTCACTCAATAGGCTTGACAATCTATAGGCACCGCGTGATAATTTCATTAGGAAGCCGTTTAATCAACTTTCAATCGACTTCACTCTATAACCTTATTGTTACGTAAAGATAAATTGTAATGTTTCAATTCTTACAATCGGGTATAGTCTGAAACTATGGTCTTCGTGGACTTTGAAAATATTTTTTCATTTGCAAAGTTATCAAAGAAGCAGACGATTTTAAGTGGTCGCCGCACCCTATAGATACAATACCTGAGGGCTTGTAAACATTACATTTGTGTCACCACAAGTGCACAAGGAACTAGTAAATCAATGCCATCGAAATTTTACTAAGCTTGAACATTTTTTTTTCAAAAGTCTCGTTCAATAGGCAAATGATTGAATTTCGTACAAATAGTGAACATAGAGCCAATTTTGCTTTTCTTAACACAGATCTACCAGATCCATTAACACTCATGGGAAATCTAGCTACCGTTCTGTATACACACATATTTTACCTTGCGTCGAATCCTTTGTCTCTATAATAAATACACCGACTAGTAAAATATTTGTACGGGGTGACTTTGTGTTCACCTAATTAAATTTACTTTTGCAGCGGGAATTCTAATAGTGGATAATGGAATGGATAAATATTAAATTGATTTCATAATACATCATTTGTAAATTATAATGGATTTACCCGAAATGATGTGTAATATAGGTAAAAATAGAATATTTCAACTAGGATGTTGAAAAGGAATTCTTTTCAGAGTTATTTTTTAAAGTATTAGATTTACGCATGTAATATTTGTGTAATATGTAATATTTCTTTTTTAGCTTTGAACGAAATCAATACTATTTTTTTTAGATTTCTTGCTTATGTTCAATAAAACTTAAAGATTGTTCGAATTAAATAATAGCCTAACTGGTTCGAACATTTTTTTGTAATACTTATAAGTTTTAGTTAAACCGTACTCTTAGATACAACATGTAAATATTCATATAAAAATACATATGCACAAGTAAGTATATACAATTATTTAATTAAAAGGATTTTTTAATTTAAAGTATCACATTAAATAAAATTTAGTTATTTCAGTGTTTTATTTGTTAATCATAAGTGTTTCGAAACACAAATATTTTTTTTATACATTAATTAAGAACTCTAAATCCTTTTGGATCTCATAATGGACTGCTTATTAGCATTAAGTTTGCCTTTTGTTTGGAATTAAATAAAATATAAAATTTTAAATAAATAATTTAAACTTAAATACAACATAAATATATCAATGTTAATAATGATTGTTAGATATTTTAAACAGTTCGTAATTGTGCTCTTATAATAATAATAAGCCTGTAAAGAAATGTTGTGCTTATCACTACTCATAAAACATTACTACATATTTATGTAACGTAAACAGGTATGATATTTACTACGTAAAGTGTGTGTCTCGGAAGTGTCAATGCTTATTATGTATTTAGATGTTACCCCTGAGTAAAGAAATAAATAAATTACTACCATTGATAATGTTGTGTTATAAGTTATACCTAATAGTGAATATTAATAAAATCCCAGCACGGTAAAGAAATTTTAAGAAATATTGAATTATGAACTCCCCGAAAATTATAGCAAACTACTAAGAAGAAACGTTGCAATTATTCCAATTGATTTTATAAATTCTTCAGGAGCGAGAATTGTTGCGGGAAATACATTAACGTGTAAATTTCTCGGGAAAATTTACGTTAATATAATTCCGAGATAGGAATTTAATTTCTCGAATTCTCTACACGCCAACAGGTAAGTCACGACATTCTGGAATGTGAGTCAGGGAGATTTAAGTCAGTTTGCAGTTATTTTGTAAAAAATTGTAAATCGTTTCAGTATTGCTAAGTTCTAGTATGCTGCTAGTCTCTAGTATTGCTGGTTCTTGTTTGGACAGATATAGTTTAGTGAACCGGTGGTATTTTCTTGACGTTCAATAAGAGGTTAAAATACGTCTTTATTCAAAAGAGACTGCTAACTTTACACTTTTCTTCAGCATGCCCAAAATATTGTAAATAATAATAACAACGGTTTTGAAGTTTTGACGTCTTTTGAAAGAAGCCTGATAATTTATGAATTTCAAGCTTTTTTAAATAGAAAATAAGAAAAGTTGATGTTCGTTTACTTGTTTTCTTATGACGTTGATTTTAGGTACTTTGCCTTTAAAGCAATTTATGGGCAAGACTTTTCTTTAGTTGGAGGAATAAACAAAAATGACACACCTAATACTTATGTAAAACGTTATGTTAAATTCGTATAAGATATGTGTTATCATTAAATTTAAAAGAAAAAAATGTCAAAATATGTTAGGAAGTTTAATGGAAATATAAAACAGCGTTTGAATAAAAAATTCCAGCGTAGTCGTATGTTTTATTACACATTTTAAGTTTATTTAAAAACGTTTGTTTATCAGTAGACGGATGAGAGGGAGGACGAAGGAGGCAAACATCATTTTTTTAAAAGTTGGCCTGATAAATTCGATTGAGCGAATATTTATAACTAAACAATCTCGAGCAGTAAAATAATATTGTATGGTATTTATCAACATAAACATAAAATAACATGGAGTTTACAAAAGTCTGTATCTGAACCCGATTATAGTTAAAAACAACGTAGGATACAATACCTATATTAAAATTTTAACCATATCGCAATTTAAATTAATAATGAGATAAAATCTAAATCTATTGCTGTTAAAAAATCTTTCCAAATTGTTTTCTTTGAATTCATTAAATGCACAACGGTACTTAGTACGTCTATGGTCTATTTACAGAAAGAACACTTGGAACTTTACTTATTTCTTAAAATCATTAAGAAACACTGGTGAGTGCGTAGCGCAGCTGCCAAGGTATTGGTTTCGAGACCCGGGGTCGTGGGTTCGACTCCCACACGAGAAAACTATGGGTGTGACGCACAGGTAGGATCTTGGTGTCCACGTGAAACTTATGTATGTAAAATTTTATTACAACACAGGATAAAATTATCCTACATTAAGGGGCAATATATAAGATAAAGGAAAAGAAAAACATTTTCCATTTCCCCAAAACATAACATTTTATAAATAAAAATGAGTAATGGATATACTACTGAATAGTTGACAGAATTAATGTTTGACTTGAAGTACAAAGTTTAAATTCATTTACTCAAATTAAACAATCTTACTGCGCTGCCAACAAAGCCAGTTGCATTTCCTCAGTGAATGGTTAACTTTTAAGTGAGAAAGTAACTAGCTCTCTTGTCACAACGCACTCGCACAACAACAAGGCAAAGCACAAACAACTAAGGCAAGCAAAACAACAAATTTAATGTAATGTTACTTAATTTCAGATAAACATTCCTTTTAACATAATATTCAACGGATTTAATCATAATTAGCGTTTTTACTTTTTACTGGTTTTGATAATGAAGAAAGTACTATGCATATTGGTGTAAAGGCTTTCTCTTTTTTAAAACAATAAAATTTTAGGGACGCTTAGGGAAATGAGGTAAAATATTTTTTTAAAATATTAATACATAAATTTATAAGCTGTACAATAGATGATGACTGTTGTACTGTTGGGATAGTGCTTGTGGTCAGCCTTAAAGATTAGCTCTAAACACCTACTCACCTGTCTTGCCTTGCCTGCCTGATTGCCTTGCCTTACCTTAGTTCACGGGTGGTCAAGGTGAGAGTCCTGATTACTAATTGAGAATGACTCAGGGAGGAAGGCAACACTTAGTGATCTCGAATCGCCCCACCTAAAGTAGGAATATAAGCAGTAAAATAATAAAGTGACTTTATACTCTTTCTTTGAAGTAAGGTTAACTGTCAGATTATGTCACTGATGTCCCGCAGGGCGGTATCTTTCCTTTCCTATTTCATCCCCTTTTTTATAAATTTACGGTGTGCGTATAATTTTTCTACCGATGACTTATAACTTTAAACTCAGAAAAACACTCAGAGCCCCGCAAACCAAAGAGTACAAATAGAAAGGCCCAAAATTTCACTGCCATTAAGGAGATCACAAGTATCATACATACATATAAAAATATTTTTCTATAATAAAAATATAATAAAATATCTATGTATTTGTAAAGTCATTAAGCATTTATTTACTTAACAATAAATAAATTAATTAAATAAACTTGTATCAACGGGGAATACATATTGCGATCGGCATTTAAAAAGACATCTATGAAACAGATAACAGGACGATGTAGCCGAACACTTATATTAAGCGGAGAGCAAAATGAAGTTTTTTTTAGTGTTAAAGGTATGTACAATCAGAAATAACCATAAAAGTTCCACCGTCGCTTTTATTAAATATTTTTATGTAAATAAAATGATCAAGTCTTTCGGCTAAGCGATCATTACTTAGAATTTATGTTTACTAAGTTTAATTATATATGTATACTAAAGCTTATAAAGAAACCACGAAGAGCCTTATTGGTTTAAATAAAAGTAAGTAAATACTAAATACGGACTTTACAATAATAATCAAACGAAATCAAAAACTTACTTCTAGTTATGAAAAATAAATATAAATCTGATCTCACGAAATTCGACCACAAATAGCTGATATATAGAGCCAAAACAGAAATGTCAACATGTTTTATTTACTTTAAAGTTTATTAAATCAGACCTTAGCATTCCCATGTGCATAGTCACCAATGAAGTTTTCAAAAAGCAAAAACAACGTTTAGTTGATTCTCTAGCGTCATTCGAAACAAAACTCTCCCACAGGCCAAAAACCTTACCAAAATATTGTGGTACAAACAAAAGAAAAATTCAGGTTAACATTTCCATAGAAAATTTCGCTATTATAAGTGGAACGTGTTCATTTTATTGGCTATTCACAGAGATGGCATATAATATAAACTGTAACATGTTTGGATCGTTGCGAATAAGTTCCAATTGTGCACCGCAGTGCGCCTGGCAGCCTCAGTGGATTGTGTTCTCAAAGTGAACTAGCAAACTTGGAGTATGTTTTCGATCGTTTCGTGAATACACGTCCTTTCAAAAGCCAGTGGCATTACCTTTTATCTCTTTATTCGAATTGTGTTTGTGAGATGTAAAATTTTTGGCAAACCATTAATTTTTCGGTCACGCCATAAAACTTTATTTGCACTAGAGCAGATGCGAATCTTTTTATAAATAAATGGAAGCGCTCGCTTTTAGTACCCGCCGGAGTTATAGATAATTACGATTCTAGAGTTTTAAGGCCTAAACAGTTACTGAGGTTATATTCGTTGGACTTAATATTTTAATTTTATAAATCTTGTACTTTGGCTTACTGAGGAAGTAAAGGTTAAGTTATAACCAATGTTTAAGAGCGAGAACCTTACTAATTTAACGAGCAATTATACCAAAGCACTTTCAATTTTACCTATTTTTTGTTTTGTTTATTAGAGAACTACATTTTTAGATATTTTAAAATTTACAGAACATGTTAATTTCCTATCAAAACCTTAAGCGTGTCTATTTATAATTTCAAAGGAGAGTGTTGAAAACTTATGAAATGAAGAAAAATATCAGAACAGTCGTTACAGTTGAAGCACAAATAATAAATTATTAAAAATAAAACAAAGAACACAATGGTCCTGCTATTATGTTCTTGTTTTCTTTACATTCTCAATTCCTCCGTAAAACTTTGTGATAACGCTCTTTGGAAAACTTAGGTATGGTTTGTTGCTGTGGTGGGTAAATGTTCTAGGAAATAGTTTTAGTTCGTGTGGTGGTTGTGGGTTATCGTTGAAATATAAGTATTTTTTTAAATCGTGTATTCATTGTTGTATCAGACACGTTAATAGAAGAAAGTGTAAAATTTTGTGATTTTAAATTTATTACCACGACCTCACAGAAGACCAGCGTAAAGTGGAAGTATGACAAATACTTTCGCGTTTCGTCTGGTGAGTGAGGTAGCCGGAGCCCAATTATCAAAAGGTTGTCAACGCATCTGTTACCCTCGTGGCAGATGTCCATGCGCGGCGGTATTCACTTAACATCAGGTGAACCGTCTGCTCGTTTGACAACTTATCGCATAAAATAAAAAATAAAAAAAAGAGGTCCACTGATACCTACAACGCCATTAGTCTGCATCTGAGTCATGTTGTTAGTAGTATTGATTGATTGATTTATGGAATTATGAAGTTAATGGTATTGATTAAGTTATTTATGACTTTCTGATGTCAACGATTTTTGAGGACAGAGGTGAAAATGATCGAGAACAGAGGTGAAAACGATTGAATCCTAAAACTGTGAACTTTTCACAGTTTTAGGATTTAATCGATCATTTAATGTTATAATCTACACTGTCTATATGTTAGTTACGTGATAGTCAGTGTATCAATTACAGCAGGCTGGGTAAGCCTTTCTTTAATCTTATTACAGAAGCGTTACATTGTAACTAGGGAAACCGATATGCGTACTCTATTGTATGTATCTTTTTAATGCACTTATATAAATATAATAAATAAATAAATTATTAGTACCAGGCAACACACCTAAGAGGCCCAGAATACCTGGAGAGTGGCTGGTGGTCCTGAGAATCAAGTGAATTGGTTGTGCAGTTTTTCCTGTTCAGTAAATATTCCGCAAATTCGATTTTTGGTTTCTTATCACAGGATTTTATCATTCAAATTTTCGATATTCCAATTTATGTCTTGTAATAAAAAGTAACTAATTCTGTCATATTTTGTATCACGCTATTAACACCATCATTGCAAAGCTCAGTTACATAGTTGCGTTCCAGCTTGCGCTACGCTTTATTTGATTATTGCAAAAGTAATAATTAAATGGTTCAAATTAAAAAGGGGACTGTGGTTCATGAATTTAAACATATTACAGTCTGTTTATTTCCATAAAGATATCGGTCCTTATTTAAATTGTGAAAATTCCAATCTTATAAGCCAATCAAATTTCTTTTCATGAAAATATTTAGTTATGTGATAATATTATCTTCACTTAAAATTTCAACTTTATTACACCAGGCAGCATCGTAGTCATGCAGATTTAGCTTTACTTTACCGCTTGGGTGCTCTTTCGTTAGTACAAAGTTTCGAATCTCGTTTGTAATAAAGTAGAATTATGCTAATAAATTATTTTTACTTACCTGCTATATCTTTTTCATGTAGTAAGTATGTCCTTCTTATTATATTTATCTATATGCTACAAATGAGTCAATTGGAAATGCACTAATTTTGAAAAATGTGTACGTCCCAAAATATGTCTAATATAAACTGTATAATTTTTATGGTTCCGTACCGTTCAAAGGGTAAAATCTGGCCCTATTACTAAGACTCCGCTGTCTGTCTGTCTATCCGTCTGTCACCAGACTGTGTCTCATGAACTGTGATAGACAGTTGTATTTTCACAGATGATGTATTTCTGTTGCCGCTATAACAACAAATATTAAAAAACAGAATAAATAAATATTTAAGTGGGCTCCCATACGACAGACATGATTGTTTTTTGCCGTTTTTATTAGATTTAGATTATACGAAACCCTTCGTACGCGAGTCCAACTCGCACTTGGACGGTTTTTTTTCTATTGTCGGCACTATCCTGTGGTCAACGTTGAAGGGAAACATATTGCGGAAACCTGCATATTCTCGATATACTAGCGAATACCTCGAAAATTTGTGTCAGGTCGTCAGTCTGCCAATCCGCAGTGGGGTTGCGTAGTGAACATTGTATCGCTTTATTTTACTTTTTTTATCACTTTATACTTTATTTTACATTATCGATAACTTGGTGATATAAACTGCTGTTTTACTTCTTGAATATTTCTGAAGAAACATCGCAATCGAAAGCTAGTATATGTTAGCCAGTGCGGCAGGTTCTCGTTGCTAGAGTAGATATAGAGGCGTTGCTAGAGTTTCTTCCGTCACTTCTTCTCCCAGTCCTAACGCTTTACGAAGTGGTAGTAACGATAGATCTAGAACTTCTCCCCGGCCCTCTCGGGCACCCTCGAATCGGAATGCTAAACGCGTATTGAGTGACAGCCCAAGCCGAGGCCCAACCCTTGAGCCTAGTCACTATATGGAGCGTCCGCCAAAGCACCCTAAGAGCTTGGCGGCTTCCCAAACCGGTAATAATAATAGCGTGACGGCCCGAGCCGAGGTTCCCTCGGGAACTCTCGAGCTTAGTCACCATAACGCGTAATAATAATACGCTGAGGTTCAGGCTAGGCGCCCCGAGCGCCCGGCCACCTCAAGTCCAGCGAAACTGTAAAAGCCCCTAAAGCCAACAGTGGCTCATCAAGCAACAAAAAAATACCCGAGCATTTAACAAAATGATAAAATTATGGTTCGTTATTGGCATTCCAATAGTCTCCTCAATCAAATAAAATCGGAATCTGATCAATAGTTACTTGGCTAGCTAATTTTTGCAGCCCCTCCCTTAACATAGTTATATTATTTAAGTCGACATTTTGACTACGTAAGTTGGAAGATGTATTATTAATATCATCAAATGCATTTTATGCCATCCATGGCGTGTGTTATGATATTATTTTTATAGCTCTTTGTTCCTTTGCTTGCTTTAATACATATTAAAACTGCTTAAATATTAAATGACGATAAATCAATGTAAAGGGTTCTTTACATTTTTACTTTGTTGGAATTAATATTAATTATTTCCTTTAACGTTTTCGTGTTTTAAATGAAGTAAAGTCCGATGGAACGATTATTACCCTGCAGCATCAAAGCAAGGAAAAGAAAGTTATTTGTCATCATTAATTGGGCCGCTTTGTTTTGTTTCATCGGGAAGTATTTTACATTTCATTACATCTGAAAAATATTTAATTTTTCAGATTTTTCGTATTACTCTGCGTTGGCGTTTGACGTTTATATAAGCAGACTGTTCATCTTTTGACAAATAATCATTCACCATCTGGACATTTTTAACCAACATTCGAAAGTGCAATAGCCTCTTTCAAATGATTTCGTTTAGCGTGAACTTTTAAAATAGAGGAACAAGTATACAAGTTATCATCATCCTCCTGCCCCTATCCCACCTAGGTGGGATTGGCACAACTATACTTTTACAACCAGCCGCCTGCCTGACGTCAAGCCTCCTTGGGAAACAAACACCCAGATCAAATTTCAACTCTGTAACTATCATGGTTCATGAGATACAGCCTGTTGACAGTGGGACAAACAGACAGCGGAGTCTTAGTAATAGGGTTTTACCCTTTTACTAACACCGTTTTACCCTTTGGGTACGAGACCCTAGAAGGCCCTAGAGATATGCTGTTGCACGGTAGACACGGCCAACTTAAAAGGGTCTCTGAGTTACACCGATTGTATGATCCACTAAAATATCTCTTAATAGTCGTAATAGGAGAAGTCGGTTTATATTTGACTATTCCTCAGCAAGGTACTGTGTGTAACAAAACTGCATTTTATGCATTTAGGTTTATGGTAAGAGCTACCTGTTTTAATCCATTACATTATTACTGGGACTTATGAGGGACTATTACTATGACTCCGCTGTCCGTCTGTATGTCCGTATGTCTGTCCATATGTCACCAGGCTGTATCTCATGAACCGTGATAATTAGACAGTTGAAATTTTCACAAACGATGTATTTCGTTGTCATTTGTTGCCGCTATAACAACAAATACTAAAAAACAAAAATTATAAATAAGAGGGGCTCCCATAAAACAGACATGATTTTTTTTTGCCGGTTTTATAGATAATGTTCACAGTAGTAGTGTTTTTGTCAATATTTAAGTGCAATACTTCTATATTGAATAAAGATATTAAAACATGATTTTTTTAATGTGATAGAGTGGCAAACGAGCTGGCGGTTCACCTGATGTTAAGTAATAACCGCCGCCCACGGACATTTGCAACACCTGTAGGGTTGCAAATGAGTTGCACTCTTCAAATAAAGTGGGCCCCGGCTACCTCTCTCACCAGACGAAACGTAAAAGTATTTTACCCTGGTTTTCTGTGAGGGCGGTACGGAACCCTTCGTGTGCGAGTCCGACTCGCACTTGGCCGGTTTTTATTCAATACATTGTCGATATGATGGCAAAAAGATATCAGAAAGATTGAATTACATATGATGTCGTAATCACCATAGATTGAGGGCTGGTGAAACATTCATCTTAGAGACGCTTTAAATCAAGACATTGGCCCATCAAATATCGGTCAACGCGTAATCTGCAACGTCATATTCATTTACAGGTTCTCCGAGTTATCTGCATTAAAAAACCAAAGATGCGATGATTTATGCCCGAAGCTATGGGAGACCAGACTTATTTGTCACTTTTACGTGTAACTCCGAATGTCCCGTAATTAAAGCGGAACCATTATCTGGTCAGCGATCTTTCGATCTTCATAACGTAATTTCAAGGGTATTTCATTAAAAGATTAAGAAATTTATAAAATTATTCACCACAGACGAAACATTTGGAAGGTTTCATGTGTGTGTATGATAATTTTTAATTTTAAATTATTTTGTTAAAAGTATTGTTACCCGTGCGAAGCCGGGGTGGGCCGCTAGTTTTATATAAAGGCCGTCAACTCATCGCCGACACTTGAATTAAATGAACTCGCGATGCGATTATTAATTTTTTTTAAATAAGCCATAAAATACGTCATTCTTCAACAACATTCCAATTCATTGCTAATAATTAAAAAAAAAACTCCCTCAAATTGCAACTCATCTTTTTTTCGATATTGATTAGTGATGGTCATCAGTTACCATACCATATTTGCAAATATGTCAAAGAAAACTTGATTGTATAAATAAGCTTCATACTTGTTACAATTATTGCACACTTAAATTAGATACAAGTCATGTATACGGCGTGTCGTTACAACCGTGACAATAAATGAACACACATATAGAGGATAGCATTTTAAAATTGTATTAAAATTTAAATACTTTAAACACCAATATTTACCGATTTATTAATTTTTCCAAAACTAACGTTTTTAGAACCACGTTACGTATAAAACGGTAACGTAAAGTTCATTTGTAAAGATCACAAAGCATATGATTGGGTTGAATGAATTTGAAAGAGATAAAACATACTGTTAGAAGGAGAGATTTGTAGTGGAACGCTGTGGCAACGAATGAAAAAGTGTCTGAATGTATGAATCAGTCAGTTGTAGTTGTATAGGATGTTACAAATTTTGTTTCTTTTTATTTAATTAGTTTGTTTGAAAAATTTATTTTTTTGATTATGGATTTTTTTAACGTTTTATATATATTTATGATTATTGGCAAGTAGCGTTAGACGTGTGTTAATTTATTGTCGCGGTTGTAACGACACGCCGTATAATGAAAGGATGCATGTTTTTGCTTAATAATCTATATTAATATTCTATGTTTTTGCTTAAATATAACCAACGATATTTAACTGAATGACCACCAAATAGTACTTTGAGAAGTCTTACGGCGCAGTTGGCGAGTTTCTAACGGACGAAAAACTTTCTTGAAATATGCGACGGAAAAAATTTGACCCTTGTCAAAAGAATGGAAGTTTAATGCATAGCATTCGAGATTTGATCGGGGAATTTTCATGAGTATTAAATCGATCCGATCTATTTAAACAAACTCATTGAGAATCTGATTACATAAGAGAAGATTGATTGCAGTTGGCAGGGGGAACTAAAAATTTTATGGTAAATGCTGGTTTTTCAAATGAACTACATTTAAAACACCAAAGTTGGCATTGGAAATTTAATGTAAGGGGATAGGTCATTTCATCACTATTTTATATTTCTTCGTTATTTATCTGAGATACTTCTATATGTACTAACAATACAAAAATAAGAACGTCCACAAAATCTGTATATTACTTTAAAATGTTTTTGTAATAATGTAAATAAATTGACTTTATTATTGATCTTATATTTAAATATAAATTTCGTAAATACTAATTAGGAAATAGCAATAATATCTAAATGCAAAGAACGAATTTCTTATGAACACTAATATTGATTTAATAAATAGATTACACAGTTTGTAAAATATTTCTATTTTGGAGATTTTGATTCTTTTGTTCTTATTTTACATGGTTATTTTACATATCAGGTTATAGTTTGGTTAAAACGTCGTTCGCGCATCGTAAAAAAATTACTCTCTTCTACATTTTTTCCACAGACTTGTCAGCACCCCTCTTTTTAGGTTTGGTTTTTAATAACTCCTATAGCCCTGTATATGTCCATTTACTGTGGTAATCATTTAACATCAGATACACAGCTTGGACTCTTGCCAACTTTTTTCATAAAAAGAAGCTATAGTTTTGTATAAACATATTTTGTTACGACAGCATATATGCACAGTTTGAGAAAACAATTAAAACTTTATTTAATTATATTATAATTACTTTAAGTTATTTTATTTTTGCATGCGGATAACATTTGCAAGTGATTTTATCCAAACGTCCTTATCAATAATAATGCTCCATTTCTCGAAATGGTCCGACGTGGTCCTTCACTGCTGACGTGGTCCTTCACTGCTGGCCGAATGAGGAAGCTCAAAGTCGCTCAGCGAGCTATGGAGCGGGCTATGCTCGGTATTACTCTGCGTGATAGAGTTCGTAACGAAGGCATCCGCAGTAGAACTAAGATAACCGACATAGCTCAGAGGATTAACAAGCTGAAGTGGCGATGCACCGGCCATATAGCTCGTAGAACCGATAACCGTTGGGGAAAGAAGGTTCTCGAGTGGCAGCCTCGTACTGGCCATCGCAGTGTAGGACGACCCCCCACTAGATGGAGTGAGGACCTGTGCAAATGTGCGGGAAGTCGATGGATGCAGGTGGCTCAGGATCGTACTTCATGGCAGTTTATGGGGGAGGCCTATGTTCAGCAGTGGACTCAAACAGGCTGAAATGATGATGAATGATTTCTCGAAAAGTACGTCTTTGTCACCTATTTCTTAGTGGGTTAGAATTGTTGCGTACGTATTGTTGTGTACCTAAGTAAAACTTGCAAGTTTTACTTAGGTACACAAATGACGCTTTCTTAGCTGTCTTAGTAAATGGCCTTGGAAACACGCGGGACATCTTTCGTTCAAATTATCGCTGTGAAACGTTTGAAATTTTTTATATACTGTTAAGGGCATAAAAATAGATGCGCCAAGCATTGCTTAAAATACCAAAACAAAATGAAGATAAAAGACGTTGTGATTTTCGTCTATGTCTTAATCAGCCGCTAAGCTTAGTAGTTAAAGCGTCCAGATAAAATTTTGGAAGACGTGGGTTCGATTCCAGCAGCGGCCTAAAACGTTATGGCCCTTTCTCTACAAATATTAATGTTTCATCTAAGTTTCATCTAAGAGCCGTGATAGCTCAGTGTCCGGGCGCTCGCCTTTAATTAAATTTACTGGAGCAACCTGAATTCGATCTCCGGTGTCAGCACCAATGAAATTGTTAATTTTAAGTGTTGAATTATCACGTGCTTATCGGTGAAGGAAAACATCGTGAGGAAACCTGCATATTTTAAATAAATAAATAATAATAAAAAATAAAAAATATCTTTATTCACATAGACGCTTGCGCGTTCTTATGAAACGTCAAAATTTTACAAAGAAATTAACACGTTCGTAAGTTACCACCGGTTCGGTAAGCAGTTTCTGTTGAGAAGAAACCGGCAAGAAACTCAACAGTTGCTCTTTCTTAAAAAAACAGTTTACAATATAATAGTACAGGTACAATAGTCTTGTTTTAGCCTACGTGAGTATCAACAGTATTAACCCCACACATTGGCGTCGTCAAGATATTCAGCAATAGTATAGTATGCTTTAGCCATAAGTTTACTTTTAACTTTTCGTTTAAATTCATCAAGTGGCAGACTTAATATCGACTGTGGGATTTTATTATACATGCGCACACTTTGCCCCATGAACGACCTGTTTACTTTTTGTATGACGAAACAATGGCGTAGTTAGTTTGTCCTTATTTCTAGTATTTAGTTTATGTCTGTCACTTTTCTTTAGATAATTATTAATATTATGTTTAACATACAAAATATTACAATAAATATATTGAGACGCAACAGTGAGTATATTAATCTCTTTAAAAAGATCGCTGAGTGTATTCCGGGCTCCGATGTTATAAATTGCTCGGACAGCTCTTTTTTGAAGAATAAATATTGAATTTATATCAGATGCACTACCCCACAATAAAATGCCGTACGACAAGATGCTGTGAAAATAACTGAAGTAAACAAGTCTGGCAGTGTCGATGTCTGATAGCTGCCTAACCTTCCTAATTGCAAAAACAGCGGACCTTAACCTATTCGCAAGAGATGATAGATGGGGACTCCATTGGAGCTTTGAATCTACTGTGATTCCCAAGAATACAGCGGACTCCACAGGATTAAGGGTTACGATATTCAATTTTAAGCTAAAACTTTGCCTTCTTACGCTGGGAAGGGCAAAAAGGGGAGATCATTTATTTGCACTAAGAATAATAATGGGCCCAAGATTGATCCTTGTCCCAGGTCCCCCTGCAGAATTTGCATTATTTATAGATACTTTTTGAATTCTATTACTAAGGAAAGAGGCAATGACATTTAGGGCGATGTCACGAATGCTATAATAGTCAAGCTTTTGAAGGAGGATTTTGTGATCCACGCAGTCGAAAGCTTTTGAAAGGTCGCAAAAAACACCTATTGCATCTTGCGACCCTTCCAGGCGTTATAAATATGTTTGACAAGTGCGATACCCGCATCTGTTGTCGATCTGCCTTTAGTGAATCCATATTGCTCATTGTGAAAAATTTTGTTCATATTAAAATGTACTAAGAGCTGATTTAAAATTAGTTAAAATATGTAGAAAAAGTGCGAAAAGATTTTCGCCGTTGTGGGAATCGAACCCACGTCTTCGGCATTCGTGGCCTGACGCTCTAGCCACTGAGCTAAACGGCTGATTGCCACACCGAGGAAAATCTTAACGCATTCTTCCACATTGTTTCTTAGCATTTGAAGCAATGCTTGGCGCCATCTATTGTTATATCCTTTCCAGCATACAAACAATTTCGAATATCGTTTTACAACGATAATTCGAACGAGAGATGTCGCCATTGCTTTTTTTTTAGAAATTTAAATTGTTTATAGTGCTAATCTTTGCACTTAAGATTGAACATTAAAATTATGTAGAAAAAGTGCGAAAAGATTGTCGCCGTTGTGGGAATCGAACCCACGTCTTCGGCATTCGCGGCCTGACGCTCTAGCCACTGAGCTAAACGGCTGATTGCCACACCGAGGAAAATCTTAACGCATTCTACCACATTGTTTTCTTAGCATTTGAAGCAATGCTTGGCGCCATCTATTGTTATATCCTTTCCAGCATACAAACAATTTCGAATATCTTTTTAAAACGATAATTCGAACGAGAGATGTCGCCATTGCTTTTTTTTTTTTAGAAATTTAAATTGTTTATAGTGCTAATCTTTGCACTTAAGATTGAACATTAAAATATGTAGAAAAAGTGCGAAAAGATTGTCGCCGTTGTGGGAATCGAACCCACGTCTTCGGCATTCGCGGCCTGACGCTCTAGCCACTGAGCTAAACGGCTGATTGCCATACCGAGGAAAATCTTAACGCATTCTTCCACATTGTTTTCTTAGCATTTGAAGCAATGCTTGGCGCCATCTATTGTTATATCCTTTCCAGCATACAAACAATTTCGAATATTGTTTTACAACGATAATTCGAACGAGAGATGTCGCCATTGCTTTTTTTTTTAGAAATTTAAATTGTTTATAGTGCTAATCTTTGCACTTAAGATTGAACATTAAAATATGTAGAAAAAGTGCGAAAAGATTGTCGCCGTTGTGGGAATCGAACCCACGTCTTCGGCATTCGCGGCCTGACGCTCTAGCCACAGAGCTAAACGGCTGATTGCCACACCGAGGAAAATCTTAACGCATTCTTCCACATTGTTTTCTTAGCATTTGAAGCAATGCTTGGCGCCATCTATTGTTATATCCTTTCCAGCATACAAACAATTTCGAATATCGTTTTACAAAGATAATTCGAACTAGAGATGTCGCCATTGCTTTTTTTTTAGAAATTTAAATTGTTTATAGTGCTAATCTTTGCACTTAAGATTTGAACATTAAAATATGTAGAAAAAGTGCGAAAAGATTGTCGCCGTTGTGGGAATCGAACCCACGTCTTCGGCATTCGCGGCATGACGCTCTAGCCACTGAGCTAAACGGCTGATTGCCACACCGAGGAAAATCTTAACGCATTCTTCCACATTGTTTTCTTAGCATTTGAAGCAATGCCGTATAAAATATCCTTTCCAGCATACAAACAATTTCGAATATCGTTTTACAACGATAATTCGAACGAGAGATGTCGCCATTGCTTTTTTTTAGAAATTTAAATTGTTTATAGTGCTAATCTTTGCACTTAAGATTGAACATTAAAATATGTAGAAAAAGTGCGAAAAGATTGTCGCCGTTGTGGGAATCGAACCCACGTCTTCGGCATTCGCGGCCTGACGCTCTAGCCACTGAGCTAAACGGCTGATTGCCACACCGAGGAAAATCTTAACGCATTCTTCCACATTGTTTTCTTAGCATTTGAAGCAATGCTTGGCGCCATCTATTGTTATATCCTTTCCAGCATACAAACAATTTCGAATATCGTTTTACAACGATAATTCGAACGAGAGATGTCGCCATTGCTTTTTTTTTTTAGAAATTTAAATTGTTTATAGTGCTAATCTTTGCACTTAAGATTGAACATTAAAATATGTAGAAAAAGTGCGAAAAGATTGTCGCCGTTGTGGGAATCGAACCCACGTCTTCGGCATTCGCGCCTGACGCCCTAACCACTGAGCTAAACGGCTGATTGCCATACCGAGGAAAATCTTAACGCATTCTTCCACATTGTTTTCTTAGCATTTGAAGCAATGCTTGGCGCCATCTATTGTTATATCCTTTCCAGCATGCAAACAATTTCGAATATCGTTTTACAACGATAATTCGAACGAGAGATGTCGCCATTGCTTTTTTTTTTTAGAAATTTAAATTGTTTATAGTGCTAATCTTTGCACTTAAGATTGAACATTAAAATATGTAGAAAAAGTGCGAAAAGATTGTCGCCGTTGTGGGAATCGAACCCACGTCTTCGGCATTCGCGGCCTGACGCTCTAGCCACTGAGCTAAACGGCTGATTGCCACACCGAGGAAAATCTTAACGCATTCTTCCACATTGTTTTCTTAGCATTTGAAGCAATGCTTGGCGCCATCTATTGTTATATCCTTTCCAGCATACAAACAATTTCGAATATCGTTTTACAAAGATAATTCGAACGAGAGATGTCGCCATTGCTTTTTTTTTTAGAAATTTAAATTGTTTATAGTGCTAATCTTTGCACTTAAGATTGAACATTAAAATATGTAGAAAAAGTGCGAAAAGATTGTCGCCGTTGTGGGAATCGAACCCACGTCTTCGGCATTCGCGGCATGACGCTCTAGCCACTGAGCTAAACGGCTGATTGCCACACCGAGGAAAATCTTAACGCATTCTTCCACATTGTTTTCTTAGCATTTGAAGCAATGCCGTTATATCCTTTCCAGCATACAAACAATTTCGAATATCGTTTTACAACGATAATTCGAACGAGAGATGTCGCCATTGCTTTTTTTTTTTAGAAATTTAAATTGTTTATAGTGCTAATCTTTGCACTTAAGATTGAACATTAAAATATGTAGAAAAAGTGCGAAAAGATTGTCGCCGTTGTGGGAATCGAACCCACGTCTTCGGCATTCGCGGCCTGACGCTCTAGCCACTGAGCTAAACGGCTGATTGCCACACCGAGGAAAATCTTAACGCATTCTTCCACATTGTTTTCTTAGCATTTGAAGCAATGCTGGCGCCATCTATTGTTATATCCTTTCCAGCATACAAACAATTTCGAATATCGTTTTACAACGATAATGCAACGAGAGATGTCGCCATTGCTTTTTTTTTTTTTAGAAATTTAAATTGTTTATAGTGCTAATCTTTGCACTTAAGATGGAACATTAAAATATGTAGAAAAAGTGCGAAAAGATTGTCGCCGTTGTGGGAATCGAACCCACGTCTTCGGCATTCGCAGCCTGACGCTCTAGC
Source organism: Iphiclides podalirius (assembly GCA_933534255.1). Lineage (NCBI taxonomy): Eukaryota > Metazoa > Arthropoda > Insecta > Lepidoptera > Papilionidae > Iphiclides > Iphiclides podalirius. The sequence continues at coordinate 4,041,387 of OW152831.1, read as the reverse complement.
CACTGAGCTAAACGGCTGATTGCCACACCGAGGAAAATCTTAACGCATTCTTCCACATTGTTTTCTTAGCATTTGAAGCAATGCTTGGCGCCATCTATTGTTATATCCTTTCCAGCATGCAAACAATTTCGAATATCGTTTTACAACGATAATTCGAACGAGAGATGTCGCCATTGCTTTTTTTTTTTTAGAAATTTAAATTGTTTATAGTGCTAATCTTTGCACTTAAGATTGAACATTAAAATATGTAGAAAAAGTGCGAAAAGATTGTCGCCGTTGTGGGAATCGAACCCACGTCTTCGGCATTCGCGGCCTGACGCTCTAGCCACTGAGCTAAACGGCTGATTGCCATACCGAGGAAAATCTTAACGCATTCTTCCACATTGTTTTCTTAGCATTTGAAGCAATGCCGTTATATCCTTTCCAGCATACAAACAATTTCGAATATTGTTTTACAACAATAATTCGAACGAGAGATGTCGCCATTGCTTTTTTTTTTAGAAATTTAAATTGTTTATAGTGCTAATCTTTGCACTTAAGATTGAACATTAAAATATGTAGAAAAAGTGCGAAAAGATTGTCGCCGTTGTGGGAATCGAACCCACGTCTTCGGCATTCGCGGCCTGACGCTCTAGCCACAGAGCTAAACGGCTGATTGCCACACCGAGGAAAATCTTAACGCATTCTTCCACATTGTTTTCTTAGCATTTGAAGCAATGCTTGGCGCCATCTATTGTTATATCCTTTCCAGCATGCAAACAATTTCGAATATCGTTTTAACAACGATAATTCGAAAAGAGAGATGTCGCCATTGCTTTTTTTTTTTTAGAAATTTAAATTGTTTATAGTGCTAATCTTTGCACTTAAGATTGAACATTAAAATATGTAGAAAAAGTGCGAAAAGATTGTCGCCGTTGTGGGAATCGAACCCACGTCTTCGGCATTCGCGGCCTGACGCTCTAGCCACTGAGCTAAACGGCTGATTGCCATACCGAGGAAAATCTTAACGCATTCTTCCACATTGTTTTCTTAGCATTTGAAGCAATGCCGTTATATCCTTTCCAGCATACAAACAATTTGGAATATTGTTTTACAACGATAATTCGAACGAGAGATGTCGCCATTGCTTTTTTTTTTTTAGAAATTTAAATTGTTTATAGTGCTAATCTTTGCACTTAAGATTGAACATTAAAATATGTAGAAAAAGTGCGAAAAGATTGTCGCCGTTGTGGGAATCGAACCCACGTCTTCGGCATTCGCGGCCTGACGCTCTAGCCACTGAGCTAAACGGCTGATTGCCATACCGAGGAAAATCTTAACGCATTCTTCCACATTGTTTTCTGAGCATTTGAAGCAATGCCGTTATATCCTTTCCAGCATACAAACAATTTCGAATATTGTTTTACAACGATAATTCGAACGAGAGATGTCGCCATTGCTTTTTTTTTTTTAGAAATTTAAATTGTTTATAGTGCTAATTTTTGCACTTAAGATTGAACATTAAAATATGTAGAAAAAGTGCGAAAAGATTGTCGCCGTTGTGGGAATCGAACCCACGTCTTCGGCATTCGCGGCCTGACGCTCTAGCCACAGAGCTAAACGGCTGATTGCCACACCGAGGAAAATCTTAACACATTCTTCCACATTGTTTTCTTAGCATTTGAAGCAATGCTTGGCGCCATCTATTGTTATATCCTTTCCAGCATACAAACAATTTCGAATATTGTTTTACAACGATAATTCGAACGAGAGATGTCGCCATTGCTTTTTTTTTTTCGAGAAATTTAAATTGTTTATAGTGCTAATCTTTGCACTTAAGATTGAACATTAAAATATGTAGAAAAAGTGCGAAAAGATTGTCGCCGTTGTGGGAATCGAACCCACGTCTTCGGCATTCGCGGCATGACGCTCTAGCCACTGAGCTAAACGGCTGATTGCCACACCGAGGAAAATCTTAACGCATTCTTCCACATTGTTTTCTTAGCATTTGAAGCAATGCCGTTTAGCTCAGTGGCTAGAGTGTCAGGCCGCGAATGCCGAAGACGTGGGTTCGATTCCCACAACGGCGACAATCTTTTCGCACTTTTTCTACATATTTTAATGTTCAATCTTAAGTGCAAAGATTAGCACTATAAACAATTTAAATTTCTAAAAAAAAAAAAGCAATGGCGACATCTCTCGTTCGAATTATCGTTGTAAAACGATATTCGAAATTGTTTTTTATGCTGGAAAGGTTATAACAATAGATGGCGCCAAGCATTGCTTCAAATGCTAAGAAAACAATGTGGAAGAATGCGTTAAGATTTTCCTCGGTGTGGCAATCAGCCGTTTAGCTCAGTGGCTAGAGCGTCAGGCCGCGAATGCCGAAGACGTGGGTTCGATTCCCACAACGGCGACAATCTTTTCGCACTTTTTCTACATATTTTAATGTTCAATCTTAAGTGCAAAGATTAGCACTATAAACAATTTAAATTTCTTAAAATTAGTTTTTCAGAAATTTTACTCAGAGAAGGCAATATGGAGATAGGTCTGTAGTTTCCAGGATCATTTTTATCCCCACTTTTGAAGACGGGGATTAACTTACTAAATTTCATAAGATCTGAAAATATTCCAGAATCTATGCAGTTGTTAAAAACATTAGCTAAATGTGGTTTAGAAATAATAACCAAAAAAATTTTTTTTGAAAATATGTCAAATCACCAATCTGCAGTGGGGTCGCGTAGTGGACTATGCCTTGACACCCTCTTTTCAGAGGAGGCGTTTGCCCAGCTGTGGGACATTTATAGGCTGTAACTTTATCTAACTGCTGAGATTAGCACTACAAAAATTTAATTAATTGCTTTATTTTCTACGAATTTGTTAATACTTAGGGAACTCTGAATTATTTCGCTTAATTTACAATAAGGAACTTTAAAAAGTATACTCGATCAATCCGAGTTTAAAGCCATTACTTGCATTGAAACGTTTATTTACGTTGTGTAATTTAAAAATCATTGTTGGATTACAGACAAAAATGTTAAAGCGCTCTTTAGAGTCTTTGGAGTGAGGAGGAGTGGAAACCATAAATCAAACCATGAATTTGTTCTACTACGGATGTCTTCATTACGAACGACATCCCGAGCAAATAGCCCTATCCGTAGCACGCTGAGCGACTTTGAGCTTCCTCATACGGCCAGCAGTGAAGGACCAAACCAATTCCGTAGGTTATCTGGAAACACATTGATTGAATTAAAATAATTACTTATTATAATATCATTACCTAGCTGTATAAGTCAATCTTAAAAAGAAATGTTTATGTCTACTTCGTTTCCCCGATTTCATGACGATTACGATTGTTTAAATATGTTAATTTTTATTTTTAATTAAAAATTAATTAAATGGCGTTGGTTTCAAACTGAATATTACCGGAAGATATTCTCGCCTCAAAATACTAATTTGCTACCGTTTGGCAAGTATAATTGGGTAAGGAAGGCACAGAGTTGTACTTATGACGCCTGTAAAGTGTAATTTATAAGATTTATTTACAGAAACTTCAGTGTAATGGCGTTGTACGAGAACGTTATTAAAAAGCTGGCGGGATTTTGTAGTTAATTTAGCTTATCAGCTACATTTTGGCGATGGGTACTTACTTACTTTCGTTTATTACTTATGTTAATACTTTAATATTTGAGTGCTACGATATATTAAATATTATTATGTTTATTAAAAAAACTACTAAAAGTTTACTTATAGGATGCATGCATAACAAAGTTTGTAATTCCAAGTTAGGGAACAGATCCTACATAGAAATCTTGAAGATGCAAGAACATTTTATAAATAAAAACTTAAGGTGACAATAAAAAGTCAGTAATTTTTGTGTGTTTGACGAACACCCAGACCACGATGTATTGTTGTTTTATTTGGCAATTTTAAAAGTATCTGTACATTAAACACATCATTTTAACTTACTACTTGTTGAAAACTCGAGTTTAGAGGACAGAACTAGCTTTCCTGAATTACTTCTTGACGGCTATATAATGGTCAGCACATTTATCTTAATTAGATGGAGATTAAGTTTCTAAGGTAGAAACGAACGAGGGTTTCCTAGAACATTCATTTTTAGAGGTCGTATAGAATTGAATTCATGAATTAATAGATATACAGATTTTATCCAATCACTTGTCAACGTATTCTTTGTAAAAACGCAAAGTTTTTGGATTTTGATAAATAAGAACAGATGCTATGTTTTTGAAGTATTTGTTTCCACCCTACTCACATATTTTTGTTATTTATTTATCTATTTTCTGATATAAAAAAGCCATTTCGTGCGAGGTTCTGACGAGACACAACGCACAAGTATAACACTTCCAGTATACAGTGGTCTTCTGTGAGGTCATGCTACATATTGCACCTACCTAAAGATCTCACCACACTATAGGTTGACTGGCAGAGAATGCCTAAAGGCATTAAGTCCGCTTATTGTGTTATTACCAACAAACAGACAGAATTGTAAAAAATTTAATTTGGTATATGTACAGACACTTCAATTTAATTTATCTGTATACAGGGTGGCTTTTCTAGTAGTATCCATTTTTTCAATTGAATTCTAGACATGATCAATATTTAAAATCACTCGTAAGTAATCAATTACATTTATTTGAACTTATCTCAAAAAGTGCCTGATTTATACGCAACTCATTTATTTTACGCGCGATCATTCATAACTAACACGCACACAAGTTCGTGTACAGTAAAATTTAGGTATTTATGAATGACTACCGCATTGTGAACACGTTCTGTTATTTAGGGAATATAATGGCATTTTTTTTTAAATAAAAGTTGGTTTTTTTTTATTTCAATTAACGATTATACTACCGCGTCTGAACCACCTGTGTAAATTTGGGCAATTCACAAAAATCTCCCTGTAGATATGTTAAGAGAAAACAATTTCTGACAGCGCATGAAGAAAGTTAACCGCTAAATAAAACTTTGGCACAATTTCAAAAAACTGAACTTCAATTTAGATATTTTCGCCATACTCTACTAAAAATGAGGAAAATGAAAAACAAAAATTCTGGTTTTTATTTTAGTGCTCAATTCACATTCAAAAGGCATTCACATCTTATAATCATGTTATAGTTTAAAAAAATATTGGCTAAAACAAACACCGGGAGGTGTATACGCGCCTTAAATGTTTTAAAATCTCTTATGCAGAACATAAAGTTAGTATGGTTGTATAGTTTAGCGGTGATTATTTTTTCATTTGAAAGCTGGTACTTCCCATATTAATTTCATTTTTATTGAAGCTTAGGCTTTGGAGATACTCAGGAAACTCCTGAAAATCAATTATAAAATGAAAACAGAGCGAGATATATGAAGTCGGTTTTGTTTCCCGTTAGTGTGGTAGTTAGTTAAAAATAATGGACTTGTTCCTAATGCGTACAGTACAAGAATAGTGAATGTCATGTGACCTCATGGTATGAAAGGTGTGTTCTCACTGAGCTACTCTAATCTTTATTATTGAAGTTATACTTCCCTAGGCGCGTACAAACGACCAACTTTACGATATCACCATGGCGACCAATGACAACTTTTTATGTTTACTTGAAAATTTACAAATTATTTATCCACCTAAAAAAAATTATTATGCTATTAAAAATATTTAAATTACATATTATCTAATAAACCTAGTCCATGCTAACTTATGATTCAGAGTTGTTTAATTAAACCGTTATGTATCAATTGCATGTTGCAATGTCTTTTCAACAAACAAAGAGTACTGGCACAGGGGATAAACTTTTTAGTTATTTTCTTTGTTAGGCTAACGAAGAACTAGAACTTCTTACGTGACACACAAATGCACACATAATGTTTTTTTTTCAATTTACCGATAGTTCAAAAGTCTTGATAGATTGTATTGTCACTGTCATGTTCATATACAGGTCGTGCAAGTCTCTAGAAGTCCTGTAGTGGTGAGTGACTCTACTACTGAATGAAAAAATTTAATTGAAAATTAAAACAGGCGTCGGTTTGGTCGAGGTATGCATATACCCAAAATTTTACTAATTATTCATCGTTCAATGTATTCCATGTTTTACCCAAAAAACTAGACTTTTACTAATTATTCATCGTTCAATGTATTCCATGTAGCGGTTTAGCGCTTTTAGAAGTCCATGTCAAAACCCGCAGTTGCAAGACCTCTATGTTAGACCGGTCATTGTCACTGCGAACTAGAAAACTTTAGGCATATTTCTGTTCAGGTTTTGGATGTTATTTCTATACGGAGAATTTTACAAATTTCAATTGTATATAATCCAGTTTTACTTAAGTTTTATCTCGTTTTTTAAGAAAACACTTCCTGCGATGCCAACTGATGGTAAGTGATGATGTAGCCGCAAGGAAAGACGGAGTATGGTAAATTGTTTGATTCCTTTGCTAATTACAATGAAGGAAAAACAACTGGTTCGACTTCGAGGAATGTGAACAACGTATGGATGGAATTATACCTGTGTCTAGTTGTCGGAAGATGGAAAGGGGAGAAAGAAAATAATTTGACTAGTTCCAATAGACACTACAACATACAACCTGTGTTTCATAGACGGATAGAAGCTGTTCCGATGTAAAATACTGTCCAACTCTGGCAAGAATAAAACTAACTTACTTTCTACAGTTTTTGCCGCATTTTCAATGTACTGTCAAAAGTGGAGATTTCTCCACTCGCGGTATTTGAAAGCATTCGGTATATTCTAAGATCACATTTGGCATTGAAGCCAACGTGAATGGGTACTTTTTAGTCTTTTTTTTAATAAATCGTGTTAAATTGACTTTTAAGTACATATCGTGGTTGTATGAAATGTCTTATAAGTTTCTCTCTATTATTACTAATACAATTCTTTTAAAAAATACTGAACATTATAATTTCTAGTATTTACGCGGTTACACATTATAAATGAAACTAATTTTTACGGATTTATCGCGTTTATTTTTATTCTAATATAATATTAACAATAAAATTAAATCTAGGCCCAAACGAACCACTGCTACAAGACAAGATACAATTAGCTCCCTCTGCATAGATCGGGCACAAAATTAATGATTCCAAAACTGACGGTAGCCCGTGTTAACTATGACAATCAGACGTCGAACGCCTCAGTCTGTCCAGTGACCATGAACGCTGTAAAGGGTTCGAAACGTCGGGAATTAAAATTAAAAATAAACGCGATAAATCCGTAAAAAATAGTTTCATCAATCAATCAATCAATCAAAAATCTTTAGTCAAATAGAAGCTTGCGCGTTCTTGTGAATCGTCAAATTTTACTTAAAAAATTATGCATATAGGTTCGTAAGGTACCACCGGTTCGGAAATTAGTTTCTGTTGAGAAGAGACCGGCAAGAAACTCAACAGTTACTCATTATTGTTTCATTTATATACTGAACATTATTGAAAAATATTACTAATATTAATATTTAGTCCTTGAAAAGCACGCACGCACACTTTCTAAATATAATATGGCTAGAATGAAGACTGTGTACCCCAAGTCTAGTATTTTTTCTTGAGAAGGATACTCACTTTAGTCTATTCGTTATATCTCAAGGCATGCGCAAATCCCCTCTTTTTTTTACCATCTCTTGGATACCATTTTTTTATTATTGCATTTGTATTATGTTGCCATTTGAGCTGTCTGTAGGCTGTGTGTTAATTTTTAAATTTTGTTATCTTTTTAATTTCTTGTAATTTCACTCTGTCTCTTCTTTTTATACCTAAAATACTACTTTCTATTGCATTTTGGAAGACTTTTAATTTACTTTATTGTAGTTCTGTTAACGCCCATGTCTCATGTACGATAGTACGTGTGTACATAAAGACATGTAAAAAAAAGGAGTTTTCCAGGAGAGCGTTACTTATATTCAAACCGCTTTAGAAATAATTTTATGTACAACAATTAAAATTTTTTTTCTAGAACATTTTATTAGCTTTAGGAACTTTATAATGGTATTTATACATATTTTCTTTTTTTTATATTTTCTTGGAAAAACTGATAGATGACTGTTTTTACGCTTATTTTATAAAAGCATGTCAAATATGTCTATGATACACACGAACCTAATTTAAATTAAAATGTTTTATGAAATTTTATTAAATCTTGTGCTTAAGAAACTTATAAAATATTATTTATGGAGTTTGAAATTTCTATCAATAACTTCGATCGTCTGCTATTCGTGTTTTACAGTGTTATTGGAGGCTAATTATGAATACTTATAAATAAAAAACACACCAGTAAATATAAACTGTGTCATAATATTAATTATTTCACAACGCGAATGACCATCGAAATTAAGAACTCCCGTGAATGACGTTAAGTTAGACAAGACCGCGTTCGCACGGATTCGCGCGCATTTTAAAACACCGTACCAAAACAATACGTCTGGATATCCGCATCTACGACATTTATTCGTTTTCACTAAGGGTTTTGATTGCAGTTTCAGCAACAACTTATTGCTTTATTTTGCTTATTGATTTAAAAATGGAGTACGAATGTTTTTAAATCGTAAGTCAATTTGCAGGCGTCATGTGCCGTCGTAGATTATTGCTGCTCACTAATGAACTTAGTAGACGGCGCCCAACGGTTTTCAAGTCCATTTAGTAACAAAGCTAAGTAGGTGTTAGTCGCTTTAGTAAGAGTAACGACATGCAAAAATCGTACCGTACTAGCGAATAACAGCTGCCAATATTGTTGAAGACAAATTAAACATTATTGATAAATAAAACATCTTTATAACCTGTATGTACAATATTATGAATGTACAACAAACAAGCTGACTCGGCAAACGTCGTTTTGCCATATAAATTATTTCTAGAGGAGTCGGAACGCGTTCAAAAATCGTTTGACAGGTTGACAGGTACAGTTTGTATGGGAAAATAAAACTTTTGCCATTCCGATTTTCCATGCAAATTTCCATAATTTCTCATCGTTTAAACCTTCCCTGGACTGCCACGAAAATATTAAAACCAAAATTAGTCAAATCGGTCCAGCCGTTCTCGAGTTTTAGCGAGACTAACGAGCAGCAATCCATTTTTATATATAGGATAAATAAAAAAAAAAAAAACATTGAGAGGTGTCAAGGGACACCCGCATGGAACGAAGTTCCTTTCGATTAATTAGTGAAGGAATTGTAATAAAATTTTTTTTTTTTTAAGTTATAATAATATTTTTTTTATTATTAACAAGTATAATGTAATATAAACTCAATCAGTAGGGTCAATTTTAGTAATAATTGGCTTGTGGTAACTGAAGTAGGAAACATATGTTTGGGATTCTATTTTATTTAAATGTCTTGCAAAAACTGCATCAATGGTAGTAATATATTTTGTTGTTGATTCTGCTGGATTATTGTTAATTCTTAAATCAAATTCTTCCTCTAGAAACTGGTATGTTTGTCTGTCAGACAGAGAAACATGCGCACCCCGCACAGCTTACAATAGCTTACTATAGCAAAAAGTGTCGTTACAACTTTTCGTGAGAATTTTTTCCGTCTAGCCCCCTTTCACAACGCGCGATAAGGAACTTCGTTCCAATATAATTTTCTTATAGTGTGGTTTCCTCGCACTATTTATGCATGTGAAATGGAGTGCTAGGAAACTAATATTAAAATGGATGTAAATTTAAAAATATTTTCAAATTACTCATAAGAATATTACCAGTTGAATTGCAAATAGCCAGTTAAACGCTGGAATGCGAAATTAATTTATAGTGTCGTCGTATGTCTTTTTTAATCTTTTTACTAAGGATGTGTTACACAAGTTCCATGGAACAGTTAGGTCAAAATTATTTTATTAATTGTCAACTGATGATTTATACAATCATAAATTGTGCTAATCCCTTTTTTAATCTAAATTGACCGGAACAAAAAACAAAAAACTTTCTACCTTACGACCACTTTGGGATAAAGTAAAATGATATGATAAATGGGATAAAGATAAATTTTTGTTTTACAACATCAATCCAATATAAAGATGTCTCCATTCGAAACAAAACTATAATGAACAAAAGAAAAATAAAATATTTAGGTTCAAACATAACATAGTCCTGTGCTCTAAGGACGCTTTAAATACATAAGTTTCACTTGGACAAACACCCAGACCCAAAAGTGTCACACAAATAGTTGTCTGGTGTGGAAATAAAATCCACGACGCCGAAGCCAATACCTTGCTAACTGCACAACCGTGTCATCATGTTCCTGTTAGCATAAAAAATATTTTATACGTTACAGTTATATTATTGAATAACCCAATTAAATGAAGTTCTATTTGATACCTATGTAAATTTCTTAACCAGGTCCCGAGTTATATGCATTAAACTTCTATTTTTTGACATGGGTCAAATGTTTTCCGTCCCATATTTCATGAAACTTTTCCGTCTGTTCGGCCAACTGTGCCGTCGGACCCTTCAAATACACTGAATTACATTTTATATTTTCTCCTTTCCTCTGTCAACATATTTGAAGCTGATTCAGTTACATAATATCCTAAATTAAAGATATTTGCAGACATAATACAGAATGCGGTATATGAGCGAATGTCCATCTAATTGTAGTTAAGTACCAGATCTGAAGATCTATCCATCACAAAAAGATGACTGTAGGATTTTTTAATTTTTGTCTTTTTTTGCTCTGTCCAAAAGTGTGATTACCCCGGATATATTTATCTCACCGTTAAAAATCAACCCATGTATTTCAAAGTATTTCACAAGCACACTTTTGGACTAACTTCATTGCTATCACAATGATTTGAACTATAATTACAACGGGTTTGAATCGTCTAGTCGTCCGAAGATCTGAAGACCCGTCAATGACAATAAGGCAAGAGTTGGCTTAATAAGTACCATCACACTCTAGCAAAGATACCTAGCTTCCTTTTTTTTTTTTTTATGCGAAAAGTTGTCAAACGAGCAGACGGTTCACCTGATGTTAAGTGAATACCGCCGCCCATGGACATCTGTTACACTCGAGGGTTACAGATGCGTTGACAACCTTTTGAAAATTGGGCTCCGGCTACCTCACTCACCAGACGAAACGCGAAAGTATTTGTCATACTTCCACTTTACGCCGGTCTTCTGTGAGGTCGTGGTACTTACCCGGACGGGCCTGCCCATTCGTGCAACAGCCGAGGCTGCTGCGTGGCCCTACCACCGTAAACTACCACTTTCGCCTTAGATTCAATGAACCGCCATACTTGAGGTTTGAGGAAATCTGTACTCCTAGCAGCAGACGGCAGTTGGTACAATCACATTTTGGAAATTTGTAACACATATTTTCAAGCCTTGTACCCTTTATTATGAATAACTTCGATTAATGATAAATTGGTGAAGAAATCTCTATGCGTTCTATAATTCTTTTTGTTTTCGTACTTTCTACGGGTAGATGGCGTTACGATTGCCAGTTGTTGCTTTCGTCTTTCCTTAGTCTATTATTTATACATGAAAAAACCCATGTGATAAGTTCGTTTGCGTTGTATATTTTTAGAATCTGGCAGTTTTATGTCCATTATTCGTTTATTGACAAAAATTGTATTTTGTTACAGGGATTTTCTCTCTCTTTGGTTTCCTTTTCACGTGGTTCGTTTTTGCTCTGTTTTTATCATAAATTAATGAATTTCATTCCATGATCTCGAATCTTGCTTAATTGTCACTTCATATTTTAGACGAAGTTATTTAGAAACTTTCCACTGAAAGATGTTTCCATCATGGTTCCTTCTATTTTAAAGCCCTATGGCATTTTCCTCAATGATGGTAATTGAACCTTTAGAAAATAAACGATTTTCCATTTTTAGGAAAGTTTAATTAATGTTACCATTAGATTAGACCTATGTAACATTATGGTTTAGTGATGAAGTAGATATCTTTATTATAAAAATAAGGAGTTTAGCTATGAGTACAACATAGCGAATATGTTGTCAGTGTTTTGCTTCCAGATTTATTACGATCACTTTGCTGAAGTCCTTGAGTTTATTTGAAATTTATGACTAATTAACTCGCTCCGGGCTAAAATAAAACAAATTAACTGAAGATATTCTCGGCACAAATTACTAATTTGCTATCATTTGGCAAATACAATTGGGTAAAGAAGGCACAGAGTTGTACTTATGATTTTTTATTGCCTATAAAGTGTAATTTAAAAGATTTATTTAGAAAATGTTCTGTGTAATGACTCCCCACGAGAATGCTACAAATAAACTGGCGGTTTGTATTGTTAATTTATTTTATCAGTCACATTTGGGCGATAGGTGGAATGTGATTTGCTTTGTTATTTCATTTTTACTATTTGAGCGTTTCATTCAAACAAAGATAATATAACTGTTAATACTACGCACATGGAACATTTTGGATTTTTAATGGAGTTAAAGCGAATATTTTTATTTCGAGTGAAATTTTCGATTAATAGCAAGTTTTTATAATAAACTAAATACCCGATTGAACTTTTGAGTAAGATGTACATTTAAAGCTTGAAAATGAATTAAAACTGTGAAATGAGATTTTGATTATTGTGACAAAAAAACAGCCACACACAAACGTGCGCCCACACCCACACATACACTCACGCACATGCTCACACACGGACACGCACATGTAATTAGTTTCTATCTATTCATCATTAATATTATTGATATTACTATTTCACGTAATTTTTTTATATTAAGTTATGTTTTGATCGTTTTTAGATTTTCTTTTAATTCTTTATTTTTTGTTATCCTAAGTTGTTATAATAATAATGTCTACTGTTCGTGCACTGGCACCAAATTGCGGAATTCAATACATTAACTTCCCCCATAGCACAGGCTGCACCTAGTGTATGGATTAGTATGAACAATTGTAACCTATATTTTAATAAACATTTTTCATTTTTCAAAGCTTATTACACTCACAGAAGATCGAGAATCATTATATACGTATAACAAAAAGTTAAAAGTTTATCTCATCATAATAATGAATAATAAAATGTACAAAATCTTTAAAAAATTAACAATAAAAATTAAATTTATTCTTAATTTTTGTATCCATTGTACAAGATAACTGTGTACATAATTTGTTATAACAGATATATAGAAAATTTTCATTGGTAGAAAATTTATGTTCGTCATTTCGTGTTTCTTTTCAGTAGGAAAACAGTGAGTTCACGTTTTTTAATAGATCGGTATTCCCGACACGAGCGGGAACGTGCTCGAAGTTTGCTAGATCACTGTGACTATACAATCTATTTAGTCTACCAGGCGCATTGCGGTGTACAATTGAAACTTGGTCATTGCAAGTTGATGTAAACAGGAAGCTATATGTATTTTTATTACGTCACTGTAACCTGCGTCGTTAAATATAAATTGTTTTTATTTCGGTATTCAATGGACGTCTTTAATACTGTACAACTCATGTCCTCTTTCGTTGGTTAAAATAAATAAGCATGAAATGGTACAACCAGGTAAAGGATAAACATACTTGAACATACTTTTCTTTTCAAATGTAGATTCGAACCCCACTGCTGGAAAAATATTGAAAATATTGAGGATAGTTGTGTATGATAACTATCCTCTACGCAAATCTGGTCGTCAAAAATTACATAGCCATATCTCAATGATTAACAACATATCTCATTAAATAACTTTAGGTTTATTGTCAGAAGATTTAACTTCAGTTTGCAATCAACGAAAAACTATTTTGTTTATTTAAGCCTAGGTTACGTTTTCTTCTTACTCTTTTAAAAGTTTGTGTGATGGATTCCGCTCTTTTGTTCACTTGGTTTTCTTTGTCCCATCCTGGACATCTCTAGGCTATATAATTTTCTCATCGAGATTTTGTATTACTCCGCTGTTTAATATGAGATTCTGCCGTGACAGATTGCTTATCTTAAGTATGAAGTGTTCTAATAGTAATAATCATTCTAAAGTAGTAATCTACACAGGTGATATATTTCCTTACATTCTCATATCACATATGAACGTCGTCCCCATACCATCCTTACATCGTATAGCTATCATAGCTTATGATGAGGAGAATTAAATAAGTTCCTAGGTAATAAAAATAAATTTATTCAAAAAACATTTTAAGTGCGTTTGGTACACATTTCTTAAGAAAAAGTTTTTCCTAACAGCGTACGTAGTAAGCTACTGTTCAATGAAATATTGGCAAAATTCCAAATAACTTAACTTTAATTTGAATGTTTTCGGCATACTCACTCAACTTAGACCGTTAGCCAGCGAAAAACGCGATACAAAAATTTTGTTATTACACACTTTTGGATTAAAAACTATTTTGTTGCTACTAGTTATTCTATGTCCAAGCAATATATATAAATGAAATTATAATATCTGTGATTTATTAAGTAATCTATCAAAAAGGATCCAATATTAAGATAAAATAAAATAATGTTTTAAAATATTGAAATATTTTTCTTATTCATTAATATTTTCATTAGAAATTAATTATTGGCGATGAATCCTGAACATTTCAAAAACCAGTGGTACCTGGCGCGTTCAAGCTAAGAATTTATAAGCGAAGCTTCTTTTCTCGGTCGTAAGATTTAAAACGGCAATGAGCTTGTCATTAGAACAAAAAATAGAAGAAACGAATAAACTAGCACACAGAAAATTAAAAAAAAATACTTCAACTGGGTCTTGAAATTCCTACTCCATGCTCAGCTGTAGTAGGACCTTAGTGTCGCAGCACCTTTTGCTCTTGCACCAATGCTCGTGGTGGTAAGTACCACGGCCTCACAGCAGATCGGCGTGGAGTGGAAGTATTATACTTTCACGTTTCGTTTGGTTACCCTATTCAGGTAACCATGGCCTGCTTTTCAAATATTTGCAGCGCATCTACATCCTCTTACGGGCTCTGAAATATTGTTGAATATTATTTTTGTTGCAGTTGACAATATGTGGCCTTTAAAAGCTCCTTTTCTAGCGTATTGTCGATTAAACAACTTAGCAAATACGTGAATAAAAGGAGTGATCAGGCGATATTTAATATGTATACAGATCAGATGTAAATGTCTTATATAATTAGTTTTCAGAGTTTGCTGATCGTGGTGAGGTGATCGAAAATTAGTCAGGATTGCTATATTTGTACCCTAGAGGCAGTGTGCCATATACAGGGTTTCTCTATTCAAATAAAATATGTAGTTGCTCTACCGTTAGGCAACGTAACAAGAGGACTTCAAGAGTGGCTTTTTAAATCAAAGTAGGTTAATTAAAAGTAATTCGGATGTTTAATCACCTTTTAACTTTGGTGAATGTTACACCGTGTTAAGGCCTCTGTGTCCAATAGTTGTCTGTGACCGCTTTTACATTAGTTTTATCACCAAAAATACCAAGTTGATCATTTAATATTATTAAAATATAATATAATTTTTTAATGTCGCAGTAATGTTGTCGATTTCATTTAATTTTATATTAAATTTTCCTTTTATATCATATAGGTAAATAGAAATTTATTCTATTTCACATCGCTTAATAAAGTCACGCTACCAAGGCAGCACCTAAGGGAAATATAACAGTTATTAAATTAAGTTCCTATTTGTGCTACATTTACTTTGACCATTGACAGAAAATTGTTTCTTAATAAAAAGATAAATATCATAAAAAGGTAAATGTAGATACATCACTTATCAAATTTATTTATTAAAATTAAAAAAAAATATTTTATTAATTATATTAAAATAATATATTTTAGGCTGAAAAGATGATGAAGATGACATTTATTAACGTACAATATTATAATAAGTTCATTCTTCTTGAAAATAGAACATCAAATGTTGGGACGGAAGAAAAATTTGATAATAACGGTCATTATATGGAACCTAAAAAACCCAAGCGATACCTATAGCTTCCTACATTTTGCTTCAACAGAGTTTGAGTACGGCATATGGAACGAAAACAGCAAAGAAAGAGCCGTACTTTAGAGCTACCCAGTGTTGGGCGTGTGTGCACATTGAGGAACTACATATTAGGCTTAGTAGAGTCCATGATTCATTTAGTTAGTTATTTATTGACACTCAGGTAACCAACAGCTTATAAGTAGGAAACATTTATAATAATGACATGAGTCATCATGAATAACATAAATAATATATTTCTTCCGTTTTTCTTAAACATGATTCTTTAACAACAGAACGGTTGAAGGGTACTGAAATACGTGTTGACATGTATCAAGTAATCCGTTTGTGAACAAGAGAATATTAACTTAGTATTATCTTAATTAGACTTATACACTATTGCGGCGCTACAGGCGCCGTGACATGCAGATTAACTTACAGCTATTCATTTAAATAAACCTTTTGATAAGAATTTAACTATTGCAGATCAGCGTTCAGAAGGCCACTCTGAGCCAAAATATTATATTCAAGTTACGTGCAAAAACTGACTATGTTCACGCTGGCAAAGCACCAACGCACTTGTCCGATGTACGAGCACTTAACACAAGGGTCAGATGAAGATTCGTTATTGGTATTCCGATGGTCCTTACACTCTATTAAATTGGGAAATCTGATCAGTTCGCATGTTAATTGGCTCGCGAGCTTTCGCAATTCTCCCGTAACGTACCTATGTAGTTATTTTATTAAAATTAATACATACACATGCATTTTGGAAATTATGAGTGCTATTGCGAATACCATAAAAAGAAAGCCCTTCGTTTCACGCGACTGTATAACTGTATTATTTTTATTCCCCTTGATTCGTACCTCTTCAATTCACATGTCGTATTGAAATTACCGATTGTGAACAATGAATCACTGTTGTCTGTCAATAATAAAGGAGCATAAAAGTAATATTAAAATTTTTTATTTTAGATTTCTTTAATTAATCTTTGACTCTTTTTACGTAAATTGTCATGATGATAATGATGTACGTTTAAGAGCAACGGTAAGCACTTTTAGTCAGATAAACACTTGACTCATTAAGGTTACATATAAGCATATATAGCAAATTAGATTAAATTCGGAATGTTTATAATTGAGTGGGTTTTAAACATGAGGAAAAGGCAAAGGTACAACCAGAAAATGTAATTCGTGATGTATGGAGGCTTACGGCGCAGTTGGAGAGTCCCGAACGGACGAAAAAGTTTCGTGAAATATGGGATGGAAAACATTTGACCCGTGTCAATAAAAAGGAAGTTTAATGCATATCGTTCGGGACTTTGTTAGAAAATTTACATAAATGTCATATTATAGAACTGCGTTTAATTCACAGAGAATAATAGGTTATACGAGGTCGCCATTGTCAATGATTCATACAAGACAGTCATTTAAACTATAATGTGTTATATTTTTGTAGATAAATGAAAAAAAAAAAAAAAAAAACTTTAGGTTTTTTTTTATCGAACCTGCGTGTTCCGATTTCGCGCCCAGACTCTTTACCAACTAACTGCATTTTAGCAATGCTTGACGCCTAAGATAAACACCCAGTAAATGTCATGTCACCTTTGCTATTCAGTACAGACCAAACAAAAAATAATATTTTCATCGCTAACGTTCATCGTTCTACATTCTAAACTGCTGAACCTCGTCTCTGTAAGAAAGGATTGAATATTTCAGTTAAATACAAGGCGTTGCCAAAGAAACTTTGGAGAGTTGACAGCCTGTTAGTGTTAAGCGTTTGTACAAATTCTATGAATCGTCCGTACAGTCAAGTAAATAAAAAAGGCCAACCATTTCTTCTCAAGTCGACGCCCGACCTTATCTTGGTAGGTCGAAATGATATAGTGTTATATAAAAAGAATTATGTATCTTACTGCAAGGCACCAATCGGGTAAATTTGACATAAATGGTGGTAAGTAAAGCTTTGGATCTAATGGTATTTTAGGTATCGATGGTAATTCAAGTGACAAATTTGAAAATGATTTATTGATTGAATGATTACTTACAACCCTACTTACGCTCACTTATCGTTGTTATAAAATAGACATCAAACCTATGGACACAGCCTGTTGACCTCATTATTAAGCTAATTAATCAATGACGTGACACCAGTGCCAATTGACTGATGACATAGAAAAATGCGTATTATTACTTATTTTGACATAGTGGGCAATCTAAAACAGTTATTATATAACTGCGTCAGATGAAGCTTTAATAGTCTCGGGACTGAAAGCAAAAACATCAGTTAATATAAGACTTATTATATATACTCAATGGCGCTCTATGCTAGTCAACACTGTAGGCTGGCGTGAAGTGGATGTGTTATTTTTTATGTGAGAAACCGGCAAACGAGCTGGCGGCTCACCTGATCTTAAGTGGTAACCGCCGCCCATGGACATTTGCAACACCCGTAGGGTTGGAAATGCGTTGCCACCTTTATATTTATATTATTCAAATAAAATGGGCCAGGATACGTCACTCAACAGACGCAACGCAAAATTGTAACACTTCCGCTTAACGCCGGTCTTCTGTGAGGTTTTGGTACTTACCCGGACGGACCTGTCTATACGTGCACCAGCGAAGACTGTTGCGTGGCCTTACCACAGTTAAATTTTGTTATACTTCTGCTATTCGTCTGGTGAGTGAGGTATCTTTATCCCACTTTATTAAAAGGTAAAGCATCTGCAACCCTACGACTGTTTCAATTGTAAATAAAGAAACACCGGAAAACAAAAAAAAAACTATCATTAGAAGTCACCCCTTTTAATTTAACAATCCACAGCTTATAAACTTAAAATGTTGAGAGCAGATGAAAGCGTTAATTTTTGCCGTTAAATTTAGAAATGGGTAGAAAACCTTGTTTCTATATTTGAAATAAAATAAACGTCATGCTATAACCTTAATAGGGAAAAGTCGCTTCTTACAAAATCACTATCTATTGACGATGACAATCATTGGCCATCACAACTGTTATAAATATTTAGCCGCAATAAAAGTTGATAAGAAATATTGATGCATACTTGATTTAACACAGAAATGATCTCCTGCTCTCTTATAAATGTATTGTATTACATGTGCGATTATATTGAATTAGGATTCATATAGAATTCGAGCGGCAAGAATACTTCAAAGATACAAACGCATTTTTGGTTAAAAAAAATAGTTGAATCTTTTTTCTTCTAAGCCACGCGGTTATTAACTAATAATTTTTTTCATATTTATAAATGTGCGTTCTCATCGTCCAAGCTCTCTTATATTATCACAAAGGCATACGGAGAACGAATGCTATTAAGTTTTGCACAAACATGCCAATTTTATTTATGGAAAAAAGGGGGTAAACGGTTAGGTTAGATTAGGTTGAAAAGTGATCACCACCGTCCATGAACGTCTGCAACACCGGAGGGCTTGATCTGGGTGTTTGTCCATGTAGTAAAACGTCCTTACAACACAGCATAATGTTATCCTAAAGTAAGAGCAATGTTTAAATTATGTATACGTGTCCTTTCAGTAACTGTAAATGAAATTTATCTGTAGCCATGTTAAAAGGGGGAAAACGTAAACATTTCCTGACAATTTAACGAGAAATTGATTAGATTTCCGAATCGAACAGACCCGTGGGCCATCGCAACGCCAATTACGACACTCCCTTTTTTGTCCCTAAACTGGTTACCCGTGCTGGAATGTCGCTAGTCAGATGGGGCGGCAAAAATTAATTTTCGCCCGTAGAGAATTATGTTTTCGGTTTGTTAGACATATAAACAAAAGGTGAAATGTAATCGGTTGTTATTTGAATTGCAATTTTTTTTTACCATTTCTTTTTTCTAGAAATAACAAGTCTGTCCGATACATGCAGATGATGCCGTCCGATTACATCTCATTACACGTTTTAAGTCTAAATAATAGTTTTTTCACGTAAGAAATTCTAATGAAATTTGAAAGAAAACTGGAATTAGAACCGGCGGCTGAAGATTGTATGTTCGATGTCTCAATCACAAGGCCAGCTGATCTTTTTTTAAGTTTGTAAAACATTAAGACACCTCAAATAAAGCTTTAAAATACATAACGATACTATCAGCAAAATACCGCTAATCCAAGAGCCCAGATTAATAGAAACGCTAACAACAGTTTGCGGCTAAGTTTATTTGTTCACGAGAACGTAAAAAGTTGAAATGGAAACAATAATTCATTTCACGACAGCAAACGCCACTTTAAGAGGTGCCTGAAATTTCATTTAATGGATTGTAATTTCAAGTTTGGAAACCATTTTATTGTGCAATCACTCTTGATGATTCCCACGTTCCTTACGGTTTTAATGTTCGTTTTTTATTCTTCCCTGTTAGCTTTTAATTGACCTGGAGGCTTGGAAACTCCAATGACAACAAACGTATTAATTTAATTATTTCCGATTCGATTATTTTAACAATTAAAAATAAATGTAGAAAAAAGTACTAAAAGTTTTTCGCCGCTGTGGGAATCGAACCCACGTTATCGGTTTTCTCGCCCAAGCGCTTTAATCACTAAGCTAATCGGCCGATTGCCACACCGGTGAAAGCAATGAACTCATATTTTGAAAATTTAACACTAAAGGACATTGTCCATTTTTGGCTTCGCGTGAACAGAATTCTTAGATAAAACAATTATACCAAAAAATCTCCCTGAATAAAACATGAAAATTTATATTTTTCGGTTGTATCGATTCAAACTGATAAAAACATCCAATAATGAGTATTTATATTGATTTATATACACAAAGTCTTGTCGACATTTTAAAATATTACCTTGCCAGTATAAAAATCTCAATCACATCTATGAATATTCTTTTTAATCAATCAAAATAATATTATTATTATTCTCATTTATTAACTTAGATTTTATTTGTCGTAAAAATAATTTATCGAAAGTGCAAAGTCACGAAATCATTTGGCACTGCATTTTTATACATAAATATTTATAAGGAATTAAAGTTAATATTGTATTATTTTGATCAACTTCAATTACCAATGTATTTGAATAATATTTGCCAATATATTTGATAACAAAATACCAGAATCATATAAAAAAAATTGTTCATTGGTTACGATTTTTATGGCGACATTAGGCAATACTTTGGTTGGAGTTGTGACTGTTATTTTGACAAATGTCATTTGCCTTATTCGTAGGTATTGTATAGGTAAACGTAGTGATTATATTTTCTTTGGTATTGTGAATGTATGTTGTCGTGTATCAGCAGAAAAATATATTATATTTATATCTTATATGAAAATAATATAACAGACAGGTAGTATAAAACAATATTTTTGCAACTGCATGGTGGGTCGACGGACAGTGGGTTGCTGTGCCCATATAATATACTTTATTTGGTTCATGAGCTGGACAAGGTCCAAGAGTCTGTAAATCCACCTGCCCAGTTCTTATATATCATTTTATTAACTTATGAATCTGATTAATAAAAAAAATATGAAAACTAAATTCGATATTATATTTCAAAGCCCTGTTTATATATTTTTTTAAAACTAAGAAACACCTGGACACAAAACTTTATTATTTTTCTAATTCCTTTTAAATAAATCTATTAATTCTACACATCGTTGTTATTCTCAGTGAATGTTCACTCCAAGCCAAAACCCCCATACAAAGTGGACAATGCCCTTTCTCTGGAAAATTTATAATTTAAAACTAAAAACGAAGACATATATGGTGATAATGAAAAAAAACACTATCTCAGTATATATTCAAGAAATGATTATGCTATTGTATATTTGATAACTTATAATATTTTCATTCTGCAAAAATTTGGAAATATTTTAATAGTGTCGGTGTAATCGGTGAATATAGATAACAAGTAGAATGATGCATATTATGCCTTTTTCACTTGACAATAAAGTGTGGTGAAAGTCTGACCGATATTTTCCATGCGAAAATGCATAAAAACGTTCGGGGATCGGAAAGAATCGATTTAAATTATGATAACCGGTATTATTAAACTTTCTATCGTTTTTGTTTCAAAGAAATAAACATTACCACTGGATATACTTTGATAATTAAACAAAGGCAGATAATGCTGAAATGATTTAACTTATATCATGCGGGCTCTGAATGCTATGTCAACTAGATGAAGATAGATGACGCAGTTGCAGCTTATCTCGACTATTATAATATGATGGCCAAACCAATTAATGGATGTACCATAAGCGATCCCTTTCTATATGGGAACTTTAACAGACGTACTTTCCGATGAAAACTCTAAATAAGCTGATGACAAACAAAAGAAGATCCGTGGAAAATAAATCAAAGTATGGAATAGTCCTATTTACCCACAAGCATTAAGCAGCTATTTTTACGATCACAGGATATCTAAAAATTTTGATGCACAAAAAACAAAAAACAAAGCACGTATATTTTTTTATTAAAAACTGGCCAGCATTTGACTGCCATCCCACCTGATGGTGGTATAAGATTACTCGAATATTTTTTTAATGTGAAAAGATGCCAATCTAACGGGTGGTTCACCTGATATTAGGTGAATACCGCCGCCCATGGACATCTGCTACACCCGAGCGTTACAGATGCGTTGAAAATCTTTTGAAAATTGGGCTCCGGCTACCCACCAGATGAAACGCGAAAGTATTTGTTATACTTCCACTTTACGCCGATCTTCTGTGAGGACGTGGTACTTATCCGGACGAGCCTGCCCGTTCGTGCAATAGCCGCGGCTGCTGCGTGGCCCTACCACAGATAAAATATTATTTAAAATGATATTTAAAACACGATACGGTAAACAAAAATCACAAAAGCTTAACAAGTAATGTATCTATGTTTCATAATTTGATTGACGATTGTTTTGCTGCACAGCTCAGAAGAAAGTAACCTTAAATACACGGAATTGTATGATATTATGTTTACTTAAATGACGCAAGTAACATGTATAACTTAAATATATTATATTTTCACTTAATTTAATCGCATCTGAATACAATAGTCTAATGATAATAGAGTACGGTATCCGTTTATTTTGCGAAAGCCCGGTCAATCGGCTCGTCCCATGAACAATGAAGCTTACGTCGGTAAGATTTGTGCTGTTGCCATGACAACTAAGACGGCTTACTGCCTGTTCTGCTCAGCCACACTAGATCAACATTTTAAACACAGATTACAATTACTCTGATCTCTTTGGATGAATAGGTACAAAATATAGAAAATATTATCCACGTTTTGTCCTCTAAGGTTTCAAAATATGACAGGCAATGGACACATAACCATAAACCGTCTATAGATTTAAAAAAAAAAAGAAAAGAAAGAAAGTAAAGATTTCTTTCCAGCGTTCATGGTCACAGAGGTGTTTGAAACGTCGGGAATTTAAAAATCTAATTAGACGCGTGTATAACACTCGCGTAAAAACATGAAATCAATAACCCTTATAAGTACTCCTCATGCATTAAACACAATGATGCGGGCTTTTCGTATTTAACTGTATCGCTATTTTCACGTACAAAAACCGTTCGAATGCCCCTACGTCGGTGATTGATTGAGTGATGCAATAAATTACTCTGGGGAAATTAAGACTCATGAGGGCGTGACAAAAACACTCTGCTATTCACACATCCCGATTGCTTCGGCCAAATTGTATCGGTAGTTTTAATTGAAGAAAAAGTGAAAATGATGAACCAAAACAGCCTTTAATGTCGTAGTGATCTAAATAATCCAAAGGACAACTTGGACATGAAAACTTAAATAAAAATTACATGTTAATTAATCTAAAATACCACATCACACATTTACTGGTGTTTCGGTCCAATCGCAATGTCAGTTCATGCAAAGTGAAATTTATCATCATCATTTCATTCTGTGCAAATCCACTGCTAACATAGGCCTTCTCCACAGACTGCCACGAAGCACAATCCTGAACCACCTATATTTGATCTAGTGTGGGGCGTCCTATACTACGATGGCCAATACGAGGCTGCCACTCGAGAACATTTTTTCCCTATTGCTATCAGTTTTTCATTAAAGTGGTGGTTCATTTTTACTGAAATTTTTAATTTACCATCTACTAACCAAGTAATACCTAATACATAAATAATTGACGATAGCTTATAAAAAGTTATATGGTACAGCCGAGCATTAAACAATGCTAATGTGGCTGGCCCCCATGAGGTTTTTCAAATTAGTTTTAATATAAAGTATTCAGTGACGGCCTACTCAATCATAACGGAATTTTATGTGTATATATTGTATATTTTCAATACATATAAATAATTGATATAATTATTGCTCCTACCACGATTTCTCACCACGCCACGGGTTGATTGGGAGAGAATGCCAAAAGGCATTAAGTTCGCCCTTTGTAATCCTTGCTTAAGGTAATTGCAATAAAGAATAAATAAAAAAAAAAACACTAGCTGCTGCCCGCGACTACGTCTGCGTAGAGGGGTGAAAATTTAGGGTTGTATGTATTTTTGTATGCTGTATCATAAAAATATAGAAACAAAAAAAATTATACAAAAAGTAAAAAAAAAATTTTTAGGGGTGGACCACCCTTAACATTAAGGGGGATGAAAAATAGATAGTAGCCGATTCTCAGACCTACTGAATACGCATATAAAATTTGTTAAAAATCGGTCGAGCCGTTTCGGAGGAGTTCAAGTTCGAACCCCGTGACACGAGAATTTTATATATTAGATAAGTTATGACCTTTATTATCCACTAAAATATAAAATTCATTATTTGTCAAACATCAGGCATTATAAAAGAAAAAAAAAGTTATTACTAATAGCTCTGAGACAAAGGGGCAGAGGGATCTGTAAGAATAATTCTATTAAATTTCTCTAGATTGAATTTTAATTTTTTTGACCTTCGGTATTTTTCTAGACAAAGTGGCCTGAATTTGTGCAGCACCGGAAGTTGCTGCGTCTGTTGTTTCCAAACATACAGCTAATGAGTGTGTGCTTGGGAACAGACTGAGAGATTAATTATGAAAAAAAATCATAATCCCAAAACTATTGCTAAAGATAAAAAAAGTGATATAACCATAGGTAAATAAATGTTGGTTCAACTAAAATGTTCCATTTTATATATATAGGTAAAGTAGTTGGCTTTGCAGGAGTAGGTCCATAATTTTTCAATATATTTGAATATTAACTGTGGTACTGTTGTATTACGTTTATTGAAACGAAAAATATAATTTCGTATAGTAATGGTTTGCTTTTAAATGTGCGATATTATTTATACGGTGGTAGAGCCACGCAGCAGCCTCGGCTGTTGCACGAATGGGCAGGCCCGTCCGGGTAAGTACCACGACCTCACAGAAGACCGGCGTAAAGTGGAAGTATAACAAATACTTTCACGTTTCGTCTGGTGAGTAGCCGGAGCCCAATTTTCAAAAGGTTGTCAACGCATCTGCAAACCCTCGGGTGTGGCAGATGTCCATGGGTGGCGGTATTCACTTAACATCAGGTGAACCATCTGCTAGTTTGACAACTTTTCGCATAAAAAAATGAAAAGAAAAAATAAAGAAATTCATAAATAAATTATTTCAAAAATCATAAGTAGCAGAACTTCGTAACTTTTTTTTTGGGATATCAAGTAAAATATTAGTTCATCCCTGGTGGGGATCGAACCCACGACCTTCGCGCTATCCTCTACGCCACAGAGACGTGGCTTTATAACGTATATTTATCGTCTACTTTACTTCAATAACATTATCATTTTTATGTTCATATTTTATTTTGTGACAAGTGCTACTCTTTTAAACGTCACATCTAAAACACCAAGAGAACACTTTAAGAATGACAAGTGTCCAACTACAATTGTAAAGAAATTTTACTAATACATTAGGCAAAAGCTGTTTTATGTAGCTAGTTTCTAATCCTTTTCTATGACAAAATTTGTCATAAAAATATTTATTCACTCGCCAACTGTCCTTTATTTAGTATCCTAAGGAGTACAGGGAAAGATTTGGAAGATGAGCAGTAGAATTTTCCGCGTATATACGACGGTAAGGGAGTGACAAATTCTCTTCTGTCTTTGAGATAGGTACAGGCTCTATCTTATATGTCCCTTAGTCTTTTCAGTCCGGAAATACTCCTAAATTGATCGTGCAGAGATTAATATAACTATCCTCCGACTTCTATTTGACTAGAAGCGTTAGAAAAACAACGCAATGAACGAGACAGAGTGAGAAGATAACGCAACAGTATAATAGTAATTTGTAATCGTTATTAAATTTTTAATCGATAAGTGTACATATATTCGGACTAGACATGTAATTACATCACCGTTTTACGAGTGTGCTAGGAATTTGGATTTTTGGTAAAATTTATTAGTTTAGGTAATAGATTTTTTTTATGCGGAAACAATTGAAGAAAAAAATAAAAAGAAAAGAGTTGTGAATTTAGCTCATGTTTTTTGTACGACTTATCGCAGTGCGCCCGGCACAAATATCCAGTAGAGACGATTTATACGTAGGAAAACATTAATACACGGATCAGAGTTTCGTACCCAATACCATATGAGTTTATAAATATCAAATAATATCCGTGATTACAAATACTGACGTTGTTATTTCTTAAAGGTTTATTTTTCCCTACTTTCACAGTTTCTATTTCCGACTACAATGATATATAACAACAGAAATAATAAGTTTTTATGGGGACCGTCGAAAGAAGTGAAAAAAAAAAAATGTGCTACAAAAGTCTATTTTTTATTTTAATTTTAAAAAGAATAATTTTACTAATTATAATTAAAACCCAAAAAATTGTTTAAATTGCTAAAGACCTATTTCATTTCTGACAATCTAAAGAATTCTAATTTTAAAATGAGTGTAAATACTACAGAACACCTAGAAAGTTTATTTTACAAATATCAAATATCAAGTTATTTCAAAATTTTAACGGCACCAATGTCAATGACTAAATACTTAATGCATTTTTCCGTTTTCTAGTTTTTACTTCAAAATGATATACAAAAAACTTATTTAAAGTCAAGTCTTCAAAGATAGCGTTCCCTTATTTCTTATCAAAATTAAATTTCAAACTTTCCGATTTCACTTAAAAAACGGTATTGACTTTATTCGCTTATTTATACCCTTAAATTTAAAGAAGCTCTTGTAGACTCTGTCCAATCATCGCTTCGCTGTCAAAAATATCTTAAACATTTCCATTCCATTCCATTTCTGTTTTGGAGAATAAATTCATAAAAGTCCTAACTTACAGGTATATGCAGACAAACATAGTCAGCTAAGCTTAATGAATGTCCACTGTGTAACAAAGCCACCACATACATATGCACGACAGCTGGACAAAGGCCTCCTCTGTACAGAGGGTCTTCAGAGTAGTCCACCTCACCTCGAACTAGCAGATTTCACATAATATCTTAGAAATAATTTTGTTTCCTCACGACGTCGTTTTCCTTCGTCGCTGAGCACTTGATAAGTTGGTGTCGACACCGGGTTTTGAACTCAGGTTGCTCGAGTAAGGATTTAAAAGCGAGCATCCGGACGTTGAGCTTTGATCACACTCCAAATGAGGTTCTTTTATGTGAGAAAATGGCAAACGGGCTGGCGGTTCACCTGATTTTAAGTGATAAGTTGCAGATGTGTTGCCGCCTTTTAATAATCTGAGCCACGGCTACCTCACTCACCAGACGAAACGCAGAAGTGTAACACTTCTCCTTTAAGCCGGTCTTCTGTGAGGTCGTGGTACCAACTCGGACGGACCTGCCCATTCGTGCAACAGCGAACTGTTGCGTGGTCCTTCTGCCCATTGAAATATGGTGTACTTTCCAAAATCAATAACAGCACCCTTCCGGATGCCGCCGTGCACGGCGTTCAAAGGGTTGGATCAACATCCCATTTGAATAACAGAGGAAAAACACACGCCTCGGCCGGGCGGTGTAATTTTTTACTCGTGCAATGTAATGTGAAACATTTCGCTGATAAATTATTTCACGGGAAACGCCCCCTTATTCAATTTCGTGGATAAATAGCTTTGCCAGTAACATTTGGGGCATTATTCATTCGCATTTTACTTTCCAAACGGTGAAATAAAAAATATAAAAAATACCGTTTCCTTTCACGCCGCTGTTTATTTTTTATTAAAAATGTATGATACGGGAAAAGAATTATGTTGAATACTCTCATTTTTCTCGTTAACTCAAAGGAAATGAAGAATGTATTAGGAGGGTATTTCTTTCAATGGTTTGAAATAAAGCTAACTCGCCCAGCGTCTACTTCGTATCGAGTGATTCAATGTCCGATAGTGATGATTAGTTTCCGATTTAGATTTTTTTAGCTTTTAACGGATCTCATCTTTTTTACCTAAACGCAAAACTTGAATAAAATGTCGGGAGCTAAACAGTTTCTACAAATATTATTTTAAAATAATGATCGTAATTTTAGCACGAAGGTTTGATAAAGAGTGAAAAGATGAATGTGATCAGCTACGAATTTGTGGTGTTGTATAAACGCATGTTCATAAATGTTATTCTTATTGTCATACAAAAACAAAGCTCGCATTCTAAAGTTTCCAAAACGCAACAAGCGATGAATTTATGTGCAAAGAGTAAATGAAAATAGCATTTTTTAAATGCTCTAAATATTTTTCTTGCGACAAGTATATAATGATATCGGTAGTAAGTAAATAATAAGATCTGCGGTTACTGAGGTTACATACTTTATATTTTAATGTAATGGGATGGTTGGCAAACTAGCGTTTCAGATGATGTTAATAATAATATAATAACCGGTGCCCATAGACATCTGCAACATCCGTGGGGTTGCAGATGCCTTGCCATTTTTTTCTAATTTTTTAAAAACATGGCCCTTACTTTACGATAACATTATCCCTTGTTACATACATAAATGAACAAAGATGCGAAACAATTGTCAGTGGGTCACACAAATAGTTGTCCCGTGTAGGAATCGAACCCACAACCCTCGACGCCGGAGCCAATACCCTGGCAACTACGCCACAGAGTCAAAAAGTCACTTTTATAAAGTGGACCCCGATCTCCTTCCTCAACAAACGCAACGCAGAAGTGTAATACTTCCACTTTTTTTTAATGTGAAAAGTTGCAAGCGAGCAGACGGTTCACCTGATGTTAAGTAAATATCGCCGCCCATGGACATCTGCTACACCCGAGGTTATGCTATGATGCGTTGAAAACCTTTTGAAAATTGGGCTCCGGCCACCTCACTCACCAAACGAAACGCGAAAGTATTATACTTCCACTTTACGCTGATCTTCTGTGAGGTCGTGGTGCTTACCCGGACGAGCATTCGGTTTTTGTCCATTGGCAAACCCTTAACATTTTTGGTGCTTAGCACAAGGTCCTTGTCCTAAGCTCCAAAACGTGATTTAATTTTCTTGACTATGGTCAAAAATTTGTTACTTATTAGTAACAAATTTTTGTGCGATTTATTCTGTAGCGAAGTTTAATTAAGGTATAATTTTTTTTAATGGGAAATACCTTCATATAAATATTCCTATTTTATGGTTCTAAGCTAATATTATGTAATAAATTATAGTGATCAATAAAGATTTCATTTAAAATAACTTTCATCGCATACTTAAAACTAAAATACTGTCTTGACTTTTATATTATATATCTTTATTTAACTTAACAAAAATTGTTTAAATAATAGAAGCTGCAATACTATTCCCGCATCACCTTTGTTTTACACCTTTTTCACATTTTGAACTAAAAGTCTCTAGACACATTGCTTTTGCTGTCTTCGTAACTTCTTGTGATTCATCACACTTTAGATACGGAGTTTTCGAGAAATTTCTAAAATTGTGCAATTCCCTGTAATAAAAGGCGAAAAGTATAATGTGTGTCTATACAGAAATAATTATTTTGTGTATACTAAATGTGGAGTAATATAAATAAAGTGTACAACCACAAAAACAGCGTTTTTCTGATAGAATTCATGTATTGGTGTAATACATACGCTAAGGCATCACCAAAACCATAATAAAACATCGAAATAATAACAAATAGATATTTCGAAGGTATAAGTATTCCATCAATCCGCAATGGCGTCTCGTGGTGGACTATGCCCTGATACCATATACGGAGGAGGCCTTTGCACAGCAGTGGGACTTGCATAGGTTTATACTTCACTTTAATGATTGGTAAATCTAGTGCGCTAAGGCGTTGCTCCATTTCCGTTGTATAAAAAAATTAAAAAAAAAAAAAAAACACCTTTAAGTAAATACATATATTTCGACAAGAAATTAACTATAGTTTTTACCTCATGTTTTGCCTAATTCTAGTCAACAAGTCTGAGTAAACACTTGATGAACTTAACAAGTTTTACAACACAGTTTAACACATAGAAGTACATTAAAAATATAAGTATTTTTTTATTAATTATAATAGTAACAAAACAAAACGAAATAAAAGAAATCCTTAACATTTCGAAAATTTATTGAAATCCACTATCTGGTACCTTAACAATACAATAACAAAGAAAGCTAAAATAAATGTCCTATCGAGTTCTCTCAGTTCTCGAAATTAGTTATGAGCCTGTATACTTTTTACAATGAAACTAATGTTTTGCTTGAAGTGTCAACAAACAGAAGCCAATATACTGATTTTATTATATCAATAACATTTGCCATTTCTGGTGGTTGTTAGTTGCGTGCACAGGCAAGAAATTAGATAGGAATACTGTCTGTTATATTGCATACAATTCAGTAGGAAATTTCAAATATCGAAGCCGTTGGAATGAGACCAAGACCGTTTTTTATACTGTTTACAGTTGCTAATTGCCCATTTGCGGACAATTGTCGCGTTGCGCTAAATAAAAGAAACATCCAGTGACCATTTTTAAGCCCAGTTTTTTTGCTACGTAGTCATTACGCCGCCAGATTTTCTGCTTTGTCAGTCCCTTCAATGATTTGTTTTTATATTTCGATAAATAGACAATATAATATGACAATAAAACGATAACGTAGCCTACTTTTTATAATTATGATGTTTTTGATAATATTTTATAAGTATAGTTTACTGCAAATGATTTCATTTAAGCGAAGGAGGTCCGCGGTATTATTCTGAAAGTAGATCCCGTGACCCCTTATCGTAACTGTTGGCGACCACTGTGAGGTTTAACTTACCGTTATTCTGACATCTTCGCCATACGCAGCGGCCAGGTGCCGGAATATTTTTACAGCAATGGCAGCCCCATCCCAATACAATTGCGCTACTTCCAGTACCCATAGCTTGTGTTACTGGGCAATTCAGACCTGCATCCAAATCATTCACGTTTCTGGGGGTGGGGGGGGGGGGGGGACACCACCACCATAGATCTCCGCCAGGGTTCGTTGTGGAGTCCAGGCTTCTCCGCCAAGAGCGGAAGTAATTCCATCCATGTCTGATCTTACACAGACAATTACTATAGAAACCATGTCCAGAGTTTATTTTTGTAGGTCTGTAGGTGAGCGATATTTACTGACGCAAAGTCCGTTCCAGCCTAAGTTTCTAATTATGTATAATGAAAATAAGGAAATTATACAATTATATTCACGGAACAGGAGTTTTCCTTGTTTGGCTTTGACGTTTAATTTGCGATCTTAAAAAGCCAAAGAAAAATGTTTTCAATTAACGTTGCTGGGTGGCATCACAAGTAGCACAAAAATGAATGTCGCCCTAACTAATTGCTCTGAGACTGTGGGATTGCGGTCGCAGCCGACCGAGGAATTCGATTAAGCCCGCAATAACTATCTTAAATAAAGACATGTCATATTTTTATCGTGTGTATCACAATATATAGAAAGAGACGCCGATCGGGTATTCGCATTAGTTCACAGGTCCGTCCACGACCTCACAGAAGACCGGCGTAAAGTGGATGTGTTACACTTGAGCGTTTCGTCTGGTGAGTGAGGTAGCCGGGGCCCACTTTATTTAAAGGTGACAACGATTTCGCAACCCAAACTGTAAAGGCCCCAAAGCCGACAGTGGCTCATAAAGCCCAAAAAAATCGCAACCCTACGGGTGTTGCAAATGTCTATGGGCGTCAGTTATTACTTAACATCAGGTGAACCACTAGCTCATTTGCCACTTATTCACATAAAAAACGCCTATATTTGCAAATTGCTTTCATATTAATCCGCTTCCTTCATAGGAATATTTTCGTTCATTCACCATTTATATTTCGTTTAATTGACTTCTCTATATAATCATTACGCAAAAGTTTTGTAAAAAATACAAAGCTCTAAGTAGAGGATATTCGTATTGCAATGGTAAGAATGTATGCATCCATATAAATAACAACCTAACAATCCTTATGAGCATGAGAAGCGAAATATTTCTGAGTGAGTAATTGAGAAAACCGGACAAGTGCGAGTCAGACTGCGTACGAAGGGTTCCGTACCATTATCTATAAAAACGGTAAAAAATCATGTCTGTGGTATAGGAGGCCCCACTTAAATATTTTTATTTTGTTTTTTTTAGTATTTTTTTGTTATAGCGGTAACACAAATATATCATCTGTGAAAATGGACGGATGGACAAACAGACAGACAGGCAGATATAAGTGGGGTCTTATTAATAGGGTCCCGTTTTACTCTTTGGGTACGGAACCCTTAAAACAACACAAGTATGAATACAGTGCATTATTGAATACTCTTTACTTATTTTGAACGTTATAAGTTGTCACTAGCGCAAAAGGAGCTTTAGCCTGTAGCGGAGTTTTAGTAAAAGTGTACCCATTTACCGGAACGGAACGGAACGGAAATTTTACGGAACCCTAAAAAAGTGAGTAAATGTAAAAGTGAGGAAAACCTGTTATCTAGTTTGCGGTGAAAAACGAATTAACTAGTTTATTGTATACTTTCCTAAAAATTTTATACTTTTAATTCCCGTAGGTACTAAAACTTATTTTACACACTACCAATACCAATACATTAATGATACTATCTACCCTAATACAGTTTCCTAAGACGAAAAGTACGTATCGGTTAGAGCTCGGAAAATGATTGCCTTACGAAAACCGGCGGTAATAATTCGAGTGAAATGTTCAGAGGCAGTGATATAGAAGACACGCTGTCCCAACTAATTGCTCTGAGACCTTGGGAGAGCGGACACCGTCGGACCAAGGAATTCTATTAGTACCGCAATAACCTACGAATATTGAAACAACTGTAGCTACATTGTTGACAGATTTTCTTTTTCCATTATTGCGTTGTCACTCGTGCAGAAGAAATGTGAGCGAAGCAAATGTATACAGAATGGGGAACTCAATTCTGAAGAAATAATTGAAAATTACAAGCATTAATAGCAGCGTTCTATTTCCCTAATGCAAACAAATATTTTGTCCTTAAAATATGATCATAAAATAGTTCAAAATTGATTTATATTAATTTTTAAGTACGTTCCTTTGGGTAATTCGTTGGGTAAGGAAAGCGCATGCGCGCTGTTTGTAACAAAATGTGAGGTCAAGTAATATATAGTCATAGGGTCATCTGCGCGTGAACTTATTTAAAGTGGACAAGCGGTTGCGCGGGTGCAAGCCCACTTCGCTCGTCCCTTCCTCTGTGGCCCAATGGACCGGTGAACCGGTACGACTGGCAAAGGTCGGGATGCCGTGAAAAGACCGCAGGTCACTAAATAGATTCTGACAAGCGCCCTTTAGGTTTTTCACGTTACCGTGCTACGTCGGTACTTGAAAATAATGATTTGTACCGATATAGACTTTTTTTTTAATGAGAATCATCCATTAACTACTCTACAGATGTTCGTAGATGTAGTCCCCTTCTTTAGGTTTAGCCCACTGATTTGGTTGCCCAGGGTGTGGCCGCTGTGTCTACAGCTTCTTGGAGCCACTAAAGAAGAGATTGTGGAGGTTGTCGTAAGGTCAGAACACTCCACTACACCCCAGGTCAAGTAATAGCAAAGTTGTAAAAAGTAAACCCTTTTCATGCAGACTTTCAGTGAAATAAACGTTTTCAGTTTTAATCACGCTGAGACAAATATTGAATTAGTCCTTTCAAATCGGAGTCGTCCATAATAAAATTAAAATCGGTACGAATCAGTGAATTCGATTGAATAAAAATTTTCGTATTATGGAAGAAAATGTTTTGACCATTTACTTGCGCTAAGTTTTTGAACATAGATTGTTTAAAACTCGGTCTCATAATGTACCCGGTGTACGGTGGTGCACTGTTTTTAATCCATACCTATGGGATTAAAGAAACTAGTTAAAATATGATTGGCGCGCTTTGAAAAGTTTTTCGCGAATACTGAAAGGCATCAATAAACTAGGAAAAACTGTTTATACCTCAGTGTTTTTCTTCTTCTGTTATAAATCAAAATAATTTACTACTAAATTTAATAAATATTGTTATAGAATTACTAACCTTAGTAATTAACATCAAGGAAATTTAGACACTTTTTATATTATTATGAGCTGTGTAAGTCCGATTCAAAGTACCAGTGTTAATTAAGAAAATTTTTATTATTCAAGTAATGACGAAGTTATAACACGGTTATCATGACAACGATGAAAATGAGAATGACGAAGGGGATCTAGATGACGAAGGTATTACGGTAATCAAACAAAAGAAAACTAATTTAATATTTTCAATTGTTTTGGTGACAGCAATAACATAATCAGTAATGACGGTGTTTCCATTAACTTCAAATTACATCAGTCTTTGTACATATGTTTTTTGTTATTCATTAAAATTTCTTTTAGAAGTAAATGAACATTAAATGACATAAATTAAATTATTTAATATTAATTAGATTATAAATTAATATTAATTAGATTCAATCATATATTTAGATCTTAAAGAGTAAGTGTTTTCAGAACAAAATTAGAATCAGTTCAAAAACCCTTCATCCTTGAGTTATACGCGAATAAACAAGCGGGGAGACAGAGACTATGTATTCTGTAATAATTATACGGCTGCAAACATTTAGTATAAGGCTTTTAACATAAAACACACTCGCCCTACATAAGTTATACCTACCCTCATAATTAAGTTGTAACTTGGATTTTGGGTCATTCCGACGTCTTAAGGATACATAATTAATAGAAAAGGAATTGTTGCGGCTTTTGGCAACAGAAACAATTCTTTATAGTGTTGTATTGTGTGTGAGTTGTGTTTAACATGCAAAATATATTATTAATGTTTCGTAAATATAATATTCTGGTTAGTCTAACAATATATAACTTAATTTAAACTGAATTACGTTATATATTGTTAGACCAGTCCAGTTAGATCGCTATTTTATTAATTTCACTTCATAAACTGATTGCACAGTACGTACAGCCAACATGATAAATATAGGTAGCGAGTGACGTCATACTCGTATCGATTTTAAAATTGATTAAATTGTTTAAAAAAAATAATGAGTCACAGATCCGACACAGAGCATCCCGACTCCATGTGTTCCTGTGGTCCCTACCCCTAGAGGTGAACATAAAAAGTCGGAGCCAGAACATCGCGCCGGAGGTCGCTTCACCCACTCGTCCTTCGCTTCGCTTGACCTCGCGGGCTTGCGCCACTCAGGAGCGACATAGCGAGTGTTCTGGCGAAGCACATGGAAGAGTTCAAATTTAAAAATGAAATAATAATTATAGTTATATATAATATAAATAATAGTTTAATAATAATTATAGAAATATGAATATTTCTTTTACATTAAAAAAAATTGACTTTATGAAAGGTCAATTTTCAAAAGGTTGTCAACGCATCTGCAACCCTCGACTTAACATCAGGTAAACCGTCTGCTCGCTTGGCAACTTTTCACATAAAAAAGGTGAACATTTCGTACGTGAAAAGAAAAAAAATCGTAATTTTAATATATAAATTTAAGAAAAATTCACTACTAATCTTCATCAGATAAGGATTCTTGATATATAAAAATGTGCAATTACGAAAAAACCCAAAATTTGTGTTAAATAGACTTGAAATTAATTTACTTCATAAAAAATAGTATACTACTGATTAAAAAGATTTTATAAAATTTGTAATCGAGTTCCGAAATCGATATTAGCAAATATGCTATATAAATAGCATAATACAGCCAATAGGCTGTATTGATATTTGAATACCTTAAATTTAAAAATGTTAAATTTAAAAAGATAAGTACCTAAGTATTTCCCGCTCTTTTCAATTTCCTATTTAATATTTTAGTATTTGCAATGGTGGATAATATGTGCGCGTCTACTAGCACTAGAGAATTGTGTACATATTTTAATTTATATTTTATTTCTTTTTATAAAATTTTATTATAATCTCAATCAGATCGTTCAGTACTGTTCAATTTTTTTGTGTCGTCATGGTGTTCTTGTAAAAAAGTGTGGCCAAGACTGTTTGATTTACAACGGAACGTTTTTAGCTGTTAAAATGTAATAATTAAACCAAAGACGAAGAAGCGTCAGTGTTTTTAATAATGCGAGATTACCATTTGGAAAAGTGTGTGACTTCAAATATGTATGTATTTTAACAAAAAATCCTTTAGTAGCTTTATATCTAACATGTTCTCAATAACAAAATGGAGGATTTTCTTAGTGAAACCAACGAGTTTTAAATATTTTTTTTCTCGTTAACTATGAGCGACCAGATAATTCTTGTTGTTTATTTCATGAGTGATTTTTCTTTATCGAATAATTTTTTTTTTGTATCTGGAAAATCACACTGCGCTAATGGAAAATTTTACCAAATACATGAAAAATATCTGTATTATTTTACACTAGATGTCTATTAGTATTTTTCAAGGCATAGAATAAGGATCAACACTGCAATAAAAAGTCGAACTTGCACTTCCTTAAACCGTGAAGCAACCAAGGCATGAAGGGCCGCGGAAACGCTTTCGATATGTCCACCACATTTTGCAACGTATAAAAGAAGAATGACCTGCCACTCACTCCTATTGAATTATCGTGGGTACATTTTTGTATTATATTTGATTTTTTTTTCTTCATAACATCTTCAGTGGCAAGACTGACTCCATACTCGTAGAGTAAATTGTTTCTTCTGTTCTCAATCGTACTTCTGGTAAATAAATGCATCTTACAGCGGCATCACTGTAATAATACAAAAATAATATAATTATACGAACAAGTAATATAAAGGTTCGGGTTTAAATAAAGCGTCACTTACATCATAGTAGAAATACCAACGCAGCGTCAATAATATTTCTTAATGGCTTTTATAGTTGAACTGAAAAGCCTTTAGCACCCGTTTATTGTCCTTATGAGACTCATAAATGAATTCCATGTGAAATTGCTCCAATTGAGAAAATTACGCGGATGCTTGTGTATAAGTTACGATTAAAATACTCAAAGACCTACAAAGACCTTCCAATCTTAGTTAATTAGGACGTCACTCCTTTATTAAACGAGTATACGATGTGAAAAAATTAATAAAAATTCAGAAAATCGTTAAGTTTTGTCAAACAACATTGACTTGCATATATATTGCCATACGACATTTTGATGAAAATGTTCTGTTTGTTCGCTTGCACTCAAAATGGATCCACATAAACACACAGTCTTCTGCACACAGCCCATCTTCGATATAATTCTATTTGAGCATTATTGGAGGGCGCAGCGAGGTGGCAGCTCTATAGCTGAAAGTTCGGCAATTGCTATCAATTGCTGAACTTTTACTTCGTCCGAGGAAGTACCCCTCTCGTAGTCTCGTAGAGCAGAGTGAAGAATATGGAGAATTATACAGTTAATGACCGTACATAAACCGGTTTAACGTGAGCTCAGCCACTTATTATTAAGGTAAGAATTATAGAAATCTATTAAAGATCTATCGAGAATGTGTAAATTCGAATACAAAAATTGTGTTGCGAAATTGACGTTTGTCTATTGCTAACTATCAGGCGTTTTCGATTAAATAGTGTTGTCATACTCTTTTATGTTAGAAGGTGTCAAAAGAGCTGGCTGCTAACCTGATGTTAAGTAATAACAGCCACCCATGGACAATTGCAACACCCATAGGATTGTAGATGACTTGCCACTTTTAATAAAACTGGCCCCGGCTACATCACTCACCAGACGAAACACAGAAGTATAACACTTCCACCTCACGTCGCTCTTCCAGAAATACACAGACAGACCTGTCCATTCGTGCTACAGAGATATGTGGTGGGAGTTCCTACCTGAATTGATTTTAATTGGATCTACTTCTAATATCATGTGATGAGAAGTAGTATGTTTTCAGCACACAAATGTTTGCCAGTATCTTATAGTTCTATCGTTTAGTTCAGGATCATCAGGTTTCATTTATCAGGGATTCTTGGTCCATTGTAGGTACAGTAATTTAACACATTTTTTCATTTTTTTTTTTCAAATCTTAACATTATTCTTATATAAAATGGTAGTGATGATTTAATGGCTGTGACGGCGTACATTAAGTGCACATTTCGTTTGAATCTTTTTTCCACGACTCTATTCTATGGACATTTTCTTTTCTCGATAATCCTATTCTGAACTTGGATGATATTTTTCTAAATTTTTATTTCAAGCTTTGCAAATATTTCCCAAGTGTATTAAAGCCCTAAAGATTTTCACGCAGACGAAATCAGTACATTTCTATTCAAACGATTATTGTTGCGGCCACAATTACATTCGTTCAGACCATTCGCGCTATCCGATGTAAAAAAAAAATACCGAAAATTCAATGCTGTTCTTGATATAGAATAATATTTTAATTTATTTACGTAAGGCGTGGTTTAATATAAGTATAATATGTTGCAAATGTTTACACATCACTCTAGAGAAAAGGCAAAAAGCTTTGTGACCATTTCTGCGTATACATGGTTTATTATACAATTACTAGCTGGTCCGGTAAACGTTGTTTTGTCATAAAAATTATTTCTAAGGAATTTGGAAGTGTTTGATAGGTTACACAGGCAGTTGACAGGTTGACAGATACAGTTTGTATGGGAAAATAAAATTGTTGCTATTTAGATTTTCCATGCAACTTTTCTATTATTTCCCATCGTTTAAACCTTCCTTGGACTGCCAAAAACACTTCAAAACCAAAATTAGCCAGATCGGTCCAGCCGTTTTCGAGTTTTAGCGAGACTAACGAACGAGACTAACGAAAAGCAGCATAAAGTGTTTGACAGGTTACATTCATTTTATGGGAAAATAAAATATTTATTTTCCATAATTTCTAATTTTATTCCCTGGACTGCTAAAAATATTTCAAAACCAAAATTAGCCAAATCGGTCCAGCCGTTCTCGAGTTTTAGCGAGACTAACGAACAGCAATCCATTTTTATATATAAGATTTATTTTGTAAATTTTTGTATTACTTAGTTAAAATTTTCTAAAACTTAAAATAAACGCTTCCCATGGACATGGCTAGTATGTGTTGCTTGATTTAAGTTTATTTCATGGATAATATAAAAATTGTCCTTTCAATTGAAATCATAAAAATCTTATACCTAATTATCAAATTGCCGAATCATTTATTACTATTTTTTATGAAGTAAAAATTTAAAACAACTTAAATTAGTTATTAAACATCGAATTACGTAATAATTTCAGTTATTTAATAAACAGAGGTATTCAATAAGCATCAAACGTTATGTAGATTCTCAGTAGCTTTATATCATCATACCAGTAATCATTATGCTATGACGATGGACACATTATTCTGTATGTCGCCGCAGCGATTATTTGCTTATTTAAAATTAAGTTAATTTAAAATCTTAGTACAGAAAATTAATGATTATATTTAGAAAACAAGTTTGTTCATTCATAAATTTAGTTTTAATTATAACAACAAACGATTATTCTCAACTAAAACATAAGTTAATTTATTAGAAAATCTATAGATAAATCCTAGTTTTAATTTCGTAATTAAATACTTGCTTAAAATATACATTTACTTTATAAGTAACAAATTGTCTCTCTTATACAGTTTCGGTAGGTTTCATAGGTCGATAGGATTCCATATTTTTCAATCATTTGATTCTCCATACTTTTGTTTATTTGTGAAATAGCTGAAATAAATTTTGAATATTTTAAAAAAATTACTATAAAACTATACACAAATTTACGTACTTCGGGAGCATTGTGAATAGAATAATAGACAGACGGAAACTGGAGGAACTGAAGAAGACATCATTTCACGGATCGCCAAAGCCCGAGCTACCATCTTACAACTGAGACCTATTTGGCAGTGAAGAAACTGACCCGAAGGATTAAACTCAAATTCTTCGGGTCGAATGTCAAATCCGTGCTGCTCTACGGGTACAAAAAGTGGAAGGTAACAAAGAACATCTCACGCCAAATCCAAGTTGTTGTCGACTGATGTCTTCGTTGCATACTCGGTATTTTTTTTTTTTTTTTATGTGAAAAGTTGCCAAACGAGCAGACGGTTCACCTGATGGTAAG
Source organism: Iphiclides podalirius (assembly GCA_933534255.1). Classification (NCBI taxonomy): domain Eukaryota; kingdom Metazoa; phylum Arthropoda; class Insecta; order Lepidoptera; family Papilionidae; genus Iphiclides; species Iphiclides podalirius. The sequence continues at coordinate 4,001,144 of OW152831.1, read as the reverse complement.
TGAATACCGCCACCCATGGACATCTGCTACACCCGAGTGTTACAGATGTGTTGACAACCTTTTGAAAATTGGGCTCCAGCTACCTCACTCACCAGACGAAACACGAAAGTATTTGTCATACTTCCACTTTACGCTGGTCTTCTGTGAGGTCGTGGTACTTACCCGGACGGGCCTGCCCATTCGTGCAACAGCCGAGGCTGCTGCGTGGCCCTATCACCGTTTATTGGCCTGATACCATCCCTAACATAGAACTGGTGGAAAGAAGCCACGAGAGCCTGGTTAATCACCAGATCAAGCGTCGCAAGTAGAATTGGATTGGTCACATGCTCCAGAGAGGTTCCGATCATTCGGAAACATTCATAAACAAGCATTGGACTGGAATCCTCAAGGAAAAACAAGGCGTGGCCGTCCCCGGCAAACCTGGGGACGCACTGTATTGGCAGAAGCATCGAGCATCGGACTGACATGGAGCGGGGTAAAGCGTGAAGCGCAAGAAAGTTTGTGATGGGGATCTACTGTGGGCGCCGTCTGCCCCAGCTAGACGATTCTAGACGATTTAGTGGTGTTAACATTGTAAACTGTGGTACGTATAGTGACTTGAGTGGAGAACTCACTCTGAAGATGACTTTGTAAGAGTAAACATTGTAAGTGAAATCTGTGTCAGTTTAATTAATTAAAATGTATTATTTATTACACTTGGTGTATTTGTTACTTTATGTCTAACCCTTCATATTTAAATTTCTCTGTTTATAAGAATTTGATAAAATTTTAAATTTTGTAGTGACGTTGTACTGTAAACACGTCTTAAATTCGAAAATTTCAAACTTTTTTGAATAATTTTGTGAATCTAAACCATTTTCGAATCCACCTGAACAAACACAAAAAAATTCATTAGAATCGGTCTAGCCGTTTAGGAGGAGTTTAGTGACATCACAAGTATAGAAGAATTATATACATAAACATCTTAGAGGCAACGTGTACAAAATCCTTGATGCCTTTTGTAGTCTCGTTGTATTTATTGCCGTATTTATTTCCAATCGCTCGATCGCAAAGAGAAATGCGATGCAATCTGTATATAGATTTACAGAAGTTGAATTTTTCAATTTTGTTCAATGTCATAAATAGATCGCTTTGCTTTAACAATAATCCCATAATACAATTTTTATCTTAGGGAAAATCAAATTCTAATCTTAATTTATAATTGATTTTTGCAGGAATTTGCACGAACAGCCATTTATTGTTATATAATAAATAATATACAAGAGAAATTTAATAATTCCTATGTCTAGGCATGGTAATTATTAAATTTCTCTAGGCTAATGCCTCAGCATTAGATGAAAGGTGTAATTCAAATCAAAAAGAAATAGTGACGAATATTTCTCACATATATGCTAACAAAAAAAGTTTAGCCATTTTGTATACCTCTAAATTGATATAATCGCCTCTATGTACAATTACTTTATTTAAATAAACAATTTCGTTTTGTCAAAAACTGATGCATGTTGCTATACTGACCCAAATGTGGCAGGTGTTTTGTCAAGTAGTCAATAAAAGGCGAAGGAGTAAGCTCTTTTTTAAAACAGATTATTTTTTGAAGTGAAAACTTCTTTAGGCGCGTTAAGCACTTTTTGATTGGACAAAAATCGTGCAACTCGCGTCATCGTCACCGAACGTTTTCTGAAAGTTTAATACTTTCATTTCACTGGTCTTCTGAGAGGTCGTGGTTCTTCCTCAGACGCGCATGCCCATTAGTGAGACAGCAAAAGTTGCTTCGTGATCAAAAAGATTGTGAGTCACGTCCTAGAAGATTACTGCTAATTACTAGTAACTTACTGCGTAATTCGTTACGTTTTATAAAATAAGGGGGGAGATGAAAACGTTATTTTATTCGTAAAACATTTTCACACTCTATCCTCACAGTAAACGCTACACTGCCGCACATCGTTCTGCAACTCACTCGTCCTACATAAGTTACACTTTTCCCACATAATCAAGTAACAACTAGAATTGTGAGCCATCACGATGTCTTGGGGGTGAGTAATAAATATAAAAGAAATAGTTGCGGCTTGTGCAGTTTTTGCTTTATCATACGGTCTTGTATTTTAAACACTAATATTATATTTGAATTGAAAGTTGATTTTTGCTCGTCCATTCAATTTTTAGCGACTCTCTCTTTTTAACACATGCTAGTTAATAGAGCAACCGAGACCCACGCGAATCGGGGATTGTTTTGTTCAGTATTTTTATCCTTTGTAATTAACTGTATCTAGCGTGCAAGTTCATTTGCGGTTATTGATCAGTCAGCGCTCCTCAAGACACCCCAGGAGCTAGCAGACTTATACATTCAGCACAATGGGGCGTACAACACAATTGACATTGCAGGTGATTCCATCATTAAAGAGGGTATATATTTAGTAATGTTCAAGCTTTACTTCTTATATTTCAAAACAAACGGTAGCCTGGCATTAACCTGGTAATATTGTAACATAGTAACACTGCATTTAGACAGATTATAATACTAAATACATTTTAATTATAATAATCCTAATACTTACTACAAAATTCCGTATTTAATATGCTCTCATCTTTAAGATGTTGAGATTTTAAGGATAAAAAATAAATGAGTACTTGAAACAACGGACTAAATACTCGTAAGGTAAAATCACAATGCATAATTCTGAGCCACAGCGAGTATTCCACGTGTGTATGGTTGGAGTCAGAACAATGAAAATTATTTTTGCTAGTTTTTTTTTGGGCTGGATGAGCCACTGTTGGCCTTAGGGGCCTTTACAGATCCGACGGACTTGAGGTGGCCTGGCGCACGACGCGCCTAGCCTGAACCTCGGGGTTTTTGCTAGTTGTGCCAGCGACTGTTTATACTGTTTTTTTTATCTGAGAAGGTGGCAAGCGAGCTGGTAGGTTCGCCTGATGTCAAGTGATAACCGCTGCCCATAGATGTTTGCATCAGTTTTCAATAAAGTGGGCTCCAGTTACCACATTCACTTCACGACGGTTTTCCGTGAGGTCGTGCTACTTCCTTGGAAGGATATGCGAAGACGAAGTACTAAAGGAGGATCAAGTGAGTGGTAAACGTTGTTGTACGCCTTCATTGCATCTGCAGTAGGGTTGTGCACAGCCTAAGCCTTCCAAAGCGAACTCCGCCGAGCGTCGAGCATTGCTCCGTTCCGCGTCGAGTCGCCTAGGACACTTCGTTCCTCTTTCGCTGTTCGTTCTTGGCTTTCTGTCGTTTCAGCGCTCAACCAAGTTCAACCGCGTAGCTGCTTGCTACTTGGTCGCCCTTTTTAATAAAAAGGGCGACCTAAACGAAAAGCCTAAAACAGCCAAATCACTCCACCCGCTGTCTATTGTGGTTATATCCGATACAACCGGCCTCATCGGTGGATTTCCCTCCGGGCGTCCCCCGGTGGGGTGCGGTGCGGGAGCAGCCCAATAGACACGCGCAGAAAGAGTGCGTATAAGCAAATCTTCGGTGTGCTCTAAAACACCTGCTATAGATGCACACTGCATAAACACACCACAATGGGTCGCGGCAAAAAAGCCGCTACCACCGCCAAAGCTAGGCGAGCCAAACCACAAGTGAAAATCCTTGTCGAAAGGAATATTTTCACTAATGAAATAACTAGGATTCTGCCTTCGCAGATCCAATCACCCCAATCAAAGGGTAGAACGCCCTCCAAGTCCGCAGAGCCCGCCCAAGTCGCTTCCGTAAGTGGGGAACTGTTGGCAGCACCACCACTACCACAAAGGACGAAAACACCCCGTCCACCCACATCCCCTGAGTCGCCAACCCAGGACGATAAGCGTCCCAAATTAGACGACTCAGCCTTAAACAGGGATAAGAGGCAGGATGTCCCTACTCACACCACACCAACGACGTGATAGAACCGACGCCTGGACCATCAAATGATGGTCAACAAACCGCATTAAACGAGGTCGCGATGGACTCTGAGGAGCCCCAACCCGGCCCCTCAAATGCTACATCAGCACCACCGACGTACGCCAACGCGGCTTCGGCTCCACCATCTCCACGCCGACGGTCCCCAACTACACAGGGGACCAACCAAGCGCCACCTCAACCTGCCGAGGAGAAGGGGCGTAAATACCCGCCCATTGTGGTGGAATGTTTACCACAATGGACGAAACACTTCTCTGTCCTCAGAGTCGCAGACCTCCCTTCACCACCTTAACCGGCAGCTCAGCCGAACACCACAACCCATCTGTTCACTCGTGGGCAGTGACGGACGTAAGCACGTTGCAGCCCAAGACAGGGCTAACATTCTGGCAGAGCACTTAGAAGGGCAATTCATGCCCAATACATCGGCCCCAGGCGCCATTGCGTTCCACCAAGAAGTGTTCCTGTCGGAGCCGGTGCCACGGCTGGATGGTGGACTTTTCATCACTCCGGCCGAAGTGCGTAGAGCCGCGAGTCATCTCGCGCTCCGCAAGGCACCCGGCACCGACGGAATTACAACGTTGGCGATAAGGCAACTACCGAAAAGGGGGTTAGTGGCGCTGTGCCGCCTGTACAATGGTATACTGCGCACGGCGCACTTCCTCTCTGAGTGGAAAACCGGCAAGATCATCGTCCTGCCGAAACCGGGCAAGGACCGACGACTTCCGGCGAGCTACCGGTCAATCACGCTACTGCCGCACGTAGCAAAACTTTTCGAACGGTTGCTGCTGCGGAGAATAGTTCCCTGCATCGAGCTACGCAGGGAACAGTTCGGTTTCCGCAGCGGCCACTCCACCACAGCGCAGCTGGCCCGAGTGCTGCACTATCTTGCGGCCCAGTACAACAGGGGCCGCATCTGTCTGGGGGTCCTTCTCGACATGGAGAAGGCATTCGACAGAGTGTGGCACGAGGGTCTGCTGCACAAGCTGTTAGAAAACACCACCACCCACCGTGCGCTCGTGCGGTTAGTAGCGTCATTTCTTCAGGACCGGAAGTTCGTCGTGCACGTCGAGGGGGCCGACTCGGCGGTACGATGCATCAAAGCCGGTGTACCACAAGGTAGTTGTCTGTCGCCACACCTGTATGCGGTGTACACGGACGACATTCCCACCTTGGAGCAAAACGCCTCCGACTGTGATGAAGACGTACTGTTGGCCCTGTACGCGGACGACAGTGCGTTCTTCACGTCTTCTCACGTCGCGGCGATTGCGGCGAGGAAACTGCAGCGCCAACTGGACCTGCTGCCCGAGTGGCTGGATAAGTGGCGGATGTCTGTCAACGTCGACAAGACGTCCGCCATATATATCCGCCGCATTAAAAACCAACCCACGCTTGAGCTGCGAGGTCAGGCGATTACCAACCAGAACGTCATAAGGTACCTTGGGTGCCGAATAGACCGCTCGCTGTGCATGGCTCCCCAGGTCGGACACGCCGTCCGACAAGCCAGAGCAGCTCGAGCCATGCTGTACCCTATCCTGGCATCCAGGTTACTGATCAAGACCAAACTCGGCGTCTACAAGACGTACGTACGTTCGCGCCTGACCTACGGCGCTCCGGCGTGGTATGGTCTGGTTTCCGCCTCGCAGAGGCGCAGGCTCCAGGCGCAGCAGAACCTCGCCCTTCGAGTAATTGTGTGGGCCGGGCGCTACGTCAGGAATGACGTAATCGCCCGCGATCTAAAAATCGAATCCATCCAAGAGTTTGTGGTCCGGTTGGCCCGTCGCATGTACGACCGGGCCGACAACCACATCCACACCTACAAAATATCGCACCCCTACACGCCCGTCCTCCTGACGGGCGCCCGCTCCCACGAGAACTACTGCGGTCGGAGGCCACTGGGGAGCCGGACCCGACCGCACTTCCGCCGTTGAGAAGACGATGTCGTCCACGCGTTACACACCGCGTGTAACGCTGTACACCCGCCAGTGCCGCTACCGCGGTCAGAGTTAGGGATGGCCGTTTAGGCCATCCTCATCACCGACCAGCCATTGCTGGTCGAGATACATGCCCAAGCAATGGGGACATAGCCCCGAGGCTTGTTTATGCAGGGCCTTTGGCCAGCTGCAATACATCGTCGAAGTACTAAATCGCTATCTCAAAGGTCGTTTAGTTTTAAGCTTTGGCATTCAATTTGATGCTTTTATTTATTAAACTATTTTAAGAGGACCTAATTTTTCTTTTCAACCGACTCCTAAAAAGAAGGATGTTCAAGTCGACTGTATTTTTTCTACGTTTGTTACCTCGGAATTTTCCACTGAGTGAACCGATTTTGATTATTCTTTTTTTATTAGAAGGTTGGTACTTCCCTGGTGGTAATTTAATTGGTACTGGATCCTGAACTCCGGAGATAATTACGGAACTCATATTAAGAAAATCAATTATAAATATTAAACGTAACTAGTTTACAGATTTTATACATACGGGACAGACCATTAACGCTGGAAAGGGTTCGAAAAGTCGGAAATTAAAATCAAAATAAAAACGCGATAAAATCCGGAAACTAGTTTCAATTAATATGTATTGTTTTTCGTTAATAAAAATTGTTGTTCTTAAAAGGAAACTAGCAGCACTCGAAGATTCTAAAATTCGATAGACTCTAGCTCGAGACATGCTTTACTTTTATCAGCCGTCATTCCCCCAGATAACTGGGAATGTCTGACTACAATCACCACAATAGTGCATTGATACGCCACCCATCGACAGATAGCATCTCGTAAAGTCTTCCGCGTCAACTGCTTTACGGTGAGACATTTTGCACCATTTCTTTGCAGCTCTTTCTGGAAATGTACCAATACCGATTTCATTTAAATAACACTGAAATATTACGAAAACTTTTATGATCGTGTATTAACAATACTGTGTTATTATAGACACTGTGTTAAAATAGCATTTCCTTTTTAACGATTTCGGGTGTAAAAGTTATTTAATTTCTTTGATATTTGAAAGTTGCGTTTTACCAAAACATTGTATATTATCTTATGTGTTGTGTAAAATATTAAATATTTAATTCTATAATAAACTCTTTTACTTCGAACCATGAAATAAAGTATAACAAAATTTAACATACTATTATATTATGTTTATTATTTGATGGTAAACTGCCCACGGTTCGAATAAAAAGATAACTGAAAAAACCACCATTTTTAACAATCGCCGAGAAAATAGGTCAACTCTTTCGGCTTCGAGGGTGGCACTTGGCGTAAACGTTGAGAATGTCTTTTTTCTTCAACATCATTGACCTAAATTAACATATTTATAGATTCGCAACTGTTAAATGCAATGGTTGAGAACGGCAAGTAATAGTTGTGTCTTTGTAATGAGTTGGCCTCATTATTTTTACAATGAAACAATCGATTGGTCATCTTATTTAAAATATAATCTATGTACGAGTGAAATTGAGGAAAGGCAGCAGTATGTTCTATCATCACAAAGTAGTCTTCTTTTTATGAAATCCCTTCAATGGTAATATTGAAACTTAAAGTAACAGCTTATGTGTGTCCCACTGCTGGGCAAAGTACTCCTCTGTACAGAGGGTGTTAGGACATAGTGCACGCTACGGATCGTTGTCATAGTCCACGTACTGCGCATTTTCCGAACTTCCCATATATTCGAAATATTATTTTTAATAATTATTTCGATATTATGCAGGTTACGTCACGATATTTTTCTTCACCTCCGAGCACGGATAATAAGATAACATATAATAAGTCAACAGTGAAAATTAACAATTTCAATGGTGCCGCCACCAGAGATAGAGCTCGGGTCATTTGAGTATATTGGATTAAAGGCGAGCGCCCGAACAATGAGCTATCAAGGCTCTTTAGTTAAATCGAGTAAGTGTATGGACTTTTATTTATGTGGCGGTCACATGAATTACTACCTTTTAATAAAGTGGCTCTCGGTAGCATCACTAATCAGACGAAATGCATAAGTAGAACACTTCCACTTCACGCCGGTTATAAAGAAGGTCCGGGTACTTCTATAATAAAAAGTGACATTACTTTAAAATTAAACGCAATAACTCGTTGACAGGCTATTTACATACCTTTGAAGGCACATCCTAATCGGAGGGAAACTGAAGCTGGCATATCGTACACCTTTGTTGTAAGTTTCACGCCAGAGGAGGCGAACCCATTTTTTTCGAAGGAAATCTGAAACAAAGGTTCAAAGGATAACCTACGATTTCAGTTCTCTGCTTTCTATGTTTAATAAAAAAAATTGATCAGTCAGCTGATAGTACTCACTATTTTACACTAAATGTTCTATCAGTTAATTATTGTACAAAGGAAACAATTTCCTCCTTATACGAATACGTATGACGTGAATTGTGTGGGACAACGCATACAAAATTTACGATATCTTTTATCGTCTCCTTTATTTATTACCGTTTTCATTCGCAACAGCCCGATCGCATAGATAAATGCGATGCTATCTATAAATAGATTTACATAAATTGAATTTTCGAGTTTGGATCCAATTTAATATATTTTAGACGCTTATCTTGAATAAAGGAATGCTTTCATAAGTAAACAGACTTAAATTTTTGTAGAGATTATATAAAGTGACAACGTATATTATACAAACAGAAGCTTCATTTTGTCCCTTGTTTTGACTCGCAAATGTGTGTTAATTAAAAATCGATAAGAAACTTAAAATAATAATTACACAATAATTTTTTGAAAATAATGCATCATAGACTTATTATTTGTGTCTACGTTGTCATTTTGTTTTATGATTTAGCTGTTATTCCATTTATTAACATAACCCTTTGAAAGTTTTATTGAAGTATTTTCTCAGGATTCTTTACAGCGCCTTTCTTTGTGAACCAGGTTTTATAACAATAACAGCATATTTGCGATTTCCTTCAACGAATGGATATATCTGTAAAATTACAGTGTAGGACGACACCCCTATAGATGAATCCGACCTGTTTAAATGTGCAGAAGGCCGTAGCTCAGGATTATAGTTCATGGAAATCTTTGAGGGAGGCCTTTGTCTAACAGTGGACTTAAACAGGCTAAATTTATGATGATTATTATAATACTAATGCATAAAAATGTCATATATACTTAGGCCCATTCTTAAACTTATTAGCATTTCCCTTTATTCGACATAATTATTATTATTTGATTTGTTAAAACAAAGCAGCAGGATCCATGTAGGTGGGTCTGAAGTCAAAGTAGGAAGGTACATCTGGACAGTCACTGTTACTACGAGGACAATTTAAATAAATAGCGACACGTATCGAGATAGAGAAGATCAACCGGTAGAGTTCAAATAAATCACTGCTTCTATGCACGGGCCGTGCTGTAACCACTGTGTGGATGTAGTCGGTGCGAGTCCAACATAACCCGACGTCCCCCACACGGAGAGGACTAGTGTCCATAACGACTAACAAAACGACCTGTGCAAATACGAGGGAAATCTATGAACGCAGGTGGCTCATGGATCGTGCTTCACTGGCAGTGGCCAGCAGTTTACTAAAACAGGTTGAAAGGGTGATGATGACCGATAAAGGGTACAATGACAACGACATAACGATGCTGAATGACAATAACATGACACAGTCAAGTATAGGCTTAGTGAGGGATCATAGACTTTATCGGAATTTTCCACTAAGAATTAATTTCTTTTATTATATCATTTTTAAGTGAAATGTTTTGCAATTGAGCATTCAAAAGAACTTTGTTAAATATTGTACACAGCTTGTATTAATAATAACATAATTGAATTGGGATATACCTATAGAGAACATTTGCTTCAGCGATTCACAGGATACAATCGACTGTAAAGATGTCGACCTACTTTTGTTGACCATTCTGTGCTAGATTGCTACTTAAAAATCTTCGCTCAAACGCTTATCGATTCTACGATCTATATACAAATCTGTTGCGCCAATCGCCACTTCAGCTGAGCATTGTGCTGATTCGGATATATCTCGAGCGCGATTCTCTACAGATGTGCTTTTGCGTACTGCTTTCTCCGCAAACTTACCTAATATCGTTAGGAGCAAAAAGATAACTGCAATATTAATACAAGTGAGACATTACTGTAACCAACTCCATTTCAATTGCATTGTCAGATACTAAATTGCATTGGATTGCAATTTAGTATCTGACTCGAGTTGATTGTTCGAGTTGTTTTTGTTATTGCACATCGGATTTTAAGCTTCATAACTTAAGAGACTATAAGAACGACATGAAAAATAATACAAGTGAATTCAGCCTAAAACGTTCAAAAGAAATATTAGAAACGTATCTTCATTAAACAAAATCATTGACAGAAATAAATTCCATTTCAGGACATGTTTTTATTTCATACGACGTTCAACTCGTGTGTAAATTCCCAATCCCCAAACTTACAAACCCAAGTACTCATTTAGCCTGTGTTCCAACAGAATAGATAGATTTAATGTGTATAAATGTTGAAAATATGCACCTCCACGGATATTTCAATCTATTTTTATATCATTGTGTGTGTTTCAAAGTTCAAATTTTATGTTTAACTAGCGACTCGCCCCGGCTTCGCATGTTTGCAATGCATTAAACATATAAAACTTCCTCTCTAATAAAAAAATCCCATCAAGATCCGTTGCGTAGTTTTAAAGATCTAAGCGTACATAGGGACACACAGACAGCGGGACGAATTTGTTTTATACTGTGTAGTAATGCACTAATACAATGATAAAAATGAAATTATAAGTATGTTTTAATAATAAATAGAAATTTTAAATAAATGTACAAAACGAATACACTTCGAAGTCTATAATAATTTATTTTTTTATTTCCAAATATGTTTGTTACATTATACATAAACATACGTATGTATGTTTATGTATAATGACAAGAATTTGATCTGCAGGTGCGTGATCAGATATGATGCATTCTTGCACACTACTTCTTTAAGTTCTTCTTATGCATTCTGTAAACGCAATATCAGACTAGGATTCGTTAAAAGCCTGGAAATTTGAGTATACCGTAAGACTAACTCGATGGCTTAACAGTTAACTAAATTATATAAAGCGTTAGAGGAGTATACAGCATGTAATTAAGATTCCGATAGTTGATGACTCAAAGGTCTATCTACAGGGACATGTTATGGCTTAATTAACTTTGTAGGACCTCCTTTGAGTCCTTTGTTTTTTAAGGCATCAGCGTTGTTGATTAACGGAACATTCTGTATAGCAAGAAGCTCAGGTAAATGTAAATAACTTTAACTCCGGCGTAATTCGATTAAAATAAATTTTAAACGATAGAGAAAAATCACTAATGAATTTATCAACAAGCAGAATTCGGCGGTCGCTTATAGTTTTCGAAAAAATAAATAATGAAATAGTGTGATTTTTACTATAGGAATCCGCCATTTTTTTGTTGTCAATATGTTAATTCTGCTCGTATTTCTTGGTGGTCATAAAAAAACCTGGTTCTGTGACGCATTAAATTAAAAAAAATCGGACTATCGATAGAATCGATACGAGTATGATGTCGCCCGCTTCCTATATTTATCATGTTGGCAGAACTGTGTATTGAGTTTTTGAAGTGAAATAAATAAAATGGTGGATTTCTTAGTAAAAATAACAAGTTTTAAATATTTTTTTCTCAAAAACTATAAGCGACCGCCGAATTCTGCTTGTTGATTAATTCATTAGAGATTTTTGTCTATTGTTTAAAATTTATTTTAATTGAATTACGCCGGAGTTAAAGTTATTTACATTTGCCGAAGCTCATAGCACCATTTTTAATTAATCACGATAATTTGACTCTCAAGATCCTAATGAAATAGTTACTATTAAAGTAAAAAAGTATAGATATCCTACTGCCGGCAAAGGCTTTCTCTGTACAAAGGGTATTATATAATAGTTACTATTACGAAAACTAATAATATTAAGTATTTCCTTAGTACAACATTGAATTGAAAACGTTTTTTGTTAAAATAAAGTAAGCTATTGTCTTTTATTGAATTACGTATTTTGATCCGAATACGTGGAATTCGGATATTTCCAATATTCGAACAAATAGTGTAAAAATTAATAATGCACTATATGAACTGCTTATAAAACCTAAGCAATTATTCAGTATTACAATTTATATAGAAAGGGATACTTATCTATATTCGAAATATCTAACACGAAACGCTGCTTAAACATTTTCTCATTCTGGGCCTAAAAGACTGGACATTAAATGGTTCATTGCGGCATAGCGGTCTGCCACTCACTTGCCATACTTAAGTTATACCTCCCCTTATAATTAAGTTACAACTCGGATTGTGGGTCATTCGGACGTCTTGAGGATAAATAATGAACAGAAAAGGAATTGTTGCGGCTTTTAGAGTTATTTTGAGTATGATTATACTACAGGAATAAATTCATAACTTCGTATGAATAAGTTATTTGTTTTTCTAAATATACTTACCTTTTTATAAGTGTCGAGCGAGTAGATCATCCAATGGTAAGATTTCTACAAATTAAAATTCATCAGACAGATCTGTCTGTCTGTGTCTCTCTGTCTGTCACCAGGCTGTATCTCATGAACCGTGATAGTTAGGCAGTTGAAATTTGATGATGTATTTCTGAGCCACTATAACATCATATACTAAAAGAACAGAAAAAAAAACGCGTGTGGCACTCGGAGACTGCCAATCTGAAGAAACACCACGTGAACTTGATGTATGTAAAATGTCCTTACAACACTAAAAAAGTAAGGGTTATTAAAAAAAACTCTACTAATATACTACAACTAATATAAAATAAATTATGCTTGTAGGCGGTAAAGGCACAAGAAATTTGTGTACCTTCCCGAGTAGGCAGTACTCAATAAATAACATAAAAAGATGGACCTATTTTGTACAAAAACCTTTTAAGAAATTAGCTATCAAACTTCACAAGATCACCCATGGTCTAATCTGAACGTTTCCTGAAAACGTCTTCAAAATTGGCCCAGCCGTTTTGGAGATATAATACAGACGATGTAATATTTTTATAAAAAGCTATATTTATTTTGTTTTACCATGAATAGATTCAGACATCATAAAACCACGTAAGCATTTGATTTTAAAATGTACATTGAAATAACAATATTCGATAATTTCTTATATTTATGAACACATAGGGATTATAATTCAACATTACCGTGATGAATCCGAAAATAGTGTCATTTAGTGATATTATTATTTTTCATTTCTATATTCTTCACTTTAGTTTTGGATGAGTTTCGAACTATGCATTTGTTTTGATTACTTTATATGAACGGAAACCAATACGTGGCACATTGAAATATACCTACATACACAATCAATTACTGTTAACCTATAGCATACATGACAATTTGATGCTCAAGAGCGCACTCGCTTTGAGTCTGTTTCGATTAAAACTTCTATAGAAGCATCGTTAAATCAGAATGACAACCGTCCGATTCACTGCAGTTTTTATTACGTAGTATTTGTATGAAATCATATCCAATTCATTGGCATAGCGATATATGTTCTAAACTTTTCCGTGCCGGTACTATAAAAGTTTTTGTCGATTATATATAGATTTTAAACACAAATGTTTATTGCTTTGTAGCTTAGTAAAAGTTAATAATAGTAAAAATAGGCATTACTCCCGTTTATTACTATGCAAATTAACAAAAGATGAATGGAGCAGATTAGCACATTAAAACATCGATGCATTTCTTTAGGCTACAAAGCACGGAACAACTATTTGTGTGACCCACATATAGTTGTTTCGCATCTGGGTGCTTCACCACGTGAAATTTATGTATGTAAAACGTCCTTGCAATTAGGAAAATTAAAAAAAAATCCACACGTCAAATGTAGCGTCAAATGTTTTATATGATATGTAATATGTAAATTTTTCGCATCACACGTTGAGTGGAAGTCATAATTTAAACTAAAATATCTGATATAATATGATGGTCATTGTTCAACGAACGTGTTACACTCCCATCAGATAGGATGATAGTCACTAGTTCTTTTGTGATAACCGTCCATCGCCATGCACAAAACCGCCTTCCAAACTGATTAGAATTGGATATCCACATTGTGATAAAATATAAGTACCGCTTATTACTTAATGCTGATAATTAATATTTATCAATATCTTTTAGGGACCATAAACATAAAGGAATCTCTATAACTTTTTTATGGTACACCCTGTGTACGGGCTCGAAGGAGGCTCTCCTGATGAAAAGTGATCACCACCGCTCATGAACATCAGCAACACCGGAAGGCTTGCAAATGCATTGCCGGCCTTTCAGGAAGGAATATATTATGCTCTCTTATTGAAGGTTCCCAGGTCGTAACGGTTCGGAAAAACCTTCCGCGGCAGCTGGTTCTACAAAGTTGTGCGTGGCAGGAAATGTCTTGAAAATCGTGCCCATATGAATGCGGGACATTGAGATGGAATGAATGAAATTTCCGGTTTAGTCGCGATGCCCGACGGTGAAATGACGCCGGGATCAACTCAAACAAGTCCTCGGAACATTCCCCTCAATAAATGCGGTAGAATATGTGAAGCAGAGATCGACTCGCTGAGCACATGAAGCTTCTCTGAGGCCAATTTATTACATACAGCATAAAGTTGACCGTGGTACTGGACGTTGCTCTAAATCTCGACGATAAATATTCCGATACTGGCTGTGGCAGACGGGGGATTGTTCTCAAAATGAGAAGTTAACACAAACGGGGACTTTTTACCGGTTACCTTTTGGGTTGTCGAAACAAAATATGATACACGGAAAATATTTACGAGATAGTCTCATTTACGCTGTGAGATACGACGTGTTGCTTTCGAGACACATACAAAAGCTGGCAGATATAGAATTTTCTGACTAGAATTATACTGATATAATAGAAATTTAAATATACGTACGTTGCTATTCTTACATACATAGATTATTTTTACTCTATGTGAAAAAATGGGCAGTCAGAGTTTTGATGACTAAAACAATATATTGTCGGGATCGGTTCACTTTCACTTACTTCTATAGCATTACAAGGACGGAGAAAAATTTGTTCTCAGATAAGATTTAAAAAAAAAATAATTAAGTTCTCGCCTTTCTCCCCTTCTATGAATTTATATTTTGACAGACTGTCTTATTTAAGTTTATTTTAATTGCACTTAATTTTGGAGTTATGTCGTTTTTCTAAACATATTTATTGCTATATATTATTTTAAATCTTTATTTAATTTATAAATAATCATTTGTTTTAACGAATTTTGTGTCAGTTTGTTGGATAATTAATTTATATTCGCAAGGCTGGTTGCACCATCAGATTGGGATCCTTTCTTGTGCCAGTACTTATGGTATTTGATAAATGTTGTGTCTCTATTTGAGGATGACGTACCCGAGAAACAAAAACAAAAATGATTGCTAAGCCTAAAAAAATAAATCAGCCCACAGGAAGTGCTGCTCACTTTATATTGAAAATTAATTCATTTTTCGCAGTGAATAAGCTGATGAAAAAGCATTAGTTTTTTAAAACCGTAAAACTGGTAATGAGTATGTTTTAGCTTCCTCTAAATTTGGTAAAAGTTTAATCTAAAACTCGAAGAACAGCTTATAAACTTATATAAGTGAACACAAGTATTATATACTACAAATTTTTTCTATTCCTCATTTTACAAATTTTGTGTATTGCATCTACATATGAAGTTTTAATTCATTTTTATCTTATGTTCTGCAACAGTACCCTAAAAATTCCAATTAAGTATAAAGCTTCTAAAGTATAATTAATCGCAAGTGTAACAACGCAACTAACTTTAACGGTGGTAGGGCCACGCAACACTCTTGCACGAATGGGAAGGTCCGTCCGGGTAAGTACTACGACCTCACAGAAAACCAGCGTAAATTAGGCGTATCGTCTGGTGAGTGAGGCAGCCGGGGCCCACATTATTTAAAGATGGCAACGCATTTGACACCTTTGAGTGTTATAGCGGCAACAGAAATACATCATCTATGAAAATTTCAACTGTCACTATGACAGACGGACGGACAGACAGGCAGCGGAGTCTTAGTAATAGAGTCCGGTTTTACTCTTTGGGTACGGAACCCTAAAAACGGGCCGAGTGGGAGTCGGAGTTTGTTCTGTTTTAAGTATTAGTTCTTATAGCGACAGAAATACAGCATCTGTGAAAATTTCAAACAAAAGTCAAACTATCACAGACAGTTCATTAGATGAGACTGTATATAGCCTGGTGACAGACGTACATACGGACGGATAGACAGTGGAGTCTTGGTAATAGGGTCTCGTTTGACCCATTGGGTACGGATCCCTAAAAATCTTTAATTATCCATAAGTATGTGGAAACAACTCTTTAACTTTTATGAGAAACATTCAAAAAGAAAATATTTTATACATAAAGTAAGATGTCTAAATAAAAGCTCTTCTAGTAGAAACCTAAGAAGCGCGTGACTTTCAGATGCTACGTAACAAGAGCTTTTCTTAAAGATCTTTGTTTCCTTTATTGTTCATTCTTTTAGCACAATGTTCTAATATAGTTTTTACGCGAATTTAAGTAAGTAATAAACAAAATCCCAACTACTTCGTGATAAGACACTCCAGTTTTTACTTCTACAGTGTTTTGTCTTTTATATGATTTTTAAAGGATCCTCATTCTAAAGAAGAATATTATTCTCTCTGACAAAGTGCAATATCAAAGTAATATAATTAATATTCGTATAAGCCGTAACTGTTGCGAAGATCTAACAGTTTATATCAATAAAGGTACAGCCTTTAATCAAAATTTAACAGCAGATTTTATTAAATTAACCGTCGCAAATCTTTCGGCACTATGCACGCAGCGACGAAAGTAGAAACTTCTCCGTAACTCATCGGAAGTTCTAAAAATTAGGGATTTTTTGTTAAAGGACTGTCCTTGGCCGCTCTACTCCATTTTTCAGAAAGTATACGTTTGTTATAAGTTCGTTGCATACGTAGACAGTAAATTAATTAGAAGCCAATTCACTATTCCCTTGAATATACACACGCTATATTTGGATGGATCGTATAAAGTATTCAAGAATCACAATACGTTTTCTTATTACAAGAATACACATAATTTATCAAATACTAAAGTATTTGAACAATGAAATTAAATAAATTCCGAGCTAGCGGTTTGGAGTGTTTAACCCTCCACGTACCGTTGAGTTTCCTTCTCCTTGTGCTTACTACATTGCTAACAGTCAACGCTGCATGGTCGTCACAGGGGTCAGCGCTAGTTTGAAAATACACGAATTAAAACCAAAATTAAACGTGGAAACAATCAGTGAATTAGTTTATATTTTGTGGGTGAAAACTTGGCCGCGAGCTGGTTGTTCACCTCATGTTAAGACCGGACTTTTTACTGGTTAACATGTTCAGATTACCATGAGACGACCTCCCTTGGACATCTACAACACCAGAAGATTTGCAGATGCGTTGCCAATCACACACCGGACGTAACGTGTGATTGGGAATTTACCTGCATTTGAAGATCTTTGAATCATAAATTATACAAAGGTTGCTGCACTTAAGGCTGAATAATAAATGTATTGAATACACAATTCAAATACACGCAAAGGTCGCGAAATCTTTACCTTTTGTAAAGATTGTTGTTGCTTCGTACGGATCGACTGAATTGTTAAAAAGAGGATTTCAGTGACAATGGATGTCTTTGTATATATATATTCATGTATTTGTTCACTAATCCGATAAATTTGATAGAAGATCTATCAAATAATCATAGTAAGTTTGAATAAAATAAGCTGACACACAACTTTTTTTTTATTATGAATGGGCTATAGTTTTGGTAAGCAGTGATGTAATATTAAATACTATTAATACCTAACGCGCTATCTAAATACAGGCATTTAATTTATGCTACGAAACTTTGTCTCACAATGTTACCGACAATGAAATCTATAATTTGAACTCGTACTCTTCTCTCTTTCTAGCTGTAGATTTATTTAATAAGCTGAATTATATAGTAAAAAAGTAAAGTAAAGTATCAGCGTATACATTTGCCACTACTGGGTAAAGGCCTCCTCTGTACAGAGGGTATCAGAGGCATAGACCACCACGCGGCCCCACTGCGGATTGGAGGACTTCACATATCTTCGAAATATTTTTTTTTGTTATTATTTCGAAACCTGCATATGTTTCCTCACGATGTTTTCCTTCACCGCTGAGCACGTGATAATTTGGCACTTAAAATTAAAAATTTCATTGGTGCTGGGACCGGGGATCGAACAGGTTAGGTTGCTCGAGTATATTGGAGTAAAAGGCGAGCGCCCGGACACTGAGCTATCACTGCTCTTTTATTGCAATTAATCATAATGTCTTCTTTCGTTCATGACTTTGATAAGTGAATGCCCTAGGCATTTAATAGACATTTTTCTAGAAAAATTAGACTATAGACTATGATGATGTTTGTTTGAATGTAACTAAAATATGTTTAGACTTAGTTTTTACGAAAAATTAAGTTAATTAGCGTCTCTGATGATTATACTATTATATTTTTATGCAAGCAAGCATACTGCCCACTTTATCACTGGACACCTAAAATCCTTGCAGAATTGCGGAGTTGTTCAAAGCTTGAACTGTAGCGCCTGCTTTTTACGTCAATCTCCTGTGAGGCCGTCTTACTACTCGGATGAGCTTACCAATCATGGAACAGAAACTGCACCTGCCATATCACAGTGAGTTTATTAGGATATGTTACAGGAATTTTCGGTTCACGCAACATGTCGGTACCAATAGTAGCAGTTATTTAATTTATAAGGTATGTAATGTTTAAAAACGCATAGCATATAATATACAAAACCCAGTTGTACATAGTACAACTAAGAATATTTTATTATGTAATAATCTTTCAGCAAACAATGTTAGCTTAAACTAAACATTGAGACAACGCCTAGCCCACTTAAATTAAATATTGTGCATCAAAATACACAAGGCTTAGGCGGCAAAGAACCCGAAATTGAATTGTTCCTTAGGAAATTTAATATACATGTCATCTGCTTCACAGAGACATGGTTACATAAGCACTGTAATATTGTTAATATAGAAAATTATAAATTGTTCGTAAGAGTAAATGCTATTCGCGGTGGCTCTCTTGTATTAGTTAGAACTGATATAGTCTGTAAAAATCGACAGGATATAGTGGCACACTCTGTCGAACATTCTATTGAATTATCCTGCGTTGAGAGTCAACAGTATGTTACAGTATGCGTATACCGGCCCCCCTCAGGTGATTTCGATCAGTTAGAGTGCGTAATGGATGATGTTCTTAAAAAACTATGTTCAAGTAGTAAATCATTAATAGTTTGTGGAGATTTTAATGTGGATTTATTACAAGTAACACAACTCAGTAAACCACTTTTAAATTTATTTAACTCATTTGAACTTAAAAATCTTTTTCATGAACCAACTCGTGTTACTAACTTATCCTCCTCATGTATAGATAATGTATTCTGTCACAATGATGTATATCATAAATATGTTATAAATCATCTGAGCTCGGATCACTTTGGGCTAAAATTTTCAATAAATGAAAAAGCTAATGCAAGCAAACTTAAGATCAAGTGTAGACCAGTCACTACTAATAGAATAAATACTTTTAGAGATAAAGTGGCACATCATATGTTAAATAAAGATATAGGAATCAATAACCCTAATGATTCTTATAGATCAATAGTTGACTTTCTCATATCTTCTAATAAATAAGGAAAAACTTACTACGCCATTGTTTCGTCTACAAAAAGTAAATAAGTCGTTCATGGGGCAAAGTGTGCGCATGTATAATAAAATCCCACAGTCGATATTAAGTCTGCCGCTTGACCAATTTAAATGTAAAATTAAAAATCAACTGATGATTAAAGCATATTATATCATTTCGGAATATCTCGACGACGCCAATGTGTGGAGTTAATACTGTTGATACTCACGTAGGCTAGAATAAGACTATTATACCTGTATATTATATTGTACCCTGATATTTTTGAAAAAGAGCAACTGTTGAGTTTCTTGCCGGTCTCTTCTCAACAGAAACCGCTTTCCGAACCGGTGGTACCTTACGAACCTATACACATAATCTTTGATGTAAAATTTGACGATTCATAAGAGCGCGCAAGCGTCTATTTGAATAAATATATTTTTGATTTTGATTTTGAACGTAGATATTTTTTAATGTAAGAAGATGTCGAACTAGGCCGAGACCTAATGGTTTACCTGATGTTATGTGATTACTGCCGCCCATGGACATTTGTAACACTCGTAGGGTTGCGGATCACATTATAATATTATAGGCTCCGGTTAGTAAAACCCTTTCACTTCACGCCGGTACTTCCCCAGAAGGACATACCCATTCGTGCAAGGAACTAAATGAAGGCTAAATACAAATAGGATTAAGCTTACCTACCTGAGAGACATTTTTTATTATTAAATAATGATAACAATAATTTTGGAGTTGTGTTGTTAATAGCTGATGAATTTTAAAGTTTGTAGATAAAGGACGAAAAGTTTTCGTTTGTGTGTTTGTCACTGTGACCACTAAGGTAAACGGCTAGCCGATAAAGTCAGTTAGTGGATAAAGCATCTTCCCGCAACTTCGTCCCTTTTCTACAAATTTTAAAAATTCACATTGGTGCAAAGATAAGCACTTTAAAAAATTATAAACCTCATGAAAGTATTAAAGCTTATAAATAGCATTTGTGACATTCTTCTAATCGAAATAAAAAAAAGTAAGAAAAAATACCTTTAATAGTATTTTTTTCTTATTCTTTCCGGAAACTTTTTAGTGCGCCCCACGTATAAAGCGAAAACCACTGTTTATAAACACTGAATTTTATATTTGAAAATTATTCAATTCAGTATATAGATATATTACTATTTAAAATATACAGCGTGTTGTTACCATCGCGACAATAAATGAACACACGTCTAACGCTACTTGCCAATAATCATAAAAAAATGTTAACGTTAAACAAAATCCATAATTAAAAAAAAATATTTTTCAAACAAACTTATTAAGTAAAAAATGAAACAAAATTTGTAACATCCTATACAACGATGCGTAAGGGTGTTCTAAAATTCTTTGTTTTGGAAAATTTAATAACTCGGTAAATATTGATGTTTAAAGAATTTAAATGTTTAATACAACTTTAAAAACTTATCCCCTATGTGTGTGTTCATTTAATGTCGCGATGGTAACGACACGCTGTATAATACAAAATGAGACACATCCAAACAGCATATATTGCTTCAGTTTTAACCATTAGTTTTATCAAATTCGGGAGAAATTGAGTTACAAATAAATGATGCACTAATGTAGCGGTTAACCGAATCAGGTCTCGAGTACATAGTTAAAATATAATTATGTGCTTAAAATTACATAATTAATTAACAAACACAAAATCCACGCCTACAAATGATTTTGTCCACCTGCATGTTCGTTAAGCCGGATCAAAAACAGATTTGTTTTTAACACGCTTTTTATTATCTTGGTATGTATGTATCGGAATTTTCACACACTTATTAAAGACGACAATGCAATAATTTATACAGTATGTCCCATTATCCTAATCAGGACCTTCAGGTCGTGCTATTTACCCCGACAGACCTGGCCATTTTTGCAACAGTGAAGACTTTATTCAAAATTTATGCCACATTTAAAAGTTTAGTTCTAAAACATTCAGTGTCACCCTGGTGCATGTCATACTCATTCATTCAATTAAAATCCTATGTCCCCCAGCTGGGGCAGAGGGCCTCCACAGTAGATCGCCATCGCGAACGATCTTGCGCTTCACGCTTCACCTCGCTCCATGTCAGTCCGATGCTCGCTGCATCTGCCAATACGGTGCGATGCCAGGTTTGCCGGGGACGGCCACGCTTTCTTTTTCCCTGAGGATTCCAATCCAATGCTTGTTCAGGAATGTGATCGGAACCTCTCCGGAGCGTGTGACCAATCCATTTCCACTTGCGACGCTTGATCTGGCGGTCAATCGAGCTCTCGTGGCATCTTTCCAACAGTTCTATGTTGGAGATGGTCTCGGGCCAGTAAATTCCGAGTTTGCGACGAAGGCATCGGTTGACGAAAACTTGGATTTGGCGTGAGATGTTCTTTGTTACCTTCCACGTTTCGCACTCGTAGAGCAGCACGGACTTGACATTCGACCCGAAGATTTTGAGTTTAATCCTTCGGGTCAGTTTCCGTGACTGCCAAATAGGTCTCAGTTTTGCGAAGGTAGCTCGAGCTTTGGATAGCATGCCATACTCGCTCTCTTTTAATTCGATATACTTGAGCAACTTGAATACGATCCCCGGCGCCAGCACCAATGAAATTTTTAATTTTAAGTGCTAATTTATCACGTGCTGGGCGGTGTAGGAAAACATTATAGGAAATTTACATATTTTTGAAATAATAATAATAAAATATTTCGAAGATATGTGAAGCCCGCTAATCCACAGTGGGCCCACGTAACTATGCCGTAATGCCCTCTATGCAGAGGAGGTATTTGCTCAGCAGTGGGACATGTATAGGATGTTACTTTACTTACTTTATGTAGGGTGCTACAGCATGGTTTAAATGCCATTTTAAATTTCTCTTATTACATATAATGCTATAATAAATAAGTTACTTTTTCCTCTTATTTTAGTTATTATTCTAATTAAAATAAATTATTGCAATAAAATTTACATACTTACCTAGACTATCCCTAGGTACAAGAAATGTAACTTAATAGTTCAAAATTAATGTCAGCCTATCTCTTTAAATATGAATTTATAAACTTTTTCACCCAATTAAAAAACTTCCCCCTGTTTTTTAATTGGGTTTGGTTTGCATTTAGTCGCAGCAGCCGCTTGTAGAAGTGAATCATCTTCTGTAGATATTCGATTGTTACTAAAATGCTTAAAGGCTTTATAAAGAAATAAAATAAAACTAAGTTCTGGTGTTTGATATCAAAAACTGTCAGCACTAACGTGTTTGCTCCATTGAAAAACCAGTTTTTGGTGTATACAGTGATCTCAACAGCAGTTGTTACTGTTTTGTGTTAAAAGGTTTAAAGTTATAAAACGCAGTGGTTAATTAATGTCAAATGACAATTAAAATTTATAAAACTAGCAACGAAGCTACAAAAGAAATAATAAATAATACATTCTCCGAAAAATTATTTTTGCTATATGGTTTTTAAGGTAATAAAAAATAATTTTTGCTGATAGCATTCTAAAAGGTGATTTTTAACCAATTTAGCCATGAAGTTGAAAGAAATTTTGTGACAAAATTATAAAAACAAGGGAATTAAAGTGTTGCAGTCTTTGCTGGATGCTATCACTACTGATGCTTAAGTTATAACTAGAGAAAATAATTAAAATGAATTCAAGTATACATCTAATCTAAAATTTATAAACTCTGAGGTATTTGGTGTGCTGAAAGACAATATAAAAATAAGATTTATGAAGCAACTACAAAAACATTGACCAATATAAAAATATAGTGAAACGGACTGAAAGCGCACACGATCTCTCCCCCACCAGAGTTGCGGTTTCTCTTCCGCTGATGAAGCGGCCAAGGTTGGAGCCACTCCCCCTAATATTCGGCCCGTTTGGCTATAGTACGCGGACGTACATAAGGTGGGACGGACAACGAGCGTCCTATGCGGATGCATGGTATCCGCTGGCATTCGTCGCGTGCCCTCCGGGATAGCGGAGACCCGGGTTCCTGCTAGAATATTGCCGCCCACTCCAGTGTTGCCCCAGCCCCCGAAACTGTGTTACTTCCCACAGCTTCTGTTCGGGTTTTGGATTCGGATGGCAACACTGTGTTCGCTCGAGCTCTGTTACATTCCGGTACGCAGGGCAGTATTATATCGAGCGATCTTGCAGTACGGTTGGGCAACCCTATTTACAATTATTCTCATTCTATTCGTGGGGTGGGCAACGTTAGAATTTCGGATGTGATCGGTCAGTCTTCGGTTGTATTCTTACCAACTACTAACCCGCGATTACGGTTTAGTGTCTTGGCTTTGGTGATGCGTAAGGTGACGTACATTCGGTCATTGTCGTCAGACTTACGGCTAGCGGACCCCAAGTTTGACACAACGGGGCCAGTAGACGTTCTACTTGGGGCAGATGTATTGGGGAAGCTGTTCCTGACTGGGAAGCGCGTTCTTCATGCCGAGGGTCTGGTTGCGATGGACACCAAATTAGGGAATGTACTGCTAGGCCTGCGTTCCAATAGGTCACTACGGGGGAATCAGACAATGTCGTGGTCGGGTATACGCTTTCGGAAGCAGTCCATTCCCAAGAAGAGTCAGTTGGTTGACCTGTTGGTGATGGATTGTCACATCGCAAATTCGCATTCCGGTTGCAATGCGCTGTTAGCGTCCCTTTCGAGGGAATTTTGGATTTTGTCAGGACGTCGTACGGTTCGGAGCGTCCTTTTCCGGTGTTAGCCCTGCTATCGGCTTAAGGTCGCTACGGTGCAGCCTCAAATGGGAGATCTGCCTCCGGATCGGGTGAAGGAGATGAGGCCCGTTTTCTGGAGTTGGTAGGTACTGACTTCGCTGGGCCCTTCATGATCAAGGCTTCACGTTTGTGGAATTTAAGGTTGGTCAAGGCTTGTCTGTTTGTCTTTCTCTGTCTGACCAAGGCTGTGCACCTTGAGGTAGTTGCCGACCTTACGACTGAAGCCTTTATTGTGAGTTGGAATAGATTTGTGTCCCGTCGTGGGGCTAGAGGTGGCGCTTAATAAATCCGAAGCCCTGTGTTTCTATGGGCCTCGGAATGCGCCACCTGTGGACGCTCACATTGTAGTGTGCGGCGTCCGTGTCGACGTCAAGCCGACGATGAGATATCTCGGCCTAGTCCTGGATCGCAGATGGAATTTCGTTCCCCACTTCGAGCGCCTAGCTCCAAAAGTGCCGAGAGCAGCGGTCGCACTCGGAAGGCTGCTCCCGAACGTTGGTGGCCCCAACTATATATACCCAATAAATATATCTATACACCGGAGTCGTGAGGTCCATGGCCCTGTACGGTGCTCCCGTCTGGGCTGACACCCTGAATCGCCAGACCATGGTGCTTCTGCGCAGACCGCAGAGGGTGTTGGCTATATGGGCCATACGGGGCTACTGGACGATATCTGGTGAGGCGGCGTGCGCGCTGGCAGGTTTCCTTCCCTGGGACCTAGAAGCCAGTATTCTCGGGTCACTGCACTTCTGGCGCGAGGAGGCGATAGGCAGGGGCCACCTGCCGGCCTTACAGGAGTTGAGTAGGCGCAGACTAAGGTTGCGCTCACTCGCTGTCGCCGAGTGGGAGCAGAGGCTAGAGCACCCCAGTGCCATCCTAAGAACCATAGAGGCCATACGTCCGGTACTCAGTCGGTGGCTGGACAGGCGTCACGGCACCCTCACCTACCAGGCGACGCAGGTTCTCTCGGGACATGGCTGTTTTGGGAGGTACCTGTGCCACTTGGCGGGGAGGGAGCCAACAGCGGTTTGCCACCACTGCGACGTATGTGCCGAGGAGACGGCCCAACACGCACTGGAGGAGTGCCCAGCCTGGCGGAGCAGCGCCGAGAGATGATGGCTTTCGTGGGGCACGATCTCTCGCTACCCGCCGGGGTCCGCGCTATGGTGGACAGCAAGAGGTCGTGGGGTGCCGTCCTTGCATTCTGCGAGGACATAATCACCCGGAAGGGGGTCGCGGAGAGAGAAAGGGAGGCAACTGCCACCCAGGAAATCCGCCGCCCGAGACCAGGGCGCAGGAGGCTGGCCTACGCGCGCAACGTCTCCCCTGATAGAAGCCCCGGGGCGGCAGATGTGGGACTAACTGCTGCCCCGCTGCGGAGGGCTTGAGAGGGGTGCCGTGCTCATTGCACCGACACGGCACCATTTGGCTGGACCGGGTGTCTAAGCACCCGGGGAGAGGAGGCCTGAGAAGGCCACAGTCGCGCTGGGGTTCGCGGAAGATTGCGTTTTCGTGTTCCCGTGTCCCCGGCAAAGCGACAGCGCAGGTGCAACGTGGGTTTTTTAGTGGATACCCCGTAACTCCCACATACCCCTGTTGCCTACCCACAAGGCGGCGGGGGATCCATAAAGGACGCATTGTTAATTTGTTTCACGGTAAGGACTGGACCCCTCGGTCTGTTACAACGTTGTCACGGTTATCAGTTATTTAGGGACAGGTTGGGGACCTGTTGACCGGGTGACTCTTCGAAACCAATCTGTGGTTTTTACGACGGAACGTTCGGGCGCGTCCCTAGCGCTGGCGTTAGTTCCGATCTACACCCCTAGGAGTTGTCATCTAGCCACTATGCTGCGTTGACTAGACAGACCTTATCGCTCTGGTGTTTTGCGATAGCTAAAAATATTACAGTAAAGGAGTTTTTAATGTTATATTCGGAAATCGGCAGCGTACAATATTGTTCAGTTAGTAAAGTCAAGTGAAGAGTTGTGATACGGCTCGATTCGCGCGCCGGAAAACAGTTCCGCGTGTCTGCCGCGCTGCCACCGTACATCAGCATTCCTTACTTTCCCTGCCAAATCCTCACCCAGAAACCTTCCCTCCTGAACGGCGATACGACGAGGACAGAGGAATACAGGTGAGCGATGCAATAATTATTATATAAATTTATCACGGCGCCGCGCGATCGCGGCATGTGTTCGTTAGACTTCTCGTTAGGATTCCGGAACCTTTAATTGCTAGAAAGTGGATTACATTATTATATTTGGTACTTATTTTAACACGATTTAATTTAAATTTAAATTAGGTACTAATTCATTAAAAATTGACTAGTACTTTACTTCCATTTGATGGTTGTCTTCGCTGTCAATTCATGTACTTAGTTTACTGCGCTGCTTCATATAATTTGCGGAACGAAAACGGCGTTAAAATAAGAGATTTATACTTTCAGCAATGCATTAGCTAAAAGCATTCGCGTGTTTCGAAATATATCATTTGACGTCGCTTCGACAAGATTGAATGCAGCGAAACGTTATGGAGCTCAGTTGTCCATTGTGTTATAGCGACAATTAAATGAATTCTATGTGTCGCCGGCCATGGATGTCAGATTCTTCATATCGTTCATACTCTTTACCTTCCGGCTTGCTTTTGTTTTACGTCATGCTTGTCGTAATCGACAGGGGCCATTATATTTACGGGCATGTCCCAACCATGTTTAAAAAATAAATACTTTATACAAACCTGTAGGGTGATTGTAGACTTGATATTTTAAAGAAATAATGCTAGGGTTTATTTAATTTATCGTATGTAAAGGAACAAAAAGAATCTCAATATGTGTCCACAAATTTAAATAATATTATAAAAAATATTTTATACTTGTTAATTATGCCAGGCAAACGAGCCGTTACAAATACAAATATTACAATCAATCAATCAAAAATCTTTATTCAAAAAGACGCTTGCACGTTCTTATGAATCGTCAAATTTTACATAAAACATTATACATAAGTTACTTGAGGTTCGTAAGGTACCACACTTAATATTATTCACATCAAATATTTTTCTTTATTCAGTAATAAACTAATTCTTAACTATTAATTATAATTCTAGATCAACGTTCGATTAATAAGCTCTAGATGTATTACCTTTATTGAAATTTTTGTGGTGATTCCTACCCATAGAATACATATAAATAATAGACAGATGAAAAATACTTTTCTATAAAACTAAAATCCGCTTTATCAAGAACCTAGAAGCTTCGTAAATAACTCATCGATTTACATACCTTTTTGCTTGTTTGCGCCAAAGTAAATGTTGTAGTAACTGTAACTTTACAAAGTTCCTAATTAAGACTGTTATCGTCGAGTGTCAACTTCTCTCGTTAATAGCTTTTAAAGTTGTCATTCAAGCTAGCAGAAAAGCTCTCCGTTCTCAGATTATTTCCAGGAAGTAAAATACCATGTGCATTTCCAACATACGCATAACGTGAAGTTCTATAGAGTTGAATATATTTTTTGTTGGTTTTGGTCTTTGTCATGGGCATATTATCGAGAATATATAGCAAATTGGAAGATATAAAAAACACATCTTTTTGACGGGCTGGATAGGAAATCATAGTCGAACTTTACATATATTTATAGATTTTATCATTAGTTCAGAACAATTTCATAAAAAAAAAAATAATTATTGCGAGAATATAAAGCCACCTGACCGAATTTATGTTATGAATTTATGTTAAAGACGCAACTGCGGTACGAAGGACTGCCATTAAAAATAGAGCAAACTTTAAAGCTGACTTTGAGAGAGTAGTAAACGTTATAAGTATTATCTATATCAGTTTAATTTAATGGACGTTAAACGCCTATTGACATTTGCAACATCCGCAGGGTTTCCACCATTTAATAAAGTGGGCCTCATCAGACGAAAAGCAGAAGTATAACACTTTCGGTTCACGTTTTCTGTGAGGTCGTGTTACTTACACGAACGGACCTGCCCATTCGTGCAATAGCGAACTATTATGTGGCTCTACCGCAGGAGCAAATACTTACTTTTAATTGGGTAAGAAATTACACTCCGTCATTCATTGTTTGTCGTCCACAAACAATAAATGACGGAGTGTAATAAAAAAATTATATTATTATTTATGAGCGTGTTCACATCTACCGTGTCCGGGCAGCATTCTTGGAATGAATATTTCTATATGTCTATTTGTCCTTTTTTAGTTTTCTCCCGGTCTACCTCCTTTAGTGAGTTGCGATTATGATCGAATATTTCAATGATAAGTGTCTTAACATTTTCAACTAAAATATGGCGTACTTTTTCTACTAAAGATCTTGTCGCGTCGATGAGAGTAACCGTGTCTGACGACAATGACGGCGTCTGACCATGCCTGACACGGCACGTGGCGGATATGCTCGCTATCTGTATTTGTTATAGATTCGTGCATCAAAAGCAATTTTGGATCAGAGCGATTTATCCGACAGTTTGTTATTTTTATAATGATAAACCATTTATATCATAGAAGGAAAAGGTTTGGTGATCGTTTTAAAACATTTTATAAGAGATAGCAACGTTATGATATAATGAGATTTATATAACATTGGCTCCATCAAAAATATATTTGAATCATAAAATATACAAAGAACATGGAGGGTCACCGCACTTAAAGGCTGAATAATAGATAGATCGAATACGCAATTCAAATACAGTGATGCCATTACGCAAAGGTCTTATTACGTTATGTTTATGGAACTATTTCCTATGATCGGACTGAAAAGGCAAGGCTGTCCAGCCTGCCAACAGGCTTTATCAACGCAATAGAACCCACAACAATGATTGTTAAAATTTTTGTCTGTTTATCTTCTTGCCTGTGTGTGCTAATCAGAAACGGCTTAACCGATTTGGATGCAACTTTTACTAATGCATTGTAGTAAGCTTTACTTAACATTTAGTGTTATTAAAATCGGTTCATAAATGAAAAAGTTGTGTCAACTTAAAGACCACCACATTGAAGATTTGTGCGATAAATTGCTATTTAATAGCTACAGTTGAATTGGATGAAACATTGCATTAATGAACTCTGAAACTGTATGACAAGTATACTTTTATTTCAATTAAGCCAATCCCATAGAATTAGCATTATTCTGTCTTGCAGGCATAACTTCGTCCGTCTCCATGACTCACCGACTAGCCAGGCCAGACCTTGGGCTGCAATTTATTATCCTAAGTTATAAGAAGAACTGATATGTTATGTTCTTATAAAATATTTTATGTTGTTATAAATAAATTACAGGACTGATCATTGAACTTGGCACCCATTTAGATCGCACTTCTTTTGGCGTTGAAGTCAACAACCATAATTATATGCATATATCATAATATTGAACATTACTCTCATTTCACATTTATGTTTTTGATGGGAAATATTTTATGTTGTTATAAATAAATTACAGGACTGATCATTGAACTTGGCACCCATTTAGATCGCACTTCTTCTGGCGTTGAAGTCAACAACCATAATTATATGCACATATCATAATATTGAACATGGCTCTCATTTCACATTTATGTTTTTGATGGGATAGTTTCTTAACCTAAATAATTTATAAGTTGTGGATGTCTCGCGTCGCACCCGGCCTTCAGACCGCGAAGAGCCCCCTTACGCCCCCTTTTTAAGTGATATTTACTTACAAAAAAAAGAGGCCTGAAATATTATTAAAGTTCGTTATTCAATAAATGCTTATCAATTTTTCACGTCAAATATTTTCCTTTGAAATGAAAATACTTCGCTAAAGTAATAAAACTCCGTATCAGATTATGAAATAACTTTAAGGGTCCTCCCCGGATACCGATTGACACTTTATATTTCAATTAATAATCTTCGTTAGGGGCCAACTTTCAAAATTACTGTAATTTGACTTATAGGCTATCCTTAAATTAATGAAAATTAAAAAAAATCTAAGAGCCGTGATAGCTCAGTGTCCGGGCGCTCGCCTTTAATTCAACACATTATTTGTGTAAAATTAGACGTTTCATTTATATACTCGAGCAACCTGAGTTCGATCCCCGGTGCCGGCACCAATGAAGTTTTTAACTTTAAGTGCTGACTTATCACGTGCTCCGCGGTGAAGGAAAACATCGTGAGGAAACCTGCATATTTTCGAAATAATAACAAAAAAAAATATATATATATATTTCGAAGATATGTGAAGTCCGCCAATCCGCAGTGGGGCCGCGTGGTGGACTATGCCCTGATACCCTCTGTATAGAGGAGGCCTTTGCCCAGCAGTGGGACATGAAAAGGCTGTTACTTTTTTTTTTTAAATCTAAATATCTTGATTTAAATAGGATGCTTGCGCGTTCTTATGAAACGTCTAATTTTACACAAATAATAGTAGGTAAGTTACCACCGGTTCGGAAGGCAGTGGCTCTTGTTTTTAAAAGATCAAATTACAATATTTATAATATTCTTATCAAATCATATTTTTATCGAATGTATAAAACAAAATTCTAATCAACCATAACATAAATGGTGTATTAAACTTTTAAGAGATAAAATAATATATTTTATTTTGATAAAATAAATATTTTATTTTGAATTGTATTTCAAATGTATTTTCCTAGATCTAGCGTAGCATTTGATGAGATTTTAGCTAAATGTTCTGGCAGTTTAATAGTTTTAATTCTTAAACTTTGATTTTGAGTTATAATTTAATCAAAAAATACCTGAGTAAAGAGTGGACTTTAACACATTTGAAATTGAGGAGCATATTTGAGATGAATGATCTTTAACTAATATTACCTAACCATAACTAACATTAACTCTTATTTAAAACTCATGACCTTTATTAGAAGCTTTTAAGTCTTTTATTACTAGACATTTTTTAAATACACTGTTCGTTATTTATCACACATCACAATAATAATATAATTACAAATTAAATAATAAAAAGACTAACTATATAATTATGTAACTAAATATTATCCAAGAAAATAAAACGAATTCGAAGATGACATACTAATAGTTATGGTTTATATACGAATTCATACATTTTTGGCAAATTTGCAAAATATAGAAATACAGTTCTATTTTTTCTCATTTTGTTTAAAACAAATGCATCTTGCTCCAATTACCGGAGCTTTCGGTAATGGGACACCGTAAAAACGGTAAAGAAAACAAGAGTTGGCAGACTGGCTTTTGTGCAAAAAAATCCTCTTTTTAGTTTTTTCTTTGAAAATGGACTCAAATTCTGTGTTTATTTTTGCGAACTATTTATTTCCTTCTTTGTGTATAGCACGTTTCACCTATTTTGCAAATAGATGAATATAATTAGTTAATTTATATGTAAGTCAATATAATTTATTACGCGCTATATAGTTTAATAGGCATTTATAAGTAATAAAGAAATTAAAATTTTTTAAAAAAGCGTATGATTTTTAATTAGTACAAGTAATTTATTAATACAAGGATATTGAACTGCATTATTCTTCCGATAATTCGTACTCCCAACAATAAATTTACAAATATTGCCAGAATTAAAATAAATAGACAGCTTTTATACATTCGAGATTTAGTTTTACTATTCGTTTAGAAGGAAGAATGGCCAAGAAAGTCAAACGTTTATGTTTCGATTTAACACCGTACCATGTGTTAAAGGAGGAAATGCAAAGACGTGCGATAAGCGTTTGCGATCCGACTCCATAATCCCTCTTGAGCGAAGAAATACGTCCACGTATTTTAAGAGAAGTTTATTAACTCTAACATTTGTTCCTTCATTATGTCGTGATGGTCAGAGTAACCAGAGGTGATTCGAATTAAAAGCCAATATGTTTTTAGATGAAACACCGTATTTTACACTTTTGGTAACATACTTTTGACAAAAAAAGGAGTATGACTATTCGAACGATCTGGAGGCATTTCTTCCAATTAAAAAATTAAAGATAATTAACGTTATAAAAGATAAGTTTCAAAAGATTAAATGAAGTGAGTTTAATCGTGAGAATGAATTCCTTTGATTAATAAATAATGCTTATAGCTAAAAAAAATGGATTCGCGGACACAAGGGCTCTCAAAACTTGTTCTTTGTGAAACGAGCAGAGTAATATTCAATTCAATTAACAGTTTCGAATTTGGTGATGAAATTAACATGTAAATAACTTGAACTATAAAGTGCCATAGGTTCTTTGATACTTATTTAGGCATTGTTAATTGTAATTTAGATTAAGTATTGCATAAAAAACATTATTTGTAAGTCTGTCACCTCGTCAGTTAAGAACTTTTGAGCACCAGACTACATAGAGGACATAGAGTCTGTTGCTCAGTGACACTGAGCAACAGACTAAGTAAACTTAAATAGTATAAGTAAATAAACCCTTTTTTTATGCGAAAATTTGTCAAACGAGCAGACGATCCACCTGATGTTAAGTGAATACCGCCGCCCATGGACATCTGCCACATCCGAGGGTTACAGATGCGTTGACAACCTTTTGAAAATTGTTCTTCGTCTACCTCACTCACCAGACGAAACGCGAAAGTATTTGTCATACTTCCACTTTACGCTGGTCTTCTGTGAGGTAATTACCCGGACGGGCCTGCCCATTCGCGCAGCAGCCACCTTTCAACATGAGAACCACAAATATCGGTTAGGATAAAATTATCTATTTAAAATATCTATCAGGAAGTTTAGCGACATGTAACTTTACTTTCCAAGTTATTACGCTTTTGCTTTTAAATAATTTGCTCACAGAGTATATAAGTTTACTTTGGGCCTTACATACACGAGCCTATTAACCATGGTAATTCAATAAATTTTCATAATTTTTCTGCAAAATATTTTACTTGAAAAACGGAAATCCTACGTTAAAATAAAAAAATAAAATAAAAAACGACTTCAAAAATTATTGATTTCTTTTGTATAAATATCTTAAAACGTCAATCGATGATCAATTGATATTCTTTATTTCAATAAGCAGTTCTGGTGAGAACCCCGATTTTCTGTTTATCTGTTTTTTGTTTTTATTATTTTCAAGTATAAGCCCCGGCTTAATACTTGAAAATAATAAAAATAACCTAAATGTGTGCTCTCTGTGTCTATTTTTGCTTTTCGTGTTTACTGACAATTTTATGTATGTATTATTCTTGAAATATTATGTTGATACGAAGACTTTTGAGTTTATGGAGATAATTTTATTTTTTATTATTAAAGTATTATATTTTTAGTTATATGTTAACGATGCGCGCGCTCACTGACAGCCAAAAAGTTTTTTTCAAAACGACCAAGTTCACCATGGCAACCAATAACAATTTTACGTCATTTACCTGTAATAATATAATGCTATATAATTAAACCTTCATCATTTCAACCTATTTGACTACACAGGTGAGCATAGGCCTCCCCCACAGATGGCCACAAAGCACGATCCTTTACCACCAGCGTTCATAGACTTCATGGACCCGCAAATTTGCACAGGTCGTCACTCAGTCTAAACCGTTTTCCAATTGCATTTAATGTCTTTTTCACAAATAAAGAGTACTTGCACAGGGGATAATATTTTAAGTTATTTTGTTACGCTAAAGAAGTATAACTTTATACGTGCGTACATAAGTATACACTTACTTTTTTAATTCGAGTTTCATGCGAAATTCTTTTGGAGTATATGATTATCTGATCATCCGCAATTTAAGTAAAGTTTTACTTAACTTATTTTTTAAATACATATATGACATCAAATTTTTTGAAAGATTTTGTTTTCAGTTTATTTTTGTAGCAGGTAATAAGAGGGCCGGTTCCATTTTCTCTCAAAATATATACAAAATACATTATGAGTTACATAGTTATTCAAATTATATTATGGAAACGTCAAATGTATTCATAAATATATTTATCTTGAATATATTTCTTTAATATTTTTTTTGACACAACGTTCTCTAATCCCAAACTAAGCAACGCTTGTACTATGGGTTCTCGATAATTGATAAACATACTTAAACACACTTTTCTTTTGTGAATAAGTACATATTATACATGTATACCCCAAACACTAGAAAAACACTATCAGTTCATCACACAATGTTTTTCCAGTAGTGGGGATCGAACCCACGCCATTCGAGTCGTCAATATTTTAAATTAGTAATTGTAATTATAACTACTACAAAACCTCTTGGAAACTCAGTGGGGTTTTATTTCGTTTTTTTCTCGATAAAACTAAGTTTTTGTTGAATGGATTTAGCAGGAGTGAACAGAGAAACGCTTTTACGCGGAAACATTGACTTTCCCAAACTATAACTCAAAGAAATCGTCCCGTACTGTAACATTCATGAATTTTTCCCAAACACATGTGCAGGCTTTATGTTCATAAATACGTTTTAAATTTAATGTCATAAAAATCAGAGAAATTTTTCTAACCATCCTTAGCTTACAAAACATCACTTACTTAGGGTTCAAATAACTTATCAACGCAATAGTAAATACCATAAAGCGGACTATATTTTTATGAATGTATGTGTTGTAATTGATTTTTATTAAAAAATACCGATTTATATGGATGGATTTTGAAAATTTATAACTCCGTGGCGCAGTTGCCAAGGATTCCGCGTCGGGGGCCGTGGGTTTGATTCCCACAGTGGCTATTTGTGCGACCCAGAGATAGTTGTTTCGCATCTGGATGTTTGTCTGATCTGGAATTTATGCTTACCGTAAACCATACGTATAATATCAGTATATTTCTAAGTTTTTAACATATTCGGTTACCAAAAATTTAAAGATTGTTTTCTATCTTATCCTTTAAACGAGCAATTCTTGTATATATATATATATATATATAATCGGAATTTCGGAAACGGCTCCATGAAATTTAGTATGTGCATAGATTCGGGGGCGAAAAATCGATCTAGGTAGGTTTCATTTTTAGAAAATGTCCTTTTATCGCTGTTTTCAGGGAATGAAAAATATAATTCGAATATGACGGTAAATTCCGCCGGAAGAGAAAATGTCATAATAGCTCGGTCGGTAATCGGGCGGCCCCAAAACAGACGGCCGTGGTTCGCGTCACGATCATTTACACATTTATTTTTTAACTTTTTTTTCGATTCCAGATCATTGCTTTCTTTATTTTTAATTTTTTGTCGATTTGTTATTTTGTAATTTTTTTCCCTTTTTTTTAAGTTCTTTCTTTTGTGAAAAACATCAGTTCGTATTTTCTTATTATTACGTCGGTAAGATCGAAAAATATTATGCATATTTCATTACTCAGTTGTTTGTATCTAAATGTAATTTCCAAAATACACGATTTACCAAAAAAAAAACAAACCGAGCAAAGCTCGGTCCTCCGGGTACTTTAAATTAACATATTAAAGAATCCAAAAGAAGCGAAAGTGTATAGTTGTATGTATGTATTATGGATGATGTATATTTTCAACGTGGAGTGAGTTACATTCTCCATTTTCAAGTTTCTTACACGTTAACATTGATAACAGGATAAATGTTAGGCCTGTCACGTTAGGACGGATTAGGTTAGCTGGAAAGTAAATTCGGATGAATTAAATTATTTCAATTTAGGCAATACGATCGTGACCTTGTTGTTTAAACGGAATTCGTGCCTGGAGAAAGACTTAGGACAGTATAACAAAAGAAATAAGTTTTCAGTCACGAAATCTATTATATATTATTTTTTCTTATAAGAGATTATAAGAAATAATAAACCTCTTAAGATTTCTAAAGAAGAATAATAAATCTCTTATAAGAAAGAATAAATCTCTTAAGATTTCACGAGAATACAATCAATTTGTTGGAAAAATATACCTTTTCTTGGACGTAGTGACGAATTTTTTTTCGAAATTAGTCTAAAATCACTTAAAATCTTATGTTCTTACGTTTTATGCAAATAAAGGGGTTGAATAAGAAAATGACCTTGTTTTCCTTTATGTTAATACCAGAAAAAGTTTCTATATTGCTTACTTGTTGTCCCTTTATTTTTTGACTGCGTTTTAAGATTTTGCTTCACTTTAATAACGTCTGTATGTTTTGCAACACATTTAAAAAATACATACCAGAAATAAAATAATATATGATTCCTAATACATTTGATATAAGCACCAGTGATTCATTTTGTAGATAGAAAAAACAAGCTTTCACACACCTGTGTGGTTGTTACATTAAATATTGGTATATGGTTATTGTTTAAGTGCCTAAACAAACTTGACAATGCCCTTTATTTGCTTTGGGACACTCTCGTTATGCTGTAGTTATAAGATCCAAAAATGATCTACGATGGGTGAATATATACTTGATATAACATCGTATCTAATATAACATTGTTAGTTCACATTACAGTATCACCTACTTTTGAACAACCGGGAATCTAATTTGGTTTCATAACAAGTTCGTTAATCATATCGGGCATTTTTTTGTTGCCCATTGATCAGTTTCTCTAATTTCTAGGTACAGCAGGTAATAGTTACATCTTTAGAGCCAAGAAAAACTATATCCGTAACGTGCATAATGAAATCAACCTTTAATTTTTTTTTTATTAAAAAGGGGGGAAACTCTTGACAGTTTCGAATTTACGTGGGTCCCACCGAAAGTTCTCTGAAAGTGTCAATACTTTTATTGTTGTTCGAAGTAGTCTCCGTTCCTCTCTGTTCATCTTTGCATTCGAGGGAACCACTGAGAAAACCATTTTTTCTTAGGGGTCTCTTTGGGGAATTTTCTTACGCACTCACCGCATCTTCAGGGCTCCTATAGCGAATATTTCGCTCGGAATGGG
Source organism: Iphiclides podalirius (assembly GCA_933534255.1). Classification (NCBI taxonomy): domain Eukaryota; kingdom Metazoa; phylum Arthropoda; class Insecta; order Lepidoptera; family Papilionidae; genus Iphiclides; species Iphiclides podalirius. The sequence continues at coordinate 3,963,967 of OW152831.1, read as the reverse complement.
TCGGGTCTATATGACGGATGACTCATTTTCTAGGTAAATAAAGGTCTAGAGTCAACTCCCGAAAGACATGGGAGCATAGAAAAATATCAGTTTCCCTAAGCCTTCAAAGTAGGCAAAAGCTCATGTTTTCAGGTCGTTTTGCTCAAATAGTTCTTGAGATAATAAACGACGTATCTAGCGAAGCAAGGATTCGATTTCTTCTTGTTTTTTTTTAATTATTCATAGCGATTCCGCAGTACTTGAAGTTTTGTGTTTGTATGATAATGAAAATTTTAGTCCACTTAAATTTTTAAGTATGAATAAGTTAATAAATTAATCGACTTACAAATAGGTCTTATGAAAATACAAATAGGTCTAATGAAAAAATATAGTATGAAAATAAATTTAAGGGAATAGAAAAAAAAAAAAAATAACGTCTTGAAGTTTACAAATTCAGCCATTTTGCAATTCTTTTTAGTATCTCGCAATTTTTTGCTTCCTCTTAAGAGGAACAACTTCAGTGGCATTTTAGCTTTTACAAAAGATAACCAACTTTTCTTTCAAGATAATAAACATTGCGTCTCTTCTGTCGATTAATGAAGAAAGATTTTCTAAGTACTTTTAATCTCGACTTGAACTAAAACTTTTATGAAAATAATTTCTGATAACAATGAAATATTTATTCAAAGTACAATATTTATTCGGAACTGAGTTGCATATTTACTTTCGTTACTGGAAAATTTGCGTTAAATCATCATCGTGCTTGGGCACCCCAATACCTCCTGACTCTAGGCCAATAAGTCTGCTCAAATCATTGATGACAAAACTACTATCCGATTGACCCAATCCGTTAGTTTTGCGAAGATTTGTTTAATAAAAAAATACTTAATCATCAGAAAAATCAAAATAATTCAGTTATCCGCACTTATAACAGTAATACGATATAATTAAACAATCAATATTAATAATTGTTGATGCAAAATATGTTCTTATAGCAATTATAAATTTTCACATTACCAAATGAAAAGGAAAACGTAATATTTTATTTTACGTAACAATTCCGATTCTTTTAGATACTATGAGATACGTTAAATGCCCATGTTTCAATTTAAAACGGCAACAAACGCTGACAAGGGAAATAAAAATACGCGCGATAAGTGCTTGCGATCTTACTTCGTAATCTCTCTTGTGCGAGGAACGTACGTACGTTACGATACGTTTAAGATAAATTTAGTTACTTCCGACACCATGTCACATGGTTAATCGAACTGAGAAAATGCAAAAGACCTACACCCAGTTTCCGAAAGCGCAATCAATTTTAATTTGCGATAAATCTCTTAACAATCGTTGTTTAACATGATCTGAGTTGCTAGAACGTCTCAAACAACATTGATTTTGATTTGCAATTAGTCACTGATTAACGGACAATCAACAGAAAATCGAGTTTCTGAAAGCGTTTTTCGGTGGTCAACGAGCTGTCAAAAGTTTTATTAAGTAATCTGTCAATTTGGACGATCAATCGTTGGTTAAAAATGTTATTTATCAAAAATCTTAGTTTTTATTAAAAATAAACAATTCCCTAATACGTTGTTAGGGCATTCATGTGTTCTATTACTTATTTATTATTTATTATTATTCGAACATATCATGTGATTAGAAAAAAATACAACATGCAATTCAAAAGTTAATAAAAGTTCTGTAAAGTTTTTTTTTTTGTCATTTTGCATGTATTTATATAAATTAAATTTTATTATAGCTCGGATTTTTACGTTGGCAATCACACGGTGACAGGACTGGATAGTGACGTTAATTTAAGTTTTGTTTAAAAAGGGACAGCTATACAATAGAAAGAGTTAGTTGAAGAAAATCATTCATTTCATTCATTATCATTGGTTACACAGTGATTAGCTAATTTTTCTTGAACATACCTTCCAGAAACCCAAGGCAGTTTAACAAGAGATTAACAGCTAATCATTTTGGACATAATGTTATGTGATTGCTGCTTTGATTGGCCTTTCGGAAACTGGGCACTAATTTGACATATCCCCTTTCAATAATTATATTCCGTTTAAGTATTTCATCGTCAATAATGATTATTCTCGAGCTGTATTTTTCAATTGCAGCTATCTAATTTTTAAGCATCATTTAAATGCAATATGTCGTTTTAATTTCGCACTTGACATTGTATTAATAAAATATATTAGCGATGAGTGTCCGATTGATAACAGTTTATTTAACATTATCATCATTATAGGCCTCCCATAGAGACTGCCACGAAGCACAATCCTGAGCCACCTTCCTCCATCGACTTCCCGCACACTTGCACAGGTCGTCACTCCATCTAGTGGGGGGTCGTCCAACAGTAAGACATGCGATGGCCAGTACGAGGCTGCCACTCGAGTTAGTTGAAAGTTTATTGATACATCAACATAAATATTTTTTAAGAGATGTAAACCAATGGTGCTTTAATAAAGATGACGCATGACCGTACTGCGCAGCGTTTGAAAATTGTTCCGCTTTACATTATATGATATATATAATTGAATGTGACATACGATATAGAACGGATGACATGGAAAGAGATAGCAGTCTATATAATTGCAATCTAATTACACCATAATCAGGCATAATTAGAGTCTCTCAGTTTCGGTGCTTTAGTGTTATATCTTTATTTATGTAAACTGGAACCGACTCGAAAAGTTCCTTCCAAAATATTCAAAAAGATTCATGATCAAATGTTCAATCAAATAGAAATATGGAATTTAAATGTTATTACCGTTAAAATGAAAACAAAATTCCTGACGTTCACGTTATTTGCAGTGAACTGAGGCGTCAGACGTGTGAAAAGTTGCCAAACGAGCAGACGGTTCACCTGATGTTAATTGAATACCGACGCCCATGGACATCTGCTACACCCGAGGGTTACAGATGCGTTGACAACCTTTTGAAAATTGGGCTCTGCCTACTTCACTCACCAGACGAAACGCGAAAGTATTTGTCATACTTCCACTTTACGCTGGTCTTCTGTGAGGTCGTGGTACTTACCCGGACCGGCCTGGCCATTCGTGCAACAACTGAGACTGCTGCGTGGCCCTACCACCGTGAAAGAAGACGTGAGTTCGTTTGTCCCATCTAATGTATCAATATGTCCCCCCCCTAATTATGAATAGTAAGATATGGTGTTCACGTAACAAATTTAATAAACTAGCTTATATCCACGACTGCGTCTCCATAGATCTACTAGCTTATATTCACAACTGCGTCTCCATGGATCTGCTAGCTTATATCTACGACTAAGTCTCCATGGATCTACTAGCTTATATCCACGACTACGTCTCCATGGATCTGCTAGCTTATATCTACGACTACGTCTCCATGGATCTACTAGCTTTTATCGACGATTACGTTTCAATGGATCTAGTTAAGGTATTCAAAAAAAATGTACAATGAGAGACTTGACGTGTGTAGTCTTAATAAATAATATTTTAGAATAGAATAGAATAGAATAGAAAATCTTTATTGATCGTAAACAAATACCGTTTAGAAAAAAAAAAAAGAGAACAAAATAACTAATTTACATATAAATACAATTAATAATTTTGTTAATATCGAATAATAAATACAAAGTCGGTGTATGCGACGACTTGACATAATGCTACGGTTGAGGTAGCGCTGATTTTCAGCTGACGCCTACGAAAGTGAGTCACGGACAATCTGGATGCCTAGTAGAAATTAAAGAAAAATATAAATACATATAAAAATATATATATGATACATGATATACATATACATATAGATACATATACATACACACACATATATACACATATATATTTCACCAATATTGTATAATGAACAGTGCTTGCATGCCAATTTATGTGTAGGAGTTTAATTTTAAATTGTATTGAGCCATTTTTGCTGTCACAGGAGAAGGTTCAAGAGAAAGTGTGTCGTCCAGTTCATGTCGTTTTTTGTGTCAGTAAAAGATAGTTTTTTAGCTTAAACTTGAAAGCCCACGATTTGGTAATCCGCAATGGTGGTGGAAGGTTGTTCCAGCATTTTGTGGACGCATATCTGAAACTTCCCCGAAATGCAGCAGTACGGTGAAGTTGTGTACAAAGTAAGTACTGGGACGCTCGCGTGCTATGCTGGTTATGATCCTTTGACCAACTCAACTTATTCCAAAGGTATGGAGGGGATTGATTTTTAACAACGCCAAAAAGCAATGACGCAAAATGAAGTTTTTTTCTCTCAGACATTTTAAGTCTGTTAGCCTGATTGAGATAGGGCGTTATGTGTGACCGAGGTGGCACTGGGAAACAGAACCGAATGCATGCATGCGTTATTGAATGACCATGTAGCTATACGCTTAAGATCATTGTTTATTTTATCTATGGCTGACAATGTATCTCCAGGATAGAAGGAATGATATAATTGCACATCATCGGCGTAAAGATGGAACCTACACTTGCGTATACAAGATGTTATATCCGCACTGTACAAAATAAACAATAATGGCCCAAGAATCGAGCCTTGGGGAACTCCTCGAGATATGGGCTCTGTAGAGGAAAGATTAAAAGGAAGAAAATCCACATTGCCGTCACTTTTATGCACAAATTGTGATCTGCCAGTCAAATAGCCTTGAAACCATTTGACCGCAGTGATAGAAAAACCGTAGTATGATAACTTTGAAAGAAGGAGTGAAATATTGATGCAATCAAAGGCACGTGAGAAATCTAATAATACCAGTACGCAGGATTTTTTGCAAAGGGCATTTTTATTCCATTTTTATTTTAAAAGCGTGGGTGTCAAAATCTTGGTAAATACAATTTTCACTCCCGATTTATTCCCACTCACGGATAGAATTTTATTTTTTTTTCTAAACGAAATTCCTAATATACTTACGAATCAAAACAAATGTTTAAAGTTATTACCTTATTTCATCACCTTACGGTGTCATTTATTCTGTTGTAGCAAGCCGACTTCAATCTCGGTGTATAAGAAACGAATAAAAGGTATAGTTCTGTTCGCTTGTCCTTTAGTTTGTGAAAATTAAAACCTCTCACCTTTCAGGAAAGTAAGCATCCCATCCCTTTCATATCGTTAAGCCTACATCTTTTGAGACTATACCTAACATAAAGAAGGTTATACGGAACTCAGCCTTTTAATAAAACATTAACTACTCAAATGCATAAACCTTCCCCTTGAATCACTCTATCTAGTAAAAAAAAACGCATTAAGATCAGTTTCGTAGTTGTAAAGATCTAAGCATACATAGAGACAGACAGACGGCGAGACGACTTTGTTTTTATTGTTTTACTATGTAGTGACAACGACTCTATAACTCATCAGGTTTTGTAAATAACAGATTGGGGTTATAAAAGCTCTCAGTCATGAGCCATGATAACAACAAAACATTTCCGTTTCTGTATACAAAATGTATATTATAGAGAGAAGAAATTATAAGCATTGTGCAATTAAAGAATATTACTGCTTTTCTCACTGTTCTATTAATTGTCAAATTAAAAGAACATCCAATTTTGCTATGATGATATAAACGATATCATCATAGCAAAAGTTATTTTTCCTCGAGTACGTATTTCTGATTTCAGAATTGAAACGTTTTGTGCACGCTCTTTATAGTATACATGTTACATACTGCAATAGTTAAGGCAAATTATTTACGCATTAAAACAGAGCTCATCGTGTAATTGTTTCGTTTTGAACAAACGCATCGTGCTCCAATTGCTCCAATTGCTGGAGCTTTTGGTAATGGAACACCGTAAAAACGGAAATAAACAAGAATTGGTACAACGGTTATTGTGGAAAAAAAAACATCCGCTCTCTACTATGTTCATTTTAAAACGTAGACGAAACACATTTCCCATTTATTTTTCTTTCTACGAACCTTTTATTTTCTGCCTTCTGCGCGAACGTAACCCATTTCAGCCAATAGTACAAAAAATACCAAGTTTAAATCCAATGATACGTTAAATTTAAGGGACTTATTAAAAATTGTTTAGAATAACAATAAACTATTTGTGTGCGTAAAATAATTCTTAGACAAATGCTAATTATTGTCAGTACTTTTGAATTATTTTTTCCGGCCACTAAAACTTTCCTTTCATTTTCGTCTGCAAACGCTAAGCGTTTTTTAATGTTAGCCGCCAACAGGGAAACAATTAATGCCTTAAAAAATTAAGCAAGTCGTATCAAGCAATCGTAGCAAGAAGTAGAGGCTACTGCGAGCTTTATGTGGCAAATTAGTTTTTATTTAAAATAAAAAAAATATTGCATGTCTATTTTCAGCACTCGCTGTAAAGGGAAATGAGGTGAAATATCTTGTACATATTTTTAGGCCATGGTAGCTAATGGAAATGTCACTAGAGCGCTTTGCTATGAGTCAACTTGTAGTCCCTGGTTTATAGAATGTTGTTAATATTTGAGAAGATGACAGTGCAAGGCGCAATGATCTTCGTTCATTTGTCTACAAAAATTTACAATTTAGAGTTACATCTTGACTGCACAGACTAGCACTAGAAATAATAAACTATTCCTAAAAAAATTAAGAGGAATGGCGACATCTCTTGTTAAAAAATAATTAATACAATCGGGGAAGCAGACTAACAACTATGAATTTGACTCTATGATGAACTTTGAACTTTATAACCGATTGTATTAGTTTTTCGTTTTTTTTATTACATATAACTTAAGATTTGTAAAGAAAGTCGCAAAAAAAACATTGATAGTGAAAAAACAACCATTTTAATGTAATTATCTCTTAAAAGACAACAATATCAAAAAAATTAAGCTTTTCTTCTGTAATTAGGTGTGTTCTGAAGCTTGACATTCTCTTAATAATAAAATGTTCTTCCTTCCAATTTCAAAGCAATTTCCGATAGGTATACAACAAAAGTTATAGAATTATTGCACGCTGGTATGTATTATGGTGTTATGACTATACTTTTTATGCACATCGCAAAAAAAACAGGATTTTGCGATGGTCATGCTTATGATCCCAGAATTTGTCTGTAAAAGTAAAGTAAAGTATCAGCCTATACATGTCCCACTGCTGGGCAAAGGCCTTCTCTGTACAGACGGTATCAGGGCATAGTCCAGAACGCCGCCCCACTGCGGATTGGTGGACAAAAAATATCTTCGAAATAATTTTTTTATTATTAATTCGAAAATATGCAGGTTTCCCCACGATGTTTTCCTTCACCGCTAAGCACGTGATAATTCAGCACATGAAATTAACAATTTCATTGGTGCCGGCACCGGGGATCGAACTCAGATTGCTCGAATATATTGAATTAAGGGCGAGCGCCCGGACACAGAGCTATCACGGCTCGTCGAATTTGTCAGTATTTTTGAAAATATGCAGGTTTTTTCGAAATGTTTTCGGTGTCCAGTGTCGGTAACCGGTGAGCCCGTGATAACTCGGCACATAAAATTAAAAATTACATTGGTGCCGGGATTCAACTCAGGTTGCTCCAGTATATATTGAATTAAAAGCGTGCGACTCATCACGGCTCCGTATTGGTACAATTCACATAATATATTCGAAATATTTTTTCCTGGCGGTGTTTTATTTGACTGAAAATCACGGATAAATCAGCGCTAAAACAAAGTATTATTATAAAAAAACAAAATATTTTAACTCAAACTATAATCGAAGTATTGGAAACGTAAAATTATAAATCGAAAAAATAATCGATTAACTATGGGTTATCGCGCTTAAGGGTGAATAATAAAAGACTCGAAGCCTAACTTGCAACACGCAAATGTCTCACCACACTAATAAATAATGTCTCGGAAAACGATTTTAAATGTATTTTAAACGAGCATAGATAATGATTTCTTGTATTTACGTGAACACTATTCATTACTAAATGGTGATTTATTTAAAACTGAACGAAAAAAATAAATTATGGAAAAAAAAAAAAAAAGGGTTTCTTAAATTATAATAAAATTAACTTTTATAAGATCGTAAGTGCCATATTTACATGTGGTATTTTGTAAAAATTTGGATGTAAACTGTCGTCTAGAGAATTATCATGGTCTCACAGAAGACTGGCGTGAAGTGAAAGTATAATAATTTGTCGTGAGTTAACTGGGGCCGACTTTTTTTAAAGGTCAGTGACGCATCCGCCCTCCGGTGTTGTGGTTGATTAAAATAAAATTCCAGTAATTTTTTGCATTAAATAAAACATTGAATTTTTTTAAAGTAAAATTTTCCATTAGCACTGGGTGATTTTCCAACAAAAAACATTTTATTCGATAAAGGAAAATATTCATCTTTCATAAATTTTAATTTATTGTTTTATGTAAAAGAAATGTATATGAAATATTCAAAATTATTACTTCATATCCACACGACAATTTATTTACGACATTACAATCGATACGAGTATGACGTCGCCCGTTTTGTATATTAACTATGTTGGCAGTACTGTAAATTGAGTTTTGAAGTCAAATTAGTAAAATGGCGGACTTTCTTAGTGAAAATAACAAGTTTTAAATATTTTTTTCTCGAGAACTATAAGCGACCAGAGAAATCTGCTTGTTCATTATTTTATTAGTAATTTTTCTCTATGGAATAAAATTTTTTGTTAGGTCGTAAAACATCCTGCGCTAATGGAAAAAAATACTCATTTCGTTCTTGAAAAACGTTGAACACAGATCTTAATGACTTTTATTTATATAATTTCCAATATTTCATTAAGTACTATCTTGTTTTTTTCATATAATTAAATTTTTAGTTTTAATTAAATATGCTACAAGAATTAAGTTCCTTTAAGCAGTACAGAAGCGTGAAATATTATTAAAATTTGTAATTCAATAAAATCTTATCAATTTTTTACGGTATTCTTTTACCGGGCTTGGGATTTTTTTCCTTTAAATATTTGCCTTTGAAATGGAAATACTTCATAAAATTAATCAAACCTCAAGTCCAGTTGTTGAAAATTTTACATTACAACTTTTGTGGATCAAGGTGACTGGTAAAATTTTATGTCTCAATAAATAGTATTCGTTCGATAATAAAAAATTGGAAGTGGGTTGAAATTGTTGTGTTTTGTGTTTGAATTTAAAAAAAAAAAAAACATATGACTACATTATTAAATGAACACTGGTAGAATAATAGTTGTAGGGCATGCGTACAACGGTCTTCGCTATTGCTCGAATGAGCAGGTGCGTCCAGGTAACAACCACAACCTAATAGAAGACCGGCGTGAAGTGGAAGTGTTAAACTTTTACGTTTCCTCGTGAGTGAGGTATCCGGGGCCCACTTTATTAAAAGTGGCAACGCGTGTGCAAACCGGGTGTTGAAAATTTTAATGGCTGGCGGTTTTCGCTTAACATAAGGTGAACCGCCTGCTGCTCGCAGTCCACCGTCTCACATAAAACAAGAAATAAGAATATCTGCGTGTCTGAAAGGGTACTTGAATTGAATTTTATTTAAATAACATTTTATCCATCAAAAAAAAATTCAAACCTGACTTCATATATCTCACTCACTTTGCATTTTCTATTAGATTTAGAGGATTCCCTGATGCATTCTCGAAGTCAAATATCCAATATCACGGAAATTTACTATATGGGCAGAACCCAATTCAAAAAGCATTTTAAAATCGCTTCAATAATGACGGAGTTCTGAGGGAAGAGTAAAGTACCTAACCGTCTATAAATAATCTAATGCTAGTCAAAATCCTCCTCAGTACAGAGGGTTATTACGTTATCTTGGTTTATTGAAGTCAATTGAAAATAGCTTATACCCGCGACTTACTAACTACTAAGGTTAAATGAGATGTATACTGACCCTGCAGTTATAAAACAATATTTTGCGTTAAACTTATAGTTTTAAGCCCTATAATTTTTATTAACATCTATTGAACCGTTCAATCAAACAAAGAAACATGAAAATGACTATATACTCTTTTTTTTTGTTTATGTGAAAAGTTGCCAAACGAGCAGACGGTTCACCTGATGTTAAGTGAATACCGCCGCCCATAGACATCTGCTACACCCGAGGGTTTGCAGATGCGTTGACAACCTTTTTGGAAATTGGGCTCCGGCTACCTCACTCACCAGACGAAATGCGAAGTATTTGTCATACTTCCACTTTACGCCGATCTTCTGTGAGGTCGTGGTACTTACCCGGACGAGCCTGCCCATTCGTGCAACAGCCGAGGCTGCTGCGTGGCTCTACCACCGTTACTTCTTACTTCTTGATCAAGTTTTGTATAAATTATAGTTTTTACTTCAGTTTTGGCACTTACCTTGAAATCACAGGCAATGATCTTCAACAAACATCTTTTATATATAAAAAGTAACGTTATTTAGACTACGTAAAGAAATATTTCAGTAAGAATTTTTCATAGTTTCTCGTTACAGATTTTAAGTTGCATTAATAAACAGTTTGTAACTGAATTCGGCTGTGATTTCGAACTATAAGTCCGTTCATGTTAAAACATTTCCAAGTTTCCTTCGTGAAATTACTCCGCTTCGAACAAACGTATCGTGCTCCAATTACTGGATCTTTTTAAACAAGAATCAGTTAAACGGGTTTTGTGAAACAGCCAAATTCTTCTGTATTATTTTTTAAAAAGAGTTCACATATATTTTTTGTTCGGAACTTTTATGTTCAACTTCAAAATAAAAAACTCTTTACGAGCATTAAAACATGTAGAAATCATGCGCATCTATTGTTATATCCTTTCCAGCATACAAACAATTTCGAATATCGTTTTACAACGATAATTCGAACGAGAGATGTCGCCATTGCTTTTTGTAAATTTTAAGGTGTTTTATAGTGCTAATCTCTGCACTTAAGATTGAACATTAAAACATGTAGAAAAAGTACGAAAAGATTGTCGCCGCTCTGTGGGAATCGAACCCACGTCCTCGGCATTCGCGGCCTGACGCTCTAGCCACTGAGCTAAACGGCTGATAGCCACAGCGACGAAAATCTTAACGCCTTCCTTCTACATCTCGGCATACGGCCGTGAATGCCGAGGACGTGGGTTCGATTCCCACAGCGGCGACAATCTTTTCGTAGTTTTTCTACATGTTTTAATGATTCTTTATATTTAGATTATGAATTTGTGCCATTTACTGTTGAAAGTTAAGGTGTGTGGGGTCCCCGCACATCAAATTTTTTTAAAAGTTTATGCCCTAGGCTCAAAGGTTAAGCATAACTATTCAGCGAGGAAATTCTTGGCACCATGCCGCGTGGATTAGGTTTATTAGAATAATATGAAATTATTATAATTTGTAATTTTACATAGATTTAATCTTGTAAATATTAGATCAATAAACTGTAAGATTACTTAAAGAGAAAATACAAAACTAAATTGTATTTCGACGTAGCGAATGCACTAATTATAAAAACAGACGAGGTTGATATAGCTGTGGCAGGGCCACGCAACAGTGTTAACTGTTGCGCGAATGTGCAGGTCCAACTAGGTAAGTGCCACGACCTCACAGAAGACCGGCGTAAAATAGAAGTATTATACCTCAGCGTTTCGTCTGGTGATACAAGTAGCCGGGCCCACTTTATTAAAAAGTACCTACGGGTATTGTAAATATCTATAGGCAGCGGTTATCACTTAACATTTGGGGAACCGCCAGCTCGTTTGCCACTTTCTCACATAAAAAAGGTAGTTCACAAAAAAAAAAAACAGAATTTGTACAAAATGTGTGGTACGTACATAGTAATTAAGCAGTTGTTATCTATATACGAAATAAAACAGGTGTTTATTCAGGTCTATGACATAGGGCGGGAGAAATTCCATGGTATTAATTTATTTTACGATTATTTACTACTCATTATAAATATTAAACAAATTTAATATGTATATCATATTTCAAATTCATACACATATATTAAGTACGTATGCATCCATAAACATGGGTGTTACCTCACATGATCTTAGCAATGATTTTTTTTTTATTTTGAAATGTTTTTGATTTTATATCATGAACTTTTTTTTTACGTGGAAAGCTGACATGCAAGCTGGCAATTTCTTGGTATTAAGTTGCCAATCTTTAAAATAGTGGGCCACGCTTACCTTACTCATGCCCGGTTTCTAAGGAACTTTTGTTAGCAGTTTATCTATTCGTTACCACTATTAGTTTTATAACTTGCGAAAGTGCATTTCTGCACAATGCCACATAAGATAAAATCCGGATAAACTTAGGTTAAACTATCTGACCAATAAATGAGTTTTATTTCCAAGAACTACGAGTTTTAGGTCAATTTGTGTTATTATTAAAATAAATTACCTGTGACATCTAATTAAAATCGTTCAAATAAAAAAAGACATTATATTTATTTTTTAATGCCATCAAAGCTTATTTCTTCGCCTCTACAGAGGTCTCATTCGCCTTTTGTTGTCGAATACAGATATAAAGTCTTTTGCTACTTCGACAAAAAATATTAAAATGTTTAATATACTTTTTCCAAACTGTTGCAGTTTGTAAAAAGTAGTAAAAGTTTTAATGTCAAAATTATTGATTTTTTTGTAAAAAAAAAAAGGGTTAAAGTTAAGCAAAGATAGCTAAGATAACTAAACTAAACTTTTAATTAAAACAGCAAAGAAAGTGTAAAAATATTACCACACCCAATATAAAATAAACTCAACGACAGGACAATGAGATAACAACTTTTGACGTTTTTTATTTGACCATGATGTAATCGATACATTCGCTGATAATCAACGAACATTATCTTACTAAAGCAGTGCGTTACCTCAATAATAAAATATTATTTCTATTTAAAATACAGAACAAATATTATTAATTTGCAATAAATGTAATTTTGAACTTGATCTATTAAACAACGGGAGCGGAACCCATCTAGAGGGAGACAAAGAAATACTTATTGGTTCCATAGTTATTGAATGGGTCATTGAGTAGGCAGAAAGGCCGTGATAGTTAACCGAAGTTTATATTATACATAACCTAATTAAACTAATAGCTAATCTGTGTTTAACCGAGAACTTCAGAAACCGAGCATCACTCCACGAAACAAGAATTTGTTAATGAATCCAAGACACATTGATTTCCTGTGTAGCTTTTTAACTTCTGATGATGCTGCCTATTCGCCCAACCAAAGCTGCTGTGTCCCCACCTTAATGTGACCATGAATTAATATTTAACTTTATGGCCCTAATAATGAAAATTTTACTTAATTAAAAATGAATACAGTTACAGCTCTTGAAATATTTTTGATTAATAAAATGCGTTTTCTTTCATTAGTTGCTCTTATCGTGATTAAGTCCAACAATAACATTTCAAATAAAAGGTTTTAAATGTTTTAATACAATTAGACTACTACTTACACAATTAAGTTTAGTAAAGCGTGCCAACAATTATCAAGATTGGCTTTGTTCCTAAAGTTATACTTCATTTCATACAAGTTTATTTTGATTGTGATAATAAATGAAACAAAATCTTTTATTTTATAACTATGGACTGTTACTACGAAAGTTTTTCTAAAGTCATAAAGTCATCGCCATTTACCGTAGGTTTTGAGTTTTTAACGGTTAGAGCACACAACATTTAACGCATTTAAATAGACAACTTGTCAAAAATAATTTTTCGATACTGCTGTAGATTTAAACAAATAAGCTCAGCCCGATAACCTCACGGCGTCAAAATCTCGACAATGACCTGCTTGATTTGCATTTTTATTACCACTTGACTCACCTTGGTATCTTTCACGGTGGTAGGGCCACGCAGCAGCCTCGGCTGTTGCACGAATGGGCAGGCTCGTCCGGGCTAGTACCACGACCTCACAGAAGACCGGCGTTAAGTGGAAGTATAATACTTTTGTGTTTCGCCTGGTGAGTGAGGTAGCCGGAGCCCAATTTCATAAAAGGTTGTCAACGCATCTGCAAAACCTCGGGTGTAGCAGATGTACATGGGCGGCAGTATTCACTTAACATTCACTTAACATCAGGTGAACCGTCTGCTCGTTTGGCAACTTTTCACATAAGAAAAAAACCTATTAAATTTTAGAGTGCCAACAGTAGTATTAGAAGTATGGACCAAATCCTGTCAGTTCCGACAATCCATCTGTTGAACTCAATTATAAATAGATAACTTGCAATAAACCTTTTTGAGATTATGTTTTTACTTATTTTTTATTATTAATAATAAATAATCAAAAATATTCTTATAATAAGATGTCTCTAACTAGTGATAAAGAAAACATTGCTTATAGAGTCGAAAGAGGAACCAGAAATACTCAGTTTGAAACAATAGCAGAATATTTTTCCGTGTTTTCATTGCTTACTTTTACGTCAAGAGCTATACTGCGTCAATCTAAGTAATTAAAAATAATTCAGATTTAATGAAATTCGGTCTCAAAAATTGTTACTACTTTTTCTATCAGCATAAAAGCAGCTTAGTTTTAAAGGTTTTTGAATGGTAGCCGACAGAAAAGAAGAACTACAAAGCAATTAATACCGTTTTATATCATGGCCGAATAGTAAAAGGAAAGCAACACTACAAAGCATTACGCGGGCTAGTTATTTTGTGCATTTGAAATTAAATTTTCTCATTGTCTGTTTAGATTCATTTCATTTTTAATCGTCATTTAATTTTTATGATTTAAGCGCGTTTTCAGCTGTTAAGCTGGGATAATAACATTTATATTTTCATAAATGTTTCAAATCTTCTTTTTTCTTTAATTATATGTTTGACCGATAAGAAACGTGAATACATTACACATCTGAATGCAAAAGCTTTCTGCTGTTCCACTTTACTTATCTCACCTGAAACTTTTAGCTAAAGTGTATAAGAAGAAAGTATTAGTACCTTCACGATTTATTTTTAAGTTTCGAAAGATTCCCTGGACTTTCTAGTAAATATTCGATTAACTCTGTTTTAACCTGATAAAGGGTTTGAAAACAAAGTTGTTGTGGTATTATACATCATTTCATATCAACTTTTCACTTTTCAAAATTTTTCTGATTTCGTGTCGCATTAATGTCCATTTTTATAAAGTAAGCCATGAATATCGTTTAGAAAATTGAAAATTTTATTCACGGAATGGATTATATACACTCAAATACAAGATTAAATGCATAACTAATAAGTAAAAATTATTAATAAAGATATTTTTTAAAATTATTAAAGTATTTTACTTTTCTGTCACAAAAATTGTTTTCGTTCGTAAATTTTTAAATATATAGACCGTACTTTTTTTAAAAGTCGCCATAAGAAATAGAAATAAATTAGAAATTTATTTTGAACGGAATTCGGGCTTGATCGAGGTATATCTTTGTGAGAAAGGCGTAAAAACGAATTCAGTTGTGTATCAAAATACAGTCGGCGGTATTTACTTATCATCAGGTGAACCGTCTGCTCGTTTGGCACATTAAAAAAAAATCCATACATACAAACTTTCGCCTTTATAATATTAGTAAGGATGGTAACACCTGGAGACAATTTTTTGAGTCGGATTACATAATAATACATTGCTAAAAAGTAGAAGCTGAGCAACAATGAATACTGCGGTTATCTAAAAATGTGTTAAAAGATAGTTCTATGTATTTAATCATATATCTAATCCTCAATGGAGTAACGAAGTTAAGATAATGATTTTATGCTCAGATCAGATATACTTTGCTTGGAACAGACTCCATAAATTGTTAAATTTTGTTAAAGTTAATTAGACTACTAATAATATAGGTAAGATTTTCAAGATTTAATTATAGTATTATTTTAAACTTTTTAGTGCTAATAGAGTTTTTTGAAGTCGGTCCTTTATGTTATTTTTTTTTAGTAAGTTCCTTTTGGTAGGTATATCCATAGTTACTGTTAATACAAATATGTGACAATTATTTCACAATAAACATGTGACAGAATTAATGCCCAGACTAGGTACAATTATATCTTCTACAGTTTTTGTCGTAATAAGGGCTTATTATAGTTCACCACATAATTAAACGTGATTCTTTAACAGTTAAAGTAATAAGAAAAAGGTATCAAATTACTTAGGAAATAATAATTACAAGTCGGTGTTTCCGGATACGTGTGTATACCGTTACAGATATAAAGTTTTTATTTAAAGGTTATCGGACTGAAGCATGAATAATAAATAGTCGAGGGCTAATTTTGTACACGCAAAGGTCTTGCCGTGTACCTTATTCAGGAGAAGCTACTTCACCGTAATTGAATCGGTGTGGATAAATTGTTGATATATTATTGATTTTTTGCAAATTGACTTATTTTATCATTGTAATTTTAATAGTATTTTTGTTTTAATAATGATTATGAATATAGATAACACACTACGCAAGTGAACATAGTGCATGCGACTAGCTTCTGCTCTAAGAGACATTCGTGTTGCGAAATTGGGTCGAATTATTTATGCATGATTTCAGAAATGCGAAACACTATTAATTGAACGCCGCTATGATATTAGAAGAATGGACGACATATCGTTGTAGGGCTTGGGACTGTGTTCGTTTATTGTGTAGATCTTACTACGTTGCATTATAATTGTGAAAATGTTGACCAAAACTACGGTGAAGCCTTTACTAGCACTAGTAACCAGAATGTTTTGCAAATATTATATTGGACAGCCGAGCAAAGAAGTTCCTACTATATAGAATTATTTTTGAATTTCAAACAAGAACAATATCGGATGTCGAAGACAAATATAAGACAATAGGCGGCTTTTAGTGACTCATATGCAATACCTAACGTACAAGAAGAGACTACCTAGGTTAGCTAGTTAGTTAGACTAGCGATACGTTTCCCAGATAAATAAAAAAAAAATAATACGCTTGTTTGATGAATATTGTTTGGAATCAGTTCTGCATAGAATGCAAGGATTTTCATTGTGCTCTTTATTTATATGATGCAGATTTTTTACCAATATTAGGTATAATTATAAACGCGAAAAATTCTTAAAAACGTTTGATTTAGTTTCTTTTTTTCAATGCGAATAATTAAATCCTAACTAATATCAGAATAAAACAAAAAGCTAAAGATTTGAGATTGAAGAAGAGTTGAGATTGTAAGTATTGTTTTATTACACTCATGACATGACATGAAACATGTTGAGAGATTAATATTCATAATGTTTAAGGTAATAGTCGTACGGCCCGAGGTGTAGATTGTATCAATACTCTCCAATTAGCGTAATCGACATAAGATATCGAGTATTTTCATCGAACTTGTAGCTATTTTCCAAAAATATGTTGAGTCCAATCCAATATTGAATGTATTGGATTGGATTGTCGGTGCTTGATTGTACATTTATATATACAGTGTTAATGCCCATGACGTTAGTACGGATCACGTTCTGAAATAGCTTTTTAAAAATAACCACGACAAAAATAGGAATTCATAGTTATTAACGATCGATTGGTTAGCCAACTCACCTAAGCGGACGATGTCCTAACGTAAGGAGGCATGTTTTGGAATCCCACAGCGTCGAAAAACCATTTCAACCATTTATCCATTAATATCGCGTTTTAATAAAACTTATTCAGTTTTATTATATATATATATATATATATATATATATATATGTATCAGTAACATGATTCTCAATCGATAATATATATGTAAAGCTGGTAGTGCCAATGAATTGATCCCTTGAAATGTTTAGGTGATGAATAAAATATTTTTGGTTAAATTTAAATGCTGTTCTGTTATCCGTTGCTTTCATAAAGAATTCTTTAAGGAAAAAAAATAATTCTCTGAGAACAAGAATAAAGCTCGGATAAAACTTTAAATTTTTTTTTTGGGGTGAGGAGAGTAACGTTCAATAAAAAGTTAAGAAGTTGTTTTTTTTAAATTTATATCCAAAATTTTAGAAAACGAAAAGATATTTATTTGTATTTTATTGCTACCATACCACCATTCGAGAACTGTTATTTTGCTTTTCTTGCAATTTTTTTAAGTTATAAAGTGAATTGATTGATTATTAACAATAAAATAGAGGGAATCTTCAAAACGTACAATAAATACGTAAGAAAGTTTTCTTCTTGTAACAACTTAACCTAAAAGTTTCAGGGGATATAAGTTAAGCTGGACAGGAGAATGCTTTTAAGTTCAGATGTCTGATTTATACAGATTCTTTTTTAGATTTCGATTTAAGAAAACTAAAAATTGTCACACTCCCAATACAATACACAAAGGTTTTTACGACTTTACGGTAACTTTTCCTCCTAAGCTAGATCCTTAATAAAACTCTGTAAAACCACTGACGCTTCTTTTGAACATGTTTTAATATTTGAAAGTGAATATTAATTACATACGGGAGTTGTCATGCCTATTTCTATTACTTACTACTACGAATTTGACCTACATATATATAAACGGGCATATATATTTATATTTTTTTTATGGAGAAAAGGGGCAAACGAGCAGGAGGCTCACCTGATGGTAAGTGATTACCGCCGCCCACGAACACCTGCAACACCCGAGGGCTCACAAATGCGTTGCCGGCCTTTTAAGAAAGAGTACGCTCATATGGTGAATGTATGACACGTCGCGCCAAAATTTTGATATTAAACGCCACGTAAATAGTAATTAAAGTTGTCATGTATTAATTAGTATAATTTCATTTGGACAGTAATAACCGAAACGGATTATGTTTGAATGCAAAACCTAATTAAATGAAACCTCTAAATAAAATTCTCTTAAATGAAAAACATAAGTATCAAATGAATATTTTCTCCCCCCGAAAACTTTACATCGATTTTTATTTCTGTTAATAGAGTATTCCATTGTCAAATTTTCGCACACAATGCGACGAATATTTGAAACTAACAATGTTATATTAAATATTTAGATCTTATAAATGCATATTTCTTTTAAATGAAACACGAATCAATTGAAAGTAAATGCATGAGTTAGCACGTTAAAGTTACGTTTCAATTTGAAGCAACTCAAAATGGATCGAAATTTTTTTATTTTTTTATTCAGTCTCAGTTCATTTTGAAATAAGAAGTATGGTTTCGTCACTATCCATTGGGTAACGGAATCGGGTTAGGAGTAAAAATGGAATTTAGGTCATTAGCCATCCAAATAGGTTAAATATCTAATAGAGAACTGACAAAGTTACAGATATAGAGACAGAGGTAGCCCCCTAGCCGGAAGACTCACCGCCACTTCTGCCAGATAAACAATAGCGTGGCGAAGTAGCTGAAAAAGATACGCTTATCTTTACTAATATTATATCCTTACTAATATTATAAACGCGAAAGTTTGTTGACGGATGTTTGTTACTCTTTCACGTAAATAATACTGAATGGATTTTAATGAAACTGCAATAATATAGCTAATTTATATACTTATTTTATGTATGTCTGTCTTTCTTTCTGAATGTTACGCCTTTAGCCTATTCTACGCAGACGAAATAGATTTTTTTTGTCTTAACAGCTCGTTAGAACAGATCATAACAAATTCAGCATGAAAATATAATCTGTGAGCAAGCGGTAGACGTCTCCGTTAAATTACAACAGGACGTCACTTAAAAGTTTTTAATTGGGCAAAAATTTTATTTTTATCTTAATTATTTTAATCACCGAGTGACTAACAAGCAAGAAATTTATCCAACACAAATTTTCAGCTCTGAGATAAGTTTCTTTAGACAATCAAAAGGAGTATTATTTACTATGATAATGTTGTAGGTATCGTCGATAAAGCTTTCACGTTATGGTTATACGTTTTTACTGTTTCTTTAATCCCTAGTATAATAAAAAAAAGTGTTGTGATAGTATGGTTCATTTATATTAGACGTTCTTTTTATACCGTGAATAACAACTATTCAAAAAACAGTTGCATGATTGTTAATGGTCATCAATTCGATAATAATGCTAATAATGACCAACATCGTATCATCGATGAACCTTGTGATGAACGAGGGCACGTGGAAAGGAAACCGGACACTTCTACATAAGTAAGACATTTTTAGCAACAAAAAACAAAACAGTCTTCAAACATCCGACTCACCATATATTTTCTTTTACATTTTCTTTTATTTTTATATTTAAATCTCCAGACTCCGAGATTCTACACCGATGATATTAATATAGGACCACAATGATGATATTAATTTTGAAAATGGTTCATAACTTTCAACAACAAACAGTAAAAAAAAAACATACAACCGAAATGAGAACATGATCCTTTTTGAAGGCGGTTGAACATAAAAAAAATATCTCTTGACAGTTAATGTTCAACATTGTATCGTTTGGGAAATGTACAATCAAAAAACTAGTAGAAAGTTGTATTGATCGTTAGGACGTTGGCTACGTAGAAAATTTGCCTGTGGGCTTAATGTAAGACGTTGTTGAGGTTTACCGCATTCGGCCGTTATTGATGTTGTGGGAAATTACTTTGCCCCCGTCCGACGTGACGACATGCAAAGGTCTCATATAGGCAATACAGTTTACTGTAACAGCCCGTTACATGCGTAAACTGAGGTCGTGAACGTTTATTAAATAATAATAGGTATACGGAATTATATGTATAGCAAAGCGGATGGATGGTAGTTTCATGTTTCAAAGAGGAGGAAGTTCTCAATTATCTTGTATTTTTATGTTTATTACCTCAGAAGTCCGTCGTTTATAGATTTTAATAAATATTTTAGAATTTACAACTTGACACTATTTTCAACTATATAAGATGTAACTCTATGACGTCTCCAAATTTACCATTACAAAATAAAATAAAATAATGATTTTTTAAATTTGTTTGTAATTATTATTTATATGTGAGTCATTGGCAAGCGAAGGGCGGTTCACCTGATTAGGTGCTGATCCTGATAACCACCACCCATGTACATTCGCATACCTACAGGTACGTTGCCACCTTTTAAAAAAGATGGCTCCGGCTACCTCACTCACCGGACGAAACGCTGAATTGTAACACTTCTATTTCACGCTGATCATCTCTGAGGTCGTGGTAATTCCCTGGACGGACCTGCCTATTCATGCAAACTGCGCAGACTGCTGCGTGGCCTTTCCACAGGTAATATACATTTTACATGTTTGCAACAATACCCTGTAAACACATCGTTTGATTATGATATTATCATTTTAAATTAATTAATTAGCATTGCTTTTTAACTTAACAGTCCCCCATTGTATTAATCGTTGACTTGTTGATGTTGCCAAACATTAATTTTGGTATGACCACATCAAAATCAAATGGGCTTGCTAGGTAAAACATTTAAAAATGTACTTGCAAAAAATATTACAGACGAAGATAATAATTCATTTTTCTAATCGAACTCAATGATTCCAATTATGAAAACTCAGTGAACACTCGACTAATTTCATATTGATTGGAATACTTAATAAAGGAACACTTCGAGAGCAAACTAATTAAGGAACTCGAGAAAAAGGAAAGACTGAAGCCGTAGAGTCGATGAGTTAATTGTATTTGAATTTAATTTTATTATATGTCCCAGCATTTATATAGGTAGAGAGAAAAAACGATCATTCATTTCGAGAAACCTCTGTGGTTAGGGCTGATTATTATATAGAATTTTTTCATTACATATAGCCAATTACACTGCTATTTGTCTTTTTATACAATTTCATATTGGGCTAGTGTAATTTAATTCAATTCGATGACGTAATACAGTAAACAACTTCCTGTTGCCGGATTACCCCGCGAGGTTTTACACGAAATGAAATAGTTTATTTTAATATTATTTTAACTGTTCAATAGATATAATCGTGATAGCTTAGTGTCCGGTTGATAAGTCAATATACTCGGGGAATTTATTAAGAGCTAACTTCAAATCCGGGCTTAAATAAGCTTAGCGTTGAAGGTAAAAATTTCAAATCATAACAAAATATTTCGAAGACATGGGAGATCTGCCAATCCATAGTGGGGTTGCGGGGTTGCCAGCAGCTGTACCCAGCAGTGTATGTCCTACTGCTGGGTATAGGCTGTTACTTTACTTTGAAACGCAGAAGTACACTTCTACTTCACGCCGGTCTTCATTGAGGTCGTGATACTTCCTGGACCTACCCATTCGTGCAATTCGTGCGTAAAATGCGAAGGTTGTTGCGTGGCCCTACCACATGTATTTGTTCGTATGATAAAGATAATAACGATTACCTCAGTCTTAAATTAGTTTTCGTTTACACGTGCAAAGCAGGGGTGAGCAAGCTAGTATTTCGTTAAATGAATCAATGTTCAACAATAGTTGAACAGCGGCATTGCAACATGACTATCAGACTTTTATGTTACTGAAGACTTATGTTGCCTTGAACATTAAAAAGCACTTAACGTTTGTGGACGATAAAATATGTTCTGGATTTTTGTATTCAATTTGAAAAAGAATTACCTCTAGAGCATTTACTGAATGTTATTTAATAAAAATAGATCTTACATTTGATTCTCAGTGAAATACTTGTACGACACATTGACCCATTTGGCGTAGTGGATAGTGACCTTGTCAGAGGGTGTGAGTTCGTTGACAAAAATGGTAAAATAGTGTCTGATGAACATGATATTTTCTAGTGTATTAAGTATTTACTTACAAAAGAAAAATACGTTTCAGTATGTTTCTGTACTAAGCTTCGCTTAGTTTGGGACTAAATAACGTTGTATAAAAATATGTTTATTTATGTATTTATTACATTTGATTAATGGTAATTGACGTTTTATTTAAGTTTAAAGTACATTAATATAATATATGGCGATTTCAATACCCGGTCTAGTATGATTAGCAGAGAATTTAATAAAAATCTGCCAAAAAGGAAAACAATAACCTTAAGCAATAAACTTTCTTTCAGTGAATGGGCGACTAAGGGAATAAGAAAGAGCAGGGATAGACTTGTATGATCTATACAGTATAAAATCATTAACTTGTGATCCTAACTTCCATGAATATGTTAGAAAGTTTTCAAAAATCTTTAAAAGGGTTTGTATTATAGCTAAGGCAGACTACTTGAGCAATAAAATAAAATTATCCGCAAATAAAGTTAAAACTACTTGGAAAGTGATAAATAAGGAAACTGGTAAAAATTATGAAAAAAAAAAAAGTGGATTTTACATTAAATGTAAATGGCAAAGTTATAAAAGAAAATTATAAAGTTGCAAATGAGTTTCTAAATGTTTTCACAAATATACCTTTTGAAACTACTAGGCACTTGCAACACTGTCCCACAGAGGCAGCAACATATCTGGACAAATATGTTAATATTTCCATTCCAGATTTTAAGTTTTGCCACATAGGTCCGAATGATATTATTAAGACTTTTAAAAATTTAAATAAAAAGAAAACTGAAGACCTATGGGGCGTATCAATATGAGCATTAGATCTTATAATCTGTGATATTGCTTGTTTATTAGCCCAAACATTTAATTTATGTTTAGATACTTGCAAATTTCCAAAATTAATGAAATGTAGCAAAATTGTGCCAGTTTATAAATCAGGCTCAAGAGAAAATTCCTCTAATTACCGACCCATTTCTATCTTACCATCCTTAATTAAAATACTTGAGAAAATCATGCTGGATCAGATGCTATTTCACTTTAATAAGTATGAAATCTTGAACCAGCATCAGTTCGGATTTATGAAAGGTAGATCTACAACTGATGCTGGAGTAGAATTAATTTCGCGTATCCTGCAGTCTTGGGAGACGTTCCATGACACCATTGGTGTGTTCTGTGACCTCTCCAAGGCATTTGACTGTGTAGGTCATAAGATTCTTATTAAGAAATTGGAATATTATGGTATTCGAAAATCTGCCATTAATTTTGTTTCCTCATATCTTAGCGATCGGGAACAAAAAGTAACTATAAATGGTATACTGTCATCGGGATCAATAGTACAAATGGGTGTGTCCTCAGGGATCGATCCTGGGCCCATTTCTGTTTTTAGTCTACATAAATGATTTGCCATATGTGGTAGAAAAAAAAAAGGTCTCAAATCGTTTTGTTTGCGGATGACACCTCACTGTTGTTTAAGGTTAATAAGAAAGATGTTACATTAGAGCAACCAAATGAAATACTAAGTGTCGTGTCGGACTGGTTTGCGACCAATAATTTACTTTTGAACGCCACTAAAACTAAATGTATCAGATTTTTATTATCAAAGCTGTCTCACAAACCAGGAATCTTTTTTGATGACAACATCCTACCTCTTGAGGATTTAACGGCATTCCTTGGAATATGCATTGACTCCAAGTTGCAATGGGGAGCGCATATAGATAAATTAGCTAAAAAGCTCAGCGCTGCCGTCTTTGCCATACGTAAGATCAGGCAACTAACAAACGAGGCAACAGCTAAATTAGTTTATTATGCTTACTTTCACAGTATTATGTCTTATGGTGTCTTACTTTGGGGTTCCGCATCCGGCTTAGACACGATATTTGTATTGCAAAAGCAAGAGATACGGGCTGTCTATGGCCTGGGTCCACGTGAGTCCCTTCAGCATATTTTTAAAAAGATAAACATCTTAACGCTCCCGTCGCTATACATACTTGAGAACATCATGTATGTACGAAACAACTTACACCATTTTACAAAAAAACACACCACATCGCGTCGGGGCCGTGGTGATACGTTGGAAATACCGAGGTTTAGACTAGCTAAAACCAGGAAATCGTTTATTGGTAGATGTATTAACTTATATAATAGAATAGGTGACATCCACAAACAATTAAGTTTAAATAATTTCAAACATTTTGTAAAAGCCACCTTAATGGAAAGGGCTTATTATAATGTCGAGGAATACATTGAGGACAAGGATGTGTGGAAATGACTCTTGCTCTGCACTTGCAAGTCCCCTGGCTCCTGCTAAATTATACTAAAATAATTTTGTGTGTATACTTAAATACTTAAAAAAATAGAAATAAAATATAAATATATGACCGCAGAGTTTCTTGCCGGTTCTTCTCTTGCAGGTCTAGTTTAGTGAACCGGTGGTAGTTTTTGACGTTCAATAAGAGCTTAAAATAAGCCTATGTTGAATAAAGAAATTTTGACTTTGACTTTGACTTTGAAAAATACAATGAAGAAGCTTCTGACTCTCTCCCTCACAATTGCCTTCAAATCCCGGTAACGGGACAGATGAAACTGTGAATTTTGTTTAATAATAGTGATTCATTACGTGTGAATGCAGTGAATCTAATAATCGTTGAAAGACGTATCGTCGAAATATCATGTTCAATTATATGAAAATCTTTCAATGATATGTTAAATATTTAAAGACTAGTTCTAATGCCAAATGTTTAAAGAAGTTATGTTAACTTTTTTAGGGCCAGGCAACAGTCTTTGCTGTTGCATGAGCAGGTCCGTCTGTTTACCTATCACGACCTCACAGAAGACTGGCGTGAAGTGGAGGTGTCGGGGCCACATTATTTAAAGGTATCTTCAACCCTACGGGTGTTGCAAATGTCAATGGGCGACTTTTTATATAATCACTTAACATTAGGTGAACTGATACCAGCTCGCTTGCAACCTTCTCACTTAAAAGAGACCATTAAACGTCAGTGGGGTATAGGTTACGATATTGACTTTCATTCAACATAACATGAAACAAGGTATCATTCCTTTCTTTGTATATAACATGAACTAAGGTTTTATTATTAACTTCAATTGTTACATTATGGGAGCAGCTAACTATTTTTTGGGCTTACAAATATTCCGATGTATGCACAATTGGCACAAAATTAAACAGAAAGAAAATTATGATATAACACAGATTATTGATGGTGCATGCTTATTATTGTTTACCATCCCCGCAACTGTCTTATCGACATTAATGCAGTCTAAATCTATTGCTAAATGCAGAACATAAATATGTAATGCCACATTCTAGTTAGTGTATAATATCAGTGCCATACCGTTGCAAGCTATGATTATGTAAACACGCCGTTATCCATTTCGCTCGAAAAGCTTATTCAGTGCTTCTTTTACGGAAGCAAACTAATTAAAAAGCTTGTCTAAAACGATAAATTAAATTGTTTAAATTACATTTCCTTATCCCTACTCTTAAAAGCTCTAAGAAAAGTGCTCATTAATTTTAATTAAGTTTTTGATGGACAGACCGAACTCACGCAAAAATAAAATTCTTTGGGTTACAAATGCTTTGCCACCTTTAAATAAAGTGAGCCCCGGCTACCTCAAGATGTACAGTGCATACTATAAATGTATCATAAAATGTCCCGCTCATTATATTTGTTGAGTGTGAAAATAAGACATGTGCCTGTCTTTCATTCCAATAGTACGGCACTCGGAAGTAATGAAATTTTCTTTTCGTAGCTCAACTTTCTGAACCTTAATATACTTCACTGCACTGATGAATTATTAATAAAATCAGATATTATTTTCTTCACATAGAAATTAATAACCGAGTTGCGTTTTTATTAAAATTCAAATCGCATCAAATCATCTTCATTTGCAGTACAGGATGCTCATGAAGGATTTAACATTTTTAATAAAAGGTCAATTGAAGGTCACAGAGGTGAACATTTGAGGCGACTGGGACTTCGGGACGGATCGCTCAAATGCAGAATGCGGTGCTCCTTGATACCGCTCATATCGTCCGCTGGTTTCTCTCCCTTTCGCCCTAACCCTCGGCCGTTTGTTCTCCCCTGCCGAGGGCTTCCGTCTGTTTCCGTCCGTTGGTCACGGCGATGAACACGATTTGGTCCATACTTCTAATACTACACTCTGTAAAATTTTATAGGTTTTTTCTTATGTGAAAAGTTGCCAAACGAACAGACGGTTCACCTGATGTTAAGTGAATGTTAAGTGAATACCGCCGCCGGACATCTGCTACACCCGAGGGTTTGCAGATGCGTTGACAACCTTTTTGGAAATTGGGCTACGGCTATCTCACTCACCAGACAAAACACGAAAGTATTATACTTCCACTTAACGCCGGTCTTCTGTGAGGTCGTGGTACTAATCCGGACGAGCCTGCCCATTCCTGCAACAGCCGAGGCTTTTATATTCAACTGACATATTTCAAAAAATTAATTTCCTCTTAACTAGCGACTACCGCTTATACTATTCAATTCCTGGAAGAAAAATTCATTTTAGAGAATATGAAAACGTTAACAGAGACAGAGAACAGAGTTTAGATCCATCCAATCAGATACCCGTGTAAATTTCAATAATTGTCTGATATATTTGAAGTTCGGGCTATATATTAAATAAAAAAAAATATTCAGATATGAGCTACACGGACATAGCAGAGTAATAGTGAGTAAACATTTAAGTTAAAAAAGGCTGAAGCATGAAGTGTTTTCATCTAATTATATTGACACTAATGCAATAATTTTATGGGGCCGCATTCCGATACCCTCCGGGGTTTGAGGGTACAATGGTGAAAACGGACATAAGTAGCGCAAATATGAGTTAATTATTAATATTGAGATTATGTATTTGTTAAAACATGTAGAAAAAGTACGAAAAGATTGTCGCCGCTGTGGGAATCGAACCCACGTCTTCGGCATTCGCGGCCTGACGCTCTAGCCACTGAGCTAAACAGCTGATAGCCACAGCGACGAAAATCTTAACGCCTTCTTTCTACATTGTTATTTAGCATTTGAAGCAATGCTTGGCGCATCTATTGTTATATCCTTTCCAGCATACAAACAATTTCGAATATCGTTTTACAACGATAATTCGAACGAGAGATGTCGCCATTGCTTTTTATAAATTTTAAAGTATTTTATAGTGCTAATCTCTGCACTTAAGATTGAACATTAAAACATGTAGGAAAAGTACGAAAAGATTGTCGCCGCTGTGGGAATCGAATCGATCTTCGGCATTTGCGGCAAATGCTAAATGCTAAATAACATTGAACGTTTTGAAAAATGTAATACCTAGGCCTAGCGCCGCGGCTGGTGACAAAGGGTCTCTATTCTCGCCCTATGGTTAAGGATTACTACTCGTATTCAGCGAGAAATTGCAGCTAGCGTTCTTGGTAATATAACCTTCCGCGAGGACTAGGTTTATTAGTTAATAATTATATAATTTAAATCAAGTTAATGCTGTACGTATTGTAAATTGTTCTTTGTGAAAGTAACATACCCCAAAAAATAAATGACGGAATTTATCATGCAAGGGAAAAAATTAAGACTATATTTGCTTCTCTTCTTATTTCGTTTTCTTGTTTTTTTTTTTTTGGGTGTAGAGATATCTATCTATCTACATATTCTATTGAGTTTTTTCTTCCGTTAATGTTTTCTTTAGTTTGTAGAAAGGATAATAATCGTTTTTTTGGAGCAGAAAAATGAACGAAAAGCAAATTCGATAATTTTTTCTACAAATTTTATTAAAGTTACATTAATTTTATAAAATATATTATTATATATTTTTGTTCTTACGTGACCCATTACAGTTTACTTTGGCACTGGCATGGTGGATTGAATCAAAGGTTAATTTGCGCAATCCACTCTCATTTTTGGGAACGATTTAGCTGTATGGTTGATAACCCAAAGTGAAGAAAGCACAGCTTCTGCGCAGTAGTTTTATTCAGTATTTTTCAATGTAACGTCCATGTCAGAACCTCCAAAGAAAATATTTATGTATTGCACTACCCCTATAAGACCGAAAATTTATAAAGGCGCACAAAGCCTGCGTGGTGTCTTCAATCGACCAAATAAGCAGGTTGTATGTGAATGTCATTTCCACTGTTTTGATAGTCTATTGTATTGGTTTCACTTTGACCTTTATCATTTTATACACGTATCTTCGCGATTGCTGGAATATATGAATAAAATCCATCCAGTGATATCCCGAGCGGAACTGAGGGTTATTATTGAGACGAATAAAACGTTCCTCGACTACATCAATAATTCATCCGCGTTACGCTGAAAGCGCTTAAGAACGCTTAAGAAAGTTGCTCTTTGACATGAAAATTTCATTATTGCCAACTACTACGGCTTGCCGCGGCCGAAACAAGGGGTGGGAAGCGGCTGTTTATAAAGTTGATGGCATATGGTAATGCGCCTTGAAGCAATCACGAAGATAAACTTATATTGTTAATTAAAAAACAAAAATAGTTCTAACTATTGGGAAATACTGGTGTAGTTATTTTTAGACATAAGAATCCCGTATAAATATAGTATGAATCAATTATATTTCAAATTTAAATGAAAATTACGATTCAGAATGAGAAGATTGGTTGACTCAGGTCCCTCGTCGAATAGCTTTGAATGAGAAAAGAACCAGCCGTCTTGTCACCAGCCGGGGCGATAGGTCTAGGACGTGAACCTTTCCAAAATTTACCTAGATCAAAATTTACCCGAGATTGACCCAATGGACTCTACTGTTTTGACAAGTCATTTCCATATCTTATGAATATTTTCCAAGACTGGATTCCGCAACATTATACGCGATACTTTAAATCACCGGTGCGTTCCGTAAGAGTTCCCGGAGTCCCTCCAAACGTACAAAAAATGGCCACTGGGGGGTTTTAGTGGCCCCACATAATCGATTATATAACCCTGTCATATGAGGCAACCCTCATATAGATAGGTCTATCTTTTAAAGATTGCTCCCCCTCGACCCGTTTCCAAAAAATAAATAGCAGACGGTTCACCTGATTTTAAGTGGTGGCCGTCACCCATTGACGGTTGTAAACGATGAATTGAGAATTTCTATTGTAACGAGAATCATGGGTTGTTCATTCGTTAATCAGTCGTCGTAAAGGGTAAAACGGAACACTATTACTAACACTTCGCTGTCTGTCTGTCTGTCTTTCTGTCTGTCCGTCTGTCCATCTGTCTATCCGTCTGTCACCATGTTGTAACTCATGAAATGTGATAGTTAGACAGCGGAAATATTCATAAAGGATGTATTTCTGTTGCCGCAATAACAATAAATACAAACAAATAAAAAAGAGAATAAAAAATATTTAAGTGGAGCCCCACTACAACAGTTGCTAGAGCGTCAGGCCGCGAATGCCGAAGACGTGGGTTCGATTCCCACAGCGGCGACAATCTTTTCGCACTTTTTCTACATATTTTAAAGTTTTAATTTTTGTTTTATTTCAAGGCGACTGTAGTTGATAAATTAGGGAGAGCCAACCATGGATAATTACGATATCATAGATGTTGCAGCTGGTTCGCCCACTCATTTAGCTTGTTATGAGACTGCTCCAAAGGATGACACTTGGGTTATATTCCCTCACGGGACCAATGTTTGTGTGGCCCGCAAACGATTGTTCCGAATCGGGGTGTTTGTTTCCAAGGAGGGTTGACATGAAACAGGCCGCTACTCTTAAATAACTAGCCACTAACAGCATGACACGCATGATGCGTGGACCTTACCTAGATTGGATAAGGTCAGGAGAATGATATGGTGATAGAAGTGTTTGAAAGTACGAAACGTTATTCCTGTCCTAACTTGTGTTTCTAAAACCTCTTCTTAATGAACGATAAAATTATTATATGAGTACGCTCTTATTTCAGTACTCTTTTATTTTTGTAAAAGAACACTGAAAGAGAACTAATTTTTAAGACGAACAGAAAAAATTGCATTTTCGTATCTTTTGACGTTCCCCTTGAATTCAAAATCAGTTTTTTTTATGCTGGAGACGAATTAATTATATTTACGTTACATTTTATAGTGCGTGTGCATAACTCTAACTTTGGCTACTCCTTGGTGTGAAGGAAAGATATTAAGTCATACTTTAAATACTGCACTTGTCTTATAAGTTAAACGAGAGTTTTGATAGAAATTTGTCTAAACGAAATTCATTGAGGATCGAAATATAGTGGGTATTTCTTTATCTTAATTATATTTTCAAAAGTGAAATTTAAATTAACGAGCGAGAGTTTTAATAAAATTTAAATTTTGACGTCCACGATCAATTTCTTTATGATATCATCAAGATGATACACGAAAATAAATACAAGATTCTCATTATTTGTGCTACCTCAAGCGCAAATCGCATAACCTTCAAATGGGAGAGCAAACGTACGGCAAATGTCTTTTGAGACAGAAAACATATTTGAGAAACGTAAACGCCGCACCTAACTCAAACAACGTTGCCATTGTTTGTTACTTTGCATGTGATTAAACGTGTACACGGAACTACACTTGATTTGATTTTATTAGCCGTTAAAGTTTTAATTGTACTTAATCTTTTTTACATTCTTTATTAATTTCTTATCTTTACCTAGATTATGAGGTAAAATGATTTCACGGATTTAATCGTTGGATAGTTTGTTTTCAAATTCTGTATCTTTCAAATACTGGCTACTAACTCTTGTGATATCACTACATAGTAGAAAACAAAGTCGTCGCGCTGTCTGTCTGTCCCTATGTATGCTTAGATCTGTAAAACTACGCAACGGATCTTGATGTGATTTTTTTTATAAGATAGTGATTCAAGGGGAAGGTTTATACGTATTATATATTGCACCCGCGCGAAGCCGGCGCGGGTCGCTAGTAACATATAAATTATGCATTTACGTCCATTTCAAGGTTGTGCTCAGTTTATTAAGATGACCCATCAAAAATCTCATAATATACGTTATAAGTTGGACTTTTAGATTCCTACAATTATTTGTTCTACTTTTCTATTATAGTGCAATTTTATATTCGGACCTATTTCAGAAATTTCATTTCCCCTCAACTTGTCGCCAATGCTCAAAATATTCAATTTCTGTAAGAAAAGTTAATTTTAGAAAATATGGCAACGAGACAGAATTGTATTTCATTTCATCTAATCATATTCTCCATATGCATTTCAACAACTGTTCAATATATTCGAAGTGCGGACTACATACGAGGTTTTTCGCAGAAGTTAAAATTAAAAAAAAAATGGTCAGCTATAAGATACGCGAACTTATCTAACCAGATGTTTTTTTATATTGATTTATTGTTTTTACGCGATCCTTTATGTATAAGTTATTTACAAAATAGTCCAGTGTTACGGATTAATTTTAGATATTTTGAGTGGAAGTTGACGTGAGTTAACGATTTAAGTTCACAACGTTAATGCCTAGTGCCATGCAGGCGATGGTTATGGTGATGATCATCTAACTATAGTTAATGTGAATACAAATAACTATGATACTCAACAATGGAATCTCAACAATAATTTTAAGGTTAACATAATATCCATCGTTAACAGTTCGGCTTACACTTAAAGTACTGGTATAATACGGCTCTGATATCATAATTAGATACAGTTAACGTTTAAAAAGGAACCGTGAAAATTTCTGCTGACAACAGAAACTTAACCGGCAAGTTGAAAAGCGCTTGTGCAAACATTGTTAACATTGTGAGGAAACCTGTATATTTTTGAAATAGCAGGTAACAACAAATTAAACATTTATATGTATAATTATGTGAAGTCTAACTAACCGCGATGAGTTCGCGTGGTGGATTATGCCCCTATATTCGCTGTATAGGCGAGGACTTTGCCCTGCCGTGGGACATTCATAGGCTTTACTTTTCCGAGTGTGACATATACATAGGTTACTTTTCTGTTTTTACTTCATATCTGTGCCCTATTTGTTATTTTTTTTTTTGCTCTTGTTAGATAATATTATCATCGTATCTTCGTGTTTAGCACAACTCTTGTTTCGCGGCGGTGAGCCGGAGTAGTTGAGAATAATGAAATTTTCATGTCTAAGAGCAACTTTCTTAAGCGCCCACGGCATTACGCAGATGAATTATTGATGCCGTCGAGAATCATTTTATTCGTCTCAATAATAACCTTTACTTCAGGCGCTCTGGATATATCACAAAGTATTTTATTTTGTAGCTTTTCTTTTATTTCCTTTTTGCTGCTGTATAATTCACTGAATATTTTTATAAGGACATAAGTATATTAAATGTGGTGCATTGCTAAATAATATATTAATTGCAAAACAAAAATAAAGAACTTTGTTCAACAATTTAGTTGTAAACTGCATTTTTAAAGCATAAATTTGCTCACAAAAATATTGTTTTAACATTGATTTCAAGAACATTAAGTATAACCAGATCATTGATATTTCTTAACTTAACTTACTTTAAATTAACTTTGAAACTAAAAATAAAAGAAAAAGCTTCGACCCTTTAAATTCTTTTAAATTTGAAGTTCAAACATACATGGTTAAAATTGTTTTTGGTAATTTATGAACGTAGGGGCTCTTGGAGGCGCATTAGCACATGCTGCTTACTCCATAAATAGCTGCTTTCCTCACCCTTGTTTAGTGGCGGCGAGTTGAATAGTTGCGTATAATGAAATTTTCATGTCAAAGGCCAACTAACTTTCTTAAACGCTCTTAAGCGCTTACGTCGCTACGCGGATGAATTATCATTAAGTTTGCCATTTGATCAGCCTTAAGTTAGGGGGTAAACAATGAATTTTTAATAAATAATTTCTTATTTATTTGTCACGTAGAAAATGTTAAATAAAATTACCAGCTGAAGCTATATAAAACCAACCTTAGCACTTCATTGAGGGCAGTAAGTGATTAGTTGAGGATTTCTAATGTATTATTATTAAATGAAGTTCACACCTCAGTCCACATGAGTGTACATATATGTACATATTATTGTCTACATTACCCGCATTCAGACGATGCTATTTATATAGTGTTTCGAAATTTAGAAGAGCGAAGCAATTTGCCAGTGCCTGTCTTTCTGAAACACAACGCTCTTGTTTTAAAGCCAACGATGAGGAGTTTTCGCTCAATTAATGCTTCTTAAATTTAATTATTTTAAAACCTGGGCAAGTATAGGTAGAACAACTTACATTTAATCATTTGTGTAAACGTTTTTACCACACACATACACACATTCATAGTAATTATGATGCGGAACGACAAGTTACTGGTATCTGGTGATAATCTTCTTTGGGTGTTGTCGGATTAAATTCCAAAACTCAAAGGGTGTATTTTCTGTGATGAGAATTTGTTTTATAATTTTACTAATTGAGTTCCTATATGTAAATTGTGAATGACACAAAATGTCCTTTCCCTGTAGTAAAGGTAACATTGAAAATACGAGCCAAAAGATAGATACATGAAACGCAAACAGAAAATGTGATTGTAATAATGTAACAGGAGGATGTCGCGTTCTTAAGTATTTGCTAACATACCAAGCAGACATGGGCACGAATTTCGTTGCAATAGGATGGCAGTCGGAAATAATGAAATTTTCATGTTGAAGCACAACTTTCTGAATCTTAGTATACAGCGCTGCACTGGTGAATTATTAATGTGATCAGATATTATTTTGTTCGGATCATAATCAATAACGTTGTAGTAGTCCTTTCGTATTAATTTGGTAGAGTATTCATTATAATTTGCCAAAATGAAGAAAACCAAATACGTTCTACGTTCAACGAATGATTTAAAAATTTCATGGTTATTATTTATAGTAAACAAATTTTGTTATTATATATTTAAATATGATAAATATGTGTGGATAGAACTGAGACTCTAACATGTTACGTAAAGTAAAAAATAAAGTAACAGCCTATACATATCCCACTGCTGGGCAAACGCCTCCTCTTTTTTACAGAGGATATCAGGGCATAGTCTACCACGCTGCCCCACTGCGGATTGGCAATTTCACATATCTTCGTAATATTTTTTTTGTTATTTCGAAAATATGCAGGTTTCCTCACGATGTTTTCCTTCATCGTTGAGCGCTTGATAAAGTCAGCACGTAAAATTAACAATTTAATTGGTGCTGGCACCGGGGATCGAACTCAGGTTGGTCGAGTATATTGAATTCACAAATTTTATATACTCGATTCGCTTCTTCATTTATCATCCGTACAGCTAAGGAATGGAATAGCCTGCCGGCGTCCGTCTTTCCGTCCGAATACAACGTTGGCGTCTTCAAGGCAAGAGTGAATAGGTTTCTACTGAGCTAGCGCGCTTACCATCAACGGCTGCATCGGCACTTACTATGGTGGTGGTATGACTGGTGGGATGGCAGTCAAGTGCAAAAAAAAAGAATTAAAGGCGAGCGCCCGGACTCTGAGCTATCTCTCATCTGTACGTTACGTTACGTTGTTACGTATGTTACATGTTACGTCACCGTATTAAAAATTAACGATCACAGCAGCTGCAAAAAGTTTTAAGATGTTGATGGTCTAGTATTGTTGGTGGTGTTTTGTATCATCAACGCCGATGATTTTTGGTGACATTGGATTTAATTTTATAAATTATGGGACCCCGAGCTGTTGATAAAACCCCTTCAAATGCAGTTAGTGGTCATATTTTAGATCGCTCCAACCACTAGATTCGATTCTACAAACTAAAAATCCACGCAAAAGATCAGCGAATCCTCCCTAGGAGGATCCGCGATGCTCCGAAATAACGACACATACTTATTTAAATGGAGAAGATGGTTGAGGTTTATAATTAGCTTGGGATCCCATAATTCATAAAATGAAATCCAAGCATATCAACACTGCTAGATCTCAAATACCATTGGCTACTTTTGCGTAGATCATAATAAAAATAAACAATGAAATAATTGACGACGGTAGCCCGGGTTCGCCCTTTACGAACGTGATACAACCAGTCTGTCCGATTTGATCAACAACGCTGCTAAGGGTTCGAAACGTCTGGAATTTAAAAAATTAATTAAACCGCGGCTCAATCCATAAAATAGTCTCATATAAGTCCACTTATATTAGTATCTACCCACTGTATTAACTATTTACTATTTTTCAAATTATCTTCGTCTTAATATTAGTCTTGTTAAATGGTGATTTGTGCTTTATGGTAGTAAATATGTATACACGATTGATGATACTGTTACACGGTAAAACTCTTATGAGTTTATGTTTGTATCAGTTAAATAAGTTTGTAATTTTTTTTTATACAAATAAATACAAGAAATAAATTAAAAAAAATTAAATAAAAAGTATAATATTCGGTTCAAAACAATAAAAAATTATGTTGTTTTTTATAAAAAAATATAGTAAATATTTAAAAGCAATAGATGTTGCAGACGTATTGTTAACCACTGAAACAAACAAAGAAAATACTACAAAACTAAGGAATAATTATTTCAAGTTCACTCCGAAAACGAATCGCTTTAATTTACTTTATGATAACACTGCTCAAGAATAAGAAACAATATTGCGGTCTTGCCGTAATATTTCTAAATATATTTTCTTTTATCTCTTGGGATATTGTGCGGGATTGAATTATAATAATTTGGAGCGTATTTCGGCACTTTATATCTATTTAAGGAGCAGAACATGTAGTCGAACATAAGTTTTCGTTTGGATTTAGTGTCCTTTTGAATGGTTTCGTATGCAAAGTATTTCTTTAAAAGAACCCTAAATATCCTCCATAAAATATCCTCCCATTTTTATACCAGTTTGATTATAAAAATAAGGTAATGTGTAGACAGTAAATATTACCACGTATACCATTATTTTTAATAGCACTCCTAAATTAGATTAAGCTTATTGCTAATCTTGACATTGAAAACAATTCTAGCAAATATACTTGTATATGTATGGTAAGCTATAGATATTAATCACTTATTCGATTTCAGAAACTCTTCTTTTTTATTTATTTCTTGACCGAAGCGAAAGCTTTCAGAGGATAAAAAATTATGATACGATACAGTCTACGCCTTTTGGATCATTTGCAGAAAAAAATACTGCACACGTTTTGAAGGAGGAAATTTTCTCAATTGTACTTATTCTAAAAAAATTGAGATTAATAACTAACCAAATGGAATAGAAATTTGTTCATCGTAGAGTTTATACGGCCAACTTCCTGAACAAATCGATCTTCTGAGATTATGAACATTCAAATTTAGATATTGGAGACATTAAGAAATTGAGCAGGCGAGATCCTCATTATTCCTGTTATGTCGAGCGCATAACCTTAAAATGAGAGAGCAAACATACGACAAACGTCTTGTGAGACAGAAAATATATTTGAGCAACATAAACGAAGGACCTAGCTCAAACATTATTTTCGTCGATGGTTGCTTTAAACGTGTACATGGCTTAATGTGTTTTATTTTTACTTAAGTTATAATCATTTTTAACCTTATCACGAAATGATAAAGCTGTTGAATAAAACTAAACGTCGGATCTCATCCTATTGCTTTTTTTTTGTTTAAATTAAAGTCTTTTCTAATTTATGCATATAACTAGCGAACCGCCCCGGCTTCGCACGGGTGCAATGTATTATACATATAAACCTTCCTCTTGAATCACACTATCTAGTAAAAAAAAACCGCATCAAGATCTGTTGCGTAGTTTTAAAGATCTAAGCATACATAGGGACAGACAGACAGCGGGACGACTTTGTTTTATACTATGTAGTGATAAAAAGGAGTTAGGTACGTTATTAGTGATTTTTCTTGTGAATTAAAAGTTTTAATACAAGATTCTATTAAAATAAATTAAATCACGAAATGTCCCGAGACAAAAAAACTTTAACGACAAGTTGAAAAGCGCTGATACATAACTTGTCTAGAGAGAACTTATTTATATAAAATAAAATTAAAAGTTAAGATTTCAGTAAAACATTTAAAAACTGTTGTAAACGACTGGCATCTTGCGATCTCATTGTACCTACTCGTATTTGATGTCAGCGATGAGTAAGGCAAATCAATTTTGAGTGACGTGCAACAAATTTTATGTTTTTTTGGTTATTAGACTTACTCATATATCAACGTTTATGTTATCTGTAATAAAAATGAAGTCATTTATTATATTCTTACTTTGTAATCATTCCGAAGCATTATAATTTTTTTATTGTAAGAAATACGTTTCTACGTGTAAAGTTTTCGGAAGAAATAGAAGTAGACACAGATGATATATTAATATTTTTTGTTTCATTTATTCTCATAACACCATACAGTCTTGTTACCAACCACTAAGAGAATATCCGTCTGGTTAACAAATATAGCTTGCTGTCTATGTTCAACTTGTGGTTGAATGCTTCAATTTCACAGTTAACACCGGTCAACTTAAAAACCAACATAAAAACCTGACCATTATTTCAAAAACTTTATCGTATTACACTTTCGAAGCATTTTTTAGCCTTTGCGCATTCTCTTCCAGTCAACCCGGGGCGTGCAGATAAATTGTCGTAGGTGCAAAAATAATATTACCATTCAATTACGTATATGAATATATAATTAGTGCTGACTTATCACGCTGCTCTAAGTGCTGACTTATCACGCTGCTCAGCGGTGAAGGAAAACATCGTAAGGAAACCTGCGTATTTTCCTCTTAAAAGAAGTTTGACGTGATTACGACAAAAACATCGTAAAATACGTATGCATACTGTTACTGTTATCTTGTAATACTGTTTGTTACCTTGTAAGTGGGAGGGAAAACATTTCAATTTTCAGGAAACATGAAAAGTATTTAAATAATTATTTATTTTACCGGTAGTCTATTTTACATGATATCTCCATTTGTTTAAGGATCCTATCCCTTCCATGAACTGTTAAAAAATTGAGTATCAGAAGAGTAAACGGTTGGTACAGTTTAGCAATGAATTACAAATCATCGTCTTAAATCATTCATTCTATTTTTTTTATTTATGTGAGAAATGGTGACAAACGTGCTAGAGGTTCTTAAGTGATAGCCACCGCCCACATTTGCAACACTCGCAGATTTTGAGGAAACTTTACAGTTATACACCAGAATAAGACATAGGTTACAATTTATAAAGATTTTGTGTAGTTTGGCTATAATGTTACGATAAATATCAAGTAAATCGGAAAAATACTTGCCCACTAGCGAGAGCTATCTTGGCGTACGCTGCTTAAACCGTTGGAGCTACACGTGGGACTGTCTTTTTTATGTGAAAAGTTGTCAAGCGATCAGGTGGTTCACCTGATGTTAAGTCGATACCGCCGTCGGTGGACAACTAAACCATCCCAGGGTTTCACCGGTCCCATTCCGGGCAACAGAATTACCACAGCAAAAATATCTTAAAAGTATGGTAGGTCTATTCAAATTTTCACAATGAACTATATGTATATTTATAAGTAGTTTATGTTATATATTTGTTGTATATAAAGTATTTATGTTACTCTTTTGGTTCATAAAATTTTTGTTATTTCTATTATTGCAACTGCTTAAAGCCATTAACTACGCCTATTGTGTAAGACTAAATAAATAAATAAATAAACGACACTAACATCTGTGACCCACCGACTAAAATACGTTTCACCCCGACCGAATAAAATAGCGAGGAGTATGCATTCCTAAAAACAGAATCAATGGCATATAACGTCACAACACTTTGGCCCGTTACACTCGCAAAATACGTACGTAGATGATTTCATGAATAATTCAAAAACGCGATTGTCTGAATGTTGGTTTCAAAACTTTCCTGACAAAATACCGCACACTCACAAATGATATTATAGACGTTTTGTTTATCTAGTCACTTTTCACTTTCTAACTTTCACGAGTTATGAGGGTTAATAAATTAAAACATTTATGTAGATTTGACAATTAATTGGTAATACGGTCGAAGTTAATCACTTGGCAGCAAACTTCACCATGTCACTTTTGTCTATGGATGTGCGCTTGCATTTTAAAAATTTTACTCTCATAATTCCATCTAAACACGCCAAAACCATACATATCTTCAAAAATTCAGGATGAGGATTGAAAATAATAAACATAACTGATTTTGTTTGTTGAGGCATTTTTGTATTTTATGCGCTGTACAGATTGACAGGTCGGAGCGAATTTAATCAGGTCAATTAATTCTATCTCATCGACATAAAATCTACTTTAACTCTCTGCATATAGCCACAATATTAAAAACAATTTCATTTAATTATGTTTAAAACTACTAGTGCATATACTACAAAAAAAAATCAGGTTAATTTTTTTCTCACTTGCCAAATTAAACTCATAGTACTTAAACTCGTTAGCGTATACATGTCATAAACAAAAGTTTTTATAAAAAGTAAACGGATAATTCTGAGGGCTCTTTATTCGATGAAACTTTAGGAACTCAATGCAATTAACCGAAAACCAGCATAATAGAAGCTCTTTTTTTACCATTTATGTCTTTAAATCGACTAGTAAGTTCTAAACTCGAATGTTGAAGAACTTGACTTCGTAAATCGGACATAAATGTATGACAAGACAGACAGTGAGTATTTTTTGCACCAGTATAACATCATTAGACAAAAATCAACAAACAGATATTTCCAAAACTAGATGAAAAATTCTGCTGGTTATATTTAACTATAAGCTCATTTTAGTATAAAAATCAAAGATATGAACTAAAATAATGACTTAGCAGTCCTTATTTTATCTAAAATGTTTTCCCAAAAATATCAACATTATATAAATGTAACGACAGTTCAGGGGCACACGATTTTCTAGCTCTCAAAAACGAATTGAATAATAATATAAATATAAATGGTTCTCTCTAGTCAAGACGCTTAGTAAAACTTTCAACGAGTGTTGAAACTGCTTCTATAAGTATTTTTTCATTAAGTCAAATAAAATTTCTATCTAGGGGAAAATTATAACGTAATAAAAATAAACGGTGACTTATCTGTTTTGACAATAAATGAGTCTAATGCTCCTACGTTGCATAAAAAAAAGGAAAAGCTGCTGTGTATTTGTGGTGTCATAAGTCATAGGGCTAAATGAGGGTATAGCTAGCTATAGGGCCTATGGCCCCGGGTTTATTGGAACTTGTTATAACAAAGGGATGGGGCGTGCGGCTCAGCCCTTAGTGACCGTCTGCATAGTGGTATCGTCTATGAAGCTTTATCATTAGAGCGCGGAATGTTAATACTGGTATTACTCTAACCGACATGAAAATCATTCTGACTTCAGCTGCCAGCGGCTATTTGAAATAGGTGGCATATTCTGTGCATCTCACTGACTACAATCGAATGAACGGGTACCATTATAATGCAATATGAGCCATGTCACATCACATGCATGTCACATAAAAGTTACTTTTGCTTGTATATTTTTAAAGAAGGCATATTTTATCTAGTTTGAAATTATATTTTTGTATAAGTATTACAACGTACATTATAAATTTATATCGGATAATAAACAAAGTTTCGCAATACAAAGAAACGGTTTCGAAAGTTTTATAAGGGAAAACAAATAATAGGATAAGGTATCCACGAGCGTTACAGCAAAAGGAATTCCAATATCCGATCTGCAAAAGTATGACAAAGTTGAATTGAGCGACAGTTTCCTTAAACGAAATTCCTTTTTGATTGAACTTAGTGAAGTATCGATAAAACGAACAAAATAACTCCAACGTATTTTTTCTTCCTTAACCGTAATATTTTATATTCTTAACAAGAAAGAAGATTATCAATGCGTTCATCGGGCGTATGTGAGAAGTGATTTTAAGTGCATTAGTAAATGTATGTTACTCATTTTCAAACGACATAGGCTAGTATTATTAAAGCCTGTAGGGTAAGTAAAAAACTATTATCAAGTATGTATTCATGCATACTATGTTTATACAACTGATACTCGCACTAACTACTTTCTTAATACTAATCTACATTATTTTAAAATTTGTAAAGAAATGGACACCAGTGATGACATACGGAACTGAGACGTGGTCCTTCACTGCTGACCGTATAACAAAGCTCAAAGACTTTGAGCTCTCAGAGCGGGCTATGCTTGGTAGTTGTTTGCGTGATAGAGTTCGCAACGAAGACGTCCGCAATAGAACAAAGGTAATCGACATAACTCAGAAGGTTAGTCAGCTGAAGTGACGATGGAAGAAAGCAAAATTTTGCATTGGCTCTACTAGGACACAGGTGAGCCATTCACCTGAAAACTTTCGTTCTTTTTTAATAATTCTAAAGTTTTATCATAATTTTGTTCACGTTAATACATCTCGGTTACCAAATAATCCTTAAATGTTTCAGAACAATAACAAAAAAGGGGAAATGCAGATTATGTGTAACTCTTATCTGCCATGTAAACTTACGAAATTACCGGTTGACGATCTGTAAATAGAATGGGAGTTTAACAAATTCCATTAATTACAGCTCAATGATAAAGGTTTGGCGAAATACAAAGTAATCACTTAATAACTGCCTTCATAAAAGATGGTATTGAATTTTGTTACAATTTCATGTAAAGGATGTTAATT
Organism: Iphiclides podalirius; assembly: GCA_933534255.1. Classification (NCBI taxonomy): domain Eukaryota; kingdom Metazoa; phylum Arthropoda; class Insecta; order Lepidoptera; family Papilionidae; genus Iphiclides; species Iphiclides podalirius. The sequence continues at coordinate 3,921,932 of OW152831.1, read as the reverse complement.
GACGTTACGATGATTATGATACGCCCTGTGAAAAGCAAAGTTTATGTTGAGTTTTCACTGAGATTGGTCTCTTCTACTGCCTGTCTCTAAAAATGTTAATGCACTAGCATTTCTTTAAAGTTAAGTTAACTATTTATAAGTTTGTTATACATTTAATTTTAAATTAGCTATCATTTTTAGTTCACGTTTATGGTGTCAATATCATCCCTTTGTATAGTATTTTTAACACTGATCTATTTTTGTATTAACATCCATAAACTATATTCAAAACCTGATAAAGAACTTCAAAGAACGTCAAGATTTACTTCCTTATAAATCATTAGCATAATCTTTTGCCAAAAATTTATGCTAGTTAATTATTTCAGTAACGAGTAGTCACGATTAAGTACGAACTATAGTGGAGTGAAGAGTGAGATGGTCTCAATGCTGTATTGGAAGGTATTTTGAAGCTTATGAACTGGAATATGGTATTAACACCAATGGCTCGACTCGAATCGCTGAAGGATCTTTTGCTTTTTTTTTTTTTTTTTTTTTTTTTTTTTTTTTTTTTTTTTTTTTTCCCGTGGGGAAATCCGTTATGGATACCAGGCCTCTCTCACAATAGAGAAGCAAGGTGATGTCGGACTCGCACCGACTAAAACCCCACGGTGGTCGTCATCAGCTGTCATGTGGGGTCACGGGATCTCCGTTTGGAACATTACCGCGGCCCACTTAGCTTGGCTTGAAGAGCCTCATCCCGGTAACATCATTTCACTGCACTTACCCCTGTGGTGTACCATGATGGCTTGAACCTACTTCAAGCCATTATCGTCCTTAGGTTCGCTTTACTGAGCTATAGGCCCAGTCGCTCGCGATCCCTGAGGCGCCGATTCCGGTAGGGGAACACTATTTATACATGGAGGACCGTAGCGAGATGTACCCTCGCCTCGGTGACCCCGTCTCCGAGAGGGATCTGTATTCTCTCGATCCCTCTCTGCAGCCTCCTTCTTGACCATTACGGTCTCGCAGAAAGAGGTTACGGCCCTCCACGCTGCATCTCCGCTCAACATCGCCGATATGATTGCTGGCAAAGAGAGGTTTCGTCCGATATACGTTACTAGGATATTCCGCTCCGTTTCCCATGCCGGGCACACCACAAGGGTATGCGTTGCGGAGTCCTGGTAATTTCCATCACAGTGAAAACAATTCGCCGTTGCCTCGCGACCGATTTTACACAGATAATCACCAAAGCATCCGTGCCCAGTGATTATCTGTGTAAGTCTGTAGGTAAGTCTGCCTTCCCGTCGCTGCATCCATGCTTCGAAGACTGGCAGGATGGCTTCAATAAACGCGTTTATGTGCGTATTGTTCCTTACTGAGCCGATCGCGCCAGACCAGGAAAGCAGAGTGCCGTTCCTGCCGCTTGATGGACTCGAGCGCCTCTTCTGGCTCGTTACCACCGCTCTGACGGAGGGCGCGAATCCGATGGTACACCCTCACGTCCATTTCCGCCAGTATGTCCAGAGGTGGAAAGCGAGCCAGGACAGTTGCCGCCTCAAAGGATATTGTTCTGTAACCTCGTACAATCCGTATAGCCATCCGTCTCTGGACGCTGTAAATCTTAGACCTACAGCGCCGGATGGCAAGCCTTTTAGACCATACAGGTGCCCCATATAAGGCTACGGATCGTACAACCCCTGCATAGAGGCGGCGAACTTCTTCATTTGGTCCCCCAAGATTAGGTAGCAGTCTGTGCATGGCACCCGCTACCCTCTCAATTCGGGGGACAAGGCGCTCGAAGTGTTCTTCGAAGCCCCAGCGACTATCTAGGATTAGGCCCAGGTACTTCATGTACCGACCTACCCTGACTTCAGACCCACCCACACAGACACACGTGTCGGGCGGTTCCCTTCCTCTTGGCATTCTATGGAACCACATGGCCTCGGTCTTATGTGGTGCTATTTCTAAACCTAAATCGTGAATTTTAGTCACGATGATTTCCGCCCCAAACTCAGCAAGATCTTTGGTCCTCTCGAAGGTGTCCCCGATAGCGACTATCAACGTATCGTCGGCATAACAAACGACGTTCACATTATTGGGCAGATCGACACGTAGGACGGCATCGTACGCCACGTTCCATAGTAACGGACCGAGGACAGACCCCTGTGGAACACCGCAATGAATCTTCCTCCGGATCTTGTTGCCGTCTTTGTCCATGTATAAGATATACCTATCCCGCAAGTAGTCCGCGATAATGCCTTGCAGATAAGGGGGCACTTGATGGTAAGAAAGCCCCCCTATTATGGCATCCCAGGGTAGAGAATTAAAGGCATTGACAATGTCTAGACTTATCGCCAATGCTACGCCACCCTGGCAAACTGCCTGATCCGACAGGAAGAGGACGCGCATGATCGCGTCTATCGTGGAACGCTCCTGTCGGAAACCAAACTGATATTCTGACAGATCGGGACCGACACGCGATAGATGCCTATTGAGACGAGCAGCAAGAATTCTCTCAAACAACTTGCCAATCTCGTCCAACAGGCATATGGGACGGTAAGCAGAGGGAGATTCTGCAGATCTGCCTTCCTTTTTTAAGAGAACTAATCTTGACTCTTTCCAGGCAGTAGGGAACGTGGAACTACGGAGGCAACTAGTGAATAATTGCCTCACCCTGTCCCCCAGTGCAATTAGGCTCAGCACCCAGACCCGACCCGGTATTCCATCGGGTCCTGGTGCATTGTTCCGGGCTCTTAAGCGGCTGGCAGCACGATCTAGCTCCTGGACTGTCACCCCCATCTCGTCTTGCCAATCCCACGGAAGTAGGCGAGGGTCTAGGGGACGTGATTGGTCTGCTGGGAATAGTACGTTGATCACTCGTCCCAGCAGGTTCGGATCTAACGTTTCCGTGAGGAGAGGCATCCAGGGCCTAAGCCTACCCAGCACCATCCTATAAGGACGCCCCCATGGATCTGCGTTGAGTCCCTCCAAGAGCTCAACCCAAGCTCGAGTCTTGGCATTTGTGATTGCGAGATGCAATGCCTTCGTAGCCGCTTGGTAAGCTGTATAGAGACTAGCTGTCTCCTCAGCCGTTGCTCGCCTTCTTCTACGGGCTCTGGTATATTGGCGTCTGCTCCGCAGACAGACAGCGCGCAGTCGAGATATTTCCGCCGACCACCAATACACCGCCTTGCGCTTCGGGCTACTTGCCCGGGGCATTGACACATCACATAGTTGAGTCATAGTGCTCCGAAACCAGGTTGCTTCTCTTTCCGGGTCGGACGAAACCCCTTCAGTATCTTTAGACCATGCAGCAACATTGGCGGCAGCTTCGAGAAGGTCCTGATTCAGTCGCTTGAGACACCAACGACGCGGTGAGCTGCTATCACGGTGACTAGACATAGTATTTGGGCGTCGGGGAGCGATCTCAAAAATGATGTGGCGATGGTCAGATAGCGTGACCATCTCCTCCGCAACCCGCCATCCCGATACCAATTGTGTCGCAGAGGGAGATGCCCATGTCAAATCAACAATCGACTCCCCCTGCCACCGCACACAGGTACTGACGGAACCCCGATTCAGTAGTCGAAGGTCCAGTCCAGCCGCCCATTCTTTTAAAGCCTCCCCTCTCGAATTGTTTCTGGGGTTCCCCCACTCCCTGGCGTGGGTGAAGGATCTTACTACTATGCTCAAAGACCTCAACAGTGTCTACCAACGGATAGTAATTAAGATGAACAAGAATGTCATGTCTAATGTCCAAATCGCGTATACTCATAAATAAAACGACGACCCGAATGGCGTTGTGGGTAGTGTACCTGCCTTCTGCGCCAGAGGGTGTGGGTTCGATCCCCACTACTGGAAAAATATTGTGTGATGAACATAGTGTTTTTCCAGTGTCTGGGTGTTTATATATCTATAATATGTATTTATTTACAAAAGAAAAGTATGTTTAAGTATGTTTATCAGTTACCTAGTACCTACATAGTACAAGCTTCGCTTAGTTTGGGACTAGAGAACGTTGTGTAAAAATGTGTCCTAAATGTTTATTATTATTATTTTATTATTTATACTCTGGAGTCAGTGTCAAAGTATTTAACAAATGCTTAAATCACTGACCATTTATGACAATTCGTGATCAATTTGGACCGCTTTTCATCGTTTGGGGTGATTAAATAGATTCAGCCATTGATCAAATGATTGACAAATTTTGTAGTCTACCTTTACGAAACATGTGCTTTGACGAGTATGAGCCTGTTAACTGCACACAAATGAACCAAATTTTGCGATCGAATATTCGGTTCCGTACATTTTGCATCGGAAGATAGCCCGAAAATTCATATTTGGTTGAATCTATATTCGGGGTACCTATAATGTTCATGTTTTCCATTTTGACTTTAAATAAAGAAAAATGTTTCACGGTTTTCTTCGGTAACAAAATATGGTTAGATGGTACTAATTGTTATATAATAATAATCTATTTATAAACCGCTAATACCGTTAATTTAAATGACAAAATGTTGTAAATTTTGATAATGGCTTAATACTAAAAAAACATAACCTTTAACGTAAATGTATTTATGCTGTATGACTGTAAATATCTTAGTAACCATATCAACTATAACGTCTTCGCCAGATATTTGTATAAAAATAAAAACTCAAACTCCACATTTCTTGATAATTTGAACCAACAATTAAAAAATGCAACAATAAAGTATTTTTTATTTATTTATAGACGTCAACAGACTGCACCAATTAAATTGTTAGTGGTAGTTTTATGTGCTCACTTATCTTGTCTCACGAATAAAAGAATGCGTCAGGAGAATTCCTGCATATTTTCGAAATAGTAATAAAAGAAGTCTGCCAATCCGCACTGGAGTTGAGTTGGGTGTACTTTGCTCTTATAGCGGTCTATGACCAGTGGGACATACATAAGTTGTTATTTCTTTTTAATTTCAAGAGCAATGTCACGTTTTCACGTAAGTTTTAAGCTTTCAGGCGCCTAATAGATAATACTGTGATATTCTGTAGCTTTTTATGGTTCCGTACCCATAGGGTAAAACGGGAATGTCTGTTAACAGGCTGTACCTCATGAACCGTATATAGTTGAAATTTTCACAGATGATATATTTCTGTAGCCGCTATAACAAGAAATAGTTAAAAACAGAATAAAAAAATATTTTTTCTCCTTTTTTATAAGTTTATAAGTTTCTTTATTTGCTGATAAATAGGTAGTACAGAAAAAAAAATTTTTTTGGTCTTGTTATCTTGTTGTTGTCACAAATGTCAACCTAACCTATTTAGCTGTTTTAAACAGCATGCAAATGTCCAGAAGATATATTTTTATAATACAGTTGTCTAATTTTTTTTTTTTTTTTTTTTTTTTTTTTTTTTTCATGTAACTAAAATTGTCCTACAATTTTAATAGATATATTAATTAATTAATGCATCGATTTTAAACAAAAAAATAATATATGAAATAATATTAACAACATTAACTAGGTATTACAATTTAAAAAACTCATTTATTGTGTAAAATAGATTCTCTAGTAGCCATCGTCGTAACGAAATTTTAAACATATTATATGGTAATTGTTTTATATGTGAGGGTATCTTGTTATAAATAGTATTGCACATTGCATAGCTATTTTTTTGAAAGCGCTTACTTTTAGGAATTGTATCTAGTACTAATTTATCTTGGTTCCGTAAGTTTATTTTTGTCACATCTTTAGCTTGTAAAAACATATTCTGGTTTTGTTTTACAAATTTGCAAACCTCAAATATATAGAGACAAGGAAAAGGAAGTATATTTAGGGTCTTAAAATAAGTCCTGCATGATATATATGATGAAATGTTACTAAGAGCTCTAATACAGCGCTTTTGAGCTAGAAATACTTTTTTACATTCTGTGCCATTACCCCAAATTATAAGTCCGTATCTGATAATAGATTCTATATGTGCAAAATACGCTGTGATCGCCGTATTTATGTTTGATATTTTTGCTAATTTATGTAACGCGTATACAAATCTGTTGATTTTGTTACACACTTTATGTATATGTTCCTTCCAATTTAGATTAGAGTCTATAACTTAACCTAGAAATGTTTGTATTATTAGCATTCCGCAGTAATTGTCCATTATATTTAATATTTATGTCAAAATTTAAGTTATTAAAATTAATAATATGCGTCTTACTTAAATTAATGTTTAGATTATTTTTATTTAACCATTTATCTATTAAATTCACTGTTTTAATTATGTCTGTTTTATGTTGCTCTAGTGATTTTTTCTTACTTGTCGTAATCGTCACTGAGATGTCATCGGCGAATAAAGTGATTTTGTAGTTTAAGACATCGGGTAAATCATTTATATATAATATAAATAGCAATGGTCCAAGTATACTACCTTGGTGAACGCCAAAAGTGTTTTTTTGAATTCCGATCTATATACCTGAGCTATGTTATTTCGATCTAATTGTGTTATTTCAACACACTGTGACCTATTTTTTAAATAGCTTTCTAGCCAGCTGTAAGCAGGACCCCTTATTCCATTAGCCTCTAATTTGGCAAGTAATTGATCATGTGAGACACGATCGAATGCTTTAGACATATCAAGAAATAGTACTGTTGTATAATTTTTTTGATTCACATTTTGCAAGACTTCCTTTACTAACGTAAACGCAGCATGTGTTGTCGATTTCTTTTTTATGAAACCATGCTGATTTTGTTTTATTACATTAAATTTAGTGAAAAAGGAAGTAAGTTGGTAGTGTATAACTTTTCGAATAATTTTGAAAGGACTGGGACTATTGCTATTGGTCGATAGTTAGTTATATCACTTTTATCTCCCCTTTTTGTGTAACGGTTTTTTACTATGGAAAATTTTTAATTTGTCAGGAAAAGTCCCTGCTTCTAGAGAGAGATTAATTAGAAATGCCAATATTTCACTTATGTCGTTATTACAGGATTTAATTATTTTTGTACATATTGAGTCATAGCCTTCAGATTTTGTGTTATTTAAAGTCATTATTATTTTCTTAATAATGTTCTTATTTATAGGGGTCAGAAAAATTGATTGAGGTAAATTCAGGTCAGTTGAATTTTCAATTTTATATTGCATCTGATTTGTGGTGTTGATGAAATAATTATTCATAATGGCTGCTATTTCGGTAGGTTCCGTTAATGTTTTTCCATTATTTACTATTTTTTATGATTTTCCAGCAGCTTGTCTCATTTTTTATGATTTTCCAAGTTGCTTTACATTTATTTTTACTATTCATTACAAATTTATTATTTGCTGTTCTTTTAGCAATGTTAACACATTTTTTTAATAGTTTATCATAATTTATATATTTATCTCGGTCACAAATTTTTTTGGTCATATAAAACTTGTATCTAATTTAACGTTTAGTTCTACAACTTTTTTTTAACCTTTGGATATCCATGTTAGTTTAGTAAAAAGATTAGACTTTATTCTTATTTTAGGAAAACATAGTTTATAGAGTAATGTGAAAAAGTTGAAGAATTCATCAAACGCAGTATTTATGTCAGTCTGAACATAAACTTCACTAAATGAAATGCATTTTAAATATTTCTTAAAATTGTCTATATTTTGTTCTGAATAGTCTCTAGAATAAGAAAAAATTGTTTTTGGTGTTACGTTTTTGTTAGTTGTTGCAGTAAACTTTAATACCTGTGCAGTATCATGATCAGAAAGCCATAATGATGGTACATATCCAATTGCTTTGTCAATGTTACTAATAATAAGGTCAAGACAGGATTTGCCTCTAGTTGGTTGTTCTATGTCAAAATGAAGATTGTATTTTTTCACAATATCCTTAAGCCAAGTAGTGTATTGACTGGATTCAAGTATGTTAATGTTCATGTCTCCAGTAATAATTATTTTTCTTTTTTGAATATTTTAATAGATATTTATGAGGAGTGAGTCAAGGTTGTTAAAAAAATATTCTAAATGACGTTTGGATTTTGAGGGAATTCTATATATGCAAACAATAATTAAATCATTATTAGTAAGGTGTATTGAACAGCACTCAAAGTGAAAAGTCATAGCAAGTGCTTCAAAGTGTTCTATTTTCTTATATTCAAGACCTTTTCTTACTAAAATACAATTATTCAGCATAACTGTAATTGGAGGTTGTTTCCATCAGTTTCCCTGTTTTCATACATTCTCAATGTAGCCATAATTAAATGTCTCTCTATGCATCCAAAAATAAGTTGTTGCTGTTTTTAACCATAATTATTACTTCTTTACTCCATTAGGGAATACAGCATGCAACCCAGAACTTTGGTATGCTGCTGAAAAGCTCCTTTATTATTCCATAACCATATGAGGATCTTTCTATGTACTATAAATACGCCTCTAATACAAACATTATAATATAATTAAAAGTATTATAATTATTAAATATTATAATTTGCTGTATTTGCGCGTACCCTGAAAATCGTTAAATCAATACCCTATAGGAATTTTCGCATCATTATGTTTTATGTAAATTAAAAAAAAACTATACAAACCTATGACATTGATGGTGTAAATTGTTATAAATATCGCGAATTTAAAATGAGATTGAATCGCAAGAGGAAAATAGCTTTGTATAATATCATATTTAAAAAAAAATCAATACTGATTGTCTGAATCTCAATAAACTCAATATTAACTTTGGTTTTCAAAAGGGTTTTCAGTTAGGTGAACGTATTTTACACTTTTTATTGGATCGGTTTTCTTGCAAAACAAGCAATTTGCTGACAAAACCATCAGAATTTCTACGGTTCACGTGATAAGATTCTTATAGAAATCCTATTTGAATTAACGGATTAAAAGTATTTAAATAAAAATAATTATATAATTTATATAAAAAGTCAAACGTTTTAATTTCACAAGGATCAAAGGCAACGTTTTAAAGTAGATTACAATTTAACAAAACTTTTTAATCATTGGGGGCTCGGCCACAACTTTATGACGTCTCTTTCAAGCATATGTACATGATATGTGTGTACAAACAATTACATTGCTACACAATATTTGTAATGGATGTCAAAAGTTGTTATACACAATTATATTATTATTATTATTGAGTGTTTTGTTTCAGCGTGCAAAGAAATTAAAACTTCTAGCGGGGTGAGACACTATTTAGATTTATCTAACAGTGAGGCCGTATTTACGGAACTGACTTGTTTTCTGTGATACTGTACAAGAAATATTATGATATCACATTACCAGACACACTCCAAAGCAGGTGCCGAATGTGAATGATTTCATGAATAATGCACAGTCCTGATTGCGTGAATGTTGATTTCTGGAATACCGTGAGTCATAAAATACCATTTTTCTCTTTTTTAACGCGTTTTTCTCAAATTCTGAAATAAGTAACTGAGATCGGCCCAAAACGTAACATGTCTCTTCTTTGTGCAATCGATCTCAGGGTAAAGACAAAGGGGTTTTAAGAGCCATACCTAATCCACAAGCGTTCCTTACAAGGCTGTATATGGGCGTGCTGCTCAGTCCACCCACAAAGAGGTATTGTTTACCAGGTCAGGTTTATCGACACAACAAGGAACTTTAACTCCGATGTTACTCTAACAGATTTGCAATTACTTCATTCTGTCGGCCAGTATAAGAGAGCTTTGTTTCTTCTTTAATTCACATTAGCGTATGCTTATACTAGGACTTTCTTGAAATCGAATAACCGTCGACGGATAAACTTTGCTGTTTACACCACTTTAAGAAAACATTTAATTTTCGTTGTAACTGGATGTGGCATATTTTTATTCTCAATTGTAACAACGATTTAAAATGATGATTTTAGACAAGTATCACCGAGTAAATTATATCTGATTTCGTTCATAGGACAGATTTTATAACTTTGATGGTGAAAATAAATATTTTATTAAGGTAAGATAGATATAATAGTAAGTAAGATGGATATAAAAGGCGTTAAAGTGAAAGTAACATATCTTAACTACATATCAAGTGAAAAAGTAATACAAAATTCAATAGACAGTTTTCTTTTCAACTCACAGTTTCCTTAAACGAAATTCCACTCAGTCAAATATCGGTAAAACGAACCAAAGATCTTATCTATGTTCTTCGTTTCTTACGGGCGATTTTTAATACTTTTTAATAAGAACAAAAGATTATCATTAGTCCTTAAAAGTCTGCCACTTCCCCCTTTTATTATTCTGCTTTTTCGTGTATCCGTTTTTCTTTTATTCCATCGTCTGTGATGTTTCTTGATAAAAAACCCAATGAGAATTTATTAATTTTATAATAATAAGTTGAACTACCAATGAAAATCGACACCAATAAAACCTTAATTTGATAACTTTATTTATTTTAAGACGACATTATTTGAATGTACATTTTATTGAGATTGAAAATTTACATCATCGGTATAATCCCACGTAATTGATTGATGCTACGCTAAGCACAAATGAAATTAATTGCTATTAAATGTAAGGTAATTATTGTAGTGATTAATAGTAGCACAAAAATTAATCGTTAATAGGCGCAGATTCGAATTCTAGCAGTGCCAAAAATAAGTTCCAGTAATTATACAGCTCGGTGACAAATTTTTCACGAAGACAATAAGCTAACCTAATTATATAACCTTTGTTTCTCAAATCTGATACGGTTACATACAAACAATAAGTTACGATCCTGTCACCCAACAACGTGGCGTTGCACACAAGAAATTAGAACGAAATTACCAAACCAAAATTGTTAAAGAAAAAAATTTTCTATAATAAAATAATGCGAGTCTGTAGTCCGAATGAACTACTTGATATTTCATAGTTTATACATAGTTTTAATAGTTACCTTAGAGTTAAAAAAAAATAAAGTTCTGGTCTAACAAATTTAATACATTTGTGAATATTTCTAGAAAAACCAGGAATACGATTAGGATTGTTTTACCAACAAGTGCTTCGCAAGAAACTATTTCGACAAGAAGGGTTAAAACTTGTATAACAAAAAACGCCCGTTCAAAAAAGTCTGCGAGAAAGCCCTTTTTAAGAGCAAAGTTAATATTGAGTTTTATTGAGGTTAGTCATCTTTGTAGAGGCTATACAAGTATCTTAGAAGTTCCTTAACGTAACTTCGAAAGTAAAGAATATATTTTTTTACTTGGACTGATAAGTTGAATGAAACTGTTTTATGGACTTTTTCGCATTTAATTTTGATTCTAAACTGATAATGCTTTGACATCGCCAATATTCTTTAAATTCATGAACATTACGATAGTTAAAAAACAGTTATAACGGTGACAATATTAGTTAGTAAGGATGTGCAGTACTTGCTTCATTAGTACATGTCAATATGCACAGTCCATTGAAAGATCCTCCGTTTGCTCTGTAATTATGAAAGCAGACAGTCATAATATTGCAATGGCGAAACACTGTCTAGATAGTTTACAAAACAATGTGCGTTAGCCAATGTACTCTGTTATGACCATTTCGAATGAAGTTGATCATCTATAAGAAAGTGGACTTTAAGAAAGTGTTATGTGCACGCTTTTCACGACGTTAACGTCGTAACACCTTTTACATCAAACGTGTTTTACGTAAGATTAAAATTCTCCGTTGGGCGAGGTGACTTAACCTGACTGTAATCAAACATTACCAATGTTAGACCCACGTTTGATAGACCATTATTTCCAGCTTCTTCCAGTTGACCGCATTCAACGTATGGCGGCTAGGGTTACCGACGATCAAAGTCTTTCCGATCGGCTTGATCCTTTGGCTCTGCGTAGAGATGTTGGATCACTCTGCATCTTCTACCGCATTTATTACGGGGAGTGTTCCGAGGATTTGTTTGGATTGATCCCGGTGGCTGAATTCCACTATCGGAGATTGCGCCAGAACCAAAAATTTCATCCACACCACCTCGATGTCCAGCGTTCCACAACAGCTCGATTTTCAAGGCATTTCCTGCCTCGCACAAACACTCTCTGGAACCAGCTGCCGCCGGCGGTCTTTCCGAACCGTTACGACCTGGGAACCTTCAAAAAGAGAACATACTCTTTTCTAAAAGGCCAGCAACGCATTTGTAAGTCCTCGGGTGTTGCAGGTGTTCATGGGCGGCTGTAATCACTTACCATCAGGTGAGCCTCCTGCTCGTTTGTCCCTTTTCTCTATAAAAAAATGTTCCCTGATGTCATGTTGAAATTATCACTGGTGTTCAGGTCTCCACGTCTATTTTAAGGTATGTACTTATATAGGTATGTTTATTTTAATAACAACGATTGAAACCAGAGGGGAAAAAAATCGTGGGGTCTAGTACATTGGCCGTTGTTGCATCAAAACTCTACAGCGTTAACGGTCTACCACTTAAAATTGGCCCCGAGGGATTGCTTTAAGCGGCTTTTAACAGCTTCACCGCATCCGGGTGTAAGCTCGTTTACTAGTTTCGCTTACGACCTCCAGTGCCGGTGCTAATTTCACTGAACGAATATATTTCAATATATTTTACTGGAAGCAACGCTATTCGTGATATAAAACGGTGGAATAACGACGTTATATCGTGTACCCAGTAGTATTTAGATAGGTAGCAGTTTTTTACCGAGAGTATTCACAGAAAACATCGTAAGGAATGCTTAAGGTTACAAGCCAGCCGCAGATGTTGCTATCCGATTAAAAATTTATGTATAACATAACGATAAAACAAGAATTTGTACACTTATTCGATGAAGCAACTCCCTCGTAAAACTAGAGCATTATTCATATTACTTAACTTTTTTCGAATAATATTGGACTATAACAATAACTGCACTCAAGATGAGCGCACGTTAAAGAAGTGACAAGATTCACTCAACGGAAAATAATTCTCAACGCCCACGATTCTTTTATTCTATTCTTGTTGAGTTCTCAGAATGGCTTCGTTGGTAATATCTAATTACGGCGCTTGAACATCCTGACGGTACAGATATTTTTTTTTTTCGTCAGAAAATTACACGTTATTATTATTATATTATTATTGGCTATCGCGTAATTCCGTCGTCCACGCGAAGTTAGCTACATAGCTTCGACGCCTTTCGCAAATCACTTTTTAATTTTCTAAACTTTCTACACCTCGGTGCATCGTGAATGTGTTGTCATGCGTGAGACTTGGAGTTTTTGAAATTTCTTTTGGCTCATTAAAATATTGTAAATACCATTGCTGCACGTCTGCCTTGTCAATGAGATCGTGATACTTCACCTACAGACCGTGCTAATTCGTTGAAGGGAAAGACGTTCCACTTGATGTTAAGTGATTGCCATCACCACAACCGTGGAACATATTTATTCAGAGTTTTCAGAGTCAAGTCAAAGGCAAAATTTCATAGGCTTATTTTTAGCTCATATTGAACGTCAAAAACTACCACCGGTTCACTAAACTAGACCTGCAAGAGAAGAACCGTCAAGAAACTCTACGGTCATATAATTTTTCAGAGCAAGAGTCATTTCCACACATCCTTGTCCTCAATGTAATAAGTAATATAATAGTCCCTTTCCGTTAAGGTGGCTTTTACAAAATGTTTGAAATTATTTACACTTAATTGTTTGTGGATGTCACCTATTCTATTGTATAACTTTATACATGTACCAAGAAATGATTTCCTGGTTTTAGCTAGTCTAAACCTCGGTATGTCCAACGTTTCACCACGACCCCGACGCAATGTAGTATGTTTTTAAAAAGGTGTATTTTATTTCGTACATACATGATGTGCTCAAGTATGTATAGCGACGGGAGCATTAAGATGTTTATTTGTTTAAAAATATGCCGAAATGGCCTGGGTCCACCCGACAATAGACAACCCGTATCGATTGCTTTTGCAATACAAATATCGTGTCTAAACCGGATGCGGAACCACAAAGTAATAAATAAAAAATGAAAATAAGCATAATAAACTAATTTATCTGTTGCCGCGTTTGTTACTTGGCTGATCTTGCGTATGGCAAAGATGGCAGCGTTCAACTTTTTAGTTAATTTTTCTATATGAGCTCCCCATTGCAACTTGGAGACGAAGAGTCTGGTCGCAAACCAGCCCGACGCGACACTTAATATTTCATTTGGTTGCTCTAATGTAACATCTTTCCTATTAACCTTAAACAACAGTGAAGTGTCATCCGCAAACAAAACGATTTGAGACCTTTTTTCTACCACATATGACAAAATTATTTCTGTAGACTAAAAACAGTAATGGGCCCAGGATCGATCCCTGAGGAAACCGATTTGTACTATTGACCCCGATGACAATATACCATTTATAGTTATTTTTCGTTCCCTATCGCTAAGATATGAGGAAACTAAATCAATGGCAGATTTTCGAATACCATAATATTGCAATTTCTTAATAAGAATCTTATAATCTACACAGTCAAATGCCTTGGAAAGATCACAGAACACACCAATGGTGTCATGGAACGTTTCCCAATACTGCAGGATATGCGTAATTAATTCTACTCCAGCATCAGTTGTAGATATACCTTCCGTAAATCCGAACTGATGCTGGTTCAAATTTCATATTTATTAAAATGAAATAGTATTTGTTCCAGCATCATTTTCTCAAATATTTTATTTAAGGTTGGTAAGATGGAAATGGGACGGTAATTAGAGGCATTTTATCTTGATTTGATTTATAAACTGGCACAACTTTATATTTCATTAATTTTGGAAATTTGCAAGAATCTAAATATGAATTAAATATTTAGGCTAATAAACAAGCAATATCACAGATCATCTAATGCCCATATTGATAAGCCCCATAGGTTTTCAGTTTTCTTTTTATTTAAATTTTTAAGTCTTAATAATATCATTCGGACCTATGTGGCAAAACTTAAAATCTGAAATGGAAATATTAACATATTTATCCAGATATGTTGCTGCCTCTGTGGGACAGTGTTGCAAATGCCTATTAGTTTCAAAAGGTATATTTGTGAAGACATTTAGAAACTCATTTACAACTTTATAATTTTAGTTCAAGTTTTGCTTCTATCATTATTCTTCGTGTCCCTCACTCAATAGACATAACGGAAATAGTAAACACATTTCTAATTACGTTGGTTTTCTGGGATGCTGTTATACAACACTTAATACTTAATCCTAATATCATGTATCAGCAGAAGATGCTGCGAAGCTGTCCCACAGTAGCCTTTATAATTAGTATGTCTAAAATAATTCAATTTCTAATTTAGAAACCGCGGCTGCACAGAATGTATGTTATGTACATTTCATAAGGCTAATGCATTTAACCGCATGTCGGTAACTGATATCTCAATACGATAAGATAAGAATTGTGTAATGTATAGTTTGCCCCAATTTATTAATAACATATTTTAATTGAAAACGGAAACCGATTCATTTGCCGTCACGAAATCTGTTAAAGTAAGTTTTAATATTATGTTTCTATTATTTTATAAATATTACATATTCATGATATAACATTTACTTTTACTATCTGTTTTAACTGAACTTTTATTACTAAATAAGCCTTACTAAACTAATTTCCCTCCAATATTTAATTGTTTTCTTAGTTCCACAAAAGTTTCTTAGTTCAAATGTTGCCAAGCGAGCAGATGGTTCACCTGATGTTAAGTGAATGCCGCCGCCCATGGACATCTGCTACACCCGAGGGTTCCAGATGCGTTAATAACCTTTTGAAAATTGGGGTCCGGCCACCTCAATCACCAGACGAAACGCGAAAGTATTATACTTCCACTTTACGCGGGTCTTCTGTGAGTTCGTGGTACTTTTGCTTGCCCATTCGTGCATCAGCCGAGGCTGCTGCGTGGCCCTACCACCGTGAGTATTTTACCTGGTTTAGTTATTTTGTTCGTCAGTAGTATAGTTTGCGTACTGCAACAACTTTATAAATAGTAGAAATTTTTAATGTAAAACATATTATGTGGGGAGGGTCAGATCGACCGATTGCGTGGCGACTAACGAATATTTTATTTGGATTATGCCATATTTTTTGTTCATTGGCCATAATTTAATAATAAACGCCAGTATCACGTTGAACCGATATCAAGCGGGCTAATTAATAATTTATATTTTTGAAAGTTCGTCTTTGATTTACCTTCCATAGCGGGAGACAATTCAAAAAACTGATAATAACAAAATTGGGGGATACAAATTGATGGTGCAGCTACGTATTTTTACTCTTTTAAAACTAATTACACCTATAGCTAAAGTATCAAAGATCGTAAAGTTTACGAATAATATTATAAAGCCAAGACAGTACTTTAAAACTGAACTAAATAAATCGTTTATAATAAACAATTCGCGACTCGTTATTTCACTATCGATTGCTAGTCGCCCAATTGTTAGTCGAATTGTCCATGTTCGGTAAACAGGGGACGCTAGATGCAGCGGAGCCGACGGCATCATCCTGTCGTCACTTTGCACCAGCTACGTTGTTCTCCTGAGTCCGTAAGTCAGCTGCCAATGGACCTTTTCCGATAAAAAATCAAAGCCGCTGGGCTAACAGCAAACTACACTAAAACAAAATAGTGTGTACTTATGTACGCACGTATGAAGTTATACATCTTTAGCGTAAAAAAAATAAAAATAACTAAAAATTTATAAAAGAAATATAAGTTCAAAAAGCGTTTCGTTTTCGGGTCATTTCGTTTATCCTATATTGAATAAGTTCTGTTGGTTTTACATACAGATTTACAAACAGATTAAATATTATATCGGTCTACGCGTGTTTACAACTTTATTTTAATATGCCATTATCGTAACAAGATGTTTGTATTGCGTCTCATTACGGGACAATAATGATTAATCGTAGAAGACATTGACTTTATCTTTGACCCGCCTGACGCGTCACGACCGCGCCCACTTAACTGCGTTGCATGCATGGAGTTCCTGATTGACTAGAAATATTTCTGTCACTACTAAGGTATACAAGGTATATATTTATAATTTTAGTTCCAGACATAGCTGACATCCTTTTTCAGTAACGATTTCATCATACCGGAACTTTACGATTTTTATATTAATATATTACTTATTAGATATCTTTGTTTTCGATAGTGATGCTTCCTTGTAATGGATGACGCATTAGCCTTTATTATCAAGTAAGGCAATTCATAGAACCCATTGTCCGAATAAATCAATGTGTTTTTTTTAGTGTAGTAATTTAAGCATATGGCGAAATAGAATTAAAAGTATAATTATTGCGTAATTGTAATGTACATCGGTATCTGCAATGCAAATAAATGCACCCCAGGTACAAAATTAGAGGGTTTCTCTGAACAAATAGAGCTGCATATTTCAACAAAATCAATGGCAAGTGCTTTTATGTCCGTGCGAAAAACTTCGGTTTCGATATGCATATTTAAAGATGTTATTTTATATTAATGTACTTAAATAAAAAAAGAAAATCTTTTCGTAAGAACACATCATATTGCACCATCGTTCCCTGTTTATATCTTGGAAAAACAAGAAAATCATTCCTTTTCAAGGAAGTACTTACCTATAATAAATCTAGAAATTAAATTAACATATTATTATATTAGGCCGTTCGTATAGGAGATCGGATAAAATATTACAAAATTAAAATAATTATTACAAGAATAAGATAGGTACGTAGATTAATTTTTTGTTGGTACCATCTAATACACTCATTGGTCAAATCAAATAGCACGCGTTTCCCCGGCTAATAAAAAAAGCACGTGTGTAGTTAGCACGTCATAACCGCCATTACTGTGAGTCTGCACGGCGAAAGCGCACCGACGGAATGCTGACACCATTAGTTTTACTTCATAAGTTTTTGTAATTATAAATCAGTCCATTCCAAATTGTAATACAGTAAACACCTTGTAATTAATTAAATAAATCTTTTTTTATTGGAATACCGATCGCCGAATACTTAACTGGCGCAGTCGGTAGAATCGCAGCACTCTCGTATTGAATCAAATATTTTATTACGATTGTGTCACGGTTCTCAAATCGTACCATAGCGATCCTAAAGAACCTCAATCGCGCGATCGGTTAAGGACTCGGCAGAATATCCTGGGGTAAGTACTCTAGCTATCCAAGTGTTCCTGCTTTATTTCCTGTCTTATTTTAAGTTTTTTTTTTATTGTGTGTGTATGTCTATAGGCTTTAAATAGACATTCCCCATTCTATTCGTATATTTATAATAATAAGATCAATAATAAATTGTTTAAATAAGTAGTTAAAAAAACTTATCAAAATACATAATAAAATTATTAACACTGTTTTAAAATTATCATCAGTTCGTTTGTCGGTTAGCTACAATCGCACGAGACATTCGATACTGTGAACGAACGCGAGCGTCATTCCATTGTTCATTAAACTCCTTAGAACCAGGAATTTACTGTGCTAATACGTATCGCTATTGTCTTATATATTAACGGGAATCGTAAATTAGAAACAATGTCTTTGAAAGATTGTGATTCGCATTTTAAGTTGATGACGGATTTAATGCCCTGATATGACGGGAATCCTAAATTATTAAATTATTATATTCGTGAAATTTATTCAAATTATTGTCAGATGAACATTCTCGCGCACATCTGGCTTTTATTTGCCTCATTAAGAGTAGGCTAAGCGGCACCGCTACAGATGCGTTAGCTTATGAAGAATATCTACACGTGGTAAACCATTAAAGACGCTCTTATTAGACGACTCCGGGAACTGCGAAACGAGATTCAGGTGATGCAAGAACTCATGCGTACTCGCCGTTCTAGACAGGAGGACGCCGAGACCTTTGGAAAACGGCTTAGAGAATTATTGGACACCTTACTCTCCATAGGCAGTCACAACAACAAAAACTACTACGAGAACATGGTCATAGATCAATATATTAACCAATTAGACTTCCATGTCTCTTTAGGAGTAAGAATCGCCAAACCCGATTCGTTAGAGCTGGCTATAATTGCGGCTAGGCAGGAAGAGGCTAGGCTTGCATACAATAGAGCCACTAATTTTAACACGCCTTCAACATCTCGAGCTAAGCCGAAGGAGTTAACGAATTTGAAAGTTAATTACCCATTTTGCAATTTAAGTAACCCTTACATGACACCAACCAATTTACGGCTTCATATCCCACAACACCCTTTCATCCCCAACAGTAGTGCAGCCCCCGAACAACGAGAACAGTGGGTGCAGCCATTGTAACCCTGACAAACACGACCAACACCAGGTATCTTTCGAACAGGTGGCTCAGGCAACATCAGAAGCAGTAATTTTAGGAACCAACCAAATATCCCTAAACGACAGGTTAACCCCCAAAAGTCCTCGACCGCAGTTCGCCGCCGTGGAGCTTTTTTACACTCCCAGTCACATGAATAACCATATGCAACCATACGACAATGAAGGCGAGTACCATAACAGTAGTACCGACCAGTCGACAGCGATGGCTTCGATACTGACGCGTACTGCAACGAGCTTGACCCCAACCAGGATTTTCGTTTGGAGGAGACTCAGTACGACGAGAGCTAGTAGAGATCAACCTCCAAGACAAAGACCACCTCCCCTACATCGAGCTACCTGAATTTCAAGGTAAGTTTTTAATCGATACTGGAGCAAGTCGCTCTACTATTTCACCCAATGTCATTCGCGTTACTATTTTTGAACAGTGTGTCGATTATGTACCATTTGAAATATCTCCGGCCCATAGCGTTTCGCGCCATAATCATGTGGTCTATTTGCCATTACCACCCGCGTTTAATAGCAATATTACGCACAAATTTTTAATTTTTGATTTCGGTCGAAAATACAAAGGTCTAATCGGATTTGACTTGTTGCGAAAATTAAAAAGTAACATTGATCTAAATAATAACTCGTTACACACCTTTACAGCGGACATACCCATATATTTTAGTTACCCATTCCAAAAGCTTAAAGTAGAACCTAGATGCGAAAAGTTAATGACATTCAAGACGCACTACATGGACGGACAGTACTTACATGACGATTTCTATTGGTCTGACGGTTTAAAATCACCCGCAGCGATAGTTAACGTTAAGAACGGGACGTTTAGAACATCTGGTATTAACTTAAACGCTGATAAAAAATATATCCCAAACAAAGCCCCTATTAGATTAGATATTTACTCTGAAAATTTAAATAGAAATAGTAGTTGTGAATTAAATTATATACAAAGAATAACAAAGTCGACCCCATTCAACACATTATGAAATACGCGATCATAGGATATGATAACGCGATACATTCCGCAACAGGCTATAAACCACATAAACTGCTATTTGATCATACAGCATCTCGAAATACCTTAGAAATGTTTAACCCGAAAGAATTCTACCAGGATTATGTACTCAATCACCGAATAAGAGCAGAAGCGATACAGGAGTGTGTTGCAGCTTACATGTCTGGTAACATAGAACAGGTTATCGCGAGAAGAAACCGCGATGCTGAAGAAGTATCTTTCAAGGTAGGTGAAATATTTTATAAGCAGGTAAAGACAGCGCGGAGGGATAAAACGAAGCCTGTCTTCAAAGGCCCTTATAAGGTAATCCATCTACACCCCAATAATATCGCAGAGATCATAGGAAGTCACTCAATTTCAAAGTCTATAAGAGTCCACTTCAAGCTACCACGTAGGCCTCATTCTGTTCCAGGACCCTCAACGATAATAGCATATTATTACTCAAACAGTTACTTAGACAAACAGACTGCTTTAGCCTAGCTTGTGTTTATAACATAACATATATAAAGTTAGCATAAATTAGAATGGAGGAAATGGCATTATATGCAAGCACTAAAGATGCTGAAAATACCTATTTGCCCAATACCTAATATTTAGTCATAGATATAAGTCCTACGAGGATCAAATATTATATATTATAAGTTTATAAGTTATTTTAAACTGCTTTCCGAACCGGTGGTACCTTACGAACCTATATACATAATCTTTGATGTAAAATTTGACGATTCATAAGAGCGCGCAAGCGTCTATTTGAATAAACATATTTTTGATTTTGATTTTAATAAATAAGAAGTTAACATATTTAATTCCCCCAGTTAGAGTAAAACGCGGAATAATAAACGGATTAGAAACAATCGTAAAGGTAATAACCGGTAACTTAGATAACGACGATGCTGTTGAATTTGAGAAAGAAATTTCTGATATAAATAATAACGTTAATAGAGTTCAAAATTCACAAAAGAAATCTTTAATATTAGCTAAAAGTATGATCAATGAATTTGGCAGTCAAATAAGCAAACTAGAGGAAAATAACAAATATGTAGTTAAGATATTGCAAAATATAACGCAAAACTCTAATGGAATTAGAGACAGTTTACATTATACTTTACAAATAATTACAAAGTTTACAAATAATTTTAGAAAAGTTAATGACTTTGGAAGATGCCGTAACGTTCGCCCAATTAGGATGTATGCGATTTTATTCACCTTTACTCCATCCCTGACCGAAACAACCTTATTATAATATAAATAGTCCAAATACCTTGCACTTGGTAGAGATGAGTACGCCCACATCGAGGAAGAGGACTGCCAAACAATCACCGATGACCCTCATCTCTGCAAATCCCTGGAAGTCAGAAGAATGGAAAACACAGAAGACTGCATAGCGTCGCTGGTCCAACGTCAAAAAGCCAATTGCACGTACGCCAAGCTGCACCTGACTAAAGGAAAAATCCAGAAAATCCGTGATAACAGCTGGATACTGATCGTACAAGGTGACGAAATTATCAAAACTCAATGTGGCACGAAGACAGACTACAAAAAGGCGAAAGGAAAGTTCATAGTCACACTGACTGAAGATTGCCGGATGCATATCCTGAACTACAGACCCACCTGAGGACAGTCTTCACCGACGAAATCATCCCCCTTCCTGAGGCACATCAAATCACGCTAGAACATATCAAGTTTGAAATACATCAAGAGAATATCTCTTTAGACAGTATCCACAAACTCATCAACAAGATAGATGTCATAGTCCTACAAGACGAATCCAGCTGGACAATCCTGATGGCAACCCCCAGCTGGACAACTTTAATATTATACGGGCTGCTGAGTGTAACGGCCATCTGGAAGCTGTACAAGTGGAAAACTAATAGACTACCGCAGGATAGCAACAGCTGCGAGGACGCTGCTAGAAGCTCTTACTCTCGCTTCTATCTTAAGGAGGGAGGAGTTAGCACGTCATAACCACCATTACTGCAGACTCAGCACGGCGAAGGTGCACCGACGGAATGCTGACACCATTCGTGTAAAACAAACACATATCTATTTTTGTAATTACAAATAACAAAAAACTGTCTACGACATTCGACTTTTGCTATCTTATTTAAATTAGATTCCATTCAATCAGTGCTATCCCCACATCCATGTTCATACGTAAATAGTGCAATGTTTCCATGCGGAATAATATCTCTTACAATACGTTTTATATAAAAACAATCGCAGGGAAAACTTAAATATTATTTTATACTATGCCTGGAATGTAGGTACAAAAAACCTAACACCTTAGATAGCTCGCATTTCAACAGGTTATTTTAGTACCTATCGCTGCTAATGTCAATGTCATGTCAGCAAATCGTGGATTGTCATAAGTAACCTAGTTTCTAAGCAACTTTTATTATATTTAAGTTTGTCGTTAACACTTAATGTTCGGTGTTTTACGTAAATTATTTTATTTGAATATTATTCTGAAACAAGAAGTAAGTTCGAAATTTATTATACATAACTATGAAATTTTTTTTAAATAAGTGTTTGTTTGGTTACTAATCGTAGGTGATCTTCCTGTATAATTTTTTACAATTCTATCTTTATCGATATTTTCGACGTAAGTTCCTGTTATGAAACAAAAATGTTTTGCACATAGTAATGATTTTTCAATAATAAGTAAATAATTTCTTGTTAAGATTTACAACTGAATAATACACCACGATTTACGTTTATAATTAATTATTAAGTCTTGCCTGAAAACTATGCATCGGTTTTCATTTAAAATCTAATACTGAGCAGGAAGGCAAATATTTTCAGTAAAACACTGATATATTGTCATTTAAAATATTTGAACGATTCAATAATATTTGATGTCTGATATTCCGATCT
Organism: Iphiclides podalirius; assembly: GCA_933534255.1. Classification (NCBI taxonomy): domain Eukaryota; kingdom Metazoa; phylum Arthropoda; class Insecta; order Lepidoptera; family Papilionidae; genus Iphiclides; species Iphiclides podalirius. The sequence continues at coordinate 3,898,882 of OW152831.1, read as the reverse complement.
TTCTCATATTATTCCCAGTAGGTAATTTTTGATGAAAGTTATGAGTGAAAGTTCTGAGAATTCATCTATTAAACTATTTCTTTCATGGGCTTTGGTTTTATATAGCAGTCCATTTGTGTATTAAATCTTATAATGTTTGATGGATCTGATGCTATTTGACCGAACTTACAACTTTTTACTACAAACTTATTTTAACAAATTATTCTTACAACCACAGTAAACCTATGTTCTGATATTTTTTAGGACAATATAGACCTGTAAATTATAATGATATAAACTGTTGAGCTATTTATTGTGTAGGATGTATTTTTATTGTATTACAATTTTTCACATTTAATAAAAAACTAATTAAATATGATTCCAGTATTAAATACATTTTTCTATGTTTATAATAGTATAGAATTTATATAATATAGTATTTATTATGTGATATAATGTATATAAATAAAATATTATCAATAATTAATAGTATTATTATGAACACTTGTTTTATTTTATAGATATGTTTATGACCCAATATGAAAAGCTATAAAATTTTCTTGCAGTTTCAACCAGATTCATCCAATCTTAGGGTATTCATAATGATATTTCTTAACCTTTTTATCTGTTGGCATAAATTTGTCCTCATTTAACACCTTATAACTGTAAATTAGCAGATATATCCAGTTGTGTACAGAATGTATTACTGTGTCTTATCAATTTCGTAAAAACTTTGTTTCGTAGTATGAAACAGATGTGATCTAATGACCTGTGTACGTCAACAGTAAGTGATGAGGCAAACTATTTGCCTTCGGGTAATCAGTTCACTATTGACTACCACAATGAGAAGTCACACATACTATGACTCCATGGGGGCAGCCAGGTAATTTACTCTAGCTAAAAGTTTGGGTTTCTTATGTGTTGTAGTTTAACTATCCTTTATTCTTTTGTATTTTTCCTTTTTATTCAATTAATAATTTTCTTAATTAAACCTTAAACCTTATTATGTGCACACAAACCTTTACATATATATAATATTTAATAAATCTTATCATATTATTTACTTAGATATCATTGCTGTGGCTGACCGACTCTTACATATGTGAACACATATTAGTGAATTGCTTTCCAATCCACAATTATGAATTGTTATTACAAAATTTTTTTTTGTATTTTATTTTATTCTTTGAACAGGATTATGGCCCGAATCATTGACGGAAAGGCCCTTTGCCAAGGAAATCAAAGATGAGTTAAGAACGAAAATACACAGCTTTGTTAATCTGGGACACAGAGCACCTGCCCTTTGCTGCATAATCGTTGGTGACGATCCGGCAAGTCACACATATGTGAGAAACAAAATTCAAGCGGCAATAGATGTCGGCATTAATGCTAGAACAATCAAATATGATGCAACCTTAAGTGAAGAGGATCTCATAAATGCAATCAACTCCCTAAATACTGACGATAGAGTTGATGGTATATTAGTTCAACTGCCTTTGCCGGGTACAATGGACGAAAGAAAAGTGTGCAACACAGTGGCTCCTGAGAAAGACGTCGATGGGTTTCACATAGTTAATGTTGGTCAGCTGTGCCTTGATATGCCAACACTGGTGCCGGCAACAGCATTGGCTGTTATAGAAATTTTGAAGCGGTATGTTTCTTTGAGTGTTATAATGCAAAATCTCTCTTCCATCACAGAAAGAAAACTTTTTTCTTTTACTTTACAAATGATTTAAGAAAATTGATAGTTAAATTAATAATTAGGTAATTAGTTAGGTAAATAAATAATTTGTAATGTTTCCAACTATTAACTAATTTTTACAGACTATACCAAAATTAAGGTCAATTCTTAATAATTTTAAGTTTAAAAGTGGCCCATGCAGTTGATTTAGTTTTATGTAAATAACATTCGAATATGTAGAGTCAGATAATGTTTAATCCATAACCGTTCTACATTTCAAATATGACACAAGCTCTTATAAAACAGATCTCCAGTTGACCTATTTTGTGAGCACCCAATAAAGCAATATGTTGAAATGTTCATATCTCTAGTCAATGGTTTGCCGACAACCTTTATTGGCTTGTATGGAATAAATGAAAATGTTAAATTTTTAATATTTAAGAATTGAAGTTTAAATACTGTTCAATATTTTTTTTTTTCACATGTATGATAGAATATATTTTTTCTTTTTGAAAAAAAAAACATTACTTTAGGATAACACAAACAGTTCTCCCGTGTGGGAATCGAATCCACGACCGCCGACGCCGCAGCCGATACCTTGGCCACTGCGCCAAGGAGTCATCATTTACTTTAAAATATTAACTTGGGACTTGAATTTAAGGACATTGTTGATTATCTTAGTTATTAAATACTAGTGATACACTAGATACACACTGGTAGCAGAGCTAATAAATACTCCTACACGAAAATTCCCAATTGGGACGTTTTCGTGGCAAACAAAGAAAGAAGGTACAAATAAGTTTGGAGTGTGTGTTTGTAATATTAAAATAACCGCTTTTAACTAAATGCATATGGATGTATACACGGTACATATACCAAAATAACATTTATACATAATAAATTTTAGTCTGTCTATCTGTCTGTTTGTTCCGGCTAATCTCTGAAACGGCTGGACCGATTTGGACGGGACTTTCACTGGCAGATAGCTGATGTAATAAGGAGTAACTTAGGCTACTTTTATTTTAGATTTTTTTTTTTATTTTAAATTCCACGCGGACGAAGTCGCGGGCACAGCTAGTATCAAATATAATAAATTAATGGTTTCACTCTTGACAAAACAGTTTATAAAATTCTACAAAGTATAAAACAAAGTCTTCGCTCTGTCTGTTTGTCTCTATACATGCTTAGATCTTTAAAACTACGTAACGGATTTTGCGGTTGTCTTTAAACGATAGTGAATCGAGAGGAAGGTTTATAATATGTATAATTCATGCATAATATAGTGGAGAAACACTGATAATTTTAGAGGTCTCTAATGCGATGTCGAAAACAAACATTTAACATTGCACCCGTGCGAAGCCGGGGCGGGTACAACTGCTGTGTATTTTGTTAACCGACTTCAAAAAAGAAGGAGGTTTCTCAATTCGACCTTATATGTATATTTAAATTTTTTTTATGTCTGTTCGCGGATAACTTCGTCATTTATTGTTGTTCCTATATGTATTTAGTTGATAAGCTTTGTTAAATTAACTTATGAACCGATTTTGGTGATTCTTTTTTTTGTTGGAAATGAGATATCCCAAGGGTAGTACCATGGTAAGGAAACCCGGATCTGATGATGACATTCGAGAGAAATCGAGGGCAATCCTCAAATGTTATAGATTTTAACAATGTTTTTTAGTCTCCTGTTTGACAGTCGGTTTTTTTTTTGTTAAAAATTATAAAACATTCCGTCGCTTTTGAACGGTCGGCTCAGACACAAAGTGGAGACCTTCGGCCGGAACGCCGTCGTGGTAGGCCGCTCCAAGAACGTGGGCATGCCGATCGCGATGATGCTCCACAGCGACGGTCACCACGACAGCGGCCTGGGTATGGACGCGACGGTGACCGTCTGCCACCGTTACACGCCCCCAGAGCAGCTGGAGGTGTTCTGCCGCAGCGCCGACATCATTGTCACCGCGACGGGTGAGTGACGTAGGCAAGATAGGTCAACAGTAAGTGATGAGGCGAACTATTTGCCTTCGGGTAATCAGTTCACTGTTGACTACCACAATGAGAAGTCACGCATACTATGAGCCCATGGGGGCAGCCATTTACCATAGAGAAAGAGGGTACAAATAAGTTTAATGTACTAGATTTTTTTAAAGGAGAAGGTGGCAAACGATCTGGCTGTTCACCCTAGATGCTAAGTGATAACAATCACCGTAGGGTTGCAGATACGTTTTCACCTTTTAATAAAGTGCGACCCGGCTACCTCCCTCAACTGACGTAAGGCAGATGTGTAACACTTCCATTTCACGCTGGTCTTCTGTAAGGTAGTGGTACACACCCGGACGGACATGACCATTCGTGCAACAGCGAGATCTCCCCCGACCACGGCTATGCCTACAGAGGCACGGCCGTGCTGGTAAGACGGGACCTAGTACACGACGAAGAGGAGCTGCGTAGCTTCGTAAGCACGCGCTCCATAGGCGTATGCCTCCACGCGGGCGGGAAAGAGATACGCATGTTCGCTGCGTATCGCCCGCCCAGCTCGCCCTTCAATGCCAGAGACATCCGGAATATTTTTATAGCGGGGGACTTCAACGCAAAACATCCATCGTGGGGATCGCGAGTCGTGTCACCCGCTGGCAGGAGTCTATACGAGTACGCAGAAGAGGCGGGTTACGAAGTGTTGGGCCCCGACGAGCCCCCACACGTACCCGCCGACGAACACCAAGTTCCGGATGTCCTGGACATCGTGCTCTGCCACAAAGTGCCATGCCCTGTCCAGGTAGAGGTGCTGTATGATGCGGACACGCAGCACCTCCCTGTGCTCATCGTGCTGAGTCTGGCTGCGGACTCACTGGCTCCCAGAGGCCCTAGGTACAGGACTGATTGGGGCGCCTATTCGAGAGCTATGTCCGACTTCAGTTTCGGTGCACCCATCTCAACCGCGGAGGACGTGGAACAGCCCGCGCGCAAAATCTCCTGTAAAATACAGGAAGAATTGCGCGCGGCGACCAAGGCGGTGCCACAGGTGCACCGAAAAGACACACTCCCGTGTAGGCTCCTCGATCGGCTGCATGAGAAGAGGGAGCTCAGGAGGCTGTGGGCACGCACCCGCTGCCCACGAGTGAAGACACGCCTAAATCGGGTCAAGGATGAGCTGTCGGCAGCCATCAAGGCGCACAGGGGTGAGGGGTGGGAGCGCCGCATAGAGCAGGCCTCCGAGTCGCAGACCTCCCTTCACCACCTTAACCGGCAGCTCAGCCGAACGCCACAACCCATCTGTCCACTCGTGGGGAGTGACAGGCGTAAGCACGTTGCAGCCCAAGACAGGGCTGACATACTGGCAGAGCACCTAGAAGGGCAATTTGTGGCCAACACATCGGCCCCAGGCGCCATTGCGTTCCACCAGGAAGTGGAGCGGCACATACAGGCGTTCCTGTCGGAGCCGGTGCCTGTACAATGGTGTACTGCGCACGGCGCACTTCCCCTCTGAGTGGAAAACCGGCAAGATCATCGTCCTGCCGAAACCGGGCAAGGACCGACGACTTCCGGGGAGCTACCGACCGATCACGCTACTGCCGCACGTAGCTAAACTTTTTGAACGGTTGCTGCTGCGGAGAATAGTTCCCTGCATCGAGCTACGCAGGGAACAGTTCGGTTTCCGCAGCGGCCATTCCACCACGGCGCAGCTGGCCCGTGTGCTGCACTATCTTGCGGCCCAGTACAACCGGGGCCGCATCTGTCTGGGGGTCCTTCTCGATATGGAGAAGGCCTTCGACAGAGTGTGGCACGAGGGCCTGCTACATAAGCTGCTGGAGCAGAACGCCTCCGACTGGGATGAAGACGTACTGTTGGCCCTGTACGCGGACGACAGTGCGTTCTTCACGTCTTCTCACGTCGCGGCGATTGCGGCGAGGAAAATGCAGTGCTAATTGGACCTGCTGCCCCAGTGGCTGGATAAGTGGCGGATGTCTGTCAACGTTGACAAGACATCCGCCATATACATCCGCCGCATCAAAAACCAACCCACGCTTGAGCTGCGAGGTCAAGCGATTACCAACACGAACACCATTAGGTACCTTGGATGCCGGATAGACCGCTCGCTGTGCATGGCTCCCCAGGTCGGACACGCCGTCCGACAAGCCAGAGCAGCACGAGCCATGCTGTACCCTATCCTGGCGTCCAGGCTACCTATCAAGACCAAGATCGGCGTTTACAAAACGTACGTCCGTTCGCGCTTGACCTACGCCGCTTCGGCGTGGTACGGTCTGATCTCCGCCTCGCAAAGGCGCAGGCTCCAGGCGCAGCAGAACCTCGCCCTTCGAGTGATCGTGGGGGCCGGGCGTTACGTCAGGAACGACGTAATAGCTCGAGACCTGAGGATGGAATCCATCGAGGAGTTTGTGGTCCGGACGGCCCGTCGCATGTACGACAGGGCCGACAACGGGCCACACCCACACCTGCAGAACATCGCACCCCTCCACGCCCGTCCTCCTGACGGGCGCCCGCTCCCACGAGAGCTACTGCGGTCGCAGGCCACTGGGGAGCCGGACCCGACCGCACTTCCGCCGTTGAGAAGACGATGTCGTCCACGCGTTACACACCGCGTGTAACGCTGTACACCCGCCAGTGCCGCTACCGCGGTCAGAGTTAGGGATGGCCGTTGGTCATCCTTACCACCGACCAGCCTTCGCTGGTCGAGATTATATCCGAGGCATGGGGGATGCCCCGACACTCGAATAAAAGCAGGCCTCGCGCCAGCTTCGTACATCATCATCATGCAACAGCGAAGACATGCGCGGCCCTACTACCAATAGATTCCTGGAAAGCTCCATTTTCGATCTCCGTTTGAACGTTTCAGGTCTCTTATTTTCAATAGGTGTGCGGTGTTTTAGATATAAGTGAACGTATTCCCCTCACAGTAAGCATAGAAAAACATAGTTAAACATACTAAAAATCACCCATGGACATCTACGACACCAGAGGTGTTGCAGATGCGTTGGAGAGCTTTCAAAAAATGGGGCCCCGCTTACCTCTCTCGTCAGAAATAATGAAAAACTGTAATACTTCCACTTCACGCCATTCTTCTGTGAGGCCGCGGCTGGCATTGACTGCTGCGTGGTCTTCCACAGGAAATATCGTTTGCCACCTGCCCTTTAATTTCATTATTGTGGTTAAAACAGTTGCTAATTTATACTAAACAGTACTTCTAAAGCGTAACATATACAGCGTGTCGTTACCATCGCGACAATAAATGAACACACGTCTAACGCTACATGCCAATAATCAAAAAAAATGTTAACGTTAAGCAAAATCCATAATTAAAAAAAATATATTTTTCAAACAAACTAATTAAGTAAAAAAGAAACAAAATTTGTAACATCCTATACAACTCGCGCCACAGCGTCGTATTCCTCCTTCTAACAGTATGTTTTGTCTCTTTTAAATTCATTCAACCCTTTCATATCCTTTGTGACCTTTACAAAGGAACTTTACGTTATAGTTTTATAGGTAAGGGTTGTTCTAAAATTCTTTGTTTTGGAAAATTTAATAACTCTGTAAATATTGATGTTTAAAGAATGTAAATGTTTAATACAATTTTAAAAAGTTATCACCTATATGTGTGTTCATTTATTGTAGCGATTGTAAAGACACGGTGTATAATAGATAGAGGAAAGAGCAGTACCAACGTATTACAGATGGTTACACGTGGTAGTGGAAAGAGGGATGCAGATATCAAAAATCGAAAACTTACAGTCCGTGATCACTAGCTGCTCTTCTGGATGGCAAGCTATATGTCGATTATTTGCCATGTTATGTTTTGCTTTTAGGGGTACCTAAGTTGATAAAAGCCAACATGGTGAAGCCCGGCGCAACGGTGATAGACGTCGGCATTACGAGGGTCACCGACGAGCAAGGGAAGACTAGGCTGGTGGGAGACGTCGACTATGACGGTAAGAAACTGTTTTCTTTTCAATTTCTCCATTTCTTGCTCGCCTGTTATATGAACCGCAGTAGCTATTTATTTGCCCACTTTTTCGAGATTTCATATCTGACGAAACTTAATCTTTGTAATACCTAGTGGTAAAAACGCAAGTTTCCTCCATAAGTTAGTTGGATCGTTCGGTATAAGAAAAAAAAAACGTTAATACATGTCTATTTTACTGTGGATATTTTGTACTTACGTGCAAAAGTTTATAAAGGCAATATCAATGTATGTATTTGTACATATATATTTTTGGAAGTTATAATTTTTTTGGCGCGTTTGGAAAAAAAAATGAGAGTAAACCTTTAACGATCCTAAAAAGCGATACAATGAAATTAGTACTACGTTATTACCGTGGCAATAACAACTTTTTTGACATTTGCCTATATTTTCAAGTAATAACGGTTATCGATTGCATTCAATGTAAGTTTTTTTTTATTTGCCCAGAGGTGAGTAAAATAGCGGGGGCTATTACGCCGGTGCCGGGTGGTGTGGGACCGATGACGGTAGCAATGCTGATGCAGAACACCCTGCAAGCCGCTCAGAGGCTGCGCGAGAGGGAATCGAACTCTCAGTGAGTTTTCACCCACAAGACGTATCTGCACTACATACTCAACGGGCAATCTCACTCGAATATAGCGGAAATCTTAATTGAAAAGTTACACTGATTGCTACTGATTAGAACTTGTTTGATTCGACGCAAAATGATTTAATGTATTTTGCATAAATATAAAAAAAAGTATGTACCTACTTGGTTATAAATGACAGCAAACACTTTTCTCAAAAATTTTAGGTGCCTTGTTAGAAAATTTTAGTGTAAGTAGTGACGTAAGCATTTTAAACAAGTATTATAACTTATGTACTAGTTAATTTGATAAAAATATGGATGTTCCTTTGTTAATGTTTAAATGCAGTCCTAGAGAGTTTTGTGGAGTGGCTGTATCTTGGAACTGATCCTATTGGTTTCATATGATTATATTACTTCTGCCTTCAAAATAACTATGTTATTATTATTGCGTTGTTTCCGTTTTATTATTGTTTTTTTTTAATTATTAAAGTTCTTAATTAATAATACAAACGACATATTTTCTCACTATGATACATTCTTACTAATTGTATACAATCTATCTATGGTTCTTGGCACGGTCGAAGCCGAGACATGGTTCAAGGTTCAGTTCTCGGTCGACACTTATTCTGATAACATACTTTAGCATGCAATTAATTATTTTCGCATTTATAGATAGCTGCGATAGAATGTCTTATTTATAATATGATAGTCAAAACATTGTAACAAAAATGAAAACTTAGTAGGTACAATGTGTTGTATACACATTGTACTAAATATATTGTATGCAGTGTTTTATGAACCATTATAAAGTGTATAATTTTACACTTAACATGACCAATCTTTTTGTCAATAAATGTTTTGTGCCGTTTATTGGAGCTTTTGCTATAAAATGTAGCGAGTGACTTTGTATTTTTATTATTATTAACTTTGGGGACAACGTGCATATTGTTTGTTATGAATAAAATATTTCTTTTGATTAAACGCATTTTATATTTCGCCTGCTCTTGAAATTTTAATGATTCAACATCAACGAATCCTCACTTCCTACTTTCAAAACACTTACTCAAATAACATAGCTGTTATTATAAAACTTAATAACAAGTTGGATTTCTATAAAAGTTGTAAATAAAACCGTTTCATGGATCATAATATCACGTTTAATTTTGCTTGTAATTGACAGTGAAAATCAATGTATTTAATCTACATTGTTTTAGCATTGCTTCAAATGCTGCTTTCGTCGGTGTGGAATCAGCCGTTTAGCTTAGTGGCTAAAGCGTCAGGCCGCGAATGCCGAAGACGTGGGTTGGATTCCCACAGCGGCGACAATCTTTTCGTACTTTCTCTAACAATTTTTAAGGGGTGCTAAAAATCAAATCCTTACTAATATTATAAACGCGAAAATTTGTATGTATGGATGGATGTTTGTTACTCTTTCACGCAAATACTACTGGATGAATTTTAATGAAACTACAATAATATAGCTTATACATCAGAATATAACATATAGCATATAGGTTATAATTTATATACCTACATATTTTATGTATATCTGTCTTTCTGTCTGAATGTTACGCCTTCAGCCGCGGTTCTACGTACACGTAGTCGCGGGTACCACTTTACACTTGTCTTCAAGACACATTTTTAAACAACGTTTTTAAAAGACACATTTTTAAACAACGTTTTTAGGGTTCCGTACCAAAAGGGTCCGTCCGTCCGTCCCTCTGTCCGTCTGTTACCCGTCTGAATCTCATGAACAATGAGCCGCTACAATAACAAATACTAAAAAACTGAATAGAAAAATCTTTAAGTGGGGCTCCCATACAACCGACATGATTTTTCCCCGTTCTTATAGATAATAGTATGGAACCCAACCAGCGCGAGTCCGACTGGCATTTGGCCGGTTTTTTCTAGTCTCAAACTATGCCACGCTTGTACTTCGGGTACTAAATAACTGATAAGCCTACTTAAATATATTTTTCTTTAGTAAATAAATACATATTACACATACATAAACACCCAGACACTGCGAAAACATGACGTTCACCACACAATATTTTTCCAGTAGTGGCGATCGAACCCACACATGGCGTAAGAAGCTGGTCTACTACCCACTACGTCAATTGGGTCGTTGGCCGAAAAAGCAATTTTCCGATGAAGGCTTTTGCAGCAGGTAGTTGAAAGCGAAAGGTGAAAGAATACATACCTTGTGAAAATTCAGTGAAGACGTATGTGCCCTTGGTGCGGTGCAGTTTAAGACTCGCTAATTGCCACTGGCAGTCACTGACACGGTGGTAGGGCCACGCAGCAGCCTCGGCTGTTGCGTGGCCACGGCGTACCACGACCTCACAGAAGACCGGCGTAAAGTGGAAGTATAATACTTTCGCGTTTCGTCTGGTGAGTGAGGTGGCCGGAGCCCAATTTTTAAAAGGTTGTCAACGCATTTGCAACCCTCAGGTGTAGGAGATGTCTATGGGCGGCGGTATACATTCACTTAACATCAGGTGAACTGTTTGCTCGCTTGGCAACTTTTCACATTAAAAAAACTAACACTAGATTATTACTGGAACGTTTGCCTCAAATAGTAGGAATTTATGATTTACTGCTCCCGACACAGCCGTGATTTAAACGGGCCCTTCTGACCGTATGCTGATGATATCTTTTCGCACTAAGATTTTAATCGACGTAAGAAAGCTTATTTGTAAAAAGATACTTGAGCCCTTAAAAACATAACATGCCTATAAAAATAACCTTCTTATTTTCTCTATTTATTTGTGGTTAACTGGTAGAGAACGCCTAATGGTTTTAAGTCCACCATTGTACCCTATTGTGCATAAAGTTTTTAAATACATAAATAACTTTTAAACTGGACTACAGAGGAACATTAGTTTAAAAGATTCTTTTCCTTTTCCTCTTTTTATAAATTGCTTGTAAGCGTATTAAATAAATAAATAAATAATTCAGGACATATTTATACAACGCTATCTAGTACCAAGCTAAGCGATTCGTAGGTACTATGGATACTAGGTAACTGTAAACATACTTGAACATACTTTAATTTTGTAAGTAAATACATATTATATAAAAAACACACACATACACTTGAAAACACTGTTCACCACACAATATTTTTCCAGTAGTGGGGATCGAACCCACTCTGATGCAAAATACAGGTACACTATCCACAACGCAAATCGGTCGTCGTTTGTGTACCACTTCCCTTTTTTGTGTTAGGTACATCAAATAAGTGTTCTTACGGCGAATATGTTGAATGCCGTATTTGCTTATTGTAATTTTTGTCTTTTTGATACAAAAACGGACGGAGCGACAGATGGGTACTCTTATAGCAAACAAATTCAAAAGCTAAGCTTGAACTTTAGGGTTATTACGGAAATTTTGTCGCCTTAGTACATCTATGAATTTTTTCCCTATCATTTTCGTATTGTTAATTTCGCAGAAACTGTTCTCTTTCAACGTCTTATACAACAAGTAATAGTAATTAGTTCATAAGTAGTAATTTATTAACAAAAACTAAAACCGACTTCAAATAATTCACTTAATATACCTTTTTATATAGCATATTTATGGCATATACTAAATCCAATTAAATTACTTTATATCCCTAATTATATTTCATTTGTACCTTCAACTTTTCAATTAACTTTTTCAGTTTCGCTGAGACGGAAGATCACACGCGCGTTTTACTAGAGTGAACTATGTAATTCTGAGTAGTCTGAAGCTGTTTTAGAATTTACCTAGCACATCATTGATTTGTTGATTGCTAATTAGTGTAAATTTGGTGGACCTAGGTTTTAAAATATTCATTTGCTTAATACAACGTCATAAATACAAACATTACAAATCAGTATTATACTATCTTGGTGTCAGGTCGAAAAAAAAACTTATCTACACTAAATAAATCGGAACTATTTCTTTCGTGGAAATGTATTTCTTCTCTGTTTTTGTTTGCACATCAATGGTGTTATAGCAAGAGCATGATATACGTTTTGTATTGCGAGCTGAATAGGTGGTTATTAAATGTCTTAAGTATTCAAATGTGTTTCCCTTACCAGGAAAACATACAAGTTAAGAACCTTAGTACCTACAGGTAGCGATAATTTAGATGCCTTCTTCTGGGTTGTATAGAGAAATCGTTCATTATACACATTTTTACATACTTCCCGTAATAAAGATAATTTTGCTCGCTTGTCTGATAACATAAAGATACACGTTAAAACATTACTACCCAAGTGAGTGTGAATATTTGCTAACATCTTCGTTTGCTTACATGGTTCGACTTACTCCGTTTGTTCTTTTATTCCATTGTAACCGCGAAAAGCTTTCCTATCTACACCACACACACCTCGTTTAGTTACAAAATAAACATTTGTTCGTCACAAGACGTAAGTAGTTTTATGTTTTCTCAACTCATATTTGAGCACTTACGTACAATAACATTATCAAAAAAAGTAAACCTTGCTTTAGCTGTAAGGATGTGATTCATCTGATAAAGGTAAAATTTTTGTTAGACACATCTATATAAATGTATACATGAAAGTAAAGCTGTCAGCTTTATGTAATCATAATATTACCAATTATTAAAAAGTTATAATTATTGTTATATGGTAGTAAAAATAACTATTGCACATGGTATAGATAATATAATTAAAGAACTTCGATTTGTCTATTCTTGTGAGGCTGTGGCAAAATAGTTTTTTGAAGTCGGACGGTTTTATTTTAATAAATTCCATAATTTAAAAATTGAACTTAGTAGACTTTATTTGCGCCGTTTTGTAAGGTTTAATGTGTCTTCTGAACAAGTATATAATCAAAATGATCAGAATTGTATGTATAGAATTGAATCGGTGTGAAGTAGAAGTGTTACACTTCAGCGTTTCGTCTGGTGAGTAAGATAGCCGGGTCCACTTTAATAGAAGGTGGCAACACATTTGGTAACCCTTCGGGTGTTACAATGGGGCGGCGGTTATCATGTAACATCAGGTGAACCGCCAGCTCGTTTGCCACCTTCTCACTGTTGTCGGTGGCAACATTGTATACCGGATATGGCGTTATCTACTCGAGCGAAGGGACACATGGTCGCATGGAGCAGCGGTGACTTGCATTTCGGCTGCGTTCCCGGACGGTGATATAACCACTAGTGCTGCTTGACGTTATAATAGTTGTTAATATTCAAGTTCAGTAATAGTTAAAATATTAAAATCAAGGTAATAACGTTAGAACTCTTATATCACATTAAAAAAACAGTCCTTAAATATAAATAATCTATCATCTACATACATACATGCAATATTTAAATATAAAATCAAAAGAAACATGTAAAGCGAAAACTGTAATTAATTCATTAATCATACTTACATTATGTTCACACAAGTGTTGTCAGAATAATTAATAGAAGGTAAACATCAACAAATTTTCAAAACAACTTTTACGAATACATGTTAAGTCCGCAATAAGCTCGTGTAATACCCTACGTGCTAGAACCGCGGTAGTACACTGGCGTCGTTTGAGCTGAGTTATTGTTCTGGTACCGTCACTGATGAAATTGTTTGTTTATCGTGTACGAACGCTGGTTTATCACGCTGATTCTTAATTAGAAAAGTTCTCAAGCGAGCAGGCAGTTCACCTGATGTTAAGTAAAATTAAGGAATCAGAGTGTAAGGGTTTGCTAACAGTATAAAAGCAATGCAAATATTAATTTTAATTTTTTTAAATTAACTAATCATCCTTTTGGCAACTCATATGACATTTGAGCCATTTGACAGCTGATTAGTTAATTTCTACGATGATCAGTGTTTCAGAAACCGGGCATTAGCATAATCGTATATTAACACTTAACAGTACGTGATGATCGGACTCGTTGACAGCGGAAATATATAAATGTATACATTTTCCTCTTTCGTAGAATGTTTTTTTTTTATGTGAAAAGTTGCCAAGCGAGCAGACGGTTCACCTGATGTTAAATGAATACCGCTGCCCATGGATATCTGCTACACCCGAAGGTTGCAGATGTGTTGACAACCTTTTGATATTTGGGCTCTGGCCACCTCACTTACCAGACGAAACGCGAAAGTATTATACTTTCACTTTACGCCGGTCTTCTGTGAGGTCGTGGTACTTATCCGGACGAGCCTGCCCATTCGTGCAACAGCTGAGGCTGCTGCATGGCCGTACCACCGTGAATGGTAGGGCCATGCAGCATGGTGAAAAGTAAATAACGCCATTGCGTTTCGCAGTATTCGCTTTAAGCGAATTGATTATCGTATCATATACACAGATCCTCGAAACAACTCTGTAATCAAAGGGAATTTATATACTCATACATATTTATTTAGGCAAACATATGTTAATAATTGCTTGCTTTTCATATTTTATTTACTTATTAAAAGTCAAACAGGGGCCTAATTACGTCGTAATTGGTAAGAGAAAGCCAATTGTTTATTTTGAAAACGAATGTTTCACGTGTAGGTGTTTGATAATATTTTATATTGTCATACGAACTGGTAGTTGAGTTCCCACCACCAGGAAACTGAAAGTTGAGCATTAAACACAGTTGAGGAGTCACAATTGCGTTGCCAGCCTTTGAGGAGTAAGCTCTCTTCTTGAAGGTCCCTAAGTCGTATCGGTCTGGAAATACCGCGATGTTGAATTCCGAACAATTTCTCAGAGCCTCCGTGATATTTTCTATAGTAAATGCAAAGGGATGCAACATCTCTTCGCAAGGCCAAAGGTCAAGGCGACCGGACAGGACCTGCTACGTCGACAGTTGGAGCAGCTCTTCCTTGGATGAAGTTCGTTGCTAAACGACAACTTTTTGACAATCACATATAATTCCAAGTTATTTGCTTAAACCGTTGTGAACTACATTTGATGTCTCTTTCACAAACAAAGATCACCGGGCACGGGGGATAACATGTTTACTTATTTGTTACACTAAAGAAGCATAAGTTCCTACGCGCGTACATAAGTACACAGATACTTTTTTATTATTAACATTTTGCCACAGTATCCGGATTTTTTTGATGACCGTCCGTGGCGCAGTTGTCAAGATTTTGGCCTCGGAGCCGGGGGTCGTGGGTTCGATGCCCACACGGGACAAGTATTTGTGTGACCCAAAGATAATTGTTTCGCATCTGGGTGTTTGCCCACGTGAAATTTACGCTTGTAAAACGCTCTTAAAACCCAGGATAATATTATCCTACAGTACGGGCAATGTTTTTTCAAATAAAAAAGAAATTAAAAGATAAAAAATAAAATTTTATCTTAGGTAAGTATTTCATACCTGACAATCCTAATCGTAGAAATATATACATTTTTATAGTGCTAATATATGCATTTCGGACACAACGTTAAAATTTCTTCGCGCTGGCGGAATAACTTTTCGTCCATTTTTCCGATGATGTTTTACTAAAGAGTACCTGGAGGACTTGCTCAGTTTGTTTTTTTTTTTCTGGTAAATCGTGTATTTTCGAAATTACATTTAGATACAAATTACTGAGTAATGAAATATGCATAATATTTTTCGATCTTACCGACGTTATAATAAGAAAATATGAACTGGTATTTTTCACAAAAGAAAGAACTTAAAAAAAGGGAAATAAGAACAAAATCATCTGGATGGAAAAAAATAAAAAATAAAGAAAGCAATGATCTGGAATCGAAAAAAAAAATAAGTATGTAAATGATCGTGACACGAACCACGGCCTTCTGTTTCGGGGCCGCCCGATTACCGATCAAGCTATTATAACATTTTTTTTCGGCGAAATTTACCGTCATATTCGAATGATTTTTTTCATTCCCTGAAAACAGGGATAAAAGGACAGGGATAAATTTTCTAAAAATGAAACCTAGGTTTTAGGCCCCCGAATCTACGCACATACTAAATTTCATGAAAATCGCTGGAGCCGTTTCCGAGATTCCGATTATATGTACATAATTATACAAGAATTGCTCGTTTAAAGGATAAGATGACGCATGTCCATACTACGCGGCATTTGAAAATTGTTCTGCTTTACATATTATATGATATATAAAAGTTAATGTGGCAGCTGATATAGAACGTATAACGCGGAAAGAGATAGCATTCTATAGAATTGCAATCTTATTACACCAATTGGCGTAATTTGAGTGTTTCAGCTTCGTTGCGCTATTTTCATATCTACCTCGTATTTGTATATAATATAATAGATTTTTTCTACAAATAAAGCAGTATAATTATGTATTGTTCTCCGACAGTAGCAGGAAAGGGAATAAAAACTGTTTTGAAATATTTGAGTCCTTCGATTAACTTAATTGAACTTGTTGGGTCTAACTCCTAACACCGGATATGATGATGTAAATGATAATAGAATTTATTAGAATACTTTATTACAAAACTAGCTGCTGCCCGCGACTACGTCTGCGTAGAATAGGCTGAAGGCGCAAGATTCAGACAGAAAGACAGATATACATAAAAATATGTTTATAAATTATAGCCTGTGCCTTATTCTGATTTATAAGCTATATTATTGTAAAGTTTTATTAGAATCCATACAGTAGTATTTGCGTGAAAGGGTAACAAACATCCATCCATTCATAAAAACTTTCGCGTTTATAATATTAGTAAGGATTGATATAGTTAAAATGATACTGATAATATGATATTTATGATTTATGATATGATAATTAGTTTTGATATTTTGAGAACGCGTGTTTAGCTTGATGACCGAACTGAACTGACTGATTGTCGCGGTATATTTTAATGCTTACAATGTATTGATGCACTTTAGGTAAAAAGTGCAAACAAAGATGTTTGGTTCAATAGTGAACCGAATCTTAACATTACTCGTTCGAAATGAGAGATTCTATCCCC
The DNA here is from genome assembly GCA_933534255.1 of Iphiclides podalirius. Lineage (NCBI taxonomy): Eukaryota > Metazoa > Arthropoda > Insecta > Lepidoptera > Papilionidae > Iphiclides > Iphiclides podalirius. The sequence continues at coordinate 3,881,811 of OW152831.1, read as the reverse complement.
TTAGCATCCGAACATAAGGATTCACATAATGGACAGACCGAAGATTCTTACAAAACGATCGAAGCTTAGGAACGCCATGATCAGGAATTGGTCGTAAAACAGAGGATTTGCCGAATAATCGTCTCTCGCGGAGTTATTAGACTATAAAATTCCTCCAATTTTACGGTTGACATTCTAAAATACCGTCGGACATTGTTTCTCCGTTTATAACACGATAGCCAATGCTTTGTTTACGTTATCTTTCGAGTGTTTATATAGGGTCATTTCACTTATTACAGCCTAAAGTAATGGCCTAAAATAAGACATTACCCTTAACTTCACAACAAAATAGCCAATGATTTATTTATGTCGTCTCTGCAATGATTTATTTATGTCGTCTCTGCAACGCTTCTATGGAGGCATTTCACTATAACGAGGCATTTCGATCGCTTTCATAGGTTGGGAAAACATTCGCTGCTGATAACAAAGTTTGTTATCAAGGCTCGTCCCTTAGGAACGTTCAGTCTTTTGCTGCAGTTTTATGACAAGAGACCGATTTAATATCAAAAATTAAAGTCAATTTTTTTTTTATAATGTTACAGTTAGATTTTTGAACATTAAGTTTTTTAAGGGAACAAGGAGGCAAGCATGCAAGCGGGTCACCTGATTGTAAGAGATCACAACCGCCCATGGACACTTGCAACGTCGGAGGAGTCACAATTGCGTTGCCAGCCTTTGAGGTAGGAGTAAGCTCTGTTCTTGAAGGTCCCTAAGTCATATCGGTCCGGAAATACCGCAATGGTGAAATTCGGCAGCAGGTATCATACTGAAAAATTTCTTAGAGCATCCGTGATAAATTCTATAGTAAATGCAAAGGGATGCTCTTCGCAAGGCCAAAGGTCAAGGCGATCGGACACGGCTGGTACGTCGACGATTGGAGCAGCTCTTCGTTGGATGCGGTCCAATATGAGCTCGTATTTTGGTGGCCTAGACTAGAGGTGAGAACAGTATTCCATGTGAGTCATAATGCTATGAGCGATGTCATCATTCAATCATAAAATTTGAAAAAGAATCACTTGACCCCAAATTTTGCCTATTTGGAGTCGAGTGATTCTTTTTTAAGCTTTATTCACTTTTGTATTTTATTTAAATTGTTTATAATCAATTAAAAGAAAATATATACACGATTTTATCAAAATGCATCTATCATCAAAATAAAATATTTTTTATAATACAATTTCATAATACATAAAAAAAAATAAGTATTTAATAATTATGTAATTACTATATTAATACAAATAGGTACATAATAATTTTCATACAAACATTTTTGTACGGTGAATTTTTTTAATGTAGTTGAAATCTGTCTTCCCGCGTGAACACGGACTTGTTCCTTATTTAGCCACTTTCCCTAATTACAGTCTGCTAAGTATTCCTTATAACTCCAATTAGTTCGTAACCTTTACTTATGCGACCATAAATCCCTATTAAGTCGCGTTAGTCGATCTTATTACGTTCCTTATCCGGCGGTACTATGTAAACGAAAGGCCCCTACGTGGCCGTTTTACGGAACAAAGTAATTGCGTCATTCGAACTATGCTATATAAACCTTGCGTTTTAGGGGTCCGTCTCTTAGCGTAACAAAATACACTAAAACCCTCTGGGAACATTTGGATGTTATATTTATGGTGTTCTTGGTGTTTAATTAAAACGAATTATTTACCACATTGATTTCTATTATATTCTAGGAAAGTTCTCATGTGCGATACCTAATGTTCGAGGAATACATTTTATTATTAACTTATCGTAATTAAAGCCAGAAGCATAAAGCAGCCAGCTGAAATGTGGATAATTTGCAAGCTCTTCAAAGCACCGAGAGACATCGACGTGGTGATTGTATAGTTTAGAACATTTTCGTAACACAGCACAATCTTTTCGTAAGCCGAAAACCATCGTGCAAGCTCTACAATTAGATATAATCTATAAGTTCCATTCAATTAAAAATAAATATGGTAGGATCGCCCAACAGTATTCGCTGTTACAAGAATGGGTAGCTCCGTTCGGGTGAGTATCACCACATCACAGAAGACCGGCGTGAAATGGAAGTGTTATATTTCTCCGTTTCGTCTAGTGAGTTAGGTAGCCGGGGCCCACTTTATTAAAAGGTGGGACCATCACTCCATGCTGGGTCACATGATGCTTTGTGTTTACGCGAATACAACGTTGTGAATATCTCAATATAAACACAGTAGTTTTACTAAACAAACAACCTGTTCATCTTTCATAACTATCAACTTATCCGCCCTGTCGAATTTTATCGGCATTAATAATTTATATGACGAACAGCTCACGCTTGTCTTGAGTATAAAAAGGTTATGTATCACGTTGCGTGATGTACCTAACTGCTCGTCATCTGTTATTATTACAAGAAAAATCCAAAATTGGTATAGGTACTAAAATATAATAATAATATTGGGGAAGCATTTAAAAAAATGTTCCTGATATACTTAAATTTAAGTCAAATTATATCATGTTCTAGATTTCTAGTATAACGTCTGCTTAGTATTTAAAATTATAAGTTCTAATTTATTGAATTTTTCTCTTTCAGTTTGCGACTCCAAAACATTCACCTCTAGTATATTTTTTTTTTGCATTCTGTCAAATGAATATAATTTATTTTAGAATTTTTGACAAAGATAATTTAATGGATCAAATATTACTCTCGTTTCATAAGCCCTGGCTTCAAAAGCCATTTTGAGCACTCTTTAACGAATTTAAAACTCGGCCCTACTTCTGACAATGCTAATTAGTTACAGAGCTCTTTAAGGGGCTTGTCATTTTATCTATGACAGGGGAATTTAAATAATATCTTTGATAATGAGAAATGTGAAATTGCTTTAAATGAAAATCCTCGAAGTAGATTGTCCGTTTTGCCGGTGGCAAATTGATTTTGTACAATTTTGCGAGTTATCAAATTTCTGTATTATCTTCAAGAAAAAATTAAGGTTATTACTTGTATTTGAAGTGTATACCGTTCTGTTCTTGTTACTTAGAACTAGGTTGGACATGGTAGAATGTGCTTTGCAAAGCGACATTTGCATTTTTTTTAAAAACATACATTCAATTCGATTAATGTGTAATTTGTTTTGTTCTTAACAAAAAATCGTAACAGGTATCAGTCTATACATGTCCCTCTGCTAGGCAAACGCGTCCTCTGTACTCACTGTCAATGGAACTCTGGTTGCTCTAGTAGAAATAATTTAAAACAAGCACCCGGAGACTGAACTATCAGGCCTATATTTGATGGTTCGTGGTATATATTATATATTTTTTATTTAACACAACTATGAATTTTTATGAATACCTTTGGTACGGGAATGTTGGAAGATACCGTGCCTTTTTGGGGAGGAACATGATTTTTATGGAATTCTCCCCCCACTAAACATCTTAATACATTCGTAGCAACTTTTAGATCTCCTACAGAATGTATAGTAAGGTGGTCTTCCGCGATTTGTATTAAGACGTAGTAGCTTTCGCTATGTATTCTGTGGAGTGCTGTGGACCTCGCAAGTTTATTTAAGCGATCCATCAATCAACTGGTAAAATGGAGGGCAGAACATATCTTAGACCCCATTCACCATCTGGATAAAACTGACAGCATCATATAACTGCTTAATTTTCTATCTATAGTCAGATTTAATCACGGTCATCATCTTTAATAATGTCGCCGGTTCATAGTAAAAGCGTCTGCATAACGACAACCATTTTTATTACCCACAATCTTTAATTGTCTCTCGACATGGATACGTTGCAAGTTTATAATAAGCCAATAAAATTTTATTTCCAACGTTACGCTGCTCTCAAGCAGCGTCTAGGATTTTAGTGCTAAAATTGAGCTTTGATATAACTTTTGGATCGTAAATTTTGACGATATTTATATTACAATTTTGCTCCGCTGTGATCGATAGACAATACACAAATAATGACGTCTTATAAACATAATGATATCAGATATTCGTTGTTTTCGCACATTACAGTAAGCTGTTAAACGAAACATTGATGTTTTGACATTGATTGATTATTGATTGACACAAGACGTTTTTTGTTGTACGATAATTTCCCACTTTTAACGGTGGTAGGGCCACGCAGCAGCCTCGGCTGTTGCACGAATGGGCAGGTTCGTCCGGGTAAGTACCACGACCTCACAGAAGACCAGCGTAAAGTGGAAGTATGACAAATACTTTCGCGTTTCGTCTGGTGAGTGAGCTCACTCAATGCTACCTAGCCGGAGCCCACTTTCCGAAAAGGTTGTCAACGCATCTGCAACCCTCGGGTGTAGGAGATGTCCATGGGCGGCGGTATTCACTTACCATCAGGTGAACCGTCTGCTCGTTTGCCAACTTTTCACATTAAAAAAAAACTTACTTATGTTTCACTTGTGGCCTGATTTTTACACATAGTCACTCGTGTACCACATAAAGTCCATACTACCCTACTAGATAATAATAATGATATCAAGCGAAGTTTCTTTAAGTATACTTAATGTACGATTTTATGACTCTAATGTGCAGTAACTGCGAACATTGTAATCTTATATTAGATCAATTGAGAACAGAAAATTTTACTTGTCAGCAAGTACGTTTCCATTTCTACATAGTAAAGAGATAAGAAAAGTCTTCAGTTTCAGCATCAACGCCAAAACTATTGCACGAACAGTTCGATAAGCAAAAATTGGTAGGAATTCATTCATTGACAGAATTCTCGAGGACTCTCCGTTGTTTGAGTATGGATACAACGCTTCAATTGTTTCCCATTCTTATGGTTGGGTATTGTAAGCTAAGCTCATACTGCATGCTATTGTATGACATTCATGGGTTAATTAACAGAAATGTTTCATTAGCTAACGAATATTCTTTTTTTTACGAACTCGGTTTATTGTTCTCCATGTTCAGTTGCAGGTTTTGGACTTATCTTTTCGTGTACTGTGCACTATAATGCTAAGGAATATATAATTTGTAAAATGAATACACAGCGTGCTACTAATAATAATAGTACAGTAGTATAGTACTACTATGTCATTTTTTTTATGTGAAATGTTGCCAAACGAGCAGACGGTTCACCTGATGTTAAGTGAATACCACCGCCCATAGACATCTGCTAAACCCGAGGGTTCCAGATGCATTCACCAGACGAAACGCGAAAGTATTATACTTCCACTTTACGCCGGTCTTCTATGAGGTCGTGGTGCTTACCAGGTCGAGCCTGCCTATTCGTGCAACAGCCGAGGCTGCTGCGTGGCCCTACCACCGTAAAATGTAATAAATCGATTTTTTCTTTTTTGTAGTTCTATTAGTGCTACTAGGTAATGCCACACGGTACAAAAACCTCTCTTCCTAATTCTTGTCAATAGTCGATACACGATTCATAAATAAAGAGTGACAGGGTAACAGCTAGCGTCAGGATAGGTGAGCTTGTAGAATATAAATGTACTATATATCTAGTATTGAAATAGTTACAAATCAGTGGTGGTTGGGCTGTAGGCTGTTGCACGAATGGGCAGGCTCGTACGGGGATTTACTCGTACTACGGCCTCTCAGAAGATTCCTTCGGTGAGTGAGGTATTCGTGACCAATTTTTTTATGTTGACGACGCATCTACAACCCGTCTGGTGTTGTAGATGTCCATGGGCGGCAAAAATCACTTAACATCAAGTGAACTTGCCTGCTCGTTCGCCAACTTTTAACATTAAAAAAAGAAAAAGTCCGATTGCATACTTTAACCAGAAAATAAAGGGGAGCATTCAATTTCAGATTTAACTTAGAACAACTATTAAACGCGTTTAAATCCGTACTGAGGAAGAAGTGAAATGAAGTTCTCTTAATGCACCGACGTATTTGCGGAGCCGCGAAAGTTTATCGACCAAGTTTGGGTTGCACTCCGTCAAGTTCACTTGTTGAGCACTGCTGAAATGTTTTTTTTATTGTTTTAGGGTTCCGTACCCAAAGGATAAAATGGGTCCCTATAACTATGATTTCGCTGTTTGTCTGTCTGTCCGTCTGCCACCATGAAATTTTTAAAGATGTATTTCTGTTGCAGCTATAACAACAAATACTCCCATACAATAGACATGCTTTTCTTGCAGTTTTTATAGATAATGGCACGGAACCCTTGGTGTGTGAGTCCCACTCGCTTGGCCGGATTTTATTAAATTACCGATATTATCACTTTTAAATTGATTTTTACATTTTTTCATGAAAAACTATGCTATGACACCGAATTATGTTGGAGTTAACCGGAGTTAATGAAAAAAAATGTAAATTTTGATTGATGTCCGTACTTAGCCCGGACGAAGCTGTATAAATAGGCTAAGGTTCTTAGCCTATTTATAGCTTTGTCGGGCACATAGATCGAGGAAAGATACGTGTGAGAATAGAAATAGAGAAAGAGAGAATAGGTGTGAGAAACGTGATGTGCTTTATTGCGTTGAAAATTATTAAATTTCCGATTGGAAAGATCATTAGAAAAAAAAAAAACAGTTATCGCACAGTAATTTTCTAAAATCACCATCCTCCTTCCCTTATCCCACCAATGTGGTTGTCGAATCCACGACCCCCGACGCCGAAGCCGATATCTTAGCAACTGTTCCACTGGATCGTTAAAGTTCGTCTAAAATGCGAAATTGAAACATTTAGCTGCTCGTTCGTTCGCAGACTTATAACGAATTAGCGAACAGTGAGTCATCAGCGTAATGAATGCTAACCGATATTCATTTGTACGTATTCACAACAAATTCAACTCTTAAGCAATTTCAATTCGCAATTTAGCTTCGGTATGAATGCACGCTTGTATCATAAATAACAGCAAATTTAATTTGTCCGTATGCTCAAAATGTCTGTCTTCCAATTGTTGTTTTTTGGGGTTCCGTACCTAAAGGGTAAAACAGGACCCGATTACTAAAACTCCGCTGTATGTCTGTCTGTCCATCTACCTGTCACCAGGCTGTATCTCATGAACCGTAATAATAAGACAGTTGAAATTTAAACAGATGACGTAGTTCTGTTTCCGGTATAACAATAAATACGAAAAAAACTGATTAAAAAATTTTTTTGATTAGGGTTCCCATACAACAAATATTAATTTTTTGCCTTTTTTATAGATAATAAATAGTACGAAACACTACGTGCGCGACTCCAACTCGCACTTTGCCGGTTTTTGCCTTATTTTGACTAACGTCCATTCCTTTCGGCCCGTATACAGTTAAGGCCTCATCTTACGCAGAACTTTCCAACGAGCCAGATCAAAGATAAAGGTGCTCATTAAAAACTTCCTTGTGGGTAGTGTACCTGCCTCCTGCGCCAGAGGGTGTGGGTTCGATCCCCACTACTGGAAAAATATTGTATGATGAACATAGTGTTTTTCTAGTGTCTGGGTGTTTATATATATACGTTTAAGTATGTTTATCAGTTTTCTAGTACCCATAGTACAAGCGTTGCTTAGTTTGGGACTAAATGTGTGTCCTAAAATATTAATGCCGGATAATAATGTTTTACATCGATTGTTCAATTTGTTAATAAGCGTCGACCTCTAATAAGTAATGAAAATTAAAATGTGTCATAACATAATTAAAAACTACAAGACATTGTTTATACTGTAATGAGATTTTGTTTTGATTGCAGAATGACTTACCAACAACAATCTCATTCTGTAGATATTCTCTATTTTTACTCTAATGTTTAAAGAAGAACGTAAGTACATTTTATTTTAAATACATTATTACATATGCAAACGAGAGCAGAGGTTTATTACGAATGCTGTTTGTGATATAATTTCGGCGGGCATACGAACTACCCGAGTTGCGTATAAAATCGCAAAAACAATCGAATCGGTGGCGCAAAATAGAACTTATCGTAAAACGATAAAGCTCATTTCACATGGAACTTAGTTTTGCCTGTGCATGGTAATAACGTCGATATTAATGTTATTCAATATTTACGAACGCAAGTAATGAAAACTGGCTTTATTACTGCCAACATATTTAACCGTCATAAATTACGAATCAATTAGTGAACAAAAAGTTGATATATTTAGTTTAAAATTGAAGTAACAATTGATGAGATGTTTAAGGTTTTTATCGTGGCGTATATTGTATCATTAAACTGATCACAGTTTAAATCTATTCTTATTATATTATTATTTATATAAACAGATACATATAAATACTCATAAACAATTTTATCGGTGGTAGGGCCACGCAGCAGCCTCGGCTGTTGCACGAATAGGCAGGCTCGTCTGGGTAAGTACCACGACCTCACAGAAGACCGACGTAAAGTGGAAGTATAATACTTTCGCGTTTCGTCTTGTGAGTGAGGTGGCCAGAGCCCAATTTTCAAATGGTTGTCAACGCATCTGAAACCCTCGGGTGTTGCAGACGTCCATGAGCGGCGGTATTCACTTAACATCAGGTGAACCGTCGGCTCGCTTGGCAACTTTTCACATAAAAAAAAAAACAATATATGGACGTATATATTTATACGTGAGATAGAAAATATATGTTTATGTATGACTACTGAATTTGTTTACGTGCCTGTATGTCTAATAGTAGTAATATAATCTCCAAAATCACGGAACTAATTGTATTTTTTTTAACCTATGAGCGTCTTTAGTCCTAAGTTAGATTGGCTTTATTTTATTTTAAAGGAAATTTTCGGTATCGTTCAATTTAAACTGATTTTAAATGTAAATTGAAAATCTTTAATAATAAAAATTTGCAAGAAATACCGTTAAATAATTTACTAGCCTTTTTCTTCTGGCTGTAGTTATGCTAGGTAGGTACTACATTTTTTTTATGCGAAAAGTTGCCAAACGAGCAGACGGGTCACCTGCTGTTAAGTGAATACCGCCACCCATGGACATCTGCTACACCCGAGGGTTACAGATGTGTTGACAACCTTTTGAAAATTGGGCTCCAGCTACCTCACTCACCAGACGACACGCGAAAGTATTTGTCATACTTCCACTTTACGCTGGTCTTTTGTGACACAGACATTACATAAACATTTAACTATAGTTATGTTAGCACAATTTAAGACCATGTATTAAATATGATATTAAATTACGGGTACGCAGTCTAGGTACTTTTTTTGCTATTATCGTGGCCAAGTGGAACTATGAACAGTTTACAGTTTTGCCCTTCGTCTGGTGAGGGAGGTGACCAGTACCTAATCATTAAAGGTTAGCAACGTATTTTAAACGCCATGGTTTTGTAGATGTCTATAAGAGGATACTAAAATAGTATTTTAAATAAAATACCTAGATATAGAATAACTATTTTACCAACGGCACGTAGTTGCGAAGTTTCAAAAGTTGCTGACGATATAAAGCCATTGAATAGTTATAGTCCTATATAAAACGTAACAAAACCCTAAGAATGCTTTCTTTAATTTATGCATTCTGACCCCGGGTATGTTTCCGTTGTAAATGTTGAATATTGAATTATAACGCTTGACCTCAATAGCGACTGTAATGATACACCACCTTTATTTGGCTTCGATTCGACACCGTCGAAGAATCAACAGGCATCGCTCATAATGCAGCGTAACAAAACAATGGCGATCGTGAACAGGTGTTAATTTGTTTCAATGGCAATTCGGAGTCAATTAATAACGCAAACTTTCGCGACAACGCTTATTTATCGGTTCGCGTTGTACCGTCATCGCATTTGTCTGGTCGTTTAACGCGTCAGTAAACTGTTCAATGTTTGCATCATTTCATTCGAAATACTACTACTTTTCTTCAGGAGTTGGTCGATTACCGCCGTTATCTATTCCATTCAATTCTGTTATGTTTACATTGTTTGAATGTTTTACGTCAACTCTCCCAAGATCAGCCCGTGCCGCAGATCCGGTCTAAAGAGGTAGTCCAGGGTGCTTTATGACCCCATTGTCCTCAACGCAACCTAGTTTGTAGGTGGACTTTTAAAGGAAGAAGGGGGGGGGGGGGATGTATAACTATGCACCATATTCCATTCAACGTCCATTGCAATCCAAAAGCTCAGATAAAGTTTGAAAAAGAAGTTTATTATTTTTTAATTTGTTTTTTTTTTTTGTTTTATAAATTTGTTTATTAAGTCTTTTTTCTTTCTTTATGTGAGAAAGTGGCAAACGAGCTGGCGGTTCATCTGATGTTAAGTGATAACCGCCTATCATCGTAGTTTGCTTTGTTACAATCCTTGCAAGTGTCGTTCTTTTTCAATAGTTACTTTTGTATTTCTTGTATTAACTGATGTTCTTGCAGTCCCGTGACTATTAAAGCTTCATCTGACGCAGAGCCGGTGGGCTTACCAGAACCGGGTTTGGGCATTTTTCAATACTTTAGCAATGGTTGTAGCTGTATTACGTTGATGGACAATTTTTTTATGACAACAGTCATCACCGCATAACGAATCAAAATTACCCAAAATACTAGCACATACGACGTAAGTAAACTCATGCAATCGTAAAATGATTACCATATTGTTATAGTTTGTTACAACAAACTATTCAATTCTCCGAACTGAAAACCATTTTATTAAATTAATTCCAAACTAAATGTTAGTAAAACACTCATTACGCTTAACAATGCTGTAGCGCTTTGTCACATGATTTTGTTATGTATGACGGATTAATTAAACATATCAAATGACACGTTACCGGTTATTTAAAATAACTAATTAATTACCTACTCTTTTTCTTCCTTAATAGACACAAAATTTTTGTCTATTAAGGAAGAAAACCTTGTTTTTTATGGCCAAAAATATTAATTTAATTATATTTAATATCGTCCTTCTAATATTTTGACTTAATACGCCCCTACAATGAAAAAAAATAATTTAATTTCAATTTCAAAAAAAAAAAGAAGTTTTTAAGAACGTTACATGGGAACACGCTTTATCATAGTCGCCATTGATCAGCATTAAAATTTAAAACTACGCAAAAATAATAACTTTAATCCTTATGTGCTTTCAGAATTAAGTATAAATTAATTATATCCATTACCATCTGTTTACCACATTTTGTTCAATATATTATGAGAATTTAAGGCGCTGTATGCAGTGAATTTTCTACTTTTTGGGTGGTGAAGGAGGGGAGCGGAACCTACTACCGACCCTCCCTGCACAGGTGCAATGTATTATACATATGAACCTTCCTCTTGAATCACTTTATCTAGTAAAAAAAACCGCATCAAGATCCGTTGTGTAGTTTTAAAGACATAAGCATACATAGGGACAGACAGACAGCGGGGCGACTTTGTTTTATACTAGTGTATGTACTTTGTTTTATAGTACTGTGGTGATGCACAGAGGTTTACATTTCAAGTGACAGTTTACCACAGTCACTCACTTGTTTTGCCATCCCGGAACCCCTCCACTAACACTTAAACATTATAAAATTTGACAAACTGTAATTCAAATTGACTTTTATTATTCTTTAATTACGAGAATATAGAAAAGTGTTGTTTTTAGACTTTTTCGTGCAATTTTTTAAATTTTTCTTACCTAAGAACCTTCTCCTGATAGTATCAAACACAACAAAAAAAGTGAAATCGTTCCAGCCGTTCACGCGTGCTGGCGTGAACAAGGGAAATAGGGATTCATTTTTATACATATAGATTAGTCGTGGGCCGTAGGATACTATCGATAGTATCGTATGTAATAAAATTCTAATGCTCATTGATAAATAAATACGGAACATATTTCATAACGGTGAGCGGCAGATGAGCGGCACAGATCCATCTGGCAGCGTGCCTCAGCGCTCTCTGTTCAACGTGTGGAAATGAAAAAGAACCGAAACAACGCCGCGGTGGCGCTGCGTTTGGTCGTCGTGTTCGAATTAATTTTAATGAATTAAATTGATAGTTACAAATATCTTACTTCAATCATCAAATGAAGACAACAGTCCTGGTAATTAAAGTATTCTACACCAGTGATATTAATTTAATTAAGATGTGTTGATTTATTATGTGTATTTTGGATTTGAATTTCCCTTTTAAAGGTAGTTTTATGATTTTTTTCTATGGAAAAAATGTTTCGAAAAAAAAAATCTATCGATAATATGTTTTGAAAAGAACGTGGTGTTGGAATATATGATCAAGATTAACATATGTTTTGTTGTTATATAATGTACAGACTTTGTTACAGAGTTGTTTGAAAAACCTATTTTTACTGCATATAGCACCTTAAAAAACAACAAATTAAACATTGTTATTTTTGTATCGATACGATACATCATAGATTATCGTATGATATACTCGTAAATATCGTATAAAGTATATTATAATATTACACATAGCGCTGGATTGCAATTTCCATATATCACGTCATACCGAGCATCCTTAAGCTACATAATGTATTCTTGCAGAGCAATGTCTATTTATTTCTATAGAGTATTGCTTGTAAGTATATATTATATACCTATAATATATATTGCATATCAGTTAATATGCCGTGATAGCTCAGTGTCCGGGCGCTCGCCTTTAATTCAATATACTCGAGCAACCTGAGTTCGATCCCCGGTGCCGGCACCAATGAAGTTTTTAACTTTAAGTGCTGACTTATCACGCGCTCCGCGGTGAAGGAAAACATCGTGAGGAAACCTGCATATTTTCGAAATAATAACAAAAAAAAAAATATATTTCGAAGATATGTGAAGTCCGCCAATCCGCAGTGGGGCCGCATGGTGGACTATGCCCTGATACCCTCTGTATAGAGGAGGCCTTTGCCCAGCAGCGGGACATGTATAGACTGTTTTTTTAGTATACTTTACTTTTAGTTAATATGACACATCAACGAAGCAGTCTACTAGCCAGTGAAAAACTAAAAAAGCAGTAAAAAAAATTTAATAAAAAGCAGCAAAGTGACAGCCTATACATGTCCCACTGCTGGGTGAAGACTAGCTCTGTTACGAGGGTATATGGCATAGTCCATCGTGCGACCCAACTGTGAATTGGCGGATTTCATGTATTTTAATGTTATCTTTTTGTTGCCGCTGAGCATAACATGATAAGTCGTCACTTAAAATTGCCAATGTCATTAGTACCGGCACATTTTAATTCAGGTTGCTCAAGTATATAGAAATAATAGCGAGCGCCCAGACACTAGCTATCATGATGTTGAGCAATTGACATAAGTGAAAAAGAAGACGAAGTAATTATTAAACAAGCAGCTTTTCATAATCTTCATAAACGATTGGCAAGGAGCGGTAGTTAAAGTAGCAACTACGAACGATATTTTCACAAATTGACGGACTGAAGGTTGGGCACGTCCGGCGGGTACATAACGGTACTATCATTCTGAATTAACGTCAAATGGTTCGATGTCTATTGTACGGTAGACGTGATCCAACGTGATCAATGATTCGTGTAACAGACCGAATTGTAATGCCTTCACCGTCGGATATTTTTAGAAATATTCTATCAAATGTATAAACATTATTTTTTATTTTTAGAGGTTTTAATCGCACGCGATTATGCCACCTTCAAAGGCATTCACAAAATATATAAGTCGATAAATATAAACAAAACATACAATCCAAGATTTATAACTAATTTCACCAATTTACAAATATTTCTTTGCTCTCTCTGAAAGAGGATGTACAAGGATACCTTTCAATTGGCAATCTAAAATATATTTTATATTTTCTCAAAGATAAAGGATAACTTTTATTTAAGTAAATTTCTAATAAAAATAAGTCTGTTCATAAGTATTGTGTTTACCGTCAATTTAAATTACATGGTAACTTACTGTTTACGTTTAACCTATTACTCTGTCAAAAACTTTATGTATTAAGATGGTAAACGTTAGTATACAATTAACTAAATAAAATAAATAACTATATTGGTTCGAGACATAAATAATTTCCTCTCGACTTTGATTCGGACACATTCCTCCACAACATGGTACTCATCTTCCGCTACATTAACCACACGCATTCGCGACAATTCACATAATTAAGTTGTTAAATTGAATGAACAGATATATAATAAATAGATATATGTTACATAACGAGTGACTTTTCTTTGTAAGATTAAAATGGTATTTAATGGCCACATACAATTGTGATTATTTTATCTGGTTACATGGTATTGGGCCGTGGTTACTCCAATTACCAGATGAAACACAAAAATATTATCGTTCCGTGAGATACAGGGTTGAACTTAAATCGATGTTCTGGGGTCGCTGTACTTCCCTTGATAAGTGTACAGCAACTAACAACAACAATTCAATTAGGCTGACTGTGATTGGACTACGCAATAGTGATCGCTGTTGCACGAATGAGCAGGTCCGTCCAGGTAAGTACCAGGACCTCACAGAAGACCGGCGTAAAGTGAAACTGTTACACTTCTGCGTTTCGTCTGGTGAGTGAGGTAGCCGGGGCCCATTTTATTAAATTGTGGCTTGTGTTGCCAATGTCCATGGGCGGCGGTTATCACTTAACATCAGCTAATCCGTCAGCTCGTTTGCCACTTTCTTACATAAATTAAGTTATCATTTTATTTAGAAAACCCTATTCTACTGTGTTTTGAGAGTTTAAAATTGTTCTGAAATATTAAGCAAGGTTAGACTACTCCTTAAAGAGCGCATATAGCACATAATCCTTTATGAAGCTTATTCATTTTAATGTTGACAAGGTGACTTATTATGTCATTATTAATATTATTGCATAATTAAAGGCCTTTAAATATTGAGTTTACTATATAGGTAACTTAGTATGTAATAATTATTGCATAGCAATAGTGGCGAGAACCTTATTAATTCCTAAAATTATTATAGGTGATATGGTGTGATGGATTTAACTTATGGGATAAAGGTTTTTTGAAAAGAGAGAAAAGGCTAACTATCTTTCCACGAGAAGAACACGATTGATACAATCATATTTTTCTTGTATTTACGCGATTACACATTATAAATGAAACTAATTTTACGGATTTATCGCGTTTATTTTTAATTTTAATTCCCGACATTTCGAACCCTTTACAGCGTTCATGGTCACGGGACAGACTGAGGTGTTAGACGTCTGATTGTCATAGTTAACCCGGGCTACCGTCAGTTTTTGAATTATTAATTTTGTGTCCGATCTATGCAGAGGGAGCTAATTGTATCTTGTCTTGCAGTAGTGGTGCGTTTGGGCCTAGATTTAATTTTATTGATGACAGGATCCCAAGCTGATGGTAGTACCCAACCTTCTTCTCTATTGAAATTAGGGTGTTTTTTAATTTCAATAGACTCGCGAATCATCCTTGGGAGGAATCGGTGTTCTTTTGCAAGGATCTGTGGTTTGTCAAACCTGATGTAGTGGTTGGGCCTATTCAAAATGTGCTCACAAACTGCAGACTTGTTCAATCTATTGTGTTTTATGTCAGCTATATGTTCTTTCACGCGGGTTTTTATTGCTCTTTTCGTTTGACCCATGTAAGAGAGCCCACATTCACAGTCAAGTTTGTACACTCCTGGATCTTGCAGAGGGATATTACACTTGACAGATGGTAAAAACTGACTAATCTTCTTCAGCGGCTTGTAGAATGTATTAATTGAAGCCTGCTTTAAGATATAGCCAATCTTGTCGGTGACTCCTCTGACGTATGGTAGAACAGCAGGTACTCGCTCCACTGAGGCTGGTTTCACTCGGTCACTGTGACGTAGGCGCGGTGCTCGAAGCTTGTTGTCATGCAGAACTTGCTTGACATGTTGAAGCTCAGCGTCCAGGTGTTGTTTGTCACCGATCCCTTGTGCTCTCTGAAACAAAGATTTACCCACGGTAGCTAACTGGGATGGATGGTGGTGAGAATCAACGTTGAGGTATCTATTTGTATGGGTTGCCTTCCTATACACAGTGTGACTTACAGTGTTATTTGGATTGCGGATGACCAAAACATCTAAGAAAGCTAAAGAGTTATTATGCTCTAATTCCATAGTGAATTGTATTTTGGAATTTACTGAGTTAAGGTGATTTAGAAATGCATTAACTTTACTTGTTGGTAAAATGGTGAAGGTGTCATCTACATACCTCTTGTAAAACCTTGGATAAATGGAGCTGTGCGAAGGGCCTTCTCCTCAAAGTCTTCCATAAATATGTCAGCGACAATGGGAGATACTGGGCAGCCCATTGCTACACCATCTATCTGTATGTAAAATTCCTCCTTCCAAAGCAAGTAGCCGGATGTTAGGCAATGTTTAAGTAGTAATGCATACTCTTCCGGCATGTTATTCTCTTTTAGCTTTCTTGTTACAATTGAGATGCAGTCTTCTAATGGTAGGCATGTAAATAAAGACTGTACATCAAAACTGACCATTGTTTCATTGTCAGCAAGACATAGTTGTTTTATCTCACTAACAAAATGGTAAGAATCCTTTGTGTATGCCCTTGTGTGTCCTCTCAGCGGTGAGAGAATTCGTACTAGATGTTGAGCCAGTCTGTAAGTTGGTGAGTCGATCTGGCTTACAATAGGGCGTAATGGTATGTCTGGTTTGTGTATTTTGGTTTAAAGGGTTCGAAACGTCGGGAATTAAAATTAAAAATAAACGCGATAAATCCGTAAAATTAGTCTCATTTATATCATATTTTTCGTTCATTATAATTAATCGATTTACACACAAACAAAAGCGTCAATAAGTAAATACGAAATTATGAATAAAATTAATCTGCTTTAGATAGCTTTACCTAATATGTTATTATTTCTTCCTTCAGAAAACTACACAGCAATTCCACTCCATAACATATTGTGTGCTTTTAGTAACTTAAAACCTTTACTCACTTTGCTTTGTTAAGTTTTTTATTTTAAGGCAGTCTTTGTGCGAACAGAATAGAGAACTATAAAAAGAGTTTATTGTATCTCTATTATTTTCGGTATGCGGAATTGTTTTTTTAACAACTACAATAATATAAACTAGTTCTTGTTTGCAAATAAGTCGTTGAATAACTTGAAAAAAATATTTATTATAACCGTAAGTTTGGTCAATAAAAGCTTGCTATATATAAATTTACTATATTTTTAGCTGCCTGATGTCTAAGCACGAATTTGAATTAAACAACAATTATATTAAATTTCTTCCCTATTAACGGATAGTATAACGAATGAAACTGAAATTATGGGGATTATCAGTTATCACAAGATGTATACACCCATATATGCATTTTCGTCTGGCAAGCAAGGTGGCAAACGAGCTGGTGGCGGTTCCCTGATGTTAAGTAATGGCCACTGCCCATGGAAATTTGCAATACCTGTAGGGTTACAGATGCGTTGCCACCTTTTAATAAAGTGGACCACGGCAACATCATTTACCAGTCGAAACGCAGAAGCATTACACCTCCACTTCACGCCTGTATTCTGTGAAGTTTTAGCAATTTCCCGGACAGATCTGTAGTACCTGCCCATTCGTGCATCAGCAAACCGTTGAAGGCCCTACCACAGTTGGATTAGGATATGGAATTTAAACAAGAACGAAACACATTACTGGAAAATCACTTGTAGGTCATTCAAGCATCTTGTCGTAAATTGAACCAACGACCTGTGGCACATAAGCCTTTAGCTTGAAAGTTGCAACGGTCGTGTTGTAGACAATAAATTTCGAAACGGTCTTTCCCACATTCACATCAGGATACGCTTTAAACTAGAAGGGGAACACGATTGAACACGTGCCAATTTATAATGAGAATGGGTACAACCCAAACAGTTTAACCCACTGTAGTGTTCATTATCAAACATATAAGCAAGAGAATTTCGTCCGTAATTATTTGGCACAAAGCATCGGCGATAAATCGGCGAAAAACACCGACCCGTTTTCATAGCGGAGCGTTTCGAAAGCTTTTAGGCGTAACATTACATTAAAATATCCTTTATTTTTATGCTAACAAATGCGTATAATTATGATGATAAAAATGAAATACGCGATCGTATTTTAAACGTAACGACTGAAAGGTATGGATTTGAAAAACGGCCCGGGGCGTTATAAATTTTGCTCTGAACGTTCGCGACGAGAAGTTGTATTAATGTAATTGAATTCGCACGAAGGAAGCCAAGTGATTTGTATTTGCTTCTCGTTATTTATTCCTACTTTCGATGTTGTCTACGTCTTCTATGATAACTAAATGACCATCTGAAAAATCGAAGATTAGTTGCTCCAAAGTTGCAGTTGCTTTTCTTAATGGCAATACCGTAATTTTTAACATGCGCATATATTTTTTTTATTTTAAAATGTCATCTCAACCATCACGAACATAATTTAGCTTTCGAAAACTGGAATTAATAGCATGTAAAACATAAATCATGTGCTAACATTTTGGAATTTTCACGCATATGTGTTAAAAAATTAAAATTCACACACGTATGCACAGCAGGAATTGCAGGATAAGAAGTTTAAGCTGTTATGTACTCTGCTGTGGCTAGTGAATTTTCTACTAAATTCAATGTTTATACATGAGGTAGGTCTCATTTTATTTCTTTGTTTTTTTTTTTTTCGAAAAGTTGGCATGCGAGCTGGTGGTTCACCTGATGTTAAGTGATTACTACTGTGTATGTATCTCAGATCAACAATTATCAAAAAATCTCAAACACAGAGGTCATGATCCTCAGCATTGGGGATATACGACGCCAGAATGAACCTCTACAACACCTGAGAGGTACCAAATACCTTCTTTGAAAACAGTGAGAAATTACGCACCCCCTTTTAAAACATTGGGAAGTGACAGTTCACTTAAAATTAATAATTTCATAAAAAAAAAATAATGGTCAATCCTACAGATTGCAAAAAAGTGTACCTCAAGAAGGCTATGATATAAACAATTCATCAAACATTTTTTCGTTCAAAAAATAATGCTGAATATTCAAATATTATTTATTTAAACATAAATTGTACAACTTATATAAACTTTTTTTTCACTAATTATGTCATTGTGTGTATTTCCTGACGTCGGGTTTCTTGAGGTCGAGGTAATTTCCCTAACGAGTCTGCCCAGTACAGTAAAATCGTTTAATTTTGCATGCTTAAAGGTTATCACATATACTTTATACTGACATTTAACTTCAGGTAAAGAAACATATACATACATTTATCTTCGGTTAATAAAAATTTATGGCCTCTTATTTAATACAATCATGATAATTTCGTAGTGCAAAAAAATTTGCCAAATTGCTACAATCGAGAGGCATCTGGCACTCAAAGCATTGTTTAAAAGTTCAACTCATTTCCATTGTCATTAACGGTTATGGCTCAGTTAATCTGCTCATTTGCGAATGCTGTTTGGCCCGAATATATGGGAGATCTGAAATATCAATAACAGACATAAATCGCGGCTTGTGTTCGCGTGTCGCTTTATGTTAAAACCACATATATGAGTTTACGGCCATTAACTACGTGTACCACATAAAGATATTTATAAAGTATCGCGATTCGTTTAGTAAAATATTTATAAATATCTGTATCGCGATTCATTTCGCAATTTATATCCATATGTTTTACGCGTACTGTATTCATCACCAGCATCATGATTATTTCTGAACATAGGCCCCCACAGACCGCCACGAAACACGATCCTGATTCACCTGCATCCGTCGACTTCCCGCACATTTAGCATAGGTCGACAGCGAACACTGCGATGGCCAGGCCTTTCTTATTCAACGGTTATCGGTTGTACGAGCTATATCTCATCGCCACTTCCGCTTACTAATCTTCTGAGCTATGTCGGTTATCGTTGTTTTACTGCGGATTTCTTCATTGCGAACTCAATTGTAGTATTCATTTTAGAATAACTTTTATTTTTTTTTTATTTTATCAACACAAAAATGCCCCAAACCTTAATAGATATAAACAACCGAACAGTCTGATTCACCGTCTGCTATTCACGCAATCGGTTAATTAATGCTTGTCTGTTATGTTATTCATACTACAAATCTGAAAAATGATATTGTTAATGACCTATTACGCTTAACTTAAGTAACATTTTCTACTTTATTGTAAAAGCATTGTCAATAGTTATAAAACTTTAAGTGGGGAGGAAAAACAAAAAGTTAAAACATACTTAAATCAATTTGACGCCCTTATATTTTACGTTTTACAGTTAATAAAAAATTTATATAGCCGAATTTTTAATTTTGGCATCCCTAATTTGCCGCTCGAAATATAAATCCGTCGCAGCAAAACCGCGACCTAAAGTCCGCCGTCCTAACGTTGCCTATATTTGTAATATACTACAATATTTAGACATAGAGATAGACATAATTACGGTGTAATTGTACTACTATATTTAACGGTGGAAGGGCCACGCAGCAGCCTCGGCTGTTGCACGAATGGGCAGGTTCGTCCGAGTAAGTACCACGACATCACAGATGACCGGCGTAAAGTGGAAGTATAATACTTTGATAGTGGAAGTATAATGTTTCGTCTGGTGAGTGAGCTGGCCCGAGCCCAATTTTCAAAAGGTTGTCAATGCATTTGGAACCCTTGGGTGTAGCAAATGTCCATGAGCGGCGGTATTCACTTAACCTCAGGTGAACCGTCTGCTCGCTTGGCAACTTTTCACATAAAATAAAAAACTAACCTATTATCATTTACACTATTAAAACTACAAATAATACAAAATATCATAAATCTTAATTGCGTAGCATTTAAGCCTTTAATGTTTATATACCAAAACAGCGATACGGTAAGTTTAACATAATCTATTATCGCCTCGTTCGACCCTTCAACGAGCAAGCTAAGATGTATGTGGGGATTTGTGTACATAATACGTTGAAGCGACTTGCATTTTTTTAGTTACGCCAATAACTAGATTGGGTGAGATAGAGTTCCGTGGCAATTTACGGAAGCCGAATTGAAGCAGCCCGTCTAGTTGTGCCTCGCACCTCGTTATTAGATTTCTTTGTGGCTGTGCAACGTTCGTAGAACCGAATATTGAGGTCGGTGCCTCACGAAACAGATAATGCCAGTTGCATTTTGCTCTTTGTGAGGGTATTGTAATCTATACATACCGTTTAACATTTTACATTGCGCAATAAAGACAATAAAGTACCCGCGTCTAGTCGCGTGGAGTTTTCTCGCAAGTTTGCACCACATAGCCTCGGTGTGCCAGACCAATTCATTTCTACAGATAATTGTGTATATCGGACGTTTCATTTCCTGTGAGGCTTAATATAGATCTTGAGCTTTATGCTTGGAAGCCCACTGATGTGTGCCTTTCACGTGGTTTTCTACCTCGCAAGACCACTTTGTCGAATCAGCATCACCGGGTATTTCTCCAGACCAAAACGATTTAGAGAGCCCCAAGGAATGAACATTTTTTTTCGTAATACCAGTATACAGGGAGATTTTTTTAGAAGTGCCCAAATTTACACAGGAGGTTCAGACTCGGCAGTATAATCGTTTATTGAGATAAATAACAGGTTTTTTTTTCCAAAAAAACAGAACGTGTTGACAATGCGGTAGTCATTCATAAATACCTAAATTTTACTGTGCACGAACTTGTGTGCGTGTTAGTTATGAATGATGGCGCGTAAAATAAATGAGTTGCGTATAAATTAAGCACTTTTTGAGATAAGTTCAAATGAATGTAATTAATTACTTACGAGTGATTTTAAAATAATTATCACTTTTTATATAACATTATTTATGTCTAGAATTTAATTTAAAAATGGATACACTTAGAAAAACCACCCTGTATTATATCATCTACTAGTGTTGCAACTGTTGGTTGTGATTAGTTAACAAAAATAATTATAATTACCTGAAACGAAAACGGTTTCAAATAGCTCACTCACTATACATTTTCTATTTGATTTTGAGAAGGTCCCTGGAGTATCTCCTTAACCCAAGGTGCAATACCGATGGAGTTACCATGGTTATAATTCAAAGATAATATTTAAAATTGATTTATGAAACGAACCTCTGAGGTAAAAAAAAAATAAAAAAAAAAAAACGGAATTGACAACCTTATTATTTTTAAGTTTGTTGAAAATTTGCTCTCGGATCATATTATTCAATTCTGATTATATTATAATAATACTGCTTATTGCAGGTATTATCAAATGTATTGCCGAATAATGCCAAACGGTCAAATGCCAGTAGGTTCTCAACAACTGGCTACACAGTGGTCTATTAGGTTTTTCTTTACGTAAATTAAAAAATTACCAAAAACATATTATTATTAAGCGTAACAAATGCACAAGCTTTTTACGTCGCTAGAACGGTGGCTACGGTTTCGCACACTATATATATCTGTGAAAATTTAAACTGTCTAAATATCACAGTAATTAGATACAGCCTGGTGTCAGACGGACAGACAGACATACAGCGGAGATTAATCCTATAAACAATTTGTAATAACGGACAAAACTGTTGTTCTTCGGTCATTGAGGTTCGAAACACACAACACGATTGGTTGGCCCGTTCGCCACATAACCAACCAAACCCATCCGATAACAGTTCTGTTTAACGATTACAACATATAATGATACATAATTTATGTATGAATGAAACGACTGTCATATCAAACTGAACATCAGCCAAATTGTGTTGACAAAATAGCAGTTTAACTGAGCCATAAACGTTAATGGAACTGGAAATGAAAATGAGTTGAATTTTTTAAAAATCTCAGCACTGCACGCCGCACGCTGAAATTCTATAATTGGACGGTCCTATTTTCGTTATGCTTTTATCATTTGATCACATCCACCACGGCCTTTTAACTAAATTAATATATTTAAACTTTGTTTCTTTAGAGGTATTAAAAGTAATACAACTCAAAAGAGCTTACGAAATATATAAATACTATTTAGATTTTACATCGAAATCGACATGCGTTAAGTGTTCGCATTCTAATCTTATTATTTCTTTCAACCGATTTCAAAAAGGAGGTGGTAAGTATTTCTTTTTATGTTTTTAACCTCAGAACAACGCAAATTGTGAACCCATTTTTAAATACTCTCTTTTTCTCTGAAATGAGACATTTTTTTATTAATTTCACTGCCACTAGGCCTTCCCTGATTTCGAAGATACCCCGGTGAGCTCGTCAAAATCGAATAAGAAATGCATAAATGTAATGTAATAAGATATTTGAAGTCGATTTTGTGTTTTGTAATGATCGCAAATATTTGCAGCACCAATTCAAAGGTGTAATGCTTTTTATTTACCGAATCCACTTTTCGAACATGTCTGATATTTCGGTTTTTAGATTTTATAACATTTCTGATACCTGTTTCGGATTTTCTTAAATAACTGTTTTGCATTGTACAGCAATTTAAAGTGTATTATGTTTGATAACGGTCGCTCAGTCTCCATGTGTTAATATTTACATACACGTCCTTAAATAGATAAAATACCTCTGTCTAAATTAAAGCACGTAATATTTGACTTTTTGTACATGGGATATCTCAAAAACTTCATAATTCCGTAGATTTCTTTTAGCAAGGATATATTTTGGCACGATAATCAAAACTTAGTACTTCTGAAGCGAAATATATAACGAAAATACTAGCCCCGTACGGCATTATAAATGTATATTCAACATCGAACTTGGCAGATGATAAAATATGATGTCTAAACATCACACAAACACGGCGTAAACAATAAACACTCGCAGGGTTTAAGTGTATTGGAAGCTTTTGTGATTACATCGCCTGGGGTTTAACTATACAAATCTGTTAACCTTGTAACATACGCTGTTTATATAAGTCTACCAACAGCTTAGAGCTGAGAGCGCCTTTATTTGTTTGTTGCTGTCACTTCTGTGCGTATCGACTCTTATTTAGCGGACTTAAAATGCCCCCCAAATATTCTATTATGTCTTTATTAAATAAAATTTTGCAGACATACAGGTTCTTTTATTTTTTTCAGACATACAGGTTGTATGTAACACTCCTCTTAAGTGTTACACTTTAAGTGTTCACTAAATCGATATAAATAACACGATAAAATTGTGTAACATAAGGTTGTGGTTTCCATTCCACACGGGACAATTCGTGTGACCTGTTGATATTTCTTTTTGGATTTGGGTGTGTCTCCACTTGACAAATTTTAAAACGCTATGGTTTAAAATCAAAATAAATAATAATGTTAGTGAAACTGCGTCCTTACCTCATTTGACCCTGTAGCATTCGTTATACCAAATATAAAAAAAAAAACCAGAATCTTTTACATGCTTTTGTATGGAACAATAGTGGGCTTGATGAACGACATGCTCACCACATGTCGCTTTTGACTCCTATAAGCTAGTCCTCCTTTTTAATCGTCTTCGGCTTCACTTACTATTGTTGTGAGGGACAACTTTGGATACTTTACGCCATAACTTGACTGCCATAAAGTCAAGCACTAAAAAAGCTGATTTAAAGCATTTACTCCGTCAGAATTAATGTACTTACGTTGTAAGGGATAAATCACGATATTTAACTGTGGTAGGGCCACACAACACCCTTCTTAAGTGTTGCAGTTCCGCGTTTCGTCTGTTGGATGAGGCAGCCGTGGCCCATTTTATTAAACGGTACGGATCTGCAACCCTACGGGTGGTGTAGTTGTCAATGGGTGGCGGTTATCACTTAACATCAGGTGAACCGCCATTATTTTGCCGCAGCTCGCTTGTCACCTCCTGACATAAAAAAGCCAAGGTAGCCAAATGGCAAAAACGCTTTACACACCCAAAAAAGATGATTTGTTTTGTGGTCAGTTTTGTATGAATACAAGGCAATGAAAACGCAGTAGCAGTCTCCCTGAATTTATATTTAACACGCCAACTTAATAATGGGGAGCTTTGTTTGTTGTTATGTGTATACATAATGGAAGTTGATAACACTGTTGCGGAAGTCAAAAAGGCAACACCAAGCGATTGTGCTGAAACGAAGCGATATTCATTAAGCCCTCGATCAGTAAATTACGAAATTGGTACTTTGAAACGCGAGCTTAATGAGCAGTTACATAAAAACAGCACTATTTCCCATCGGAGCCGAAACAGCAACGCTCGTTAACGATTCATTCAATACTCGGCTCAATTAAAAACTTAATTCGCGCACAGCACACATATACGAGCGGGCGAAATTGCAGGTTCATGCCAGGTTGTTGGTTGCTGTTGGTTTTTAATTTCCGCAGAGAACTCTACGTTTCTACAAAAATTTTTAAGGAAAATCGTCTGTGTCACTCAGAGACACCAATTAGTTCCTAGCTTGCATCAGTCCTTATGTATTCCCTCATCTCCACATAAGTTTTTAAAACAGCACGTTTTACGTACGTTACGTAACTTTTTACGTAATCATTTTTTAATCAATGAATTGATGGATTTTATTGGGTTTCATATTGTTTAAAGTTGAGAACGTCTTGAATATTGATATCTACTATAATAAACCGGCATGGATTACAAAAGTAAAACGAAAGATAATTAAAGAAAAACGTGTGTATAATTATGTACACAACGTAGATACTTTGCCACTTTTTATGATAAAGTGGGTTTTTTATGGTAAAAAAAATATTGTGTGCTTATGTAACTTAAGAAGTTAAACTTCTTTAGTGTAACAAAAGAAAAATAACTAAAAATTTTATCACCCTCACAGTATTCTTAGTTTGTGAAAAAGACATATAATGCAATTGATAACGGTTTTATTATATAACTTGACATATGGGAAATTGAATAGGTAAATGTCAAAATATTGTTATTGGTTACCAAGATAATTCGGTGAAGTTGGTCGAAGTTGGTCGCTTGGCAACCAACTTCGTCAAGTCGGCGTCGGTGTGCGCGTGCATCGCAACAAATGACAATAGCGAACTCCCATACAAATTTTTGTTGAACAAATTTTTTTGCGTCTTAGACGGAAAATATTTAAAGATATAGAACTTAATGTTCTGAATATGATATATTCATATTGTTATTAAAGGAAGTGTGGAATTAAAGATATTTCGGTCTAAAGTTTTTAAGGTTATGTCGTTTATTAGTGCTATGAGTTTAAATAATAATAAAAACAATCTATAATACATAAAATAGACTGCGCTATAAGTAAAGCACCTACAGGGTAGCATATTACATCTCTAATATTCTATTCAAATCGATCTGACAGAGTATTAATTCGTTAAAAACGATTACCAAATTAAGGAACAGATTTTCCTTAATGATACCATCAATATATTTCGACTTTTACAGATTTTAAAAAATCTTAGAAATAAGCCTCGATATGATAAACAGCTAGAAAAATGAAGCAGTTTTTTATATGTATTTACGTAGGTACCATTAAGGGCTGTTATCTTCGAAGAAAAACATTTATAATATTAGATATTCCATAAACAAAAAACGTATTCCTCATCCTCCTATCTCTTATGACAATACCACCAAGAAAACCTGCTGGTCCTAAAATACTTTAGTAATTCTGGCCCGTCATAGGTACCAAACTATAGTAATTGTATGAAACCCAGCTTTTAAATTGCTACTTTCCTAATTAATTTTTGAATTAATGTATAATTACTTATGAATTAGATAGGTACTAATAAAACACATTCATGAATATTTTTATTTCACAAAAATGTGGTATTGAGTGTTGCTCAATTTTCTCTCCATTTTAGATACAAAGAGATTAGGATACAAAGGCGATACAATTCCGCATTTAACACAAGTCATGCTTTCTTGCCCTTCCATTATCAAAGCATTTTTATCGTACAACTTAAGATTTAAATTAAAATAATAGAAGTATCAATATCGCAAAGGAGTCTCTCACAAATCACAACACAATTTCCACCAAAATCACAAAATTGTCCACCGCATAATCGTTCTCAGTGATAATACTAGATCCAGTAAATTCACTAAAATTAACTCAGCACAACTTAGAACTGGGCAACGAACAAAATAAAAGCAAAACAACAATCTGCCATCTTTAGTTTTTAGTGAGGGGTGATTTTGATAAGGCAACACCTTATCAAAATCACAAATCCTATAATTGGCAAAATATTGTTAAAAATAGAGTCCATTGGCTTGGTTCATAATAAAGTATTTAGAAAATTAAGAATGCTTATTATTTCTTCGTTTAGTTTAAAATATACACAAATTATTTGTTATTAGCTACGTACGTTTATAGTTCACAATTGGTAAAATCTAGCTCCTATATTTAATATAATATTCTAAATTATAATATTTGTATCTGTAATTATGCTAATTGTAGACGCTTGAGATTTCTCTCAACAATTTTTTCGCCATTGTCCTTTAACCCCATAATTATTTACAAAGACACTAAAAGAAGTATAACTTTAAAAATAAACCCGATTAAAAAGTTTGTTTTATTGTTTGTTTTATTTTTTTATTGTACACACACAATAAAAAACAATTCACGCACAATATAATAGATTTACTTCTGTATAAAAAAAAGCTTTTGATGCGTCTTCGTGTAAACTTTAACCAAACGTTTGATCAATTCATAGAATTCACAAAACTTTATGTATACACACATATGTAGAGCATACATGATTTAGTGCTTCTCAGCTAGTTTTATTAAATGGCATATAAAATTATGTATGATAATATAGTACTGAGAAAAGAAAATTGGCCATATTTTTTATATTCATATGTGGTTGCAAAACTATTTTAATTCATACGTTAAAGTGAAACGTTAATTCAAAGGGTAAATTTACACGCGTGTATTATGCAAATCCAAGATAAACATGACAGCGTCGTGGGATATTGTATTTAGTAATAGAATATGTTAATCGACTAATTGCCTTGCAACTGTACCATCAGTTGCCTAACGTTCGGTAAGTGGACGCGAATTATTCATAGGAGGCCTAAATTTCTAAGCCTAATATAATAATACTTCATGCTCACTCAATTAAAGACAATCTGTTTTGTTGCTCTACATGTTTGGGGTGTGCATTAAGTATAGGAACTTTTAACATAACCCCTTCATATTTTATTAATTTATTTATTTGCACACTTTATTGTACCTACTGGTACAAACGGCGGTCTGAATGCCATAAAGAATTTTCTACCGGCCAACCGGAAAGTTAGTGAGAGAAGTGTAGGTGCTAGCTATATAGGGTAAATATATTAAATTATAACTAATAGAATAGATAAATAAAATATATATACGTAGATAAAATTGTAATAAATATCAAACGTTATACACACTACAGATCATGAGACGACAAATTATATTATATTATATTATTATATTATATATTACCCATGAAACACCTAGGAAATTATGTCTGTAATATGTAATACTAAGTAAAGAGGAAGAGCCTAATATTATTGTAATAAGGAGCGCCAAGTCTGCCAAGAGACTGAAGTTAAAGTGGCAGCTTGCTCTGATAGCATTATTTTAAAGTAAAACTCGTTTTCAGTTTCAATAACGCCCCTGGTTCAGATTAAACTGTTCATTAGAACTTGCAGTCTGGTAATTTAAGTTAAAACATCCTCAACTCCAACTGGTTATTTCTTATGCTAGGGGCATCATCCGTTCAGCTAAATTTACTTTTGAATCTAATTGTTTTGGCAAGTCATTTTTCTACGTATAAGTTTTATACAAAGGGGCTATTCAATAAGTATATATTTTTTTCTTCTTGAATTTACGAACTACAGCAATATTATACAAGAAGCTTGTTGTATTTGAATGGGAATAAACAATTTGTTGGCTGTAGATGTTTGTTCTTCGCAACATTCCTGTTTATGCAGAATAATATTGTTATTCTCTAGTAAGCTTTACAAATTAAGGTTCTGTCATAAAGTATCTCATAGTCATAAAGTCTATATATTTTAAAATAGCAGTAACTATTGAATTTATTCATATTATGATATATCATCTTTTTGAAGTAAAAAGTTTTTATCGTTTTTTGTTAGATGGTTTGCGTGATACATATCTCATGATGTGTCATACGTTGTATCTTGGCATTCCATACTGCGAATTAAAGAAAACACTGTATAAAGTCATTTCTGGCGACGAGAATTGAACCCAGGTTATTCGAGTATAATGAATTAAAAATCAGAGCCCCGAAAATGTACTATCATGGTTCACCACGTCGTCAATGTTGATAAAATAATGGAAGTCGTTGAGTTAAAACGGCATACGAGAAGGAATTTTATTTCCAATGAACTGAAGACTATCCAGAAAACCGTTTGGAACCATTTACATACAGATGGTCTCAAGAAGCCCGATGTAAGCAAGCAAGAAACAAGAAGCAAGTATTGACACAAAAGAACCTTTCGGAGTGAATTGATGCCTGCGATTATGTTTGAAGCGTAACGAAATCGAGTCATTTTCAAAAAGAATTGTGACTGGCAATAAAATATGGATCACATACGTGAACAATAGATGCAAAGGGACGTGGTCTAATTGCGGTGAGCTGGCTCAAGCGATCTCCAAGCCCGGATTAACAACCAAGAAGGTTTCACAGTGTGTTTGGTGGGATTGGAAGGGGAACACGACCTATGCCGTTAACAATTGACCAGATTAAATTAGGTGATCGACGAGAAGGAAGTATATTTGTTCCGTCAAAACAATTCCTAGACATCAAGGGCCAGAACATCTGCGACATGGCACCAAGCGATTAGCCTTTTCAAGCATTTGCAAAGTTTTCTTGCCAGTAAAAAAACTTGTGAAAATGAACTAGTCCAGTTTTTTACTTCTAGGGACAGTCAGGGGAATCAGAGAATTTAAAGTATCATTGAACTTAGAATTTAAAGTATTGTTTTATTTTAACAAAGTAACTCTACAGACTCGTGGTCCGTACTCTTTTTTTTTTGGTTAACATGTTTTTTTTTTTTTTAATTTTCTTTTTGGGCTGTCACCGTCGCGTACATCAACCGGGCTGGTAGCGGTGCAGCAGTGAGTTCATATTTATATATACATATATATATATATATTATTATACATATATTTATTATATATATATATATATATATAACAAAAACTGTGCAGATCAAATATATATATATATATATATTTGATCTGCACAGTTTTTGCTGTAGGGAGAAGGGACGGAGATCTCGTCGTCGCAGGTTATTTGGTAATAGTTGTTATTTTTTTGCTAGTCTCTCTGCGACCGCTGCGTCTCTGTTCCTAATTGCCATTTTAAGGTTGTAGTCTCTTATCTTGCAGGTTGATGCCGCCATGGCTTTTTGGATAAAGCGGCCTGCTGCGTCGTCACAGTCGTCTGTGTAGTAAACACAGCTGCCCGTGTGCCGGGATACCGCCACTACGGCATGCTGAACGCTGTTGTACAGCTGTAGCTTGCTCACTTTTGTACGCATGACAACGACTGACCCGTATGTTAGTCCTTGTGCTTCATGGATGGTGAGAACCCGCAAACCGTTGCCCGATCCATATCCCTGGTTGATAAGGGCCTCTTTTTCCGCCTGGGTATAGACTAGGAAAAGCGTTTCTGGACGAGTTTTCTGTATTTGCGAGTTGGAGTATCTTTCGATACTCAACGAATGCACATGGGATCTGGAAGAGTATATGCCACTGTATATTTCGTTGAGAGCATATGCTACATCCATCGGGTTCCTATGCGTACACAGCAGTTCCTGATTGACGCCTGCCACTAGGTTTGGGCGAGTGTACTGCATCGAAAAGAGGTTTTCTCTGTCAATGTAAGATTGGCAGATTTACTTCTCCTTTTTCGTCTCTCGTAAGGGTGGAGTTTGGGCCTATTAGGATAGAATGCTTGGGAGGCTTCTTGGCTGTGGTTGCCTGATGGCTTTCGGTAAAATTTGTTAGCCTTTTCCTCGCGATCCCGGGTAAGCTCTGAGCTGCTGCGCTGAATGTTTTTAAGGCCGCATTGATCTTGTCTCTTGCGTCAGATCTCGCCTGGGTTCTTATTTGGTTTGAGTGTTCTCTCGTCGTGGATCTGTCACTGGCTGTTTTTTGTTGTAACCGTTCCGATCCGCTAAGTGATCTTGGATTGGCTATTGGATCACCCCAGCTGTTGACAGGAGAAGCCGCCGTTGCTGAGTCGTATTTGCGAAGGAAGCTTAGGTTTTCACCTCTGTCCTCATATACGACTACCTCATGTTTTTCTGAGGCTTTTACGCAACCTATGCAGTCTGCGACCTCCCCCTTCTTGTGCTGGACTACCATAGCATCCACACTTATTATGCGGGGTGCCTCACTAGAACCCTCCTCTGCCTCTCCGAGTTGACGCAGCAGTGAGCATGCTTGAGCAAAGGGAGTGTCTGTTTCGCCCCATGCGAACAGTAGGATCGACTTGTTGCGTGATCTCACTATTCGACATTTTTGGTCTGCGATTGTAACCTCCGTTAACGCATTGTACGTTTTGCGTTTCATGCTTGTCTTGAATGTGCTGCCATTCAACAGGGTAGCGAGACCGGGTGAGATCTTGACGTAGTTATTGGTCTTTGGGTTGCAGAAGCTTATCCCGAGTCTCTCCGAGTTGTTATCCATAAAGATAGCTTAATAAACTCCCTTGATCCCTATTCCTGGTTCCCCTTTTTCACCCCACTCTAGTATTTGTGTCGAATTTAATGTATGTGCGTTGTGTGCTTGTGTTTGTATTATTTCTGGGTGTGTTGATATCTGTGCCTGAGTGTGTGTTTGTGTTAGTGTATGTAAATCTTGGTAGAGCGACTGACTTGTGGAGCCATTTCTCTTAGTTGTAATGCGGAAGATCGACTCCGCAAATGCTAAGAAGTGAGGCCTACTTGCGTCATCCGTCATGACAATATGGAGGTTAGATTTTTGATTCTGTCAGTTTGGTGTTTGTTAGAAATTCTAGGTCTGTTCGGGCCGCCATGAAACGGGGGCACTCCAGAATCACGTGCCTCACAGATTCAATGACATTTGGGTCACATTCGCAACCAGGTCTGTCTTTCAACTTGAACCTGTGTAAATATTCTCCTATACCCCCATGTCCTGTCATCACTTGCACTTGGGTTGGTGTTGGCCTAGACTTTCTTACTATTCGGTATGCCGCAGCGACGTCCGGTAAGAATTTTCTTGTAACCAACCCAGTACTGGACGGTTTGGTACCTGTCCTGCCATTTGAGGACCGTTTCCTCCCTGATCCTTCTTCTGACATAAGACAGTGGGATTTTGTCATAGTCTGTGTCGCACGCCTCTCTGAGCGCTGCTTTCTTCGCTAACTCGTCGGCTCTTTCATTCCCAGCTGTTCCAACATGGGCTCTTAGCCAGAAAAGATGTACCTTTCTTCCCATTTTTTGGATCTCCCCTAGAGTTGCTTGGATGGAGTGAGCTAGGGGGTGATTCGTTTCAGGACTGCTCAGTAAGTCGAGTGAAGATCTTGAGTCACTCAATATGTTGACGATTGGATCCGTCCTTGATTTGACCAACTGGGCAGCCCTTAGCAGCGCATACAGCTCTGATTGGAAGACTGTACAACAGGGGTCTAGGCTAAAGGTGTAATAGCCAGTTTCCCTGCCACCCTCCCACCAGGTTAGGGCAGCTCCTACCCTCTCTTCGATCTTACTACCATCCGTGTATATATGGGGTCCGGATAATTGGTGAGAGTTGAGAATCTCGGCATCCAGGAGCTCGTACTTCACTGATACCTGTTTAGAGGGATGAGGTTTGTCTGACTCTCAAGAGTTCTTCCCGGTGGCAAATAGTCCTTGAGGTGTTTCTTTTTTGTGAGGTATAGGGTTGCAGCTTCTTGAATTCTCAGGTCTAGCGGTAGAAGACCCGAGAGGGCGAGTGCAGACGTGAGAGAGACCGTTCGGTACGCTTTACAGATCTTCTGCGCGAAACCTCTCTGCAACGTGTCAAGTTGTTTCTTGACCATTTGCAGCTTCGTTGCAGAGTACCATGCGCTGGAGGCGTACAAAACAATTGGCTCTACTACTGCAATGTAGAGCGTCCTAATTATCTCGCCATTGATACCCCAAGTTACCCTCGCTGCACACGCTAGCTGTTTATAAATGTCAGCCGTTTTTTTACAAATTGCTGTGACGTGCGATTTGAAGGTGAGTTTGCGGTCAATTATGAGGCCCAGGATCTTTATCTCCTCGACTAGGTCTATCTTCCTACCGGACATCTGTAGTCTCGGGGGTTCCCATTTAAGCTTCCTTGTCATAACCATCGCGTTGGTTTTATGTGGCGCAAAGATTAGCTTATTTTGCGTACCCCACTTCACCACACTGTCGAGGGCGCCGTTCACCTGCTCCTCCAAAGCACTCATTGAGTAGCCCGTGAAGACCAGGACAACGTCGTCCGAAAAAGCCTGGCAGTGTATCCCTTGACCGGAGAGTCGATGTAGCAACGAGTCTAGGATGACGTTCCAAAAGGTGGGTCCTCCGATGGATCCTTGAACGCAGCCTTTAGTTGTCTCCTTCTCGCTTGTTGCTCCGGCGTAGTTGACCTTGATCTTGCGGTCAGCAAGGTATGATTCGACCATACGGAAGAGATTTTTTGGGCACTTTTTCCACGCCAGTTGAAGTTTTAGGGCCGGCCACCACGCGTTGTCGAAGGCACCCTCTATGTCCAGGGAAATTACGAGGACTACTTTTTTGTTGTTGATTTCCTCCTTCACAAATGTCAATAGTTCATAGAGGGCGTCCTCGGTTCCGCGCTGAGGCATAAAACCGTATTGGTATGGGTTAAGAGTTTCAAGGACGTACCACTGGAGACGGGTTACCATGAGTTTTTCAACGATTTTACCAAGGACTGACAGAAGTCCTATAGGTCTGTAGGACTTTGGGTGGGTGTAGTCATCTTTTCCGGGCTTTCGGATTATGACCACGTGAGCGGCCTTCCATAGCTTTGGGAAGTAATTCAGTGATAGGCACTTGTTGGCTAGTGCCAAGAAAACCTCCTTGTTGCATTGGATAGCGGCCAGACAGATGTCAGCTGTTAATCCGTCTGGTCCCGGAGCTTTTTTGGGGTTGAGTCCCTTAAGCACTAGCTCTGCATCCACAAAGGGTGGATCGCCGTCCGACAGCTCCGAGTCCCTAATCGATTCTGTCAGTTCTCGTACTTTTGTGTGGTTGGGCTGATCTGTTGCCACACTGTCTTCGGGATATAAGGTTTTAGCCAGAAGTTCTGCTGACTTTTCTGGCGATAATGTGTTACCCTCATGGTCCCTTAAGAGCATGTCCTCTTGTTTTGGTGAGGTGTTTCGGATAACTCGGTAGATTTTATCCCACATGCTCTCTCGCTCCTGTGTCGTACAGAATTTCTTCCAACTCTCAATTTGGGCCTCTCCAACTCTCGCGGAGTATTTTCTTTTAGCCTCAAGGTAATCGTCAATGACGAATTGCTTCCTAGATGGAGCCGCGTTCCTTATCCTTCTTTTTTTCCTTAACACCTCTGTCTTCTCGTTGTTGAGTTCTTTTGACCACCATGGGGGCACGGTGACGCACTTCCTGTTCCCCACCTTTGGTATAGTCATTTCGCATGATTCTTGAATGGCTTCGGTGTAGGATTCTGCAAGAGACTCCAGATCAGTAGGGGTTTTGGCATTTTCTATTTGAAAAGGTGTGATGGTTTTTTACCGAAGTGTCTGACTGAGGAGTGTTCTGAAGTCGACCCAATTTGCCTTTTTGGTATTATATTTTCGTGTAGTGCTGGGGAGCAGGCTTTTCAAAGACCCCTCCAGACGCAACGAAAATATGATGGCATTGTGGTCAGATGTTGTTAGGCCTCTGTCCACTCTCCAGTTTTCCACTCTCCCGAGCAAGCTTTCACTACAAGCCGTGACATCCACTATGCTCGAGTAGGTTCTCCCATTCCTATATGTTTCAAACGTAGGCGTTTCACCTGTATTTAGGATCTGCAAGTCCATTTCATTCAGGAAGGTGTTGTACGCCGAACCTCTCGCAACCGTTCACGTCTCCAGCCACTATGATGTTGTTAGTGCTGAATTTTGCGCAGAATGCTTGGGTACGCCTCAGATAGGGCTCTATGTCTTGATCCCCCTCATAATACACGGACACGATTCCTAACTTCAGATTCCCTGCATACAGGAGGACGGCTGCTTCGGTTTCGGTCACCAGCTGTGGATCGTGTATGACTCTCAACTGGTTGCCAAAAACTATCACAGCGGCTTTCACCGGTTTCCTCCTGCAGAGGGTGCATTGGATGACTCGAATGCCTGGATGTTGCTTGATCTCGCCATTTCTTCCCACATATGGTTTTTGCACAAGGGCGACCGACACTCTTTTGTCCAATGCTGCCTGAAGAAGTTCGGCTGTGGCTGCTTTAGATCTATGCAGATTGGCCTGGATGAAGCGAAGGCAGGTATCCGTGTTTCCTGGGGCTGAGCTGTTTTCTGTTGAGGCGCCTTTAGCAATACGATACCCGAGAGCGCGCTATCGCATCCCATTTTTGTCTTTCTCGGCATTCGTTGCTAAATGCGTTATGTGTAGTATCTGGATGTTTGATGACAGAGCAGTTTTTGCAGAGAGGCGGTCTTCCCTCGACTCTACTGGGGCATTTCTCCCAGGAGTGTTTTCCTCCACAATGGCTACATAGGGCGTCTTTTTCTTTACAAACAGAAAAAAAGTATAAAGTATTGTTTAGACATATGAATATAAAACTTTCTTGTTTTGTTAATGACATTATACTTGAATGGAGGCATAAAATAAATTGGAAAAAATTCATTTTACTTTGGTCACTTTTTCTAATTTAAAAAGCAATTTATAGATATTTTTATGGACATTCATGAAACGAATAAAATATTGGTAATTGCACAACATGAGGTATACGTAATTAAGTGCGGGATTCATAATATGAAGCAAACACCGCAATACATTATTAACCGTTATTGTTTCCGAAATAACATCGCTAATTAATAACCGGCTCTCTGTATCCAATTTAATATCTTTGATCTGAATGGTTTTATATGAAGTGTATAATTTTATCAATTGTTTTGACAGCAATAAACACGTAATTTCAGGCAAAACAATGCTGTATACAACATTAAATGCGTTTGGTGAAATTAATTTTTATCTCTCTCTCACTTGAAAATTTGCTTCTTGACGATGATTCTAGGCTTTAAGACGCTTGCTTTTGAATACAATTCGAACGTATTCAAGTGTTAGGTGATAATTTCTTGTATTTACGTGATTACACATTACTAATGAGTCTGTCCCGTGACCGTGAACGCTGTAAAGGGTTCGCGAATTAAAATAAACGCGATAAATCCATAAAATTAGCTTCATATACAATTATTGGTTGTTGCAATCACTAGCCCTTATTTAAGCCCTTATTTAAGGATTTGAACATACTAACTTTACCAGGCATGTACATATTTGAAGCAAGTGTTCTCGTAAAAAAAAATTTACATATGTAAAAAAAGCATCGGAGGTATATTTACGTAACGAAAATCTAGTAGACTAGTTTTAGAACGTGTACCTAAAACTGCCTTTTATCATAATGGCTGTTACGCGATGAGTGTAAAGATTTACAATAAACTTCCGGTAAGCATTAAAGAAGAGAAAAAAACTGGTAAATTTAAAACCAAACTCAAAAGCTAGCTATTATTAAAATGTGTGTATGATGTAAAACAATTTTTAAATGAATAAGATAAAATTGCCTAAATTTGACTTTACTATATTATTTTAGTGTAATAATTTGTATACTCTTTTGACATTTTAATCTTTAATATTTGTAATGATTGACATGATGATTGTAATTTTAATTTAATTTAATTTAATAATACACAATTAACTTCTTTGCTTGAAATTATTATTGTAATTTTATTTTTTTTAATTCATATCTATTTGGTCTAATTTAATGTATGTACATAATGAATTATTTTTAATTAAATAATAATTTTCGCATGCCAGATGTGGTAAACATGTGGACTATGTACAATATGCAACTATGTGTCACCTCTGATGTACCATGTTTTAGCGAATAAATGATATTATTATTATTAAACAACTGCTGCGTCACTACATCATTAGTGCCGTACCTCTGAAGTCGGGAGCATGATATCTCAACGTTCTGAGAGTAGCTGCAGATTTCAAACACCTGGTTTTAGTGAGGAGAAGTTCGCAATAACCATATCTCTCTTCAGAACACAGATTCTTTTCCCCTACTAAAGAAAAAAATCAATGCCCCTAACTCGATAAAGAACTCTAGTCAGTAAAAGTATAAATTCATTATTTATTCATAGAACGCTTACACCAGTATTATTTTTATTGTCGATGGCGATTATTCATTCCCTATGGGTGAGAGCGTATGTATTTATTTAACGTACATTTCCTTCGCTTGGAATCATTACCCGAAACATCGTTTACTAACCAGCGGGTGTGCTCAAGTTAATACTGGATTTACTAACCGAGCAACTATTTTTCAACGCTCAATTCCGAGGCGTCCTGCTGGGCAGGACTAAGTGATTTTCGTCGTAGTCGAATAGAAATATGGAGCAATTGGAAAAGGCCATTTTTTCTCTTTGTACCATATTATTGATATTGGACCCATTTAATATAATAATGAAACGACGTTTACGTGTATTAAATTGATATTTTATATAGAAGTTACGTGAAACAATTAACAGAAACTATTTATAGAAATATCGTAGTGAAGAAAACATTATTATACATATTACATTATTATATTAGATAACAAGGCATCAATGAACTTAATAATTTCACAAATAACTAAACCTTTACAATATAATTTAATAAATATTCCTTCCAATTTTATTATAATATCTTATTCTACCTAATTTCCCTTATTTTTTAATTTTAAGAGCAGTTACATGTATTACGTTAAATGTGGTAGGGCCACGCAATAGTCTTCACTGTGGCAAGAATTGGCAGATGTGTAAGTATGACGACTTCACAGAAGAACGCCGTGTTTTTTTTTTCTTTTTTTTGGGCTGGATGAGCCACTGTTGCCCTTAGGGGGTTGCCTTTACAGTTCCGACGGGCTTGAGGTGGCCTGGCGCACGGGGCGCCTAGCCTGAACCTCGGCGTATTATTATTACGCGTTATGGTGACTAAGCTCGAGGGCTCCTGGGGGAACCTCGGCTCGGCCCGTCACGCTATTACTTTCACCGGTTTGGGAGGCCGCCAAGCTCTTAGGGCGCTTTGGCGGGCGCTCCATGGAGTGATCAGGCTCAAGGGTCCCCGAGAGGGGACCTAGGCTTGGGCTGTCACTCAACACGCGTTTAGCATTCCGATTCGAGGGTGCCCGAGAGGGCCGGACCTCAGCTCGATCGGTAGCTATTATCTGACTGGAACGCCGTGAAGTGGAAGTCTTCTACTTCTGCGTATCGTCGGGTGATTGAAGTAGCCGGGGCTCACGTTGTTATAAGGTGGCAACACACCTGCAACCGTACGGGTGTTGCAAATATCAAGGGGTGCCGGTTATCATTTCAAATTTTCTGACATAAAAAGTAATCCTGAACGAATTGTAACATTTAAAGCCACTGAGTAGCATTAGGATCGGAAGACTCTGCTAAAAGAAATAAGATCGAAATTTTTTAGTTCTTTGAATGACGCTCTAATTGGAATCAATGAAGCAAGCCTTTATTGCTTCGGCGGATTCCCTTTTCTTGGCTGCATATTTATAGAATTGAAATATATTGAGACGGTCGATGACGGGTGCACACAGTTTCGTAAATAAAATAATCTCAATCGGTCCGATAAACAAATGCTTCTAAGGACTTCGTGTTTCATTTTACTAAATTTATAAAGAGTTAAAATTTTTAAGTAATTCAAAAAAAATGTTTCTATAATAAATTACCACTCTATCCTATAAAATATAGAGTGATATTGAATATATTTTGTAGAAATAAGAAATGTGCGTTGAGAAAGTGTTAATTTACGATACGATAAAGATTGAAGAAGAAACGTTAAAATCTGCGTAGCGTTAGCTTTTGTTGTTGCATGGATCGGTTGGGTCGCCAGAAGAAGTAGGTACTAATGCCTAAAGAAAGTTATAAGACAGAGCAAGTGCCGCACCACGGTGGTGTAGATGCAAATAGGAGGCGGTAGTCTTTTACCATTCGCTGATCCTCTTGCGCGGGACAGATCTTCCCTCGTACTAAACATAAACATAACTATCAGGACTAATACCATACAATTAGGCGACCATAGATAAGACATTTACATTACAATTCAGCTGCAATTATGTATGTATGTATTAGTACGTCGAATGCGATAAATCATTCCCAACGCCGCCGGTCAATTAATCAGTCAGTCTATAAATCATCTGATCAAAGGCAATAATTAGGGTTCTAAGTCCCGGATGTAAATTAACGCCGTTAATATGATTGTGTAGTCAATTATGTGCTCTAATGACGTTGCCGCTCTTCCCTTTGCGAGATACTTTGATTAAACCACCAAATTTTAGAATGCTTTAGATTTTGTATAACATTTAGAATAAATCGTGTCACATGTATATATCACCATATTTAAATGTATAAATTTTTGTTTGTTTTTTTTATGTATGTAATAAAAAACGTCGTTTTTACTTAATGAAGAAAAGGGGGCAAACGGGAAGGAGGCCAACCTGATGGAAAGTGATGTCCATTTTAGCGTTACTACCCGTAACTTGCTCTCAACCACCTAAGGTTAACTGAAAGAAAATGATATTTAGCATTAAGTTCGCCTTTGTACAAACCTTTAGTACAATAAAGAATGTACAAAACAAACAAAGTGGTGCTAGGCAGGAAGTTTGTATCAAAAAAGGATTTTCATGCAATTCCAGTAGTGCCATGTTATATTTAAATTTGCTATTAAATTTTGACTGAACTATTTTTAACAATTTTATGCAAAGATAGCTCAATACATGCCGTGTTTGTGTTCGATAAATAGCTGTTCCAGTTCTGAACTTCGTATTCGCGATTACCATTTCTGTAAAACATTGCGTCATTTAAATTAATTTGTAATAGAGACTAGTTTTCTTCTCATTGAAAATAAAATAGCTATGTACTATACACAGCGTGTCGTTACCATCGCGACAATAAATGAACACACATATAGAGGATAACTTTTAAAAATTGTATTAAACATTTACATTCTTTAAACATCAATATTTACCGAGTTATTAAATTTTCCAAAACAAAGAATTTTAGAACACCCTTACGTATAAAACTGTAACGTAAAGTTCATTTGTAAAGGTCACAAAGCATATGAATGGGTTGAATGAATTTAAAAGAGACAAAACATACTGTTAGAATGAGAGGCTTGTAATGCGACGCTGTGGCGCGAGTTGTATAGTCGCGATGGTAAGGGCACGCTGTATACCAATACTTACGACTCCCATGCAAATAGATTATTTACTGTGTAGCGTAAACCAGACTTGAGTAATTTATCGCAAACGCAAATGCTGATTACAATCTCAACTTGTGAAGTTAAAAAAATAATTGTTGAATTAAAAGAAAAATAATATAATAATGGACTACAACTAAGTAGAAAATACTCTTAATACTATATACATATATCCCTGCCCGGCAAAGGCAGAAAGTATAAGGGCATAGGCCACCACGCGACTCCATGGCGTATTGGCCGATTTCGCATCTACGATTAGAACTCATGTTACCGGTCAATACACTCGGTTTTGAATTTAATGAAAATTGAATTTAAAACGAGTGCACGAATAATGAAAAATTACGATCAATTATATTTTTAATAAATGTGAATGACGTAGGAGAAATGTTAATTAAGTACCCAATTTGCAAATAATAACTAAATGGAAAACATTCTTCAGTAAATTTGAAGGATCGATATTGCAATTACGCGGACTTAAACATTTCCCGCCATCAAGTCAAGCCATTCTTAAATTCGTTGCCAAATGACACGTTAAATTACCTACAGCAGCTGCGCGGGGCCATAACAATAAACGAAACTGTTAATGAGTGAAACTTTAAAATTGCGCCATAACCCAAATGTAATTTGTATAATTTGGTAAATTCATGCAAGATAAAACTTAACTTTAATGTTTATGAATCGAGTAGATATACAATAATTTATGTTTTTGCTGGATTTCAAAATAAAACGAAGGTTTATGTGTATAATTCATGTATAATTTATAGTTGAGAAACACTAATAATTTTAAAGGTTTCTAATGCGATGTCGAAAACAAACATTCAGCATTGCACCCGTGCGAAGCCGGGGCGGGTCGCTAGTCTATCATAAAAATAAATAATAGGTCATTTTACTTATCATCGAGTTGATGATATCAAGGATCCAAATACTTTTGGACTGCTTTAAATGCAAAGCATTGTAGTTAGCGTCTCAGGTTGATAGATATGAACAGATATGAAAAGGTGAACCTTCAACCGTACAGCGGGCGCTAATATAATAGTCCGGTCAATTTAGACATTCGAAGTTACATAAAGTCCCAACAAGCTGAATTTCTGTGAAATTGTTCAAAACATAATTATAAACAATGTCTAGAAGTTCCCCATCATCCCGTGGCGTACTCATGCATATTATGACGATAACAGCCGTGATAGCTCAGTGTCCGGGCGCTCGCCTTTATTTCAATATACTCGAGCAACCTGAGTTCGATCCCCGGTGCCGGCACCAATGAAGTTTTTAACTTTACATGCTGACTTATCACGTGCTCCGCGGTGAAGGAAAACATCGTGAGGAAACCTGCATATTTTCGAAATAATAACAAAAAAAAAAATATTTTTCGAAGATATGTGAAGTCCGCCAATCCGCAGTGGGGCCGCGTGGTGGACTATGCCCTGACACCCTCTGCATAGAGGAGGCCTTTGCCCAGCAGTGGGACATGTATAGGCTGTTACTTTACTTTTTACTTTACAACTTTTATAAATTTTTTAATCGTTATATCTCAGAAACGGTGGCTCGTAAGAAAAAAAGTATCGATACATTTTTTATACATAATTTTATGATCTACAATTTTTGTCTGAAGTACTTTTATGATAAAACTTACCGTTTTGCTGAAAATCGCGATAAACTCATTTTTTTGACCTTTGACTTGAATAAAAATTTTTCCTTACAGGGGAATGATGGGGAACTTCTAGACATTGTTTATAATTATATTTTGAACAATTTCACTGAATTTCAGCTTGTTGGGACTTTATGTAACTTCACTCTCATTTTTTGGTCTAAATTGACCGGACTATAAGACATTTCATTTATCAGGAAATTGTCCGCAAGAAGACATTGCTAATAACTTAAAAAGGTGCCAGTAAGTCATTTAGTAACTTTTAACCTGTAATGTAGGCCATACTGGCAACAAACATTGATTGAAGACGTTAGACATTAAACGTTCGAGGGATATTAGACGAGATATGACGAAGATTCCTGAACGTTGCCCAATCGAGTTGGATCCGCCGACTGACCTATGCTTCGAAATGTGACTTACCTAACTGGATTTTCTTTCCAAGGTAAACATACTAGTCAACAACTTCGAGCAAAGCACTCCTAACAACAAGCGGTGCAGGCGTGAATTGGACACTGTTGAGGTCATCGAGTAAAGGTTGATAATCTTTTCACCATTCATATTAATGCCAAGACGGTGTGGGTTCGATCCTCACTACTGGAAAAAAATTGTGTGATCAACATAGTGTTTTTCCAGGGTCTGGGGTATATATGACTCGGTAAATATTGATGTTTAAAGAATGTAAATGTTTAATACAATTTTAAAAAGTTACCCTCTATATGTGTGTTCATTTATTGTCGCGATGGTAAAGACACGCTGTATATGAATAATATGTATTTGTTTACAAAAGAAAAGTATGTTTAAGTATGTTTATCAAGTAACCACCATAGTACAAGCATTGCTTAGTTTGGGACTAGAGACGTTGTGTAAAAAATGTGTCTGAAATATTTATTATTATACTATACTGTAGAACATACGCTGAAGCGAGTTGAAACGCATGTGTTTATATTTGGTTAAGCAATGTTGCACTTCGATTGCATTTTTAAAAACCATTCCACTATATTGAAATCGTTAATTTGTTCATAAAATAAATCTGTGCACAGCTGTGCCAGAAACCCGTCAAGCGTTTACTGCGACGCAGAACAATACAGTCCTCCACGAGTTCCACGTTTTATCTCGTTAATATGGTAATTAGCTGAAATAAAATTGATTGATAATTAAATATAAACGTACACGATAGAACCGAGCCTGTTATAAGAATGTTTTAATTTTGAATAAATACGCTTGCTTTAATTAATTGTAGTCAATATACGACTTGTGTACATTCAAATGCAAATTGCTTTCTCTCGTTTATACTAGTTTTTTTAAGGACGTATTCGTAACCGGTCATTTTTGTGCTAAACGAGTCCGATGAAACGTGAAATATTTTTACAGGATAGGTATTTTTTTTACATGATATTATCCTCTCACACACTTTCGTCTCTTTTCTTAAGAACTCCAAGTGTAATATTTTTGTTTTTGGATAATTTTATATTTTTACCTCGGGTACATACACCCGAGGTAAAAATATAAAATAAAGCGCAAATAAGACGCTTTCAGACGCTTTGAGGGACGGATGCCTCTATAGGGCGGTCCATTGAGAGACTGTTATTCGAGCATTTGATTCGCAGTTACCTCGATGGATGGATAATAGAGAGTGATCGTTAAGTAAAAATATATTAAAAAAGTTGCTATATTCGGAAGCAAAGCTACGTAATTAGTCAGCCAAAATAAGCTCTAGTAACGAGTAAGAGTTTCATCGGACTGAGTTCAAGGGTGCCGAGAATATTCTCGGTGAGTGGCTTATCGCTTTTGCGCGCACTCGATGACCCCAAATTTTACGGATGATCCCACCGGAGACAGCTTTTTGACGTTTTCAGCATTGTTATCTTTACCTAGAATGTGTTTTGTGCCTTACTAATGACTTCCTAAAACTGGAATGTTACCCTCGTTTTGATGGCTTGCGGCTTATTAGGGCCACTCATCCGTCCCATACCGTATGAGCCGTATCAAGGCTATCATACCAGCAGGGACGGTGTGAGAATGCTCAGGTTATAGGTTCGCCGTTCGTTCCGATACTCATACCTATAGTTGCCAGATAGTAGAAGTCCAAAGTGCTGCTAATACATCTTACAGTATTGCAAAACATTTAGCTTTCCAATATAACGGGCACATATTAATCTTAATAATATCTTTTTTGTATGTATAGAATGTATTTGTTTGTGCCCGTATGCGTGTGTGTGTGAATATTCTTCCACTACCGGACACGACTGTGTACAAGCACAGCACATGTTGATATAAACCTAAACAGTACTGTACCATTATTAGCACTATAAACTATACTAACTCGCTTGTGTAGGAGAAAGAGGCAATAACAGAGCAATACAAATATAACGTCAGCGCCTTACGTGCGTACGACTATGATTCGGAACAATAAGGACACTTTTATGTAATGAATATTGGCATCGGGTTATTTTAAATAAACATAAAGATATTTTAATGTTTCCTCGACAGTAGAACTTCAGCCAAAAACGATTAATTGTCCTTAGCTGTGATAGACAGGACAGTTTTATATAAGTGATAACAATGAATGCTTTTAATAATGTTATCTAAACTTGCAAAAGTAGCAATTCTTAAAACAAAATTTTACTTTTACTATTATTTCCGTGAAGAATTTGTCATGAAAT
Organism: Iphiclides podalirius; assembly: GCA_933534255.1. NCBI lineage: Eukaryota > Metazoa > Arthropoda > Insecta > Lepidoptera > Papilionidae > Iphiclides > Iphiclides podalirius. The sequence continues at coordinate 3,837,337 of OW152831.1, read as the reverse complement.
ATATTAAAATAGAGGAGAACAGTTTTTTAATGTTTCTGTCTAAATTATATCAATTGGTGATTGAAGATTTGAGAGATTTTGTTATTTGTACTATGAGTGTATACTTTATCACTACATAGTATAAAAAAAGTCGTCCCGCTGTCTGTCTGTCCCTATGTACGCTTAGATCTTTAACTACGCAACGGAACTTGATTCGGTTTTTTTATACTGGATAGAGTGATTCAAGAGGAAGGCTTATATGTATAATACATTGCACCCGTGCGAAGCCGGGGCAGGTCGCTAGTATTTATATAAAATATGATAAGATGAGCTTTTACTATGGCAACATCGGCTCGGAATGATGTTCGCGTAAGAGATCCACGTTATTATTACGTTGTGTGGACATTTTCCTTTTATGTTTTGCTGCACTTTATGATCTGCGTCTGGAGTTATGGTGCCACTCAGGCTGTCATTTCGTAGCACTCGTCGTATGTTTATGATGTCTTTTAGTACGCAGTTTTTTGGCAACTCGCATCAGTGGAAGGCAAAGAAGGTTATGACTTCTGCGAAATGTCGCATCCTTCTTGAAAAGAATAAAGAGAAGAAGGATATGTTATATTTCTAACACCTTTTAATTACACCTTTTATTCTTTCGACGGTTATATATCTTGTCCGCACACGCTTCAATGCAGAGCTGTATCGTCTAATACGAGGCTTTGCGAAAGGGTTTATTGATTTAAAAAACTTTTAATTAAACCTACAAATCTATTTTTAGATGTAAAGTTTTTGTAATTCAATTTGAACATTGAACTAATGTTTTTCAGTAACACAGTGTAACGTAATGTACGGATCTTCTTATAAGCTTAAGTACCTGGAGGACGGTTTTTTTTGGTAAATCATGTATTTTGGAAATAAAAAAATAAAAAATAAAGAAAATCATCTGGTATAGAAAAAAAAGTAAAAAAATAAGTGTGTAAATGATCGTGATACGAAGCGCGGCCGTCTGTTTTGGGGCCGCCCGATTACCGACCGAGCTATTATAACTTTTTTTTTGCGGAGAAATTTACTGTCATATTCGAATGATTATTATTATTATATATATACTTTATTGAACACCAAAAAAACATAAAAGTTAAGTTAAGTTTATAGTTCTGTAACATTTCGTTACAGAACTATAAACTTAAGAATATATGATATTTTTCATTCCCTGAAAACAGGTATAAAAGGACAGGAAGGACAGGAATCTAGCTAGATCGATTTTTCGCTCCCGAATCTACGCACGTACTGAATTTCATGAAAATCGCTGGAGCCGTTTCCGAGATTCCGATTATATATATAAATATACAAGAATTGCTCGTTTAAGGGATAAGACTCGTTTAAAGGATAAGATTAAAGAAATATTGAAGTAAAAAGCTTTAGGTATTATTGAAATACAGGCCATTACCGTCGACCGTGACCGAATGGGCTGTATTAGTCGTTGGCTGGTGGAACGCATTGGGCTAGTTTCGCCGTGCTCGATTCGAGACGACGATGAACTAATTGTGAACTATTTGTATTACGTGCAGCATTATGCGCAGTTGCAGTGTAGTCTGTCGATGCCCGATGGGTCCGACGTACTTATATGACCTCATAGTGGCTAAAGCGTGAGACCGCGAATGCCGCAGACGTGGGTTCGATTCCCACAGCGGCGACAATCTTTTCGTACTTTTTGTTGTTTTTGTTGTTACTACAAATTTTAATGTTGAATCTTAAGTGCAGAGCACGAACATATCATGTTTTAATGTTAATCTCTGACATGACCACAAAAGTATCGAAATGGAAACATGGAGGATATAATGGAGAAGGCAATAATTATTAATGTATAAAAAAGAAACAATAGGCATACACCTAATGCAAAGATATACTAGTAAGTAAAATAACTCAATAATTATAAAAACGAAAAACATTATGTCTGTTGTATGGGAGCCCCACTCAAATATATTTATATTCTGTTTTTTATGTTATAGCGGCAACAGGAATACATCATCTGTGAAAATTTCAACTAACTATCACGGATGAGATATCATGAGATACAGCCTGTTGACAGACTGACAGACAGACAGACAGACAGACAGACAGACAGACAGACATACAGACAGACAAACAGTGGAGTCTTAGTAATAGGGTCCCATTTTACCCTTTGGGTACGGAACCCAATAAAATGCTTCACGCAGCCTACGAGCATACTCATTTTAATGAAAAAGATGGAGTTATTTTATTTGGGCATTATTCACGTTTTAGCCGAATTCCCCCCGATATTTTATCCCTATTGGATCTTTGTTCGCAAATATTTATAATCGGATTTCTGGATAGCAAATTTGCCTAATTTATTTTTTCTTGGCAAATTTGAACGACGCTTCGCGGTTTTACGGAGTCTAAGGCATATTTTTTTAACGTCCGTTTTTTGAAATGTTGTTCAAAAATGTAATAAATATGATATTGTAGTTTTTACATAAACTATTAACAGATTTTTTACTAATACTGTTTTCTGACTCTATTAAAAAAGTTTATTGCTTCAATGAATAAAATTTAAAATCTTACTTCAGATTACTGAAACATTAACTTAATGGACTAAGATGCTCTTACTGTGTATGTCAAATTCGGCGGTGGGTGCTCAAAGAAAAACTATTTCATTATAAAAATAATGCTTCCATTTTTGTCTAACAAAAAAATTTTAAGGCATATAAGAGTTCTAACGTTTTTACCTTGATCCTAATATTTTAACTATTAGTGAACTTGAATATTAACAACTATTATAACGACAAGCAGCACTAGTGGTTATATCACCGTCCGGGAACGCGGCCGAAATCCAAGTGACCACTGCTCCATGCGACTAGGTGTCCCTTGGCTCTAGTAGATAACGTTATATCCGGTATACAGTGTTGCCAGCGCTAACAGGCATACCAATAATTTCCTCTTTTTATGCTTAGTTTCATTTAATGCTTAGAATGTTTTCAAAATACTGTCCTAAGAACATTGTTTAAGAACATCCGTTTTTTTTTTTTTTTGGGTAAAACCAACTATTTATTTACTTCCAACTGTTTGGTCTTCGGCGACACGCACGTGACGCCAAGATCTATTGGGTATTAATAGATTAGTACCTGGAGGACCTCTCGCAGGTAAATCATGTATTTAGGAAATAAAAAAAATAAAAAATAAAGAAAATGATCTGGTATAGAAAAAAAAGTAAAATAAAATAAGTGTGTAAATGATCGTGATACGAACCGCGGCCGTCTGTTTTGGGGCCGCCCGATTACTGACCGAGCTATTGTTACATTTTTTTTGCGGCGAAATTTACCGTCATATTCGAATGATATTTTTCATTCCCTGAAAACAGGGATAAAAGGATATTTTGACATTTCGATTTTTCGCCCCCGAATCTACGCACATACTAAATTTCATGAAAATCGCTCGAGCCGTTTCCGAGATTCCAATTATATATATATATATATAAAAGAATTGCTCGTTTAAAGGATCAAATATGAAAATTGGAAGGCACTAACAACACGATCAAGTTATGAGTCTGTATGTAACATCAAAGTAGATGCTCCTCTAACTATAAGGTGAAGAGGAACTTGTAATGTATCCATATGTTCTATAATCGATTACATACCTAAAAGACGTTTTAATTTATTATTATGATATTGTAATATAACATATAATGTATTACTCACTATTACTTAATACACGAACTAACGGGATTAATCAAGTCCAGAAATCGGAACACATACCAAACAATATCTTAATTAGTGGTAAGACGTCTTTGACAAGAACAACGTAATGATGCCAAAACAATAATTCACTGTACCCGAGTCTATGAATATACGGAGGCATATGCGTCAACTCTATGAGATTCGGTTTTGATAAATACGTCATACGTTTCTTTAATGGACTCCATGTGTATAATTCCTTAGAATGCGTTGCATTTTTTATTTCCACCTAAAATCGTACGAAGAAATTTTAACATTGTCCGTTTGATTTCTTTATTGTACACACAATATAAAATATAGAATTTGGAGCAAATGACAAAAAATATGTACAAATGCGAGAAAACAAACAAACAACGTTGTCGTGGCTTCTGTAACCTATTCATGACAGCTGTAGCAGATACCTTTATTCTAGTTATCGTCTTGGCATAGAATCGCAGCAATTTCTGCTAATGTAAGAATACGTAGGCTGGCGAAGTACCACGACCTCACGGAAGACAGTATAGTACTTTCATGTCTTGTCTAGCGAATGAGGTAACGGGCCCAATTTTTTATGGTTAAAAATACCATACTAAGATGGTATTTAATGTCAACGTGACATAAAAATACCATCTTAGTATGTTACTAAGGGGGAGGCCTATGTTCAGCAGTGGACTCAAACAGGCTGAAATGATGATGATGATGATGATGTTACTAAGAATATATGTGCATACATATTTTAGAAACAACTCCATCTGGCTACAGCCATAATAGGGCTGTGGTTTTAATTAGGCGTCAGTGGGCTTCACATGACATATATCGTTATAATTAGACGCCGTTAACTTTGCGTGTTAAGTGATAGCAACATCAAATTAGCCACCGGATATTAATATCGTCGAGCTAACAATGATACATAGCTATTGATGTCAAGTTCTGTTAACACCCCAAAGAATTTAGAACCCCAAATTCTTTTCAAGATTTTCGATTAGTGGAGGTTGTCCATGACGAGAATAAATATGTAAAGTCATGTTCTATACACTCGATTTTTTAGATGAACTTAAACTTAAAAGACCCTCTTTTTTTGTTTTTTTACCTTTATTTCATTTCTTAAGAGATATAAGCATTTAGAACAAATAACACGCAATAAACCTTAGAACTACTTAGGGCACAGATATAATTGTCTAAACTTCGTATGAATATAGTTGGGCCAAGTCAAGGATTTAATTTTAGCCATATCACGACACATATTTGTATTACCATAGCAGACATATGAGAGAGTGAGAGAAAGAATAAAAAATAGCAAAAGGCAAAATGGTCTAACGACAACAATTGTTATATGTTTTATGTAATACTAGCCATGTAATACTATGCTTTCAACCGTTTACAACACTTTTTTCCAATTAAAAATATCCTACGTCCTTTCACAGGCTCTAGACTATCTGTGTGCCAAATTTCATTTAAATCGGTTCAGTAGTTTTGGCGTGAAAGCGAGACAGACAGACAGAGTTACTTTCGCATTTATAATATTAGTATGGATTACTTAAATCAAGGTCAAATTTTATCGTCGTACATCCAACGCCGTGTGTAGATCGACCTTATGGCTTAGTTCAAACGGTAGATCGTCTGGTGATGTTACCTGGAAAACGTAGATTTAAATCTTTGCCGTGCAGAAAGAAATTGCGAAAACAAATTAACTACAAAAAATTACATTTTAATGTCATCTTGAGTTCAGACTAGCAGTAAAAATAAAAATAATAATTATTAATAGTACTTAATACTTTCATTTAGTAAAAGTCGTTAATTTTGTATCGAAACTTTTCCCCATAATAAAATGAAAGAAAAGGAAATGGGAATATTAATTATTAATAAAAATATTTATTAAGAACATACGATTCAAAATTTATTGTAAAAAAAACAAAAGGATATATATATATTTATAAATATTAAGTTTGTAAAATATGCTGCATAAATTCTTCTTTTTGTGCTTACCCATTTGGCGCTAGGAAAGGCGCTAACATATATTGTTAATTTCGTTGTGTAAAATGCAATGACAAAGATTGATGATATTTTCTAGAATCTTCCACAAAGCTTTCTGAGAGTGGCGGCACGAGGTGTAACATGTAGTGCATTAAACACGATAAACTATATCGATGCGCCTAACTTGGGAAGATTTCACAACGTTTAAATTATTGTTTTTATATTGCCCATATAAAAACACAAAGTTTCTGAGCACTATAAATATATCTACAATATCAACTAAATTCCGACAATACTAAGCCAATTTTATCCCGCCATGCGGTAAAGAGAGAATCGAATAAATCTCTTACAGCAGCGTTCGGTGCATGCAATGACGGAATCTAGACAGCACAGTGGCGTTTTCAGTTGGCAACTGGGTTGATATCTTTTTAAAAATATCATTGTTACTGGTAGAAACGTTTCAGAAAGAGAAATAAAGAAGTACCTACGCTGCATTCACTTCATTTTTTTTTTGGGAGTATAAACGTTCAAGTATTAAATATTTCTTCTAGCTCATAAGGAAATAAAGCGGTATGTTAATTAATTTTGTTCGGAATATGTTAATAGGAAGTATTATTACCAAAGTAATAATTTTACAGTTGTAATTTTATATAAGCTTTGTAATGGTGAAAGGCTCGCTCGAGGGAGCGAGGTGGACGGACGACATCGTAAGAGTCGTGGGCAACCGGTGGATGCAAATGGAAAAGTGTCTTCGTTGTGATATTCTAAGGGGGAGGCCTATGTTCAACAGTGAACGTCTTATGATTGATGACGATTATAAGATTTGTATACTTATTATAAATTAATGTAAATACATAAGTGTGAAATGGTTATTGTTTTTCTGATTAAGTTACTAGCATGAGTTTACTCTCTAGATTTGTGTATGTCTATATCCACTAACAGTAAGTTTTATTATTGTATCCTTTTTCTGTTAGATTTAAATGAATGTTGTGTCTACATTTAGAAGAATGCACTTTTATGTTTGGAATAATTGGAAGCTTACGTAAACATTATGTAAAGGTTTTATTCAGTTTTGTAGACCTAAGAATAAAAAACAGAAAAAAAACTTATATAACTACTATCTGTTATGAAATTAGATTTCAAACAATTTTCAAATATTTGAAACACCTAATCCACTACAGGTTTTGCAGTTTTCAAGATGATAAAAATACATATTTATTATTTTACATGTTAATAAAATTCAAAGGTGTCTATTAATGAGATCTATGTGAGATTGCTCCGTGAGCTCTTTGTTATCTACCTATCTACGTATCTATTCTTTCCTTAACAAAACAAAGTTCATTTCGAAATGGTAATTAATCCTGGCATTGTTAACTGAACAATGATTTGATGTTGACAAATCTCGTGGATGCATTGCAGAGTCATAAAGACTCTCACTTCATTTCTCTTTGTACAGAGCACGTGAGGAATAATAGCTATGTTCCCCTTAGTACCAGCTTCGGACATAAACTGGTCGCATAATGGCATAATATGATGAAATGTTTGGTATTAATGAAGATCTAAAATTAATGAGTAGCTTTTAGTAGCTTTTAGTGGTTGCAAACCTTATTCATTGCCTGGAATCAGGTGAGAATCAGAGCTGAAATTCGCTCAAAGCCACAAGCTATTTTTATTTTATTTATTTATTTTGTAAACAAACACTTTACAAAACAATGGCATTGTTTTGCTATAAGTCGTAAACCATTTAAGTATACAAAACAGTAAATGCGAGTTTAAAAAATTACAACATTATATTAAAACGTACAAAGAGTAAATGACATTACAAAGGATTGGTAGCAGATTACAGATTTTCAATAATAAACCACTTAACACTGTAACCACCAAATTATAATGATAAGGAGATTTTTGTAACTCTAGGTAACCTACTATTAATTTAAATCCCTAGTCAATTATGATGCACGTTTATCACGTAAGAATATAGCGTTAAACCCCGTCCATGATAATATATATCAGTTTCTCTAAAAAATATATACAGATTTTATTTGAGGTACATTCAAAGATGTTGTCTATGTTATGTAAAGATCATGTCTAAAGTCCATGTCACGCCTATACCGGTTGTTGTTGGGAGCACTGAGCTCGAAGTTGTTGACGAGTACGTTTACCTGGGACAGTTAGTCCGGCTAGGTAAGTCCAACTTCGACGCAGAGGTCAATCGGCGAATCCAACTCGGATAGGCAGCGTTCGGGAAACTTCGGCAAATCTTCTCGTCGAATATACCTCAATGTTTGAAGACTAAAGTCTTCAATCAATGTGTGTTGCCAGTGATGACCTACGGAACCGAGACGTGGTCCTTCACTGCTGGCCGTATGAGGAAGCTCAGAGTCGCTCAGCGAGCTATGGAGCGGGCTATGCTCGGTATTTCTCTGCGTGATAGAGTTCGTAACGAAGACATCCGCAGTAGAACTAAGATAACCGACATAGCTCAGACGATTAGCAAGCTGAAGTGGCGATGGGCCGGCCATATAGCTCGTAGAACCGATAACCGTTGGGGAAGAAAGGTTCTCGAGTGGCAGCCTCGTACTGGCCATCGCAGTGTAGGAAGACCCCCCACTAGATGGAGTGACGACCTGTGTAAATGTGCGGGAAGTCGATGGATGCAGGTGGCTCAGGATCGTACTTCGTGGCAGTCTATAGGGGAGGCCTATGTTCAGCAGTTGACTCAAACAGGCTGAAATGATGATGATGATGATATTCAAAGATAAGAAACGTAACGAACGAAGCGTAACGAATTTTGTTGCTAATTCCACGACCACACACGGTATTTTTTTTCCACAAACCTTTTCAATCATCCCATAAATCTTCAGGGATTCGTATGGATTATTTTGGAAAACTTTGGGTTTGGCATTTGTAATCGGTTTTTGGTTCTTTAACATGATACAAAAATTTAAGTATTTAATTCGGAGACTGAAATTATATATCATTTAAAATAACATTTTGTCTCGAAAACTCGTTAGTACTTTGTTTAAAATATGATGTTCGCGAGATTATTATTGGTGATTCATGCTACTACTATATATAATGCTAGTGCCTTAGTGGGGCAATGGTTCAAAACAATAGGGCTTCCTGTTTCCAAATATTCTATAGAAATAATAAACGAATATAGTGTTTGTGACACTATAATGACAAACATCAACAGGTAAGTTTTGTGTTACGTCAATCTCTTCTCTTATATTGAAAATAACGAAACAGTTTCGTTGTAATCGTACTGATTTATTTAGCTATTTCTTATATTTTTGTTTAAAACAGTATATTGATACCTTTATAAGAAAACAGAAATAGATTATTATTATTAATATAAGGCGTTACTTTCACCACGCATCCGTGGAGTTTCATTTTATGTTCCTACTAAAGTACACTCTATTTTATCAAGAACGCGAATTTGAATTAAATGTGTTCCGTAATTTTTTATTGCATTTAACAAAATCAAGATGTTTGAAACATTTCAAAACTCTGGAAACTTGGCACAGACCGTTTATTGTTCGTGATCCAGAGACGGTGGAAAATGGTTTTTTCGGTGTCTGTTACAATTCCACGCCCGTCGCGCGCTACAACCGGCTTATGGTTAAGCGAATGCGCGACGATCCCGTGTGACTTATACCTACAACAGTACGAGATGAGAACTGTTTATTGCATCTATTCATTCCGAAACTTTTGTATTCAAATACTTTGTTTAATTCCCATTGGTTAAAATTCTCTACAGGATTATTTCTCTATAGATTTCTATATAGATATCGATTATTATCTCTATAGATGCGAAACACATGACAAAACCATGTTTCATGATTTAATTAAAATATTAATATGCTATGTGGACTGTCTTCAAGTTGTACCTATTGTGTGCCATCTTGCATTACAGGTTCCAGTTAAATGCACATCGTCTCCCAAACGAATGATGAAACCTTTAACGACGGGGCAAGATGCTATCGGAGTTTGCTTTGAATTTTAATTCCTGCTTTTAAAATAATCTTTATTTTTAATAGAAATAGAGAAGAAGACTATCACACGTACCTAATGAAACCTTGATTACCTAATGAATCTTCATCGCTTGTCTTCTCTTGGTTTTGCAAATAAGCACCGGCGGGTTATATATGGTAAAGATTATATTATTCAACAAAAAGAGTAAGAACATGAATATAAAAAAATGCTTTCATTTAGCCTCAGTAGCAGGTGTAGGTCATGTACATTATTTGGGGAGCAATGCAATTCTTTTCTTAAATAATCTAGATGTGTATACGATGGTATCTCTATTAGACGTCATAAAAGAAACCTTTTGCCTCGACACTATCACATACAGCGAGCTTGCGCTGCGAATGTCTAGTAGCACCGAGCATTCGCTGTGTGTGAAGGAAGCTTGGGACGGCGCGGATTTTCAGTTTAGTAAAAAGTGCTTAGGGTCCTTTTTCGTTTAGTGTTGCAGATATTATTTTAAAAATTGACTAATTAATGTAGTGACTTAATTTAAATTGAGCGCTGAAGTATAATTTCTATATTCTATAATAATGTCGAACGCCGTGGCATAGATATGTATTCTATTTGTCGTTACCTATACTAGGAATTCGTTCATGTATTGTTTACGAATAATCTGTTAACTCAAGAAAGTCAATTGTACAAGAACATTATGTAGACGAAAAATGCGATTACGATCTGCTTCAGCAATGATTTATAAATTAAAAATAAACATAGGTACACCTTTAAGTAGAAGGAAATGTGTAAATTCATTAATATCTCACCTGTTGATTATATCTTTAGGGTTCCGTGCCCAAAGGGTAAAACGAGACCCTATTGCTAAGACTCCACTGTCTGTCAGTCTGTCTGTCCTTCTCTCATCAGGCTGTATCTTATGAGCCGTGATAGTTAGAAAGTTGAAATATTCACAGAAGATGTATTTCCGTTCCCGCTATGACAATAAATAACTGAAAAACAGAATAAATAAATGTTTAACGAGGGCTCCCATACAACTGACATTGCCGTTTTATAGATACTGGTACGGAACTCTTCGTGCGCGAGTCCGACTCGCACTTAGTGGGTTTTTTGTAATATACGTTTTGAATACATATAATATCGATTAGACAATGTTAGTAGGGTTAAGCCTTCTATGGTTGGCCCCTTTGTGATCACACCTGATTAGTTACTATCACATACTAAGCATAGTATGCCTTAATACGAAATACAAAAAAAACTTCTTATTAATCGTATGACGTAGTAACGTTTATTTATACTTTTACGAGAGTGATTTTTAACATCAATATCATAAATATATACATAGTTCTCTATTCATTTAGAAAAAAAAAGATAATCATAGGCAAAACTTGAAAGTAATAATAACGTTATGTGTATTTGGTAAAATGTTATTTTTGCAATTCCTTTAATTTATATACACGTGTACATTTTTAACTACTAATAATAATTTATATGTTACGTATGTATACTATATGAGTCTCATAAACAGATAGTGTTGTGCCATAACCTGTTTAATTTCACTGTATCGATTAAATTGAAGTAAGAGTACACGTAGGTTTTCATATTTTTTAACATTTTATTTGAAAATCTTAAGGTATAAAGTGTAATTATTCAGAAACTTGAACAATGTTTCAGATAATTCACGGCACGTAGCGCTTTATCTTTATGACAAATGAATGGCGGTAGACTAGCACAGGTATCTCAATAAAGTTCCTGGCAGCACTCGGAAGTTCATTATTCATAAAATGTTTTACGTTGAACTTGGATACAATAAATTCGATCCTGTATTATTAACTATTCGACACGTAAGCAACACTTACTTTTGGAGGAGGCTTAACGAGCAGAATTCTAAAATCATAACGCTCTTGTCCCTTATTATAAATCAATAGGTATTGAGTATGTGTCATCATTCATAACTGAAACTCTTGATATAGAATAGTCCTCTATTCGCCACTAACTTTGGCAGCAATTTCATTAATTAATGGTGCATTTTTGTTGTCTTGCACCTTGTAATCCTCTTCGGGCAGGTTCTCTATGGAACTTTTTTTTTATGGAAAAATGGGGGCAAACGGGCAAGAGGCTAACTTGATCCCCTGCGAATGGGTCCCCGCCTTGTCGTGGCGAAGGGGTTTAGTAACCATGGTTTGGTCACACACGGCGAAGCCAAGAGGAAACCACACTGTGCTGGCCTGTGGGGAAGGGCCGGCCCGAGAGGGTTTCTCCAAGTGGCCTCACTGAGCACTCTGGATGTGGGTTTGGAGGGTGCAGGGGACAGGTTAGGGTGGAGAGGACTCTTCCACTCTCCCTGTCTTCTGCTACACAAAAGGAGTCGCGAGGGAAAAGGAGTGTCCGAGACGCGTGGTGGGGCCGCGGAGGGAGAGGGGTGTCCGTATTGCGATTTGCCGTTCTCCCTACCCTCCGCGACCGAAATGTAGTAAGAGGTGGAGCCACATACCAAGTCCGCTGCTCGGGGCCACTATTATGATGACGATGGCCTGAGGTCAGCGAACTTGGAGGAGTTCGTTGGCCATAAAAAGGGGCTGAGTAAGAAGGCGCGCTGAATGTTCCAGGATGTTCCAGCGCGCGTTACCTGGAGGCTGCTAAGGTCGCGGAAGTGTGAGAAAGCCTATATGCGCCTAGGTGGAACATCTAGTCTTTTAGTCTGTGCGAGCCGAGATAACACGTGTAAGTGATCACCGCCGCTCATGAACATCTGAAGCACCGAAGTTTAGGTCGTGACGGAAAGATTGCCGGCGGCAGCTGTTCCACAGGGTGGTTGTGCGAGGCATTGAAAATCCGACTATTGTGAAACATTGGACATCGAGATGGTATGGATGAAAATTCTAGATTTGGCGCGATATTCGATTGTGAATATCAGTCGCCGGGATCAATCTAAACAATTCCTAGGAACACTCAACGTGATAAATGCGGTAGAAAAGCAGAGTGATCCAACATTACGATCAACGCAGAGCCAAAGGATCAAGCCGATGGGAAAGACCTTGATCGTCGAAAACCAGAGCCGCCCTACGTGTTACTTATAAAATAGACATGCAAATACTTAAAAACGAAGCAATTCTATTATAATCTTGTAAATTAAATAAGTAAGACAATAAATTAATAAGTAATAAAAATAACAGTGAACGTTGGAGAAAATTCGCGTACCAGCCAAGGGCAGGCTGAGCAAGAAGTTTTTTGATCTGCTTGCCTGCCCTTGCAGTGTTAGCACAGTGGATTCGGCAGCTTCTGTAGTGTCATAATTACAATTAAAAAAATAATAAGATAATTTGTAGAAATTTAAATTGTTTATAGTGCTAATCCTTGCACTTAAGATTGAACATTAAAATATGTAGAAAAAGTGCGAAAAGATTGTCGCCGTGTTGATTTGTATGCTGGAAAGGATATAACAATAGATGGCGCCAGGCATTGCTTCAAATGCTAAGAAAAAAATGTGGAAGAATGCGTTAAGATTTTCGTCGGTGGTCAATCAGCCGTTTAGCTCAGTGGCTAGAGCGTCAGGCCGCGAATGCCGAAGACGTGGGTTCGATTCCCACAGCGGCGACAATCTTTTCGCACTTTTTCTACATATTTTAAGATAATTTGTTATTTTTATTTTATACTAGTTGTGCCCGCGACTTCTTCCGCGTGGAATTTAAAAAGTACTCCTTATTACATCAGCTATCAGCCAAAGTCCCGTCTAAATTAGTCCAGCCTTTTCATAGATTACCTGGAACAAACAAACAGACAGACAGACAAAAATTGTGAAAATGTTATTTTGGTATATGGACTGAGTACACATCATATGCATTTAGTAAAAAGCGGTTATTTTAATACACAAACAGACACATCAATTTTGTTTTTCTGTATAGATTACTTTTTAATTCAATATTAGCAAAAAATCAACAATAGCCAAGGGTCGTGTCTTTGCGATGTCATTGCATAGTACATTTATTTTAGTATATAATAGACTGATATTAGAGAAAATTTAATTTTTTGTATGCTGTTAGGATTCTGCAAACCCAAGTTGAGTCACGATGCTCATACAATATTTTGGACATTATTTAAATCAAGTTACTCTCAGCTGTTGACGTAAGCGTCGACGAAATTCTAAGTGAGCTCTGAAAAATTCAAATTTTGAATATTAAATTAGGATTCTCCATTTCATTTTATTTGGGAAACAAAATAATCATCTCCCTTATTTCGGTACTTGAAACTTGGAACTTAGCCAGCACAAACTCGTTTAACTTAACTGACTTGTGTATACGCTGTTTGATAATCTTAATAAAATCTAGATTTATTGTCATTTCGAAACGTTATTCGGATTAACGTATACTGTTTTTATCTATCTAACGTATTAAATTCACTCTGTAACATTGACATTACTTTAAGACTAGACGGTAGTTGGTGCAGAGCACAGAAAGCTGTTTTAATTCTGCGTTACGTCTGGTGAGTTATGTTGCCGGAGCCCACTTTCTTAAAAGGTCGAAACGCATCTGAAAATCTACGGGTTTTGAAATGAATGGGAGGAGTTACTGGAGTTATACTTAACATCAGGTGAACCGCTAGCTCCCTCCTTCTCACATAAAAAAACGGGCTAAAAATGTCTATTTTTCGGATTTTATTACCACTACCAAATTACATGGTCGCGGGACAGATTTACGTCCGGGGCGGTATCACGATCTCACGGAAGACTGGCGTGAGGTGGAAGTGATACACTATTCCGTTTCGTCTGGTGAGTGAGGTGACCGAAGCCAGCTTTATTAAAAGATGGCATCGCATCTGCAACCCTAGGGGAGGTGCAAATGTCCATGTGCGGTGGTTATAACTATTAAAAAAATAAACAAGAACAAAAAATCATAATCAAACAATAAAATCAAGCTATAATGAGAATATTCGTGTAAAAGTAAATTAACTATCTTCAATAACACAAACATAATCAAGTTAAACTTGGGAATTAAAAAGCGAGTAAATGTTAGTAAATTAATTTCCATTCATTATTATATTCTCAGATGAATTGAGCATGCGACAGCTTGTATGAATAAATATACTACGAGCGAGCGACTGCTATCGTGTTTGGAGCAAATGGTTTAATTATAAAGTATACATACCTTATATGTGGCGGAATTTAGACAAATTTAATGTTACTCTGTAAAGTAGGTATGTAGAGAATTTTAGCTGAATAATTATATGTTCTAAATTCGTGTTAGAAATCCTCGTCTTAAAACTTTTTGTGGAATCAACGTATTGTTTATTGAGTAAATTGTGCATTCAAGTTTCTTGTAGTGTTTAATTAAAATAAAAACAGACAATAATAATTTCTGTCTATGTAATAATTCTACCATATATTTTTAAATACATATTATTTTACCCCACCGGATTTCTTATGTGTAATGATTCCGATTCGTGACATTTTGCAACGTGCGCCCTACATTTGGATCATAAAAATAAAAATAAAATATTTCCAGGATAACACGCTCTATTTATGCAGCATTTAATATGTACCAAGTTAATAGAGTTAACATGGAGCCTGCATTATCACAATTAATAACGTATAATCAAAAATTATATGTTTACTCGATGCAAAGATTAATATTTGGAATATTCACTATTATTCAATGCATCAGATGACCGGAATAATTGAAGCCGGAGAAATTGATTATAACAACATTATAACAATATATAACAACAATATCATAATTAGAGGGAGGACGTCTTTGACAGGAACACAACATTAATGCCCCCATAACAATCATTCAATGTACATTCGATTGTGTGGTTACACGCAAGCCAATTAGTCGACAATTCTAATTATGACGTGCTGTGTAAACTGTATGATGATGGATTCGTAGATTACCGTAGAGTCGATGTTAACATCATAGTGAAACAGGTAAGGTCTCTACAAGGATGACAACTACACACGAGGTGAGTTATTAACACGGCTTTAACAATAACTTCCAGTGGTAGAGAAAGTAATTATGTACATTTTCCATGTGAAAACTTTGGCAAGCGAACTGCCAGTTTAAGATAATACTGCCACCTGTGTTGGTTATGATTACGCGAGGGATTGATTTTGCTTTGCTAATCCTTAAAGACAGTGGTTTCCACTCTTTAGTTAAAAGCATCTGGGGTCCACTATCTTTAAGGATCGACAACTGTAGTGGTGACACGAATAGCTATAACGTTTCATAGTATATTATCTTGTTTATTGCCGTGACAAAAGGTAGACGAGATTTCAAGTTTGACTTGCGGCCGCTAAGTAAGGTTACAGAAGCTCGACCTTTTTAATTGTCAACAATTCACGCGTGAAAAGTGTGGTACAATGCGGTAGCGTACTCTACCGTTGGACGAACCGGTTTCTCCGAAATTACACGTTTTATGACATGTTTTAATTCACCTCATCTGGCAACATCTAGTTATAACTGAAGTTAGAGCTACATCAGGATTATGAAACACATTATTGTGATTATTAAGTGACAATGGCGGCAACAGGTAAAGTTCTAAACATTAATGTCTCACTGAAGTATTTCTATTGCCGTCCAGTTTGATCGAGTAACTTTGGTAATCTCTATTAAAAAGTATTCAGGCCTATAGTGTTTAAAACAAGAGCGTCTTAGGTAACTTCGGTAAAGGATAGCAACAATGGTATCCACTGTGTCACATTTATTAACCACTATAAGTGGTGGTCAAGTGTGACTGAAACATTGTATTCGCTATCAAAACTCCTGGGTTCGAATCCATAATTACATGCTTCAATGATTGCTCTGTCTTTTAGAATATCTTATGAGCAAAATCAGTGTTTAATTTAGAGCCCGTTGTTGCGTGACACACTTAACAACTGTTGAAATTGCTAAGCTTGATACAGTGACTTAATCAATTTATACCTGGCAAGTTTTAAAAGACTTAATCCTATCCATGCCGGATGCAATGTAGCTAATAAAGGTCTCCTACAGCTGAAAACAAATCTAAAGTATATACCAACTTTAACTGTTTATAGTTTTGAAATTCTTATCTTTATGGTTTTCTTGACCGTCCGTCTGTCCCGTGACCATGAACGCTGGAAAGGGTTCGAAACGTCGGGAGTTAAAATCAAAATAAAAAACGCGATAAAATCCGTAAACTAGTTTCATTTAATATTATTTTCTTTAGTGAAAGTTGCCCTTTGTCCCCCAAAACTCACCAATTATATATCATCGTATCGTAAATCATTTCTAGCTGAGACTGTATCAATATCTACTGTGACTAGGTCCATTACACATTACCGAACAATAAACCGAGACGTGTATCTTATGTTTGATGGTGTAATTCAAATACCAATCGATTTTGTAGACTATCACGGAGAAGTGTTTACTGTGTGCCTTCATTCCGATTCAGCCCTCGTACTACGCGGAGTTGCCAGTTAAACGAATGCACCGCGTCTCGAACGAGTAATAAAACGGGTAGAGACGTGGGTGAAACGTTACATATGTTTGCACTACACCTAATCCTTTTATTTTCGATTTCTTTTTGGTATTCACATACAATAAACTTGACATTCGAAAAAAAATATTCTACGTAATAGAGCTGATAAATGCCCTGCCATTTTATTTATTACCTCATAGTTCTTGATTTACTTTTTTCCTTTGTTTTGATACTAATGTTTAAAAAAAGTCCTTGATTTTATATGTATATGTAAAGTTAGATCAATTATTATAAAAAGACAATCCCCCACAGTCAGATTTTAAGAAACGGTAAGCAAAACCAGGGACAAAAACATTACTTAATAAAGGACTTAAAACGCCGCCATCTTTTCTTAACAGACGTACAAATTTTCGACATACTTTTACAAGCTTCTATCCTTTGATATGGAACCAATAACATTTAATTTTAACTTTCGTATCTTTAAGCCGTCGGTAACTTTAGATTAAATAAATAATTAGATTTAATAAATTCCATTGAACACAAATCACAATTTTATAATATTCGATACTGAATTTTTTTCGATGTATCGGAAATAATAGGTAAGACGTATAAGAATAAATCGTATTAAAATAAAAAATAAATGAATAAAAGAATAATAATTTTATCAATTGTGTATTTTTATATATAGTTCTACATTTGTGCTAAAGAAAGTTCTATGTGGCATAAATAAAGCTGCACGAACCAATTCATAGTCTATTTTGGCGGTCAACAAGAAGTGGGTATACGCGATAGTGCTTCCCAATCGGTAATCACAAATTAAATTGTTAGAGTGGCGATCCTTTAGTCAAAAAGTGATTTTTTTATGTGAAAAGTTACCAAGCGATGAGGCGGTTCACCTGATGTTAAGTGATGGACATCAACTACACCAGAGGGTTGCAGATGCGTGGCCAACCGTTCGAAAATTGGACTCCGGCTACCTCAATCACCAGGCGAAACGCGAAAGTATACTTCCACTTGGCGCCGGTCTTCTGTGAGGTCGTGGTTCTTACCCCGACGAACCTGCCCATTCGTGCAACAGCCGAGGCTGCTGCGTGGCCCTACATTTAAATAAAAAATAAGTAATTGAACCAGTAGCTAATTACAAAAAAAAATATTTCTTATGTGAAGTTCGCCAATCCGCAGTGAGGTCGCGTGGTGGACTATGCCCTGATACCCTCTGTACAGGGGAGACCTTTGCCCAGCAGTGGGGCATGTATAGGCTGATACTTTGTTTTTTTTTTAATTACACCATTCTTTCTTTTCTTAAAATACGTTTAATCGTCTGTAACTAAAATATGAACTCCATGAATTTACTATTACTATGTTAATGAGGGCTTATTTCATAGCCAATATTTTGCTATTTAAAATATGTTTATTGTAAATTTTCCATTGTATGAGTACATTTACCATCGATAACTATTGTGGTAATACATTTAAGTTCATGAATAATAAGGTCCCATATTATGTGGTTTTCCATAAAATATTTACAATCGTTTACTATTTACGCCTGCAGATTTCACGCAATTTAAATAAATTTGCTATGCACAGTAAACTTTCCTCATACCGGAAATGTTTAAATGAATTATTTGAACATTTTATATCAAAAAATATAGGTTTTATTCCTTGAACATAATTGAATATGATCTTCAATTTCTACTAATTTCCTAAAATAATTTGGTTATAATTACAACTATTGTGTTGCTTACTACCTTAACCCGGCCACGCTTGTGTGACTTTTTATTTCTTTTCCGTTGGAACTTCGGAATTAAGAAGTATAAGTACCGATCAAGAGCTACGTTCGTACAATATCAAACCAACCCAACGGCTATTTTTAAACGGTTTTATTTAGCTCGACCCGTACGGAATTTGTTTATTTATTTGGGTCAAAATTAGAAATTGAAATTTAAGCACCTTGCCGTTGTCAGATTGATCTGAAATTTGGTACACACACTTTTAATTTAGATGACAATACAATATTAACAAAAAAAAATTAACAAAAAAAAACATAAAATAAAACCGTTTAACTTAAAAGTTTTTTAAAGTAATTATTGAGTTTTGTGAACACATGTAAGCAGAAGCTAAAGTGTTACGTGTTAAAGATTGTTAAGTTACATTAAAATATTTAAACGTGTATATAAACGCGTTAAAAATAGTTTTATAACGTTTGTATTTAGGTGCATTTTCTGTACTGCACTGTATGACTGCGGCCTCAAAACCGCTTATAATCGAAGAGGCGATGCATTATAATTCATATAATAATCCCAACACAGCCAGATCAAGAAAAATGGCGTGTGGTATTGTTTTTCGTTCCCTGCCATAAATTATTTTTTAGGCAAAAAAAAACACGTTAATGTTATAAAAAGATTTTTGTGGATAGTTTTAGCTAAACGTGTCTGTAAATGGTCTTTTACGTGACGGCTGCTAAGCTTTTTAAACTACCAGAGAAATTTCTCTTTATCCCCTATTTAATAAGCTTTTTAAAAGCATTTCAAATTCTTATATCTACGAACTAAGTGAGAACGTAAGCAAAATAGTAAAAGAGCTTTGTATTCTAAATTTAAATTATCAGAAAGAGATTCAGATCACGTTCTAGTGATTTTGAAGTTCGACGTGACGTACTTACTATATTTTCTTGTGATAACGTATTCAGTTCTATTTAACTGAAATTACTGAAGAACTGCTAAACGTTACTGATTAAAGAAATAACACTTTAGGAGACTTTACCTTGAAATCATTGTAGGTAATAAATACCATCGGAGATTATCGAATTTCAAGGTAATTCTAGATTATAATAGTTCAGATAGAATTTCGCTTCCGAAAGCAGATTTGATATTGCAATGGTTTGAAATTTCTAGTTTAGTCATGAAAAAACCGATTACATTTCCATGGGAAGTCTACTCACCATCTCTGCAACACAGGATTTGTGGCCTAATTGTATCTATCTACGAGTTTCACTCTTGCAAGGTTTATAATCGGGAAAAATACTGTACAAGAAATGTACTGAACTGAACTGTTTGTTCTTGATGTAAGGCTTTTAACGTTTGGCAATCCGTGCACTCTTTAGAGTTTTTAAAATGATATAGTATTAGCGTCAATATTTAATTACATGTTCTTGTCTATAATCTATTAATTCATTAAGTAATAGCAATACGGCTATGAAATACGGCTGTCCCTATTGGTTAACGCTAATAAATTCACATGCAATATCAGCGCTATACATCATGCACGTCCATACTGCCTTGATTGAAGTAAGTGATTAATAAGTTTCCAATGGTCATTCATCAATTATTTTTCAATGTCCGACATCCCATTAATAATCTTGTGTTAACTATAAAATATGCTCCTATGCACTGACGAGCTCAACACAATACTGTATCAGATAGATATTGGTTTTCTTTTTCTATCAACAAGAAAATCACAAGAAACTTTTAATCATTTGAAATGTTTTGCTTATTGAATTTATTAAGCATCAATTTTTTTTTGTAAACATTGAGAAATTTTTACATCTTATTAACTTCAATTTTGAAAATTTCACATTGCTTAAAAGGGTTTACAGCACGTAATACGACATTGTCCTTGTGACATATTTGTCAATTATTACTGGCGGTGGTCAAGTTCAGGTAGCTCAATAAGGTTTCTGACAGCGAAGCTAGAAATTCATTATGCATGAAACACTTATCGTAAAACTTCATACAATAAATTCGATTGTATCTTATTGCGTATTTCTATAGCGAACGCAGCTTTGAAAATAATCTAAATTATAAACCTACTCGCAATGCTACTTAAAGTTTGCACAGTTACATAGTGTAAAATCTAATATAGAATTTTGATGTAAAATTCGAAATGATATGTGTCTAAATTTTATTAACATTATCAAACAGTGCTTATATAAGACAGTTCAGTTTGAACGAGCTTTGTGTTGGCTTACATCCAAGCTTCAAATACCGGAATGAGTAAGATGATTATTTTGTTTCCTAACCATAATAAAATGGGCAATACTAATTAAATTAATTTTAGTAGCAGCTGGGGTTCGTTGGCTACATAAAGTTTTGTTCTAAGTAATAAAGCCGAGTTATGAATTGGTCAAGGCTTATGTCAGCATCGTCTTCGTACAATGTAAGATAATTTTGAACGTTGCATGCATTGGTGCCTTGTTTTATGGCCTTAGATTCGAATTCCAAGCACGTACTCACTGTCTACTGCAATGGACATTTCTTAGGTGTCTAGTAATAACACTATTAACTTTTTAACCATTCTTTACTTTACCAACATTTGCTCACTTAAACTGTTAAAGTATTTTAATGTGTCAATGATGCATAATGATCGTAGTGATGTTAAAATTTTATTCCAAAGGATTGAAGTTAATAACAGATTCGATTTGCTTAAAGTTGACCAAAGTGTGCATTTGTTTAATCCGCCATAAAATTATAACAATTTACTTTAAATTTATTATTGTACTTCACTTATACTTTAAACTTAACATTAAAATTAGTTTTAAGACTTTGAAAAGTACAATTAATTTATATCAGAGGGTTTTACCGTGGTAGGGCCACGCAGCAGCCTTGGCTGTTGCACGAATGGACAGGCTCGTCCGGGTAAGTACAACGACCTCACAGAAGACCGGCGTAAAGACTTTCCCGTTTCGTCTGGTGAGTGAGGTGGCTGGAGCCCAATTTTCAAAAGGTTGTCAACGCATAACTGTGACATACAAAGGTTGTAATTACAGAACAAGACATAAAGCATGTGATAAAGATTTTGGTTGCTCGACTGCTAGACGTAACCTCTTCTAGTAAATACCATATAGATATTAAGCCGACCTTGACCACGCGGGGAAGACCACGGGTAACAGTTGTAGTGAAATAACACAAAATAAGTCATGGGTACATGATCTTTCTCGACCGTAGTAGAAGACGAAGATACTTGATTAATTGTGGTAGGGCCACGGAACAGTTTTCGCTGTTGCACGATAGGGAAGATCCAGTAAGTACCACGAGCTCACGGAAGACCGGCGTGAAGTCGAAGTGTTATTCTTATGCGTTTTTTTGGTCGGTAAGTGAGGTAGCCGGGGCACACTTTATTAAAAGGTGGCAACGCATCTGCCACCCTATGGGTGTTGCAAATGTCAATGGGTGACGGTTATTACTTAACATAAAGTGACCCGACAGCTCGTTTATAACCCTCTCACATAAAAAACCGTGTTACATAGGACACAAGTGAAATATAAAAAATCCTTTTCTAATTTCCATCAATTGAAAATATTGTATCATAGAAAGTAAATAGTTTCGTCTTTTACGATGACCTTGAAATATTTAATAACTTCTCAAACATACACATTACGTAAAACTTAAAATAAATATTATCTAGGAATACCTAAGTTTGTTTTAATTTTATTTCCAAATATTTTCAAATTATTTTTGCTGACGATAAATTATTTTGTCTGATAATTTTATCATGTTTATCCGGCGTACGAGCTTGAAACGAAAAGTTTAAATGGGATTGTTTTTACTTGCTATCCGGTTTCTGGCAGCGATGTTTTAGGTAAATAATCTTAATTTCGGTTTTACTTTGTTGATTCTTCGAGTTTTATGATTGTATTTTTGAAATATTTCACTATCTTGCGCTATGTTAGCTATTGTATAAGAGGTTACGCCTGCTTGAACAAACTTTCGACTGGAATAGCGCAGTCAAATGAGACAAAGTGCAGAGCCCTTGTTGTTAACTACAGCACTTTTTTCGCTTTTATAACGTACGAAGTATCTTGTATCTTGTATTAACTGATGTCTTTGCTTTCAGTCCCGAGACTATTAAAGCTGCATCTGACGAAGAACCGGTGGGCTAGCCAGAACCTACAGGTTTGGGCCCTCCGCTATGGGTAGGGCCGCGC
Organism: Iphiclides podalirius; assembly: GCA_933534255.1. Lineage (NCBI taxonomy): Eukaryota > Metazoa > Arthropoda > Insecta > Lepidoptera > Papilionidae > Iphiclides > Iphiclides podalirius. Next base: position 3,814,318 of record OW152831.1, on the reverse strand, counting down.
ATGTGCTCATGCGTGCGTACTATGGTATGCCATCCAAGGGCCATCGAGGTTCCGGTGCGGACCGAGACCCCGATGGTCGTCGACTGTGTTTTTAGCTAATCGGTGGCGGTGAGAACCAATTATGTGAGTTTTATTACCCTCTATTTATCGTCTTTAAAGAAAAAAGTAAATTAACAGTGTATATATGTCCCACAGCTGGGCTAAGGCCATCTCTGTATTTATTAGGGAATATCCACCACAAGGCCCCACTGTGGATGGTATTTTCGGTTTTTTTTGTTATCATTTAAAAATATGAACGTTTATCATGATGATCAATTACTCAACATATTTCCCTTCACCGCCAAGCACGTGATAAGTCAGTACCTGGCAACTGGATTTAAACTCAGCTTGCTTGTGTATATTGAATTAAGGGCAAGCGCCCAAACATAGCTTACAACTATATTATATTTTTCATATTTGTTTTACTGTAATGTATCTATAAGCCTTGTCAGGATCCATTTGTTTATAATACAAAAAAATGACTAATTAATTTGGGCTAATTTTTCTTTGTTAAAAGCTTAAGGCAAAAACGTAAATAATAATTAGTTAGTTGCTCACCGTGCTGTCTTAAAACATTTTTTGTGATCGACACAATTTGAATTTATCGAACGATAATTTTATAAAGGTCACGAAACTTAAATAGTTCGTTGGTCAAATTTTAATATCTTGACATATAGGGGTGATATGGGTAATAGAATGTTTTTAATAGTTTAAAATAATACTTAAGAATTATGTAATCCTTTATATTTAATTGAAAGAATTAATGTCCATTAAATATTTATATAAGAAATAATCAGCAATCAACGCATTGAAATTATATTGACTGTCATCAGGATTACTTCAATAACATCTGTGATAAAATGAAATGAGTTGGACTATACGTTATACACATTATGAAAACGCAACAAAATGGCATTTTTCATTAGCAGAAATATTTTGAAATAAAGTATTAACTCAGCTTCCAACAGAAATACGCGTCTGTGCAAGCAAGATTCTGCCACTACGTGTATGTACCAAACGTGGCTGTAAGAGAGATTTATTTGCTGCTCGCTACATCCATGACTAGCAGGAATTGAATAAAATTCCCAGGATAAACTTGATCACTTCATGAATAGTAAACTCCTAGCATTTTTTAAATAAACTAATTTTTAAATAAACTAAAAATAAATTAATTTTTTAATTAAACCTGCTATTTAAAATAATGAAACTGTCACCAACGTTGGAGTATAATAATTGAAAAAACAATCCTCAATCTGACATCTAAGGTTTAGTGTACCGTTAATATTACTGTCTTAATCATATATATGGTCATTTGATTAAGTGAGTAATATTACTGGTACCATGAAAGAAAAACTGACTTGATATTTGTGAGCAGTATCTACGCTAAAACAGAGACATGAAGAAACTAATAATAAATTTAGTTAAGAAGAAACGATTACTAATAACGGGGCATTTGACAGAAAAATAATAAATAAGTTATTATGTAACATCGTTATATAAATGTAATGCATATTTTTAACTTATGTAATCGACTTTACCTAATTTTTGAGTTGATCAACAGTATTTTTTTTATTATTTCATTAATTATTACCTTCTAGCAAATATGTAATAATATTTACAAACACAAGTAAAATTGCTTTCATGAACGGATGTTTTGCAAATAAATTATTAAAATATATATCGATTACTTCATTCAAACTAAAAAATGGGTAAATAGGGTAGAGACTGCTCCGACATATATTTATGGCGAAAAAACATTTGATTGCTAGAAAATGATACTCCTAAAATGGAACTGGTCTTAATAAATCTTTTGTATTGTTGGAGTACAAATCTTATTTACTGGAGGAAGAATTAAACGTTCGTTTAAGAAGTAAAGAAGTTTTTTGTGTTATTATATGATATTTTGTGTAATTCGTTCTAGTGCAGTACTTAGATTATATCGAGTTCTTGTTAAGGTTAACATTGAGAATAACTGTGGAAAATCGTATCGTTAAGCCCAACAGTAGCTGCCGACGTTAGGATGGGTGGACCGGTTCGGAGCGGAAACCGCTTTGTGATCGTATTCAGAGACCATATTTTTGACCATAGGATGTAAATAAAATTTTTAGTATTTTTAAATTGAGATACATGAAGCCCATTCAGAATGGAATATACGTTTATATACAAAATGATTAACGTTATGCTGTTAAATAGTGTATGCTCCTCGTTAACAACCAACAGACTTTATCTAAAGTAAAGTGTCAGCGTAGACTCAGTGGTGTTGTACTGGACCATAGCCGCATAGTTTGTACAGTGTTATATTATAGTTAACGCTTCCGTGTATACAGTGTGACTGTTATGAGGCCATTAACGTTGTGTTACACAAACGTCCTTCCAGTAATGACGATATTGTTTGATGTTATGCGATTTCTGCGCTTGGTAATCCCGATTATTTAGGTATTTAGTTGGTTAAAAGCGAATGAAACAATGTTGTTAGTTTAAGCTTAAGAGCCGTGTAGGTAAAATTATAAAATTTAATTAAGAATACCTTTGAAAATATTATAATATAAATTCCAAGTTATTCAACTTTACAAAGTAAACCTTTATTGAGGAGGACGGTTGTCTTACCCATGTGAAATCTAGTTTCTCAGCACTAACGTGTATCGATTATAAAATCAAACACTGTTTCTTTTTCGATATATTTTTGTGTTCATTAAAATAATTGTGTCTTTGTCTGAGGTCAATCAAACATATAAAATTAAAATACATACCGTAATACTTCTCTGGACGAGCTAGTCCACTCGTACAGCGCCCCTACCACAGTTTAATGGAACTTAATTTAATCCATATAAGTATTATCATCAGCATACTGTGACGTAGCCCAACTTTACTTAAGTGAAATATGTAACCATAATGTCCTATTCTGTGTTGTTTATTTTTTGTTTTTTGTTCTTAAAATTAAAATATTGTTTCGTATTATGGACATCGTATTAATGATCAAGGAAAGCACTTGAGAAGGAATCTGCCTAAATCTACCAAATTTACCTAAGTGTTTTCCTTGCAATTGTTGCACATTAAGCAATACCAAGTTTTTTTACGGAATGATGTCCGAGAGAAATAGTTCTAAACAGTTCTTTTCTCTTTGTTGAAATATTATGGGGCACAATATTCTTGCGTGTTAAAGTTTTTGTCAATTTGAATACAAGTAATTGAATTATTTTCAAATTCGGTATGAGATTTTTAAAAATTGGCTCTAACAATAACGCAAAAACGAGCCGTAACTATACGTAATATTTTTGTGAAGTGCATGTCAAAAAGTTAGCGAAGAAAGCCAAAACCGACTTAAAAATTGTTCACATTTCATACATTTTAAAACACACATTTATTTCGTCAAAGTAGATGTATATACCCCATAGAAATACCACTATCTCATTCATACCGACGTTAAATTATTTTATTTGAAGATTTTATCAAGGTTATCAAATAGCTTTTGAGCTTTAGACGAAAAGTTCAAATGAGATTGTTTTGGCCGTCTACCAAGTCTCAGGCAGTGTTTTATTTGATGATAAACATGACTGTTTTTGTACAAAGTGCCGCTTCTAAAAACTTTCTCTAAATTAATTAAATACGAATATACTAATAGTGGGAACAGTCAGTGCAATGAAAGTTTGCTGAATGAGACTAACTGCACCGGAAGATTAATAATGATATATTTGCTACTTGTTATGATATAGGCTCTAGAGTAAGGCGTAAAAATTAAAGCATAACGCAAAAAAATTTGCGAATTTGGGAAATAATTCTTCCTTAACTTTAAATTTTATCCTTCTGCTGACTAGGGTCCAGCGAGATCGCAGGATATTACATCATAGTAGGATCGCAGGATGAATCGAATCCGAAATATGGAAAATAGCCTATATAACTGTAGTTAAGATGATAGATGTTTGCAGTGGAGTACATAAAATTAATTTATGATACTTAGCGTTAATACTGTCATTTTGCTGGTGCAAATAGTACATTATTGAACATACATAAATTACGAAAACCACAGGACACGAGAGCTATAAGTTAACACGTTATATACAATTTTACATCACCACAGTAGTCAATGCACAAAATTAACTAAGCGAAAGTAATTAACAAACGGAACTCTAATTATTATGGAAAATAATAACAAACTCATTTTTTTTAAATTGTCGTTAAAAATAAGTTTGCTATCATTTTATAGGAAATCGGAAAATCTTAATTAGAAATGCATTTTGCCAACGTTTATCTAAAAATTTAGGCACTGTATGTCAATTCTTTTAAAATATTGGAGGGGCTGAATCAGGGGAAGCGGTGGCGGGACGCAACGCGCGATCAACGCGATGTGCATTTTTAATTATGTATTAGCAGTGGATTCTATCATCGAATAATAATATACACAGTTATAATACAAGAGCAAGACATTCATTTTTTCTTTTTATGTAATGAGAGGGCCGCCGCGGACGTTTGTGGCCGTTTATGACATGATGATTTAAACAACCGGTTTTCACCCCAATTCATCACCCCTGGTCCGTAACTGGTCGGACGGACTGGAGAATGCCGATTATGCCGAGGGAATATAAAGAAGGCATAACCCATGCTGCTGTTGCACAGCAGCAATAGAAAGAAGCGACTGCTTGTGAATCAATACAGCCTGCTCACCTGGCAGGTACAATTTCAGCCTGGAGAACTAGACGCCCTTATAGGACAACTCGACGTCGTGGAAAATGCCGATCGCTATCGGAAAGGTCCGGTAAGCGTCCTTTACCAGCATAATGGTCGAGGAGTCCCGTGACCCCCACATCAACCACGACGTGCAGTAACGTCGAGATTGAGGCTGAATTGGACAGAGCCGTGATAGCTCAGTGTCCGGGTGCTCGCATTGAATTTAATATACTCGAGCAACCTGAGATCTATCCCCGGTGCCAGCACCAATTAAATTGTCAATTTTAAGTGCTGAATTATCACGTGCTCAGCGGTGAAGGAAAACATCGTGAGAAAACCTGTATATTTTCTAAATAGTAACAAAAAAAATATTTCGAAAATATGTGAAGTCCGCCAATCCGCCGTGGGGCCAAGTGGTGGACTATGCCCTGATACCCTCTATACAGAGGAGGCCTTTACCAAGCAGTGGGACATGTATAGGCTGATACTTTTACTTTACTTTTGACAACGATAACAGCAACAGTCTAGCTCTGACCAACAACTTCGAGGGATATGTGAGGCGAGCGGAAGGGCCTGGTACGCAGCGGAGCAATCATCCGTAAAATTCACAGGGGCCACATTTGCCAACTGTACAACCTTACCGAAGTGGTCAATAAGATAGTACGTCCTGCTGATGAAGGAGAGCGCGAGGTACAGGAATTGCGTGCTGAGTGTTAGGATAGCGGAAATGTTCTACGGAGTATGGCCATACTATATGCAAGTGTTTGTTGAGTTCCTGCGTGACATCATAGAGTTCTTTACGAAAGGATACGACTTCGTAGCGTTCGATGGTAGCAACAATTGCCTAGGCCATTTCATGACTTCATGAATATCACTCAGCTGTACACTCCCAAATGGAGCCGGGTGCAAATTGAAGAGCCATTTCTTAAAGGAAACTTGAACATCGAAATTCGGGCCCTGATTTCAGAAAACTCTTTTAAAAATACAAACTATATTCAAAACGTTTCTAGAACGTTATAGACTACTACCAATACTTTTATACCACCTAACCTTAATCCTAAATAGTTCATTGAAGTTACGTAATTGAAACAAATAATTGCCATTAAACGCTTAATTGGTGAAAGTAACAATTTGGAGCGCGCTGGTTATCTACGAAATTTCTCGGTTTGCAATATTGCTTGTGATTACAGTCGTTTATATTGTCGGGAGACAAAAAGAGGAAAGTTTTAGATGGAGGATAAGTTGAGAGAGTGACTAGCAGTAAATAGCCTTCAATTTTTATTTTTAGTGCTAGTCTGCACTAGAAATTTTTGAAATTGCATATTTCGGATCCCAGAATTGATCGAACCGATCGACCGACTCTGCTAAACGAAGTGGCTCACTATACAACACAATTTTATTATATTTGTCAATGTTATGTTGAAATAAAGAATTTATTTTATGAAGAAAATATCGTTTTTGACGTTAGCGTTCAGCAGAAAGATCCGCCAGGACCCAGGACATTATTTTGTTTAGGAATTTATCCAATTAATTGGATGAATTAATTTGAAGCAACGTAGGCACTATGTATCTTTTATGTATTAATTCATAATACATAAAAGATACATAGTGCCTACGTTGCGTGATAAATTTGACGACGTACAAAGTGATCTTATCGTAATTATCACACAATATAAAATATCGATTTCGATTTAAATGACTTCAAATGTGAAATTTCGTTTCCGGAAAAGAGTTATATTTCCGTGCAGCAAATTTTTATCAAAAATTTTAACTCTATCACATCAATGGGGTTCGATCTAGTTCGTAAAGATCAACTTTGCTCCTTAAGTTGTTTATTGGTTGAGATGGAACCATAAATGATCGATAGAGTATCGTGCTTTAGAGTGCAAAAACTTTTTATGCGAGACTTTTGCTCTATACAACACATCGCAACCAATTAATATATTTTTAAATTAATATATTTGGAAATTATCAGCTAATTTAATGCGAAATACAGGGGTGCTTCACGTCACTGAGCTTAAGCTCATCAAATGAAGCTCATAAAAATGAAGAATGCCTTATGTAATACCCACTCTTTGATGCCGCAACTCTTATCCTAAGTCAAATCAAAACTATATCTATTCAAATAGACACTTGCGAATTCTTATGAATGGTCTAATTTTTTTAAGAAAAAAAATTATATAAAATTATATAAAATTATATTTTTTTTAAGAAAAAAAATTATAAATATTCGTAAGGTACCACCTACAAAGGTTCGGTCCCTTCAGCTGTGTACTAGATCAGGACTATTTAATCTTGTTGCCTTGTGAAACCAAACTTCCTTTTTTGTCACTTAATACGCCAGGCAAAGATTAAAAAAAACAATATTTCCCTGCGCTGCGATAGCCGCACTATAATAAACGTCACTTCAAGCACTTTGTTAAAATGTTTACGTAACTCCATCAAGGTTTTACAAAACCATTCGCAATCATTCAAAAGCTCCTGTATTACAAAGGTATTAAAACTACAATAATAAAACAATTTATTTACATCCACAGAGCAGAATAGATAAGCTAGATAAGCTACACGGAACGAGTCAATTAATAGAATAGACTTGTTTAATTGTCCGTTGGCATTCGATTTGAAAATTGGTGATATGTGGCTGTTTTTTTTTTTTAATAATACTAATAAAAATCTGAATAAAAATAAAAATAAACGTTAATGCATTTTGTGTAAAAATGTAACTCAAACTTTTCAAATTGTTATAACTTTGGTCCAACTTGATAGATTATGATAAATTGTAGTGTTAATTTTCATGTATACTCAACGATGCTCACCGAACAGTTAGTAGATCACATCAGCTATTATTTTTTCTTAATTAGAAAAAAGAAAAAAACATATTGATTACAAATTAAATTGCATAAAAGTGTTAGCAAAACAGAAAATAATAGAATTGAAAACCAATTAATTGCATATTTTTATTTTATGGCCTACAAGATTTAATTTACAAACAATAACATCGTTTTAGTTTTAATTATTAATCTTATTTACTAACAACTAGAGCTACAAGCAGCTGGGTGCAATAAGGGAAGGAGAAAGAGCACGATCCTAGCTATTTCCATTGTGTTTTTTCATACGATAACTTTAAAAATACTTACATAATGCCTCTGCGTTTGGGACATCTACTGTCAAAAGAACACATTTAAGTCGGCTTTTATTTAATTAATTATACACTTCAACTTGTAGTGGAAAACAAATCCTACGTATTTGGGGCAATATCAAGAAAAAAATCGGAAAAAAATCACTTCTGAAAAAAAATCTATCAGACGAACATTAAATAATTTTGTGTATCGAAAATTTAAAAAAAAAACAATTTGACAAGTATTTGTGTACAGAATCAAAATAGATTTTTGTATAAAAACAAATAACTTTGTTCGTTTACAAACAAGGATATATTTTGATTCTTAAGTTTGAACCCATTACTATCATAAACCAAATAATATATACGCAAGTGCGCATGCATGCATTTATAAATAAATTGATTTTATAACAAATAAGCCAGTTCTTGAGAAGTGGGATGATTTCTTTATTTTCATTTACTTTTTTTTTTAATAAAGATTTTATTTTTACGTTACTATGAAAAAGATATTTTAACGTTATTTATAAAAATGAGGTATCACATATACCTCATTTTTATATATAAGTTGTTTATAGTTCATTTTTGCATTAAGGCCGCCGTCAGTTATGTGTCGGTAGCACAATGGGCGGTTGCCGGGACAACATTATACTATGAGGGATCGGCATTGTGTAATGCGTTTTTCAATTCCCCTATGGTGGCAATTTAATTATACCACAGTTAAAAGACAATTTTTATCCTACAAGTCACGAGTACACGTTTATTTATATTAATTTATTTTTCTCCCACACACCTATCAGTACATACATACATATATATTAATTTATTATACAGGCTGATACATATGAGGAAAACTCTTGTACAAATATAACTTGATAGTCCTTTGACGGTTAGAATGGGAAAGCTAATGCCATCCTATACTAAGCTTATGAACCTCCAAACATACGTATACATTCTAACCCTATCACGTTATACTCGTTATATATGTGACAAAAATAAGCAATCTACTGATTTATTTTTATTTACATTTGAAGTAGCAGCGACACAATACATTTCTACTACTTATAATATTAATCCGGAAGGTTTTTTGAGTCGAATTTATTAATTTAAAGCCGTTAAATTTAAACCTCAAAAATAATAAACTGATTTATTTATTACGTTTTATGACTGTTGGGATGCATAGGACCTATTTCAGGATTTTATAAATGGTTACTCAACGTTTGTCGGTCTAAATTTTTCTGACCGACAAATACGTACGAACCAAGGGAAACTTTTACAGATTTAAGAATAACGTAGTCATGTGAAAAAAAATTAAGTAAAATGTTTTTTAATTTATTTCACGTTCATGTCATTATTCCTGAGAATACAACATTAGAAAGCCTGAACAATACGTTCCTTACTCGGGATAGAGGTCTTAGAAACACGTGTCGGGACCAACTGCAAGGAAAGGTATTCATTTCAAAGCGTGCGCGACAGGTATATACGAGGGATCCATTGTTTCTGTAATAAATTACAGGAAACACAATGAGATGTTCTTTATCTTCCAGTTTCTTGGCACTTCAGTGTACTGTCGCATAAATTTATACGTACATTCCCTAATAGATCACGCGTCCATTGTTTCTACAAGGGAAAAGCATAATCAAACAATATTATAAAAACTACCTACTTATTTTACCTTAACCTTAACCTTCAGAATGATTATTGATATATATGTATGTATATATATATATATAATATATGTTCTGTTATATATAATATAACCTATAAGTCTCCTAAAAAGTTAAATAAAACTATATTTACGGACTTATCACTTTTATTTTTAAATTTTATTTCCCTACGTTTCGAACCCTTTACAGCGTTCATGGTGAATAGACTGAGGTTTTGAACGTCTGAATATCATACTTAACCGGGACTACCATCAACGTTTTTTATTTTTATTTTTTTTATTTTGTGTCCGATCCATGCAGTCCAATCCATGCATGAGCTATTTCATCCTGTATGGCAGTAATGGTTCGCATGGGCCTAAATTAATTTTTATTGATAATAGTATCCCAAGCTAATGGTAGCACCCAACCTTCATCTCTATTCAAATTAGGGTGTTTTTTTAATTTCAATAGCCTCGAGAATCATCCTTCGCGAATCATCCTTGAAAGGAATCAGTGTTCTTTTGCAAGGATCAATGGTCTATCAAGCCTGATAGAATAGTTGGGGCCTTTTAGGGTGTTGTCACAGACTGAGGCTCTCCTCATTTGCCTTTGCAAATGTGAATGATATAGCAATGAATACGTATTTCCAACAAAATCCCAGAAAACGTTCAAAATGTATCAATTTATGTAAATTCTAGGAAATTGTAAAGCAACCTTTGTGATAAGGGCTATTATAATATTAATTACTATTTAAATGATATCAGACACTGGAAATTAATTGATTGCTACAGGCTCTTTCGAGCGGACTCAAGACTTTAATAATTGTAATCATGTTTCCACTGTCAAATAAAGGTAAAGAAACTCGTCCTGCTCAGTTACTTTTACCAGTTCCTCTCGGGTAAGCGGCTTTCCTTTTCTTAATAGTGGTAGTAGAATTTTGATAATAATTAAATAAGTGTAATCATAACATGAGTCATTACAATCATAAATGAGTTTACTAATCTTTTTCCTTGATAGCAATCGTCTTATTTGGTGCGTGTAGTAAGAGTCTGATGCAGTCGCTTCCGTTTTCAAATGTTCCACCATAAGTTCCTTAGATGCCCCAAAAACTTAGATGTTCCTTGTCGAACTCGAAACTTTGAAGTTTTTGACGACCCGAATGGCGTAGTGGGTAGTGTACCTGCCTCCTGCGCCAGAGTGTGTGGGTTCGATCCCCACTACTGGAAAAATATTGTGTGATGAACATGGTGTTTTTCTAGTGTCTGGGTGTTTCTATATGTATAATATGTATTTATTTACAAAAGAAAAGTATGTTTATCAGTTTTCTAGTACCCATAGTACAAGCTTTGCTTAGTTTGGGACTAGAAAATGTTGTGTACAAATGTGTCCTAATATTATTTATTTATTTATTTATTCTTGATCGTCAAGTAAGAGGCTAGTTTCCACCTTATCGATTGCTGTTTGGTGCCAGGAACAAATTCAGGTCTCATTCATCGTTATGAAACGAGAAAAAAAATTCTCCCGTTCAGTCCGATGGAACATTTCGAGATTCACGCTGGAAATTTCGACACGAGGAGAGCAAAAGAAAAAATCATGTTGCGAACATTCTGAGCAAATAATAATTAATCCAATTTAGTTCATCAGCAAGAATTCTTTGAAAACTGCCATATTATCTAGTATACAGTAGTAGTGATACTCTGATCTCAAATCCATGCTTTATGGTCAATCTTCGACCTGCCAAAACGAGTAAATTCCATTCTGCAACTAAATGGGTTTCAACCAGGTCATTGTCTATGTCTTCGGTAGAACTTTTTTAAAGTACTTAATTTGTCGCCCTAATTTCATTATCGCTCTATTTTTTTGTTTTCTCTTTGACGGTTCATATACAAATGAATGCTCCCTGGAATTGTGGATAAATCGTGAATACTAAGTTAACATAAAAACATATAATTACCACTATGTAACAACAAGAAACATTTTTTACTACCTATAAATATCCACTAGGATACATGAAGTAGTAAAAAATGTTTCTTTTAGAATATTATGCGAACTGTAATTAACCGATTATCATTATCTCAAGTATATCGGCGTACGGTCATTAAGACGTAGTGTAAAAGAGTCAAGAATTTTAATATTCTATAGTATGCTTTTATTGAATAAAATCTTTAATTTAATATGCACACAATTTATATTTCATTTTATTCCTGTATTATTTAGAAAATTAAGTAAAACGAGGATGGTTAGCTGATGGGAAGTGATTACTACCGCCCACCACCCGCAACACGAAATACATGGAGATGTTCGTGGAAGCGTTTAGCAAGCTTTTGTTACTTTATGAGAAATTAATAACGAATTTGCAATATAATGGATTTTGACGCCTACATAATCGCTCTTTGTGATACACTTTCTACCGGCAAAGACTGAATTTCCACGTATAGCATAATTACAACTCATAAGATTGTAAGAATTCTATTATTTACTTTTACGAATATATTTTATAATTTTTGAGCCCCAAAACCATACGTTGCTGAGTTTACATTTCGATAATGATATTTTTAAAGCAAAATCTTCTCCAAAAATGAACCAAATAAGTATGGCTATCATTATAACATTGATATCATCATTCACAGTGCAAAGCAATTCTTAATTGGCTAAGATTTTGTCCAAATAAATACGCATTTTAAAGCCATGTATGCTTGAACTTTATAGAATTATTCTGTGAGAGAAAATTCTCCAATTATTCCCTCTTCCGAGTCTACAATACAGTCGTGTAGGAAATTCCGTCGAATTTGCAAACAACGATATTTTCAATTATTCATGTGAGGTAATACTGAACGAGGCAAATTGCAATTTCGCCCAGCCCCAGTCTAACTAAAAAGTGCTCCCGCTGCCAAGCACTGTCGTCCCCAAACGAGCATCTGTAATGAAACGGTTGAGTTATTCAAGAGAGAAATAATGGTTTTTACCGTCTCATTCTCATAGTAAACTTTTGAAGCAGGACTCAAAATCTACTTAAGACCTGCGTTAGTGTGAATTACACAATCTTTACTATTGGACAATGGACTAAAATAATTGCCTATTAAAACATTAATTTTAACTGATCTTAGCAATATCGCTCTTGTCTGTCACAGGCAATGGCGCTAAGTTTTTTCGGTACAGATGTGCATGTGACATAGTTCGGAATTTTCAATTTAATTTTTTTTTTATTCATTCGTAGACAAATATTATAAAACGTAGTAAGCACGTAGCGACTTCTTTGTCCGAGCTTGTAAAAGTTGTTTCAAAACCAATGCATCGTAACGTATAAGCATATGTGTATATATAAATAATTCCAAGAGGCATTCTTTCAATAGCTTAATTATTAAATACTCGCTTTTACGCTCGCTAACTTGATTATTTTGTAATGAAGTTTTACGTGATATTTTAAAGGTATAACTATAAATTGATTAAATTCTCTCCTAGCTCGTTTTGTACAGCCCGAAGTTCAGATTAAAAACACTGTAAGCGACTTTATTAAAAAAAAAACAATTATGTGTCTCAGAATAATTATAAATATTAATGTATCAGTTTCTCATTCAGGCTAAAATTATTAGTAAAGTTAATTTGTCGAAATTCTTGTTGAATAGTTTATAATCAAAAAAATGCAGCGCGGTAAATCTCCTGGTCATGATGGTCTCAGCATCGAGCATTTCAGGTATCTTCCTCGAGTCTTATCATTGTTTTTCACTCTGTGCATCGGCCATTCTTATTTACCTGCGGCGCTAATGACGACTATCGTGGTACCCATTATTAAGAACAAGACAGGTGATACGTCAGATCTGAAAAACTACCGGCCCATCTCTCTGGCTACCACGGCGGCCAAGGTGCTTGACAGTGTGTTGAACGGTTTCCTAACAGAACATATCAGTATACACGATGCACAGTACGGTTTTAAAGCGGGAGTATCGACTGAGAGTGCCATTCTTAGCCTAAAGCACACTGTTAAGTACTATACGACGAGAAGAACGTCGGTGTACGCGTGCTTCCTAGACTTGACAAAGGCGTTTGATTTAGTCGCTTATGACAGGCTCTGGGAAAAGCTAGGGAGCACGAGTGTACCGGCGGAATACATTAGCCTTCTCCAGTACTGGTATGCGAACCAAAGGAATCAGGTGAGGTGGGCCGGAGCGCTGTCTGACGAGTACAAAATGGAATGCGGTGTCAGGCAGGGCGGCTTAACCTCGCCTGTGCTTTTTAACCTATATGTTAATGAGCTTGTAGAACGGCTAAGCAGCTCTCATGTTGGCTGTCACATCGATGGTACCTGTGTCAATAATATTAGTTACGCCGACGACATGGTGCTGCTTAGTCCATCGATAAATGGTTTGAGAACATTGCTGTCCGTTTGCGAGACGTATGCGACTGAACACGGCTTAAAATATAATGCTGCAAAGTCCGTTATTCTCGTTTTTCGGTCTCCTAAGCAGAAGCCGCGTTGTGTGCCATCAATATCTCTCAACAATGTACCATTGAGTATTATGAATAGTTTTAAGTATTTGGGTCACATTGTCACAAGCGACCTAAGGGATGATGATGATATAGACAGGGAGCGCAGGGCGTTGGCAGTGAGGAGCAATATGATTGCCCGAAGATTCGCTCGTTGTACTGCGGGTGTCAAGATTACCTTATTTAAGGCATTTTGTCACTCGTTCTACTCCAGCGGTCTTTGGGTGTCATATTCGCGCCGAACCTTCAATTCCCTGCGAGTGCAATATAACAACGCCTTCAGGATGTTGATGGGACTGTCGTGGCGCTGCAGCGCGTCTAAAATGTTTGCTGACGCCCAAACTGATGGCTTCCACGCCATTATGCGTAAAACAGCGGTCTCTTTGCTGCAGCGCCTTCGTACTAGTGGCAACAGCATTCTGAAAATGATTGCTGACAGACCTGACTGTCCTTTCCAGCAACACTGGGTGGCAGTTGCTATAGGTCTGGTAAAATAATAATACGCAATTTCTTAATGTTTACTAATAATACTTTACTTACCTAGATTTAAGTCACAATGTTATTTACTAATACTAACAAACTATGGACAATGTACTTAATTTTGTGTATTGTCTGAAATAAAGATTATTATTATTATTATTATTATAATGTATTTATTTTTTATTCGACAACACGTCTCGTATTCTCCAAATATCATAGAGGATTATTTAATGATTCGAATTAATAGACCCCACTACGGATGGACAGATCACATATGTTACAAATATTTTTTTGTTATTACGTCGAAAATATACAGGTTTCCTCGCGATGTTTTCCTTCACAGTCAACGCTGATAAGCCAGCACTTAATTGTAATTGACAATTTCATTGGTGTCTGTACCGGGAATTGAACTCAGGTTGCTTGAGTATGTTGCAGTAAAAACGAGCTCTCGGACGCTGGGCTATCCGGGTTCATTATAAACATGAATTGTCTTACCCTATTGTGTACGTTTGTATAAGAAACATCTGTCACGAACAAATGTAAGGAGGGATGTATATCTTAGAGCATTTGTGTCAAGTAAAGGTTCTATTGTTCCATTATAAATTACTTGGACTTTGAAAGGGCGCTTTATTCGCATCTTAGTCTCCTGTTAGTCTTAACTATATTGGGGCCTAACTGATTATGAAAATAATAAAACTGCCCACAAACGAAATTAAATTTTAGTAACAAGCCTTCAGAAATTCCATTCTTTGGTACAACCTCTAGGCAACTTAACGGTAACCCTGCAGTTAGTTTTTAAACCCTATTTGTCAATTATTTTAAGTTAATCAGATTTTATTTTTGTGATTAAGTTTAAAAAAAATTCCACCAATTAGTTTCCGTGTTTATAATTGCATGCGACTATTTAAATGAAGGGACAGAAAAAAATTTACTGTAATAATAATAACATTGTTTTGAGGAATCCTTTTAAATGATAAGTGGGGTAGGACGACTCACCAGTCTTGTCTGTTGCATGGTGGTTAAGTGGAAGTGTTATACTTCTGCGTTACATCTGGTGAGTGAGGTAGCCGGGGCGCACTTAATTAAAAGGTGGCAACGAATCTGCAACCCTTCGTGGGTTGTAAATGTACGGCGGTTATCACGTAACATCGGGTGAACCGCCTACTCGTTACGCGTTCAACCTCCTATAAAATTTCATACTGATGAACTAGAACGAAATTATGAACGCTATGTGGGACATTATGTAACAGAATAAAAAAATAAAGAAAACATTATAAATTTTAAATATATTTTATATCAAAATATATTTAAAATTTTTAAAATTTAGAATTGATAATAGAAAGAATTGATAATAAAAAGAATACATTATCAATTCTAAATATATTTTGATATATTTAGAATTGATAATGTTCTCTTTTATTTTTGGAATTGCTCCCCGATGAAAACAATCCATTCTACCGTTGCTTATCACAGTCGATATTTATAAAAATAACCTCATCGACTCCGACAATTTACTCACGAGCTATATAAAAGTCCAATTACGAACAATAATGGATTCCGGCCCTACGTGGACACAAGTGACAGCAGTCTGTCCGGAAAGTCATGTTATTGAATTAATTTCCATATAAATACAAAAAAGGATCTAGGGATCGCGTGAAGGTCGGAATATTACGATAGCGTTGACACGAGATGAGGGTTCCAATTGACATTTTGTAATTGGATATCTCCCAAGAAGCCAGATTAGAGTCGGCCTCAAGTAACGCTCGATGTTGGTTTAACCTTTCCTCCGAAATAAACATGTCAGATCCTCCGTTTAGTTTAATATGATTGTGTAAAATTTACTCTAACCATCGCTAGAAAAGCAGCAGGCTGTTGATTTGCATTATTTTCACATTTTGTGGTTTGAGGTTATTAACGAATCTCTGTAGAATTATTTTACATTGATCTCTCTACGCAAATCGGCTGTAGTCTGTGTCGGCGAAGATTGCACCATACACCGATGCAACCATCTGCTCAACCAGTAATGTGCGAAAATTGAAAGCGAGCGATTTCGGTACATCAAACATAATCGAGCGAAGCTGCGTTCTGAGGAATATATTCATTTGCGTATTATGCATACACTTTCCTTATATATGTGCGACTCCACAATCGCCTCGATCGCGATCCAAACCGAGGTTTGAATCTCTAACTGAGGAATTCCTGGGATCGTGTCGTGCCCCGTAGAATGAAAATTCAAATCACATTACAAAACATCGCATACTCGTACAAAGAGTCAATTTTACAATTATTAGAGAATACATATTGCATTAAAAATGTGATACTGAAAAATGGAGACTTCAGTTTCGTATATTGGCCGTTCTAAACAGACTATGATTTTAAAGTAAATCTAATACCTTTTAACGAGCAGTTAGTATTCCGATTATATATATAATACATAATCGGAATATATAATCAGAATCTCGGAAACCGAGAAAAGCTCGGTCCTCCAGGTACTATGTATATACAAGAAACGAAAACATCAACAACGTAACGGGTGATTTCATCACTTTGTATAAATTGTCGTTTTTCTGAAGACCTGCATGCTCTATAAACCTTTGCCTGTTCGAAAGGACGAATCAAAAAGTTAAGTTCATTTGTTGGTAATTGTCATTTGAGACTGCTGCCGGTTCGAATTGAAATTGAATAAATTAGTTATGTGGATCTATTATCTTCGACTGTGCATGGCTAGAGGTTGAAATCAGAACACGTTCTTGGTCGTATTATCTATCTGTGTGATTCCTGTCTGGGAAACTCTGTGTTGGACTTGTTATCCCTCGTGGTGGATGCTGAAGGCATAAGTGGCTGGCAAGCTGGTCTGAGCTGCTGCTCGATTAAATAGTGTTTTTTACCTCCAGTTGTAGGTCTCCTACTTACCCCTCAACAGTGTGGCTGTACACACTACAATTGGCCTGATTTTCTCTGCTGGTTCTGAGCTGAACGCTGACCTGTGTCCACAGAGCAGGCGTCTGCGGTGAAGTAGATTTAAAATAACTTCCTGAATGGACTTTGTACTTAAACTGGATTGCATAACTTTTACCATCTCGAATTAATTTAATTATTTAACGTTTTATGGTCGCACAAAGTAACGTTTTATGGTCCTATGTACTCACGACTCCCTGAGATACTTAATTGTAATTATTACAACAGTCTGTTCCTAACAGATAAGGCGTCCAACTTATTATTATGATTCTATATTTTGTACACTATTGTACCTGAGCTAGTCCAGGGATTGTAACTATAAACTAAAGGGATAAATACAACATCTTAACTGTTACTAAATCTCTTATTAAATCATCCCTTAATTAACCATCCTCATAAAATATAACGTTACAACAACATTAAGAACTCTTTTATGTAATGTCAAAACTTTGTTAGATGATATAAAGTAATAATATGACTATATAATCGATAATAATAACTCAAAGGTTAAGCACACTGCTTTGGAAAGGTTAGGAATCTCTTAAGACTGATTGTTTTGTTGACATTTAAGGGCACAGTTATGATCGTTAGACTATTAGATTAAAATTTCAATCTCAAAATGGAACAGGATAATCTTGCCACTTATCTGTTATTTCCATTAGATCAAAAAAGTAATTAATTGACGTAAAAAAAAAAACGTTCTAATAATTAACATATATAATAAACTGCCGTTTTCCCAAAAAAATTACAAAAATCCAATTTAAGTTTCCATTAATTATTTTCATTAATTTACCACAATTAATGGCACAGTATCCATTAATTAACTTTTTTTGTAATAATTTTTAATTTCGTTGGTTTAGTTTCGTGGCAATATGTAAATAAATGATTTAATAAACTGCCATTATAGTCGTACTGCAAACATCCTGTATTATAATGAAAATATTCAAAAATAAATCGTGTTTTAATACAGAGGAAGCGACTTAAAATGAAATTGTAAAATTATATTTTACCTCATATTCTACTAGTTTAGTCACAGAATATGAGCCTGGAGCTTCTAGATAGAAAAAAGCTGCAGGATAAGTGTTCCGTTCGTATAATATTTAATGTTACGTGCTTCGTTTTTATGATGACTGGGCGAATAAAACGTACTCCATCCGAGTATTCTGAATCATTGAAAGTGTAAATACTAAAGGTGGAAAAAACCTTACTTTTATCTTTGTATACTTAAGTTACATTATTAAGCGATCGAATGATTTTAGATACCTGATTTGATTTTAGTTGCTAACGATATCTTCTGATCTTTTTTAAAAAAATCAGTGTGTCTGTTTTTTTTTTTATTCCATTAAAATAAAATAATAAAATAATTTCAAGAGCTTACACGATTATGTCATATTTGAATTTTCAACAACCATATGAGTAATTGTAACAACTTAAGCCCCAATTGGCCAAAATAAGTTAAGTAAATTGTACGGTTAAAATATTATATGCAATATGTGGTACATAAACATTTATGCGTTACAACTTAAGCGCCGACTATAAGGTGGTAATTCATCTGCAACCCTACGGGTGTTGTCATTACGGGTGTTGGGGGGCAGTTATTACTTTAACATCATGTGAACCATCTTTTCACATAAAAAAATCATAATTCTATTAAATAGTGCTGTATATTTTTCACTCTATTCAATCTAATTAATCAAATCTTAATCTCTTCTTATTATTTAATAATTTCAATGAAATTAAACGCAACGAGCTTACAAAATTGAAATTATACATCACTGCCTTTTTGACATTAGTCTATTTATCTGCTATGAATAGAAGGAAACAGTAAATCATTAATTTTAAAGTTGAGTTATTTTCTAATTCGTCCATAGTAAATCGTTAGCGCATTTTGAATTAATCACTTCCTTTAAAAATTTATCAAATCATCCCCATGACATTTATTACATATTAGAATATAAAGAGTAAAAAGTAGGAATATATATTTTTTACGAGTCGTCTATGTGAAGAAGATTTAAGAAGCTATTGCAAGGATCAACAATTAAAAAAATCCTCAAAATTAACAGAAGCTTCGATATTAAATTAAAGTTCCTATTTTATGGGTTAGTATAAGAAAACTTTTAAGCCGGGAAGACTTTTTTACACATAGTCAAACTGAATCACGGCTCCACGTAGAATATGGATGGCTGGAATTATAAATATTTAAAGAATTTATGTCGATCATAATCAAGATCATGGAAAATCTTTATATAATATCATTGTACTATCTAATTATGTTTAGTTTCTTACCCCTGTATTTTTTAATGTTCCCTTATTCTATCTCTTCTATACAACTATTAAGATGGACTATGTACAGTAAATTCAATTTCCAATACATTTTGTATTGTAAATTGTACCCTAATAACAATTATCTCAAACATTTATCTAATACTATATCGATACTTCAATTATTATTTATAAAATTTACGAAGTAATCTGAGACAATTTTTAGACAATATTTATCATCGTCGATGTAGATAAATTACTCTTTGTAGATTCCTACGAGGAGGTAACACATGTGCCTGTCAAACTGAGTATGATTGACGTGTCAAATGTAAGTCCCAATAGATCTCGAAAGTCAAAATTATCCAAAAGAGGCTATTTCACAACGTTTCTATTTTCTCTTTACGTCAAGCGTCGATTTCAAGCTTGACATCCTACGCAATTACTGACGCATTATTTTTTAAGTACTTGTAAGGGCCTATTGAAGGGAAGATAATATCTATTATATTATCTTCCCTATATATTTTTTGGTTTCCATAAAAAAATAGGAAATATTAAGTACTGTGTACATAAACTTACCATTTAATTGTGGTAAAAATTATCTAATTTCTAGAAGTAGTTCATCTTTCGGGTATGTAGGTAATTACTGTATGCAGCAAGGGATACCACACGTTACATTTGAACACTTGTGTTCAAATTAATTGTATTGTATGTATACTGGTTTCCTCTAACACAAATTAGGAGGGGTACATTTGGTATGACCTGAATGAATGAACATAAGTACGAGTATTTTCTTAATTATACTAGTGACCGTGCAATGTATTATGCATATACTTAAACCATCCTCTTGAACTCACTCTATCTAGTAAAAAAACGCATCAAGATCAGTTGCGTAGTTTTAAATATCTAACATAGGGAAAGGCAGACAGCGGGACGACTTTGTTTTTTACTAGTATGTAGTGATGAAGAGAGTTCTTAGTTTCGTACGGATTCCAGATATATGCAATGAAAGCAAGACCTGTGCGTGTAAAATAATTGTGTAAGACATGGATTAATTAACATTATATAATATCGATGTAAGTCTTGTTGTAAGGCCGTGCGTATAAATGAGAGGGAAAATGCCGCGGGAGAAAATATTACCATGCGAGGAGTTAAAAGCCTTATCATAATGAAATTCTTTGGAAACTATTATATAAAAGCTGTAAAATAGAAAGGTTCAAAAACTCTTCGTTTACTCAATGTCTTATATGCAACTCTTTTAAATAACTCAAGATCAAAGATAGTGTCTCACGATCGCGTGCTTCTTTCAGACTTTAGTCCAATCAATGGTCAATTTTAATTCGCCAAGCGAAAAATAAAATTTCTGTGGTTCTATTTGATAGCATCAACGATAATAATTGCAAAATAATTGTGATAACCTCTGCTTAAAACCTGTGTTTCATTACAGAGCAAAACCTGAACGATTCTTACGGTTGAAAAAGTAACCTCCTAATAAGTTCAGCGCTGTCACTTTAAAATGGACAGGAAACACTACTGCAAATCGAACATTTGTGGAAACGCAATAAGTGGGAAGAAATAATTTAATCTCCCGTCTGCGGGGAAAAAGTGGGCCAAGTGAGATGCGCATCAGCTATCAGTATAGCGGATGTGATTTAGTCAAAAGTAGCACCATTTATGATTTTGATGATGGTTTATAATGGTTTTTTGTTAATATTTACAATTTATATTTGATTCTTGATATTGAGGTCAAGCCTCTGAATTGTCCCAAGCCAGTGAGACAACAAGCAGGTTTTTTGGATGTCCATCGGTAGTCCATCTTCGGGCACTCACGTGGTACCTACATGAAATTTGATTTTGACTTTACGTTACTCTTTTACTGTAATAGTACCCGGAGGACCAAATTATTAAGTAAAAAAATTTAGATACAAATTATTGAGTAATGAAATATGCATAATATTTTTCGATCTTACCGACGTAATAATAAGAAAATATGAACTGATGTTTTTCACAAAAGAAAGAACTATAAAAAAAAGGGAAAAACATAACAAAAAAACAAATCGACAAAAATTAAAAATAAAAAAGCAATGATCTAGAATCGAAAAAAAGTAAAAAAATAAATGTGTAAATGATCGTGACGCGAACCACGGCCGTCTGTTTTGGGGCCGCCCGATTACCGACCGAGCTATTATGACATTTTCTCTTGCGGCGAAATTTACCGTCATATTCGAATTATATTTTTCATTCCCTGAAAACAGGGATAAAAGGGCATTTTCTAAAAATGAAACCTAGCAAGATCCATTTTTTGCCCCCGAATCTACGCACATACTAAATTTCATGAAAATCGCTGGAGCCGTTTCCGAGATTCCGATTATATATATATATATATATATATACAAGAATTGCTCGTTTAAATATAAATAAATATAAATAAATGTCGAACGTCGATGAAATATAAATAAATGCATATAACATGAAGAATTTTTAAGTATCTTTTTATTACAAACGGAGAGGCGCGTAAATTTTTGACTTGTATCTAGTTTTAGGTTTTACAATTGCTGTCTCACTCATCAACTTTGATCAAAAATATAAAGGTTATATATACCTATGTGTCTTGATAACTTTAAGAGTACTTTCACGACTTGTAGTAAATTCAATTGAATGTTGAACATAATTATGGACGTTTCGAGTAAGTACTATTGTTTAGTATATTAAAAATGTACATTAAATTTTTATTTAATAATTAAAATTAAGCATATTTTAGACTTCATATAAGGAAATGATGTCCCAATGACGGCCACATGGTCTGTTATAAAAATAAAATGTACAAAACTGGGGAAACTTATATTCCATATTTATATGGAATATAAGTTTCCCCAACTGACAGACATTTTTAATATTAGTTTTAACATCAAATCCAGAGTGCAGAATGCTTTAGAGAAGTCTGAACAAATTTTGATGGCTCAAATTAATCCTAGAGATCGGATATGAAATTATATCAATAGGTTACTCAAATATATTGGTCAATTAATTCTAACAATTGGTCAATGTTATTATATTAATTAAAAAAAAAGAACTTGGTTACTGTAACGTAAGGAGGCAGAAACATCACTCACGTAAACGTCCCTGACGTAAACATAACTTTTTCCCGCTACACTGTATGTCACAAACTCATCAAAGTCATTGTTTTTGGGTCCTGTATATTATTGATAGCTACACTTTCTACATATCATTAACACGGTACTATAGATAAACTAGGACAGACACATAATAAGAGAAAATATTTGCAATCAAAAAATGCCAATGTTATTTCAGGAGAAGTAACTCATTGCTGTTCTTCATAAATAATATTCAAAACAAGGTATAAAATAATACGTAAAAATCCAATTACAACCAATAATGGATTATCAACGTACTACCAACTCGTGCGTGGACATAAGTGAAGGCGGTCTGTCCGAAGAGGCTTGTTATTGAATTAATTTCCATATAAATATGAAAAAAGGCCTGAGGGATCGCGAAGGTCGCAATACTACGATGGCGTTAACACGAGATGACGATCTGAATTGACAGTTTGCAATTGGATATCCCGATAGAGTCTGTTTCCGGCCTGCTCGATTTTAAATCAACTTTTTTATGCGAAAGGTTAACAAGCGAGCAGGGGATTCTTATATTCATCTTAAGTGGATACCGGCGTCTTAGAGAACCTGAGAGAAAACTGGCGGTTACAAATGAGTTTCATATAGTTGCGATGCCTGCACGTGTTTGACTGATATGCAATAAGTTTGACATTAAAATTTTCATGGAGAATTGTGATATTGACTTTCATTCACAACAATATCTATTATTAACTATTATTGACTAATTAGCCTTAAGAACCTTGTTAATGATTCGTAGAATATTTACAGTATCACATCAAACTTTATATTTTTCATATCATAAAAATTGCCTTGTTAAAGGTCAAAGGCTATTTATTTGAATGGTGTAAACCAAATTTTTTGTTCGTCAATCACGTATCTTGCTTGAATTTGTTCATTTCTGCCAGTAACAGTAGTATTTAGTCTTAAAGAAACTTCTTATATGAACTGTAGGGTACAGGTGGGAGAGAGTGTTATAGTGGGGGGAGTCCAGTGATATATAGTGGGGGGAGTCGACTGATACTCAGTGTGTAAGGAGTGGTCGCACGGTGTGAACCTGTGTTGTGGATAGTTACCTAGGCAGCCGAATAGTGTGATTAGTGATATTATAAGTATTTTACAAGTGGCGACGAGATAAAAAGGAAAAAAAAAAAGCGTAAGTACCCATATAAAACATTATTTTATCAATTGAAGGAAGAAATAAGTAAAAATCAGATATCATGCACGTGTGAGAAACAATAAATGTTTTCAAAAAATAACGTTACGAAAAGTTTATTAAATTGTACCACTCGTAATGACCCTAATTTATATGAACTTTCGTCCGATATTTCAATAAACACCTGAATTATCTTTTATACCGTTTTCGAAACGTTTGCGAGCGGTTAAGATAGGTAAATGCAAATATTTCATTAAAAAGTGGACTGAAAAAAAAAAAAAAAACTATTATGCCTTAAATAATGTTAACATTATTCAACCAAATTCTGTAGTTACCTACTTACGTTGTTTAACATGAGATGTTTTATAAACTCAACAAATTTGAGGATCTGCTTATTGAGGTGTTAACAATAATACAGTATGTATATAATAAATGACTCTCTTTAAATAGAGTATATTAACTAACAATTATTTGCTCTAATATATCTACAGCGTGTATATCAATGTATGTATTTAATGGTCAATAAGAAAGACTATACGTTTAATGAGGTCAATAAGATTGACTGTATTAAAACGGTCAATAAGATAGACTGTATTAAAACGGTCAATAAGATAGACTGTATTAAAACGGTCAATAAGATACGACTGTATTAAAATGGTCAATAAGAAAGACTTTGGGTATATGAGGTCAATAAGAAAGACTTTGGGCTTATGAAGTCAATAAGAAAGGCTTTGGGTTTATGAAGTCAATAAGAAAGACTGTATTGCAATGGCCAATAAGATAGGGCCTAAGTGCCAATGTGAAAGTCAATAAGATAGACTATGTTTAGACATAAAGTCAAGTGATATTAAACGAGGATCAATTACTATGTATTGTTACAGGTTCAGAAATGTCTCGAGCTTAGATCATTTTGAATGTGAGGGCGACCCAGTGTCAGTTGGGGTTAGGTGGGAGAAATGGAGAAGAGCTTTGGAAGTATATTTTTTAGCCACAAATATTGAATCGAGCAAAAGAAAACGAGCTCCTCTTCTACATATTGGCGGACCTTACAAGAAGTTTACTATAACTTACCAGGTGCCCATGTCGATGAAATAGATGGTGTAGATGTCTATGATGTCGCAATAGAAAAGTTAAATGAATACTTTTCGCCAAAGCAAAGTAGATACTACGAACGATATATTTTTAGACTTATGAAACAAGAAGAAAGGTTTGAAACTTTCCTAGTAAGACTCCGAAACCAAGCTGACAAATGCAAATTTATGGCTAAGGAAGAACACCTGATAGACCAAATTATCGAGAAAAGCCGTAGTGCAGCATTAAGGAAGAAAATCTTGGCAGAAGGTGACAGTATTTCTCTTCAACAAGTCATTAATATTGCTACTACACTTGAAACTGTAAATAGGCAGCTTGAACAGTTTGAAAAACTGGACAGAGTAAAGTGGTGGATGCCAATAAATTGGACATCAACAAAGTAGACATTAAGAAACCGCCAATGAGTCGGGGTTTTAGAAAAACTTGCTTCAGATGTGGCAGTAACAAACATTTATCATTTGATAGTGAATGTCCAGCTAAAGACAAAAAATTTTTGAAATGCGGTATTATTGAGCATTTTATGAGTCACTGCTAAACAAAACCACAAAAACGAAGGACAGAATCAAAAACAGATGATAAATTTGACAGGAGAAAGAGATCAAAATTTAATAAAGGTCATAAAGATTCTGACGAAGTGGACTATGTTTTCCATCTGGATGAAGATTCAGTCATCAAATGCAAAGTCGGTGATGTTGTAATAGAAATGCTAATCGATTCGGGTAGTAGGTGCAATATCATTTCCGATAATACATGGACATTTTTAAAAAGCCAAAAGGTGAAAGTTACGAATCAAATTAAGAATCCTGAAAAGATACTGTTGCCATACGGGAGTCAAATACCACTGGATGTACTTGGCGCATTTAATGCCAATATAACGGTTAGTGGAAGAAGGGGCATAAAAGCCACTTTTTACGTCATTCGAAATGGAACACGGAACCTTCTTGGGAAGAAAACTGCCATTGAACTGAACGTGCTTAAAATTGGCAACATGATAAATAGCATCAGTACCTTTCCTAAATTAAAGGACGTGACGATTCAGATCCCTATCAATAGAGAAATAAAAACCTGTCGTACAACCGTACAGGAGAATACCAATATCTTTGGAAGAAAAGGTAAACATGAAACTAGCTGAACTCAAAGAAGCCGACATCATTGAGGAAGTCAACGGACCATCACCATGGGTGTCTCCAATGGTTCCAGTTCTCAAAGAAAACGGGGAAATCAGGATTTGTATTGACATGAGAAGAGCCAACGAAGCTATCATAAGGGAGAATCACCCACTCCCAACAATGGACGAATTATTACCAAATTGCTAAGTATTTTTCCCGGCTTGATATAAAAATGCATTCCATCAACTAGAAATTGATGAAGACAGCAGGTACATTACAACTTTCAGCACCAGTAAAGGCCTATACCGCTATAAAAGACTCATGTTTGGTGTGTCGTGTGCCCCTGAAATGTTTCAGAAAGTACTAGAGAAAATGTTGTTGGGGTGTGAAGGTACTTCAAATTTTATTGATGACATAATAATTTATGGGTGTGATGAAAAAGAACATGACTATCGCCTTAACAGAGTAATGCAAGTATTGAAGGATAATGATGTCCTTCTTAATGAGGAAAAATGTATTTATAAAACAAAACGAATTGAGTTTCTTGGGCATGAACTTTCTGAAAAAGGAATAAAACCCCTCGATAAGTATATTGACGCCATTCAGTCATCAAGAAAACCCGTCAACGTTGATGAAGTACAAAGTTTCCTTGGCTTGGTCAATTACGTGGGGAAGTGGATACCCAATCTGGCATCGCTCACGGAGCCCTTACGACGGATAAGACGGTTGAAGTTAAATAAATCTGCAAGTATTCGGAAATATTGGAACTTTGCTCAGGATGAGGCATTTGAAAGTCTGAAGAAACGATTGTCAAACATACAAACACTGGGCTTTTATAACCCAGAAGATAGAACTCAAATAATTGCTGACGCATCCCCAGTTGGATTAGGGACGGTTCTTATACAAATCGATCGTAATGGGCCTAGAGTAATAGCATTTGGCAACAAGAGTCTCACAGACTGTGAAAAAAGATATTGTCAGACTGAGAAAGAGACTTTAGCTCTTGTATGGGCAGTAGAGCATTTCAAAATATACTTACTTGGCAAAGAATTCGAACTTATCAGCGATCACAAACCCTTGGAAATTATTTTCGGGCCTAAATCTAAACCTTGTGCCCGCATCGAACGATGGGTTCTACGTCTGCAGGCTTACAAGTACAGGGTAATTTACCGACCGGGCACGGAAAATATCGCTGACCCTATTTCGCGTCTTTGCCAATCGAATACGCTTAAACCTCTCGACAATGAGAACTATATTAATTCAATTGTGGAGTTTGGCAGACCAGTCGCAGTTCCATTACATGAAATCGAAGCGGAATCTGCAATTGATAAAGAAATCCTGGCATTAAAGAAAGGAATCTATGAAAACACATGGGATGAATTTATGAACGGCTATAAAACTTTTCAGACAGAAATATGCTTTCAAGGAAGTATAGCCCTTCGAGGGAGTAAACTTACTATCCCTAAGAAACTAAGACAAAGAGTCCTAGAAGCAGCTCATCAAGGCCATCCTGGAATAGTGGCCATGAAGACTCGCCTCCGAACTAAGGTGTGGTGACCAAAAATTGATAAAGACGCTGAGAATCGAGTCAGAGCTTGTAGAGGATGCACACTTGTCTCAGCACCCAATCCACCACATCCTATTAAGAGACGAGATCTCCCTGTCGAACCCTGGATTGACGTTGCGGTAGACTTTCTATCGGCTACAGAAACAGTGAAAAATCTTAAGGAAATATTCTCTCGACTAGGATACCCTTCGACATTGACATGCGATAATGGTAAGCAATTCACTAGCGAGATCTTTAAAGAATTTTGCAAAGAGTGCGGCATTGTAATGTTCAATACCATTCCTTACTGGCCGCAAATGAACGGCGAGGTTGAACGCCAGAATAGAGATGTACTGAAACGTTTAAAGATCTGTCAAGTGGAAAAGAAAAACTGGAAAGAAGAACTTCTGGAATATTTAATTATGTACAATAGCACCCCCCATTCCACAACCGGAAAAACTCCCGCAGAACTTTTCTTTCGCAGGCAGTTCAGAGATAAAATACCTACAGCTATGGACATGGAGCATAAAATGGAATCAATGGATTCGGACATCAGAGACAGAGATAAGGAAAAAAAGGAGAAAGGAAGAGAATATGTGGACCGAAAAAGGAAAGCAGTGGATTGCAACTTAGGAATAGGGGAAAAGGTTTACGTGAAGAATATGGTTAAAGATAACAAACTAACCCCAAACTATAATCCGGATACACATACTGTGAAAGATGTTAATGGTGGAGACATAAAAGTATCAAACGATTCTACGGGGAAAGAGTATCGAAGAAATATCATCCATCTCAAGAGAGTAGAGAATGGTAATTGGAATATTGTGAATCCTGAAAGTGATAATGGAGATTGATAATAATTTAATTTGTGTATCTTTGTAATAATAAGCAGTATAATTATGCATGAGTACTTAATAAAGATGTTAGGAATTCCGTTGTATACTTTTATTATTTAAATTAAAATAAGGAAGAGATGTAGTGTACAGGTGGGAGAGAGTGTTATAGTGGGGGAAGTCGACTGATACTCAGTGTGTAAGGAGTGGTCGCACGATGTGGACCTGTGTTGTGGATAGTTACCTAGGCAGCCGAATAGTGTGATTAGTGATATTATAAGTATTTTACATGAACGATTATTATTATTCACAGAGTTCTCCTATTTAATCTTAAATAACGCCTCTCATCGCACGCACGTAAATTTCGAATATTTTTATATTGACTTTTTTAATTACATCGGTTTGGATCAAACTAAATTATCCAAAATATTCAATCTTTTTTCGAGACTATCGTCGATTTTGAGACAATCTCTACCGCCGATGCCCTATAAGATGAATGTAGTAGGGACCATATGCGCCTGTCAGGCTGAGTATGATATATGATTTTAACGACAGATAAAATACAGTCTTAACATACCCATTTTGCCGTAATGCTAACGATGAAAAGGTAAAAACCTAGTAACAATAACAGATCGTAAAATTAAATGACTATGTAATTAAACAATTAAATGAATATATGCATTTATTCAGCCATATAAAGTGCATTTTTATGTAGATATCTTAATACTTCCATTAATTGAAATAGCGAAAATTGCGACCAAAGCTCACATGCGCTGAAATTGAATTTATTATTATTTGAAGAGGTTCAACGTCTAGCAGGCGGCCGGAATTAAAAACCTAGCCAATACGAATTACAACCTGATTTATATGATAGGTAGTAAGGGCGGAGAAAGGAAGGATTTAGTAAAGTAAAGTAACAGCCTATACATGTCCCACTGCTGGGCAAAGGCCTCCTCTATATAGAGGGTATCAGGGCATAGTCCACCACGCGGCCCCACTGCGGATTGGCGGACTCTGCATATCTTCGAAATATATATATTTTTTTGTAATTATTTCGAAAATATGCCGTTTTCGTTCATTTCAACGATGTTTTCCTTCAGCGCGGAGCACGTGATAAGTCGGCAATTAAAGTTAAAAACTTCATTGGTGCCGGCACCGGGAATCGAACTCAGGTTGCTCGAGTATATTGAATTAAAGGCGAGCGCCCGGACACTGAGCTATCACGGCTCTTAGAGGAGAGGATTTAGAAACGGACTATAATATTTAAAATAAAATTTCAAATAATTGATCAATTATTTAATTTTTTTTAACACAACTCATACCTATACAATTTGCGGAGTATTAATAAAATTGTCTATCAATTGTCACCCACCAAGCTACTAAAATGTTCTACCAAGTTGTTACTATTTAAATGGCTTTCGAAAGCTAGCTAGCCTTAGAGCTCACTTCAAGTTTGTTTAGTAATTAAGTTGAATAACGCAATAAATGGAAACATTTTCTCATTCGCGTTGCGAACGGCCTCGCAAACTGTTCTCGCTTTTACATTCTTAAGAGTGGCATTAAGCCGATACTGACGACTGGAAATTTCAATTGTTTTAAGTAGTTGTATTTAATGCCGTTAAATGCAGTCTGAGGGTTAAAAATACGTGTTGTAATTGTATTAAAAAGAGTAGAATGCCTTACCATCTGTAGGTAATATCTATAGGGGCTATGAAATCTCCAAAAGTGATTTCCGTTTTATAGTATATTTGGTTAATTTACTCACAGCGCTTTGAGCTGAATTTGAAGATCTATATAGGAAAATCTGTAAAATGAGCATTCCACTGTAACAATTCTCTAATTTTTACCAACATTAAGGTATCAGTAATTAAACTAACAGCCTATATATGCACCACTGCAGGCTATAGTCCAACACGCGACCCGACCGCGGTTTGGCGGTCTTCACATATGTATTTCAAACATATTTCAAATGATGTATTTTCAAACATATCTTATTATACACGATATTTTTCTTCGCCGCCGAGCACGGGATAACTCAGTTCTCAAAATTATAAGTAACAATTTCGTTGGTGGTTCTCAGTTCAGGCTGAGATATCCTATTCTCCACCTATTCAGATTGCTCGAGCACATCAAATTAAAAGGGAGGTCTTGCACACTTAGTTCTTATGGCTTATTATTTTTATTATAAGAATCTAAGCTGTTTGCTATGTGAGAAGGTGTTTTTCCAGATATAACCTCGAAATTACTACCTCCGTCCATGTGGAAAACAATTGATAATATTGAGGTTCAGATGCGTCACCAACCTTCAAATAATACACGTGCATAACTATTACCGGAGAGAGAATTTTTCTACTTACGTGAATATTTTTAAAATTACACTTTATTTTAATTACATATTAAATAAGGATATTCTATTAATTAAGAATATTCTTAAAAGCCGTTGGGATTACCATGGCAACCAATAACAACTTGGTGACATTTACCAATAATTCCAAGTTATTGAAATAAACCGTTATCAATTTAATTTATTGTCTTTACACTAAATAATTGTATACTTCTAACGTGCGTTATGTACGCAAAAAGTAAAGAACTGTGGTAGGACCATGCAACAGTGTTCGCTGTTGCACGAATGGGCAGGTCCTTCCGGGATAGTACAACGACCTTTGTAAAGTAGAAGTATTATACTTCTGCGTTTCGTCTGGTGAATGAGGCAGCCGGGGCCCACTTTATTTAAAGGTACGCATCTGCAACCCCACGGATGTTGCGAATATCCATGGGTGGTGGTTACCACTTAACATCAGGTGAACCACCCGTTCGTGTGCCACTTTCTCACATAAAAAAAAATCTACTAAACGTAAGATAATTTATGCAAAGGCAAAGCTTTTGGTTACTATTAATAAAGTTTATGACAAACTTTATCTACGTCAATCAATTATTCTTCATAGCTTTCTACGACGAGAGAGCACATGTGCTTGTCAAACTGAACATGATTGATGTTAAAGAAGAAAGATAAGTCCAATAAAGCCCGAAAGTCAAAATTTTTCAACAAAGATAATTTCTTTATAATTTCTATTGCTCCTTAAGTTTGTTTTTCAACTGCTAATCGTAACTTCTAAAAAACAAAGGAGATGTAATGCGAGTTTTTTTACAACAAAATCCCAAAAACGTTTAGAATTAATCAGTTGCTAAACTCAAAAAACATGTAAAGGAACGTTTGTGTGTGTGCTTTTATAGTATTAATAACATTACACATTTAAATTATAACAGACTCACGAAATTAATTGATCGCTCGAGGTTCTTTCAAGTGGAATTGAATATTATGTTGTATACATGTTTGTTATTATTTGTTACAATATGTTTAAAAAAAATTGTCCCGTCGAGTTTCTTTCGCCGGTTCTTCTCATATGCTCAGTAGCATTTTTTCAAACTGGTTGTTGTGTTTTTTGGCAATCAATAGGTAAGTGTAATGCAATAAATAAGTAATCCATGAAAGATATTTGAATTTGATTAATTTTACATATCTACAATATTTTTGTAATTTACTTGATGAACAGTAATTGGATTTATAAGGTATTGTTTTTGAATAGTTTTTGTATTTAATAAATGAAACGTTAGGAAGTTTTAGTGATAATTACGGTTGAAATTCACTGCAAAACTTCCAAAACGATGGTGGACTTCGCCGTCACTTATTCACTTACAGAAAACTTTGCTTACATGTGCAGAAATGCAATAAGCAGGAAAACAGAATTTAATCACGTCTGCGGGTAAAAAGTGGGACAAGTGGATATTCTGTATCAGCTAGCAGTATAGTGGATGTAATGAAGACTCTTCGTGTTTTGTGTAGTTCGTAGTATATCGGTATAAGCTATTTTATATTTTACGGCATTGCGGAATATTGGAAATCTTTGATAGATTTAATTTCAAGAGAACACGTTTTTTTTTACCATTGCATACTGTTTTTGGCAATGGCCATCATCAATACCTTGAAATCCATATTTATTCAAGTAGATAGTTGGTTCCTGGGAGTTAGAATTATGAAGTGAAGTATATTCAGATGTTGTGTATTTACATGTGGATTAAATTATTATTTGTATCTTTTACTTAGTTTTTTTATTAGCCTCAGTAGAGATGAAGCCAATCTCACATGTTAATTATTAATGAAAAAATGTTAATGCAGAAATAAAACAGTAAAATGTAGTAGAGTAGTCTGTTTAAAATATACCTTTAATTTTCTAGCAATTAATCTCTCTGAGAAAGTAGAAACTTAAAAGTTATTCATTCTGGGAATTTAGACATTCCCAACCCGTAATCAAGATTGTTGATAACAGGGTGTGACATCGCCCGAATTTTAATAAAATATTCACGGTATGATTTTTTTTAAATGTTATAATAGCTCGATCGGTAATCGGGCGGCTCCGAAAGGGCCGCGGTTCGTGTCACGATCATTAACACATTTACTTTTTTTTACTATTTTTTATTTTTTTCATTTTCCAAAATACACATTTTACCAAAAAAAAAACCGGGCAAAGCTCGGTCCTCCAGGTACTTTTAATTAACCCCTGTTGCTTTTATAATTGACGTTATTCAATTTGAAGTATTAATATCAGTGGCTGCTAAACAAATACGAGTATAATGTTTGTAAATATTTACAGCTGTACGATGTAAGATTTTTAATTTTCGTTAATTTTTCTATTTTTATAACATCTATTCTTCTATTTCTGCATCAACACTTTCATCATCTAATCAAAGATGTATTTTTTTATTAGTTACATATTTAATTTAATGACCATTTTTAAAAAAAAATCGAATGTTTAGAGTTGTGTACAACTATGTGGTTGGTATTTAATGTGCAATCTCTATACAGTAGAGGAGATCGATTGTCGCTGTACCATCTGCCAACTTCTGAATTCAATTTCAAATTTGGCAAAGTTTCCCTTGAGTTACTCGCAAACAGTACAAACATTGCAGTTGGACAACAAATTTGAAACCATAAATTTAATTCATGATTTAACAGGACTTCACAACTCTCTCGAATCGAAATATTTGAAGTTTGCTGGAAATAAATATACTCGGAATATTGATAAATTTAAATTTAAAAGAACCTACAGGTACATTTTGGTTTACTTTTAGTCAATAGTTAAAGTAATTGGCCATGTGTTCTATTGATAGTCATTGTTTTGTTTTGGTTTTTTGGTAAAAAACATTGCCTTTACTATAGGCTGACATTATCCTGTGTTGTATGGACGTTTCACAAACATAAATTTCACGTAGACAAACACCCAGATGCGAAACAACTATCTGTGGGTCACACAAATAGTTGTTCCGTGTGGGAATCGAACCCACGACCCACGACGCCGAAGTCAATAATTGACCACTGCGCCACGGAGTTATCAAAGGTTATTTTAATAGTTTTTTTATAGTCCACCACACAAATTCACCGCGGTTAGGTGGACTCATAAATCATCGAAATATTGTTTATTAATATTACTTAAAGAAATGAAAGTTTCCTCATGATATTTTCCTCCAAGGCGATACATGATAAGTCAGTCCTTAAAATTCTATTAAATTTCGTTCATGTAAATGTAAAATATATCAACATATTCATGCGGATTCTCGCTCATGTAACTTTCGGCCGAATACTGAAACGCTACTCAAATCAGTCGGTTACATAACGGGCGCCTAAATTAACGCAGGTTCGTCCGGGTAAGTACCACGACCTCACAGAAGACCAGCGTAAGGTGGAAGTCTGACAAATACTTTCGCATTTCGTCTGGTGAGTGAGGTAGCCGGAGCCTAATTTTCAAAAAAAAGGTTGTCAACGCATCTGTAACCCTCGGATGTAGCAGATGTCCATGGGCGGGGGTTTTCACTTACCATCAGGTGAACCGTCTGCTCGTTTGGCAACTTTTCACATAAAAAAATTTCTAATATAAATAATATTTCTTTATTTGTATTAAAATATTCTTAAAACATTCTGCAACACAAGCACAATTTTTTAACTTGACTCTATTCAACTTTTGGCCTTTTTGAAAAAGGTCAAAGGTTTTACACTATGCGCACTTGCTTATTCGAAATATCCCATGTGCAAAAAGAAGAAGCAAATAAAGATAATAAAGTAAAACTTTGCTTAGGTAAAGTTTTGTTTGGTTATCATAAGCAATGAAAATATTTTAGACTTTAGATAAGTTGTTATATTCGAGCAAATAATTTACACATCCTTTATTAAGCCCAACTTATAGAAAATGACAAAGTAGGTACTAAAAGCGTTATAAGTTCATCGAATTACATCTGAAAGTAATACGTTATTTATGTATACATCTTGAGGATATGCAGAGGGCTTTAGAAATAG
The DNA here is from genome assembly GCA_933534255.1 of Iphiclides podalirius. Classification (NCBI taxonomy): domain Eukaryota; kingdom Metazoa; phylum Arthropoda; class Insecta; order Lepidoptera; family Papilionidae; genus Iphiclides; species Iphiclides podalirius. Next base: position 3,779,455 of record OW152831.1, on the reverse strand, counting down.
CTCAGCGCCATCATTTACTTGCTCCATCGTTGGTAAATAAATCACGGATAAAGAGCTTAGGGTACAATTCGCAATTCTGCAATGCCACGCTCATCGCTCGCATTGCACGAACAAAGGAAAGTTTTTACTACGCCACATAAAACTGGATTAACCGCCAACCAGTCGGAACGCAGCATAACAATTTAAAACTTTCAATGATTTTATTAAAATCCGTTAGCTTTTCTTAGAACTGTGTTCATTAACATTGAATCAAACCATTTTATTTCAATTTAATAGAAATGTAAAAGGAACATTATGTAAAATAAAAAACTGTCCCCGAAGAAAATAAAATTATAGAAAACGGATGAAAAGTTGTCCACCGCGGGAATCGAACACGCGTCTTTTTAATCCCGCCTAGACGCTTTATGTACTAAGCTTAGTAACTAGGCTGATTGGCACACGGCACAAATCAACGTATTTTATATACTTGCTTTTTCACATTTTAAGTTTTTGTGTTTTTTTAATGCTTAGCGTTATGTCCTTAAGCACACCAACAATTTGTAATAACGTTTAACAACGATAATTCGAGCGAGATATGTCGCCTTTGCTAGGTATTGAAATTTTACTTTTATATAAAGTTTTTATAGTGCTAATCTCTGTCCGAATCACCACTTTCTAGAGATAATCAAAGATGTATTTTTTTTACAAGTAATACATTTATTTTTATGACTTTTCCATTTCAAAAGAATATCTAATATTTTATAAGTTGTATACAAACAATTATGTAGTTAGTATTTAATGTGCATGCTGTATACAGTAGAGGAGATCGATTGTCGTTGTACCATCTGCCAACTTCTGAATTCAATTTCAAATTTGGCAAAGTTTCCCTTGAGTTACTCGCAAACAGGACAAACATTGCAGTTGGACAACAAATTTGAAACCATAAATTTAATTCATGATTTAACAGGACTTCACAACTCTCTCGAATGGAAATATTAGAAGTTTGCCGCAAATAAATATACTCGGAATATTTATAAATTTAAATTTAAATTATCCCACGGGTACATTCTGGTGCTTTTAGTCAGAAGTTAATAAAGTAAGTGGCCATATATGTCACAATGATAGTCCACCAAACAAATCCGCCGCGGTTAGGCGGACTACACATATCATCGAAATATTTTTTATTATTATTTAAAAAAATGCTAGCACCCTCATGATGTTTTCATCGACAGCGGAACTCGTGATAAGTCAGCCCTTAAAATCCTATTAAATTTTTCCCATGTAAACTTAAATATTTCCAAACTTATATATACGGATTCTCCGCTCATATAATACTAAAACACACACAATATGTAAACTGAACATGTCACTTGTGGTTAACCCACCTCTATTATAATTTTCCGATTTTAGCATCTTTTATCTGTTTTATGATATCGCTTTGAATCTAAGCAATCTAAATAAAGTGACAGCAATTAATTTGCACATAACAAAATGTATTTTTTTTTTAATTTATTAAGTTCACCTGCAGGTGTGCCAATAAAACTTTCTTATGTCACATTCAAATTACAGGTAAACACAACATTGATAGATTCACGTACTCGACTTTTTACGTAAGTAATTGTATGTTTGTATAAATTGTATGTAGAGAAAAAAATACAATTAAAACATAAATAATGAAATAAAAAGAGGAAATATAGCTAATATGGAAGTAGACACAGGTCTAAAAAAACTTTATAAAGCGCAAAAACACAAAAATTACAAAAAAAAATTATCACAGAAAAAATAATTGTTTCTTATGGAAATAAATTGTCAGTTGGGGCTTAGAATAATGTGGCGACATTCATGTAAAGTGATTAAGCCTTGTAAAGTCTTATTACTACATATTCTTTAAATTAAAAAGTGAATACTAATTAAATTTTAACTAGGTATTTACAATTCAACTGCGATTTAAGTAACTTACACTATCTCTAAAATATGAATGAAACCTTTAGAAGAAAGTAAAAGTTACAGCTTATTTACATTACACTGCTGGCCACAGGCCTCCTCTGTACAGAGGGTATTAGGGGTATAAACCCTTTGTGATTATTTTATACCATTGGCCAATTACCGCAAGCTTTTAACCAATTGTGTGATTCGTAACTTTCAAGGATATTTTATTGAGATTACAAAATATTTATTTTGAGGTGCTAATCGGAAAAAGGTAGATGAGTTTTCTTTTACTTTTATAATAAATATGTAGGTAAATAAATAACATTTATTTCAAATTGACCAAATGTGACCAATTTTAATAATTTTAATTCCGATATTTAGGATTAATTAGAGGCGGCAAAATTTTTCCCGCTGACCTTAATAGTTAGGCATCAAAGTATTGACCAATTGCTAAAAATCAATGACCATCTCGTGATTTTTTTTTTTTGGCTGGATGAGCCACTGTTGGCCTTAGGGGCCTTTACAGATCCGACGGACTTGAGGGGCGCTCGAGGCGCGTAGCCTGAACCTCGCGTATTTATTATTACGCGTTATGGTGACTAAGCTCGAGGGCTCCCGGCTCCCGGAACCTCGGCTCGGGCCGTCACGCTATTAGTTTCACCGGTTTGGGAGGCCGCCAAGCTCTTAGGGCGCTTTGGCGGACGCTCCATGGAGTGATCAGGCTCAAGGGTCGCCGAGAGGGGACCTCGGCTTGGGCTGTCACTCAGCACGCGTTTAGAATTCCGATTCGAGGGTGCCCGAGAGGGCCGGACCTCGGCTCGATCGGTAGCTGTTAACTGACTGGGGGGATCTCTAGAGATATCGTTACTACCACTTCGTAAAGCGTTGGCGCTGGGAGAAGAAGTGGCGGAAGAAACTCCAGCAACGCTTCTATCGTTAATAGGGGAGAACCTGCTAGGTACGTGGCGGAACCTAGTATATGTTTGCCGCACTCGCCGGCGAGTGCAGTGTGTGTTGGTGTGTTTACGTAATTTATTGATCCTTTCGATGGCGATAGTCGTCTCATCGTCAGGGAGGTCGAGAACGTGTCCCGGTCTACGGTGAGTGCGGCGGAACGTACCTAGCGGCGTGGGTCTGTAGGAGGCGGCTCCTACGATTAACGGGTTGGGGTGCGCGGCGGCGGAATCAAAGTATCGGCGCGACGACGACTTCAGGAATTGAGCGATGGTGGGCAACTCTAAATCGACATGTAGGTCGATATTGCGCATGAACCAGGGTGCTCCCGTGGCTCTGCGCATGAACCGATTTTGGATGACCTGAAGACGGTGTATTTGTTTCGGGGCGATATGTGCGAATACCGGACTCGCGTATGTCATAATAGGGCGAACTACTGCCTTATATATATATATATATAAGGTCACCTTGTTCCGAAGGGACATTTTTGAATTTTTGTTGAGGAGCGGATGGAGGCGGCTGAGTACGAAGGCCGCCCGGTTCCTGACCCGAGTCACGTGCTGGTTGAATTTAAGTTGGGAGTCGAGGACGACACCTAAGTATTTGACTTTGTTCACCCATAGTACCGGACTATCCATGAGCTTAACGGGAGGTGGTGGGTTAGTTAAGTTTTAATGTGAGAAAAGGACGGCCGCGCTTTTAGCGGGATTGATCTCGATCCTCCAATGCCGAAACCAGTCACCGATGGTGATGGCTGCGGTTTGAAGGCGTCGATGGATCGTTTCGGATGTTCTGCCTGTAGTATAGAGACAGGTGTCATCAGCAAAGAGGGCAAATTCTACATCTTTGACACGCGGTATGTCATTGGTGTAGATCGTAAATAGGACTGGGCCCAACACTGACCCTTGGGGCATCCCGGCTCGAACGGGATGCGTTGACGAATGCACGCCCTCGACGCGATAGCGAAAGGTCCGATTACTCAGGAAGTCTCGTATTATGCATACGAGACGGTCGGGCACTCCGTACCCGTATAACTTGTATACGAGCCCGTTGTGCCAGACTTTGTCGAACGCCTTTGCTACGTCCAGGAAGAGTGCTCCGGTATTGAGCCCGCGTTGTCGTTTGGCTAGAATGTGCTCCGTGATGCGGTGCACTTGGTGGGTACATGAATGTTTGGCTCTGAATCCAAACTGTTCTGGGATGGGGAGGCCTTTAGTGTCCATAAGGGATCTTAGGCGGGCTAATATTAGTCTTTCAAAAATCTTCCCAAAAGTTTTGAGAAGACTTATTGGACGATAAGAGGTTGGGAGAGTGGCGGGTTTGGAGGGTTTGAGGAACCCTATGACATCAGCTTCTTTCCATTCGGACGGGAAGAAGCCTTTCGGTTAAGGCCGCGTTGTATATTATAACTAGGATCTGAAGGATGCTAGCAGGAAGGAGTTTGGTCACCTTATTGGTGATGCCGTCTGAGCCAGGCGTAGTTTTTTGATGGTCTCTACTAGTTCTAGGCACGTGACCGGGGGAACGGGATCGCGAAGTGGCTCTAAAGCTTTCCTTTCAACCTCTTCGTTCACCTTGCGGAGGTGTTCTGGGTTGACCGGAAGCAGACTAGGGGCGCGTTGGGACTCTAGACTGTCAGCTAGGCATTCGGCTTTTTCTTCGTCCAGCATTGCTGGCGTTCCTATCGGGCGGATTAATGGTGGCATGTTTAAAGTGGAGTTTCCCTTTAAGGATTTGGGAAGTTTCCAGAAGGCTTGGTGGGACGGTTTAATTGAGGCTAAGCTGAAGTCCTACCGATCGTTTCGTGAGTCTGCTATGCGTGTTTTGACTTCACGCTGCAATTTACGTAGCAGTCTGCGATTCGAGTCGGTGGGATATGTATCGTAGGCACGTGTGGCAGCATTATTGCGTGTCAGTAAGTCACGCACATCGTCTGGCAGGGCCCAGCGATGGTCGTCCATTGCTGGGACCTGTCTCGAGCATTGCTCGACGACGGTGTTGACGTGGCTCGTGAGAGCCCGAATTGCTGTTTCAGTGTCTTGTTTGTTACTAAGTTGGTCGGGAATTGATTGCAAAAGCGGAGGATTGGGCTCGTTGAATCTAGTTTTTACTTTATGCCAACTAATGACTGTCTTGGTTTGGGGGGGGGCTATTGCTGAGGGCCCTAGCCGAAGGAGAACTGGTCGGTGATCAGAGTGAAGCTCATGTATCACTTCTGGATCGCGTATGGAGAGACTGATGTTTTTGATGACTGCAATATCAAGCACATCCGATGAGTGTTCCGCTATGTAGGGAAAGTGCGTATGTTCGACGGGGGCTACAATTTCAAAGTTGAGCCTGTCGGATAGCGAGTCGAGTGCGATACCTCGACTGTTGGTACGTGTCGAGTTCCATCGGGTGTGCTTGCTGTTGAAGTCGCCTGCTAGGATGGTGGCTCCTCCTATAGAGAAGAGGGCCTCGAAATCTGATTGCAATATTGTTGCAGTTGATCTGCAAGGGAGGTATACTGATGCTAAGGTGATAGGAGAGTGGCCGGTTAGTGCCAGCTGACAGACGGAGGCCTCGAGATGCGTGAGCGGGGGCGTATCTACCGGCATGCAGTGGAGGGATTTTTGATAGTAAATTAGTGTGCCGCCGCCCGGGGCGCCGGCACGGTCGTTTCTAATTATCCGATAGTTGGGGATATGCGGATCCCTTGTCGCGGGTTTCAGGAACGTTTCCTGAATTAATAATACGTCGATTTGGTGATCGCGCAGAAAAATACGTAATTCGTCGCGTTGTTCTTTGAGCCCGTTCGCGTTGTAGAAAGCTACGTTGATCGATCGCGGTTTGACTCTGCCATTATTACGCGTGGCAGAGGGACTGATATTTACGTTGTTACCGTTTATGGTTGTACTATCCATATTGGTTTTAAACTGACAGTGCAGCAACTATGTGCTGGTACTGGTTGAGAAGGAGTAATCTCGAGCTGAAGTTGCCTTTGGCATATTGCTCGGCGAAATACATTACCTCCGCCATGTCGACGGTTCGGAGGAGTTGACTTAGCGAGTCCAGGGGGTTGCCCCCGGCCGCTTTTGGTGGTGTTGGGATGAGCGCCGTTTGAGGGGCTGTTTTGGGTTCCGCGAGTGGCAGATTCGGTTTGGCCCAAGCGGGGGCCATGGGGCTCTGCCACGCGGGGCGAAGAGGAGGGAATGAGGCGGCCGTTGAATCAGCTGCCTTCTTGTTGCCTGAGGGGCGGGCCTAATGGGTCTGCGCTTAGGTGCGTTCGGGCAGCCAAGATAGTTGGCTGTGTGTCCTTCCGACTGGCTGAGGACGCATGCGGATGGACCGTAGTTGGCCAGAAGGGCCTTGTCCCTCGGTCTGGGACATTCCGGGGTGCCGTGGTCGCCTAGGCACTATACGCACCTGGGCTTGGTAAAACAGTTACGGGCGGCGTGCCCGTAATTTTGGCACTTGTGGCACTGTCCCGGGAGGGTGGCCTTGTCTGGCGGAGGTTCGATAACAATATTGGTCAGTCCCATGACTGACTCAATATTGAAAATTGCTTTCCCCTCTGGAGAGAGGTCTAAATGGACCATGACCATGTCAATACGGCTGCGCTTCCTCTTACTTTTCATGCGGTGGACCGCATGGACGGGGAGGTTTTGCTCTTTAAGAGATTCTAAAACCGTTTCGGTGGGAATGTTGGCGGGAATGCGTTTAATTACGGCGCGGAGGATACGGTCCTCGGCCAGCGTATAGGTGTGATAAAATATTTGCTTGTCCCTAAGAAATTTAGAGACTTGGCGGTGGGCGTGAGAGGTTTCAAGCTGGAGCTTGAAACCTTGGGCGGTCGTCATAGCGACGAATTTTAGCCTGTTGGATAGGGCAGATGCTATCATGGGCCACTTGCCGGTGTCCCTAATGAAAAGGGGTGGAGGGCGCTTGTCCTGCGGCGCACGGGGTGCTTCGGGAGGCGCGGTGGTTGCTTGTGAGGCAACCGGGGTGGGTTGATTCGCTGAAGGCGATGGGGTCGGGGGAGTGGGCCTTGAGGGCCCGGCTATGGTCGGTTCGGTCGGCCTTGGCGCCTTGACTGGCGGAACGGGGGACGGAGCCGCTGAGGACGGCTGCGAAGAGCGCTTTTTGCGCTTCTTCTTGTTCACCACTTAGGTGAACAAGCCGCCTTCTTCGGCGTCGGGGGAGAGCGGCGAATCGAGCTCCATTTCCTCTTGCGAGGAGGAGGAGCTCGTTGCGGCGCCTTGGGAAGATGCCCTTGAGGAGGGTCTTGATACTTCGACGACTTTCCTATACAGTTCCGGATATCTTTCCATCAGGAAGTCGAGCATTCCCTCCGGGTGGGCCATCTCGACTGAGACGTTATCCTATTATATATAATTAATCCCGGTGGGATACCGGGGTGTGTGCCCGTATCCCTCCCTGCCGGGTATAGGCAGGGAGGATGAGTGCCTAAATTGTGTGACCCTAGTGCGTCCTTGTGCCGATCTTCTTGTGCACACGGGTGTGTACTTATAGCTAATTAAAACTACCCGAGGGCGCTAAAAGGCCAGACGTGGACCACCGCTGACTAGGGACTACACCCAAGGCCAGTGATGGTGGTCCCTTTCGAAAATTCGCGGTTCTCAGGAGAGAACCGCAAGGCGATCGGGGCAAGCCTTGGCTAGCTTCGTTAGCACCGTTAGGTATCCACTAGACGTCGAAACAGAACCGCTGCTAAGCGCGTTGGTGGCCGCAGTCAGAACTGCACCTCGCAACTCGACTTGCGAGCGGGGTGCCCACTCGTAATAAAAATTACGAGTGAACGCGGCGCGCGGTGCGCGACGACTGAGCGTCCGCGGCGAGCGAGTCGGCACGCGGAAGCGGACAGGGGTGGGGAGTAGCAAGAGTAGAGAGAGCGCGTGCCAAGGCGTACGTTCGTCTCGACTGCTGCGAGCGGAATCGAGACCATCTCGTGACCAATTCGGACTACTTTTGGACATATTTTAGGTCACTCAATAGATGAGGCCATTAGTTCGTATTTCACCCCACTGCCGATGGGTGGACTTTATATTTTTTCGTTTTTTTTTTGTTATTGCTTCGAAACTATACAGGTTTCCTCATGACCTTTTCCTCCACCGCTAAGCACGTGATAAGTCAGCACTTAAAATTAACAATTTCATTCGTGCCGCCACCGGGGATCGAACTCTGGTTGCTCGAGTATATTGAAATAAAAGTGAGCGCCCGGACACTGAGCCATAAAGACCGGCCAAGTGCCAGTCGGACTCGCGCACGAAGGGTTCCGTACCATAACTACATAGTATAAAACGAAGTGGTCCCCCTGGCTGGCTGTCTCTATATATGCGTAAATAAAAGTTATAAAGATATAACTTGATAACTACGCAACGGATTTTGATGCGGTTTTCTTTAATAGATAGAGTGTTTCAAGAGGAAGGTTTATATTATTAAATTATGCATAACAAAATAGAAAAACACTGATAACTTGAGAGGTTTCTAATTCGATGTCGAAAACAAACATTCAGCATTGCATCCGTACGAAGTCGGGGCGGGTCGCTAGTTACCTATAAAAACTACAAAAAAATCATGTCTACTGTATGGGAGTCACACTTAAAAAAATGTATTCTATTTTTTAGTATTGTTGTTACAGAAATACATCATCTGTGAAAATTTCAACTATCTAACATCAGGGTTCATGAGATGTTCCAGCCTGGTGACAGACGGACAGACACACAGCGGAGTCTTAGTAATGGAGTCCTGTTACGCAACCCCTTAAAATTAAAGATAAAAAGAAATTATGATAAAAGCCTTTGCTTTTAACTTATTAAACTTTGACACTAAACGAATATTACATTTATGTTGCACATACCTATTAATACGTAATTAATTTATTAATGTGTTTTGAATTACTCATTAATGGATCTAAATAAAGGAATAAACCAGATAAGCAAATAAGAGCAAAATATCAAGATGTAGCGAAGCAGCCAAAAAGCATAACTTTACAGCCAAGCGGCCGCAGGCTTTGAATAATTTCCATTAGCAGACTGCGAGAACCCATTTCAGTTGCGACTAAATCCAATCTTTTACCGTGGACACTTCGTAAGTTATGAGATGGACGCTTCGGAGTTAATGTTTAATCTTAGATAAAGTTTAAAATCAGAATTTATCTGTAAGATACTGAACAACATTTCGTGTACATACTCGTATTTCGCATTAACACTATTGCTTGTTCCATTCTCGTTCATTGTCGCCAAATTGTCTTAATACAAGTGAAATGGCGAATATCTAGTGCAATTATCAATGGCAACAGATTCACAACCTGCTAATATGTCTACTACACGTATGATACTCTTATCATATACACTGATATTATTTCGAAATACACCCCACAGTGGCCACCAACCTTCTCTATAGTCACCCTAAGACTCGCTTTAATCTTGTTTAGTCTTAAATCTGTTTTAAGTCTAATTTCCCCTGTCTGCAGACAGACAAGGATCTCAGCTACTGGTGTCCAGACTCATCTTAGATTGATTTGGGCCCACAGTCTGCAAAAGATCCAAGTGCTTCGGTTACTAGTACTCAATCTTAACTGGTTACGATCGGTCGCCAGCAGTCCGAGAGGGCTTGGTTACTGACAACCTGTTACATATGATTAAAGATACACTAGTATGCAATAGAAATGACTCATTGACACAGCCTCTGCAACACAGCACTCGCTCCGAAACCTAACCGACAAGAGCAATCCGAGGCGTCCCCTTGGATCATATTTATATCTTTCTTACGGCATACCTACTCTCATTTGGTCTTGAAATAATTTAATACTCTATGCAATTACCTTATTTAGTGCAATAAATTGTTACTGATTCGCCTCTGCGACAGTCATTAAGTAGGCGGTTAACAGGATCATCGAGCATTCAAAATACGACGATTATAATACACTATAACTAGATAGGTGCTTAGAACATTTTTTTATGTGACAACGTTTCAAACGAGCTAGCGGTTCACCTGATGTCAAGTGATAACCGCCGCCCATGTACATACCCGCAGGGTTGCAGATGCGTGTACCTATTAATAAAGTGGGCCCCAACTACCTTCCTCACCACTAAACGCAGAAGTGTAACACTAACAACATATTTTTATATATATTATTTGTAAACGTCTCGACAGTTCCTAGCGAAATGTCCTCGTCCTCAACATCGTTGTCGAAAAACAAATGAAGTGCCCTAACCACCCACTTTATTAGCTGGGCACTGTTGTAGCAAGTAGTTTGTGAGTATCGACGTCACCGCGACAGTGCTGCCATCACTTGGACCACGTACCACGAACCGTTTACCGACCACATTCAGAACCAACTTGGACATATATAATTACTAGCGGACCCAACAAAAGTTGTCCTGTACACGCGAATTAAATCCGACAACGGACAACAACTTATAAAAAACATAAACGAATTGTGTATCTAAACCATTCTCGAATCGGCCTGAAGACACACAAAAAATTTCATTTAAATCGATCCAGCCGTTTAGGAGGAGTTCAGTGACATAAACACGTACAGAAGATTTGTTTATATAAAGATAAGCTTTTGATCTAATTTATACTTACTCCTAAGAATATCCAAATGTAAATCACAAAACGATAAAATATTGAAACAGTTTCTATGTTTACATTTTTAATGCAATTGCTTAGGAAGTGCACGGCAAGCTCAACACATAAAGTGTATTTTAATATTGTACATTTCCGTATCTCCATAACAGTTTGAAAATACTTGCGAATAAAGCAACTTCGTGAATTAAAAAACGTCACTTTATTTAAATATCTCTATACATATGACGTATTCATGCGTATGTCTTCGAATCAATGTACAAGTAATTGGTAACCACGATATAATAATTACCTTTAGCAGTTATTGTAAATGTGTCATAGTAGAAATACGAACACCTGGATGTTATCTGTGTATATATTCGTAGTATATTTCGATAATATCAGCGTTTCCGTTGATTTCTATTAAAGATTAATTCTGAAATTATTGATCACTTAATGGCTAGAAGATACTACTAGAGCATATGTATCGCGCATATATATCTATAATAGTGTGAGACAAGGCTAAATTAATAAGTTTCGACAATGAGGCATAGTGTCTACTTATTATACAAATATGACAAGTTGTTGCTTTAATACAAAGTATTGTACAAAATCAGAAACAAACTTCAGTTATTGTCTAATTCTCAATTTTTCAATTTAAAGGTTTAAAATAAATTATTACATTTATCATTATATTTCAAACATTGAAAAGTAATTTCCTCCCATTTTACAAAATAAAATGTAAATAATACAGAGCAAAAGTTGTGAGCCATTTTACGGGGAGGTTTATAAATGAAACATTGCTTGGAAAATAAGCGGAGGGCTCTTATCAAGTAGTTCAAGTGTCTCTGGTTATTTATTTACAGTTCGACCTAAGTTGTCTGTTGGAAATGAAACAAGGTATCGGCTGAATTAAAAAACTAGGAAAGGATTAGTAGGTATAGGAGCACTAGAACTTATTCAATAGGCATTATTTTCATAATGAACTATATATTTTATATAATTATTTGTTTAATTAAAGTAAAATTAAAAAAGAATTAAAATTATTCAGTTATCGTACATATGTCTTTATATACTACCTTTGAGTGGAATCATGTAAATCTTAGTTTCCAAGTCATACTTAAATATAAAACAACATGTTATAAATAAATAAATTAAAATCTTCTTGACATTTTTCTCAGTCCTCATGCGTTTGGCAAAGTATACTAACAACTAAACCAAAGTTCGCAAGTTCTAAAGTCAACACCAAACTGTTCAGTAATTTTAAAGAATATTTGCAATTAGTAACGATAGCCTTGTTTTTGGTAGCCACTTAATGAAAAAAGAAACTAATTTAAATAAGTCACATCAATATGTTTCTTTTACCAGTACCGTGTATTGGAAAAGAAGAAACTTATTAATAAATACAAGTATCCTTTATTTCTCTCATAACAGCTACGCGTAAATATACTGCGGTAGAGTTATGCGACAGAATTTGCATTTGTGAAAATGGGCTAACTCATCCAGACCCACAAATACTTTATGGTTTCCAAAACAACTAGAACTACAAAACCTTTTTTCGTGTGCGGTGGCAATTATATAAGAAAACTGTACTATAAAGAGTACAGCTAGTTTTTAAGTATTTTACTGTATTAAGTACTTGGGAAGCCTCACCGGGAACGAAAATACCGTGTATAGGATACCGGCTCAAATAGCCAATAGCAGATGGTGATTGTGGAAATGGAGTGATTTGTGGCGTTCACGAGACAAAAAATAAAGAGTTATTATGTATAACTAATTGGCAGAAGTAATTAGTTGAAAATATTACATTTCTAACAAGATCAGGCTGTCAATTATGATAACTTTACTTACGAATTTATGGGGCTGCAACCTTATATGTGACTTGGGCTGAAATAACCTTCGTTACAAAAATTATTTTAAACGATAACTTTCAGTAGGTATGAAAGACGTCTACGGAGAAAGCTCTAATTATAAATGCATTACACGTTTATAACGTGGAGCACATCGTTACGATTGGCAGTACACAATTTGGGGCTTATGGCCGGACAGTGGACCTATCTTCGCGCCAAAGGGTGCGGGTTCGATCCACACTTCAGGAAAATAATGTGTGATTAACGTAGTGTTGATTAGTGTCTGGTTGTTTATATATCTGTTATATGTATATATTTACTAAAGAAAAGTACTTTTTAGTATGTTTACCCGTTACCTGGTACCCAAAGCACAAGGTTTGCTTAGTTTGGGACTAGTTATCGTTGTGTAAAAATATAACGACCATAGTAGTCGGTAGTAGGTTATTTCCTTGAGAAAAGAATTTTTTCTTTAAGAAGAATTTTTTTTATGTGAAAAGTTGCCAAGCGAACAGACGGTTCACCTGATGTTAAGTGAATACCGCCGCCCATGGACATCTGCTACACCCAAAGGTTTGTAGATGCGTTGACAACCTTTTTGAAAATTGGGCTCCGGCCACCTCACTAACCATACGAAACGCGAAAGTATTATACTTTCACTTTACGCCGGTCTTCTGTGAGGTCGTGGTGCTTACCCGGACGAGCCCGCCCATTCGTGCAACAGCCGAGGCTGCTGCGTGGCCCTACCACCGTATAATGGCCTATGTATCACCATATTGTGTGGAACCAAGATTCGTTTTACATTTTCTTCACTTAACTTTAAGATAAGTAGCCTTGTCGGGGATAACATAGCCAGCAATTGCATTTTACACTGTATGGACCGTAAGCGCGCCAGAACGTGACATAACTCTGACCACAATTGTGTAAGTGTAAATTTTGCTCATATAAATAAGGAGCTTATTTATCCAAATCGGATTTGAGCCCTCAGCTATCACCGAATCGAAGACCTTGTTATATAACATCAATTGAAAGAAATTTAAAATTATTGCGTAATATACACATTTAATCACTTCAATAATCCCAAACATAGTGTAAGCTGTTCAGAGCACATTTCATTAGAAGTTAGGTAACTTAAAGCTCCGAAAGTAACAGTTGCAAAGAAGGATAAAAGTATTAGACGAAACTTCAGCCTTTGAGGAAACTTAAGCGCAGAGAACTTCATCAACGTATGAGAAGGATAGAAATAAAAATTAATGTACTAATTCAGTAGCACATGCTATTTATATTGCTCTTACAAGCTACAGCAGTAGTATTTTATATATCAATATTTGAATTGAATGAATGAATAAATGAATGTACTACTTCAATTGATACAGAACGCGGGAAATCAATGATATCTAATTCCTCATTCAACTAATTTATCCTTATACATTCAAGGAAAAAAAACTTTGTACAAACATAACTTTTTACGAGTTGTCAATGTAAGTGAAGAAGGGTTAAAAATTGTATTTTTTTAATAAATTACTATATATGTGATCTTAATTAAACAAATCTCCAAAATCTTAAGTACTTATAATGAACTAAAAAAAAGCACAATGACAAATATAAAAACCAACCCAGATAAAATACCTAGTGATTAATATCCATCTTTAATTATATTGAAGTCACATTTGTTCGAGCAATAGCTAGCCCATTAGAGTTGAAAAAAAAAAACATGCTTTGCATTACGAAAATTGAGGTGAAAATAAAATAAACAAGAAGGGCTTATTTTATTTAAAATCGATATTTAATGCCAGCAAATAAATATTTGCAAGTAATGTGTTTTATTTATTCTAAAAATTTAATACATCCCTACCAAAATATTTAAATTTATAAATATATGATAAAGACAAAACTCGTCACCTTATTTAACACCGTTTGATTTCCAATCAGCGATAAGGATTGTCAATCGGAATATTTATACAGCAATTACCAAATCAGTCCTAGTTTTGTAAAAAGATAACATGTTTTTAGCATTGAATAGATTGTTTACAATGTTTATGCGTAAAATAATATAATGGATAACTAAAATTAAACTTTACATTTATATATTCATTAAACTATTTGTCAACGACAAAGTTTCTAACTATTTTTGACGTTCGCACCTTAAATTAGGTAATGCGTTATAAGTTACTGAAGTATTTAATGAAGCCATTCGTCTTGTTACTTATTTCAAGTTATAATTTATGGATAAACTTAAACTTTCTGACTTTTTGGAAACTTTTTCTTATAAATCTTATAATCTTTAAAGTAATATCGCAATTAATTTAGTATACTTGTAGGACACACGGACAATATTGTAAAGTAGATTTTTTTTTAAATTTAATTTAAGCCATAATACATGTACAAGAATATGATAACTATACGAAACTGATAATACAGAGAGCATTATAACTATTGTGTCAAGACGTGAAAAGACAAGATGGTTTCTATAATAAGTACTATAAAAGAAATTTACTAACTGGCATTATTCAACTTAAAATTAACATTACATCTGTAAGAAATTAAAGTTCTGATATGGTTCAAATGAATAATGTAGAAAAATGGATGACAAGTTTTTTCGTCGGTGTGAAGACATGCCTATTAGGTTCAAATCAACGCAACTGTAAAAAACTATTTCATCCATTTTCTAACAGATTTTAAATTTCATCCTAAGTGTAGGCATTACTAAAATTTATATAACTTTAAGGTAACAAGTGAATAATTCGACATAAAAAGACAAATATAAAAGATTATCTTAAAAATAAATTAAAACATCAAAAATATTAAAAAACTGCTTCAGACAAGCAATAGAAGTAAACGATTTCTTCTAGGAAGTTTAAATTTGAGTGTTGAGAAGGTTTGCGAATTTCATTTATAATTTGTGGAGAGATTGAAAAGTTATAAAAATTACGAAAATTAGAAGATTGTATTGCTTCATTTCAAAAGTTTCGTTCCTGAAGTTTCATTAAACACTTTTTTTACTTATTTTGTATGATGACATGTTTTTAATATGGATATCTGGCCAGAGTGTTCAGACGATATAGACCGTTCCTGAAACAAAAGTAAAATTTTATATAAGCAAGAAATGAATGATTATTTCCAGTGAAAATGTACATGATAAAAAAGTATGTATGTTAGTACTTATATACGCACGTTAGAAGTTATACTTATTTTGGGTGAATATATTAAACGCAATTGATAACGGTTTTTTAAATAACTATAATAATGTAAAAGTTTGTAATTGATTACCAAGCATCATGTCGCTTTTTGAGGGTCAGTGTGCGAATCTTATAAATTTCACTCATAATTTTTCCAAACACACCAAAAGAATTATAAAATTAGGAAAAAAGGAAATAATAATTAATTATATATTGCATCATATTGTTAATTGTTTTCCCTAGCCACGCAATATTTCACTATAGGTGAGCTCAGTATTCCGCTAGTTTTATTAGTTCAGCTTAACTCACCCGGATTTTTTTAAGTCTGCATTGCCCATGTTAAATTGCTTGCCTCGGCAGTTGTTGGCCGCTACGTCATTGGATGATGAGCATTCGGTCCCGACCAGGTGGTTGTGTTCGACTGTGGCAGCGAAGAGTTCCCATGAACGGTTGTGGTTGCAAATGCTCGTGATGCAACCTGGTTGCGAGTTACCACCATTTGGGTAGAAGTCAGCGTCTCCCATAGGACTGGTGACACCGTTGCCGGCACCATTGGTGTGGATAACTTCGACGTATACACCATCGGCGTTACTCAGGCGGTTGCTATTGAACTGCCAAATGGGACTAAACGGATCTAGGCCTGAAATGTTTTTACGTGATGTCATTATTCAAAAAAAATTCTCATTGTTAGAAATCATATGCTCTTCCTTAAAAACACGAAGAAGCGTAATTAATTAGTGTACATTCCCTGGATTCAACTGTTAGTCGGCGCTCTAAGTCAGTAGTAAGTCGTGCAGTCGTACACAAAGTTATAGTCAAGCGTATAATTACATTATTTTGTTGCACATTGAAAATATCCTTCAAAAGGGTGTTTGCTATTCAAACTAATATTCAGATTATACGACTGTATGTGGACAATAATTAAAATTATATTTTTGTGTACTTAATATAAAATTGTACCTGTAACGCGTCCAACTCGACCATCTAGCTCTCGTCCAGCATTTCCTACGACATGGGAGCCCAAACTAAACCCAACTAGTGCATGGCTTGTAACGGTGCACCGGTAGTCCTACTCACAAAAGCCAGAAAACGCCCCAAAGTTTGTCCAACATTCGGTATTCCAGCAATTGCAGCCAAGTAACTGCCCATTGCAATGCGGCTCCAATCCAAAACGATAACATTAAAGTTACCGTTTTTAAGGAAGGCTGAAAAAAAAAAAGTTTTTTATAAAGTGTAATAATATCAAGAAAACCGACTCAGTATTCGTTTGACATACGATATTATGATATTGAATCTGTTGTTGTCGCCCGAGATATGACAGACTGATCTCCAAGGATTTACAAGTATCTTCACGTGCGACTGAGAAATAACAAAAAAAAAAATAATAAAACGTGAGATTAACTGATAAATTTTTAAAATTCTTATACGAGGTCCAGTCACAAATTTCTGAAATGAGTAACTTCTGCACAACTGGCTTTTATAATTTTCATTTAAAAATATAACGCTTCGTAAAAATTACCGTTTCTTATAACCACATTGAGATTTGTATTCGCGTTTCCTAAATAGCCATGGGCGACGACGACGGTTGGGTCGCTGGGATTATAATTTGATGAAGTTATCGATTCAACATCATCCGCTACCAGTAGTTGTGAAATAGTAGGATTCTTCCTAAAAATTCAAATATGTATTAATAAATTAAACTATATTTACAAGTTAATCGCCTTTATTATGAAATTTTATTTCCCACCGTTTAGAACCCTTTTCAGCGTTCATGCAAAACGCGATAAATCCGTAAATATAGTTTAATTTCATAATGCGTAAACGCGTAAATACAAGAAATTCGATAAGTAAATACAACGGAGATTTTTCAAGTTGTAAAATCTTTACATATTATTTTATGCGAGAAGGTGGTAATTGAGGAGGGGTTTCCCTGATTTAAGAAGCTACTCTTATAACTTCCGATGTCATTTCAAGCTGTTCTCTAGGGCCTTGGTTTTTACCTACCTCTCCATTCCTTCCACAGCAAAAGCTGTAGTCCGATGCTCCACAGTCAAAGATAAGTTAATTGCTAAGTATTCTATGATCTATTTTTTATTTCATTAAAATTGAAAGTGAACTTTAAATCTGCATACATCATAAACGTAAATTAAAAAAATAAAAGAGAGCTTATAAAACATTTTATGGAATTAAATATTTTATTAAATAGTAAAAATCATTTGAATTTTAATAAGTAAAAATCAGCGTATCGTAAAAGGCAAACATATTCTTATTGGGAGTTAAACGATCTAAAAAAAGGTTAGAGATGATTTGGCGCTAAGTCGAGATTGGTTAAATATTTATTCAAGGTCATAAAACTATTGATTATAAATCATATGATTAATTAAAATATTATTATAACTTTTTTAAAATCATATTTGTTGAACATTCCTTAATTTTTTTTTATTTATTAAAAAGGTATGAAGATATATGAAGGTATTCCTGTCATATATAAAGCTTAGAAAATATCTCGAATATTAGTTTAAAATTATTCTGCTAGCTATAGATTTTATTGGCATTTTATAACATCAAATACATTATGAGGAAACTTACCTGGTAAAAAGCAAGTAGCGGTTCCCAGGATCCCACCGGATATTATTCAATAAGCTAACATCAACCAGTTCGTCCATATTAACTTTGTGCCATTCACCGATATCTCCTATAACATTGATGAAGGTTTCTTTCGCTTCATTGATTGGCACTGGTACTGCCAGTGAGGCACAAACTGTAATGCAAATGGTATTCGTATTGTGTTAAACATTTTTCTCTACGAGCAGCTTCCCATCGCAGTTGTGCTGAGTAACACCGATGCTGCATGGAACTTGAAACCTCGCAAAATTTAATGTGTCAAAATGGGTAACACTAGTTTATCAAAATGTATTTAACTTAACAAACTGAATTTGATCCATGGATGTTGTTTTAGTTGGAAGTGTTACAGCTTTCAATAGCTGTCATTCAACTAGAGCGTTAATCAATAAGCGTTTCTTTGCCAATATTTTTGTATAATTGTAAAAATATAAAATAGCAATTTAATATTCGAATATACAAACCTAAACAGGCAACGATAATTATACGTATCATATTTGTCGCAAACTAGGAACTTAGTTGGTCATTGCTGATTAACAAATATTTATATAGTGCGATAAGAAATCAATGATCACGTATATTGATTATATAGGCTTTAAGTTATAATTGAGATGTAATGTAAAACTATTTTTTGTAAGACAGTTTTTTTAATATTTAAATTATTTAGTTGACTGTATTTCCACATATTGTGTATGTTAAAGTCACACAACGCAGACGGTGTAAAAGCAATGCTAAAGTTGTCTATTGTTTATATTATGTAGAATCTTCAATCTCTCATTTTAGCTTTCGACAAGAAAAAAAAAATTATTGATGGCCATTTATTGGAAAGCCAAAACATCACGGAAGTTACAAATGTGTTCTAAATCGTATTAGAATATCGTTATTTGATTAGCTCACTAAACAGTCTGTAAAGAAGTATGTTGCTCCGGTATTTTATGAGGTCGTGGGACTTCCCAGCTTTTTTATTTTTAAACTATTGTAATGTAGCTTGTCAGCGTGATGAATATTGGCAGCGTAAATTTAAAATTATACTGCTTCAAAAAAAAAGAATTTCTTGATACGAACGATGGTTTTTCACTATTGTCATCGGCCCTGTCATATAGACCCTTCACAATTTTTAACAGACTTCAAAAAGGAGAAGGTTATCAATTCCGATGTTTGTATGTCTTTATTGTGTATGTTCGGCCATAAATCGGTCATATAGAGACGGATTTGTAAAATTCTTGTTTTTGTTCGAAAGGGGCTTACACCGAAATGGTCCCATTTAAATTTAATATAGTTCCATAATGATGAGTTTCGGAGTGGCTATGGCATAAAATGCATTGTTTTGAGCAATCACAAAATGTAACATTGAGTCTGTAAACTCGAAAAGGCTAAGCAGATGTATTCAGTATAGCTGAGAACGCGAAAACAGCGCATTTACATAATTAATAGTCTGGTTGCGCGTTCTCAACTATCATGTGTGCATTACAAGCATCTACTTGTCTGACATTGGGATAAATTAGAACTGCAACTTCATCGGCAAAATCTCCTATTAACCGTATTCCTTGACATTCCGCAAAGCAATTCTAGTGGATCCGCTGTCAATTCGTCAACGCTATTGCGCTATCTTTTGCGCTGTCGTTCTAGTTGATTCGTCAACGCGATTGATAATCTTTTTTGAATTAAATTAGGTATATCCAAACGAGTACGAATTAAACTAAGACGATTACTGTAATCTTGATTTTCGTCATTTAACCTACGTAACACATATATTCTTTTTAACAATTTATTTCCCCGCTGGTCAGGCCTCTTATTTAAAATGCTTAGAGATTTTCTATTCTTAATTGCTTTTAATCATTTTTCTTCTTCACTCTCGGTTTCAGTTTGATGCTGTTTTTCTCATACGACCAACGTCTTTGCTAGGTCAAGTTTAATAATACTATTCAAATTAAAAAAAGTATTCAAATTAAATCACTTACACACAAAATAAAAAAATGAAAAGTTTCTTAGTCCTAAAAACTCTCAGCACTAAAAAGTTTAAAATAATACTAATTATAATATAATCAAATCTGGAAAATCGATATATAACTTGACCTACCTAATCTAACCTAACAAAATTTAACCTTTTTTGGAGTCGGTGCCTTTGATAATGGTTACCCTGCTAAAAAAAGTGAAAGAGGCTAAGCAATAATGAATACTGCGGTTATCTAATAAATAGGTCTATAATATCTAATAAATACCCAACCATGGTGAACATTGATAGGATTGATAAATAGTATTAGGAAATGTTGTAAATATAATTTGATATTTTGTTTAATACTATATATACAGTTGTTTCTTTTTTTTTTATGCGAAAAGTTGCCAAACGAGCAGACGGGTCACCTAATGTTAAGTGAATACCACCGCTCATGGACATCTGCTACACCCGAGGGTTCCAGATGCGTTGACAACCTTTTGAAAATTGGGCTCCGGCTACCTCACTCACCAGACGAAACGCGAAAGTATTTGTCACACTTCCACTTTACGCCAGTCTACTGTGAGGTCGTGGTACTTACCCAGATGGGCCTGCCCGTTCGTGCAACAGCCGAGGCTGCTGCGTGGTCCTACCACCGTTTCATTAATATTGGAAACCCGTTTAAAACTTTTTCGTTTAATGAATAACCAATAAGTTGAGAAGAAACAAAATATTTTATATACTCAGATTTTTAGGCACAAAATATGATTTCATTTGTTTCATTATTTTATCTTATCAATAGCATCCGCTCGTATATACAAAATTATTTGAAGATTACAATGACGTAGCTGACTTTGATATTGCTTTATACGCTTTGATTGATTGTGCTATAAGCATAATAGATGCTTAGGTTTGATTCATCATTGATATACTTATCATAATCGACTAATATATTGTGTTATTACATTTTAAGTCTCTGTTAGTATAATTGCTATGCAGTTATGTATAAAATTCACAACGATGCGCGGGTTGGTCAAAAACTCAATAAACATGCGAATGATAATTAACACCGGTAAATATTAACATGGGTGTTTTGAATTTTAAAGTTTTTTATAGTGCTAATCTCTGCACCTAAGATTGAACATTAAAACATGTAGAAAAAGTACGAAAATATTGTCGCCGCTGTGGGAATCGAACCCACGTCTTCGGCATTCGCGGCCTGACGCTCTAGCCACTGAGCTAAACGGCTGATAGCCACAGCGACGAAAATCTTAACGCCTTCTTTCTACATTGTTATTTAGCATTTGAAGCAATGCTTGGCGAATCTATTGTTATATCCTTTCCAGCATACAAACAATTTCGAATATCGTTTTACAACGATAATTCGAACGAGAGATGTCGCCATTGCTTTTTATAAATTTTAAAGTTTTTTATAGTGCTAATCTCTGCACCTAAGATTGAACATTAAAACATGTAGAAAAAGTACGAAAAGATTGTCGCCGCTGTGGGAATCGAACCCACGTCTTCGGCATTCGCGGCCTGACGCTCTAGCCACTGAGCTAAACGGCTGATAGCCACAGCGACGAAAACCTTAACGCCTTCTTTCTACATTGTTATTTAGCATTTGAAGCAATGCTTGGCGAATCTATTGTTATATCCTTTCCAGCATACAAACAATTTCGAATATCGTTTTACAACGATAATTCGAACGAGAGATGTCGCCATTGCTTTTTATAAATTTTAAAGTTTTTTATAGTGCTAATCTCTAGAGATTAATTTTAAAGTTTTTTATAGTGCTAATCTCTAGAGATTAGCACTATAAAAAACATATTCGAAATTGTTTGTATGCTGGAAAGGATATAACAATAGATTCGCCAAGCATTGCTTCAAATGCTAAATAACAATGTAGAAAGAAGGCGTTAAGATTTTCGTCGCTGTGGCTATCAGCCGTTTAGCTCAGTGGCTAGAGCGTCAGGCCGCGAATGCCGAAGACGTGGGTTCGATTCCCACAGCGGCGACAATCTTTTCGTACTTTTTCTACATGTTTTAATGTTCAATCTTAGGTGCAGAGATTAGCACTATAAAAAAACTTTAAAATTTATAAAAAGCAATGGCGACATCTCTCGTTCGAATTATCGTTGTAAAACGATATTCGAAATTGTTTGTATGCTGGAAAGGATATAACAATAGATTCGCCAAGCATTGCTTCAAATGCTAAATAACAATGTAGAAAGAAGGCGTTAAGATTTTCGTCGCTGTGGCTATCAGCCGTTTAGCTCAGTGGCTAGAGCGTCAGGCCGCGAATGCCGAAGACGTGGGTTCGATTCCCACAGCGGCGACAATCTTTTCGTACTTTTTCTACATGTTTTAATGTTCAATCTTAGGTGCAGAGATTAGCACTATAAAAAACTTTAAAATTTATAAAAAGCAATGGCGACATCTCTCGTTCGAATTATCGTTGTAAAACGATATTCGAAATTGTTTGTATGCTGGAAAGGATATAACAATAGATTCGCCAAGCATTGCTTCAAATGCTAAAAAACAATGTAGAAAGAAGGCGTTAAGATTTTCGTCGCTGTGGCTATCAGCCGTTTAGCTCAGTGGCTAGAGCGTCAGGCCGCGAATGCCGAAGACGTGGGTTCGATTCCCACAGCGGCGACAATATTTTCGTACTTTTTCTACATGTTTTAATGTTCAATCTTAGGTGCAGAGATTAGCACTATAAAAAACTTTAAAATTAATCTCTAGAGATTAGCACTATAAAAAACTTTAAAATTAATCTCTAGAGATTAGCACTATAAAAAACTTTAAAATTTATAAAAATCAGTGGCGACATCTCTCGTTCGAATTATCGTTGTAAAACGATATTCGAAATTGTTTGTATGCTGGAAAGGATATAACAATAGATTCGCCAAGCATTGCTTCAAATGCTAAATAACAATGTAGAAAGAAGGCGTTAAGATTTTCGTCGCTGTGGCTATCAGCCGTTTAGCTCAGTGGCTAGAGCGTCAGGCCGCGAATGCCGAAGACGTGGGTTCGATTCCCACAGCGGCGACAATCTTTTCGTACTTTTTCTACATGTTTTAATGGGTGTTTTATTTAAAAAAAATTAATTGTCTAAGGCAAGAGGTAAATATAAAATTAAAAAAAATATTAATTGGACTGTTTTAAGCTCTTGTAAACGTCAGCAACTAAATATAGGTATAATTGTTTTATTTCACTATCATCATCATCATCATCATCATTTCAGCCTGTTGAAACCACTGCTGAACATAGGTCTTCCCCACAGACTGCCACGAAGTATGATCCTGGGCCACCTGCATCCTTAGACTTCCCGCACATTTGCACAGGTCGTCACTCCATCTAGTGGGGGGTCGTTCCTCACTACGATGGCCAATACGAACCGCCACTCGAGAACCTTTCTTCCCCATCGTCTATCGGTTCTACGAGCTATATGGCCGGCCCATCGCCACTATTTTACTATATTTACAATTTATTAACAGAATCCAACAGACAACACATACGCTCTTCCGTAAGAACACACTAAGAACAAGTCAACCGAATAAAACTTTACGCTCCGTCCACATTTAACTTTTTCTCGTCCCAGATTAAATCTTAAATCGAATGCGTGTCCTCGTTTGTGTGTGTTTAATACGTATGGAAGTTTTACCTGTAGCACATGTCCACTTTTCCTTGCGTCTTGTAGTCAAAAACGTGAACGACAATTTTTATACCTACGAAAACTATCCTTTATTTTTTCGTGCGAGTATGTACATGAAAATGTCTTGATCTTTGCTATGTTGATATTTTTCACAAATTTTCTTCAAATACTGACTTTCTTTGTGAATTAATGTTGTGTGAATGTAAGGATTTAATTGATTTCAACAAATTTTTTAACTGTATTATCACGATTGGTTTTAGTTTTTTCTTTTTTTTTTCTCCTTGATTTTGGTTCAATGGCTGTTGCCATTAGCTGTCCCCGCTTGCTAATTAAACGAATATTTCTTGTTTCCCTATTTACAACTCCGCTTTAATGCTAAAATTTTTGTCCGCTTCAGCTCGTAATGAACGTCAGAAATTTATTCATAGTTTCCTTCGAAGCCGCAAATAAAACGAGATGCAATATTCCCTAGTCTTTCATAGCAACTGCTGTAGGGGAAGGTATTATAATTTTTGATTTGATTATAAATAACTTAATGACTCCGTGGCGCAGTTGCTAAGGTATTGGCTTCAGCGTCGGGGGTCGTGGGTTCGATTCCCACACGGGACAACTATTTGTGTGACCCACAGGTAGTTGTTTCGCATCTGGGTGTTTGTCCGCGTGAAATTTATGTTTGTAAAACGTCCCTACAGCACAGGATAATGTTATCCTAAAGTAAGGGCAATGTTTTGAAAAAAAAAAGAGAAAAAACATATTTTAGAAAAGCTATACCTATTGTAACAACATAAGACACGCAAATATGTTTAGCACCTACAAAGGGAAAATAATTTCATAGTAACTATAGCTATGAAAATGTTTTTAATAATCAATTGTTTCTACACAACTTCGAACGATTTTTTTTTATCATTCAGTAGCTTACGTTTTTATTTTCAACTTTGGCCCCATTGCTGTTTGACGGTGAACAGAAACGGAACCTAAAATTGGTCCAGGTGCTTGACGGTGCGGTTGGGAGATCACATAGTCGACCAGTGATGGGCGAGTTCGCAGGAGTTCCCCCAAATGAAGACGAGTCTGACTAACCTGCACATATGTAAAATTATCATTTGGCCCATACAAGTATTTAATATCACTATCAACCAAAGCGTGCTCCAGGGTCACAGCCTAGATTCATTCTAGAATACAGCGGGAACGCATCTTGGAGTTTTCGGCTTTCAGCCTTTGTACGGCGGTATAGTTACGAACGTGATAGTAGCATCTTTCCGTTGTTTTCTCTTCCCGCGTCTGTGCTTGTATCGCACCGCACACCAAACAATAAGATACAATCTAGACATGTGACACAGCAGTCGCATGCTTCGCTCTACATCCAAAATGCACTGTTCTCAGACGTGTCGAGCTATGAGAGGACGGCTCATTCCTGCTAGTTTACCGTCAGCAGGAACCGTGCCTAGTCCGGATTGATTCGGCACAATTTCACCCATTACACCTCAACAATGTTTGTTCCCCATTCAATAATCTGAGCAACAGTCTAAAGATCCTCCGCATTTTCAAGGGAGGCTTTTTTTTTTCCCGTTTTACCTGTGCATTTCTCCGGTCTCCGACTTTTTAGTGACCAGCTGACGCAACTCTTCGTCTTTTGGCTTTGTACCTACTGTTGACTCCGGTACCCCCAGACCCTTGGCCCCTGTTAACACTTTATTATTATTACTCCAAGATGATCCAGATATTCTTATGGAGAATAGGGGCATACGAGCAGGAGGCTCACGTGATGGTAAGTGATTACCGCCACCCATGAACAACGGATAGATCGTTCTTTACTTTTGGCTTTCATAGATGACCACTCTTACTGCTGCGTTTATAAATTTAGCCGAAGGGCGAATAGGCTACAGCTTTGGCATCTTTTGTGCGAATTCAATTTATGCGTGAGACGTGAATACTGTTACCTGTTTACCAAAATTTAACAATGTTTGTCTGACATTCAATTTTGTGTCCAGTACAAGATGATAAGCTCACCACCTGACAAGTCCAGACACTACGACAATAAGTTTTGTTATAAGTTATTTAGCATGTTAGCATTAGCTATAGTAACCTTATAAGATCATTTATTTATTCAAAATCGTTTTGCATCTATTTGACTCTTTTTCATGTTTTGTATTCTTTTACTTTAAATATGAACGTAAGCTAATAGTCACTTACCAATATTGAATTATAAATTCGCATACGAAGAATCTGTAATAAATATATCGAATTATGCAAAGAGATTCTATTGTGCTGACGATATAAACTTGAATCGAGAACTCACTTAAAAGTACCTTACCGTCGCCATTCTTATGGTCGATGGCTTTTCAACTTGAAATGCATCTCATATTTTACGGAGCTCAGTTGAATTTTTCCAACCCGTAATTTTTGTATTAAGTCACATTTTTTTTTAATCTTATAACATTTCCTTAGGTATATATTAGTAATATTGGGCCTGTTATCATGATCTCATTATATTAATCAAATAACAACTGATTAGTAAATCTAAGTCTTGACTTAGATTATGTAAATATCAAGAAATCAAGATTTCCCATAACATATTTTGATATATTTTTTAGATATATCGTCATAACAATTCTGACACTTGAACACGGACATGTTGGTTTATATTCATGTAAATAAGGTCACAAAAACCGGCCAAGTGCGAGTCGAACTCGCGCACAAAGAGTTCCGTACCGTTATCTAAAATAAACTAATTATTAAGTAACCTATAGGTTGGCTAGCAACCGTTGCCTATCTACCGCCTTGCGTTTTTTGTGTGGGAGCCCCTTAGTATTTTTTAATTTTATTCCGTTTTTAACAATTTTTTTATAGCGGCCACAGAAATACATCATCTGTGAAAATTTTCAACTGTCTAACTATCACGATCCATGACATACAGACTGTTAACAGACGGACAGACAGACAGACAGAAAGCGGAGCACTAGTAAAATAGGGTCCCGCCCTTATTTTACCCATCGGCATACTTTACATAAAAGTAAAGTAGAGTAACAGCCTATACAAGTCCCACTGCTGGGCAAAGGCCTCCTCTATACAGAGGGTATCAGGGCATAGTCCACCACGCGGCCCCACTGCGGATTGGCGGACTTCACATATTTTCGAAATATATATATATTTTTTTGTTATTATTTCGAAAATATGCAGGTTTCCTCACGATGTTTTCCTTCACCGCGTAGCACGTGATAAGTCACCACTTAAAGTTAAAAACTTCATTGGTGCCGGCACCGGGGATCGAACTCAGGTTGCTCGAGTATATTAATTTATTCTGAAGCAACCACAAATAAGGATACCAATTTGAAAAAAATCAGGAACTATTTTCTAATTTTAAATTATTTGACAACCTGGATAATTAAAATGAAACACGAGAGCAAAAGTTTATCACATGCATGTTTAGGGCATGTTTCCTATCCCCGTAAACAACTTTCAAATGTACAGTACATACCCCTGTGATACTGAAGAAAATAAACATAAACATTTTTCACCTTTACATAATATGGCTATTTTTATTATTATCGTATTACAAACAATTATTCCTATTTGAATTATTTAATTGTTTTAAAATTCCAGTTTATCTTTAACTAAGGTGCGTGATATTTATTTAAGAAAATGTCAATTCGCCTATTGTGTTATTATTTCCGTATACGGTAGACCAAAAAACACCTGAAAGCAGGAATTAAATGCTAAAACCACAGCCCGCCAAATCACTGTCCATTGTATTATTAATTGTCGCTATAATGCAATGTGCGTTTTTTTAATTGTCTAATGTCTTTCTGTGTCTTGTTTTTTTTATATATTTAATTTATTCTATGTATCTATTTTTTAATTACTTCTTGTCTGCGTAACAACATGTTTAAATTTTAAGTGGAAACTACTTTTGGCAAATGTAAGTAAAGCCTTTCATTACACTAATTGTTTGGGAGGCTTTAAATAGTCTAGTTTGGAAGCGAGACGATTCAAGATGATTGAAGATGAGTCTTGACAACCAAACATAGACGCGGATAAAAAGGGATATCGGTGTATAGTTCTTTATGAGAGTTCTGTATGTACTTTACTCGAAGAACAGCAATCCGGCTTTCAGAAGCTCGGCTGTAATTCCGTCCTCTCTTACTGCTTTGCCATTCTTAAGCTGGTCGAGATATAACAATAAGAAATAAAAACAGAACAGTCCTTATTGTTTTCTTTAAATTTATTACTTCACCACATTACAATAAACTAATTCTATATTAAAATAAGAAAAGATCAGAACAAATGAAATATTCTGAATTCTGAATCACGAATGAATTAAGAATACACTTCGTCTACTTTTAAAGAATTCGAGGCGAAAGAAATATTTATTTATTCATTTGCCCTAAATTATGTTCATTATAATGCAGAGTATTGCAATAAACCAGTTCGAGTTAAACCCGAAAGTCAATAGATTAAGTTAGTGTTTAAGGTCACAGCGAAGTTCGGGCCAAGTACGTCATACAACTTCGCCGCAATGTTTGCACCGAACGTTATATGCGGTGTTATTGTGCTCTCACAGCTTCGATATTAATCTCAGAGTGATCGTTCTATTTTAGAAATACACAGGAGATTTTGTGCGCGATCCATATTCTCTTTATAACTTAGCTAAAATTTACAAATAATGTATATACTCTTTGTATATATTTCTATGCTTTATGGTTTCGACAAGCCAGAAACTTAAATTTCAATTCCTGAAGTTTCAAAAAGTTTACAATTTCTGTTACCTTTTCGGTTCTTTTCAAAACAGTGAAACCTGAGTTGAAACTCCTTCAACTCTGAACTCCTTGTCACTCTGAACACATTGACATCCTTGGGGCCAGTTTGAGGGCTACATTTAACGATTGGTCTGATTGGTTATATTATAAGGACCTTAATAAACCTTTTTATGATTATTTTAAAATTAGATGTTATTTTCTTCCCACTGTACACACGTTTACATATATGAATTATTTTTTATGCATGTTTATGTAGTAGTTGGCACTTGTTATTTGTCAATACCTTTAAACGAGAAATTCTTGTACGGCTTAACGGCTTAACGCCTCCAGCGATTTTCATGAAATTTAGTACGTGCGTAGATTTGGGGGCGAAAAATCGATCTAGCTAAGTTTCATATTTAGAAAATGTCCTTTTATCCCCGTTTTCAGGGAATGAGAAATATCATTCGAAAATAACGGTAACTTTCACCGAAAAAAAAATTATAATAGCTCGGTCGGTAATCGGGCGGCTCCGAAACAGAAGGCCGCGGTTCGTGTCACGATCATTTACACACTTATTTTTTTTTTTACTTTTTGTTCTATACCAGATCATTGCTGTCTTTATTTTTTTTATTTCCAAAATACACGATTTACCAAAAAAACCGAGCAAAGCTCGGTCCTCCAGGTACTGTTCATTTATTTAATACAAATATTGTACATATATATTTTTTAATTATACTATAATGTGTACCTCACTCGGTAGATGAAACGCAGGAGTGTAACGCGTCCACTTCTCGCCGGTCTTCTGTGAACTCGTGGTACTTCCCCGGATGGAGCTGCCCATTCGCGTAACAGTGTACACTGTTGCGTGGACCCACCACTGTAAAGTTACTACCACAATATTATTAATATTATGTACGGATTATCATAAATTAAAACACTAAACATTAAAGTGCTGTTAGACACAGGCAAATTCCTCAGTCCCGGATCCAACAAAAATTTACGTGCTCTCTCTTCAAACAACTTTATATTTAAGCGTGAGCTACAAAGAAACATTGTGTAGACTCCGTAATAAAAACTGGAGATTACGCAACGGTACGCGCGCGTTCCGACATCATGCTCAATTTCGAGTTCTAAATAGATAATAAGTAACGTGGTAACAGGTTTCCGCTGGAGTTGGTGAAAACTTTCGCGGGGAAACTTTCCACTCACGGTGGTAAGTATTCATCTCGTAAAGGTGTTCCCCTTAATAAATCACACCGTAATGTTATTAGGCGGTGCGGCTTGTGGAAAATAATAAACTCGTAACTTATTACATCCGTTGTATTCGCTAGCGGAGGTAAGTTTCATCGAGTTTACTAAGTAACCACTTATCCTCGATGTCTCAGTGTAATCCTTCACTCTTGAGCACTTGATAAATCGGCACTTTATATTTCAATCAGCAATTTTATTGGTGCCAGCACCAGGATTTGTGCTCAGATCGCTCGAGTATATTGAATTAATCTGCTATGGTTGCCGGCTTTGCTGTTGTATGAATGGACAGGCTCTTTCAATTGGAATGTCATACTTCTGTGTTTCGTCTGGTGAGTGAGATAACCGAGCCTCGCTTTATTAAGAAGTGGCGATATATCTATAACTTCTCAGGTGTTGCAGACATGTAAAATCAGGTGGAACGCCAGTTGGTGTCACTTAAAAAAAATTAGAATACTGATATATGCGTCGAATTATCAAAATAAAAAAAATCGAGTATACGCGAAGTCTGCCAGTATGCGGTGGGGTCGCGTGATTGATTATGCCTTTATACCCTCTGTACCGTGATGGCTCATTGTCCGGGCGCTCGCTTTTAATTCAATATGCTAGAACAATCTAAGTTCGATCCCCAAAGCTGGCACCAGTGAAATTGTTAATTTTAGGTGCTGACTTATCACGTGCACAGCGGCGAAGGTAAACACGGTAAGGAATCCTTCCTATTTTCTAAATATTAACAGAAACATATTTTAAAGATACGTGAAGTAAGCCCGCCCGCAGCGAGGTCGCGTGGCGGACTTTCTCCTAATAGCCTCGGCAAAGAGAAGGATTTCAACTGCGACTGGGGTAACGCCCAGCCGAACTTCGCGTCTGGCCAGATGAGCTGAACTCAGAACACTCGGTTTTTATACCGCTGTGCTGAAAGTTTTTCCATTGCTCTTGAAAAATTCCCATCATGAGTTTGCATATAGAATATACATTTTGAAAACAATACCGTTTCTTTATTTTGTCCGTATTATTTATTATAATAACCAGAGTTAGACGGGAATAAGTTAAGCTTCTTAATTTTGTAGATGGTAAAAGTTTTTTAAACATCAATCAATATTATAAAACGGTAAAGTAATTACGCAAATGCTGTTGCCGTCTAAAGGGACACGATAAGAGTTTTGTAACATCGACTTTTTTATCGGCTTTATAAATGGGAAATTCATTGAAAGCCCCGACAGTTCCCATGTTCTTTCAGGCTCATTTGGCAAGACACGAAAGTAATATTTTAGACAATAACGCTCTTGTGAATCATCCATCAAGATAAATTTGGCACGTCGAAGTATTCTCAAACTTATTCCCCTGAAATCGAAATTGTTCCAAGACTTTAATTCGTAAAATGATGCGATGCGTGGCGTTGAAGGGAGATAACTTCGAGAAACAACTGCTCTATCGTTTTTATTTTTTTTGTGGGAGTGGCAGGGGTATGGCCTGGTGATGGTGGGCCTGGTGAAACGGGTACCCACTAAAAAACCCACGTTGCACCTGTCTCGGTCGCATCGGCCGAGGACACGGGAAAACGCAATCTCCTGCTACTATGGCCTTTTAGGCCTCCTCCACTACATGGTGCTGTGCCGGTGCAATTGGCACAGCACACGTCACGAGCCCCATACTGAGCGACAGACACAACCGACCCCCACGACATGACCCCCCATGCCTAAATCGATACCTTGACGACTACGCCACGGAGTCAGCAGTATTTTTTACCTAGCTTTCTTTTTTATTTTACTATTACTTGAGAATGATTATTTGTTATTCGTAATTCTCAGCCGGTGTACATTAGCCCGTTTACTAACAAGTTTTGTTCTAAACACGGGAATTGTAAATTAAAATTTTCGACCGAACCAAACTTAAAGAAAAACTTTGCATAAATAATTACGACCAAAGTTGTTGCTATAAATGTTTAAAAAATGCTAAAGTCACTTGATGGAATTTTAATTTTAAAATTGCTCATTCTTTAAAAAGGCTACGTTGTTTTATAATTAATAGCCCATCGATGGAGTAGTGGCTGGTGTAATGTGCTTACAAAGCTCTTTTGCCAAGAAAATGGTGAAAAAGAATGTTATTTAAACCAAAACTGCTGCTATACACTTTTTTAAGTAGAATAGGCAACTTTATTACGATGCATTAGACATTTTTGAATTTAATGTCGGGTTTGTATACTTGCCAATTATAAATTTATTGGAATTTAACGATTCACTTTTACAATCGCGATCTTGTTTACCATATGGATCTTTTAGGGACTTGGAAATGGGTAAATCGTATCTATGTGAAGTAGGAATTAATTAATATTTATAGAACATACTAATAAGAATCACAGACAAAATTTACACACTGAAGTTCAAAGTACACTTTGATTTCAAGACGCAATAAAATGTTAGAATGCAACACAAAACGACACACGATTTACCGCTGCACATTTTCTGTTTTCTCAAATATTTATAACGCAATTCCCGACGTCCACATTCATCTGAGTTGAGATTTATTTTACAGCGGCGGACTAAAACTCGTTCGTATGTACTCCTATTATGGAATTTAAATAGCGTTCCAACGTTAGGGTTAGTCTTATTAGAGCGTGGATAAAAATTTAAAAGTGTACTGTAGATTTTTTAATGCTTTTGACTTCATTTGAAAAAAGTCTTTTAAAAGGTTTTATAAGAAAAAAACACACACATAGCACGTTAACGCACTCGTAATCGCTAATAATCAGTAACTGCATTGTTATAGTTTTTTTAATAATTAACATATATTTGCACGGACGTAATCCATTTTATTTCTAACGATTAAATTATAAACATTCATCGAAAACATCTTAATCGAAATATCGAAAACGCTTAGACACCTAAATATATACCAAAGTTTTCCTACATTAATAATTTATTTCACGAATATAACCTCAACTCGACAAACAAATTTTAATATTTGGATAACATCTAAAAGTATCGAGCATTCAACACAGTCATTGACAAAAAAGTTGAAATGATCGTAGGTTTTTCAGGTAGTAAATAAGCATACATTTATCTGGTAAAATGCAAATAAAATCGTCACTTTGCTTTATTCCAAAGGTATGACAAATGAGCAAGTAGTTCACCATTCATCATCAGTCATTGACTCTGTAAAAACCAGAACTACGTTTCAACCGACTTTAAAAATGAGGAGGTTCTCAAGTCAACCGTATTTTTTCTATGTTCTGAGGTAGCACCTCAGAACTTTCGACTGGGTGAGCCGATTTTGATGATTATTGTTTTTATTTTAAAGCTGGTGCTTCCTGTGTGGTCCCATATTCACCTTGGGCTCCGGAGATACGTACGATAATGAAGAGCGAGATATTACAAATCGATTTTGTTGTTAGTGAAAAAATTGATTTTAAGTGAAAAAATGTCGAACAGGTGGTTAGTACACGAATCCGCCGCCCTTATACATCACAACCCCCGAAGGCTTGCAGATGCGTTGACAAAATATAACAAGGTAGGCCCCGGTTACCACACTCGCAGAAATTGTTACTCGGCCGTACCACAGTACTAGATTGCAGGCGTATTGGCAAGTTGGAAAAGTGACCAAGAATCTGATTCACCCGACGAACACAAAAGTACTCGTATTATTACGTCGGATTTCACCGATGCGATGCCCTGGTTTTGCTGTAGTAGGAATCAATATATGATATCGTCCATACCACAGTAAAACATCTCATCTCTAAACGTCGAAAATCTATTAAATACAAGGATAGCTACAAACAAAGCTAAGAGAGAATCTAAACCGTACCTTAAGGGAATAAAAATTTTGACCGTTAAGCCATGATTTCATTAGAAGCAAACGTCTAAAATATTTTGTATTCCTAAGGCTAAATCATTTAATTGCTCACGTATTAAATTAATTTACGGCTGCTTTTACGTAATTTACGTGCTTTATTGTTTCTTTGTTATTTTATTTGATTAAACTTAACTTTTCAATAATAATTTATTTAAGGGATTTCTTAAATTTGTAGAATTTTAATGAAGTGACATTTCTCATTTATAGCAACATAACGTAATGTTATGTTGCTATAACGAGAAATAGAAACAAACTTCCATTTTATTAGCTTAGATCCCTTTGCCAAGCCGGTAACGAGTTCTTGATTCTCATTTTATGAAGTGAGTAGTTTCTAATGTTAGCAATAAATCAAGCCGCCTTTCTTTTTAGGACCAAAGTTGTCTATTAAACCTTTTGGTTAGCAACTTTCATTTAAATGTTACAAGAAATTTCTTTTTATACGTCGAATTTAATATTATCGAAAGCTGTTATCTACCCTCGAACTTAGCGAAGTGCTTCATTTAAATACCTGACTTAAATAGCCTGTAATTTGTCACTGAGATAAAATATAACGTGCGGGGAATTACGTTAAATTACGTCCATCTTTTTGAATAATGGCCCCAATGATTTTCACCACTTAAAAATACTTTAATTTTAATTGTTATGGAAAAAAGCTTTTTGCTATAATTTTGCTCTTAAATTGTCTATAACATAAATGTTTAAATTATAAATCAGTATAAACTTCATTTTGACTAAACAAACAGTAAATTTTAAAAATATGTATAAATTGGGTGAAGTAAATGTTGATCACGTTCAAAATTTTTTCTGGTTTTCTAGAATTATTTTATTCATCTTTTTATTACATGCTTCATGTAAAATATAAGAACAAAGCAGTAATTTTCAGTTATCTTGCCACCTTTATATTTAACTACATTAAGCGAAACCGAATAAATTCATTATGTTTTCTAATTTAATGAATTTATTACATTCAGTTTTCGAGATTTTGTCTCTTTTGTTTTTCAGCTCATTTTATTTTCATTTTTCAGAAAACTGTTGACGGTTAAGTGCATCCACAAAAGCTGCGTCGCCCTACCACAGTAAAGGAATTCGTACCGATAATGACATCAGTATTCATTGAAATAAAGAAAGTAAAGTACGTAGAAGAAGAAGTATGGGCCACGCAGCAGCCTCGGCTGTTGCACGTACTTACCCGGACGAGCAGTATAATACTTTTGCGTTTCATCTGGTAAGTGAGGTGGTCGGAGCTCAATTTTCAAAAGGTTGTCAACGCATCTGGTACCCTCGGGTGTAGCAGATGTCCATGGGCGGCGGTATTCACTTAACATCAGGTGAACCGTCTGCTCGCTTGGCAACTTTTCACATTTAAAAAAAATGTGATTTATTGAACACTTTTACATACAGATTTAGTGGAACCTTGACTGCCAAACTAGGTTATCCTGTATTTCAGAAGCCAACGCCATCTCCTAATTATATACACTTTTGTGCTAATAAACATGAAATAAAAACAATGAAATGTTGTTAATTTGTTAACATTTACGTAAATTGTTTAACAAAAGCCTGACAAAAGTAAGTGCGTGCGTGCGTGCGTGCGTGCGTGTGTGTGTGTGTGAAATAGCTCTCTTTGCAAAAAGTGTGAAAAAGGAGCGTCGTCTGTCCGAAAACCGTTAGTAAAATATCTCAATTAAATCATTTCATTTACTTTGAAGCGTTCGTACGAGGAAAAAATAAAGCACTACAGAACAGAAATGTACACAGCACGATTCGAGGAGATTACGTCGTGCCGCAAGCGAGTTAAGAGCTTCAACTGCAGCAATTAGTCTTAATCAAATGTTACGAGTGGAGCTTCCCCGAGGTGTTATTAACAAATGCCAACTTTTACTCTAGCGCTCAAGGGGTTTTATACAACGGCAATAATTTTTCATTTAGCTCCAACTTTTTACTGTGATTTTGTATACAACGCCGCGCAAATGAAACGTACTCTTTGTTGTGTTTTTTTTACTTGTTTTCTAGAATTTTATTATTCTTTTTATTCCATGCTTTATGTAAAATATAAGGACAAAGCAGTTATTTTCAGTTATCTCGCCGCTTTTGTTTTTTACAACATTAAGGGAAACCGAACAAATTCATTATGTTTTTATAAACGAATGAATTAATCTCATCCAGTTTTCGAGGTTTTATCTCTTTAGTTTTTAATATATTTTTAAGTTATATTTTCTCAATCTTATATCACAATCATAATCTCAATAAATAGTGCCTGAGTTACATATATGTTATTATATATTCTTTTGAGTGATTTCGATAGTGCATACGTTTGTGGAATATAGTCTAAGTAAGGTTTAGGTGCCTCTGATAATAATACGCAACTTGACCTACATATACATAAATAAAAATTGCTCCAGTGTAGAACCTGTCTGTCGGTGTAGAAAGTGTCTTAATTATAATATATATAAGAATTCTTGACTAATTTTTTCGTCACTTTATTAGAAATAAAGATAAGTGTCTGAACAATGTTGATCGATGCAAAGTGAAACGATACAGATATATTCATCGATATTCTTTAAATCATCTTATATAACTTTAGCTAGAGCAAAGAACTTCGTTCGGTTTGAAACTAAAGACGAACACTGTCAGTTATGGCTTTATCTACAAAAGCAGCCGTATTAATTAACTAACCGGCCTTAAGCCCCTAAAACTGAATTACAATTTAACTCAAATCTGTCGCTCTTATAACTTTAGTATCAGCAATAGGCTTATATATATATATTATATTTTTAT
The DNA here is from genome assembly GCA_933534255.1 of Iphiclides podalirius. Lineage (NCBI taxonomy): Eukaryota > Metazoa > Arthropoda > Insecta > Lepidoptera > Papilionidae > Iphiclides > Iphiclides podalirius. The sequence continues at coordinate 3,743,162 of OW152831.1, read as the reverse complement.
ATAATCCCTTTTAAAAGTACCTTTTGAATTTTACGCTATGTTTTGTGTTTGTCAATTTCTTACTTTATATTTCAATTTGTTATTTACATAGTTTTTTTTAATAATCATTGATTAAAGTTCTAAAAAATTATGAGAAAATGAAAAATTTTATGGACAATTACTGTATTTTTATTACCGTTTATATTTTTCAAAGATTGTTACGCCAAAATCTATTTCTCGGTGCACAACTATCACAAGCCCCTTTTAAAAAATCTATTTTTCAAATATTTACCATATACCAATTTTTTTCACAATAAGCCATGAAGGAAATTATTTATTCAGAATTTCACTTAGCTGTAATGAATTATTGGCCAGGGCTATTCTTAGTTACAACTCAGTGCTCGGGTAACGGGCGTAGTTTTTAACATACTATTTTAATAAAACACAGCTAACTAAAGACTTCTTTGTACTGCAACCGAAGTAAACAGTTTTAAATGCAAAATTTAGTTTAAACCAAATGTTGGATTCCCTGGGGCATTATTAACATACCTCAACTTTGAAATAACTACAATACTTGTTTAAATTTAGTAGCGTCTTTACGTTATAGTTTTAAATAAAAAGCATTTTCAGCAGTGAACATTGAGAATTATTAAAAAGTCAAGCCTCACGGTGGTAGGGCCACGCAACAGCCTCGGCTGTTGCACGAATGGGCATGCTCGTACGGGTAAGTACCACGACCTCACAGAAGAGCGGCGTATAGTGGAAGTAAGTAATACTTCCGCGTTTCGTCTGGTGAGTGAGGTGGCCGGAGCCTAATTTTCAAAAGGTTGTCAACGCATCTAAAACCCTCGCGCGTAGCTGATGTCCATGGGCGGCGGTATTCACTTAACATCAGGTGAACCGTCTGCTCGCTTGGCAACTTTTCACATAAAAAAAAATTAAAGAAAATTACTAAATACCACAGGAATTCGAAACGGTTGTTTATGTTCAGATTACAATTTTTTTAATGTTAGAAAGTGGCAAATGTAACCCTAAAGCAAGACCGATGAATGATGCGTGAATGCATAAGAAACATCAAGGGAAAAACCTTGGTCTTTTTGTGAGTAAGAAGATGACAAGCGAGCTTGCGATACACCTGATGTTAAGTAATACCCGACGCTCATGGACATTTGCAACACCCGTAGGGTTGCTGACGCCTTGCCACCTTTGAATAAGGTGGGCCTCGGCTACCTCACTTAACAGACGAAACGCAGAAGTGTAACACTTCACGCCGGTCTTCTGTGAGGTGGTGGTACTAACCCGGACGGACCTGCCCATTTGTGAAACAGCTAACACCGTTGCGTGGCCCTACCATGGAATTCCGAGTAATGTTTAAACTAGCGTAGACAATCCTTTTAAAACAAAAAAAAAAATAACTTGATTGTTCCTAAAAATGGTTACCCAAAACCATTTTTGAAAAAGTGTTAAAACGAAATAAATAATCAGTTTATTACTGACCAACTATACTGACTTATTTCCATCTTAAACCATTTAATGCGACTCAGATCAAAATAAAGTCATCTGTTTAAAATTACTTGAAAAAGGGCGGTCATTATCAACAGGCAATTTCAACAGAATTTCTTTCTTACAAAAACAAATTATTCCATCTCCTTTTGCGATTTTTAGTTAGCGGCGGAAAATTACAGAAAAGTCTTAAAAGATAAGTTTCCCCGAAGGGAAGTTAATAATTATAGTTTACATATATATAAGGTCTCCTGTGCGCAGTTGCTAAGGCATTGGCTTCAGCATCGGGGGTCGTGGGTTCGATTCCCACACGCGACAACTATTTGTGTGAGCCACAGATAATTGTCTCGCATCTGGGTGTTTGTGCACGTGAAATTTACGTTTGTAAAACGCCCTTACAACACAGGATAATGTTATCCTAGAGTAAGGGCAATGTTTTTGATAAAAAAAAGACTAAGCATGGAGAATAGTGTATATTGTTGTAACCAGTAAGTAGAAAATAAAGCAGATATTTTTTGTGAACATAACACAAGCATCGTCCCAATTATATTGGGATAGGATTCAAATCGTAATCGGATTAAGTATTAAGACTGAATCCGTTCGTGTCAGACAGAAAGTGATAGTGGGGTAAACTAGTGTGAAAACCTTTCACGTGTTAATGTTGTCTGTCTGAGAATTTCAAGATCGTAAGAAATTATATATTTCAAGCTTCATAGCAATATGTAAATATTAATTTATAATATTTACAAATTATTTTCGCTCCTAAGTATGTGCGAAGTGTTTTAAGATACGGCAACGCAGTAAAATAATGTGAGAGACTATTATTTAGCGTTACGACAATATTATATAGCAGGTGATTGTTGATATATTGGAGCTTTAACTGTAGCAATTCGTTTTGATCAGATGTTTTGAGCAGGTTTCTTAACTTGAGAGGCTTTCTTCTCATCTGATATAAACGGCAGCAAACTTTTCAATTTACGTCTTCTAAAACTTTGCAATTGTAATTTAGTTTATGAATTGGCGGTTGACATATATTTGAGACATATATTTTTGTTCTTCATTTCTTTTATTAGTGGGAAATAATATGAAACGATATATCAAATTAAATTATTAAGGTAAATTATTTTAGTAAATATTTAAATCATGTGGTAGTGGTATGATAATGATGAGTCTTGAATGATTTTTAGTGATCAAAAGTGTTTTGTCAAAGTTATAGTTGCTAATTATTACTTGTAATCTGTCGTTTGTTTTGCTCTGTGGAAATTTTTAAGATTATTCATAAAACAGATACGCTGAGTGTTGAATTAGTAGTTGTATTAGTAGAGTGGTAGAATTTCTCTAAGAATTGAAATGTTTTATTTATAGTTATATCTTTAATTCAAAAGGCATAAATGGAGTTTTACATATTTAAGAGTAAAAAGCAAAGGAAACTAAAATTATCTCCAAGAATTTGAACGCAATTAGCATTAAATCTCTGTCATTAAGTAATTTTAATTTCAAGTCAGATCATCATGATTTAAATTCAAGTCATCAAGTAATCTAAAACTCTGTTAACAAGGGAAGTGGTGCGTACACAATTATCGGCGTAATCAATTCTAAATGAATATAGCATTTGGTCTTTGATCGTCACCTCATGCCGCATATTCTTTAATAATTTTCCCCATTGTATCATTAGGGTTAAGCTCACGTCGTCCCCAGGATAAGTTCCAGTTTTGAAAATTTATTTGTATTCGACTTTACTTAGAAAAACATTTTTTTTTATTTTGAATTCACTAGTCCCTGTAAAGTTTCCGTTTTCCTATAAATCAGATTAAAAAATATTCAGTAAAATGTAAGTTATTGATCGTAAAAATGAATCACACTTTATATTTACCGAAATCATCAGTTGTTCTCTTAAAGATCTCATTGAAAATAACCGCGCAGTGTCCGTCCGTATTGAATTTTTAAGAAATAGCATACGCGCAAATACTACTAAATACTTTTGTTTATGTGAGAAGGTGGCAAGCGAGCTGGCGGTTCACCTGATGTTAAGTGACAACTGCCGCCCATGGACATTTGCCACACCCGTAGGGTTGCAAGCCTTTTAACAATTACAATAAAACACTGTTGTGGCAGAATTTTACCGGGAACCATCATTATTAGACATAATACAGTCATACTTTAAGGATGAAGTGAAATCTCCTACGATCTACACCTAAAGTAAAATTCTATTCCATAAACATCTTAAAGTCTTTGCTAGCGGCACCGATATTTATCAAACTCATCCACTACTCAGGGCATACGTGCTTGTCAACCTGAGCATGATGAATGACTCTAACGACAAGATAAAATATCGCGCCAGTATTATGTTCGAAGCTCACATGTTTTTCGTGGTGCATCTTTTTTCACTCTACACAAAAAAATCAACGAAACTTATGGCCTAAATACTTATATACTGTTACAATATAAACTTTTCTTCTTCTTCTTCAATATAAAAATAAAACTTTTCACGTAGTACACGGGAGTTACTACTTTCGTGAACACATGTAGAGTTGCAGTTGTAATCGCATGGGCCAAAAATAGTTATTTGTAATATATTTCGTTTCAAAAGGAAAAAAAAAAACAGTTTCTTCGATAATAATTCCGAACGTATACGCACACAGAGGCTCTGAAATATTTGTTTTTTCTTGTGTTTTTTACTTTGCCCTTATTTTAGGATAATATTATCCTATGTTGGAAGGACGTTTTACAAACATAAATTTCACGCGGACAAACACCCAGATTCGAAACAACTATCTGTGGGTCACACTAATAGTTGTTCCGTGTGGGAATGGAACCCCTGACGCCGAAGCCAATACCTTGGCCACTGCGCTACGGAGTCATTTTTTTTGGTTTAAAAAATATACTTAAACAGCTATTACACATCGACTTTGAAGAGCGATTCCGGGTCTGAAGTTCTATCATTTCTTCTTTATCTTCCGTATTTTCATTTTTTAATTATTTGTTACCCCCACTATTTTACATTCACTCAGGTGGCTGATGATCATGCTTCGTGGCAGTCTCTGGGGGCGGCCTATATTCAGCAAAGGACATTAATAGGTTGAAACAATGATGATGATGATAATTTCGCTCAGTCTGTTTAAAAGATTACTTAGAAAAATACTAGCTTTCAGGAATTATTTTCATCCTGTAGAGCTTTAGGAACCGGGTTAATTAAAATTGTGAAGAAAAAAGGCAACAAGCATCATAATTCGTAGCTGTATGTTAATTATGTTTTTATATTGGTTTTTTAATGGATAATTTCCAATTAATTCGTTGATATAATTTTTTTTCTCATAGCGAAAAGTGTCGCTTGTAGAAGACCATTTGGTAGGACACTTTTTAAGGGTGATTTTATATTTTTCGGATGAATTGACACTCAATATCGAAGAGCGTTCTATACTATTGCTAAAAAAAATGTGCATATTAAAAAACTATCTTCCGAATTATCGATCAAAATTGACACATCAGGAACATGCTTCTCACAATCGCTAATTTAAAATTTTATGTGTAAGCTGCATAGTGAAGATAATCGGCATTTGGAATTGATAATCTTCCATATACCGTAACATAACATTTGGTCCATGGTTACTCTATGGTATGGTAAATAAATGTTTTATGACACATTTTTACCCAACTTTCTCTAGACTCAAACTAAGCAGCGCTTGTACTATGGGTACTATATAAGTGATAATCATACTTAAACATTTTTTTTTTGTAAATAAATATACATTAGGCACAAATTATAGAAGTCGCTGTCGGAGGCCTCAAAAAAAAACAATTTGCTTTAACTTATTTATTAGGACTTACAATTTAAACTTAGAACTAAACTATAGCTAGCCTAACCTAAGTCTGATTCCGATCGATGCTAGATCAAGAATGACTGTCTTACTTAAATAAATCGTTAACCAAAGTTCTTGAATACGGTAAGCAGCGGTGTCCACTGGCGACGTTTCAATGGACGTCAGCTATATTGAAAGTCGTGGAACATAGCGGTGTCGCCTGACAACGCTCCCACGAACGTGAGCGCGGCTGGATGTGTAATCCGTTTACATGGTTTCAGCAAAACTTGATCGTGGGATTGTGTCGCGATGTTGCGAAGAAGACGCTGCTTAGTTGCACTTTTCTATGGGAACGGATCTGTAACACACATGTAAACACCCAGACACTGGAAAAACAGTATGTTCGTCACACAATATTTTTCCGGTACTGGAGATCGAACCCCCAACCTCTGATGTATGAGACAGGTACACTACCCACTACGCCATTTGGGTCATTTTAAGGTGTTTAAAATTTCATTGTTGATTGTTGTGCAATAGGACTTTTCCTTCTATTCTACAATCGAATACTGGTATGAACCGCAAAAGGACACGCAGATTTTGATTTATCTACGTACCACAGCTCCGTATCATTGATATGGCTGATAAGGCGGTGGCTACGACCCAGTTACTATTAGACATTGATATCAACACTCATTGAAATGTGCGATACGCTCTAAAGCGATTGCGTCATTTTGATCATACCATCAAAGCAAAGTATTAAAATAGTAAAGCGTTGATTGCGATTTTCTCGTGTGGTTATAAATGTCAAAAATTATTTTTTATATTAATAAACTCCCATTTGGATTACAAAATTGATTTCTAGACGGCTACAAATTGATTTTCGAGTTCATGTATAGTCAGTCTCATAGATTTGGTTTATAATTTGTAATTATTTAATGAATTCCTGAACAATTCATAATATAATTATGTACGATAATCATGTCAAAATTTCTTTGAGTACATTCTTCAATAAATTAAGACATACCTGTTTGTTCAATGCACGACAACGACCTTGTAACCATCCCAGTTAAAAAGCTTGTATCTTAAAAATTGGTAGAAGAATCTAGACTCTAGAGCTATCCCTAGAGCTTTATTTTATAAATTTTGCAGCGAAGCTATTAGAAATATTTCCTCTTTGCTTCTTTAAAATGCATTTATGGCAAAGTAGCTTTATAAACACGATTTTATATTAAATTTTCTACGACGAAGGGAGAATTTCATTAACGTCGGGGTTCTGTAATTTCGCGTCACCTGTCTCATCGTCAAAAGTGGAAATTCAAAAGTAACTTACGATAGAAAATATTTAAATTCATGGACATTAAACAGCGTAAAAGATAAAACATAAATTTTTTTTATGTGAAAAGTTGCCAAGCGAGCAGACGGTTCACCTGATGTTAAGTGAATACCGCCGCCCATGGACATCAGCTACGCGCGAGGGTTTTAGATGCGTTGGCAACCTTTTGAAAATTGGGCTCCGGCCACCTCACTCACCAGACGAAACGCGGAAGTATTACTTACTTCCACTATACGCCGCTCTTCTGTGAGGTCGTGGTACTTACCCGGACGAGCCTGCCCATTCGTGCAACAGCCGAGGCTGCTGCGTGGCCCTACTACCGTGAACATACATCTATTTACTAACCGATCGCTATAGGAGAAAAATACCTAAGTGATCATCACAAAATATTTTCAACATTTACGCGAGTAAAATTTATTAATTTGCATATTTTGTAGTTTTAGTTTTAATACGATTTTTTGTAGTATTAAAAGTGTTGAGCATTCCTTAAATGTTTTTCTCTATGTTAGAAGGAACTTAAATATGTAACTGAATATATTTAAATGTTTACTGCTTCGATTTAGATTAAATTACATTATAGATGATGATGAGAGCCGTGATAGGGTCCGCAGAATCCTCAGAGGGGCCGCGGTGTGGACTATGCCCTGATACCCTCTGTATAGAGGAGGCCTTTGCCCAGCAGTGGGACATGTATAGGCTGTTACTTTACTTTACTATGGGATGATTAGTTAAATGAGCAGCCGGACCACCGGTAGTTGAGTAATTATCGCTACCCAATCTAAAATACCCGTGGGATTTGCAATTGCATTGTAACTTTTTAGAAGGTGGGCTGAGATAATTTCAGTGAGCAGATGAAATGAAAAATGATTCAAATGAACTCAAGTATTTACAAAAAATCTACTTAAGCATTGTCAGGATGAAACACTAGGTGATAATCATTTTTTATTGGTGAATGATGATACAGTAGATAGAGCTGATGGCATTGGGTAAAAGATACAGTAAATAAAGCATGTTACAAGCTGATGGGCTTGCGTAAAAGCCATGGGAAATCACATTCGCCACACATAAACAGTAAAAACCTCACCTATATCCTTATTTTATTTTTTTATATTTTATTTCCACTTTATGCAAAAACTAGTACAAAGGCGGACTTAATGCCAAAGGCGATATAAAAGTGGTAAAATTATTCCATAATTTTATACTTATATATCGTAAATTTTTAAAAGACTAATGGGTCACGAGGTTTACGAGCCAAAAAAATATCTGTAGAGTACTAAAATACATTAGAGGTTTTCCGTAAGACGCGGTTAAAGTATAAAGCGCATATATTTCCCTAATATACCTTAGTGAAATATGACAACAACATATAAATTTACACCTAGTAAGGTGTAATTTTTTCGGTCGGGAACCTACTAGTGTGACAGTGTTCGACTTATCTAGCGTATAGTGTCGACAGCTGTTCGACTGGTTATCTAAACAAGCGTATAGTGTCTTAAAATTAGACGTTTCAAAGCTCATTTGTTCTCAAACGTGATAAGTGGTAATAAACAAAAATTCTTAAAATATAGAAACTTCAAGGGCTTTCCAATATAAATTATCTAACAACACAGACGGCCGTGGTTCGCGTCACAATCATTTACACATTTATTTTTTAACTTTTTTTTCGATTCCAGATCATTGCTTTCTTTATTTTTAATTTTTTGTCGATTTCTTCGAAGTTGTTTCTTTTGTGAAAAACATCAGTTCATATTTTATTCTTATTACGTCGGTAAGATCGAAAAATATTATGCATATTTCATTACTCAGTAATTTGTATCTAAATGTAATTTCCAAAATACACGATTTACCGAAAAAAAAAAATAAACCGGGTACTATCGATAAAGGGGGGAAAGTTTTGAATTTTAATTGGTCATTAAAATATTTTAATGTTATCTCAATGAGCAATTAAAACGCCAAAATCACTAGAGATTAGAAAAAAAGATTATAATTCTTATTGAAGAAAGCAATTCATCAATCTGTCACAATCAAAACTGAATCGCAAAATTCCCAAATTTTCCATTCCCCCTAACGCCACAAACAATGTCATTGGGTAATAAATTCGAGAACCTTAATTGGATTCCCCGGTGAAGTTCAAAACAAAGACATCAATTTAAAATTGATTTACAACGGAGTAAGACGTCTATTTACAACAAACTTCAAAAAAGGAGGATGTTCTCCATTCGACTGTATTTTTTTTTTATGTTTGTTACCTCAGAACTCTCGACTGACTCAACCGATTTTGATGATTCGATTTGATTGATTCATTATTTGAAAGCTGCTGCTTCCCATGTGGTCCCATATTAATTTCATTGGTATTGGATCTTGGGCTCCGGAGATACGTAGGGAACTCCTGAAAATCGATTGTAAAATGAATACAGAGCGAGTTATTTGAAGTTGGTTTTGTTTTTCGTTAATAACTGTTAAACATTTCTCCATCCGATGCTAATTTGACATATTTAAGGCTGTCAGGATATAATTTTTGTGCAAATCAAGTTATGATATTACCTCACAATAACTTGCAGGTAGACGACGGCTATAATTGTTATTTTCGTAATATATTGGATTCATTATTAAAATTAATATCGATAAAACTCAGTTCACATCTCCAGTGTCTATGCTAATACTCCTAATTGTTCAATAATTTTTTTTTGAAAAATTGATTTTCTCGTGTTCATCTTTGGTTTAATTTCCCGGCGTCATAGTTATTCCGAGGTATAGTCAACTTTTAATAATTTATTTTGTCCGATCTAGACACTACGGTCATACAATATCTTGTAGTCAAAGTCCTTACAATGTCGTCCTTAAAATCTTCTCTAACTTAATAACATGCCCAACCTTCTTGTTATTAGCGATGTGCACTTATCGAGTCTTATTTAAAGCAAGCGAGAGTTGAAATTCACACCGACTGAAACTTAAAGTAGACTTCGTATTTCAACTATCGGAAATATCGTGTTTTGTGAGCAACTATTTCGTATCTACAGCACCTAACGCTAATATTAATTGGAAATTTAAGTGCTGATTTTCCAACCGAATGTAATTGAAACGGATAGGAGAGAACTTGGATTTTCCACTTCGGATCCGCGTTGTGCCTATACGCTCCAATACGCCGCTCTGATTTGGGTTATCTCTATATCTGTTTTATGTTAGAGAGATCAGGATAATTATCTGATACGATATAAATTGATGATTTCGGAGATATGGTAATACAACTTGCAAGGACTGATATCCGCCGCGCTTTTTAGGGTTCCGTACTCAAAGTGTAAAACCGGACCCTATTACTAAGACTCCGCTGTCTGTCTGTCTGTCCGTCTGTCACAGGCTGTATCTCATGAATCGTGATAGACGGTTTAAATTTTCACAGATGATGTATTTCTGTTGCCACTATAAGAAAAAAAAACGGAATAAAAAAATATTTAAGTGCCGTTTTTATAGATGGTACGGAACCTATCGTACGCGAGTCCAACTCGCATTTGGCCAGTTTTTCATTTCATTGTGTAGAAAAATCTGACTATGGCTTATTTCAGTCAAGTCGTTCGGAGACGTCTGTGTGATCAACAGACCTACTAACAATTCTGGATATGAAGATGGGCATAGACTCTTACTGTATAAATGAACATTTTGCTGTACAATATTTTTATGTGCTTGCCTCTAAGTATTATTAAAAAGAATATATTTTTTCGGTGAATATCCTCTGATATAATAATCTCAATTTATTCCTGTCTACGATGCATGTAGCAATATTAGTAATATCGTTTTTCGCGAGTTCGTTGACTGAAAAGACGAGTTGGGACATACGAATTAATATGATTTGTCGTAACAAATATGTTTTCGTTCAATTATTATGATCACTCAAGCCGCTGAACTCCTATTGGAAAGACGAAGACGAAGAGAATTTTACGCACCCGTAACTTATTTTTAAGGACCTGAAAAAAACAATTGATTAAAACGTGATAGGTCCTAACAACTGTCGACTGTTGCATGAATAGGCAGGTCCGTCTGGGTAAGTTCCACGACCTCACAGAAGATCGACATGAAGGGGAAGTATTATATTTCTGCGTTTCGTCCGGTGAGTGAGGTAGCCGGGGCGATTTAATAGAAGATGTCAATGTCAATAGGCGGTGGTTATCACTTAACATCAGGTACACCGCCAACTCGCTTGCCACCTTGTCACATAAAAAAATAGCTTAATCCGTCTGTTATCCATCTGTTATAATAGATAGTGATATTTAACCTAAGACTAGAGAAATACGAAACCGCAGCATCTGACCGCTAATAAAAGGCCGCAGTGCCCTTTAAATAATATACTTACTTTATTCCATGGATAGATTCGACATTCGGATATTTCGATATTTCGAAAGTCGTAATATTTTAGTGTGCGTCGTTGGATACACTTGACGTTTTAAATTGTGGCACGTTTTATCCCATGTTATTTAAGGTCCGCCATGATATAACAGGTTAAACGTATTATGTCAAATAGCTCCATATATCCAATCCAATAGTTTTTTTTATAATGGCGTGAATATCAGACCTTTTAAGAAAGTCTTAAAAGGCGAAAGTCTTTTTTCATATAATAGTAGTGAGCAAAAAATGCGAATATCAAAGTAAATTTTCCGCAAAAACTTGTATACCCTGTAAAAGTTTTCCATGAAGCAGTCCCATCATAATGACATGATGCAAATACTTAATGAAGGTGCAATTTAAAAAAAGTAACTCTCTAATACATAATAAGTTGTTATTTTTTTAATTTTCTGTCATATCAATTTTAATGTAAAGGCTTTGTTATTATATACATGGATTTTCTAGGAAGTTCGAAAGAGAACAGAGTATGATTATAAAGTAATTTTTATTACACGTCTAAATAATCTATTTAACTGTTTGTGGCAAATTGTTATATAAAATAATAATTGAAGTTAGGTAATTCCTACATATTTAATAATATTTTTGCTTCCAATCTTTAAAATAATAAAATGGATGCTCCGTTCCTTGAAATCATTATTTAATGGAAACAATGGCGACTTTAGAAATAATTTATTACTATTAAAACTTCGATTAAACATTTTTCAAAAACAGTAAAGGTAAATAAGTAGAAAAATCTTTACACTATTTGTTCTCAGTACACATATCATTCATTGAAGTATCCGTAAATGGTAATCCTCTTTTCCGTACATTGTACTATGTAGGAATAGCATGAGTCTTCAATGGAAATCTTTTCAGGAACACTTATTGATACACTACACTGATTACAGTTCACTTTATATTAATTTATTTTAACATACGAAGTAATAAAAAGTTTCACCCCTGAATCAATATCAAATGAATCTTGAATTTATATATTTTCATTCTCTTCCTTAAACAATTTTGTTACCTCCAAAAAAACTCTAGAGTTCTTGAAAATAAAGTTATGAGGAAGAAACAAAAAGTAATTTGGACTGACTAAAAGATAAAAAATACAACGAAACTTCATCGTGTATTGCCAAGTTAAACCAGGATCCCGAAAGGAATCGAAAAAATAATCTTTTATTTTCGAAAAGACATAGCAGGACAGAGGCGAGATCGCAAATTGGATTGCGAATGTTTTTCTCGGACCTTATATATATGTTAATAAGGCAACCTATCAGGGCCTGTTTAAAAAGGAAATTGTGTATTTAGGATATTGTGACTCGAAAAAAATGGTATAGTTTATACAGACTTTAAACCAGTATTATTTATGTGGTTATTTGAAAAGATGAATTCGCTTCCATATTTGGCATAAAGAGTAAGTACCGAATCAATTTTACATAGTTCATAAAAGTTATATAATGAATGCAAAGTATTGAAGTGAAAAAAAAAAAAATATAAATACAAATTATTATTCGGATTGATCTATCATTTCCTCGGGCCGATATTATTTGATAATAACATTTAGGATTAACGGCTTACTTTGACTTTAGCTTTAAAAATACATAAACATGAAAATTAAATATTTCGAAGATATCGTGGGGTGGCGTCATTATCTTTACTCAATTACACATATAAAAATACAGAAATTACTGCCGGCACTTTGATACACATAGTAAGCTCCAATTGTTTTTGTAATCTGAGTCTTTTAGATCAATTTCCAAACAGTAAAGTGTCAGAGCGCACTTCTAATAAATCTGTGCTCAACAGGCGAAATTCTAATAGAGCCAAATAACGCAATGAATAGACAAACATTTTACGATTTCATCGCTGTAGTATAGTAATAGAAGCTTATATAACAGATCCTGTTACACGGAATAGTACATTTCGACCAGTTAAGAACAGCCTCACCGACGTAAAGTAAGTTTTATTTTTTTTTTATGGAGAAAAGGGGCGGGGGTAATTTTGAGGTGAATTAATGGACGTAGTCGATACTTCAAAACTACTTTCTCAATTGCTGGAAATACGCCATACACATCTGATACAGCTCCATGTGATAGAAACTCATCGGGCGCCGATCCTCACTTATGGTATCCGCTAGTTCAGTTCACCAGTCCAAATCACAACCGACCATAATCATAACATAAAAAATATTATCATTAAAATGCCTCTGAACCGGTGGTAACTTACTTACGAACTTATGTATCAATCATTTATGTAAAATTCGACGTTTCATTAGAACGCGCAAGCGTCTATTTGAAGAAAGATATTTTGAATTTGAATATCGTTTAATTTCTTTTAAGTGACCGCACAGGTCCAGTGTGAGTTTTTTTTTTTTTTTTTTTTTTTTTCATTTCAACATATATGGTAATTGAAAGTCGACGCGGTCCGCCGCAATACAATACTATGCAAATTAAGTCCCTCCAACATTGCCCCCGCAACATACGTTTCCTAATATGGAGGCGATCCTTCGATTCAAGAGTTCGGGTTACACGTCACGTCGGCTTTCGTCTCTATCTCGTGATTAAAATAAATTGATTTTTCCCTCTTTAACTCACGATTGTTATATAAAAGCGCCGTGTTAGGGCCACGCTGTAACTTCTGCCTTTGCATAAATGAACAGGTTCGTTGGGGAAGTACCACGGCTTACAGTTAACGGCCATCGGAGTCAAAGTCCGCGGGTTAGTGAACGCACGCTTGGGCACTTGCGCTTGCAAACACTTCACACTAAAAATAATAAAGGTAATATCCATACAATCTACGCGCGTGCTGTTTCTTCCTAATTTTGTATTTTTCAATGAGAACATTGATGATCTATTATATGAATATATATTCATATAATAGATCATACAATTACATAAAATGGTTGATATGCATAATAATTACTAACAATTGATTTTTAGTTTATTCTACTAATTTTAAATATATAATAGAACAGTACCAATGTCTTCCATTCTAGTTGACAATAGTTAGAGCATATATTTCGTTTAAAGTCGCCAGTTTTTATATACTATATGTTGAAGTGTATGTGAATTTTAATAGATATATTAAAAACATTTTCACCCGTTTTAACAACACATAATTTCTTCAAGAATAAATCACGGTACGACATTTTGATATAAAAGCCATGACAAACTGTATACTGTTATATCTGAAGTAAAAATTCGTTAATAAAACACCGGAGCAGAAACAAAACTTTTATTAGCTTTTTCTTGAAAATGACAGGCCTTTGTTATTGAAACATCTGTTTCACCCTCTACAGTAAATATATTTGCATCCTGTTTGTTCGATAACTCAAAATAGTTTTGTTGATATAACAAAAAGAAAAGAATATATATGGCAACTCGTAATATCTGTAATTACTGATTGGGAAGAACAGGCTATCTCAAACGGGAAAATTCTTCTTATTCTGTATATAATGTGAAAAGAGACATTTTCCATTTAGTAAATCGGTTTTAGAACATACTAGCTGCCCGGACAGACATCGTTTTTTTTATACATAGTATTAAAACCTTCCTTGGACCTTAAGGAACATATAAAAATAAATAATTAGCCGAATAGATCCAGCCATTCTTGAGTTATGCAGTTACTGTTGCACGAATGGGCAGGTCCGACTGGGTTAGTACCACGACCTCACAGAAGACCGGCGTATAGTAGAAGTGTTACACTTCTGCGTTTCGTCTGGTGAGTGAGCTAGCCGGGGCCCACTTTATTTAAAGATGGCAACGCATTTGCAACCTTACAGGTCATGCTAATGTCCATGGGCGGCGGTTATCACTTAACATCAGGTGAACCGCCAGCTCGTCTGCCACTTATGGCATAAAAAAAATACTAACATAATCTTTTATTTATTAAGATTATGATTTATAGAGAAGTATTCAGTTGAGATCTGTCTCGTATTAGTGACGTTGTTTTGTTTTTACAAAAATTCCACTTGTGTTTGCCCACCAATTGCTTAATATAAAGGTATACTTAAAACTTGAAGAAAAAGTGAAAATTACTACTGAAATAGTGTCACCTCAAGGTGAAATTTAATCACAATAGCGACTTAGCTGTAAAGTCTAGACTATTTAATTGCTCCTCTCTTAGTTAAGACGTCTTGCTAATTTTCAAATATAGCATTTGAAATTTAAAAGACATTTTTCAAAATATCTAATATTAATCTAGCATATTCCACTAATTATGTAACGTAGCGGTAACTTTTCTTAATTATATATTATTAAATCCATATTGTGTGTATAATCCCACAATAAAAGGTTGAACACTATAACAAGCTTTAATTTACTACAACCGAACAATCTTGCAATATTAATTTAGCATTATTTCATTTTTATATGAATGAATGAATGAATGAATATACTTTATTGCATACAAGGAAATACAAGGAAACAGATACCGGAAACATAGTGTACAAACAAGCGGCCTTATTGCTAAGGTAGCAATAAGGCCGCCTGTTTGTACACTACCAACCAGGCAAACTGAGGGTGTAGGATATAGATAATAAAGTTGCGGGATAATGGTGCACAAAATAATTACATTAATACATTATACTACGTAGAAAAATAAAATCATGAAATATAATACATATCTATATAATAACAAATACCTAATATAAATACTTATACTATAATATGTATACATACATATATACATACATACACATACATATACATGTATATTAACAAATAGTTATTAATAAGTGTGAAAGAAGCAAAAAAACTGACAACCAGAGCTCAGAGGAAAAAGGAACGTTGGGATGAAATTAAACAGGAAGGGAAAGGAGATGGGCTTTCAGGTGCTTCTTAAAAGTGTAAAGGGACGGGGCGTGTCTTATAGACACAGGGAGTGAGTTCCAGAGCTTCACAGCTTGGACGGTAAAAGAAAAGGCATAGAAATCAGTGGTATGAGAAGGCATAGAAAGCGAGCGATAACGAGAAGAACGGAGTGAACGCTCGATAGAAATGGACAGGTATTCAAAACTTTCTTTTAGATACGAAGGAGTCGACATCCTTTAACCCTAACGAACGTGAACGTTTTATATATTTATGTCTATCCATATATTAATTTTTTGTAACATACGATGTCGATGTAAAATTAAAAAATGTGTGGGGGTTATGTTCGTTCTCTCCCAAACTAAGCAACTCTAGAAGCGCTATGCTATGGATAGTAGAAAACTGATAATCATACTTAAACATACTTTTCTTTTGTAAATAAATGCATATTATAAATATAATTATAAACACCCAGACACTAGAAAAATAATCACACAATATTTTTCCATTAGTGGGGATCGAACCCACACCCTCTGGCGCAAGAGACAGGTTCACTACTCCGTCCGTTCCGTTAAAATATAAACATTTTAGCTTGTATAATTGTACTAAAAACGACATATTAAATTATTGTACTACTGAAACAGTTTTTTTTATCCATGAAAAAGCACGAACATGATCAAGTTTTTCCGTATTTATATAAATCCGTATTAATGTAAAGGAATCCGGTCTCAGTTTCAGTCCAAAAAAGGGTCTATGGAAGGTTAAGTCCTATGGGTTAACAGGTTTTACTGACCAAATCTTTTTAAGACGGAGCGTAAAAAGGGTCCGCTGCGTCAAATCTACTTTTCTTTTCTTTCCTTATTATGTACTTTCTTATAAATTTGCTTAGTGTCGCATGTTACTTTTAGAAATAGACGAAAATTATTTTCTTTAAAAAAAAAGAAACATACAATAAAAAAAAATAATGATTCTGGTTATGCTTCATGATAAATGTCTAAATTTAAAACCATCGAAGAACTTGCTTCTTTCAAGAAAATATTGAACGTAAGTAAAGAACAGCTTCGATGAGTTATCTACAATTTTTTGTTCTTACCCTAAGCACTGTTCACTTTAACTTATTGTAAAATAAAAGTCACTTATTTTAACTGGCGTTAGCCTGAGCTAACACGTATAACATAATTGTGACAAATTTGGCGAATTTTAGTTTCCAATGAAATCCATAACCATAATGAATGAACATTCTCGGCACACACCTTTTTTATAGCGAGATGACCGTATAAATTGTTCAAAACTGATGTAGCCGACACGCCAATCATTTCACCAAGCAATTTTTTTCATGGTGTTCGCCGCCTCGACTGACAGCCCAGGCCTCAATCATCAATCCAATACTCGTCTTCTCTCTCAAGTCTCTTAACAATACACTCATTCCGCGAACTTTTTGACCGAAAAGATCAACGTTATTTTGTAGTAATATTTTGATTTTTTTATGATTCTGCTTATACCTATCCCAACTTTTTTAATAGTTTCAACTATTAAAATTCGGAACAAATAATATCACCAATAATATCAAATAATCCTCGTTGAGCCCATACCATTCCAACTAAAATCCACCATTTGCAAACGAAAACTTCTAACGGAACTGGAAATATTGAGAGAATTAAATACACTCGTTAACTTTCGACGGGCAAGTGTAGACTCGTAATTATTTTTGCATAACGACCATGAGTGAAATTTGTTTTAAATAGTTTGGATTAAGTCGCTTTATGTCGTCAAAGAAGGTTTTAAAGCTCTTTTAAAAAAATTATACAGCCTAAAGTAGGAAAAACTATATATTGACGGTCCCTACGTACATAAAGACTTGTCAAAAACCGAAGTTTACAGGGGAGCGTAATTTATGTTTAAGTAGCTCTAGAAATAAATCTATGTACAATTATAAGTACTTTTTCTATAATGTTTTATTAGCTTTAGGAACTTTATAATATTATTTTTACACACTATCTTTTTTTATATTTTCTTGGAAAAACTGATAGATGACTGCTTCTACGCTGATGTTAAGATAAAAGCATGTTAGACATGTCTATAATTCCTTTGTTTACACAGGAATGAAGAAAATAGTGTCTTCAATATAATTTAAATAAAATGTTTTATGAAATTTTATTAAATCTTACGCTTCAGAAATACATAAAACGTTAAATCTGGAGTATGCAATATCCACCAATAACTTTGATCTAATTGTTATTTATGTTTTACAGTATTATTGTACGCTAATTACGAATACTTATAACTAAAAAATACACCACTAAATCTAAGCTATATCAAAACGAGAAACAAGCATTAGATCAACACGTATTTGGTGGGGAACACCAGTGAATGACGTTAAGTCAGACAAGACAAGGAGAGGCTATAGAACAACTGCAAAATCAGTTTTTACAAACTAAAGCTGAACTGATACAGGTAAAAAATATTATGAAGGTAATTGAGGAAAAAATATTTAACGCATCCTCATTAACTCAAGAAAAGGAATGCAATCAAAATAATTGCAAGGAGATCGCAAATAGTTATCCCCGCACGTTTGCAAATGTGATTTTACAAGCGGAGAGTGATAACAAAGCAGGTAAAAAAGTTATACCATCAAAGAGTAACAAGTGTGGGGCCATGAAACCCGCGAAACATACTTCAACTGAAAGTGGGGTACTTGATAAAACTACTCGGGATGTTTCATTAGCCAACCGTACCTCAGGTTCCTTACTTAGCGAAAATGATAAAACTGATAATATGCATGGAAATAACGAAAACTGGATAGAAGTTAAGTACAAAAGAAAAAAGGGAGAAAGGGTCAAAGTACAAATGTAACATTATTACAAGCAATGGAACGGAAAAAATATCTACATTTATGGCGTTTGCACCCAGAAACGAAAGAAGAATCATTGAGTTCATATGTGAAGAATATTTGCGGTGAGGAAGTGCCTATACAAATTGAAAAAATAAAGCACAAAACTGAACGAGGTTATAGTTCATTTATAATAGGAGTGCCGGAGAGTATTTATGAAAAGTTATTGGAACCTGACGTCTGGCCAATAAATGCAGAATTTAGTGAATGGATTTGGTTTCGGAGATCGACAAAAAGAACAAAAGAAGCAGCCTAAAGCAATAGAAATATTGTACCAAAACGTAAGAGGGCTAAGAATGAAATTACAAGATTTCAGAATAAGTCTTGCGGCTTCGAGCGCAGATTTATTTGCTATTACTGAAACAGGTTGCAGTGAATCCATACAAGATGGAGAAATTATACCCACGGGATATCATATCGTACGTTGCGATCGAGCGGACGGGCGAAAGCAGGGCGGTGTTTGTTTAGTGGCCACACACCGTTTCGGACTACGTCGTGTACCTGCACCCGGCGACGTCAACATAGACAGCTGTGCGTTCGAACTTATTTGCGTAAACGTCTATCGAAGTGAAAGATTATTATTTCTGTGTTGTGTTGTTTACATTCCACCGTGCAGTACTGAAAGTGACTATATGACTTTATTTAAAATTATCGAAGAACTATGTTCAGAGTATAATTCAGTTTTGATTATAGGAGATTTTAATATTTATTCTTGCCCAATGCATGTACAAAATTATTATGAATACTTTATCGAATACTGTGAGCTTACGCAAAATAATTTTGTCCCGAATTGTTTGGGTCGCCAACTAGATTTAGTGTTGAGCAGTGCAACGTGTGGATTGGTGAAAGTGATGGCGGCGGAAGAGGAGCTGGTATCAGTGGATATGCATCATCCGCCACTGGTCATACAGTTCCCACTCTTGCCACACCGCTCCGCAGAAGTTCGATCACCGTATACATCCACACACACGAATCACACGCGACTAAAATGGAATTTCTATAAAGCAGATTTTGAATTGCTATACTCGATGGTGGCATCTGTGGATTGGAGTGCTTTGTACGCGGCTAGGGACCCGGATATGGCTGTGAGTAGATTTTACAATACCATCTACAATATATTTGACGTATGTGTTCCCAGGAAGGAGGTGAAACTGGTAAACTCAGTATATCACTATCCTGAATGGTATACACGAGATATAATTAGAAACATCAAATTAAAATCGTTCCTCCATAAAAGATATAAAAAGACCAAACAACGAGGTGATTATGATGAATTTTCCCGCTATCGCGCAGGCATAAAAATAGCTATAAATGAAGCGAATAAACAATATTGTGAACGTATACAGGCTAGGTTCGCGAGGGACCCTAAATCTTTTTGGAACTATATGAAAACCTTAAGAAAGTCCGAGAAAAATAATACTATAGTTCGAGATGGGGTTATTCTAAGTAATTATGAAAGTACTAGAGAATTCGCGTTGTTTTTTAAATCTGTTTACAGGGATCAGCCACCCATATTAGATGTACAAGCAGCGGTGGAAGGTAGCGGCATGGGTAGTGAGCGGGTTCATGTTCCCAGTTTTAGTTTACGGGACGTGTTGGGAGCACTGGCGCGAGTAAAACCGAAGCATTCAGCTGGTCCCGATGGTATACCCGCGTTTTTATTGAAAGACTGTAGACGGGTCCTCGCGGACCCTCTGCTGTACATTTTTAATATTTGCCTGGAACATGCAACATATCCAACACAATGGAAAACTACAAGGGTTATCCCAGTCCCTAAGAGTAGTGTAGGTTCGCAGGTCAGTGATTATAAGCCGGTGGCCGTGCTGTCGTCGCCAGCAAAAGTTTTTGAATCAGCGATATATCGCACAGTATTTGCGGCAACTCGTAGCTCACTGACGAACGCGCAGCACGGGTTCCGGCCGGCGTGCAGCACTGCTACTAACTTGCTTAATTTTGTTAACTACGTTAGACCAGCAATAGATTCAGGCATGCAAGTAGACGTCGCATACTTCGACTTTAGAAAGGCGTTTGATACGGTTGACAATGATATCCTATTAAGGAAATTGGCACGGGTAGGATTCACTCCTCAGATACTTAGGTTCTTTGCGAGTTATATGAGGGATAGGCAACTATATGTGGATTTCAACGGTCATGAATCAGAGCCTTATTTTACACATTCAGGCATAAGTCAGGGCAGTAACTTAGGCCCATTAGAATTTCTTTTAATGATAAATGATTTACCGGAAGTAATTGAAAAGGGTACATGTTTGTTGTTTGCGGACGATCTCAAACTATCGCTTGCAGTAAATGATCACACGGACTGTGAAAGATTACAGAGCGATATAAATAAGTTGTTGAGTGGAGCCAAGAAAATAGATTGTACTTTAATGTGTCAAAGTGCTCAATCCTGACTTTTAGTAAGGCTAGGAATACGGTTCAATATCAATACAATATGAATAAAGAGCCCTCTTGCGAGTCACGGAAAAAGAGAGACCTAGGGGTTACTTTTAATCGCGATTTTAGTTTTCGTAATCACATTACGGCGATATGCAAGAAAGCATTTAGAAATTTAGGGTTCGTGCTGAGGCAGACGAAGGGGTTCACGAGTATCTTGACAATTAGATGCTTATACGACGCATTAGTGAGAAGCCAACTTGAATATAACGCAATAATTTGGGCACCGGATGACGTTAAACACAAGATAATGGTAGAAAGGGTTAAAAATAAATTTACGCGGTATCTATATAAAAGGTTATACGGTGTATATCCATTGTATCCTGTGTCATATCCTACACTATTTGTTCTAGGTATGGTAGGATACGACAAACTGGAAACTCGTAGGGATTTTGCACTCGTCGACTACGTACGGAAATTACTCCGTGGTGTGGTACATAATACAATGGCACTCAACGCACTGAACGCGCCCGACGGTTACGTTAGGAGGCGGCGGCGTCCGCGCTTGCTTGCCATACCGCGCGCGCGCACTAACTTGCTGGCTAGGGCTACATTCACACGTGCACTGCTCACTCTAAATGAGGCTGCCGACAGAATTGACCTGTTTTCATGCCACAGAAATGATTTTATAATAGTATCCCATTACGTGATATGTTACTCATAAAACTATAAGTATGATTTTTTTTTCTTTGTGTATTACAGTCTTACTGTTTATAATTGGTTTTATGGAATTGTTAGTTTTTATTTTATTTTTTCGACTATTTTATATTTTTTGGCAACACTATCGCATTGGGTCAGCCTGTAATGATAGTTGTGTGCGTCAGTGTAATAAATAAATAAATAAATAAATAAATAAATAAAGACCGCTTTCCCACCGATTTGCGTGCATTTCAAAACACTGAATAAAACGATACCTTTAAATATCCGCATCTACTACAGTTATTCGTTGTAATTATAATACATGTTATTATTAACACGACATTTAAAGTTAAATACATAACATTTAAAAAATAACGTATATAGGTATGTGTATATGGAAAATCTAAAGCGGATATGCAATAAAAAATCAATTTGTCTCATGTCTTTATTGTACGTAGCGTCCGTCGGTATATGTTAATCTTGGTCTTACATCGTAATTGGCCATTTTTATCAAAACATGTTTTTGGTAAATTTTCTACAACGAAATCATGAAAAAAACTTTAGAGTTGAAGTAAAAAATATAAATTACAATTAAAAACATCTACATAAAATATCAGTAACGCAATGAAAAATATAAAAAAACTAGATTTCAAAATTTTTATAGATATCTTTGCACCGGAAGATGTGGATTCGATTCCCGCAATGGCAAGAAACTTTTCGGCCTTTTTACTACAAATTTTAACTCTTGATTTCATTTGTCAATTGAAGTAAGACAGTATTAACTATTATTTTAATTTATTAAAATAAAGTCGAACGGCGACCTCGCACCATTGTGGCGTTGTTTCGGTTGAATTATTATTTTTTTTGTTTTTGTTGTAACCGTTAGCGCTTACAGTCCGTAGACTATTAAAGGTTCATCGAACGTAGAATCCGTCAGCTCTTTTCTTGATATCGGGGGGAAAGAGAGGGACTCTTCTCCTATGGAACCAGTGTCCCTTGGTACTGGGCGTGAGCACACCTCGGAGAAGGGTAAATTTTCCCCGATTCCCTCGCCATCTTGAAGCAGCTCGAGGCTACTTCGAGCCAATCCGTGTCCCTTTATAGTCCCCTTTTACGACAGGTAGGAAATACCTTAGTCCTGTTCTATGAGCCCGGGACTACAGGGCTGAGAGGGCAGCACGTCTGCTCCTGCCGGCCTGGCGCCGCCGTCTCCGAGCGGGGTCAGCCCTCTTCCTTTTCCGCTCGGCGACCTCCTTCTGGAGCATAACAATTTTACAGAAGGAGACCAGTGCCTGCCAAGCAGAATTATCGTGAGCTATCCATAACTCACAGATTAACTTGACACAGGTTGTTTAAACATATCAAATATAATAAAACATTTGACGTAATTATTAAAGAAATTTTAACTGAACTACGTATTGTATAATGGAAGTTGACATAGTAATTGTATTGCTTTTTCCTAAGCAGCGTGATGTAGAACTTGTGATCGATGACATTATAAGTCCGGAGACTATACAAACCTTAGTTAGTTGCAGACTATACGAAGCTTAGGTAAAGGGCTCTACACAAGCCTGTAATATTTACCCTACGCATGCGTGCATTATCAAAATTAGGCGAAAATACCACACGAGCCTACAAACCATTGAATTCGGACCGTGAAAAGATCCAGTGATATTTTTTGGCCCACAGAGACAAAAGAGCCTCTTGTCGAAAAACTACATTATATAGGTTAACACTCTGCGTGTATTTGTAATGAGTAGGAACGTGAAACAATTTCTTGATTCGTATTGATTTTTGGAGTAAACTTACGATAGATATCTTGTTATGTTGTCTACGAAAGCAAACCGTTTTATATAATAAATTAAGTAAAATGATATTGTCAATTCAAAAAAATTCATAACAAATCTTAATGGGAGCTGTAATCATCACCATTGGACTGGGATCATTACCTTATGATCCCTGGCAACTGACTTGATTCTGCACCATAACCTTAGTGACTATCATGCTTGTATAATAACAAACGATACTGAGTATCTAGCCATAAATTACCAACGCTACCTTCCTGTATTTTGATCACATCATATAGCGTGATAAGGATAGCTTAAAAACGATTGTTATAATAAGCAATACAGATGACCAAAGAGAGACCACGCACCAAATGGATAGGTACACCAGCAAAATGACTCTGCTACACCCAACTTTAGGCCAGAGTAAAAATTGCTGGCGATAGAAAGCTACAGAAGCATTTAATCCACACAAGTGTGCAACAATATGACCATGTTCTTTACAAATGAAGGGACGACTTAAGAGAGGAAGTGATTAAGATTACAAATAAAATTGATTAAATTAATGTGTATATATAAATACATAAAAAAGTTTGAATTCGTAAGAATAAGATATCTTATTAGAAGTACTAAGATATACTCATGACATTTAACTAAAGTTTACCCACTCAATATCTATAAAATCACACAAAAACCTTGTAATGTCTTATGAAAAGTCATAAATTTTCGCTCTTCTATCTCTAAGTCGTCAATTTTATTCCTTTGTGAAAAAGTTATACTCATCCTACATGTGTAAACAACAAAAACTAAATTTATAATTCATCGCTCCCACCATGTTTCGTTTGTTTACTTTCTTCTACAGATAAGAAACTTTAACAGCAATGTTTTTTTTTTTTTGTCTCTACAAATTTCCTGAAATATGTTCATTTATTCATAAAGCAATTTTTCTACCAGGAATAAGACCAACTTGTGTCCCTATAAAACTACTAATGGCTTTTATGTGTCAAGCACGATCTTAGATTTCTTTTTAACACGTGTCTTTAATATACGTCTTATTGTATTGACAAAAATATATGTTTTATTTGAAATGTAAGAACCGCACTTCATGATTATATTGGATATTAAAAAGTAAAAAGTACAGCCTATACATGTCCTACTGCTGGGCAAAGGCCTCCTCCATACAGAGGGTATAAGGGCATAGTCCACCACGCGGCCCCGCTGCGGATTGGCGGACTTCACATATCTTCGAAAAATATTTTTATTTGTTATTATTTCGAAAATATGCAGGTTTCCTTACGATGTTTTCCTTCACCGCGGAGCACGTGATATTGGGTAATATCGTCTTATTAAATCCTTTTTGAAGTAGTAACTCTTTTCACCGTGGGAGCCAGGCTGGATTTTCGTAAAAACATTCACGTATTCATTAATCTCTATGATTGGCGGGAGCTACGAGTATCTCCGTGTACTACACTGATTTATATTATCTCAAGCCAACTGTATAGAATTAGTTTTTGTATCAGACTTACCTTATTAGACATACGAATCTAATATTTAGGACACTTTTTGGAAAACCTCGGCTAAATGAAGAAAGCACAATATATCTTTTTACACTCACACAATAAATATGAGTGAAAGTTTTATATTTCAATATATATTCTTTATATTCAATATATTATTGTAGCTAATACACTAAAGTCACACTAAAATTTCATGAAATTTTAAGTAATCTTTAAAGTGTCTTTCCATTTCCACCAAACTCTAGCAATGAACCCATGGCTAGAATCTAGAACCATTTTAAGGATTCAAAGAAAACTTTATTGAGTAACGCTAACTGGGATTTCTGTTGTTAATTCAATTAAATCTAGACCCGAGTGCTACAAGACTTCGAGAAACATTTCGCATTTACTACGGAGATTGGATTAACTATTTCAAGTTGACAGTATCGCGGTCCGCATCAGGAATACTGTGAAATGTTTGAAAAATCTAGAGGTAAAATTTAAAATAAACCCCGATAAAATCTGTATGGTAATTTTTATAAAAGAATCTTCTTTTAAAGATTACTTGATTCATTTACTTGTTTGCGTTAAATTAATCAATAAGTCAATTTTTACAACAGCAGTTTGAAAATTGCTTGCGATTTGCAATTTATATAAATTCTATGAAAGTTTCCCATTTTAATTCATTAGCAATATAATCAGAAATTTTAAATATTATTTTACCATAACAGTAAATTTTTCAACAGTAAATGTTTTACGGGGTTTTGATTGATAGGTATCCGAAAATCGTTTACATTTTACGGAGCAATTACACTGTATCTCTTTATAGAACAATAAGTTTGGGTTCGTATAGTTTTTTACCTAGTGTATTTAAATTTTAATGTTAATAAGTAAAGTACTTTTTAAAGTTTGCAACGTGACAAACAACGTTCTCTCCTTATTTTATCCATAAGTCTTTTATGAAAATTCTGTCTTTACTAAACATTTCTAATTGTTATCACAGGGAAGTTAAAACACAAAACGACGTCAGTCCGTCTAAAAAGATTTGATTCGTTAAAAGTCTGTTATCATCGGAACTTATTTTCAGGAGCTGTATCCTAATTTTTTAGCAGCAAAAATAGACGATCGCATTCAACGAAGAGCCAACCTAATTTCACAGTCGCTGGAAAGCAACAGATAGTCCGAATGTAAAGAGTGCGCCTATTAGCATGATAAAGTCGAGTCGCCCGCGGGGCTCGGCTTGGTGCTTTTGGTAAACGGGAGGTAAAGAAGAGCATTGTACTTCGAAAACAAAGGAATGTTAAACACAAACGCTACTCCGAATAAAAAAATGAATTCACGATAACAGGACTTTCTCTAAAGCTATGATTTTTTACGTTTATAATATCAATCTAAAACTGTTCATGTTATTAACGTTGAAAGTGATTTACAAAACAAAATGGGAAATTAAGAGGGGCAAAGGCTTCAGGCAAAGGGCCGAGGCTTCAGCGTCCGGGGTCGTGGGTTCCCACATGGGACAACTATTTTTGTGACCCACAGATAGTTGTTTCGTATCTGGGTGTTTGTCCACGTCAAATTTATTGGTTTATTAGTTTGTAAAACGTCCTTACAACACATGCAATTAAATGAACGTTTGGTTTATTATATAAAGGCCCATTAGTAAATAAGTAGATTCATATGAGTTCCAGCAATTGAATATGACTTTCGAATGGAGGACGATACGACGTGATTTCGTATAATGAAGATTACCATTGTTACATAAGATAGTTGTGTCTAAAGTTTATTTCGAGAAAAACATAAAAAAATGTAATAATCCACTGATAGAAATTTACTATTTACCCAAATTATAGTGTATTTGTAGTATTATATTTTGTAATATATAAGTATTACATTTTCCAAATTGTAGTATTATATTTTTGGGGTGGTAGGGCCACGCAGCAGCCTCGGCTGTTGCGCGAATAGGCAAGCCCGTCCGGGTAAGTACCACGACCTCACAGAAGACCAGCGTAAAGTGGAAGTATGACAAATACTTTCGCGTTTCGTCTGGTGAGTGAGACAGCCGGAGCCCAATTTTCAAAAGGTTGTCAACGCATCTGTAACCCTCGGGTGTAGCAGATGTCCATGAGCGGCGGTATTCACGTAACATCAGGTGAACCGTCTGCTCGTTTGACAAATTTGCGCATAAAAAATAATAATAGTAGCATTAAATGTGTAGTAGGTTTGATACCTAATCGAGATCGCCTTAGAGCTGTCAATACCGAGTGTACAAAAAGTCCTTATTTCCAGAACTGTTATTTTCAGAATATTGATGTTGATTACTGAGAAAAAGATTGTTTTTAATAAAAATAAATACATTTAACCGAATAAAATAAAGTAAATTTTAACTTTTATGTTATCTTTAATCACAATGTTTCTTCTGGTAACTCCCCAAAGATTAAAGCATTCGTTATAAAAACATTCGTCATACTTAATTATTCACCTGATAATTAATAATATTATTAATAACAAATCAGCGCAGTACGACAGATATTGAACAAGTTACTTTCGTAAAAAATGGTAACAGGAATAAACAATTCTAGCAGATTTAAATATAGGTATTTGATGTACTACCTTAGTTATGTGTTTGTAGTTTTCTTCTAATGATTACTCGATTCAGTAGTAGATTAAAGCGTGTGTACTAAAACAGTTTCTTTTCTGTTTTTAGTAAATAGAAAAAAGCAACTGAGAGCATCACCTTCTGTCGTATTTTAATTTAGATAAAGGCTTATATTAATGTACTAACGCCAGGATGCAATTTCATGTCTACCGGAAACCGCAGACAGTCGACTAATGGAAATGGCTCTTGTGCTAATATTACAAATAGTGAACCATTCGCAACCATGTTTTATCTCTCGTTAGCACACTAACGCAGAATCATTTTATTTAATGACTAGATCGTGGCCAAATATGTTTTTGATTTTAATCATGGAATTTTCAAAAATACCACCTTATCTCAAATTTCAAATGTATTATTTATTAATATAAATAGGTTTACAATTGCTACAATACTACTTTTATGATACCACCTTATGTATCTTCCATTCATACAAACGCAAAAAAAATACATTATTAAAATATTTTTATGTAACATTTATTTGTATTTGCGTAAAACAATAAATCATTACATTCTCTTTGGCAAAAGAATGCGCAGTTCGACCTAACCTAACCGTAAAAGGATTTTTGTTTTTGCTATTAGTTTCTTTATAATTTGGGATACGGGCTCAGGGTTTTATCACAACATTTTGTCTTATATTGTCAAATCCTTTTAACTGTCAAAGGACTAGTTACCTGCTTAGTACAACTGGAAAATGTTTTATTTTGTTCTTTATTATACTGATAGCAGATAGGCAGTTTTAATACCCTTTGCTGAAATCACACCTTGCATTTATCTGGGTATGCTATCCCGTATATTCCGTACGGTTTCTTACGTTCCGTGTTTTCTAAGAAGTGAGCTGATATTTGTTAAAGTGCAAGATAAAAGTTATTAGATAATATATAATCTAATTATATTTAATATTGTAGATATTGGATAAGACATGCACGTAATCACCCCTTCTTTTTTAATATGTGACATGTCTTTTTTTGTTTGGAACATTATGTATCTAAGATATTTGATGGACGAAGCGGCAGTAAAGAAAAAAATGACAACTTTTTTGTACTTTAAACTCAACAAAATAAAGGAGGTAATTAACTTATTGTTATTTCTTTTGTATTATGATACATTCTTGTGTAGTATGCTACAAGCGAAACACTTCTAATAGATCTTTTTTAAGATACCAAAATCAAAAACGAACGTTATTTTTATGTCCGTTCCGCTACTGTGGAATACATTAGGATCTACACACAAAGGGACTTTGTTGCTACTAAGTATATAAAATTTGATGTTATCTGTTATGATTTACGTTGATTCTCGGTGCGTTGAAAGAAGAAAGTAAAAAAGACGTTATAGTGGACGTAATTTGTAAAGTGACTTGTAAAAAAAATACTAGTCTTACAAATTTTAAGTAATTATTATAAATCTACTAGCTGACCCGGCTCACGTTGTTTTGCCATATAAATTATTTGTAGGGTAGAAGAAAATTTTTGGGGTGGACCACCCTTAACATTTAGGGGGATGAAAAATAGATGTTGTCCGATTCTACACCCTGGCCGATATGCACACAAAATTACACGAAAAAGTCAAAGCCGTTTCGGAGGAGTTCAATTACAAGCACGAGAATTTTATATATTAAATATTTGAAAGCAAATCAACTGCGATTGATTTGCTGTCATTTTATTACTTTCACATAAATATGCATTGTTTTACGCAATCGCATAACATAATATCGTTAAGGCTAAGCAGATGTATTCAGTATAACTGATAACGTATTTACACAATTAATACACTGTTTTCGCGTTCTCAGCTATTATGTGTGCCTGGTACTCGTAAACATGTATTTGTCTGTCGTAAGTGGGATAAATTCGAAAGGCAAAAAATAAATGAGTGCGAATTAAACTGAGTCGATTATTGTAATTGTCATGAATTTCGTTACTTGACCTACGTACCTATTGTATTACTTAGTACGATATTTTATTAACAATCCATCTTCGCGCTTATAAGGCCCCTCGTTGGAAATGCTTACAGATGTTATTTTCTTATCTGCCTTTAATTATTTTCCTCTTTCAGTTCCGGTTTTAGTTTGACCCGAGTATTAAATTAAAATCTTAAAAATAAAAATATAAAAAGTTTTTAACAAAAAAAGAACCGACTTCAAATACTCTATTAAGCACTAAAAAGTTTATTTCAAACTTTTATTTGGAATAAATCAAATCTTAAAAATCTAAGTTTTATTTAAGTTAGATTTAAGTATCTGATCTTTTATGTGGGTGAAATAAACGCATACCCAACCTACGCGGCGGACCTGGTCTGTGGCTCCGCCGCTCACCACGTTTCGGCCGCGGAGGGAAGGGAGAACGGCGCATCGCAATACTGACACTCCTCTCCCCCCGCGGCCCCACCACTACTGCATCAACGGTGCAGCCCGCCGAGTCGCGGAGGATAGGGAAAGGGGCCAAACGCAATACCAGCACTCCTCTTCCCCTGCGACTCCTCCTCGGTAGCAGAAGACAAGGAGAGTGGATCCTCCTCCATCACCCTCAACCTGTCCCCTGCACCGTCCAGCACGCATCCGGAATGGGCTCAATGAGCTCACTCGGAGCGACCGCCGATCGAAGCCGTTTAGAAGGAGTTCAGTGACATACACACGTTCAGAAGAATTATATATATATATATATATATATATAAAGAATATAGGTAACTGTTTTTCTCTTTTAATTTTCTTTATTGTTAGCTCTATAATGTTAATAATAATCAAATAACATAATATGTATTTGATTTCAACGAAAATAGAATGGATACAAATAAAAGTTTTCTAACGTGATAAATCTCTAAATGAAATATTTAATTTGCCTTATGGACTAATTTGTCCAACATAACGAGGATAACCAGGGCCTTGAAAAAAGGACGGGTCAACACGGTGCGGGTCGAGCGAGGGAATTTTTTGTTCAAACATACTTTTATCCTTCTGCAAAAGTCAGGCCATCCAACCGCAATGGGCCTCCATTTTATTAGTTCAGGATCCGTAACACCCAAGTGTATAGGCAAAAAAGGTTAAATTAAGCTTCGTTCATTTGTTATGTACGCTTTGTAACTTTTTCCGTGCGTTGTCTTTCTTTCCTCATTCGGTCTGCGTCTTTGACAGGTCGTTTAAAATGCAAGTTAATTGTGAAAGAACCGATGCGAATTATACGTTGTCAATTATTGCATTTATAAAATTTTATAATTATAAAATATTGTTTTAAATTGTGTGTTTTACAATATAATATGTAGTTTAAAACTAGATGTTTCACAATTCTGTTAAATTTTTAGTTTGTCCAAACCTTAAAATTATTCTAAACTGAAAGGAATTACCCTACAAAAATCCTCACCAAACCCACAATCACAGACGTAAAACTAAAATGGAACTGGGCATATTAAAAGAATAAAATGTGGTCCTTAACCACAGAGTCTAGACTCGCTTTTAATTATGTATGCGTCTGTACTTATGGTGTTGGAAATGTACTTCAAGTAATTTGGTTTAACTAAATCACTGTCTTTTAAAAGGTAGGAAAATATAAATAGAAGCGTACAATACTCTAAAAGAAATGATCTTTTAGTACGTATGCTGTGGGTATATTTGTATATGTATGATTTTGTACTTTTTTTTAAGTAAAATAATAGGTACCAAGATGTATTGTGGGCTTACCAGGCGAATGAAAGTGGATGGCAGAAACAAAATAAAACGCCTTTAAAAACTCCATGACTACATCACGAATTCAAAAAGAGCCCCGAATAATGAACTTGTTAGAATAAAAAGAATGTCACCTGATTTTCAGCTTGCCTTAAATAGTGATTTCTAGCTTTTACGTGAATATTTGTATTTTTGTATTCTTGAAGTGTTTCTTTTTTTCTCTTTGTGCTATTTATTATTATTATTTCTTTTTTTTTATTGTAACGTATCTAGTAGCTCCATTAAAATAATATTTTATGTTTAATACGTGGATAATAGTGGGATAATAGTGGGCTGCAATATTAATACTATATCAACGCAACAGATCTGTACATATCATATATTGTAGCTGTTTGTTATCCCCAATGAAACAAAATAAAATAAAAATATTACACTTTATTAAAGAAAACTATGTTACAGATTTTTTCGCGTTTAGTTAGATTTTTAAATTCCTAACGTTTCGAGCAATGAACGGTGGAAAGGGTTTGAAACGTCGGGAATTTAAAAATCCAATTAAACGCGGTAAAAATCCGTAAACTATTTCCATTTAACAGTTGCCTTAAATAGGTTAATACAGCACCGTAACTACTATTAGTAAAATTGAAAAAAAAAAATTCGTTCAGTAATGCATGGAAACTCGTAATAATTGCGTATATTTGTACCAACCGTGCATTCAGAAATAAAATTATTGTTCTAATTCAAATAATGTCATATTTATGTCATAAAAAATGTAGTTATTTTATTCCCCTTTTAAATGGAAACCATCCCGGTTGAGCGAACGGAAAAACCACAAAAGTGAACTTAATTTATCTTTGAAAAAAAATTGCGAGAGCTATGTGAATAGACAATTTTTAGTCCGAATGTTTTTTTTCTTCGTCATAAAAGCTGGGAGAACAAATTAAATACACAGCATATAAACATGATAAAATCTCTCTCACAATTAAATCGTAAGATATACAATATCTTGTATATTCAATATTTGTCAAGCTACTAGAAGCTCGTAAAAATGTTAATAGATATGATGTCAGATAGCTTAAGGATAATGTGTTAATAACAATTTTTTTTTTTTCTGACAATTTAAATAAACTTTGGCATCAAAACTTTACTGCG
Source organism: Iphiclides podalirius (assembly GCA_933534255.1). Lineage (NCBI taxonomy): Eukaryota > Metazoa > Arthropoda > Insecta > Lepidoptera > Papilionidae > Iphiclides > Iphiclides podalirius. The sequence continues at coordinate 3,710,639 of OW152831.1, read as the reverse complement.
TTCTGTTTCTGTGTATAAGAAAGAAGCAGATTATTGATTTCTTCCTATTAATTAAAACAAAGAGCGTGTAATTTTAATTCAACTTACAATATTTTCCTTATTTTCACCAGTTTGACTGAAAATTGGTAAAACGTGATAAGTTGAAATCGATAACAGATCATTGATTATTCTTTGTTTGTTTATATTGTAAGCTGTATATACATAATATAAGATATTTAATACGAGTTTAATCTTTAATTTTTCTAAAAAATTTAAAAACAAAAGTTAATTTAAAAATATTACATAGGTACCTAATATGAAGGTCGTTGTCACTCAAAATGAAGCCTCATTAATTCTTCGAGCTGTTTCTGCAGCTTTGGTGCCACGGTGGAACTCGTATATCGTAAATGGCGTGACATTTTAAGTTTTCCATATTATGAACAGACCGAAGTCAAGAAAAATCAAGTGGCATGAAGACAAACGAATCAATAAATTGGAAACAGAAATACACAAGCCTAAATTTGAAGTAAATTTGAATTTGGAATTCCTACCCAACATCAGATATATTGAGATTAAAGAGGCCAGTTCGACAAAATTCTAATTCAAATATTAATAACTGTGGTTTCTTACATGAGTTTGAACAGTTATTCTACTTAGTAATATTGTAATACGTTTTTTTAATAAAATTTATGCGTTGAATTTATAACGATAATTCTGTACTTATTATTTTCACGTAAGTGAATATAAATTACAAACACAAAGTATGAAAGTAGATGTTATAGAAAGTTCAAATTAAACAAGATTCAATTCTTAAAAACGTTACATTTAATATTTATGAAATTGCATTTAATATTTGCTATTTATTCAGTTTATTAATTCCTTCAATAAGGCATAATATAATGTCAATCATATCTCACAACTGGGCGTCCTGATACATGCATCTTAGAGTCAGATACGAAGTAAGGTATATACATTTTCTCACATTCTAACTAATATTATAAAGGCGAAAGTTTGTATATATGGATGGATGTTTGTTACTCTTTCAAACAAAAACTACTGAATAGATTTTAATGAAACTTATAATAATATAGTTTATACATCATAATAACAGATGGGCTTATAATATATAAAGATATTGTGTGAATTGTACAAAATATAGGTAATGATAGGTGTCAACTAAGTAGTGTATATTTACTAAAAAGTTCATTGTTAATTCCTTCTGGCCGCACGGGTGAAGCCACTGGTAATAGCTAGTCTTTAATAATATTCTACCCACACCTTTGTAATTTGTTATCTTACTTTGAAAACATTTATTGCTGTTCTATGTTTACGTTCCCTCAATATTGTTTTTTCTTAATAAAAAATCTTCCTTTTTGCATGTTACATGTGCGCACATCAATAATTTAATTTCTTGTTCATATCTTCTTTAATGTTTTTTTTTTTCGTTTACTTAGTTCTGCAAGAACCAATAATGCAAGAATAAAGAATTAAAGTTTTAATATGTTTTTGATTGTAGAAAATTGGAAAATTTATATCCTTTTCTTCTAATAATTTTTACCTGGGCTAAAAAATGAACAAGTGGTACCAGTATGCGATACAAACAGTTCCGGTGGGGGGTTCGGGGAACACTCTAACCAAGGCAAAATAGCTTCGCTCAAGCTCAGCTTCGTCAATCATCTGGATCAGTGTTGCTTAAACTTTTTTGGTGTACCACCCAATTTAGGAAAAATTGAATACCCAACGTCCCCATAAATTCTTCATATATTTTTTTTACAGAAATATGTAGATTGAAGATTTTCAACGTGCCGTTTTACCTACTTTCCACGGCTAACCAATTTTAAACACAGCGACCCCAATATTATTAAAAACTTTAATCGCCCCAAGAGATAGACTCAGCGCCCACCGGGTACGGTACCGCCTATTTTGAGAACCATTGATTACCCATGGCAACGAAGGACTAAGAGAAATCTTGAATAATATAATATAGAAAAATATAAATTTAGTGTTGAAGCTATTAAAAGTAGCGATCACACAACAATGAAGGGCCTAGTTGCCAAAATTTTTGCCAGTATAGTGAGCTCTGTGTCCAAGAGACCAGTTGTACTGTCTGCCTGGCACCAGGTGAGCTTCAATGTGTACATCACACGCTCTGTATATAATCTAGGTCTGGCTCTGAATATTTCTCTGTTCTCGGAATTTAAATAAAAACTCAGCGGTAACACATTTTATTATTATTATTTTAACAGATTTCAAATACTTTTATTTTACTTTGCACATAAAGATGAATTTTTTATGAGAGTGTAAAAATAGTTGCAATTTAATATATAAATAATAGGGAAAAATAACTTTTTATTATTTTCTTTTTAACTCCTCCATTCCTCGTACTTTAAAGGACTGACTAGCAATTTTCGTCTGCCTTAAATCTGTAAAGACTTTTAATACATTTTGGTGTAAATAGTAACCTTATACCGTATTTAAGGCATCTTCTTCGTCTCGTAAAATTAATAACGAAACTCGTATGCACAGTCGGGGGTAAAAGATGCTAGTAAAGTTCAGTCGCTCTTTTTGAGGCCATGCCAAGCCCAGCTATGAAGATTAAGATTTTTACTGAATAATTGATTCACTTTGACATAGCATATGAGACTACGAAGAAGTTCTGTGTATTTATCATTATACGTTTTTTGTGACACCGTATTTTAGACACTGTATTTTCATCTACGAATGTATGTTAATGTTTGTTAAATAGTATAATATGGCTGGATACATGTAGGGCCACTTCAACCCGTCAGGTGTCTATGTCCATGAGTGGCCGTTATCACTTAACATCTGGTGAACCGCTATAGCACAGTTGCCATCTTCTTACTTTAAAAAAGACTTACCAGCATTCAGACTTACACAAATCCGTATTTGTTTTAAAGTAATGTACGTTTATATTCAATTTTAAAAAATCTGCTTAAAATGAATAACAATTTCAATTTGCCGTAAACTTATGATTTTACCGGAATTTGACCCATTTCTTTTCTTGTGTTGAATAGACGATCGCATTTAGCGAAGGTGCAACCCAATTTGCACAGTCGCTGGAAAGCAACAAATAGAGTCCGAATTTAAAGAGTACGCCTATTAGCATGATGAAGTCGGGTCCCTGCGATGCTCAGTTTGGGGCGGGGACGACGACAACAATACATGTAACAACAATACAAACTGAGCAAAAACAAAGAAATGTTAAACATAAACGTTACCGCGAAAAAAAAATGTTACTCGAATTCAAAAGTGACAGTTACTAGTTTTAACGTTGAACATAGCTTGCATAGAACTAAATGTCCATGGGTGCCGGCGATCGCTTTACATACAGATAATCGCGTGCCCACTTGCCAATTTTTCGTATAAAGCATTTAGATTAAAGAAAGATTTCTTCTTATATAAGGAATATGTGTCTTTAATTCAATATACTCGAGCAACCTGAGTTCGATTCCAAGTGCCGTCATCAATGAAATTGACACTTATAATATGTGCTGACTTATCACGTGCTAAGTGATGAAGGAAAAAATCGTGAGAAACCTGAACATTTTCAAAATAATAACAAAAAAATGTTTCGGAGATATTTGTGATATGTCCGCTAATCCGCAGTGGGGCTGCGTGGTGGACTATGCCCAGCAGTGGGACATGTATAAGGCTGTTACTTTACTTTACTAAGGAAGATGTTAATTAATAGAAATGAAACAGGACATTTATTCCGATAGTATAATATAGTAACTGAACATAATATAGTAAATGAACGTTATTCGCGTTATATACGGATTGCATATAGAAATGCCATTTCCTCAAGATTGCGTGATAGCATAATTATAAGTCGATAACATAGCGGTTAACGGAACATAGAAATAACAACAGATATATATCTGTTATGCTTATTGAATTGTTTCCTCGTTTTCTATAAAAAAAATAATGAATATAATCCCGATTTTAACACACGATTTTATTGAAAACATTCTTTCACGAAAATTCTGTAAATCAAACAAATCGCTAAGGCAAAACTCAATAGTATTAAGAATAAAACTATCGTAGTACCTTTTAACATATTCGCTGTAGACAGAAATATCCTGCTTACTTGCATAATTATGTGCAAACCAAAGTATGTGAAATTCTTATGTTATTTGGGTCAATTCAAAGTTGATAAATTATTAGATATCTAAATGGATTCGTTTGTGTTTCATACGAAAACAACTAAGTTACTGTTTCTTTCTGTTCCCTTCGGAGGAATTTGCAAACTGTTCGCTTAAATAAGTCACAATAATAATGCCAATCTAATACTTTCCTAAGAACTCGAGAAAGCGTATCTTAGTGAAAGTATAAGTTTCAACAATTGTAAAGAAATAAATTCCACCTTTGTTGTAAACAAACAAGGGCTTAATTTAGTGGACAGAAAGGTAATAAAATCGCATACTGTTCTATTTCCAGGGCGCGATTTGTTAAATTATGTTGTTAGTTTTCTTATTACGTGCCAATATCATCCTCTACTTGCGATGCCGTCAGGAAATGTTATTTATTACATTTTTATTCAATATGTTGCTATTATCAAAGTATGAGACAAATTTCATATAAATAAAAGAAATTACCCTCATACATTACAGTTGAGATAAAAATGTTAATACATCATATTCACGCTAGATAATGGCTTAAAATTAAATTATTTCTATTTTATTATTATTAATTATGTCTGATATTTTATAATCTCAGTCCTAAATAAGTTTTTGAAGGCACTGCCAAAATATTTTACTCACAACTCATTTAAAGGATTGGAAATAAAAAAAAATTGAAATAAAAAATTCTCTCTCGTAAAGCTTTGAAACTGGAAACAATTTTTTTTAAACAGATGATTAAGTTTGGAGTAGGGCCAATTAGTGAACAGTCAGAAAGCACAGATTCCAAACCGTGACTTTTAGTGTGATGAGCAAGAAAGCTTAACATTTCAGTTACCCAGATGGATTCAGCCCTGGGCTTACTTGAATAGATAATAAGAGGCCCTTAATACCTCTTATCTATACATAATAGATTAATAAAATTTGTAATATTGTGTACATTATTGAGCGGTGAGGTACTAACAAATCCCTTGTAACAAATAAGATGATGACATCCGATATCAGTTTCAGTTTTTATAATTTAGAAACAGCGCACTGTAGCTTCTTTAGGCCATGACGTCTCATCGACAGTAAACGAATAGCAATTTAATCTCTATCATAATTCCACGACGCAACGCGGGCGGATGCTGCTGAGTAAAACTGTTAAAAGATTAATGAAAGCGGAGACGACAGCGCAAAACGTTGAACTTCACATTTGTCATTTTTAAGATTGAAAACGGAACCGGGGTCCGGAACGGCCGTTATAAATTCCAACGGACCGATTTAAAGCTGCGGACGATAGAGAAAGATGACGTCGTGACTGAAAACTATAACTCGTCCTAATGTTTCCTTTGTTGCTTTCTAGTGGTATCACTTACGTTTCTCTTTCTCCAATATTAAGCGCAGATATTGTTTTCCAATTACACTGCTTGGATAGAAATAAGGATCAGTGTTATTAATCAAAAGTTCTTAATTTTATTAATATAATATATTTTTTATTTAACATAAAAAGGTTAATACTGTACCTCATTTTATGAGTATCCCTCTATATTTATCACTTTCCATGAAACGATGCTGTAGTGTCCTTTGTCCATCTCGATACGCATCACATCTGTGCTATTTTAATATGGATAATGGCTAATATGTGAAAGCCTAGCGCACAGTGCAATTTCATGGTTGTCGGAATCCGCAGTCAGACCACTAATGAAAATGGCACTTGTATTAACATTACAAAACGTGCACTATTCCAAACGCCGTGTTGTATCTCGCGCATCACACACTCACAGTGCAGAATTTATTCAAAAATCAAACAGCAAAATTGCTTATTCAAGTTATCAGTCCGTGGGTGTAATATAATATATTATATTAAATTATTACTTAAACAAGGAGAACTAATTCCGTTACCATAATTACCTCTTTTATAAAAAAAAAAGTATTATAAAGTGACCAAACGATGAGGATCCAAAACATTAACACAACACAACATGCTTTCATTTTTTGGAGCTTCTTACTTATTCAGGACCTCGGACATACAAAACCAAGGCACTTGAATATACTAAATATATATAAAATATATAAAATACTTAACTTAGTAAGGAACCACTACGTAAGTCTTTTTTTTATGCGAAAAGTTGTCAAACGAGCAGACGGTTTACCTGATGTTAAGTGAATACCGCCGCCCATGGACATCTGCCAAACCCGAAGGTTACAGATGCGTTGACAACCATTTGAAAATTGGGCTCCGGCTACCTCACTCACCAGACGAAACGCGAAAGTATCTGTCATACTTCCACTTTACATTGGTCTTCTGTGAGGTCGTGGTACTTACCCGGACTAGCCTGCCCATTCGTGCAACAGCCGAGGCTGCCACGTGGCCCTACCACCGTTAAAAGTCATAAATAGGAACCGCATATTTGAAAGTTCAAATATGCAGTTCCTATTTATGGACTTACATCCAAGTTTTATCGACATATGTATGACAAATAGCACATTATTCAACAAAGTTACACAAGTATAAAACAGTACGGTTTGTTTGACAAAAAACCTAAAGTAATCATTGCACAAACCTTGGATTCTAATCCACGAAATCCGGATCGATATGCCTATGTCGCATCCAAGGCTATCTCAATTTTTCAAACGTAATAAAATCTGTCGACAAGTAATTGACACGAGTTTCATATCTCTCCATAACGTTTTACCTGGAAAGTGAGTCAAATTAAATTTGACTGGCTCTTTGTCAATTTGACGTAGAATTAATGCGGAATTTTCTATAACATCTTGTTGCATTTATATGAATACTTACAGTTAATATCCATAAGTCATGCTTTAATAAGGATACTTGTAATACATAATGAATAAAATAAAATAAAAATTCTTTTATTTCTTGCATGTACTTTTACAACTCTTACGGGTTAGTTGTATATAAATGTATTAATACAAATATTAGTTTTAATTCTTGTTATTAATATTGTTATGAGCAAGAACCCCGTTTTCAGAGATTCCTCCAAACGATACTTATAATTATTATAGCTTAATTTTTCTAATTTTGCAGTGTAACAACAAAAATTCAGAGAAATGCAACCTCGGTTGTAACTTTTATAATTATTTATTTGCTCTGGTATCCAAAAAAAATTAAAAAAAGATATATATCTTTATCATCCCTATATATGTTTATCGCATATAAATGGGTGCCAAAATTTACAGCTTTATTCAAAGTGTTCACGATAGAGGGACTATTGGTAAATAAAAAAATATAAATGTTTTAAAAAAAATAGTCTTCGATCATAATAAAATAAAGACATAATACAAAATACAGTAAAGTTTTCACACAGTTACAGTTATTAGGAAAAGCTTCAGAAAAAGGCACCAATGGTATGTTCCATCATTCATCCAAACCAAACTTGGGATTCGACATAATTGGTGCTTTATTATCAGCCTCGAAAAGTTCATTAAATCAGCGAAAGATATATTACTTTTAAGCTTTACAAAATGAAAACTTAATCAAATTTATTTTGTGATTCGCTCGATCTCAGCTTCAGTGAAAACGTACCGTATAGTGAAAATTTAGATTTTGTAGCAATCTTTTATTCTTCTTGGTTGAAGTAAGCGTTTTTATCTTCCTACAATCATTGTTTATATTTAAAAATAACAAAGAAAGCATTGCTTAGTATAAGTAGCAGCTTCAAATGTTGTTTTGGAAATAAGTTTTGTAGGAACAAGTGCCTAATGGGGTGGACAGAAAGGTAATAAAATCTCATACAGGCATATTTTCAGGGCGCTGTTTGACAAAGTAGGTTGCAGGTTGTCCATTGTCATAGCAATATGCTCTATTTTGCAATCATTTTAGAAGAATTAATTATGCCTTTGTTTAGATGCTGACGAAGAAAACTGTGAATGTTTATGATCAATATCACATTTTGGTATAATAATTAGTAAAATATAGTTTATATTCTGGGAAAATTCAGATGATTAAAAACTTCACATGTTGATATGATTAAAAACTTCATCTTACAAAATTAAATTTTTCTAAACATCATTATACACAGTTGTTTAAATTTTCACATAAATATAATTTTGCGTCATGTAAGGCTCGGGCTCGCCTCTTAATTTTGAACTGATCTTAAATTCTGATGAAGGTGATAATAAATTTTTATCATACCTATTTTGATTTTACATTTTCTCAGTGGTAATGAACTTAGTCTACAATATTGAGAATAAATAAATTCGTAAAAGAAAGTATGTTATGTATGAATGACACCTTTATTCTGTTTTCCACCCTAAACACACAGTTACTGTACGTGATTTACAAATTAACGCCCTCAACGAAATAAAATAATTAAATTAATCTATGATCCCCATGCTTCTGAACTAAGCAATGAAAGTTATATTTATATAATCCATGCATAATATTATGCTATATACATCAGTGAAATATAGATTTTACTATATTTTGTACTATTTTCGGATAGAGGACTATAACAAGTAGTGAAGTCACTTCCTCAAGATTGGCATTGCGAAAATATGATAATTATAATCAGATAACATAGCCTTTGCGTCGTGGAAATTACGCACATAATATATTATCTATTCTGCTAGATTCGTTATCTGATGTTGCATAATGGCAAAATTAACTATGATAATAGCTTTTAATACTTAAAGAAATCAGGTTTTATTTTGCCGGAAGTATAACATCGGAGCCCGGAATACACTCAGAGACCTTTTTAAAGAGATTAATATACTCACTGTTGCGTCTCAATATATTTATTGTAATATTTTGTATGTTAAAAATAATATTAATAGTTATCTAAAGAATAGTGACAGACATAAACTAAATACTAGAAATAAGGACAATCTAACTACGCCATTGTTTCGTTTACAAAAAGTAAACAGGTCGTTCATGGGGCAAGGTGTGCGCATGTATAATAAAATCCCACAGTCGATATTAAGTCTGCCACTTGATGAATTTAAACGAAAAATTAAAAGTAAACTTATGGCTAAAGCCTATTATTCTATTGCTGAATATCTTGACGACGCCAATGTGTGGGGTTAATACTGTTGATACTCACGTAGGCTAAAACAAGACTATTGTACATGTACTATTTATATTGTAAACTGACTTTTTTTAAAAAAGAGCAACTGTTGAGTTTCTTGCCGGTTTCTTCTCAACAGAAACTGCTTTCCGAACCGGTGGTAACTTACGAACGTGTTAATTTCTTGTAAAATTTTGACGTTTCATAAGAACGCGCAAGCGTCTATGTGAATAAAGATATTTTATTATTATTATTATTATTATTATTATTATTAAAAAATATCTCTTCTTTCCAGGAATCGATTAAAACTTGCGGAACATTGTGTTTAGTTACTGAGAAAAAGGTTGTTTTAGTACAAATTTTAACGTCTCTGTCTTAACTTTTTGAAGAGTATTTTTGTACTGTAGTTTTATGTGTTTCTACGCTTTGTTCTTTTTATAAAGGTAGATCCTATTATAAACGTCCCGATTTTCTTACACAATTATGTTAATTACCTTCTTTTTAATAATATTGTGCCTTTTGGTTTCTTAAACAAAAATTCTGTGACAACAACTAAGTTTTTGTTTTATTGTTTCCGTTCTTTTCCGGGAAATTTGCAAACTATTCGCGAAAATAAGTTCCAAACATATAACTTTTGAACTTTCCAAATATCTTGAGAAAGTGTCTCTTAGCAAAAGTATAAGTTTCAGCAGTTGGAAGGAAATAAATTCCATCTATGTTTGTTGTAGAAACAAGATCTTAATGTAGTGTACAGTAAGGTAATAAAATCTCATATTGTTTCCAGGGCGCTGTTAAAGTAGATTGTTAGTTTTGTTATTGTTGTGGAAATATTAGAAATTCTATCTACTTAGCTTTTCTTTGTGACACAGTTTTTAATATTATCAATGTCTGAAACAAATTGAATATTGATAAACGAAATTTTTATCGAATCAAAGCAAAATTTTCTATTAGGTCTTTCGATTTTAGCCCAATCATGAGTTTAATCGATTGTTAAGATGGTTTTAGATCCTTCGGTGCACACACGAACCTACCGTCTTCTAGGTAAGTAAGTAGTAGTAGTATTCATCGACATAGGAAAAATACATTTCATTTATCGATTGTCATATTTTTTTTAATCTACCAACGTTTCGCAATTAAGTTCCTCTAACGGAGAAGAAACAAGTGAAAGAAACTCCGTAGATATCGTCTTTTTGTCTTTTTTTTTCTTAACAAAAAAAAACCAATAGTATACAATGGGCCTTTATTTCTTCAAATATGCTGCTTACCATTAGTGAAGATCGCTATTATTGGACGATCATAATAATTTTGATTTTTCGGGATGAACAAAACGTCGCAACGGGGTCACACCGCACGGGAAACATTTAATTGATGACAAGTTCGAGGGCTTCGTTCGCGTGGTGGCGACATCAACTGGCCGTCGAGGTCATGTGATTAAACAACACTCGTCAACATTCTATACCAAATACTTCTCATATCCCAAATTCTAATACTTCTCACTTTTCCTTTTCTTCTGTTCTTTCCCTTCTTTCCACTTTGTACTCCACCACTAAAGCGCTGTCTAGAGCACTCCGGACCTGTTTTATAGGACGGATTTCGATCGTCTTTTCGTGTAAAACATTCTTGAATAAAATGAAGAATGTTTCTTTAAATAGAATATTCCGGAATAAAACATCTCCATATATTCCAGAGTAGCAATTTTAAATGAAATTAATTACGTCCTTCAAAACTGTCAAGATAACACGTTGACAATTAAGACATAAACCTAACGGACTAACAGAAGGGATGTTTTTATCGTTTAACTTCCTTATTTATTTCCGAACTGAGCATTTTATAGTTGCATATGATTGAACACAGATTTGTTAGTTAAACTCAGATAGCCCTGTCTCATTTGATAAAAGCTACAAAAATTATTTTTATTCGTTATACTTCTGTTTTTTGCGTTCGTAACTTGTAATAAATCTGTGCAAAGTGCTGTTGTTACATGCGTCCGTAAGATTGACATTCTTTATGGATCAAACTACGAGCTTAATGGAATCCCAATCAAAGAAATAGTTATGATAAAATAAAAAACCTCCCATTAAATTAAGTAAGATAAAAGGAAGTAAAATTTTATATTAAAAACATCCTTTCTTTTAGGTAATCAAAAATACATTAAATATTCAATAAGTTTTAATCGACTCTTGGAAAGAGAAATATTTTTATAAACCCGATGTCCCCAACTCAAAGACGATTCCTTTAAATATCGAAGCTGTTATATAATTAACCGACTTCAAAAGGAGTAGGTTATTAATTCTGTAATCCAATATCCAATTTCATTTGAATATTACTTATCTTTTTTATGTTGTTCACGAAATAAACTTCAAAACAAAAAAAGATAGCGTGACGGTTGTATCTTAGGCCGTATATTTATCTTTTTTTTCTTTAATTCTGACGTAATCCAATATCCAATGCCATTGGGATATTAATTTACTTTTTTTATCTTGTTGCCGAAATAAACTTCAAGACAAAACAAATAACGTGCCGGTTGTGTCCTATATTTATCTTTTTTATCAAAGAAAATTTTTATGAAATGGAATTATCTCATTGTATCGCCTGCTACCGAAAATTCGCCATTTTCGATACGCATTATCCAGATATGGATTTCATTGTCTATACCCAAGTATTCTGATCATAGATGAATTGAATGGCCCATATTTCCTTGAAGCATTACTTTATATTACGTACACGTATACGTGTATATGTATAGACATATGTTATTGGGCCAATCGTGTTATATCGTTCAATTGACTGAAATCCGCCTCATATAAATGTATTGCCTAAAAATTTATCAAGTGTGTATTGTTACAAATTGAGGAATAATATTACTACGACCTAGGGTTTCGTAATGACAGTGAAACGCATCGTTCGTGAATATTTGTTAACAAAATGAATACTTTTTGTTAGCTTTTTAGTTTATTTTTTGTTAACCTCTACAAACGTGCGCTGGACCTCTCGTTACCGCTCCAACCCTCGATAACTAGTCTATTACAATTGCGACAACTCTCTCATTGCGCACCAATCTTCAAGTATGCTACCGGTGCCACGGTCCATAGTTTACCGCACCAATCCTCCTTTAGCAAGTAACTAACTCATAATATAAAATGATAACGAATAAAAGTAATTCTTGCACTGGTAATGTAATTCTTTAATAAGACAAGACATAGATATCTGAGTTATATCAATGCCTACTTAACAGTATTCAATACATATTCTACTTTGCAATCCTCGATTTGTAAATAGATTATAAAAATTAAATCGTTTAGTGCTTTTTTCTATTTATAATATACATATTTATGCCGAGTTATAGTTTTATTTTATAACCAGGGGTATAAAATAAATGTGTGAAATATATATTTTATTTAAATCGCCGTTCTGGTAAACTCAATAAAATATCAATTATTTTCATTTCAAAATAACACAGAAAGAATTTCTTATTAGAAGTATAAGTTTCAACAGTTGTAGAGAAATAAATTTTACCTTTGTAGGAACAAAGCCTTAATGCAGTGGACAGAAAGCTAATAAAATCTCCTACAGCATTATTTTCAAGAAGCTGTTTAACAAAGTAATAGCATAAAGTTGTAAGTTTTCCATTGTTACAGCAATACGGTTTGTAATAATTTGATACCCATGAAGAAAACTATGATTACTAGAGATAAAGGTCACAATTTGGTATTATTTTTAATTACATACAGTTTAAAAGGTATTAATGTTTATTGTACTATTCTCTGCACATAAGATTATTTAACTTCACTTGCATTCAGTCGTTGGGTGGTGAATTAGAAACAATCCAACGAATTTAAATTAAACATGCTGCTGTGTCCCTACATAGTATAAAACAAAGCCGTCCCGCTGTCTGTCTGTCCCTATGTATGTTTTGATCTTTAAAACTACGGTGTTGATGCGAATTTTTTTAGTAGATAGAGAGATTCAAGGGTAATATGTATAATACATTGCACCCGTACGAAGCCGCGGAGGGTCGCTAGTCATTTATAAATGCAAGTGAAATTTGAAATAATTTCTGAGTCTGCTTGGTGCTTAAATCCTTTATATTTAGACCTTGCACTCGCTGAGTGTCCTGCATGGGAGTCCGAGTGACGGATCCTTGTCCACAAGATAGGGGAGGATCTTTCTCCTTCGGCAGTAGTAGCAGCTGCGCTGGCGGAGAGTTCTGCTTGGCGGGCACTGGTCTCCTTCTGTGAAGTTGTTATGCTCCAGAAGGAGATCGCCGAGCGGGAGAGGGAGAGGGCCGATCCCGCTCGGAGACGGGGGCGCCAGGCCGGCAGGGGCAGACGTGCTGCCCCGTCAGCCCTGTAGTCCCGGGCTCATAGAAGAGGACTAAGGTATCTCCTGCCTGTCGTAAAAGGCGACTAAAGGGGACATGGATTGGCAGCAGCACGAAGTGGCCTCGAGCTGCTGCAAGATGGTGAGGGAATAGGGGAAGGTTTATCCTTCTCCGCGGCTTGCTCACGCCCAGTACGGAGGGACACCGGTGCGTTCCGTAGGAGATCCCGGAGTCCCTCCAAACGTACAGAAGGTGGCCACCGAGGGGATTTTAGTGGGTAAGAACCCCACATAACCCTGTCATATAATGACAGGGTATTTTACGAAGATTTCCCCCCCGATACCAAAAAAAAAAAAAAGGTTAGCTTAAGACATTGGGACTTCTTAGTCAACGTCGTCTTCGTAGTAACGGTATAAAATCGGTCAGATATTTCTATTAAACAGTGTTGTATATCATGTCAGTAACAATGATCATTGAAATGAAGCATCATTATAATGATGTATATTCATAATACGGAAAGAGTAATAGAAATCCGTATAAGTAATAAGGATTAAGTCGAGGCAAGTTTCAAAGATGGTGTATACACTGAGATATTCGCAGTGCTGAAAATCCATCGAATCAGAAAAAAAGAGAACGCAAATATCGCTGATGGAAAAAATCGCAGGTACGTGTTTCTTTTAATTATCCTCCGATAAGTGAATTACTGTTAAAATTCACTGGATCTCAATTTGAGTGCGGAAGCGTGTAGCAGTGAAAAGCTAAGGACTTGAGAATGCTTCGTACTAATATTTAATTTAAAAGTAAACATATTTCTTAAATATATCGTTAATAATTCAAACTAATTGCACTTTTAGTGTGAAAAGAAAAATAGATTAGAATAGATACACTAGATACTGCGATGATCTTGCGAACTTTGATGTGACTTATGTGTTTATCTCAGCAATAAAGTCATATTATGATTAAAGTCGCGTTACACTTCATATGATTAAAGAAGAATAAAGGAAAAAATTTCCAAATGCTTATAAATTTGTCATAAAATATTAAAAGAGAGATAATAGAGACAATAAAATCATCTGATTTTATTGAATCCAAAAATTATATATCAATTAATTCATTTTATTTTACTATTCTTTTCTCTTTTTTGATTATATAACAGACGAAACACTCTTCAAAGATTTCGTATAAGATACCAAGATCAAATAAGGAAATCATTTCCATTCCTGTTCAGCTTAGGGGGAATAGATTATGATCTATTAGCGAATACACAGAGGGAGTTTATTTCTGCTGCTATTATGCGATATTATCAGTAATGCTTAACGCTGATTCCCGGGGTGATTTGTAAGAAAACGTAATAAAGAAAATAAGAAACGATGTCACCAAATGTTGAATTAAATTACAAAATAGCTTTGTAAACAAGCACTTTGATAGTTTCTTGCATCTTCCACACGTCTTTCTTTAAAATAACTGCTCAGTTTCTTTTATGAATATATTGATTGAAAATTTCATAGCAGAAGATTCTTGTTAATTTCTTATTAATTTTTATAAATATTCTGGTGATTATGTAAAACGCTCTAAACTACCGTAGCTACGGAAAAGTATCGCTATGAAAGCTCTTTGCGTCACAATGGGACATGTATAGGCTGATACTTTACTTTACTATTATACAGCATCGTCGAAACTGGCTTTTCAACTATTTTAATATATTAGTATATTACAATTATCAATATCCAACGGAAACCCGACCTTCCAAAAAGAAAAGTTTGTTCGATGACACAAAATCAATTAAGCCACCGCCTCACTCAGTTAGGACTATCGGTAATATAGTAGCTAATACTGACAAAAGCTGTTTCAAATTGTGTACATTGTGAAAGTGAATTAAATTAATTCTACTTGCAACTAGACTGCGTAGAATATGTAATTCTTTCATGAGACAATGTAGACGTTTTTACAACAAAATCCCAGACAACGTTCACAATATATCAATTGTTAAATTAAAAAAAAACTGTAAAGGAACCTTTTTGTGGTAGGCTATTATAATGTTAGTGATTATTTAAAAATTCAACACACCCTGGAAATTAATTAATCGCTTCAGGCTCTCTCAAGTGGACCTGAATAACGTATTATACAATAAAAGTGTTTAAGGATTTACGTTTATTTTATTCCGCCACTTCTCTAGGAATACTCAACAGTCAGAACGAGCGAGTGCTGTAGGAGTAAGGAATAAGAGATTCATATTGTCTCCGTAGTTTCGACTAGTAGGTAAATAAAATAAAAATATAAAATAAAAAATAAATAAATGCTATGAAACCAACTAACTATATCATGTCGTTTTTTAGCTGTTGGTGTGCGCACGCGTCGTAAAAATTCTCTTGTCATAATTTTTTCCAAACGGGTCCAAAAGAAGTATAACTTCAAAAATAAACAAATAAAATATATTTTTACTCTAGATAAGAGGAATTTACTTCAACTAGATATTCGAAAACTACTAATAATATCAAATAAAGAAAGAAAGAAGTATATATTTATTATAAATGTTAAATTGTTAACCGACTTCAAAAAAGCAGGAAGTTCTCAATTAGAATATATTTTTTTTCATCATCATTCATTAAAATTAATTTGTTACGTACTTTTCGTTAAGCAAAACATTGGTATAAGTTTGTGTTGCACGAAATTAAAGGCTTTTTTTTATTTACCAATACATGTAGGCGAAGCTAAAAAGCATATATAAGACTGCACCTTCATAGAGTTATACTCCGCCAGCGGCGTTCTGTACAAGATCTGTGAAATGCAACGCTATTGTTATAAAAGTGTATCGCGTGACTTTATTATGTAGCCGTAAAATAATACGGCATTGAAATTGCTCAGCACTTTGTCGCACAGAAACGCCGATCCGGCGAACCGACCGAGTCGCCGATGGCGTTGCGTAGAATAGTTATTTATTTATTATTAAGGACACGTTAAGGAAATTTATAACGTGCCAAAGGAAAAATTGATTTGAAGCACATCACGAACAAAACCAAATTTATCTTTATTTATATTAAGGGATTCGGGTTTAGTATAAGGTCGATCGGTCAAAGAAAGACCTTAAGAAGGTTAAGTTTTGTGCTTAGCGGGTTCTTGCTGACCAAGCTGCTTAAGCCGTTTTATACGAAAGTTCTGTTTCATTACTTATTCCAAACGTTCAATATTTACACGATTACTACAAATTATTAAATGAAAATACAGATTACAGGTTTGTATCGTTTATTTCGAATTTTAATAGACGATGTTTCAAATACCTTGATTCATGGTCTCGGGTTAGACAGGTTATTTAGTCCAATAGTCACCGGTTAAACCATCAGTTTTTTAAATTATTTCCTGATTACTTATGATCTTGGTGGTGTGTTACATTTAGTTTTATTAATTATACGAACACACAATGCTATAGCACCCAACCACCTTATCATGGAAATGTAAATGTTCCTTAATCTCAATAGCCTCGCAAATTTTCCTCGGCAGGAACAGGTGTTCTTTTGCAAGGATTTGCGGTCTGTCAAATCTGTTGTAATGGGGCGATACAAAGTGTAACTTACAAACATTTAATCTTGTAAATATTAGATCAATAAAGATTGTCTTTTCTTCATTAAAAAAAAAAAAAAAAAAAAAAAACTTAAAAAAACTTACAAACACCAGACTTGTTTGAACTTTTACATTTTGTGTCAGCTATATCCCTTCGCATGGATTTTTAATGCTCTATTTGTTTGTTTTAGCTATAGACAGCTATAGACAGCCCACATTCACAATCAAGGTTGTACGCTCTTAAATTTTGTGGAGAAGTAATATACTGGACATATGGTAAAACCAGTTAAGTGTGAGGTTAACCGGACTTGCGCACATACCGTTATGTATAAAAACGGCAAAAACATTTTTATTCTATTTTTTAGTACCTATTTGTTGTGATAGGGGCAACAGAAATGTATAATCTGTAAAAATTTCAACTGTCTACTATTACGGTGCATGATTGTATCTCATGCCTGGTGATAGATGGACAGACAGACAGCGGAGTCTTAGTAAAAGGGTCCCGTTTTACCCTTTGGGGACGGAACCCTAAAAACTGGCTAATATTCTATTGCGACTTGTCCAACGTTCAAATCAATGCACACACTTGTGGGTCTGACATATTATGGTAAAACAGCTGGTACTCGCTCCATTGTGATTGGTTTAACTCGATCACTGTGACGTAGACAAAAATCAAAATCATTTATTCTTCGACATAAGAAACTTTCATTTCATCTATCGATAGTCATATTTTTTAAATCTACCACCGTTTCGTAATGAGGTTCCTCTAGCGGAGAAGAAACAGGCGAAAGAAACTCTGTAGGTATCCTCTTTTGTGAAATTAATTTTTTTTCTTAAAAAAAAATATTATACAACTGAATTTTTTTTTTCCTTTTAGAAATAGCCGGAGCGATCAACTCATTCCCAGGGGTTATTGTCATTAATGTATTCATTTGTATTATAATAACCCTTTTTTATAAAGTTTTTCTTTAATAAATTTCTTAAACCTGTTAATAGGCAGGTTTTGCGCATTTACTGGGATTTTGTTGTAAAAGCGTATACACCACCACATGAACGAGTGAGTTACTTACTGTATGGAGTGTAGTAACTGGCGTTACACGCTAGTGTTTGTTCCTAATGAATTTATTAGTGAAGTGAAGTTCCTAGTGACTAAGTAAATTATTAATATTTCTACGCACATACATAAAATTTTCATATATATATTGAGAGGCTAATGTTAATATATTTATTTCTTTAAACTTCTCTCTCAAAGATGCATTCAAATCTAGATTATAAAAAGCTCTTATGGCCCTTTTTTGCAAAACAAAAATTGTTTCTATATCGGCCGCGTGCCCCCATAGCAAAATACCATATGACATTATGCTATGGAAGTATCTAAAATACACAATTCTAGCTGTTTTTACATCAGTTAGACATCTTATTTTCCTTATAGCATACGTTGCAGAACTTAGTCTATTCGCAAATTTGGATATATGGGGAACCCATTGAAGCTTTGCATCGAGAGTTATTCCAAAAAAGACAGTCGTATCCACAAGGCCTAAATGTTTAACTAAATGTTTAACATTAGGTGTTAAAAATTTCATACATTTAGTTTTATTACCATTTAATAGTATTAAACCAATAGAATATTTCTGACATAGCATTATTTACCTCGTCAAGTGTAACAAGCTGTCGATCGATTTTAAAAATTAATGATGTATCATCGGCAAATAACATCATATCATGTTTACTCCCTACAAAGTAAGGAAGATCATTAATGTAAATGAGAAAGAGAAATGGGCCGAGAATCGAGCCCTGTGGAACGCCTATAGATACCGTCAACCCAGAAGAACTAGCACCATTAATTACAACTTTTTGAATTCTATTAGATAAATATGACTTAATGAGGTCTAGCGCGGTACTTTTAGTGCCATAATGGCGCAATTTCCTGATGAGTGTTTCACGATTCACGCAATCGAAAGCCTTGGAAAGATCACAAAAGACACCCAGAGCATCTTGTTGACAATGTAGTTAAAGTAGGAATCTCACTAACGCCATACTGTAAGCTTGTTTTTACGTAATACTTGCTTCACATGTTACAGCTCAGTGGCAAGTTGTTATTTGTCTAGATCCCTTCATTTTTCTTTCTTCTTTGTTTCTTTC
Source organism: Iphiclides podalirius (assembly GCA_933534255.1). Taxonomy (NCBI): domain Eukaryota; kingdom Metazoa; phylum Arthropoda; class Insecta; order Lepidoptera; family Papilionidae; genus Iphiclides; species Iphiclides podalirius. Next base: position 3,691,491 of record OW152831.1, on the reverse strand, counting down.
ATTCATTCTATTTTCTTCTTTGTTTCAGAAGGACAAGAATACCTTCTGAAAAAAGGAGAAAAAAGATTATCTTAAGATTAAAGCTTATTGGGATGAACGTCGAAGAGAATATTAACTAAAATTATCAGGAGAATGGTTAAGAAAAATCGAATGTTTTGTAAGTGGGATCAAAACTAAAAAACCCGACTGCATCTCTGTGTGATTTTTTATTTTTATGTAGCCATTTTCACTCTCACAGTAAATACGAATCTAACGACACCTATCAAGCTAAAATCCATCAAGCCGTTCAGGCTGCAGAGCGTGCCAAACAATTATAAATACATCATATATTCGAAAAACATAACTCTCCTTCTGGCGCAGTAGAGTAAATAACCAAATGAAATCTTTAATTTGCCCAACAGACTAATTTGTCAGACAAAGGAAAAATCAAGGTCTTTAAAAAAGGAAGGGTCAACGTTGTGCGGGTTGTGCGAAGGGATTTTTGTTAAACATATTTTTATCCTCATACAAAAACCACCACATTTCATTAGCTTAGAGAAAAGGTTTTAAATTAAGTATCGTTCATTTATTACATCCGATTTAATTGTTTTTTCAATTTATTTTCTTATTAACATATCCAGTCTGTTTATCCACAGTTCATTGACAGGGGATAAAATCGTTTTATTTTGATAAATGTGTAATTAACCAAACATTTTATTTATTTTGTTCTTTAAGAGGTGGACAGACGACATTATCATTTATGCTATCCATATTTAAAATATTCGTAACAATAACATTAAAAGAAATTACAATAAACCGGAAATATTCATAATAACGAAATACCATCTTTAACCAAGATTAAAATATAAAGACTTTGTAATTAACATAATTAAATATTTATAGAAGAAAACATGAATCTAATCTCTTTTCAAACAGAAACTAAAACGGTATCAAAGTCAGGAATACTTCAAAATCGAACTTAATTTACTTTGAAAAGAGAGCTGGGAGAGCAAGATAAACAGACATTTTTTGCAATAATGTATTTTTTACTGATAAAAATAAAGAACAATTCGACCGAATACAATAATATAATAAAAAATAATGAAGTGTAATTTTTATTAAATTAATCTGAATTCTTTGTCCACTCGTTACTCACTTTAAAAGTTTTGCAGCTTTGTCGGTACCTTATTCTCATTATTTATTTAGAATCCAGATTTTTCGTGTTTGGTATATAGCGCGTCTTTACAACGGCGACAATAAATGAACACACATATAGAGGATATCTTTTTAAAATTGTATTAAAAATTTACATACTTTAAAGATCAATATTCACCGAGTTTAAATTTTCCAAAACAAACAATTTTAGAACACCCTTACGTATAAAACTGTAACGTAAAGTTCATTTGTAAAGGTCACAAAGCATATGAATGGGTTGAATGAATTTAAAATAGATAAAACATACTGTTAGAAGGAGAGACTTGTAACGCGACGTTGTGGCAACGAATGAAAAAATCTCTGAATGTATGAATCAGTCAGTTGTAGCTGTATAGGATGTTACAAATTTTGTTTCTTTTTTATTTAATTAATTTGTTTGAAAAACATATTTTTAATTATGGTTTTTTTATGAAATTTTGTATTTTTTTATAATTATTGGCTAGTAGCGTTAGACGTGTGTTCATTTATTGTCGCGGTTATAACGACACGCTGTACATACGTCGAATAGAAAAACTTTTTCTGATGTGTACTTGCTTTGGAGAAAAATTTCCCCTGACAAAATGTTAGAAAATCATGGTGTTACTTAACATACGCGTAACATTTACAATTAGCATTTACTAAATTGGAGTTTATTAGACTAATGGGTTTGAGTCGGAGTGATACTGGCTGCGTAATTTTCGAAATTTTCACTGTTAGACGTAATGCAGATTACGAGCCGCTACATTTTTATTGTGCACGTCTACTTCACAGCAAGGTGCATGAAATTTTAATTCAACTAAGTAATGACGCTTCACATGGTTTCGTTGACAAACTTTTCTTTATGATAGTCTGTTTGGATAAAAATTCGTGTAACATGATGTGATGGAATTAGACATTAAAGTTTCATTGCTTTGTACAGAAGTCTGATGGTTTTAATATCTATGTAGAGTTGTAAACTATATGCTGATGACACAAATAATTGCTGATTTTATAGAAGGTGTATTTAAATAAATGTGCTCATATACTCTGGCAAAAAATTACTGTATGTACGGATGTAGTAATAAGCGAAATTAAAAAAAAAAACATTGTGTGGTTTTATAAGACCACGATGCAAGTGAAACTTTTTTCGGAACGTAGGCATTTTACTGAAAAATTTCAGTTAAATATATAATTTAAACTTGTTTTTAGGTTTTTGGTCGTGGTGGTCCGGGATTTGAACTCTGGTTGCTCGTTATATAGAAAGGCGCGCACCCGGATACTGAACCATCAGGCTGTTTAATCATATATTTAACCAAAAAGCTATAAATGAATGTTGTAATGCCTTCAATCAATTTCATTTATATATGATAAGATACACTTATGGGACTGGGTATTGGTATTAAAACAATATTTTGCCTAAACAAATAAAAGATTGGTAATGACACAGCGACCAAATGGAAGTGATTCCATTTCATCAAAGTTGCCATCATAAAGTACGATATGTCCTGTGTATGTATGCTACCACCATGTTATCTGTGTTCCTTTGAAGGTAATTTCGAGGAAAAGATAAAAAAGAAAAGTAATAATCCAATGGCATCCCATCACATTAGATGAAGGCAGAATTAATTGTATTGATAGCTTGAATACTTAAAGGGATGGATGTCGAGTTTAAATTAATTAGTCCTTAATCTTCAGGAAATATTTTCTTACCGGGAGTCAAATTCGGGAATAAACAACCGCAATACTTGCTATATTGCGATTGTTAATTAACGTAACGTATAACGTACACTCTTACTTCTTTCGATCTTACTTAATCCGAGGCCATATTTTAATTTTTAAATCAATTAAATATAAATAATAAAAAAAAATTCATATATTTCTAGTCTTTGATACAACTTCTTGCCGGGTTTTTCCAGTATTTATTTATTTATTTACCATTACACAAGGTACAATTTAAGATGGTACAATTATAATTATTTTTAGTTTCACTTGTATAGCCACTTATAAATCGCATGCAAATATAAATTAGTAAATATTACAAAAAATATATGCGATTAAGTTATTTCATTAAAGATTCTAAGTTTAAATTTATATAATAATGATGAAATAATAACAATAATTAGAACTAGTTACTTGTCATAGGCACTTGTAACGGGAAAAACACATTTTTTTTTCTTTAATGCCGTATTTTCATAACTTTCGTATACAAAATCGTACTTTTCTTATACGATTAATGAATTACGTCATTAGTCTGAACAATAATGTATATAGAATTTTATTTCACACGATAGCACTTTGACGCAGACATAAAAATATGAATCCAAAATAATTGTTGTAACTTTTACCGCTAGATACCGTATGTTAATAAAATACAATTTAGCATAAAAAGAGGTAAAAATACAAATAATTTCCACCTTTGTTAGAGCTTAATCTCAATCTCAAATCTCATCTCAATCTCAAGCAAATCTCTTTGGTTATGACGGTTACCCACAGAACAAGAGACCATCACTAAATAACGGGCACTTTGTCGTTATCAAAGGCGTGGATATAGAGTAATCGGATAGAGACTCTCTTAAACCCAGCGCTATTAAGAGCGATCGCTTGAATTCTTACTTTCTTACTAATATTATAAAGGCGAAAGTTTATATGAATGGATGTTTGTTACTCTTTCACGCAAATACTGCTGAATGGATTTTAATGAAACTTTACAATAGTATAGCTTATACATCAGAATAAGACGTAGGCTTAATTTATGTACACATTTTATGTATATTTGTTTTTCTGTCTTACTCAATGTTACACCTTCAGCCTATTCTACGCAGACCTAGTCGCGGGCAGCAGCTAGTAAGATAATAAAGAAGTGAAATAAATTAAAGAAACATCTATAAACACGTAAATAACGTTCGTTCCAGGCCTGGTTCGCTTTAAAGAAAGAGAAGGATGAAGTATAAGCCTACACAAATGGACTATGTATAACCTCATCAGAAGGAGTAGTTCGAATTACAGCATTCATAGGCAAATGCCTCCCGTAGGATTTAATGAAAACTAATTAACGGATTTTTAGCGTTAAATCCGTGATTTAGTTTTACTTAATAACGGGAAAGGTATTTATTTTAAAAGGCAATGCCTGTGTGATAAAGTGAATTCATCATCATCATTATTTCAATGTTTAAGTCCACTGCTGAACATAGGCTTCTCACTCAGATGCCAGGTAGCGTAATAATGCTTTCATTCACTGACTATTCCTTCTACAACTATATACCTATCCTTTTTCTTGACGAATTTGCAAAAAACACACGTTTTATCCCGAAGATCTACTTTTTGTTTTTGTGAAAAGTTGCCAAACGAGCTGACGGTTCACCTGATGTTAAGTGAATACCGCCGCCCATGGACATCTGCTACACCCGAGGGTTACAGATGCGTTGACAACCTTTTGAAAATTGGGCTCCGGCTACCTCGCTCACCAGACGAAACGCGAAAGTATTTGTCATACTTCCACTTTACACGCTGGTCTTCTGTGAAGTCGTGGTACTTACCCGGACGGGCCTGCCCATTCGTGCAACAGCCGAAGCCGCTGCGTAGCCCTACCACCGTCAAGGTCTACTTGGCCATATTGTTTCAACTTAGCATTAAAACGCTAAATCATCATCATCATTTCAGCCTATTTGAGTCCACGATCCTGAGCCACCTGCATCCATCGACTTCCCGCTCACATGCACATTTCGTCACTCCATCTAAAGGGGGTCATCCTACAATGCGATGACCAGTACGAGGCTGCCACTCAAGAACCTTTCTTCTTCAACAGTTATCGGATCTATGGCCTATATGGCCGGCCCATCGCCACTTCAGCTTATTAACCTTCTGAGCTATGTCGGTTACCTTTGTTCTACTGCGGCAGCCTTCGTTGCGAACTCTATCACACATTTAGTAATACATCATACATTTTAAATTTTTTCATTATAATTTCTGCCCAGGAAATTATGAGCAAATCCAAGTCATAAGTGAAAAAAAAATTTACTAAAACTATGTCTTCGCAGAATCTTTTTTATCAGTTGAAAAGTTGCAATAAGTTCTCCTTTGTTTTTACACCAAGAGCTTAAGGTGAATACGCTTGAAGTTGGCAGAAAGCTAATAAAATCTCAAACTGTTATTTTCAACCGTTTTCAAAGTTGCTGGTTAAAATAGGTTGTAAGTTTCCCATTGTTTTAAAAATACAGTGTACTTTATACATGGCTGGACCAAGTCGGCTAATTTATTTTTTGTACGTATATAAAATTTAATACAATATATATAAAAAAAGCGAAGTCAGTCCGGATAGCAAGTAATTAATATATTAACGTTAACGTTCTTATAGCCATTGTAATTAATCTTTTTTACAGTTATGATGACTCACTACAAAATCTTAACAGAAAACGATATACGAATCAAGTAACCTTCTTCACTTTTATGAGCTCTGAACATTAGTCGTTATAAAGTGCCATTTATCGATGTCAATTCGCGTCACCTTCCCTCTGCTATTTTAATATGGATAATGGCTAATGTACGAACGCCTGACACAGTGCAATTTCATGGCTGTCGGAAACCGCAGACAGTCGACTAATGGAAACGGCACTTGTATTAACATTACAAAACGTGCACTATTCCCAGCGCAGTGTTTTATCCCGCGCGTGTCACATTTATAGCGTAGACGAATAGGTCTGTGAAATAAACAGCATAATTATTATTCACCTGACCTGCACTAAGTAGAGCATAACATAATTTGCCAAATGAGTACGCTCCAAATATTTTTAGAATTTAACTTTCACGAATATCTTTGGTCTCTCTTACTAGTGGTGGAAAATTTTGAAACGAGCAGGTGGTTTACTTGATGTTTAGTGATTAGGTACTACCACCCATGGACATCTGAATCGCTTGTGTCCTTGCAGGAATGTTGACGATCATTAAAAATGGCTCTACTTCTCATATCAAACGAAACGCGAAAGTGTTAATACTTCTTAACAGTGGAAGCTGTTGTGTGGTTTTACCACAATACATGATTGTTGAGCTTCTTCCTTATTCTTCTCGACTTCACAAGTGATTGCCCTTTGTCAAAAACAGGACACTTCAAAATCTTATATGATATATATGATTCGTATCTAAGTACTTTTGTCGAATCTTTACTGACTATCGAAAAATCTTATACCCTTATACACTGACTGGTCAGCCAATCGTTTTTCACTAAAATCAGACATCCAAAAATATAAAATTAATCATCTCAGGGATTCAGATCACGACTTAACGTCATAGATACCACGCTATAAATGGCAAAATTTTTCCAACTGTAATAACTCTACTTCACACTATGAAATTAAGGCAAAATGACACCGAATTGTTCTTTCATAATAAAAAAAATTAAAAAATTGAAATAACGACTGGTATATAGACTTTTAGAATAACAGTGTTTAAAATTCGCATAAATAAAATAAATCATAAGATCAAAGTAAATAACATATAGAATAATACAAAAAGGCAATAGAAGATGAATAGAAACATACAAAATTCGGATACAGTATACACACAGCGCCATTAAAAACGCCGAAAACTCGAAAGCAGAGACAGATATTTCGAGTATCCCAGATTAAAAAAGAATCGTAGGTAAGTGTTTATTTTTAATATTTTACTGTAAATGGAGACGCGAGTGGAAATAGTTTTTTAATTCGCTCGATGGCAATTTGGAAAGCAGTAAAAAACTTAGGTTTTTAAAAAATTAATTTCGCAGTAATATTTAGTCATCGAAAAGCAAACGTTGTCTTTAATTGCAATAAACTGTTTCGACTTTAATTATAATTAACGCTTTATGTAATAAATTGCATATCATATTTAAGAACAGTCATCGTTATGATAAACATAAAATAACCTTTTATGTGAGACGGTGGCAAACGAACTGGTAGACCACCCGATGTTCAGTGATATATTTTTTTATGTGAAAAGTTGCCAAGGGAGCAGACTGTTCACCTAATGTTAAGTGAATACCGCCGCCCATGGACATCCGCTACACCCAAGGGATGCGTTGACAACTCTGAGACTCACTCACCAGACGAAACGCGAAAGTATTACACTTCCACTTTACGCCGATCTTCTGTGAGTTCATGGTACTTTCTCGGACGGACCTGCCCATTCGTGCAACAGCGAAGAATGCTGCGTGGCCCTAACACAAAATAACTTACACAGGATACGCTTTCATCTAGATGAGTATGTACGTCAGTTTGATAGTGTGAAGCGAGTTTGAAATTTTGCATTAATAAATTCAAACACCATTATCCAATACAGAAGCATTGACTTACTTATTGATTGTCAAAATACTACTACCGGTTCGGAAAAAAAGCTACTGACCCAAAAAGGACCGGCGGAAGAAACTCAGCGGGACAATTTTTTTATTTGACAATAAAACGTTTATAATATATTAAAATCCAATTTATAGAGCCTGGAGGGATCGATTCATTTTCAGTGTGGGTTATCATTCAAATAATAAATAATATTATAATAACCTTTTACACAACCGTTCGTTTTCAATTTTTTTTTACTTTAGAAAATGATTCATTTCGAACATTTTCTGGGATTTTGTTGTAAAAACGTATAATTCGACTCAGGAAATATTTACTTATTTTATTCAATCCAGTTGTGCGTTGAATCAATTTATTTTTGTTCCTAGTATTTATAAATGCACATTTCTATGCTTTGAAAATGATTTCTTAATTTTATTGGCATGCATAAAATTTTTAACTATGTACTGAGGAGCAACAGTCAACATTTTTATTTTCTTTAAACAAATTAATTTCTCAGTGATTCATTGGAGCCCATGTTATAGACCACTCGAATAGTCCTTTGAATTAAATTTATTTACATAACTATGCTTCTTATGATATGTCACCATGAATTTCAGTTGTAAAGATAGAATGTACCTGATGTGTATGGCATGCAGTACGCTTGATTTTTTTTTATTCTCATTAAAATAAAGACATACTTCATCAATCAAAACTATTATCATTATAGTTAAAATTCTAGAAACGTTTTAGGACGCTTTTTAACCTGACGCTTTAGTTTAATTTTATCATTTTTAACCCAAATATTTATAAACAAGCTATATAGGTACCTATATCCATATGAAGATTCCAAATAAGTTATTTCGTTTTACTATTCCCTCTAGTGAATTAGAGAGCAAAAGTAACTTACTACTTATAGACTTTTACCCTACACAGATTTTCTAAGAGATACCAAAATCAAATAGGAAAATTATTTTTATTCCGCTACGGCGGAACAGATTACGATCTATTAGCGAATACACAATGGGAGTTTGTTTCAGCTAATAAATATAATGCGATGTTATCAGTTTTGCTTAGTTTCTTTGATGATTTGCTGAAAAAAAGAAGAAGTTAATAAAGAAAATGAGAAAAGCCGTCCGATAACAGTGCTTTGTTTTACAAAATTAATTTGTTAAACAAGTAATACGAGAATCATTTATATCTTTATTCCATATGTCTTTAAAATTGCTATCAAATTATTATTTAATGATATATTTAGACTTAAGTTTCAAATATACGTATTAAACTAAATTTAATTTTTTTTTTCTTGTAAAGAGAACACATGTTTACAAAACATGAACGTATTTATTTTGATGTTATAGTAATACTGTACAGTTTTCCCTGTCTTAAGTGTGTATGCAACCACGCCTAAAAAGGCGCGGTCTGCCTTCTAGGTCATACGATCCCCGAACTATTCAGTACTAGCTGCTGCCCGCGACTACGTCTGCGTAGAATAGGCTGAAAGCGTAACATTCAGACAGATATACATAAAATATGTATATCTGTCTGAATGTTTATATCCTTATAATAAATTATATCGTTATATATATGTCTTACTCTGTTGTATAAGCTATATTATTGTAAAGTTTCATTAGAATCCATTCAGTAGTCTGCGTGAAAGAGTAACAAACATCCATCCATACATACAAACTTTCGCCTTTATAATATTAAGTAAGGATAAGAAATTATCGCGTGACTTTATTATTCAGCCGGTAGCACTAGGCTCTGAAATTGCCCAGCACTTTGTCGCACCGAAACGCCGGCCTCGCTCGTGATTCGAAGGCGTTACTTACAATAGTAATGTACCGAATTATTCTTAATGGCGGCGGAAACGTTCGAGCTGGATTAAGGGAAATTACACCGTACGCGAACGACGGTTGCCTTAATAATTAATTCCCCCAAAGTCTTAACACTTTCCTTTAACGTTTTATCGTGTTTTTTCCACTTGAAATTAATTTAAATTTTTAGGGTTTTTTTTATTACTTCAGTTGACAACCAAACTTTTTAACACAATGTTAAGAAAATTCCGTCGTATTCAGAACCTCCTCTTTCTTTTGAAGTCATTCTACATCATATTTGTTGATTGTTATCTGCTATACATGAAGTAGTATACAAAGTAAAGTAGCAGCCTATATTTTTTTATATATATATATATATATATATATATATATATATATATATATATATAATTCTTCTTTACGTGTGTACGAGTATGTCACTGAACTCCTCCTAAACGGCTGGACTGATATTAATGAAATATTTTTGTGTATCTTCAGGTCTATTCGAGAATGTTCACAATTTTTTTTTTGTTGTCCGATTTAAGTCATCTGTACACAGGACAACGTCTGTCCGGTCCGCTAGTATGTATATATAATTCTTCAGTGCGTGTTCATATCACTAAACTCCTCCTAAACGGCTGGACCTATTTTAATGAACATTTTTGTGTGTCTCCTGGTCGATTCGACAATAGTTTAGATTCATAATTCGGTCCACTATAATATTTTTTTTATTTATAAGTTGTTGTCGGATTAAAGTGTTGTGTACAGGACAACGTCAGTCCGGTTCGCTAGCATATGTTTATATACATACCACGTACCCCTTATACATACCACTGCTAGAAAAAGGCTTAGTGTGTACAGAGGATATTAGGACACAGTCCAGTAAACGATCCAATAGTGGATTTGCGGACTCCAACTATCTCGTACTTTTTTTCAATTATGTATTATTTCGAAAATATTCAGGTTTCCTTGCGATGTTTTTCTTCCCCGTCAAACATGGGATAAATCAGCACTTAAAATTTCAATTAACAATTTCTTTGATGAACTTAGATAGCTCAAGTAAATTTAATTAAATACTAGCGCCCCGATACTGAGTTTCATATGTCAAAACGCAACATGTTGATATCCGTCGATGAACTTGGCATTAACTTACTCTGTATATTTGATTTAATCATCTGCCGTTCCAATTATTATCACTTATATAAATACTCGACTGTTAATAGATTCACGATAAAAAGTCTTCTTAAATAATTCTCTAGAAGAATTAATTAAATTTCATCGCATCCTTCAAAACAATGTTACCCATGCCTTACATTACAGTGCCCCAATTTCACAGCAGCTGAATAAGAATAAGATGCTCCCGGAGGAATAATAGCATGGATTTCTTCGTGATAATGAGCTGTCAGCTGGCGTTAAAGCACTTAGCGATTTATTCTTTTAATGAAGTGCTGACATTGTTTGCGTGCAACCTGCTGAAAATTATGGAAACAGCAAACACTTGTGACAACATTTTTAAATACGGTAAATAACATAAGTAAAATTAAATGAAATAAGAAAATTGGTTATTGATTATTAGATTTTAACTATACGTCTGCAATTTTTAAAGGTTAAAATACTAAACATATACGAACAATATCGGTCTATTGATTTGATCAATGTGCCGTTGATTTTAAAATAATACTTTAAGAATATTTGCAACGTATTTAAAAAAATCTTCCAACCTTTGTGTCTGCTTACATAACACTTAGCCCTAGCACTGGCTTATTAGTTTCTGTTTTAAAGATTTATTTGCAAAAACTATATTTTAAATACACAATAGCGTTTTATAGAAACGTTTGTGCAAATAAAATAAAAAACCTATGTTGGAAATATAATAAGAGAAATAATAAAAACATGGAAGCGCGCAGTGCGGTAGCTGCCCTGGTTTTGTAATGCTAATGTTCCCACTATTTTTCTTCCGGAAATTCCATTGCTATTCAGCAACTGTGAAATTGGTGTATTGGAATGCAGAGCGGAGGACGTCTTGTTTGTATAAAGAAATGTGCGGAATTTATAGTTCGGAACGCTATGCCGAAAGCCGTTTTGTATAACCGAAGTCGATGATTTATTTAAAGTGCAAATAATACTATCAATAAAAAATCTATTAAATTATTAATCTTTAAAAAATATATGTAAATACATAAATCAGTTTTATATACAGAATATTTTTTACGCATAAACGTACTAATCAAAACTCTGAAGTATCTCACATTTGGATATAAACGATGACTATTATTGACTATCAACACAAACCTCAATGTTACGGTGCGTGTCAGTACATCACTACATAGTATAAAACAAAGTCGTCCTGCTGTATGTCTGTCCCTATGTATAATTGGATCTTTAAAACTACGCAACGGATCTTGATGCGGTTTTTTACTAGATAGAGTGATTCAAGTTTATATGTATAATACATTTCACCAGTGGGAAGCCCGACTTACTTTTTTCATTCAATAATGCGTATTGTTCGCATAAACATAAACATTATTTAATTTTTTTATTTGTCGTTGCTTAAAACTTTATTTATCAGGTGTGATCAGTTTTTAGATTAGTAACCAGAGACATACCTGACATGACCTGACATGACGTAAAAAAATATATGTAAATATATATTATTTCTTATTATAAAGTAAATTCCACATTTTACTTATAGGTAACGTAAGATCGGATGTACATCAAGGAAATTGAATTTATTATAATTGTATTTTTGGTTATTTATAACACTAATAACGACTAGCATTCATTGCACGTTGTCGTTTAACAAAGGAATTTATGTTCGGGAGTCCAATGGAATTTGTTAGCTCAACAAAAAATATCTTCTGTTCTTGTGTTCCCCGCTTGTTAGTTGAAGCATTTGTTCAGCTGAACAAACATTGTGATCGGGCAGTTTTTAGAGCGATTAGGTTAAATGTTCTGAGAATTATATTCATAATAATAGCGGCGCATATTTTTCTTTTCATATTATTTAATTACAATACTGAATTCTAGCTGCAAATCATCCATTCCAATGATTCTCTTAGTGAAAAACGAGTCTTAACTCCAGAACACTTTTAAATAAAATTGACGCTAGCTTCGCTGTTTCAATTAAATTCAATATATCTTTATTCAAATAGACGGTTGTGCGTTCTTATGAAACGTCGAATTTAAAATACCGATTAAAATATAATTTCGTAAGTTATTGTTGTCAAATATATAAGTAGGGAATTGCCTGTATACTATATTAACTATTGTATTCCTATTGCAAAATCTTTTTTTAATGTATTTAATTTAATTCACCTTTAAAAACAGAGTAGTCTTTGATCCTTATGCTAATTGATTTGTTGTGGGTGGGTGGAAACCCAGTGCCTTTCCTCCCAAGACAAAATGTCTCTCTCTTTTGAACCGACTAATACAAAAAATGAAAGTACAAAACCTGCTCCGTAGGAAACCACAGCTGCGTGAACAGGACAATAAAATCAAACAAGAAGAAAATAAAGACCTAACAACCTATGTTACAAGAAAAATAGAAAAGAACAAATGTGCATATAAACACATACGCTTCTATCTTTATACAATAACAAAATAAATGCATCATTTCATTACAATAAAATTTATATTATGTATATTAATCGTAATGAATACGAAAAACGAGTATTTAAAACGTCAAAGTTTTTGTTTTGCTATCCCTTCGCGAGATAAAACAGCTTGAAAGAAATCTAGAATGGAGATTACTAATGCCCTGGTACGGTTTTAAAGTTTTAACTTTTGTCCGTTTGGATAAAAGTTTGATGATTTAGATGTTTTATTTAAACGTTTATCAGTAAGATAAACGTTTCCATCTTGCGTGCAAAGACTCTCATTAATTATTTACATTCTTAAACGTAAGCATGTAAATAATAAAGAAGACTCTCAAAATAAGAAAGCTGGTAGAGGAAAACATGAAGAAACTATTACTGGACCGAACAATATTAACAGGTAACTTTTTATTCAGATACAAATTTAAAAAAATATTATTTTATTCAATAACAAAACGATTTTGAATAAAATATTCAATCTATCAATCAAATCTTTATTCAAATTACAAAAATTATACAAAATTATAAGAACATTTGTGGTAAATACATATTGAGTACAAAATAAACTACGAATCGAACAATTCTGACCTCCTAAGTAAGTCATTTCATGACCTGTGGTTAGTATTATATTTTATTCAAAAACAAAACGAAATCATCGAGTCCACTGGTCAAAGCTAAACTTAAATTAACATAACTACTAGCTACCCACCCGGCTTTGCACGGGTGCAAATATACATATAAACCTTCCTCTTGAATCACTCTATCTAATAAAAAAAACCGCATCAAGATCCGTTGCGTAGTTTTAAAGATCAAAAGGGGGACGACTTTGTTTGGTCATACTCATACTGGTGATAGCTTATTGTCACACTCGCTTTTAATTCAATATACTCGAGCAATTAAAAAAAAATCAAAAATACAATTAAAACGCCAGACCGGTGTGGGGTCGCGTGGTAGACTATGCCCTAATGATACCATACGTACAGATGAAACGATTTCCCAGCAGTGGAACTTATATAGGCTGTTACGTTACTTCACGTAACGTAGCAGCCTATATAAGTTCCGCTGTTTCTTTTACTTTTACTATTTTTCTTTACTCTATCATTTTTATTGTTGGACGCATTTTACACGGGCGGTCGGTATGTCGACTCCGGATGTTTGCGGTGTATACCGGGTAATGTAATAAAACGCCACCGCACGCTTCTAGCTCGTTTTGTTTTAGGATGACTTGAGCAAACACCGCGATAGTAGTCTAGTGTTTGCGGAGAATTCATTTCTTTCTTCAGGAAGTCGGTGTTTAAATGCATTTTCTGACTTTATTTTTTTTTTCGAGAGGCCATCATCGCACTCGTATTGTAAATACTACAGCATTTTGTATTTTGTTTCTATATCACATCGGGCAAAGAGCCATATTAGCTCCACTATACGGGGCGCTCGAACAATCTCAGTTAAAATCAACCAACGCCTGCACCAATGGAATGGTCAATTTTGGTGAAAAAAAATTAACTGTGGCACTCGCGGACTGCCGCGGTAAAGCTATTGCATAGCATTTTATATCAACTTATGCAATAATAATTATTTATTTACTTTTTATTTATGCAATATTTTTTTTCTTTGATATTAATTCAAGTTACGTCTTTGAGCGTGGTGACCAATAAGAAAACATTTTTTTTTTCTTTTATTAAATAAATGAGAAGTTAATATCGTTCAAAATATTTTTATTATCTTACAATAAAATATGTAGGTTATTCAGGATTTTTTATAATTGAAACTATATGTTTATTGTAACTGAATTAAGAAACATAAGTTTGAGACTTGATATCCTCTAAATATCATTTCATCATATGTATGATAATATTATAATATCCATCCGTGCGAACTTCGTACAGTCGTACCATATACATACACGTTAAGCGAACGCTCGTCCGAGCTACATGGTAGCCGGAGTGGGGGGTGTTATGTTTTACTTTCGTTACGGAATTTCTTGATTCGTTCTTCAAGAACGAAGAACGAGCGGTCGCCGCGCTCAAAGCCCGCGATAAAAGCTATGCAATAGCTTAAAAACAGGAAAACACTGTGAGGCAACCTAGATATACGAAAATACGAAAACAATAAAAAAAAGAATGTCTGTTTGTAAAAAATTATACTTCTTTAGCGTAACAAAAGAAAAATTACATTTTTTTTCCCCCGTGCCAGTACTCTTTGTTTGTTCAATTGATAACGGTTTAATTCAATAACAATAGGTGTATGTCGAAAAGTTGTTACTGGTTGCGTAATGGTAATACCGTGAAGTTGATGAAAGCCAATTGCAACCAAGTTCATCATGTCGGTATCGATGAGCGCACGCATCGAAATGAAGCAAAAGAAATGGTTTTATTCCGTGCACAAAACAACGAATATTAAATTAACACCGAATATTAAATTATTGATATTCAAAGCAAACCAAATAGCCAAAGAAAAATATTTAAAGTTATCTATACCTCACATGGCGTTTCATTATTGTTTAATTTTCCCTACCATAAAAAGTATCACTAACGTATTGTTTTTGTGCCCAAATTTTGTAAATTTTCACTAGTTCGTTCAGCTGTGCAAATAATGCAATTTGCAAATTTAAACGATGAAAATATGCAGCTAACTTAGTCGACCAAATATGAAATTAGGTCGACGCTCTTAATAAAAACCACGTATAATTGACGCCAAATAACGCCTTTACAAAACAATTGCTAAAAAGTTCGTATAGCCCTTAGTGACATTTTAAAGAGAGTATTATGTTTAATGATAAACGAGTATATATAAATTATTTGGTCGAAATAATCAATCTACTAGATTAAAAAGGATAGCTTAGTGGTATTTTTGTTACTTTTAAGTAATAATGCAAGTATAGGTGAAATATAATGGAAAAATGATGGCAAACGAGCTGGTGGTTCACCTGACGTGAAGTAATAACCGCCGCCCATGGAAATTTGCAGCACCCGTAGGGTTGGAAACGCGTTGTGAACTTTAAATAAAGCGGGCCCCGGTTACCTCACTCACCAGAGGAAACGCAGAAGTGTAACACTTCTACTTTACGCTGGTCTTCTGTGAGGTCGTGGTCTTTACCCGGACGGACCAGCCCTTTCGTGCAACAGTGAAAACTGGTGCGTGACCCTACCACAAAAAAATTGTGGACTATTTTAGAAAATCGATAATTTGTGTTCTTGTGGCCTGGCAACTTTTTCCTAGTGTTTTATTTTTTAGATGTTCTAGTTCACCTTGTGTGATTTGGATATTCTTTAAAGTTTCTCAACATTATTAACGTTTCCACCACAGGTACTTATGGATAGTGAATTAGGGGCAACTTTAATGAAAAACTTTTTTATTTATTAAAAATCCCTGACAAAGTTTCATCATGACTTTTCTACATCAAAAAGAATTTAATATTATACTTAATGAAAATGTATTAAGCACTCAAGTCTAGTCTAGACATATTAAAAATGTTAGATTGTTACTTGTTGGCCCTGTAGAGTTAAAATGTTTACGTTCAATAAGGGTTAAGTCAGTTTAAAAAAAATAAAGAGAAAGAAAATGAAGAGATATTTACGGATTAGTTTTAAAGAAAATTTAACAGATCAGTGCTTTATTAACTGGTAATGTTTATGGAGTTGACTTAAATTAATATTGTATAATATGGACTTTTTATTACTACGTCAGAATTAAAAAGTGTAGGCCATTAGGGCTATCATTAGGCTGTTCGTAGAAAGTATCAGATAACAAATATGAGGGTGATATGATATTTGAAACCGCAATCAAATTAAAGACACCAGAACCGCTATAGATTACTTTGTACAAATCAACCAAATGCACGTTTATTGAAGTTAAGAATATTTAAATCCCCTTTTCCCATAACATTTTAAATAGAACAAAATGTAACGAAATATCATGGAATATAACTTCTAAAAACACGCCCGTTCGATGTTAAAACCGTCTCTAATGAAAACAGATGACCTCTCTACTGTAAACGCTACATTCGTATAAAAAGATAAAGTTATAACCCTTTTTGTTTTTCCCCTTCAAGCGAATGTTTGTTGGTGTGTCTTGTTTAATAAATTGCAAGTAGTTTAGTTACCTTTTGTTGTTTCTTTCTTGTTACTACTTTTGTACCTTAGGCATAATTATATTATACATGAATTGTGATGGGATGAATGCAGTATAGATTTAAGTTGATAAATTACTTTACATGTATGAAATGGAGTAGACGACAGCGACATCTAGTCGACCCAACTTTTACCTGCTCGTAGTGCCTGCTGGACAACGGACTCTGACTACCAACAATGGCGGTATAAGTATCACACAGACACCCGGGCATCTCTTTGTAAGAAGCTACAGTGTCCTTGGGACTCCCAATGACTCTTCAAATGCCTAGTGCAGGTGGCAACAGGAAACCGCTCCAGAATTCTCCCAAAAAAGCCGTTATGAAGGTAGGCAACAATAAGATGACGAAGTTTTTTTGTGATCTGCTTGGTAACCGACAAAGACTCAACTCTGTGATAGATTCAGATTCAAACCTACTTACTTCTCGTAAACTTGGGGCAGCCTGGAACGTAACGAAAAGGGGAACCGCCTAATGCAAGTCTCATCTGATAAAAACTTGGTGATATCGAACAGCTTATTTAGGGAGAGGAGAATCAAGGAGTCTACACACTACTTAACGTGAACATCAATACTGAATGAGTGACAATAACCTGACACGTGCAGAGGAAAGACGAGAGACGAAGGCCGGTGTTTGGGTTACTATATGACAATCTTGCACAATTATAAGCCGTATGCATGTGAGCCCAACAAGATAAGCACTACTTTCGGAACATATGCATAAAAATTGATAGTCCATGCTCACTCATGGAAGCGAAGGTCACTCACATTCTTAGTCTTAATGCGAGTGACCTTCTTCCAAAAATACGACCAATCACCCGGTCTCTCTACTAAAAATGGTTCATAAGGAACTCTCATGGAAAAGTAATAACAGAGATAAAATAATTTTATGGTACTAAGAGAGAATATTGTCAGTCACTGCATCCGTTATATGTAACAAGCTATCTTAACTGTTTCTCTGACCCTAGCGGTGTACCTGGTCAATAGCTCCGCTACTCACAACGCTTCGGCCGTGGAGAGTGGGGAGAACGGCTTATCGCAATACCAATACCCTTTCCCAGGTAAGGCGAGAACCCGGTCGGAGGGATGCCACAACACCAACTGTGACGACAGAAACGCTATGGCAAATGCGTAATGACAGGGAAGAAAAGATAGTTTTTTTTTTAATGTGACAAGTTGTCAAGTGAGCAGGCAGTAAACCTGATGTGAAGTGATTATTTCCGCACATAGACATTAACGACGACTGAGGGTTTGCAGGTGCGTTGACAACCTTTAAAATAGTTGGCCAAAGTATATCGTACTAAATATATCGTATTTTACGTCTTTCTCTTCTTTGCATACAATTCTTTTGATATTAATGTATATCGTTTATTTATCGAATTTAAAGTCTATTTTGGAACATACGCAGAGCATCGCTTTGTCCCACACTAGTTTTAACTAATCCGCTCAAACAGTGTTGGTGACGATAAGCATTTCCATCAATTTGTTTAATTGTTTGAACTTGTCTGTGCTTCAATTTTAGCAAGTGCGCTATTCCAACAGTATACTGATATAGCCGTGTTTGCTTGATTGGATACAAACATTCAAACGTGCGCACAGATTGTTCTCATAATTGAACACAACCAGCAAACGTGGTGGAGCCCCGCTACATATTTGTATTACAACAGCAACGAAACTCGCTACGAATTTTCGAACACCTATTTGGTAGGTCGTTGATCATTAAACTTATTTTCCACGAGTATGGGGTGAACGCTTATTTGTATTTTTAAACACCCGTATAGACATAAAAATATAAAAATGCACAGAAAATTATTCGAAAATGCTATTTCCTTCAATGCGATACAAACGAAATTACCTAAGCTCGATATGAAGTGTTCGCTTGTTTAAACTTTATGAAAACAATAGTTAAACGCTTAACACATGTTGCCACGGTCTTCTTCATAAAATTCTGGCCATCTTTACTATTATTATAAAGCCTAAAGTTTGTATGTATGGATGGATGTTTGTTACTCTTTCACGCATATACTACTGAATGGATTTTAATGAAACTTTACAATAATATAGCTTATACATTAGAATAAAACATAGGCTATATACGTTATGTACATATTTTTATGTATATATGTCTTTCTGTTTGAATGTTACGCCTTCAGCCTATTCTACGTAGACATAGTCGCGGGCAGTGGCTAGTATGAAATAAAGCTAAGGGTATAATACCCAAATATTAATAAACTAAAATGTACCGCACTATTCACTAGACGTATTAGAATCGGCAGCCACGCAAGACCACGATCGCATCTCAATAAAGTATCTCCCGTTACGCATTCGAGTGGAAATGTTTGATTTCGATTCGAAGAACGACTCTGGAACGCTATGCAATTGCTCGCTCAATGGTTCCTGTATTGGGAACTTGCGTCACCATTCCTTCTTGCCCTTTTATTAAGAGCTTCGCATTCAGCACAGGATCATAGAGTTACTTTATCATGTTTGAATGATTTATTCTTATTATTACTATCGTTTATTTCATGTTACTAAGACTCATATACATCCACATTCAAAATTACATTTTATCATATTAAAAAAAAAAACAAAAAGAAAGAAAATAATCACAAATATTACACATTAACCCATTACAAGCATAAAATACAACATACAAAAATATTCATCCAAACGAGGCCCACTTACCTCAGTCTCTGTGTGCAAAGTGAATTATGTCCCACGGATTTTATAAATCTAAACGATTGAGTTTTGTAATAAGTGATATTGATATAACTTGTCCAGAGTTTAATATTTATTATGTAAGTTAGTTAATGTTAGTACCTATATTGAGTATATACGTGATCGTCGACTTCGCTGAAAAGAATCTGTATGATAGTATGATTTTATTTTATTTTTTATTTTTATTTCACACAAAATCGGCAGCTCTTTGTCACATTGTACGTACATCTTATGATCTAAAATTATAGCCAAAAACGGACTTTTATTTTTTATGTAGTATTTTTTTATGTGAGGAAGTAGCAAACGAGCTGGTGGTTCACCTGATGTTAAGTGATAACCGCCTGAAATTTGCAACACCCGTAAAAAACGCAGAAGTGCAACACTACTACTTTACGCCGGTCTTCTGTGAGGTCGTGGTACTAACCCGAATGGACCTGCCTATTCGTGCAACAGCGAACACTGTTGCGTAGCCCTACCACCGTAAATTTAGATGTTTCACTTCTGCCTCCTGGCAAATATGAATGACGACGGCAAATTTTTTTTATTATAATTTCCAGAGAGGGTTCCATTGACTTGTTATTGCACAGAAAGGAATTTAATATAATGAAAGTGTATTACGTCTAGACTAGACTTATTGAAAATTTAAGACTATAAGATACTTGTTTGTTTTCAGACAAGACATTTTCAGAACAATTTTTTTAAAATATGTTCTTTGAAATATTGGCATGTTAACATTTAAAAATCTATTTTCCGTTAAGACCTGGAAAAAAATACTGTTCAATATCTATGATGTTTTATGTTAAATTTTCTGAGTAACTAAATTTGAATTAAACTTAGTAACTAAATGTGAAATAAAATGACAACGTACTAAGGCGCCCTGTTGTGTCGTATAACTAAAGCTTCATTAACAACTGTTGTTCCTGGAGTAGAAACAGTAGAACAAAAATATCAGCGCTCACGACAAAGACTTATTAACCTGAAAGAGTGAAAAAGTTTATGTTAGGTCCCTTTCACAAAGAGCTGGGACTGAAATCGTACAACAATAAATTCATGTTTATAATAAACATCAAAACTTCTCAGTTGTATTTGTTATTTTCCGCATCTGAAAATAACGCTCAGGTTGCCGAGTTTTTTTAAGACTTTGTTATCCTTAACTCTCCTCCGGTTTATTATTACAAGTTGACGTTTTAAGTACAAGTTCATGAATGTACCACAAATGAAATGCAGAGCCATTACGTTACATTAAAAATATGAAGGCAGTATATTATAAGTAGCTATAAACTAATTCTTATAAGGTTTAGTTATTTGCAGCTAATTT
Organism: Iphiclides podalirius; assembly: GCA_933534255.1. NCBI lineage: Eukaryota > Metazoa > Arthropoda > Insecta > Lepidoptera > Papilionidae > Iphiclides > Iphiclides podalirius. Next base: position 3,670,466 of record OW152831.1, on the reverse strand, counting down.
AGTTATAATATATTAAATATTTATTGCTATTGATGTAATATATTGCATCCAAGACCATGGGTTGAAAATTGCACCATGGGTAACATTAAAATCTCAAATACCATTTTAAAACATATGCCCTTAATTCACATCATTCTGGGTTTATAAATATTTAGACAATACATAAAAACACTGTACTAGAAACACGGTAATAGTAACGAACAAATCATTGTGTTCCAAAACAAAATATTTCACACATATACAATGTACACATATGTACAGACTTTTTCGAAGTTAAAATGTAACTGGTTCTACTAAGAACACTTTACAACTTTATAAATACATTTTCTTCTAAATAAACAAAGTATTACGCTGTGGGGAGAAGATGCATAACCCTTTTCTGAAAAATAAACCTCAGAAAGGTATTTTACCGATTTTGTGAAAGCACTTGGTGAGTTCTCAAATATATAATTACGTGGATAAAGAGCATAAGCGAGTGCAGTCAGTTAATGCGTATGAATCAAGTATCTACATGTATTATTAAGTATAATTCTGATTCAATTAACGATGAGCTCTTCTTCTTCTACCTGGCATTAATCCCGGCTATTTCCAGGGTCTGCCTTCCTACTTAAACTTCTCCACTTTGCCCGGTCTTCGACATCCGCAGGGGTCAGTCCATTGGCTCTCATGTCCTTTTCCACGACGTCCAGCCATCGCTTCCTTGGGCGTCCAGGGAGTCTAGTTCCTGGGACAAGTATATGAAGGCATATCCTTCCGACATAGTTTTCCGACCGGCGTGCGACATGGCCATACCATCTCAGGCACCGCTCTTGGAGTTTATCCGCTACGTCACTGCCGCTACCCCGAGACTGCCTCGAATGAATGTGTTACGTATGCGGTCAGCCCGCGTGACGCCACACATCCACCTAAGCATCTTCATCTCCGTGACGTGAAGCTCTTGAGTGTGCCGAGATGGAGCTGGCCAGCCCTCGCTACCATACAGAAGTACCGGTCGGATGATGCACTTGTACACCTGACCCTTGAGCTTGGGCGGTATTCTGCGGTCGCAGACCACACCTGTAACCTCTCGCCACTTAGCCCAAGCAGCGCGTATCCGGGCTTGGACGTCATGGTCAATGCTTCCGGACTCGTGCAGAACGGATCCAAGGTACCTGAACGATTCCGACTTAACGGCTGGTTCAGAACCTACTTGGATCGTGCAAGAGTCCGAACTCCCACAAGCCATGTACTCGGTCTTCGCCACATTGAGTTTTAGACCACCGTTCTCAAGCGTACCCTTCCAGAGATTTACTTTTTGCTCCAGTTCCTGCCGGCTCTCGTCAACGAGCGCTATATCTTTTTTTTTATTTTATTATGTATGGAAAACTTACAGCTAACATACAACCATTAACATATAGATAAATAGAAAAGAGATAGCCATTTACAAGTTCTCGCAAATAGATCAAGGAGTAATAACATGAGGTAGGTAGAGATTAATTAAACATTACAACAGATAGAGAACAATTAAAAAAAAAAAAGAAAAGAAGTATAACAATAATAAATATTACACTAAATTATACATAAAAAAAAGCAAAATAAACACCATAAAACTTAAGTGGAGAAATATTTGTTGGCTAATAGTTTCTTGAGCTGAGAATCGCTGGTAAAGTATAAATCAATGTCTACATTACGTAGTATGTTATTAAAAGATTTGCACGACCGTATCATGAAAGAATTTCGTCGATAATTGCTATTGACCAATGGTATAGATAGGAGATATTGGTTACGCGCGTTACGAGTGTGAACCTAAAGTTCTACTTTGCTTAACAGTTCTGGGCAATCAATGGTACCCTTGGCTATTTTAGAAAGGAAGGATATGTCCGCAATTTTTCTCCGCTCGTACAAGGGAAGAGTATGGAATTATCTACATCGACTATTATAGTTAGGAATGTATTGTTTTGTTCTGAACTGTAAAAAGCGCAAAAATCGTTTTTGAATCCGCTCAATTCTGTCAATATATACATTATATTGTGGGTTCCAAATTTGGGAGGCATATTCCAAATGGCTACCTACGGACAAAGGTACAGTATAGAATTTTAAATGTTTTTATGTTCTTGAAGTCGGTTGCAATCCTTAACATAAAACCCAGCGCTTTATTAGCTTTCGTGATAATATAATCAATATGGGCATCGAACAGCAATTTAGAGTCGAAAATAATACCCAAATCTCTAATCGTATTCGTTCTGGTAATAGACGAATTAAGTAGCTTATAATCATAAATTATTGGCTCGGCTTTACGCGTGTACGAACAAATAAAGCATTTATCTATGTTCAGTTCAAGTTTGTTTATAGCACAATAAGATTCAAGATTATTTAAATCAGCTTGAAGAGTAGTACAACATGCAGGGTCTGAAATTGGGCACAATATTTTCATATCATCAGCATAAAGAATTATTTTGGAAAACTTAAAACTTGAACTAATGTCATTGATAAAGATTAAGAAGAGTAATGGTCCCTATAAGGACCCTTGTGGGACGCCAGAAGGAATTTGTATTGATGAGGAATTATAACCATTGAGAACGACTGTCTGATTACGATTTTGAATATAGGATGTGAACCATCGAAACAAATCGCCCCTAATACCCACCGCAAAAAGTTTGCGTAAAAGGAGGACATGATCAATCCTGTCAAATGCTTTACTGTAATCAGTGTATACAACGTCAACCTGTCCTGTCTTAGACATATATGTAGTTAAGTAGTCAGAGCAAACGACCAAATTCGATATTGTTGATCTGTTTCTCAAAAAGCCATGCTGGTGTTCACTAAATATATGACGAAGACATGGATATACCTGATTGTATATTATCTTTTCAAGCGTCTTTGCAAATAAACAGAGTTTAGATATAGGGCGATAATTTTGTATTTCATTTTTGGGTCCTTTTTTATGAACAGGGGTTATAAGGGCATTTTTCCAAATTTTGGGCACTATACCTTCACTTACAGAACGGCGGTAAAGTATGCTCAAGGGAATATATAAGGATTCAGCGCAACGAACTATAAAAGCAGCTGGAATTCCATCTAAGCCCGCTGACTTATTCACATCTATAGCTTTTAACAGTTTTAGTACTTCTGGCTCATGAATTTCTATATGGGTAATGTTTACGGGAGATTCGTTTTCCGTCACATCACTAAAATCAATATAGTCAGTAGAGTTTGTTTCTAGAAAATTAGAGTTGAAAAATTGACTAAACATTTCACAAATATCTTCGCCATTTCCTGAAGAGTTCTGTCCATATTGCATATTTGAAGGAAATGAGTTTGAGGGTTTTTTATGTTTAACATATTTCCAAAAAGCTTTTGGAGACTTACTTATATTATTTTCCGTAATTTTAATGTAGTTGTTTAACATTGTTTCTTCGAGGATTTTAGTGCGGTCTCGTAACATAAGAAACGAGTCAAGATCCGATGTATTGCCGTATTTCTTATATTTTGTGTGATACTTATGTTTTTCTTTTAGCATTTTAATTAACGAAGCTTTATACCAGGGGGGAAATTTGGAAGAACATCTTTTTAATGTTCTTGGAACGTACATATTACGAGTAGCCTCTAGTTTATTATAAAAAAAAAATAAAGCATCATCTACTGTTCCCATCCTTAGGCAATTTAACCAATCTGTACTATTAAGTTCTTGTGTTATTACGTTGTAGTCAGCCAAGTGATAAAGGAACTTGATTCTAGGGAGCACAGGTAGTTCACGGTACTGAACAAAGTCAACGTATATACATAATGCTACGTGATGAGGATCTTCCGGAATTAATGGGTTTAACATTTATGGACAGTCACGTCTTTATTACATAAAATTAAATCTAGAATTCTATTATTACAATTAGGATGGCGATTATATTGATATAAAGAACATACGTTAAGAGTATCAATGAATTCCGATTGAACAAACCCTTGGATATTCGTAGCTAATAATGATTGCCCCTCCGTTGCAGGTTGCCAAGCTATATTCGGCAAATTTAAATCACCAACTACAAGGAAATCATCTGCTAAATTATTTAAGATTAAATTATTTAAGGTGCTATAAAAATTAATTAACTGAGTCGATAATGAATTGCCTAAGTTTTGATGACATATAGGCACATATAGGCAACACAAATATTAAGCTTATTGCAGTTATTAGAGGTACCGCGTTTGAGAGTTAAAGTTACCCAAATATCCTCAGCCGACGAGCACCAGTTGCCACGCTCTTCCACTACTAGGTCACGACGGGCTGCTATAAGAACACCGGCTCCTAAGCTCTGGCTCCTATATGCATAGTTACGGTCGCGTCTCAATACGAAATAACGATCGTCGAATAGTTCACTGTCGCTGAAATCGCTATTAAGCCACGTTTCCGTAAAACAAATTATGTCATAATTATTTGCAATGACTTGTCTATATAAAAATGATACCTTTGTCCGTAAGCCACGGACGTTTTGATAATATATGTTAAAGGTAATAATAAAAAGTATTAGTACAGAAGCGGTCAAATACAAAAGTAATAAAACAAGACAGTGAAATGTTGCGCAAAGACTTATAAATGTATAAGTATTTATGTAAATAGTAAGTAGACAAATTTATGCCGTAAACCAAATTAAATGTTATATTAATAATGGATGCATTTGCATTTACTTGTCCGTTTAAGTAGCATATTATACAAGCAATTAGCAATGATATTGATCTGATAACAAAATAATAACAGTGCGTAAAGATAATAATACAAATATACCCAGAACAATAAAGCATTTTTTGCCGAGTAATCAGAGTATTATAATATAATATAGTGATAATCCATAATAATATAAGTATTATATGAGAATAGGGTATATAAATAGAAATAAATATCTCAAAATATTGTTTCGAATGTGAGCAAAATCGATCAACAAGTTCACTATTAATACAATGAGCGAAATATAAGCAATTAAGTCGGGTAGTTAGAACGCGAGCGGTCGCCAAGCAATTAGTATGAAGTGAGTAGATACATAATGCGTAAACAATACCAGCGTTTCTCAACCGTTGGACGTAGTTAACCCAATTAAGCAATAGCCATATTATTAGTTTATTTTCTTTAATTCCGCTTCCGATTTGATGATATGTAGCGGAGATGTTGAATTTTTCCGTACAAATATTTTGCAGTTTTTGACCCAAATAAAGGAAAAATCCCGTTCCTTGGCTAAGACCTTAGCTTTATTCAGTAATATTTTATTTTCCAGAGTAAGATGGTCATTGACAAAGATTCTGTGGTTGCCGTGGAGGCCTATATCTACTGGCGACAAGGATTTACATTTTCTTGCAGCTGATACAAAGTTATCCTTCAAGTAGCGATTATGTACGGATAAAATAATATTTTTGTTTTGTTTGTTATTACGTGAAGGGACTCTGGCTATATAATCAATCTGATCATTACTTATGTTACAATTGATTTTAGAGATTATTGTATAAAGGTTTTCTGAATTAGTAGTCGGTACTCCTTTGATTTCAATATTGTTTAGTCTGGATCGTTGTTCTCCTTCACCCAATGCAGCTTCCAGGGTTTATCATCGGCATACATCATCAACCATGGCGGCTGGTCCTGTATGTGGGCCGATATCGCATCGAGCACTACGTTGAACAAGAACGGACTAAGAACCGAGCCCTGGTGTACCCCTACAGTGATCGGGAAGGGTTTAGTGTCGCCAACAGCGGTCCTAACCATGGACGCGGAATCGTGGTACATGTCTCTGATAATATCAATATAGGCCTCAGGAACGCCTTTGAATCGCAATGCCCACCAGATACATTGACGAGGCACACAGTCAAAGGCCTTCTGTAAATCAAGAAATGCTAAATGCAGAGCTCTTCTTTTCTCGCTGTATGCCCCCATCAAAGTTCTGAGGGCAAAAATGACATCCACGGTGCCTGAACCCGATTGAAACCCATATTGACATCCAGAGACAGTACACTCTCGGCGAAGCCTGAGATCGATGATGCGTTCGAAGAGCTTCATGGTGTGGCACATGATTTTGATCCCCCTATAACTACCGCAATCCTGAACACTGCCCTTTCCTTTGTAAATAGGGGTTATAAAACTGAAACGCCACTGATTCGGCATCTTTCCAGTGTTCAAGATACGGTTGAAGAGATCAGTAAGCACATCCACACCTAGAGAGCCCAACGATTTCCACGCCTCGATCAGTATGTCGTCAGGCACCACCGCTTTCCGGTTTTTCATGCGGCGAAGACAATCCCGAACTTCGTCAGGTGATATTGAGGCAATAAGTCCGAGGTTAGGGGGCGGTTTGGATGGAAGGCTGTGCGGGTGTTGATTGTTTAGTAGCTCCTGGAAGTAGCTTCTCCATCTATCCTTCACAGAGGCATGGTTGCATAGCAGCATGCCCTGGGAATCCTTGACGCAAATACATTTGGTGATATCTTGCGTCGCTTTATCCCTGGCACGTCCCAGTTTGTATATGAGCTTTTGCCCCTCCGCAGTTTCTAGCTTATCTTACATTGGCGATAAGCTTTCACTGCGGGCTCTGGCCACAGCTCTTTTGCTGGCACGTTTGGCTGCTATGTACTACACTTTGTCTTCAGGAGAGTTGGTTTGTTGCCACTCCCTAAATGCTGCCTTCTTTTTCCGTATTGCCCCCTGAACCTTATCATTCCACCACCACGTCTCCTTGTCGATGACGCGACCTCCCTTAGAAACGCCGAGAATTCGCCGCCCCGCCGCGATAATTGCCGTCTGGGCTGGATCCCAAGCTTCCTGGGCAGTTTCAGCATTAGTCAAGAGCTTATGACGTTCAACCTCTGCCAGGAAGTCGATCTGCATCGGTCCATTCAGCAACCACCACTTAATTCTTGGTTTGCGTTTCTCGGGTACTTTCTTTTTCGAGGTAAAGAAAAAGTCCATGACAAGGAGCTTTCATGAATCAATACAGCAATAAAAACGAGAGAGAGAGAAAACTCGTTTTTATCCATTAATCATAATTTCTTTTCTGGTTTTATTCCTCTTTGTAAGTAAAGCGAGGTTATTCAAACTTTTTATTTTGTTAAATTCAGTAGAGGTTTCTTAAGCGGTAACTTGGAAATTACTTTTACGAGACTTAATACTCATAGTAACTCGCAAGATATCCAGAGCGTATTACATGAACTCAATCTTTAAGTTCATTGGTGCAAGAACATAGCGAGGCGGCTTCACCGGGAATATCAGATCACTTTAGATACTTTAGACAAAAGATTTGTTAGTGAAATGTAACAAACAAGTCTTTTGTAGCTCAATTGTGAAGTGGTACTGTCACAATTTTTGTTTTTCTGCAAGAAACAGAAATAACTTTACAGCTAACTGGATACTTGAACTATCCCTAAAGTATTTTTTATTTATTTATACTTTATAGGGGTCATTTAGAAATAAATCACGGACCAAACATTTGAATGATGTCCTGTTGGGGACTCTACGTATGTCATCAGGCAAGGAGTTCCAAAAGAGTGTAGCCTGAACAGTGAAAGAATTACTGAAGAAACTGGTATTATCTGAAAGGATAGTAATCTTCAGATTAGCTGAGGAACGGAGATCTTTTATTGTTTAGCGAGAGGTATTTAAATTTATCTTTAAGATAACACGGGGAAACAGGATCGTTTAAGATTGAGAAAGGATTAAGGAGAATTCTAGAGCTACGCCTTTGTTTGACTGTTAGCCATTTGAGACGAGAACGATATGTCGTAATCCTTACTTCCTTACTAATATTAAAGGCGAAAGTTTGTATGTATGGATGTTTGTTACTCTTTCACGCAAATACTACTGAATGGATTTTAATGAAACTTAACAATAATATTATTGTTAAGTTTCATTAAAATAAAAAGATATATATCTTATACATCAGAATAGCACATAGGCTATAATTTATATAGATATTTTTATGTATACCTGTTTTTCTGTTTGAATGTTACGCCTTCAGCCTATTCTACGCAGACTTAGTTGCGGGCAGCAGCTAGTCCTTACTAATATTATAAAAGCGAAAGTATGTATGGATGGATGTTGTTACTCTTTAACGCAAATACCACTGTATGGATTTTAATGAAACTTTACAATAATATAGCTTATACATCAAAATAAGGCTTAGGCTATAATTTATATACATATTTTATGTATATCTGTCTTACTGTCTGAATGCTACGCCTTCAGCCGATTCTACGCAGACTTAGTTGCGGGCAGCAGCTAGTCCTTACTAATATTATAAAAGCGAAAGTATGTATGGATGGATGTTGTTACTCTTTAACGCAAATACCACTTTATGGATTTTAATGAAACTTTACAATAATATAGCTTATACATCAAAATAAGGCTTAGGCTATAATTTATATACATATTTTTATGTATATCTGTCTTACTGTCTGAATGCTACGCCTTCAGCCGATTCTACGCAGACGTAGTCGCGGGCAGCAACTAGTATGGTCATATTTTCGAAGGTCATAAATGTATCTAATATAGTTGTTGGATGCGCTCTAGCTTCTTAAGAAGGTCACTGTATATCGGTATATACAGTGACCTTCGTAACAAGCTAGCGCGCCTCTCCGACAACTGCATATATCGGTATATAGGTGTATATGATACGGTCCGTAAATACCCCTGACGATTACTTTATTCCGAAGTAACATTTTTGACAAGGATATGTGTTCACTCCGAATCCAGCCTCTCGCCGGGCCTAGGGCTCCGGTATCCTAACGAGAAGCCTAACGAACACATGCCGCCATCGCGCGGCACCGTAATAAAAAACTTTAATAAAGATTGATTCGCTCACCTGTATTCCTCTGTCCTCGTCGTATCGCCGTTCAGGAGGGCAGGTTTCTGGGTGAGGATTTGGCAGGGAAAGTAAGGAATGCTGATGTACGGCGTGGCAGCGCGGCAGACACGCGGATCCGTTTTCCGGCGCGCGAATGGAGCCGAATGGCGCGAATAATATTGTATGCTGCTGATTTCCGAATATAACTATCATACATATTTTTAGTTACCGTAAAAACGCCCGAGCGGTAAGGTCAGTCACATCTACGCGCATAGCGGCTAGGTGACAACTAATGGGGATGTAGATTGGCAACTAACGCGAGCGCGAGGGATGTGCCTGAACGTTCTGTCGTAAAAATCACAGATTGGTTTCGAACAATATGTGTACTTTATATTTAAGTCGTTTTCATTAGCTTGGGCTGTTAGTCCCTTCATAAATTTTCTCCTTTTTCCAGATATGTAATCAAGGGATAAATTCTTGTGACATGATTTTAATTAGATTTAGATTAGATCTATGCAATATATAATTGTAACAGTAATATTAATATATATTTATTTATTTTAAAAGCCATCATAGTCCGGTCGCTCGCTTCTTATTAAATATATTGTTGATAATAAATTGTTAATTTTAAGTGCCCACTTATCGCGTGCTCAGCGATGAAGGCAAATATTGTGAGAAGCCTGCATATTTTCGAAATAATAACAAAAAAAAAATGTTTCAAAGATATATGTCCGCCAATCCGTAGAGGGACCGCGTGCTGGACTGATACCCTCTGTAAAGTGGCTTTTGCCCTTGCAGTGGGACATGTATATTTACGTTACTTTTTTGCAGGTTTTTGTTTGCTTTCAGTAACTATTTAATTTCTTTTTTTAGTTATTAATTTCATTTTCTTTGTTCGTTTTAAACGAACTACTCCAAAAGTAAATTCTGGTGTTTTCTTAACCAAAATAACCCTAACTCCTCCCAGCAGAAATATTTACTACAGTTGCACCGGCATATGTCAGTCCCAAATGTCGGTCAGGGTTCAGCAACTCATGAGCCTGTCGAAAGTAAGTAAGGAATATTTTTGTCAGTAAAACATTGCAGACTAGGGAATAGTCTTTAACAGTCGCCAAGAGATTTGAACCCGAGACATCCGGACACAATTTCAAAATCCAAGCCACTAGACCTTCCCTGTTTATAATATATCAATTTTAGGTCATCAAAGGTAAGTCGATAACCTGTAGATTGCTAGAATATACTAAATGTTCTTAACTTCCGAAGGGGGGAGGAGGGGTTTAATGGCTTTTTTTTTAAATTACAAAGGTAATCAAGTCAAGTTGAGCGTGGATATAAAGCCATTAAGAAAAGGCATCGGGCAGAAAACGAGTCTTAGCCATAAAGCAGCATAAGCTATACGAAAATCTCAACCAACGAAACAGTCAGTGCAGAGTCAGTCCCGTCTGAATTTCATTTCATCCCCAGGTGCTCGCTATCGAATTTCGTTCGTGGGTGCATCGGATGGATTTCAACGTAACTAGAATTTCGTTATTTCCAGCGCCTGGCGAAGGAAATTTCGCGTGGACAAAGATTCGCTTAAAGTCCGCAAGTAAAAATCCATCAAATGTTCATGCAAATAACGGTATTACATTTCGAGCGATTAGTTATTCTACACTCTGAATTCTCAAATAATACACAAAAGTATAGCAATAATTAATAAAAATAAAAGTACATCATTGCTAAATACATTTAGCAGATTTTGCTGCCTTTTTATGTGATAAGTTGGCAAGTGTTCGTTTACTCATAAATAAAGTTCTTTTAATCGGATTTAAATTAACCATATCTTGTTTATAAAAATTTTCTATTCTTCTTACTGCTGGTAAAAGAAGGAGTAAGTTAGTATATTAGAAGTATTTACTAAAATTTGCCATAATCTTCTGGCAGGCGTTTGTATTTCGATTTTTTTCGAAGTAACTTCTTGCGTATGTCATTAAATTTTCTTTAATATAGTATCGTACAACAACGAGAAGAACATAACTCTTTATTGACTTTTCAGTCTATGTTTGTATCATACTTACTGTATGTATCCATATTATATATTAAGAATAAACAAATAAATGATCGTTAAGAGTAAAAATCCAGTCGTGGATTTGATTTTTAAGTAATTAAGACGAACCATGCTTCTTCCGCCAAATAATTTTTGGGGTGGACGTATAATTCTGTGCCTCCTGTGATCAGTGATACAAGTCGAAAATCAACATTTTACAGGAGAGCAAAAACAAGATTAAAAAAATTGTAGTTCATAAAGTGTATAGACTAGGACAAAACTTTGTTCACACTCATATAGATTATAATATTCTCTTTCATCCTGTATTACAGTTTTGTTAAAAAATTATATAATTTATCGGTAACTCGAAAAAAACATTTGAATTGTACCTTTGTAAAATAAAATATTGGCAAAGAAGATGTGTTACATGATATGAGTAGAGTTAAACCATGTTGCACCTTATTACAGTTTTTGTGAAAACTGATATACGTGTAGTATAAAAACAAAAATAACTTATTAGAACCTCTTCCTATCATAATTGTTTAACCAAATAAAAAATAAATGAAACATCTAGATTCATTTTTTATAGTGTATATCCCCCTGTTGTGATAATTTATTTGAATTGTATCAATTAGCTAAAATCCTCGTGATTTGAAACATGTGTTATATAATACAATTCAAATTATACCTGACTTGAAAAATTATATTGATTGTGTAAATTAATACAACTATTCAAAAAATAATAAAAAACATATTGTACTTCTCCTAAATTATTCTTATCTCATGATTCAATAAAAATTTATAAATTATATATCTAGGATCGGTCATAGCAGATATCACAATAGGTACCTTTCAGTACTTAACAACATATCTGTCGTTTTCGTAAATCATATTCTATAATCGACTATCTAATCTACTCAGAATCATCGTCATTGTCCGGAAGAGAGTCTTTAACGTTTTTTTTTTTTATGGAAAAAGGAGGCAAACGAGCATGCGGGTCACCTGATGGTAAGTGATCACCGCCGCCCATGGACATTTGCAACATCAGTTGAGTCGCAATTGCGTTGCCGGCCTTTAAGGTAGGAATAGGCTCTCTTGTTGAAGGTCCCTAAGTCGTGTCGGTCTGGAAATACCGCTGGCGACAACTCGTTCCACAAAGTAGTTCATTCAAAATTTCGCGAAAAACTCACAGTGGTGGACCGCCAACCATCAAGGTGGTGTCGATGGTACTTGGCGGTTTGACGAGTTGTACGATGGTGAAATTCACCTGCAGATATCAACTGAAGAAAATGCAAAGGGATGCAACATCCCTTCGCAGGGCCAAAGAATCGAGACGATCGGACAGGATTTGGTCGTCGATTATTCGAGCAGCTCTTCGTTGGATGCGGTCAAGTAGTAGGAGCTGGTTTTTCGGTGCCCCAGCACAGAGATGAAAACAGTATTCCATGTGCAGCCGAATCTGTGCTTTGTAAAGCTGCAAACGATGTGCCGGTAGGAAATACTGTCTCGCTCGGTTTAGGATACCGAGTTTGTTAGAAGCCAGCTGGGCTTTTCCTTCCAAATGACCGCGATATTGAACGTCACCGGTCACTCTTACAGTTTAGATTTCTATGAAATTCATGAGCTCTTTCATGGATAATAATTATACTAGATCCTTCTTCTTTTCTGTTGAAATGGGAATCTTGGAATGGTAAGCTTTTGGTACCGTATAAATTCCTATCATATAGTACACTTTTCCGGGTTTCGATAAATTCATTCATGTTTCCACCGTCTTTGAGCCCTTTTTTGTAAAAAATACGGGGAAAGTTGCCTTAAAGATACATACTCGATATGACATTAGACTACAGAAACTTTTTAATGTCTGTAGTTGTTTTGGGAAGGAATTGTTTAAAAAAATACCGAAGTCGTAAAACATATTCAGAGTCATTTCGATCACAGTAAACTTTGCAGATTTATTTGAAGCTGTGCAGACTAGTATCTACCAATCTCTTGGCAGGTGAATATCAATGCCCGTGTGCTTCTTTTTATGCTCAATCAGCGCATGGTCACTGTCTGCTTCCATGTCAGTATGGCTAGGTACTAGAAATTTATGTTCGATGGATTGTAATTGATATCAGGTATTAACTTCTTTTCTCGCATAAAGTCTGAAGATACTTGTGGTTTTAGTCAAAAGTCTTCAAAAAACATCCTTTACAAATTGCGTGTTTTGTTATGATCAAACCCGTGAAAGAAGTATCGAAAAAATCTAGCGTTCCGTTTTTTCTTGGGATATTTGGATGTCTTTTTTTTTAAATTCCTAGACTCCAGTATGTTTTGAACAGAGTGTTCCTTAAATGAAACGGTAGTCTCTGTTTGCATTTCTGACGATAGTTGTTTAGATCACGTAAGTCACGAGTTCTTCTTGTTTTTTTTTGATGATGTTGTTGTATATTTTTCGAGGCAGTGTTACAAAATAGTTTATTTATGTGAGAAGGTGGCACGCGAGCTGTAGGTCCACGTTATGTTAAGTGATAGCCACCGGTCATGGACATTTGCAACTCCTGTAGTGTTACAGGTGCGTTGCAACCGTTTAATAAAGTGGGCTTAGTCAGTCACTTCACTCCCGCACATAACCGCCACCCTCACCTTGTTTTAATTTGTATCGTTTTACACTAAAGTTCGTAGTAAATACTTTTTAGAAAATGTTTACATTTCAGATACAACTCAATTTATTTTAGTGTTCAGATAAGAATAGATATTGTGTGAAATGATGCATGTTGAGATGTATCATTCAGCACATAATTAGGCGAAATTAATATTCAGATCGGTAAGTACATGTCAAGTTGTACCCTGCAAATAACAAAATAAACTTAGGTTCAAGTTGATGTAACTGGAATAAAATTATTTTTCACGAAATATCATTAGATAATCAAATGTGAAAATTGATATTATAGTAGTTATACCACAAAGTACGAAAAAAAATGTGTGGAGTGATACTTTACTGGTGCTATATCACGACTAAAATCAAAATTCACGATTTTTTCATCCAAAATCCCATTAGTTATATCACTTTGCACAAAATTATCTCGAGATCTATAACAGATAGAAACACGTGAGTCAGACTCAAAGCTAGCTTATTTTTTACTGATTGCTTCTGTGTTAAAATCAGAAAAAGGGTACAACTCGAGTTGTATCACTGATCACAGGAGGCACAGAATTTTTCACGTCAGTCTATCTCGTGAAGATGGAACGTTGGGAATTAAAATTCAAAATAATTCGTAATAATATCTTCATTCAAATATGACTTCTACTCAGTATACAGCCTATCACTCTCGTAAAACTCTTTTTAGGAATATCTGGTCGGTAATGTCTCAATACTTTCTGGTATCGTTTTAGGTTTTATGAAAGCCGTTGTTTCCTGTAAAATATCCCTTTAAATGAGAAGAACGCTTTTGAAATAATACATTTTTTTTTCTTTCTACTACTCTCTTTATACATAGTATAAAACAAATTCGGTCCCTCACTCCTGCGCGTCCCGCGCTTGTACCGATCTTTAAAATCTTATAGACCTTTTAAAGATCTATAGATCTTTTAAAGCCATTTGAAATGTGATCAGTTAACTTCTACGACTATCAGTTTCAGAAACCGGGCGTTAAGAAAGAAATTAGTACAAAAGCAATGCACTATAAAAACAAAACCTGATAAGGTTAAGAACTAATTCGACCTAATTCGACTACCGCATAAGAACAAGGAACATAAATATTTCAAAGAGTAAGAAGTCTTTTTACAAAACTCAATTGCCTGCGAACAATAATCATCTGTGGAACATTAACCAGTCGAAATTGTAGCGAGTCTCTCTATGATCCTATGCCGGTTACGAAATTCAATAATAGAGCAAGTCGACACCGCAGCGCAACTTCGTAATACAGGAACCGTTGAGGAAGCAATTGCGTCGCGTCTCCAAGTCGGTCTCCGAATCGAAATCAAACGTTTCTCCTCGAATGCGTTTAGCGTTACAGGCGATGCTTTATTGCGCTCGATTGCAGTCTCGCGACTGAGGGCCGATTTCAATACTTTCAGAGAAAAGTGTATCGCACTTATTTCGTATCATTGTGAAATATGCAAAAGGTAAAATAAGCGATTGTTTTTTTTTTTAAATTGACATTTGATCGTTTCGAGATATATAATTCAAAAAAATGAGAAAAATTTCGTAAGTTAGTTTTATATAACCACTGTAATTATACTTTGGTTAACCACTGTAATTATATTTATTAATTATACTTATTTACCCTCGTTTGATAGTACCAAACCAAAAGAGATAGACCAAAAGACTGAAAACAAAAAATTTTATAAAAGGTTTTTTTTAATACTTATATACTTAATAAAACGTGGGAAAACGAATCTAAAGATCAACGACCTATATTCTGGGCTATCGAAAAATAGTACCAATATTCATTGATTTCCGCAAAGAGAAGTATCACGATTCTAGTACGTTTGATGTTTGTCTTCAATTATGAGAATACCCTTTACGTATGTTCTGGTGTTTGCATTCAATCACTCAAAAACGGCTCAATTGAACATTGGAGCAGTGCATGTGTTTAGATTTAAGCCCAGAATAGCTAAACGATTACGTTCAGATGTAAAAGATTTCATCGCGCTTTACGAAAATATCCTCCGCTTTTCACTACCTCTA
Organism: Iphiclides podalirius; assembly: GCA_933534255.1. Lineage (NCBI taxonomy): Eukaryota > Metazoa > Arthropoda > Insecta > Lepidoptera > Papilionidae > Iphiclides > Iphiclides podalirius. The sequence continues at coordinate 3,654,982 of OW152831.1, read as the reverse complement.
TTAGATATTAGCGAAAAGTAGAAAGCAAGCTCTGCCTTCTTAAGATACAGAAATACAATTAGGCAGTTTTAAAACGTCTAACATACGGGTTGAAATTTACGAAAATAAAAATTCGAATTTTAATGTTACTTCATTTTGTCACCAATAAGACGATATATAATATAAAATCTTTAACAAGCGATGCTACAAATAAAAATTATTATTTTGATTTCACGTAATGTACGATATATAAGAAAGCTGAAGTTTGGTTTCTTTTTTCGTTTGTGCGCTAATCTCTGGAACTACAACTCGTATTTCAAAAAATCTTTTTGCATTCGACAGTCCAGACGGTTATAGGTTATTTAACATCACACTAAGACCTACGGGGGCGAATCAGAAACTTATCTCGTGGATGTTAATCGCATGCAACAGCTAGTCTACGATAATCTAATGCGGTTTGCGTTAAAATACGAAACAACAGACCCCGAGGTTTTAATCTACCTGCGGTTGTACTTCGCTTAAGTAAGTTTTAGCTTAACATTAAATAGCGTAACTCTTAACCCTGTTCATGGGGCAAAGCGTGCACATGTATAATAAAATGCCACAGTCCATATTAAGTCTGCCACTTGATGAATTTAAACGAAAAATTAAAAGTAAACTTATGGCTAAAGCATATTATACTATTGCTGAATATCTTGACGGCGCCAATGTGTGGAGTTAATACTGTTGATACTCACGTAGACTAAAACAAGACTATTATACGTATAACATTATATTATAACTGACCTTTTAAAAAAGAGTAACTGTTGAGTTTCTTGCCGGTTTCTTCTCAATAGAAACTGCTTTCCGAACCGGTGGTAACTTACGAATGTATTAATTTCCTTGTAAAATTTAGACGTTTCATAAGAACGCGCAAGCGCCTATGGGAATAAAGATATTTTATTATATTATTAATATTAATTTAAAGTAATAAAGCGTCTTCTAACTCAGGAATGAAATCCTGATCATCTTAGTAATATCATGTATTACGCATTACGTCATTATATACTATAACAGCAGTTCGAATAAATTAAAATAAAAAAACAACATAATATTTTTAAAAGTATAAATGTAATTTAAGTTACTTATTTGTTTTTTCTCCTGTAAAGAAACAATTCTAAGTAAGACATACATAATTAAAGCTTGTAGTAAGGCCATCATTAGCGTCGACTCTAATGATGGTCTTAGTAAAAGCTTTAAATATTACTGCAGCTTCATTATAGAATTCATAAATAATAAACATGAACGCAATTCCTCTCTTCTCTTTAGCGACGAAGTTCAAATTATTGATTAGAATTCAGATCGCAGGATCACCACAAATTTGACGATAAAAATTCACATACATACATTCAAACGATGTAATCGAGGCACATAATGTTTTTATTTTTCTTATTATTTTAACTTTCATATTTAGTTAACTTTCAATAGTTTTTCAATCAAGCTTTATTAGTATAATAAGATAGGTAGCCTTTGTTTAAAAAATTTATAAATAAATATTGATTAATGACATCGTAAGTGTACATATATTTTTGGCGGACAGTATGTATAAGTTGGACTTATTTAGTTTATTGTTATGATAAAGTGTTTGGTGTTCTGTGTACCAAATAAAATAAAATCAATCACCTGATATCTATAGGTGATAAACATTTACAAAACCCTCAGTGTTACTGATGCGTTGTCCTCTTTTAATTAAGTGGGCACAATTACCTTACTCACCATAGGAAAGACAGACATATAACACTTCCACTTCACGCCGATCTTCTGTACGGTCGCTGTACTATCCCGGACGGTACTGGCAATTCACACAACACTACTTCGTAGCACAACCAGAGTTAATTGTTCCATCCCCGTAACCTGTAGCTCGAAACAATAGAATAAAAAATGTTATTAGATTAGACAGTAGTCTTTCCTGGATGAGCGCACAACAGCAGACTTCTATCATTTTGATTAGATAAAACTACATAAGAAAGAAAGAAAGAAAGAAAGAAAGAAAGAAAGAAAGAAAGAAAGAAAGAAAGAAAGAAAGAAAGAAAATCCATTTATTTACCAAAAAAAGGACGCACACAATAAAAGAGAAAATGAAAACCAAAATTAACAAAAAATAAAATAAATAAATAAGAAAGCATTCTTTTGTACGTGCGTTTGTCACTGAATTCCCAAACGACTGGATTTTAATTAATTTTTTGTGTGTCTTCAGGTACATTCGAGAATGGTTTAGATTCACAACTCGGTCCATTACAATGTTTTTCTTAATTCTTTGTTTATAATTTGTTTTCGGATTTAAGTCGTGTGCAGGGCAAAGTCTGTCGGTCCGCTAGTTTTATATAAATAACAGAAGATAAAAAAATCTGTTGTAGATAAACGGCTTCATTGCATTTTTATAGATATTATAAATACTATAAATAAAACTAAACTATATTAGATTTTATTCAATATTGATTATATAATACTTTAATAATTGAATATTTTATTCAATATAAGGTATATTGATGTTGGATTACGCAAAGTACAATATATTAGCCTATTTTATTGCGTAAGAGACTAGGATATACCAAAACGAACAAACGACCTGTATAAATGTTTAATCCATTCTTATTTCTAATCAAATGTAATAACACGTTAGTTTAAAAGTAAATAAAATGTACACAAGTGTGGCAAGTCTTATAATGAATTTCTTTGTCTAGCTACGCGAAATAAAATGGCATCGTTAAGTATTGAGCATTGTTCCTTTAAAATTAGGGCTGCATTCATAAGTTTTGTTTCTTGGGCGGAAAAAAAAGTGAAATAAAAAATATCAGCGCTAAAATATCGCTGTCCAAAGCCGCACGACAAAGACTTATTAACCTGAAAAAGTTCAGTCCCGCTTACAAAGAAGCTGGGACTAAAACATTGCAACAATAAATTCAATTTTATTACAAACATCGAAACATCACAGTTGCTTCTGTTATTTGCCTTGTTTTTATAATGAATTAATTTAATAACAGTTACAAGATAAAGCCTCAAAACATTATAGACCAAAATATAGTGAAATGACGGTTGCATACAATTTTACTAATACCAGTGCCTACTCCTTCTATCCCTATTGTTTTCACTTATTTTCTTATGAGAAGAAGGTTTATGTACTCTGAAACAATGATATTTTAGTCAAAGATATGAGAGCACCGAAATTAATTCTCTCAAATTACACTAAATGGTGTTTTCGTCATGTGTCATATAATGTAAAGCAGAAAAATTATTAAACGCCGCGCAGTATGCGACATCTATATATTCTTGTCTCACTTCTCTTCACGTAATTTTTTTTTTTTTTTTTAATTTATTTAATCCAGTAATAAAGTACAATAACATAAATTATTCTCTGCCAAACTGTGATGCAGTTTGTCGGCAGCAGTTCTCGTGAATAGTTACATCGATGTACTTCAACCTTACTAATATGACACCTATGTATAATATCTATATATATATATATGTCTATGTATGATATGTATATACATCTAAATACAATTTCTTAACTATAAGTACCTATAATATATAAGTTTATCAATTTATAGTATGTTAGAATAAAATAAAATAAATATCAATTTACTTGGTTCCGTGTGTGTGTGTGTTATGTTTGTGCTTGTATGTATGTGTGTGTGTGTGTGTACTTGTGTGTGACACTACAGAGTTGACTAATTACGGACATAGGGATAGGTAATGTTTTATTAATTTGTTTTTCAGCTCATTTTTATTCTTTGCTTCTAAATAAGTGTTACGTGGTAATTCATTAATTAGGGCCGGTGCAATCCAGCGTCGTTCCCGCTTACCATATACATTATTTACTCTGGGAATTACAAGACTTGGCTTTCTTGTTGAGCGAATTGGATATATATAATCCTTTTCTTGCCTATACTGATTGTTGTTAATTTGTTCACATAAGATGTGCAGTTTTACTTTAAAATCTACCGGGAGAACTTTACATATCTTAAACAGTCTTTCATATTCGTGATTGAGTGAATTTTTAACGTTTTTATTAACTAATAACTTTAATAATCTTATTTGTAAGTTTTTTATTTTATTTAAGTACGTAGGAAAAGCGAGACCGTAAGCCCCCAATCCGTATGATATAATTGCATCGGCCAATGCATGATAAAGTAGGTACATAACACCTGTACTTACGATAAATTTTAAGTGTTGCAATTTTCCAAGAATAGACCGCAATTTGTTACATACATAATCAATGTGTAACCCCCAATTAAAACGATTGTCAACATTTAGCCCCAGATACTTGTAATTAGTTACGTTTTCCAACTTCGAACATTTGCAATCAACTTGGTTTCTGTGTAAACAGTCATATGTGTGTCCAGTTATTGTAATGTTAATACCCTTGTTTTTGTGTGGAGACACTATTTGCATACATTTAGTTTTATTTAGATTAATAATGAGCCCATTGTCGTGAGCCCATCTGATAATATTATCAAAATCTTGTTGTACTTTTTCCTGAATAGCAAGTTGGTTTCTGTCGCTGTATATAATGCACGTATCGTCAGCGTACATGTAAGTCTTACAGTTTTTAATAATATTAGGCATGCTGTTTACGTGCATTAGATACCCGACAGGACCAAACACTGATCCAGTAGGAACACCATACTGAATGTCACCCGCCTTACTATTCATTCCACATATGCGAACTTTTAATTTACGGTCCTTTAGGTACTCTCTAAACCATACATTAATCGGTCCCCTAACACCACATTCCTGCATGGCCTGCAGTAAGCCCCCGTGATTTAAAGTGTCAAATGCCTTTTTGAAATCTATGAAAATAGCAAATACTGTTTTTTTTATCGTTAAGAGAACTATTTACGTCATCCACGAATTTACATAGAACCGTAGCCGTGCTTCTCTTATGCCGGAAACCGTGCTGAGCGTCGTTAATTATTTTGTGATTTTCCATAAACTGTGTTATCTGGCTAACAATAATTTTTTCTACAATTTTATTTATTACATTCAGAATAGCGATAGGTCTGTAATTAGAGAATTGATCATGCGGTCCCTGCTTATAAATTGGCCTTATAATCGCTAATTTTAGTTCGCTAGGATATGCTCCTTTTTGTATACATAAATTTATAAAACGTGCAATTACGGGGGCAATTTTAAATTTTATCTCCTTCAAATCAATTACTCTAATACCGTCTGATCCCGGGGTTTTACTACAGTCCAAATTCTCTATCACTTTTAGCACTTGATTAGGTAATACTTTTCTATATCTAAAACTCACAATACTTTCTTTAACATATGTATCCCGTTTTAAAAATAACTCTGAACATTTATGTTGACTTTTAATTTGTTCTATTTCAGTAGTAAACGTAGCACAGAATCCTTCGCAAATTTATTTAGCATATGCTTTTCAACTGTATCATCCACTGATAATCTATTTCGCCCTAACCAATGATTAATGTTGCTCCAAATTTTCCTCATATCCCCTCTACAATTTAATAATTCAAGTTTTCTTTTTTTATTTCTAGCACGATTTATGAGTTTATTTACGTAATTTCTCTGTCTTGTATACTCTAGTCTGTAGTTATTATTGTTTGGTTGTGATTTCCATTTCCTAAAGAGCGAGTCCTTTTTCTCAATTTGTTGCTGTAAATAACTACTAACCCATGGCTGCGTGTTTCGTTTTGCTTTTTGAGTGCGATGGATGGTACATGTTTTATAGATATTTTGAAAAATATATACAACATTATTAAATAGTTGATGGGGATCTTCAACTATTCTGCTATCATTTGGTCGGAATTAATGCTTATTAGCATTAATTCCGACCAAATGATAGCATCGAGTTTTTCAAATATCAATTTATTATTAAACACTAACTGCTGAGTAGACTGTTCTAATTGTTTATTTATTCTTAAATCAGCTGTGATTCCAATTACGTAATGATCAGCGATCCTACTCGTGACTATATATGCCTGGAGAGAACTTACTACCTTGTCAGTCCGCACGAAGACGTGGTCAATGCATGATGCTACGTATCGTCCGGAGGTAACACACTCCCGAGTGTTATCACGTATCGCGCACTGCAATCCGAGTTCGCTTAAACTATTTAAGTACCTATTTGAGACCGCCTCTAAACTGTCTTCTTTTATGTTGATGTTGATATCACCAATAACTATTAAATTGCACCTTTTTGAAATGCTGTTTAAGATATTTTCTAATTCCGTTATAAAACTTGTTTTATTTAGATCCGGAGGCCTATAGATTACAAATATTTTCGCTTTATAATTTTTAAGTTGTAGCTCACCTGCCAATAACTCACAGTATTTGCTACACATTTCTGTTCTTATAAATGTTATTTCTCTTCTTATATAGATTATTATTCCCCCACCTCTTCTATTATTTCTTGTCTGAGCATACATATTGAAGCCGTTTAGATCATACTTGTATATTTCAAAATCTTTGATGTTTATTTCGGTTAGGCATATAACATCTAAGTTATGTAGGCATGCATTAAGTAGAACTAGAAGTTCTCCAAAGTGTAGCCGCAATGAACATACATTTATGTGTATTATTTGGAAACATGTAGACTGTGTATTTAGTGCTTCATACCACTCTTGTAGCTCCGTGTATTTGTGATACGGTATATCTTGAATGTTATGTTGAGAGATAAAATTGGATGTCATTAAAAAAAAAAAAAAATATATATATATATATTTATGTGTATGTAAAAATATAGATATAAATATTAAGCAAATATTATTTTATATATTATTTTAGTTATAAGGGAATGCAAACTAATAAAATGTTATACGTATTAATATTATGAAAAGAAAAAACATAATAAAATACCAAATAGATATTTATAATGTAAACTATATGTATGTATAATAACTTTCACTCTTTTTTCTTGTGTAAGATTTCTTCTATGTCACTTTCAAAACTAATTTGATATATTTTCTTCTCAATTTCGCTCTTCTTAATGAGAATCTTTCCATTTTGTATCCATATAAATTTGAAGTTTTCTTTTAATTTATTTTTGGCACTCCAAAATAGTTGACGAATTTGACGCGTCACATGTTCATTTACGTATATTCTGGAGTTATTATTATTATTCAGTATGACATGATTTGTTATATTATCTTTCCTGCTCTTCAGCCATTTAATGCGCGCCTCTCGTGAATTTAATGAAACAATTATAGGCCGTGGAGCCTTGATGCTATCACCGGGAACTCTCCAAACTTTCGCAATGTCCTTCGTCTCTAATCTCAATTCTTCTGCTATTTTATATACTATTCCCAACAAGTTCTCCCCTTCTTGTTTTTCTACATTTTGTAATTCAATTTGCAACTCTAGTTCCTTTTGTTCCAGTCTCATTAGTCTCTCTTCCAATGCCTTATTACATTTTTCTAAGTAGACGTTTTTATGTATGATTTCTTTGACACGATTTTCCTGTTTCATTACTTCCTCTTTCCTTTCCTTTAAACATTTTTCCATTTCCATATATTTCCCTCCAAGATAGTCTAGTGATTTTTCAATCTCCGCGTTTCCCTTCTTTATGTCGTTTATCTCATTCTTCAACTCATAGAAACGGGAGTTCTGTTCATTTTTGAATGTATTTAGGAGTGATGTCAGGGAGCTCATCTGTTCACTTAGAAGAACTAAGGTTTTATTGATGTCTTCATGATTACAGCAAGATGTTCTCTGCCTCCTACACTCACGATTCCTACTGGAATCACTGTCGGAATCCTCGTCTATTCTTTTCTTCTTTTGCCGTACATTTATCCAGTTATCCATAGTGGGACGTCTTTCTTGTAGGTTAGCCACATTTGGTTCAGAGCCATAGGTCTTATCTTTACTAGGCGTACGTTGCATTTCTACGTTTAAATAGGCCTATGAAATGTTTAAATAGGCCTACGAAATGTTCCCGCCGGCACCGTGCTGAGTCACAGCGGAGGTCCGTTGTTGTTATGCGTGGGGAGGAAGGGCGGAGCTACCTGCGCTTGCACTGCCTATAAAGTTAACTGCAATCTAATGATCCTTGTCTTCCGCATATGTTTGTCTCTGTCACTTCTTAATAAATTACGCGTAACCCAAGGACGCGTCCGACGCGTGCACGCGATCCACGAGAACTGTTAAATTAAGAATGAACTTAGTATAGGTACTTTACGGATTTTGTGTCATATTATGTTCTTCTTCATTTCACATAATTATTATGTTCTTCTTCATTCAAATTAGTCGAACAGATATAAACCCCAGTGTTTAATTGCAGAGGAAGCAAAAATTCCAAATTCGTTCCAGAACAAATGATTTGTGTCTAAGATAATACCACTTTTAACGAAAGTCGACGTTGAATTGTGAAAAAGTACTGCAGTAGCAGTCAAACATTAAATTCATGTTTATCCTGCTTATAAAAACTTCTTTGTCGCCTTTATTACTCGCCATTTTGAGCAGAGCGCATTCGCGCCAATTTTTGTTTTGATTAATTTTGTGGATATTTATTTAGGAATGGCTTGGAGGCAAAGCGATTTTTTCTGCCTTGCCCGCAATTGGATGATTTATCATTGACCCTAGGAAAAGAAAGCATACAGGAAACTTTAAGTAAGCATTATGCAGATTCAATTTCTTCCCAATTGCAATTGCCTCGATAGATTTTACCGTTTTGCTCTGGTCCCAGAAGTTGAAAAAAAGCTAACCAGGTGATTCATTAATTGAAGAACATCCTCTTCTTTACATGCTGATGACGAATCACATCTTCTCAAAACTTAGTCACATCGAAATCACAATTTGTGGCATCCATTAAATACTGCTGCGAACAGGTGAAAGGGCAGGCAGGACAGGACATCAGATGAGCCGTCCATGGCTCATCTGCACTGCTCAACACATACAGTCCAGGTCTGAGTATCCTGAGGGGGGAACATATTTTCCTTCTTTCGGCCAACCTGTGTCCGAAGTCTATTTAAAGACTTCCAGGTTGGCCACGGTAGTCTATGATCAACCGGAAGACACTCAGAAAGCTGAAGAGCAATACAAATGAGTGATGATAAATCTCTTTGGCGCCAAGAAATGAATTCTCGGTAAAACCCAAGAACGAATGTATTGTTCGCCATTGTTACACTAATATTTTTTCAGATACATCAAATAAAAATCGCGACGTCGAAAAGGCATCAAAATCTGGACTGAGTCTACATTTCTAGAACTTGAAACAAATTAGTGTGAATTACCGGAAGCACGATATAGGTTTTGAGTCGAAAACCCATATGGAAATTTAAAAAACTGCTTTTGCAGACCTTGCAAAAAGCAAGGTACTTTTTACTTTTTAAATGTTTTTACTTTAAAATATCGTTTGCCTACTTCATGTTTTAATCCTTCCGTGCCTGAAGGTGTACTATTAATGCAATAAATAGATAAATGAGAAAATATTAAATAGACTTGTAAAGTAAAGAAAATAATAAAAAGATAAAAATGTATAATAAAAGTAATTAAATGCCATACACATAGGTGATATGGAATGTAAGTACCTGCTGCGATGAAAAGACTTTAGACAAAACTCAACTGTTCGCCAACAACAATATCATTTGTGGAGCATAAATCATTTGAACTTCGCACAAGTTACTCTATGATCCTATGCTGAATTCGAAACTGAACATTCGGGCATGTTTGTACAACGTTGCAACTTCGCAGTTCTGGAACTATTAAGCGAGGAATTGCATCATGTTTCCATATCAGTGTTTTTTGTGAGAAATGGCGAGCATTTAGGGCTGTTTATCTAATATACGAGTACTTAACTTAAATCTACGTTACAATCCATAGTCATCTACAAAACGAGTACAGATGCATTATCAGCTGTGAGAAGATTGGGACCCAGTTAACACATTCATCAATCAAAAGTTTTAAGGAACTATAGAATGTTCCTACTAAGTTAAAAAAATCTAAAGTTTACAGACAATACTACATTCTTTGTACAGACTTGTACCTACTGGGCGTAGCTGTCCACTTATTTCTGCTGAATATTTCGGAAAGGACCCAGTAAATTATACACCATTAACTTTGCAAAACAATGTTTAAGTATTTAGTCTTGGTCTATTTTATTCGTTGACTAACGTTGAGTACTTTGCCGTAAACTAACATCGTCATCCCCCTGCCCTTATCTCACCTAGGTGGGGTCGGCACATCATGTTGAAAGTGGTTTTGGCCTGACGTCAACCTTCCTTGGGAGCATACCTCCAGATCCGGAACAATTATCTGTGGGTCGCACGAATGCTTCTCCGTGTGGGAATCGAATCCACAACCCTGGGTGCCGAAATTCAGTCGAAATGTTATTTATTCCTTCTACAATACGGCTCGAAACTGATTGAAATCATACAGTTACTCATATTTTTAATATGTATCTTAATTTATTAATATGCAAGCGATGCGACAGATGAAATGCATCCAATTATACAGAATATACAGTAAAAAGCCGTTGATGCCATAGATGCGTTGCATATTTAATTCATCGGAAATCGCAAAATAAAAAGTGTTCTGAGAGCACATTCGTCATATGTTGAGCAAAAACTGTAACTCCACAAAATGCTAGCAGAACGTAGCATGAAATAAACCTTTCATCGCATTCAAACTGCAGTCCCGCCACCCTGTGCATATAATATGTATATTTACAAATAAACTTTACCAACGTATATGGGCTGATACAAACACTCATCAAATAATACTCAAATATAATTGAAGTTGTGAAATTCTTACCTGACTCCTCAAGTGAGAGTTTGGTATTAGGGTTTGCTTTGCCTAACTCAATCAAATTTATTGAGACTTCAGGGTGAGGTGACGTCTCAGTACTTAAACATAATAACCAGATTAGTGTTAACTTAACTACAGTAATACAACCATATAATAAGATATAAACAGATATATACATAAACGTGTGTTTTATATGTATGGGAGCTTGAGAACAGATAATAACATATCAGAAAGCCCATAGTTAAACGCACGCATGAGCACATGCGTGGCCCTACCCACAGCGGAGGGCCCAAACCCGTGGGTTCTGGTTAGCCCACCGGTTCTGCGTCAGATGAAGCTTTAATAGTCTCGGGGCTGAAAGCAAAAACATCAGTTAATACAAGATACAAGATATCAGAAAGGAGTATTTTCAGTCCAGCCTCCTTAATTTCATATAAGTATGAAGACCTCAGCAACCTTCATGAGGAACCAAGGGCTATTCGACTAGTCAGGCGAAACGTTACATGGTGTTATCAAACAACCTTAGATTCCTAGTATGTGTCCCAGGTTCGATATCAAGGACCCAATTAGAGCAAAAGGAGAAAAGTACGCGAATTATGAAAAAAACCTTGAAACAAAATACGATTTTGTCCGCAAATGAATAATTATAAGGGAAATTATATTCATATACATAATGTAACATTTGAAAAGCCCATCGAAAACAAAACGAAAAAAGAAAAAATGAATCACAGGCTCGAGCCGCTGTTATGATACTCTGAATGTTTGAGTACTCCATATATCAGTAATGCTAGAAGTAATAATAAATGATATAAATTTAAGATTAAAATAATTAAAATAATTTTATTCCACATCGGGAAAAGAGAAAACACGACACATTAACATATAAATAATTACATTTATACCTAAATTACATAAAGCTACTGTTTGTCTACATTAAAATGGAATAATTGTATTAAAATCCATATAATGCTATTTAGCACTATATATAAAATGGCGAAAGTTGGCGAAGGCTGCCAAACGCTATTAAAATAACTCTCAATTTATTATATTATACAAAATTCTTCTAGAATGGAAAATTTTTTGTTACATACGACATGCATTCTTCTAAGGAAAAGAAATGGGTTATAAGTTTATCTTTTTTATACGAATGGAGCGTTCACTGTGGAGTAGTCATATTTTTTCATTAGAGACGTCTGTACATGGAACGGGCGTGTTGCTAGGAGTAATATTTTCGCTTTTACTAAAATGTTGCGCAATCGAATGGTATAGCACTGTAAATTGTTTTTATATCCTCGAAAATTACACACATCGGCGAAATAGATTTAGATAACATTTAAAGACTCTGATCGCGTCCTACTCGAAAACTATTGTCCCATTTTTGTAGACATTGTGTCCTGACAGGGTCTTCATCTGCCAAAGGACTCTTCAACTTATCCATTTGCTTTAGAAGTAATGATAAGAGGTCATGATTTTGATTTCAACTATACTCAAAACTTTTCATCGGTCAGACATAAGTGCCAAAATGTAGTTATAATTTAATATAATCAGTAAACTAAAAAACATTCAACAGAAGTTTCTTCAGTATTGTATTGCAAGACAAGTAATAGACTAACAAGTCTAAACTAGTCCTCAAATAACTTTAATTTTCTATGTTCGTTAAATAAAAAAAATTAATAAAGAAACTCGAGTTTGCAGCATTGCGTCCAGTACAGGGTGGAATCAAACAAATCTGCAAAGGTTTCTGACGTGTTTACTTTAGGGAGATAACGACAAAAAGGATTCACGAGAGCCGAAATTCATCCCACTGGGTGTCAACGCCGCATATTACCAGGTCCTCGTTGATCCGATCTAGGAGAAAAGTTCCGGACCTAATGTGAGAAAAGTTCCGGACCTGTGATAGCGCGCAACATGAAAAATTCGTGCTCGCCTACCATACAACGTGTATATGAGATACAGCCACATTCCATTAGTTCTCACCACCCCCACAGCCAATGATTAATACAGTCAACGACCATTGAGGCCACCAAAAAGCAGATCACCCGGCAATTGCTATATAGAATTGATTACACGATCTGAAACGTGCCAAATCCCGTGTAATACTTTTGAACACAGTCAACAACAAAACCGTGGATGCAAGAAAACGAAACTAGAAGAATTGGATTATTTCCTGGTCGAGACATGATGTGTTTCACTGATAATATTTATTTAGTTTATCCTTCCTCGTTCCATTAGATTTTACCCGGGAACTATTTTCGGTCATTATTTCCGAAATAAATATTGATCTGTTAAAAGTATCGTGTGTGTTCATCAAACTCATTAGTCAACTCCATTCCAAATTTCATTCGAATCCATTTTCATCGTTTCACCATTTCCTAAATACACTTAAAACAGTAAAATAATAACAATGTTTATGTAGCAACTTATGTGATGAGAAATTTATGTGTGTTTCGTCAATAATCAATCAATAAATAATAATATTGTTTATAACCGGATACGTATCATAGAGCCGTAATAGCTCAGTGTCCGGGCGCTCGCTATTAATTCAACATACTCCAGCAACCTGAGTTCGATCCCCAGTGCCGGCACCAATGAAATTATTATATTTAAGTGCTCATTTATGACGCGCTCTACGGTGAAGGAAAACGTAGGGAGGTAACCAGCAAAGTTTCGAAGTAATAACAAAAACTATTTATTTCGAAGACATGTGAAGTCCGCCAACCCGCAGTGGGGCCGCGTGGTAGACTATGCCCTAATACCATCTGTATAGAGGAAGCCTTTGCCCAGCAGTGGGACATGTATAAAAACTGACGGAAAAGTGAATGAATACGCTGAGCGCTGCTCGTTTTATAGCACGTTGCAGTGTTGCTATTCGATTTATTTCCAACTTATTATAATATTATCTTAAACTCAAGTTGTTTCGTCATTGTTTTTTACTCAAAAAAAATCTGTATTGAGTAATTAATTGTAGTAGAGTCATTGTCTCACCGATCGGTATCACATTTAAAGTTTTATACGTTCCGGAAATAAATGCAGTTTGAGCTTGGTAAGGTTACGAAAATATAGTTTACGTCAATACCTGTTTTATATGGTAATAGATTTCTTTGTACTCAAAGGCTCGTTGAGAATAGATGTTATGCCATCGAGTTTGTAAAGATAGAAGGACCGACAAATAAACATTTACGATAATGCAATATGTAATGTCAATGGCAAAACTAGGTTTTTTTAATATCAATATTATTTGACAAAGATTAGTTTTTTGCTACCTGATGATGCGGTGACTGTAGTAATTTTTTTTATACAAATATTAAGGCGCAAAACATCTGACAATTTGATTTTCATAATTTTTACTATTAAAATATGCAGGGACACTCGAGCAGTAACGATTAATCTAACAACAAATCTTACATTCATCGAAATCGATTCAGACTTTTACTTATATATTTTGGTGATTTTGGTCAAACACAGAACCCTTTTTGGTCTTTGCTGCAGTCGGGTAGTACCAGATCCATCTACGCGTCGTATATGCGTGCACTTATACAGCGTGTCGTTACCATCGCGACAATAAATGAACACACGTCTAACGCAACTTACCAATAATAATAAAAAATATTAACGTTTAACAATATCCATACTTAAAAAAAATATTTTTCAAACAAACTAATTAAGTAAAAAAGAAACAAAATTTGTAACATCCCATACAACGAGCGCCACAGCGTCGCATTACAAGCCTCTCCTTCTAACAATATGTTTTGTCTCTTTTAAATTCATTCAACCCATTCATATGCTTTGTGACCTTTACAAATGAACTTTACGTTACAGTTTAATACGTAAGGGTGTTCTAAAATTCTTTGTTTTGGAAAATTTTATAACTCGATAAATATTGATGTTTAAAGAATGTAAATGTTTAATACAATTTTAAAAGTTATCCTCTATATGTGTGTTCATTTATTGTCGCGATGGTAACGACACGCTGTATACGCACGTAAGAAATTATACTTATTTATCGTAAAGATATTAAATGCTACGTAACTGGTAACGGTGTATTTAATTAACTTGGAATTGGTAAATATCAAAGTTGCCATGACAATGAAGATTATGATCGTTGCTTCGCAACCAACTTTACGGCACTAAAATAATAAAAAAGTTGCAACATTTATTTTATTTCTGTTTTGTATTTACAAATGCAGTTGTTTGGGCCGTGACTGGAGCACAAAATCACTGCCCGAATCTTTCCACTTGAAGAGAAAAAACAAAGACTTATTAACGTGAAAAAGTGAAAAGTTTTATGTTCAGTCCCGCTTACAAAGAACCTTTGGCTGTATTCGTACAACAATAAAATCATGTCTATTAGGAATATCAAGACTTCACAGCGGTTTCTTTACTCACCATTTCTTAAAGCTACTCTCAGGTAGTGAAGTTTCTTTTGAGTATCTTTAAGTTTTTGTCGGCTTTTCGCCTCCTGCTTATAATGAAATGATTAACCATTTATTAATATTTCATTTATTTTATTAAGATTGGGGAGCGCACTGCAATGAAAATTTAAATAAAAGGGTCTCAAAGGTCACCGATTTAAAATTTATCATTTTTGTAAATGTGCCCAAAAATCGAATATTTTGACTGTGCGACGGAACATGTTGTGGGTTAGACCATCATAGAGAAAAATTATTAATAATTGTGTAAATTATGAGTAAATTTAGAGTTGGGATAAGCCTGGGTGTCATGATTACTCCCTGCAGTATAGGGTTTTTTTTAAGAAAAATAAGAAAGCTTTTCTTGTTATCTGCCTAAAACTTCTATTATTTAAATATAATTCAAAATTTATCTTTCAAATACGTATAAACATACATCACTCAATTTCAATTATTTAAGTTATAATATATTTATTTATACATCAGTATGAATCAACTTAAATAACTGAAGTTGTAAAATCAAGTAAAGATCTCATTCAAAAAATATACATTAAACTAACAGTTTTGTTGCTAGTTGTAGAAATGTTTCACTACCAACACTTCACGGCTTTGTAAATTTATGCTTCTCTTAACGTGCAGAAATTTACCCTCTACAACGAAGATACGTATCTCATTTTCCAGAAGAATGAACTCAACGAAGCTGTTTTACCGATTGTGTGAAAGAGTTATGCCTGTTAAGTTATTATTTATTTATCTTCAAACGAAACTATTATTTTAATTACAGCTGATAAAACTTTAACCCGAACGAATAGGCAAAAATTAGGGCATTAATTTTTAATGGAATTCGAATGTCGGGCAAGTGTTACCGCTTTGGATGCTTGTGACGAACTGACTCTTCAATGCAGGGGGCATCTAGTGCTTATAAATATGCTGACAAGGGTTGGATTAGGTAGCAGGCTAGGTCAGGTCTATTACATACAGGGAGCATATATAACAGCCCTCGGGGTTGAGACTAAACTTACACCAAAATGGTGAAGTTTATGTAAATGATGTTCTAATCTTGGGTATTGAGGGTTTAGGAGATTCAGGGGGGATATCTGATAGGTCTTGGGCATTTTCAATATTAAGCTTATTTTTAAATTTCTCTTTTAAAATACGGTTACACATGCCAGGCTTACAATGTTTATATACTAAAAATAAATCAATGAAACAATTATTATAGAAATAACAATAGTTGTATATGAGTAATAATTACCGTAGAGAATAATATGCGGCTTAGTTGCAAAAGAATCTAAGTTTTTTATTATCTGGTTAGAGGCTTTAGTGTGTTCAGATAATAGTGAGTCTAAATTAATATTTCTTAAATTTAACGACGGAATTTTATAGTTAATATTCTGAAATCTAGTGAAATTACAACATGTATCGTTAAGTATATCAATAGCATAATTAATAGGATGAATCTCTATGGTTTTAGAATATTTGGGAAGTAACTTTAAATCCTTAAAATAAGCAACACAATTAGAAGGCAGGTTAAATATACCGGAACCCACAATGTTCCTTTCGTTTATCTCTGATTGGCAGTCTATTGATAGTTTAGAATTTTCACTTATTACATATAGCCATTTATTATTAGACAAAGATTGCCAAATTTCGACGTGGCCTTGAAAGAATTTAGTATCGCATACGGCTGGTACAGAGTTTAATGCTTTAGACATTATTTCCGATTCGCAGATCGGTGTTGCAGAACTAGAATACATATCTATAGAATCACAAATATAATAGCGATTGTATAGGACCTTACATCTATTTACACTATTCATCTTACAGTAAAAAGACTTATCTCTAGTTACACCAATATATTTAGTCGACGGCATTATTGTTGTATATGTAATATTAGTTTTTAGAATCATTGCTGGAAAGGGTAAACAGTGATATAGATTATATTCCTTAGGGGATACTAATGGTATCTTTAAAACAAATACAATTTTATTTTCACTATAGTAACTAGCGATGTCGGATATATTTAGTAACAAGTAAATATTTTCCAAAGATAAACTAACAGGGAATTGCCTAGAACTTGGTAAAAATCGATAGTTTTGTACTAATTCGTCGAATAACTGTTTTGGCGTAATGATAGATGGATGTAATATATTTGATTTACTGAACATAATGGCGTCAACAATGTCTTCAAGTTTAAAAGATAATGTTAATAAAGTACCTTCTAAGATATTTAGCATTTGATTTAATCTAGATCTTATCAATAAATTGTCTGTAATCATAGTGACATTTTGCAGACTATGAGATAAATTTTCAAGAGCAATGTCTAATTGTTGCTCATTTATAGTAATTTTATTTATTGTCTTTTTAAAAGATGACAGAGTCGAGGTTGTTATCAAAATATTTTCTTTTATTAAATTAGATAATCTAGTTTGGTCATTTTCTACATTTTGAATTGCATCGCTGTATTTAATGGCGTCGTCTTCATTCATTGTACCAAAGAGGTGTTTGAATACGGTTCCGATTCCGGAAAACCATGCAGACCGCCGTGAACGACTTTCTATTAAATGAGAAATTGACTCAAAATTACGTACTATTTCATAGTAGCGAATAGATAATGGTTTGCAACATATTATGACACTCGACTTCATTAAAAATATTACTGCGTCTGCATAAGTGTCGGGAGGTTCCTATCACACCGTTTAGATTATCGAAATGGGGTTTAATAAATGAAATATCATTCGGAATAACTACACTAAGATGACCATCTATTATTTTTAAAGAACCGATGGGGTCGAAATAAATTCCAGGACTATTTGCTGTTGACTGGAAGAATTGCTCTTGTGCCCAGGTCAGGCTACTGTAATAAAATTATAGAGTTAATGAATTTTACTATTTCGTATACATAAAAGGAGTTATAAGTAACTTATCCGTATGTATAATATTTTTTTTTTTTATTATTATGAATCAATCGCGGCGCCGAGCAAGTTTCACTTCATCATAGTGGTGAGTGACGTGGCGTCTGTTTATAAGTAATGTAAGAGTATTTCTACCATTTACCTTTATTACTTTATAGGGTCCCTTCCAAATCGGTGATAGGGCCTTACGTAATCTTAGGTGGTTTTTGAGGAAGACAAAGTCTCCGACTTGATATTTCATTGAGCGCGAACGCGAGTCGTAATAAGTTTTGGACACTTCTTTCGACCTATTTATATTTTCTACAGCTTTATCTCTCGTATATTTGAGGCGGTGTTGTAACATTTTAACATAGTCCGGGTAAGTGACGTCGGAAGCAGTTTCATACACGGAATTTGGAATATAGGGTTTGTGCCCGAATACTAATTCGTAGGGTGAATATTTAGTTGTAGTATGTATAGCTGTGTTATATACGCTAACATCGCTGTATAAACGTATCTCGGCCAGTTATCTTGGCTTTCACAAACATAGGATTTCAGGTATTCTTTTAACGTGGAATGACTGCGCTCTAGTGCACCTTGAGTTTGGGGGGGTAAGGAGACGACCACAGCTGTTTTATTTTTAAGAAGTTACAGGTTTGTTTGAATAATTCAGCTGTAAAGTTGGTTCCTTGATCTGTGAGGATAGTTTTAGGGATTCCAAATAAGGATATAAAGTGAATCAGACACTCACTTGTTTCTTCGGCATCTAATTGGGTAAGCTATTGAGTACTTTGTTAAATCATCTTGGAGAGTTAATATGTATTTTAACTTAGCAGGTCCGGACTCTGGGAGAGGTCCGACTATGTCTAGGGACAATCTTTCAAAGGGAGTTGTGGAGGAACTTGTTATTTGCATAGGGGCTCTATTTATTTTGCGTAAAGCTTTATTAGTTTGGCAAGGTGAGCAGTCCTTTACATATCTCTCAATGTCACTACGCATATTCTTCCAATAATATTGTTCACGAATTTTATTGAACATACGATTTGAGCCGAGGTGTCCCGCTACAGGGATGTCGTGATTCTCTTTCAGAATCTTTTGGACTTCGCTAGGACTAGGATAGTAAATTTTATTTCTATAAATGTGAATTTCTATTTTTGTATTATGAAATAAGTATGCTAGCATATTATAGATTTTGATATAGGCATGTCTATCAAACGGGTTTCGAAAGTCTGTTAGGCTTATTTTGTTAACAGACTCGTTACTCAGGACTAAATGGTTTCTCAAACACTTCAGGGATTCGAATATGTCATTATAACTACAGTCATCAAAGTGGTGTACTTTTAAAAATAAGAAATAATGTTGTTTTGTGTTGTGTAAAAACGATTTGAATGAATGTAATGTTTTTTCGGATTGGATGAACGACTGAGACTCGGGAAAATTTGATAAGATTTCTTCGACATAGGGCATTGATTCGTCGAGGTCAATGGATGTAGGTATTATAAGGATACTATGCGGGCTTTTTAATATGCTGTCATTATGTTCGATAATTTGGGTATCATATTGCAGGTTTGGAGAGTTCTTTAAGAATTGGGAGTATGAGTCGGTTATTGGAGTGATTTTTGGAATTGTTTCAGGATTTTCAACTACGGGATTTTGGTAGCTTGTGCTAGGTTGAATTTCGTTAGATTTTGTTTCAAGTAATGTAGGGGTTAGTGTTGGATTGTCAAGTAGATGCTGTGGATCTGAGTACGCAGGAGATGGCATGTTCAAAGGTGTGAAGTCTACATCTTCATTGTTAAATGGACTAAAGTTCAAAGGACCGAGGTCTATAAGTTCGTTACCAGGATTTTCGGTAGTTATAGGATTTACAGGATTTATAGTATTGATTGGACTTTCGTTACGAATAGGGTAGCGTGAGAGTGCGTCGGCTGCAGAATTAAGTTTTCCTTTTCGGTATATGATTTCGTACTCATATTCCTCGAGTTGTAAGCGCCAACGTTGCATCTTACTGCTGGGGTCAGTATGATTAAATAACCATTTTAAAGGACGATGGTCGGTAACAATAAAGAATTTTCTACCGAATAAGTACGGCCTGAATGTTTTACAGCCGTATACAATTGCTAAAAGTTCTTTTTCTGTAGTGCTATAGTTAACTTCATTTTGTTAAGTGTTCGTGACGCGTAGGCTATAGGATGCTCTTTACCTACAGGACCTTGGGAGAGGATAGCGGATATTGCGTAGTTTGACGCATCGCAGGTGAGCGTAAACGATTTTGTGAAGTCGGGGTAGATTAGGACCGGTGCAGTTATTAATTTATCTTTAAGGTTTTCGAAGGCGAATTGTTGTTCGTTGGACCAGATAAATGGGCTTTCCTTTTTCAAGAGGCATGTAAGAGGTTTAGAAAGTTTAGAAAATTCAGGGATGAAACGCCTGTAGTATGATATAAGGCCTAAAAAGGATTTTATATCTTTAGGGCATTTTGGTACAGGGAATTCTTGAACGGATTTAATTTTATTTGGGTCAGGTTTTACACCATTTTCGGTAATTACGTGACCTAGGTAACCAACTTCCTTCCTCAAAAATTCACACTTGTCGGGTTGCAACTTTAAGTGGAAAATACGGAGTTTATGGAAAACAGCGGAAAGGTTTTGGATGTGGGATTTAAGGTCATATGAATAAATAACGATATCGTCAAGATAGACGAAACATCGTTCTCCTTGCAGGCCGGTGAGGACGTTATTCATAAGCCGCTGAAAAGTAGATGGCGCGTTTTTCAGGCCGAAAGGCATCCTTTTAAATTCAAAATGTCCTTGGGGAACACTGAAAGCAGTTTTGCATGAATCTTGAGAGGCCATTTTAATTTGATGGAAACCGGAAGCCAGATCGAGGGTTGAAAAGTACTTTGATTTGCCTAATTGGTCTAATATTTCGGTTATGTTCGGGATAGGATATGTTTCGCCAATAGTAATATCGTTTAACTTTCGGTAATCGATGACTATTCGCCATTTCTTTTGTCCCGATGCATCGATTTTCTTTGGTACAATCCATATGGGAGAGGACCAGGGAGAGATAGAGGGTTGGATGATGTCTTGATCGAGCATTTTTTGAATTTGGTTTTGGACTTCTTGTTTATGAATTTCAGGAAATCGGTAGGATTTTACATTTATAGGTTGGTCAGAGGTTGTTCGGATTTCGTGTTGGAGAGCATCAGTAAAGGTAAGTTGATCATCAGGTAGGTGAAAAATGTCGGAAAATGCACTACATATATTGTACAGGGCTTCAGATTCTTCATGATTCAAATGAGAGGTGCGGAGTAAGTTAAGCACTTCTTGAGTTCGTTTTAGGCATGTTTGATTGGATTGAGGCACATGGAGTACGTCGTAATGTAATGGATATAAGGTAAGATTAAGATTTGAATTTAACGAGACATTGTTTTCGGAGGTGTTGAGAACAGTGATGTTGACTCTATTATTATTCTTTACATTTACTAAACAATTAGCAACCAATAGGTTTTCGTTTATGTGTTGGTCCAAAATAAGCCCATTTTTTAGTTCTGGGTTTTTAATTGAACACTCTACAATCATTTCTGAGCGAGGAGGTATATTATAAACAGGTTCTGTAAAGTTAAGTTTAAGTTTTTTTCGGTTTAAATTGAATACATTGCGATTATAATCAATATTACACTGATAATGGGTAAGTAAATTATTTCCAATAATGCCATCATAGGTGAGATTGATTTCTTCAACGACATGAAATGTAAAGGCGACGGTCTCTTTGCCGAAAAGAAGATCGAGTTCGAAATTACCTAAGGTAGGAACGGCATCTTTACTGTTATCTATTCCTTTTAATTTAATTGTATCCTTTTTTAGTTTCAGGTTCAGGTGCGACTGAATGGATGATTGTTTAATAAGGCAGATTGAGGATCCGTGTCTACAAGAAAGGTAAGTGGATTTTCAGATACACTAGTTTTTATTATTACATGAGGTAGTGATTTTTTATTTGGATTACACGTAATCTCGTAAATTACATCATCTTTTGGAATAGGGTGTAGATTTAAGTTTTCATTATTTTCAGGATGTATTCGGCGATGCTCTGACATACGTGTACTTTTATGAATTGTTTTGGAAATAGGAATAAGATTACGAACACTTGCTTGGGGCTGGTTACCCGTGTGGTTCTGTGGATTCGAGACATGAACGCTTGCTTGGGGCTGGTTACCCTTGTGGTTCTGGGATATTGAAGAATGGACACTTGCTTGGGGCTGGTTACCCTTGTGGTCCTGGGATATTGAAGAATGGACACTTGCTTGGGGCTGGTTACCCTTGTGGTCCTGGGATATTGAAGAATGGACACTTGCTTGGGGCTGGTTACCCTTGTGGTCCTGGGATATTGAAGAATGGACACTTGCTTGGGGCTGGTTACCCTTGTGGTCCTGGGATATTGAAGAATGGACACTTGCTTGGGGCTGGTTACCCTTGTGGTCCTGGGATATTGAAGAATGGACACTTGCTTGGGGCTGGTTACCCTTGTGGTCCTGGGATATTGAAGAATAGACACTTGCTTGGGGCTGGTTACCCTTGTGGTCTTGGGATATATGATGAAATGGTTTCGTGTATAGTTGGCTTTGTACATGGTTTGGTAAGGTGTCATTGTGTTCAATTTGTTTGATAGAGAGTAGAGACTTGGGTCTCACGAGACACCACCGTGAGCCCGCTAATCGTTTAAATTTCCGCTATCTAGATTTTGCTGATCTGCGTCGCTATTTTCGGTATCAATGTTGTATTGATTTTTGTCATAAGAAGTACTAGGTTGTGGTTGAGAGTAATCACGATCATAATTAGTTTCCACGAAGTTTACGCGTGCTGGCTGTGTTCGCGGATATCTTTGATGATTATTATCGCGACTGTAATTAAAACGATTAGTTTGAGACTGAGTTGCATTAAACCGATTATTGTTATATTCGCGTTTTCTACACACTTCTATGGTGTGTCCTTGATTTTTGCAATAGCGACAAAATGCATTGTTTTGCATATGTATTTGGGGTTTAACATTGACATTGTGTATCGCCGGTCTGAATAAGTGATTAGATCGTTGCATATGACGCGGTGACATTGGAGTATGATTGGGTAAGTTACGTTTATACAACATTTGTTGTATCTTTTCTTCGGATACTGCTAAATTTAAGGCTTCATTCAGTTGATTAGGATTCTTACCACGGACTAAATTGGAAATGTTCGGTTTAAGACCAAGTAAAAACGTATGGAGAGCGAGGTCTTCCATTGAAGCTATACGACCTTGTAGTTCAGACTTCTTCTTGTTTGACAATGTAATTTCTGTAAGTAACTTTGACAGGCAAGTTTCCAAACGCAACGCATATGTTGTAACTGATTCATTAGGTAATTGACGGCACTCTTGTAAATCGGTTAGTAAATGTGTATAGTGTTTCTTTTCGCCAAACTGTGTAAGAAGGAAGTCGCTAAGTTGCGCCCACGAATCGTATTCTTTAATTGAAACAGCAGCGTTAGCTCTACCTCGTAATTGAGAAAGAATGTATTTAAAAACAGTCGATTTCTGTGAATCCGTTGCTAAAGACATGGCATTATCGCAATTTGTTATAAATGAATTTAATTCTTCGCGAGAGCCATCAAAAGTATTTATGAAGTTGGAATAGTTCTCCGGCTCGCATTGGTTCCCCTTTTTCGGCTTTAATAGTAGAATCTTTATTTGCCATTTTTAATTATGTTATTATATAAAATACGAAATTTAATTAATATTGGAATGTTACGGTGTAATAGGCGGCCAACCGAGTAACTTAATATGAGCTACTGATAAGCGCAGGTGCAGTGGCGAAGACGCTCTTCCTATGAATTATGCGTTAAGTATAATGTTATAATTCGAGAATAGTAATTGAAATGGTAATATGCGTAAGGAATTATATACTTATTATTACATTAAGTACATGAAAAGTTTTTAATTATTATTCATAGAAGTATTATAACTATTTTGAACACAACACTTTAATAACGAGGCACGGCTTTGTAGTATCACTGAAATTCGGAGAAGTTTTTAGCACTTACAGGATCGCGACGAAGTAGAGATGCAGGAACATATTCTTGATAAAATTAGCGCTCTTTATTCGGTCACGCTATGCAGCACGAAGACTTGTAGGCGCTCCGGAACAGGCTGGATTTGTATATTTCGCAGGAACAGGATTTTGAGGATGAGATGATTTATATTTTTGCGAAGATTATTTATCTCACCCGAGTTCGACACTAATTTAGGTACAGACGTTTACTAACACTTGCACTTTACTTGTCTTATTTTCCACTGATCGCGAATTGGAGACGGACCGAGGACCAGTAGTATGATCCCTTAAGCTGCCACCAAATTTGTTATACGGTTTTCGGAATTTAGGTTTTAAAAAAAAGTTTAAATCACAAAATATATATTTCTTATTAAAACACTTTAAAATATAATAGATCAGAATGGAATTCGAATGTCGGGCAAGTGTTACCGCTTTGGATGCTTGTGACGAACTGACTCTTCAATGCAGGGGGCATCTAGTGCTTATAAATATGCTGACAAGGGTTGGATTAGGTAGCAGGCTAGGTCAAGTCTATTACATACAGGGAGCATATATAACAGATCGATGTTTAGGAACTTAAATTCTATTATAATCAGCTTTAAGGTTAAGAATCCAGATATTTTTTAAGAACATAAATTTCTTCCTTCATCATCATCATCATAATCGTGATGTTGTGTGGTTTTTGGCCTGACGTCAAGTCTCCTTTCGAACAAATACCCAGATGTGTGAATCGAACCCACGGTCCCCGGCATCGAAGACATTGACTAAGCAACAAGCCAACCAGCGGCTCTTATTTCTCTTCATAACTTAGACGATTCTTTTTGCGGTGCCATGCCAACATTACAGAATGAATATAAGCCGAGTGATTTCTAGTGTAATCACTATCTCTTCTAAAAATTCCACTATCAACAAGGCAACGCGACAGCTCTGTTCTCATCGCTCTCAGGACTTTGTAGGAATACCGGGAATTTTTTGAAGAGGGTCGCTATTTCGTGTAAAAGTAAGCCTGCGGCAACCATCCAACTGAGGCGCTTAGAAAAACAGATAAGAAAACCTCATTTGAGATAATTCGAAAATTTACTTCTACTCCGTGTCGTGAGTTGGCTGTAAAAATACCGCAAACAAATGTTTACCGTCTACCGTTAAACTTAATATGGTGATGGTTTAATTTGTAACTAATCTCAAAGTAAAAACGCAATGTAAAATTAAAAGCCGTGTCTAAGCTATCTTTTATAGTTCATGAATAATATATTGGAAATTCCATTTCGTAAACAATAATGAGTATAGCTGAGTTGTATCTAGTACCTTAAAATAAAGAAAATTTGTGCTCTGTTGTTACGTTTTTCATTTACGTTTCAATATACAGGGATGATAACTTCCGATCCAATAGTTCGAGTTTCAATCCTAGAATCATACCGTGCATCAGTGAATTTTCTATTTTTCTAACTATTATAAAAGATAAACGGTAATAGAGAAAGCGAAAAATGGTAGGTCTGGTACTTTTCAGGGCGTTAACAACTTAACTGTGTGATTTAGTGTTTTTTATGTAGGTTAACGTATTAATCAAACCCAACCAACTACCAAAATAACTAAAAACGCACTACTGATTGCACGACGTTTGATGTGTTCAGTTATGAGAGTAATCTGTAGGTATCTACGTTTGGATGTGTTTTTGATCATGCAAAAACTTGCTTGATAGATGGAACATCGGAATAGTGCACTTTTTAGATTTAAACCTGAATCAGCTGAATAACAATTTCGTTTGAAAACTTTTAAATACAGACTAGTAAATACAAGTTATACAGCGTGTCGTTACCATCGCGACAATTAATGAACACACATATAGAGGATAACTTTTTGAAATTGTATTAAAAATTTACATTCTTTAAACATCAATATTTACAGAGTTATTAAATTTTCCAAAACAAAGAATTTTAGATCACCCTTACGTATAAAACTGTAACGTAAAGTTCATTTGTAAAGGTCACAAAGCATATGAATGGGTTGAATGAATTTAAAACAGACAAAACATACTGTTAGAAGGAGAGGCTTGTAATGCGATGCTGTGGCGCTAGTTGTATAGGATGTTACAAATTTTGTTTCTTTTTTACTTAATTAGTTTGTTTGAAAAAAAAATTTTTTTTAATTATGCATTTTGTTTAACGTTAATATTTTTTTATGATTATTGGCAAGTAGCGTTAGATGTGTGTTCATTTATTGTCGCGATGGTAACGACACGCTGTATATCTTTTAAATATTGGTATATAAATATATGTTATATATGCATGTCCGTTCATCAAACAAATAATGAAATGATTGCTTGATTTCTTATCACAGAATTATATTTTGCCTCCTCCTTCTTCAACTTCGGTTCGTCACAATGCAACAGCAAAGCGTGCAATACGTCCGGGCGCTCTCTTCTGATATCAAATAATGTTTAAACGATTTTTTTTCCTTTTTCGCGTTTTTAAATTTTTAACTCTGTTTTATATAAATCTTTTCACCAGCAGTGACGTAGAGTGGAACGTATCTGATCGTAAGGAGTATACGATAAAAATACCACATCGTATCCTATTCATCCGAGAAGGCAAAAAAAAAGTTCTCTATGAAATGCGGGCGCGTTCGTCGCGTTCAAAACAAAAAAAGGTAACTTTCCAACATGCACGCACAACCGAACGTCAAATACATATTTCATTGCATTCAAAATGTACTCCCGCGCCCCTGACGCCTAAAAATACCACGATTGAATTAGAACGTGCAATCGCTTTACAAATATTTCACTGCTATCCGCGCATTTATTCAGAAACACTTTGGTTTACTGAGGTCGCTTATTAAATTGAAAATTGCCTCTCATACTTATTCGCATTTAAGCGTCTTGCACATCCTTATGTTCACTCATTAAGGACATCAAATTGATTCCCCCGTCAGAGTACCGGTATGGTCGACACAAGTTCTTTGAGGGAGCGCTGTATCGAAATTTCCATTCAGACCATCCATACCAACCATACTTGATTTCGTCAATCTTCCTTCAATCACTTTTCTACAATAATAACAAATCAAGTGTTTCCTTTCATTTTTTTTTTAATCCTATTTTGCACTTATTGCTGGCAATGTAAAATGAACACAATAAAACGTATAGGAGCCATATTTTAGCTTAATTTCATACTTTTGCTGTGTCGTATTAGGATCACAGGCGTTTATTCAGAAAATTTATTGCGATAAGCTAAAGTAAAATACCATTAAGAAATTTTTACCTAATTGTTAGATATATTATTAAAGTTAACGTTTAAAGAATGTTAGGGATTCGTTCATTATGAGCACTTAGTTATATTAGCCTCGAAGAAAAATTTTGTTACCTTATACCAAATAGCTAAAATGACAGAATTGAAATATCGGAAAGTATGGAGAAGTTTAGTAGGAGAATACAAACCCGAAAAAATGTAATAAGTATGACTGATCTCTCATAATATTCATCATTATATGATTAGATTGTCTTTTATGCACAAAAAGCAAAGAGAACGACCAACATCAATAACACTATTCCTAAAAAGTACGTAAGTTTGTGGAAAAGACATTAAATACAATTGATAACGGTTTGATTTTAATAACTTGGATATATAATTTAATTCCTTAAAGTTTTTATTGGTTGACGTGGTAATACCGTGAAGTTGATCGCATTGCAACTAACTTCATCATGTCGCATTTCGGCTGTCGGTGTACGCGCGCATCGTAAAAAATTTACTCGCATATTTTCTAAACGCACCGAAAGAAGTGTAACATCAAAATACAAAAAGTAGAAATTTTTTGACGTCAAATAGCAAAGGAAGACCGCATCGTTTGTTAGAGAAGATTAGAATAACGCTTATGGAGTAATTTATATCGATGCAACAGCTTCGGCGACGGCAGCTATTACGGCAGTTATTCATAAATCAGAAGAAAAGCGGTTTCCGATAACGGTCGGCGTGCAATTGTATACGCATTGCTCTTTACACGTGGCTCGAGTGGGCTGGGCTCTTACCGGCTTGGGAGTACTCGAAAGGCCTCGGCACTGACTCGAGTGTTTTTAACATGAACTGGCTAGCGCTCCACAACACTCGTGAATAGCGATGGAAACGTAGATCGTTAATGCACTAGCTCCACAAAAACCAAACCTATTGACTCCTGCCTTTAATGTTGTTGAAGGGCAAACGACAGAACATTATTCCATAGCACGTTAAACATACAAACAAGATAACAGCTCAAAAGAAAAGTTTACCACACCGTGAGGCAAAAATAAGAAATAGATTCCATCAAAATATAAAAACGTAGATTTCAAGACGTACAGATTGTAGTCAGTAAATATATTAAAAAGCTCAAAAATAATCTTTATACATATAAATTCTTCCGGGCGTGTGTATGTGACTGAACTCCTTCTAAACGGCCGGGTTGATTTTTGTGTGTTCAAGTGGATTCAAGAATGATTTAGATTCATATTTCAGGTTTTTTAATTATAAGTTGTTGTCGGATTTAAGAGGAGTGTACAAAACGTCTGACGGGTGCGCTAGTAAAATATATCAACTTTATTCACTTGTGCTGCTATATTCTGACAGGTCGTGTTAAGGATTAAGAAAGATTAGGTGAATGATACCGGTACGAGTAAGAATCGAGATGTTTTTGAAAGAATTCACATTCGATATTTTTAAATTTAATGTTAAATATTTGAAAATTTGCTTTCATCAGTACCACAAACATTCTTAACCTAATTAAAAAAAAGCGCTGGTTAAAGTGTATTTCCTTAAGAAGTTGGTTTTTATGCACTAAATATAAAATAAATAGTCCACAAACCAGGCAATTGTAATACCGTGTAAACCTCATGTAACCATGGTAACCTCATTCATTAAACTATTATTGTTAATACAGTCACGTATTATTCAAGTCGACAGATAACCGCTTCGATATGTTGTTGTGCATAAGTTTATTAATTTTAATTACTTACGTACTCTTAGCTCCCATTTCTTCTAACTAGCTTACTTCCATTTAACTAACTAGCTTACCCATTTCTTCTAGCTAGCTTCCATAGCTCCACAGTGCACAAACAATTAACAAATCTACGCGGCGGTTATAGATAATTTTATCTTAAACGAGCAATTACTTAGATAATATCTTATCCTTTAAACGAGGAATTCTTCTATATATATATAAATAGATCTAGCTAGGTTTCATTTTAAGAAAATGTTCTTTTATCCCTGTTTTCAGGGAATGAAAAATATCATTCGAATATGACGGTAAATTTCGCCGCAAAAAAAATGTTATAATAGCTCGGTCGGTATTCGGGCGGCCCCAAAACAGACGGCCGCCGTTCGTATCACGATCACATATTTTTTTTACTTTTTTTTCTGTACCAGACCGTTACTTTCTTTTCTTTTATTTTTTTTATTTACAAAATACATGATTTACCAAAAAATCCAAAAGGTCCTTCAGGTACTTATTACTAATGTAGTTTTATTTTAAAAATTATTTTGTTCTCTTATGGTACAAGATGAAATGATTAAATTTGATTTACTTGATGCCCAACAAAAAGTTTTCCGTTTTGTACAAACTTATAAATCGTCTCCGTAACAACCCAAAATAGCAATTGCATATCATCGGGATCAAGTGCGAAACGGGCTTTGCAACATCCATCCCAATGAAAGGGTTAATGAAATGAAAGCATTTCGTTAACCCTTTCATTCGAACATGGAGTTATTAAGCACTCATTCATCCATAACGTTAGATAAATCACTAGGTTGATATGGCTAGTAATGAATTCATTCAAAAACATTTTTACCATACAATGATAGCTTTTGCATCATCACTACATAGTACAAGACAAAGTCGTCCCGTCTGTCTGTCCCTATGTATGCTTAGATCTTTAAAGCTACGCAATGGATCATGATGTAGTTTTTTTACTGGATAGAGTGATTCAAAAGGATTGTTTATATGAATACATTGCATCCGTGCGAAGCCGAGCTGGTCGCTAGTTTTTTATATAAATGCGATGACTGGCATACGTTTTTAAAAATGTAAGACCGCTCTTGTGCTGCTAACACAGATCGTATGTGATTTTTGTAGAATGTGTATAAATACACGCCACAAAATCTTTTAGTTTTACAAACGATTTTTAGCATTACACGGCATCCATAACCCCGGTGTTTTCAAATGCATCTAGAAACTATTATAGTGATAAACGTTGAAATAAAAATAAACACAATTTAAACACTAGTTGGCCCATCAAACAGATTCGCTTCGAAAGCAAAAAAAATATAAAACTCTGCTAAAGTTAATGTAACGAAATACTTATTATAACCTTACATTTCTATTGATCTTCTTCATTTGACGAAAGCTGGAACGAAGAAGAGGGCGTATTGATATAATTTAATAGGCAGTATTGCCAGCAAATGGATGAAACAGTGCCGAGTTGCATTTTTTGTAACGATTTTGGGGAAAAAATAGATTGTTTTCTTTATGTTTATAAGTCTCAAGTATGAAAAGTAATGGGTACGTTGCCATCGGTAAAAGATTTGATACCATTTACACCAAAGAAAATGTATGCGCTAAGACGCGCTCTTTTCTACAATTCGTAAAATTACCATTTCATATGAGACACAAAAATAAAGATCAGAACCACTTTTAGAGATGACACGGTGACACAAAATAAAGAGCTCCAATCTGCGGTTGAAAAGAAAGATCTTAATTATTTTATATTGAAATCGAAAACTGGATTTGGAAAAAACATCACTGGGAAGCACAGGCAATTGAAGCGAATAAAGAATGTAGAGCTCCAAATGCCAATGAGACGTCTTCACAATTTCGGGATAATCAATCCACATCTAAGAGGATAAAAGGCTCGCACCGCACGAGACACCGACGTTGAGAATTATTTAATTAACGGTGCGAATAAGATAGCGAACAAGATGTTATTAGTCCTAGTTGGAGAGACTTAATTAAACGGACCCTGAGGCGAGGATGAGCTGAAGCAATTTCGAGTGACGTCAATCCTAGGTATTTATCAAAAATGTTCGGTACTTTAGTGTGTCTCGTTAATTAATTTTTGTAACTTTTTGTTTCCAACATTGAAACCTGCAAGGCTTTGCGAACAATTACTTGATCTAAATGTACCTTTTATTAAAAACTAGCTGCTGCCCGCGACTACGTCTGCATAGAGTAGGATAAAGGCGTAACATTCAGACAAAAAGACAGATATACATAAAACATGTATATAAATTATAAGCCTATGTCTTATTCTGATGTATAAGCTATATTATTGTAAAGTTTCATTAAAATCTATTCTGTAGTATTTGCGTGAAAGAGTAACAAACATCCGTCCATATATACAAACTTTCGCCTTTATAATATTAGTAAGGATAATAGATAATGCAATCTATCGACTATTGGCCCGGATGGCGTAATGGGTAGTGTACCTGCCTCCTGCGCCAAAGGGTATGTGTTCGATCCCCACTACTGGAAAATATAAATATGTGTGATGAACATAGTGTTTTTCTATTGTCGGGGTGTGTATATATGTATAATGTAATAATATGTATTTATTTACAAAAAAAAAGTATCTTCATCAGTTATCTAGTACCGTAGTTAATAGTACAAGCGTAACTTAATTTGGGACTAGAGAACGTAGTGTGAAAAATGTGTCCTAAAATATTTATATTTCTACTTCTATCACAGTTACATTTACATTTATTACCACTGATATTCACAATATTCTAAACTCTCGACAATTGGTGCTTCATTTCAAAAATAGAAATGCCAAGATAAATCAAAAACAAATATTTTCAGTATTTTTGCACAATACGACTCGCAAACTAATTTATCTCCATCTTGATAGCCTCAACAGCCTGTGTTGTATGTCACAACAACTTGGCATCACTAATACGATTACCGATTAATATATCAGCGATAACAATTGAACTAAAACGTATACGCTACTTAACTTAGGCCCTTCCGTGATAATTGCAGGAGATATAAACTGCAAACACGGCTCATGGGACATCCACAGCATCCCAAATAACAACGGAAAGCATCTCTTTAGCTTATCCGATAATTTAAACTTTAGCATAATTGCTCCTGCGATTCCTACTAGGTATCCTACGGTGGACAACTACCAACACGCGACACCGAGTATCCTAGATATCATGTTACTCAAGGAGGTCTCGCTCAACATCGAGTCGATAGAGACAATCTATGAACTAGACTCAGATCACAGGCCCGTCCTGTGTAAACTGGGCCAGAACGCTGGCGCGGTCCCTCTGAAATCCGTAGTGGACTGGCATCGTCTTGAGGTCAAACTCAAGGCCTTGGACTCCCAGGACTTAGTCGACCTACCCGAGACGATAGCTACGTTCGATGACGCAAATCGAGCGATAGCAAGTCTCCGAGAAACCATCACTTCCACAGTCGCAGACTCGGAACGGACGGTTAAACTGTCGGGCGATCGACGGTTTAACTTTCCGCCCGAACTGCGACTCCTAATTAGACAGAAAAATGCAGCCAAACGCGCTTTCGACCGATACCGATCGGAATCGAACCGAACCCTACTTCGACGCCTTCAGCTAGAAGTCAAAGATCGTGTATCGGAACACCGACATACAACGTGGGACACTCTCCTAGAGGACATCGAGCCATCGCACACCGCCTACTGGCGGTTGGTCCGCAGTCTGAAAGCAGACCCCCGCGAATCTCTACCGACGTTAGTTAGACCTAATAGCGCTTCAGTAGCCCTAGATGACTCCGAAAAAGCCGAATGCCTTGCGGACAACCTAGAGCAGCAATGTACGCCATCGCCCTAACACATGGATACAGCCCACCTAACGGAGGTGGACCACGTAATCGAGATTAGGGCTGCGCTTCCACCGGAAGGCGATCCTTTGAATTCAGTGACCCCCGAAGAGGTTCAAGATATTATTAAAAACTTAAAACCCAAATCCGCCCCGGGCCCAGATAATATTAGTAACAAAATTCTTAAAGCTCTCCCTGGGCCGCTTATCTGTTTACTGGCGACCATTTACAATACTTTACTCTCCAGTTGCTACTTTCCGGACGACTGGAAAGAAGCCAGGGTTATCGGCATTCGTAAGCCTAATAAACCAGCCAACCAGCCCTCTAGTTATCGTCCCATCAGCCTCCTCAGTTGCCTGGGGAAGCTCTACGAGCGGCTTTTATTAAACAGGCTCAATGAGCACGTGTTTTCCAACGGCCTTCTGCCGGCGGAACAATTCGGCTTTCGAGCTAGACATTCCTGTCCCGATCAACTATTCCGCCTAACGGAACATATCCTAAAAGGCCTAAATCACCCTAAACATATTAGCACGGGGGCTCTTTTCTTCGATGTCGCAAAGGCATTCGACAAAGTCTGGCACAACGGCTTGATTTACAAGCTGTTCTCACTCAAAGTGCCAGACAGGCTTGTACACACACCATTCAGGCCTTCTTGTCGAACCGTTCCTTTCGATATCGAGTTGAGGGCGCCCTCTCCACAAGCCGCCGCCTCACGGCTGGCGTTCCACAAGGCTCCTGCCTCTCACCCTTACTTTTTACGCTCTACACGAGCGATATACCAAAAGACCCCCATCTATCACCAAAATCTCGCGCTTTTCGCGGATGACACGGCGCTCTTTTATTCAGACCGCAACCTTAGACAACTAACCGCTCGACTCCAAAGCGCTGCCGACCGCCTCGGCGATTGGTTCCGCAAATGGAGAATAGAAATAAATCCCGAAAAGAGTGTGGCGATTCACTTCACACGAAGTACTTACCCGTCACATATTTATAATGGCCCTCGTCAATGCAGAAACTTGGGGCAAATATCCCTTTATGGCCAACCGCTCCCCTGGGAGAAAAAGGTCAAATACTTAGGAGTCACTTTCGACTCGCGTATGTCATTTACTACGCACATTAATAACGTTCGCAATAGAGCCGCGTTCGTCTCCGGCCGGCTACACAATTTAACTAACGCTAAAAGTAAAATGCCCTTAAGGCACAAATTACTATTATATAAGACCTGCGTACGACCTATTATGTCTTACGCATGCTTGACCTTCGCCCACACGCACCCTACTCGCTTGTACAAGTTGCAAATAGTACAAAATAAGTTCATCCGCCGCGCAACCGGTGCGCAGTGGTATCAACGCAACGTCGACCTGCACAGCGATTGCAGACTCCCGACGATTCGCGAATATTTTAAAGAATTGACCAAACGGTTCTTCAATAGAGCCGAACATCATCCCAACCCTCTGGTGGTAAGCGCAGCAAATTACCAACCCGACCAAAACGCGAACGTCAACAAGCGTCGACCGCGAAACGTCCTAATCGACCCGGTCGAGGAAGGGGACTTAGACACGCCGGACCCACTGCCGGGGGTCCCGCCGGACAACACTACACCCACAGTTAGTGCAACAACAAACACACTAGTTCGTCCTCGCCTCCGAGCACGGCGAGACCAACACAACGCGTACACAAGGTACACCCGCGTTCCGGGGCGGTTCTCACCGCCCCCAGCCACCGATTAGCTAATTGCACAGTCGACGGCCATCGGGGTTTCGGTCCGAACCACGACCTCGATGGCCCTTAGATGACGTACCATAGTTAAACGCACGCATGAGCACATGCGTGGCCCTACCCACAGCGGAGGGCCCAAACCCGTGGGTTCTGGCTAGCCCACCGGTTCTGCGTCAGATGAAGCTTTAATAGTCTCGGGACTGAAAGCAAAACATCAGTTAATACACTAAAACGTAACTGTCACTGGAATTGAGCATTCGCTATTGTTTGCATTGTTATGAGAGCCACACTCGCCGTAGGCATTATAGCCGTAATGGCGGCTTTTGACATAATCTCTGCTATAAAATCTATTGCGTTGATTTAGGTGCTTTAAAATTATGAGACCATAAACAGCAACAGGGCTAGTTCAAAGCTTGTATTTTTTTGTGAATTAGTCTGATATATATGTATATTTCACTAAGTTATAATTATGCTTTATCTGTATTATTCTTTCTAAAGTAAGAAAAAATATAACTGTATTGTGTTTCTTGTCGGTACGCAATAACGTCCATAATTGTTCACCAAATTTAATTATATAGGAAACATCATTTTAAAGCTTATATTAGCCCCTTTTAACGAAAATGAATATAGACGAGATACATAAAATTAAGATTTTCATTGAAAAAGTGCGTTAATTTTTTTTATGACGAATGATAAAGTCGCCTATTGACGTTTATTTAAATGAAAGATGAAGTAGACAACGTTATTATTGATTGATAAATACTAATTAACACATTATAAAATAACGATTCGGTGACTAATTACGGTGCTGTGTGAATTGCCCATTAATCATGTTTTTGTATGTTACCAAAAATATTTACGAACATTATAAGTATGAACAAAACGTAACAAGCGTTGATGCCAAAAATCCACATCTACTAATATTTTCAATAACTTACGTAAAATAGTGATTTATTATGATCGTGACAGTAATCAACAACATACAGTAAAAATAACTGGTGTAATAACCGATCATTAATAAAGCTACACAATTGATTTATTGTTTTTATGCGAATATTATACACTATTTTAAATAAATTATAAACTATTTTACTTTAAATTCAAATTAATTTTTGAATATCCATTTAACAGCTGATTAGTTAACTTCTACGATGGTCTGTGTTTCTGAAACCGGGAGTGAGTATTTCAGACGTCTTAATGTCAGAGTTAACTCGGGCTCCCGTCAATTATCTCTACACAACTATTCTTCGCAAATGTGTGAAGTAAACTACTAGTTTGTGGTGTTCGAAACTCTAACTTATTGCTAGTAAGTAAAATTGTGCATTCATATAGTTTTTAGCGCTAAAAATAAAAAAATATCCTAAATTACAACCATACGATTAAAATATAACTGGTTAAAATTTTCTCAGACAAAAATTTAAAGACTTTATAAATTGTCTTAAAGGATATCGCGCGCTGAGTGCCTAAAGAGTTTGGGCGCATTATTGAGAAGGTGCAGGTTTGGCAACGCAGAACAAAACAGTTTTCGATAATTTATCTATATGCTCCCATTTAGAGAATTTCATTATACCTACATCGTGAAATTTTTTTATTAGCCGAATGCTTGTCTTTTTCGTCATGTCCACAAATGATGGTAAGTGAGCAATCAACTGTTATTTTTAACATAAGCAAGAGGAGCGATATACGAACGCTATGAAAGAATTTAAGGTTCCGTACCCAAAGGGTAAAACGGGACCCTATTACTAAGAGTCCGCTGTCTGTCTGTCCGTATGTCACCAGGCTGTATCACATGAACCGAAATAGTTAGACAGTAATTTTCACAAATCATGCATTTTTGTTGCCGCTATAACAACAACTACTCAAGACAGACAAAAAAAATTTTAAGGGCTCTCCCATTAACAGACATGATTTTTTTTGCCGTTTGCATAGATGATGCGGTACGGAACACTTCGAGCGCCAGTCCGACTCGCACTTAGCCGGTCTTTTTTTTTCATTTCGTTAGATTTTTATTCAAACTCTTTATTACAACGGCTTTATTATTTTCCACAAATACCTTAAGCATCGTTGCAATCTTCGTGTCATTTTATAATTCTTAGCTAAATTATAAACGCGACCTAATTATTTTTTATTTTTTTGATGGACATTTACAATAGCTACCTTTGTATAGTTTGTTTGTAGCTACTGTTTTTTAAATTATAACTAATGTAAATAATAATATTTCCATATTTTGCTCTAGTTTTAATATTTATTGAATATGTAAAATATCGAAGAAATCAACGAATAAAAACCATAAACACTGGCTGCCTCACATCTAAGGGATACTTCGATCAAGCCTGGGGTGGTATCAGGTGCAGCTGTAGTAGGCAACGTTTTTTTTTACGTAAAAAGTTGCCAAACGAGAGACGGTTTACCTGATGGTAAGTGAATACCGCCGCTCATGGACATCTGCTACACCCGAGGGTTACAGATGCGTTGACAACATTTTGAAAATTGGGCTCCGGCTACCTCACTCACCAGACGAAACGCGAAAGTATTTGTCATACTTCCACTTTACGCTGGTCTTCTGTGAGGTCGTGGTACTTACCCGGACGGGCCTGGCCGTTCGTGCAACACCCGAGGCTGCTGCGTGGTCCTACCACCGTAAGGCAGCAAGGCGCATGTATGAGGCTCTTTGTTCAGATTATGCATTGGTGCCAATACTTCGAAAGTTTTGACAGGTTTACGTCCTAAACTTGTCGCCGCGATTGCTGACATAGGGCTGGTTCTTTTCTCGCTCATACGGTAAGAAGCATAACTATTCAGCGAGCAAAGGAAGCTAGCGTTCTTGGCAAAAACGAAGTTTATTAGGTAATGTGTAATTTAGTTTGATTTAATCTATGTTGTAAACATCGAAATTTACCAATTTACATTGATCAATCGTTTAACAACCGTTTTATCTACTTTTTTCCCCTTCTTTCCAAGTCCAGCCCTGTTTATAGCATTTTTAGCAATTTATTTGATAGAACTTTGTGTTTACTTTGCGTAAAGCGCCTTATTGCCTAAGTTACGGTATCGCCCCGGGCCATTGTACACTTCGGATGCGTGCCGCCGAATATTCGAAGGGAATTGCGATAAAAAAAAACTTAGATCCTCAATAAATTACGATAGGGTTCAGGAAATATGGAATGTATTGTGTTTTATTTTTACCCTTACTATATTTACTTAAAAATCGTCAACATATTTATAATCGCCTGACCACGTGTCATATTATTAATGCTTGCAAAAACATAAAAATTAGTTAGTTTAATTTTTTACAGAATCTCTTCATATTGCTTTTACCAAATAAAAATAATTATATTTACATATATAAACATAGATATTTATGTATAAAATAATATATCATCAGTCACTATCAAAATTTTCAAATAAGAAAATGTTTTTATAATAAATTAACGCGTTCTTTCTTTTTTACCTTTTTATTATACCAGCATCGAGTTGATATTGTATATACAATAATTTGTTGTAGAAAATTATTTTAATGAATTAGAAAAAATTATTTCACGGTCTACTACAAATGGAATCGCTATAAAAGATGAATACGACAAAATGGACAAAAGAATGACAAAATGTATAAAAAATATGGAATGGGTTCCTTTATTTTGAAGATATGAGTAAAAGTGTAAAAGTCAAGCTTTTACACAAGTCAAGCTTATCTTAGTGCAGACACTTACCATTAATTTTGTGCTAATTGTTTTCCTAAGATGCACAAATTACATGACGAGATTAATTCGAGGGTGATGAAAATTTTAAACTGTCAATGTAATGTTGATGATGACTTATGCCAGGTTCCTATATTCAAAGAACAGTCGTTAGTTACATAGCTTCGTAGCTTTAATAACGACTTGTAGATTAAAGGAATGCGAATAACTCGCTTTACGTAGATAATGTAACGGACCGTAAGGAAAACGCCTCGTTTTGTTAATATAGGAACCGGGCGTATATGCCTTTTATCTACTAATATATACCATTAGAACATTTATAATGTCAGTAAAATTACTTAACGAATGTATTGTTTGCATTGAGGGCAAATTCCAGTCTCTTGACAAACTTGTAACGAGCCCGGATTTGCGTGGCAAAGACGATTTTTTATGCTAATTTTAACACGCTTTCTTGCTACTGCGCAATTCCGAACTTGCTTTATTAAATTGCTAATGAAGTTCGTTTTTGAGAAAAAATTATATACGTATATAAAGACACGCTGTATATACACATACACACATACACACATAAATGAACACACATATATAGGATTACTTTTTAGAATTGTATTAAACATTTACATTCTTTAAATATCGATATTTATATTTATATTTACCGAGTTATTAAATTTTCCAAAACAAAGAATTTTAGAACAACCTTAGGTACAAAACTGTAACGTAAAGTTCATTTGTAAAGGTCAAGGTTGAATGAATTTAAAAGAGACAAAACATACCGTTAGAATGAAAAAGGCTTGTAAGGCGACGTTGTGGCAACGAATGAAAAAGTCTCTGAATGTATTAATCAGTCAGTTGTAGTTGTATATGATGTTACAATTTTTTTTACTTAATTAGTTTGTTTGAAAAATATTTTTTTTAATTATGCGTTTTTTTTTATATATGTCGGAGATAGGTGGATCACATGGGAAAACTCGTTCTCAGATCCCTCATCGGACATGTTGTACGCATAAAATAAAAGTTACGCAGTTAACGCAGCAAGTTCGATACAGGAAGATAACCGTTCGCACCGCCGTCCCTTTTCTAAGTGGCGTGCCCGAGCACGTCCAGAACACACCCCCATGTCCGATGTCAATTGACTTCCACAACTCATAACCGTCAAGTCCGCTCTCTCACTTCCTGTATCAACCTTACTCAAGCGCACTACTTGACGTTTCCGAGAGCTACTAATAGATGGTGTAATCAAATTATAGCGCCACATGTTCATTTATTGTCGTGGTTGTAATCACTATATATATACAGGGTGGCTTTTCTAAGATTATCCATTTTTTTTATTAAATTCTAAACATAAATAAAATTGTTTTTTATTTCAATAAACGATTTTAGTACCGAGTCTGAACCTCCTGTGTAAATTTGAGCACTTCTCAAAAAATCTCCCTGTATATGCAAATGAATTTTATTAATTACCTCATTTAACCATCTATGACTAATCACTACGATCCATCAGACCTACAATTAACACCATCTTCAAAGAACTGGCGCAATTTACATTTTACGGCTGGGAAACTTGCACAAACTTAACAAGATTAGGAAGAACGTCATAGTTACTCCGCTCAGCACGCGGTCGCTTTGAAAACCCTATTCAATAACTCCTAATTGCAAAACCGACGTGGCAAGTCTAATTCAGCCAAACTTATCACTCATTAGAACTGTTCGCTGTTTTGTTTCTCGAATATATGAATGAATTCATTTGATTATGGTGATTTTGACCACGGTTAATAGGGAATCGCTGCACTTATTTTCAGTACCGCGTCGTCACATTTAAAATTCACGATTATTTATGTTATTATAGGCATATTTTATGACAATAGATGTCGTATTGGGTTTATTTTATAATTTATATTATTATGTTTAGTTTATGGATCTTGTGAATGATAATAATATATGATATTGATAATAAAACAGATCATACAGATTATTGATTAGTCAATTGCTGAAATCGAATAGACTTCAATGCCTATAGCACGATTTTCAGGCAAGTAAGTATCTACTCCAGCCCATCGTTTATTACTGAACAAAACATCGGGTTCAAACAATATCACACTCGAGCAAAACGACTTTGTTCGCGGTGCTCTAAAAGAAGGCAACGTCCCAAGGTATTACGTCCGTACCGTTTTAAGCTGGTAATAATGCAATCCGGCTTTATAATACATCAGTGACTCGGTTCGCGAGTGCGGTCGTAAATAGTAGCTGATGAGAGGAATGAATAGAACTAGAGATGAGCTTCCCTCACGGTCGGGTTTCAGTAATGCGTTTACTTTAAAATTGGAAAGTGGAGGTCTTTGATAACAAAAAGTTAAATAAAACCTATATAAAATAATGAAACGTTACTGTAACTTTTTTTATATATTTATCGTATTGTTGTAGACAATCGTTTAATTATTTATTTATTAACAGTGCTGTTTTATAGCCAGTATTAAAGTATCGACCCCATCTAATGAGCGGCCCAAATGATGAAATTCGACCTCTTAAAAGTGTTCCGAATTGGTCACGAAATATTCATAAATGGTCAGTGATTGGTCTGCAATTGGTCAATACTTACAGAGAGCTGTAAATTTTAAGGTCATGGAAAAAATTCGGTAGCTTAAATTAATTAGAAATCGGTTCTCAAAAATCAATTGGTCCTAAAATGGTCGAAATCGGTCAATTCATTTTGGTGATAATTGGTCTATGTTCTTTAGGTATTAATTTTCGTTTGTACGTATTATGATTACCACCTTATTGTTGCAACAACTATGCAAAAAGTAAAGTATTTTGGCAATAGGTTAGCATTTCCTTTTTTATACACCAAAAATTAAGAAAAATAGCATTTTGTAAAATGTTGATTATACAAGACTCTCACCATATTTGCATGCGATTCTGTGTTCAAGTTTCTGTTCTTTGTGCTAGCAATAAAAAATAATAAAATGGATAATTACACTGGAACAAAATAGAGATGCATGATTTATGGAGATACAAATTTTTTTGGGTGTAAGTAACATGTTCCATGTACCTCTTTATAGGCACTGTAAGTGAACAGTTTTCCGTCGCTACAGAAAAAAGCTTGTCTGTTGTATGATACGTGTGGTTTAAAAAAAGAGAAACATATTTTTTTCGTATTTCTATGTGCAAGACACAAAAAATTTAAAAGTGAACTTTTTCGGGATAACGATCTAAATATTTTAGGAATAGTTGAATTAAACGTATATATTAAAAATATGTAAATTAAAAATGAATAAAAATAAAAAAATATAATACGTATAGTATATCGGTTATACTCATTTTCATATCCCCCACAAAACTTTTTGGACTCTCGCCCGTAGGATTGAATATCCAAGAACGCGGTTTTTGTTTTCTTTCAAACGAATATTTTAATTGAAACATTTTTTTTTAAATGAAACATATCTTTCCTTTCCCCGTGATCGTTACGAACATACGAGTCAGCACTATCTAATCCACTTGCCAGCAATATTGCCTATTGAATTATGTCTATACTACCCATTCTTCGCAACAGCTGCCGTTGGGAGAAGAAGGTCAATACTCGTAGAAATGTATCGCAATATGATTATCGTTAACACACTTTAATTTTTTCTGGTTGCTTCCTTAAGGGCTTTTTAATTTTTTTAATTTCATATTTATCACTACTACTAATATTAATACATTGATTAGACACTAATCACGAGTTCGGGGGTGAAGAAAAACATCGGGAGGAAACCTGCATATTTTCGAAATAATAACAAAAAAAAATATTTCGAAAATATGTGCAGTCCACCATCCGGCAGTGGGGCCGCGTGGTGGACTCTGCCCTAATACAAACTCTCTGCCCTAATAAAACCTTTGCCCAGCAGTAGGACATTTATAGGCTATTACTTTACTACTACTAATATTAATAACAGTAATTTCGTTACTAATTTAAAAAGCATCGTAGAATTGGTTAAAATTAGATAAATTACGTTAGACAACATAAAGAATATAAGTGTTTTGGTGTAACTATGTACTTGCACTTTTTATGAGATTCTGTTGCGGAGTGGAGGACTTGAGACACAGGATTCGTCCTAGTTCAAGGGTCAATCCACCACAATCTATTATTGTGTTTCTGTTTACATGTGTTTTGTATCCTATTTTATTAAGGTGAGGATTAAATGATTATTATTTTAATATTATAACTAAGCAGTTATAATGACGAAATAAATGAATTGGAATTATTTCAAATGCACCTCGATTCGTACCTGCATTTAATCAAACCCATTGTAACAAGCTATCAGACAATCGTGTTCGTGCTTTTCTTATTCATTATTAAAAGTTTACGAAATCTCAAAATCTGGCTTCATTAGACGCTGTGTATCATTTGTCTGCTCAAAACAATGCAAAGAGCTTTCCACGTGAAATCTCTTAAGCGTGTCTCTCTTCGTGTCTTGCCTTGTTAGAAACTAAACGGATCGGGTTTACGAAAGTGAGTCTTGACATTCGCGTAGTCACAGTTCATAACTAGGTCAAAAATAAAAGAGCCTCAATACAGAGACATTTTTACTCCAGACATTTTGAGAAGTCTTTGTTCTTCTTAGACATGTAGTTTTGTAATGACATGATGTTTTTAAATAGACATGAAGGTTTGTTCTTGAGATTATAAATCATAATTCAAATGATACAATAACGGGGTATGGGTAGATGTTAAACATCCTTAAAAAGATCCTTTTCTCTTGTATTTTACACATATAAACACCCAGACACTTGAAAACACTATGTTCATCACACAATTTTTTCCAGTAGTGGGGATTCAACACACCCTGTGGGGAAAGGGCAAAGTTCAATACACGCTACGCCAATTTGGTTTTAAAAGATAAGACGTCATGAATTTTGCATGGTGAGGGTAATGACCGCTTAGCTTAGTGGCTAGGGAGAGCGGCTGGCTGCGTAATCCTAAAACGCAGGTTGGAATCCTGGCAGCAGCGTAAATTTTTTAGACAATTTTATGTACACAATTTTAAGATTAATCATAAGTATACTATTATTATAATAATTATTAATAATTAATAATTTTTTTTTAATTTATAATTATAATATTTTTATCCATAATATTTATTTTATATATGCAATATATATCTTTATCTTTATTTTTATTTATAAACCCAACCAGACGAGAAAACAAATGAATATCCCCCACAAGTATACTAACACTAAAATCAAACAATACAGTAGTAATCGTTTAAATAATGTAAATTATAAATAATATATGAAATCGTTTTTTTTCCTTTACAAAGTTAAATTGTAGATCAATTTTTATATATAGTTTCGTTTTGTATTTATTAAATTAGCATTCATAGAAATCGTAATGTTATCGTATTCAATCAGTGCAAATCATCAAAGCTTTTACAGTCGAGATTAAGACACAGGCTTCCATTGTGGTACCATTCCCTGCGGCTTGTGTGGCGTTCTCAACAAAGCAAACAATAGCCGATGTTCAG
This sequence comes from Iphiclides podalirius, assembly GCA_933534255.1. Classification (NCBI taxonomy): domain Eukaryota; kingdom Metazoa; phylum Arthropoda; class Insecta; order Lepidoptera; family Papilionidae; genus Iphiclides; species Iphiclides podalirius. Next base: position 3,611,146 of record OW152831.1, on the reverse strand, counting down.
TTACTGCGACGGTTATATTTTAGATCAATTGTTACTGCTTATATTAATAACATGTTACCCATACTTAAGAACTTGGTAAATCGGTAAATATGCATTTTTAGCACTGTTTTACAGCAAGTCTGTTAAGATGATTATACCACTGAAAAAAAAAGTCTTCTTTACGGTTCAGTGAATAAGTAGTAAGATACGTTAAGACCTTAAAACCATATAGCTTACCCTAATGGAGCTGAAACAATCAATAACACACAATCTATAATGCTCAACGTATCTATCAGCAAAGGTCATTGGATGATAACCTTAGGGTTTACCACATATAACCTTATAAAATTATGCCAATATTCCAAAAACAAACTTATTTCCAGCTAAATCTACATGTAAATAAAATTATAGAGTGATAGACGGACAGACAGACAGACAGTTTTACCCTTTGGGTAAGAATCCCTAAAAATAGAGCAAACGACAAGGTAGTGAGACAAACTAAGCAGTCCAAAGTGACCTTTAAAAATGTTAATCTTGGTTTTATAGAAAAAAAAGTAAAGAAAAATTGAACTTAACCAGCCAATAAGAGCCGATTACCGACCGAGCTATTATAACATTTTTTTTTCGGTGAAATTTACCGTCGTATTCGAATAATATTTTTCATTCCCTGAAAACTGGGATACAACGACATTTTCTAAAAATGAAACCTAATGAAACCTCGATTTTTTGCCCCCGAATCTACGCACATACTAAATTTCATGAAAATCGCTGGAGCCGTTTCCGAGATCTCAATTATATATATGAAACAAGTATTTTTATAAGCAATAAGTGTTCAGTGACGTGTGTTTTCTTGTCATAGAGAAGTAACACAAGCGGTGTAGTGTTAATCTAATAAGAGGTTCAGATGAAATCGCGTGTATTACCTAGTAAGTAAAAAATATTCTAAGAGCCACGCTAAGATACGCCCGCCTTTGCATAATGATAATTAAACTATTTAATTTACGAACTTCACCATACAACACATCGATCGATTAAAGTTAGTAGACTTAAATGTGCATTCACCTAGCTACGACTTAATCACCGCCCGCCACTGTGGGCCGTTACTGAAAGCGTGTATAATTTGAATCTGATATTGAAAATCGTCTTTGTATGACACAGTAGGAAACCAGACTTGACGAGATCATACGCCTAATTTTAGGGAATCGCTTTGCTTGCAATCAGCGCGCCCTGCCGTCACCGTTCGAAAATCTTGATGAAGCCAGTATGCACAGCCTCAAAGATATCTTGGTATCAAAAACAACAATAGATTAATGAGACTCACCGACGCGCTGGACATTCGAAAGAGATTCGAGAAATACCTGTTAATAGGACTGACGTCACGCGAAATAACCTCGTCTTATCCTTTTTTTTTTTTTTGGGCTTGATGAGCCACTGTTGGCCTTAGAGGCCTTTACAGTTCCGACGGACTTGAGGTGGCCGGGCGCTCGAGGCGCCTAGCCTGAACCTCGCGTATTTATTATTACGCGTTATGGTGACTAAGCTCGAGGGCTCCCGAAGGAACCTCGAAGGCCTTTGCCACGTCCAAGAAGAGTGCTCCGGTGTTGAGTCCGCGTTGGCGTTTGACTAGTATGTGCTCCGTGATGCGGTGCACTTGATGGGTACAAGAATGTTTGGCTCTAAAGCCAAACTGTTCAGGGATGGGGAGCCCTTTGGCGTCCATAAGGGATCTTAGTCGGGCTAATATTAGTCTTTCAAAGATCTTCCCAAATGTTTTGAAAAGACTTATTGGACGATAAGAGGTTGGGAGGGTCGCGGGTTTGTGAGGTTTGAGGAACCCTATTACGTCAGCTTCTTTCCACTCGGACGGGAAGAAGCCTTCGGTTATAGCCGCGTTGTAAATTAAGACTAGTATCTGAAGGATGCTAGTAGGGATAAGTTTGGTCACCTTATTGGTGATACCATCTGAGCCAGGCGCTTTGCGTGGGCGCAGTTTGTTAATTGTTTCTGCGAGTTCCGAGCACGTGACCGGGGGAACGGGATCGCGGAGTGGTTCCGATGCTTTCCTTTCGACCTCTTCGTTCACCTTACGGAGGTGATCGGGGTGGGTCGGAAGCAAGCTGGGGGGAGCATTGGGCCTCTAGACTGTCAGCTAGGCATTCGGCTTTCTCTTCGTCCAGCATTGCTGGCGTTCCTATCGGGCGAACTAGTGGTGGCATGTTTGGAGTGGCAATACCCTTGAGGGATTTGGGAAGTTTCCAGAAGGCTTGGTGGGACGGTTTTATTGAGACTAGGGTGGAGTCCCACCGTTCGTTTCGTGAGTCTGCTATACGTGTTTTGACTTCACGTTGCAATTTACGTAGCAGTCTACGATTCGAGTCGGTGGGATATCTATCGTAGGCGCGTGTGGCCGCATTCTTGCGCCTCAGTAAGTCTTGTACATCGTCTGGCAGGGCCCAGCGATGGTCGTCCATCGCTGGAACCTGTCTCGAGCATTGCTCAACGACGGTGTTGACGTGACTCGTGAGGGCCCGAATTGCGGTCTCCGTGTCCTGTTTGTTGTTGAGTTGGTCGGGGATCGACTCTAATATTGGATTCGGCTCATTAAGTTTAGTTTTGACTCTATGCCAGCTAATGACTGTTTTGGTTTGGGGGGCGGCTATTGCTGAGGGCCCTAGCCGAAGGAGGACTGGTCGGTGATCAGAGTGAAGCTCGTGAATCACTTCCGGGTCGCGCATGGTCAGATTGATGTTTTTGACGACTGCAATATCAAGCACATCCGATGATTGTCCCTCTATATAAGGGAAGTGCGTATGTTCGACTGGGGCTACAACTTCAAAGTCGAGCCTGTCGGATAGCGAGTCGAGTGCGGTGCCTCGACTGTTGGTGCGTGTCGAGTTCCATCGGATATGCTTGCTGTTGAAGTCGCCAGCTAATATGGTCCTATGGAGAAGAGGGCCTCAAAATCGGATTGCAATATAGTTGCGGTTGGTCTGCAAGGGAGATAGACTGATACTAGTGATGGGAGAATGGCCAGTTAGTGCCAGCTGACAGACGGATGCCTCGAGATGCGTGAGCGCGAGCGTATCTACCGGTACGCAGTGGAGGGATTTTTTATAGTAAATTAGTGTGCCGCCGCCCGGGGCGCCGGCACGATCGTTTCTAACTATTCGGTAGTCGGAGAAGTGCGGATCTCTTGTCGCGGGTTTCAGGAACGTTTTCTGTATTATTAATACGTCGATTTGGTGATCGCGCAGAAAAATACGTAATTCGTCGCGTTGTTCTTTGAGCCCGTTCGCGTTGTAGAAAGCTACGTTGATCGATCGCGGTTTGACTCTGCCATTATTACGCGTGGCAGAGGGACTGATATTTTCGTTATTATTGCTTCTAGTTGTACTATCCATGTTCGGTTTAAACTGAGAGCGCAGCAACTATGTGCTGGTACTGGTCTAGAAGGAGTAATCGCGAGCTAAAGTTGCCTTTGGCATACTGCTCGGCAAAGTACATTACCTCCGCCATGTCGACGGTTCGGAGGAGTTGACTTAGTGAGTCCAGGGGGTTGCCCCCGGCCGCTTTTGGTGGTGTTGGGATGAGCGCCGGTTGAGGGGCAGCTTTGGGTTCCGCGAGTGGCGGATTCGGTTTGGCCCAAGCGGGGGCCGTGGGGTTCTGCCACGCGGGGCGAAGAGAAGGGAAAGAGGCGGCCGTTGGAATCGGCTGCCTTCTTGTTGCCTGAGGGGCGGGCCTAATGGGTCTGCGCTTAGGTGCGTTCGGGCAGCCAAGATAGTTGGCTATGTGTCCTTCCGACTGGCAGAGGACGCATGCGGGTGGACCGTAGTTGGCCAGAAGGGCCTTGTCCCTTGGTCTGGGACATTCCGGGGTGCCGTGGTCGCGTAGGCACTTTACGCACCTGGGCTTGGCAAAACAGTTACGGGCGGCGTGCCCGTAATTTTGGCACTTCGTCTTATCCTTGCCTCGGGGTCCTTTTAATCAAGTCTCGCCATTGGGCTCTAATAACATCTTATTCGCTATCTCATTCGCACTGTTAATTAAATAACTTCCAATTCGATCTCTCGTATGGGTTTGGCCTTTTATTCTATTAGGTGTAGATTGATTATCTTGAAATCGTCGTCAGGTCTGCGGTTTCCATCCCCGCTCGAGTTTCCAATGCGTGAGTGCGCAAATGCGTTTGTCGTCCACCATAATGAATTTTGTGTTGTGGCATTTGCAACCCTAAACCGCCAGATCGCTTGTCACCTTCTCACATAAAAAATATGAACATTAGGGCACTTCTTAATTAGTTACACGTAAATTTTCAGATCTAATTTTTTTTGCGATAGTTTCTGCACAAAAGATGATTTTTAGATAATTAATCGAAAAGGAATCAAGTTTTAGTTACATATATTCCATATATGTTTGACGGTTTGTTGCACCAGTTTCTTATTACATTGCTAATCACACACTTTTGATTTTTCGCCTTTTATTTGGACTTTCTGGCAAAGCTCATGCGTAATTATGCAGCCGTAATTAAACCAAACAAAAGAATGGAGAGCTCTGATCCGTCTTACATGAAGGATGTTTCCATCAATAGAGTCCATTATTAACTTTTGACTTTTTACATACCTCTAAGAGCCCCGGTTAATTATTAATGCAGTTGAAAGCAAGGGCCTTAACATTTATTTAAGGCGTAGTAGTATTCTAATAGGTTTAGCACAAAGCATTTCTATCCCAAATCGATTTCTTTCTGCGCTAGTTCTTTTTAAGAACCAATTGGAGCATACTTTTGCAGTCTGAGCTACCTTTGATGCTTCGTCAATGTATTTGTTGATGCAGTTATACTATATTACAAATTCAAAAACTTTCCAAAAGAAAACCCATCTGTACCTTAAAGATTACAACGCTTTTAAACCTTCAATGGTATTGCTTATTTGCGCGGATGGAGAATATTTATCATTGGGTAAGTCATACAAATCACTCGTCATCATTAATAATATTTGTCATTATACGAAAATCATTTTCATCATTCATTCGTTTCCGCATTGTGGTTCCGCAAGGGCGCTCCCAATGTGGAATGAGGCGCTGTGGACGCGTACACTGCGCACCTTAAATATTGTTGCTAGGGATGTAGATTTATTCTTGTGTTCTCTGAGTGAGTTCAAAAAAGTTGCATTGTTAATTTATAGTGGATATAGTACATAAGTACATATATTCGTATAGTACACACATACATCATCATAGTAGTACATACATTCTTTACGTTGTAGATTGTCGCACTATTATTTTAGGTTAAGTACCTACTGACGGTGTAAGGTTTTGTTAAATAAATAAATAATCGAGCTAAATAATCTAAAAGAACTGCAATCCAGTTCCATAATATATCTGAATCGGGAAGCAGGAAAGATAAAAACCGGCCAAGTGAGAGTCGGGCTTGCGCACGAAGGGTTCCGTATCATTAACTATAATAACGTCAAAAAGTCATGTCTGTTGTATGGGAGCCCCACTTAAATATTTTTTTTTTTGCTTTTTCTGTATCCAAAAAGAAATAATATCATAAATAAGAAAATATTTATGATATTACATTTTGTACAAAGGCCCTGCCGTATATAACAGCTTAACGTTATAGGTATTTAAAATCGATAATTCCCATTATCTTATTTCTACATACACGACGCGAACAAAGCGTAAATTGGATATTCCTCTTTCGAACAGTTTTATTCCGTTGCACCGGTTTAATTGAATAGCAACTGAAAATAGAAGATAAAGAGCTTTCCAATTATGCCCGCTACTTACGAGCGTTTAGCATTCGTCTCCTTATTTTCGCCGCGGGAGTAGATGCTGGAAAACAAATTCCACTGTATATTCGACATTTGCCTCGTACGTATTTCCCCGGGAAATTTGTCATTTTTCTGTGTTTCTTTACTTTCTTTTACATAATTCCTTGTTTAAATTTAATTTATCTCGCCGCATATGGTTAATTTAAGTCTTTTGCGTGAAATTAAAAAAAAAGCTCAGTGGCTCGGTAACGACAATTGATGGTACTAAGGTAAACTAGCATTAAAAATAACACCACGGAAATGATAAATGTCCTATGGCTGAGTACAGAAGACAAGGTTTCTTAAATATGTAAGATTCCTCACAATGTTCGGTAGGTTGTAAGGAATCTTTGACCGCCGAATGAGGTAGTATAGCATTTAATTTGCAATCAATAATTTGATGCCCATACCGGGATTGAAACTCAGATTGCAAGGTTTTACGAATTTAAAAGCAATCATTCGAACACTGAGCTACCAAGGCTATTAAATATGCACGCTATTAAAGCAATGAAAAATTTGATATGAACTGTATAGGTATTTTGGATTTTAAAAGTAGTTTGTTACAATATCAATGCACAATTTTACCCAATTGGACCGAAATGTAAGTGATTGTCTGAGTTATTGTTTCAAAGCATGTTTAAATTTAAATATATCAAGACCTATATGGAACAGCGCACATAAATAATTTACTTTTAGGACTTTTTCATACACGTAATTGAAAAAAAAACGCTTTTTTTCAAACGTAAGAGATTCGTTCAAATTGATAATTAAATACAAACTCATGATCAAGTGATCATTGTTATCGTGTGAATTAATCACTACCATCGTATTCTATCGGTTGCTGTTCTTGGTATTGCTTAGAATCTGGTGGAATGGTATTGATTGGAATCATCATAAGATGAATAAGTTAAGCTAAAACCGTCAACTCCTACGGTTTAGACCAAGAGACGTTTTTGTTCTCTATTGAAAAATTTCCTTTCGGAGCAAGCAGTTTTTCCTCTCCCCACGACCGCTCCCTACACTCAGCTCGGCACTATCTAATCCATTCGCCGGCAATATTGCCCATTAAATTATGTCAATACGCCCCATTCTTCGTAACAGCTGCCGTCGGGTGGGGAAGGCCAATTGAAATGTATCGCAATAAGTTTATCGTTAACACTTTGGCGCGCGTACTTTTTCTGTTTACTTCCTAACGGACTTATTATTTCTTTTATCAATGTTTGAATTTTGTTTTTTTTTTTCTGCGTATTGCATTTTCTTTCCGTGTTCGTTCATTATGTTAAAAATATGTTTGTTTGTAAGTGTAAAAGTAAGATGACTCGGTTGCACCGTTGTTAAGCTATTGGCTTCGGCGTTGGGAGTCGTGTGTTCGATTCCCACAGGGGACAAGTATTTTTGTGTGACCCACAGATAATTCTTCCAGATCTGGGTGTTTATTTCCCAACGAGGGTTGATGTCAGGCAGGCGGTTTCGCGTTTTGTACCGATACCAGCTATGTGGGGTAGGGGCAGGAAGATGATGGAAGAGCAGCACGAAGTGGTCTCGTGCTGCCGCCAGTGGGCGAGGGAATAGGAGAAGGTTTATCCTTCTCCGAAGCGTGCTCACGCGCAGTACCGAGGGACACCGGTGCGTTTACTTCCCCTATCCATAGCAGATCCCGGAGTCCCTCCAAACGTACTGAAGGTGCCCACCGAGGGAGTTTTAGTGGGTAGGAACCTCACAAAACCAGGGTACACGATAGGGTTTTGTGTATAAAGGACAGGGTATCTTTCGAAAATTTCCCCCCGATACCAAAAAAAGTGGGATAGTGATGTTTGCTTGTGCTTACTTCCCCTTCTCGCTATGGCACAACATATTTGAATGAAATGAAGAATCAAGAGTATACTTTATGTAGATTTATTCTTAAGCTTTCTTTAATAATCTCAATTTAATCATCAAGAGCATTATTATTAAGCCAATAGATTATGTAATAATTATAATCTCTATAATATTTTACTATAAAATAGCAATAAGGGCAGTAGAAGTGTACACCAGGCAGTAGACGCTTGGAATTCTTTTTCTGAATAAAAAATAATTTAGACAAATAATGAGCAAGAACTGATTGACTGAACAAGAAGCTTAATCATTCAGGTCGATACTTTTGTGAATTTACTAACTTTTTATCGTCGATCCTGTCTAAAAGCGGCCATATTGAACCCGACAAATCATCAAATATTACGAATATAGGAGGGTCTAATAAGTTCGTGTTCAAATGACAGGCTTAATGAAATGAAGCCTGAAGGATGTTCCAAAGCCGTTTTGCGCTAGATCCGGATTATATGCGTTCGCATATTATTATTATATAATTCCACCACATCGACGATTTTTAGGCTTAATTGCAAAAAATTTTCTAATTGGCGTGTCGTTACGTTGTACGTTAAAAGAGAATAACACAACATATTAAGCGAATCAAAAAAAATATTTTCAAGTATATCTCACCGACTTGATAATATTTGGTACCAATAAACATCGAGTGCTCATACTAGCTACTTGTGTGTCTATTAATGTAAAAATATTATAATTTCACCAAATACCAAAATGGTATTTGAAATAAAAGCACTTAAGCACCAGCTTTTGACTTTATTAAAGGCCTGCTGTTCCATGCTCTTTCATTCGCAAGAAACTTTTTTGCATCGCACCCTTAGGTTATAGCGTGATATTAAATATCCTAGTATAACCTTCCTTACGGTACCCTATAACCTATAACCTTGCTTTACGGTAGTTCATGAGATTAAACAAACAACAAACAAACACTTCGGCTTCATTATAAGTAAATATAGATAATAACAGTTGCTGATGCCTTTATGTAATGTAATCAGTTGCAATAGAATTATTGCCAGTTAAATAAAATTAAATTACTTGGATATGAAGTTACTGTTTCTTTTAGTAAACAGATAAGGGGTGACACTTAATAAGTGTTATCTAAAAATGTCCTCTCACGTGTTTTATCAAAATGAATTAGACAGTATTCTATAACTAATTCTGGGTTCGTCTTATTAAGCTTATACTTCTACTAGGACTCACTAACAATCGTATCTGTGCCGGTATTAATTTATAACGAAAAAAGAATAGGAATCTTGAAAAAAAAATTTCTCGAAAAAATCATGACAGCCTATTAATTAAATTTCCTAACATCGTGTTCATAAGCATGTTAAATAGACCATCCGATACGGACAATATCTTGAATACTAAAACACAAACTATATTGATGTCATAAAACTTTTACTCAAGTTATGTGTCAAGTTGTAAGGATTCTACACGTTCCATTTAATCCCGTCCATATTTCTTTTAAGGTCGCCCACGTGCCATTTTAGACTTTCAACGTGACAACTTTCTCTGCAAAACACTTTTAGCTATCATTCGGCCCTGGCTGTATTCTAACAATAAACTCTAATAGTAAGCAGAAATCTCACTCTATTGTTCAATTTTGCCTCGTGTCTCTGCGGGACGTGGCGTAGGTCGCTTTAATATTGTTAGACATACAATAATTGACATATATTTTCTTTATTTATATCCTTATCGAGATTGTTAAAATGGTATTTTTGTTTTTCATAATGGGAATATATCGCATATATGAGTAAGGTTGCTGAAATGTATCAAATCCAGAGTCACACTGATGTTTTTAATAGTCTACGAAACTAAAAACAAAATAAAAAAACACAAAGCATTATTTTACACAGTCGAGGTGTTAAAGAATATAGTTATTCTTAGTTAGAGATTTTACATGAAATTAACACAGTTAGTGATCTAATGTTACCACTTCAATATATGACGATAATAAAGAAAAAGAAGAATAATGTTTTTCGGACGTATGCACGAGTAACTTTTTCTTTAGCATGTTGGTATGAATGATTTTAATGTTTTAAAGACCAATTTAAATATCAGTAAAGTAAAGTAATGTATCAGCCTATATATGTCCCACTGCTGGGCAAAGGCATCCTCTATAGAGTGTATCAAGGCATAGTCCACCACACGGCCCCGCTGCGGATTGGCGGACTTCACATATCTTCGAAATATTTTTCTTTTTTTTATTATTATTACGAAAGTTATTAGTAATAAACTTAAATATTTTACTCACTTTAAGGTACGGTTAACGCTTCTTGGCACATTTTGTAAATGTCTCTGTTTTTGCTCGTTAACTATGTTTTGATTGGATCAGTTAAATTTGTTAACAGTATTAAAACTTTTTGATATAATGTCTTTGAAGATACCATAGCCCGTTTTGATTAAACTGCTTTGTTAAAGCTTTGTCATAAATAATCCGATATCAGTTCGTTAAGACGGCGCCATTGTACAGGTATACAATACTTTTGGTAAAGGGAAGATAATTAAGAGAAGATTTAAAGAAAATTCACGTTCGGCACTCCGAAAGTTTAAATAATGTGATAGTTACTAATGCGATATGAATATTATATTACACCTACATATATTCGTGTAAGAAACAGATAAAGTAATGTAGCAGTATTGTTCAAAATTCTAAATTTTGTAATAACGAAACCAAGTTTACAGTTACTCTGCCAGATAGATATAAACTTGACTCCGTGATAAGGCTCAACAGATTGGCGTTAAACATGAATATTAGTCATCTAGACATTGACTCCCCAAACCCGTGATTTCTGGCTAGCCCACCGGTTCTGCGTCAGATGAAGCTGTAATAGTCTCGGGACTGAAAGCAAAAACATCAGTTAATACAAGATACAAGATATTGACTCAGCATTAAGCAAGTTGTAAAGATGATGTGCGTATAAAAATATTATTTATGCCGGTGATATGTTTCAAATTATTTTTCCATTGTACGTTTATTTAATAAATTACCTTAATATTAAATTTAATTCAGATGTAGAGCACAAGAGGATAAAAAGTACACATTCTGAAAGTACTCATTCATGTTACTAATTGCGTTCTATGAAAGAACTGTTGTTTTTTATTTTGATTTTAAATTTTGGAACGTTAAAAATGGAACGTCAACGTAATCTTGTCATTGCTTCTCTGTGGGCCGACAATGTATACTGTCTGATCACCGTTCCTGTGAACTTGTTCGCTACAGTGCGCATTTTTCGCGTGCCGCAAATAAACTCGCGTCATGATGCGGTCACTACGTGACATTCGTTAGCTTCGCTAAACATTGAGGCACCGCTGAGGTTGACTCGTTTACAGATCTTTTGGAGCAATTCGAAACTAGCAGTGTTTGATTTTTACAAATCGCTAAAAGTGTTTTGTCTAACAAAATTGTAGTAATAAATTAACCTATCCTTTTGACCATATCATGATTAAAATTTATTCTTCGTAAAATTTAAGACTATTCTTGGAACTAATAAATCTAACAAATCTACTATTATTAAACAATAAAGCTACTATTATTGAAAAAGTCAATGATGCGTCCATGTTTATAATGGCTTATAAAACATATAATCTCTATACGAAACATAAAGTAATAGGACATTTTAATGTAAACGCTATTTTAAATTTAGATTTCGAGATAGGAATGTTTAAACACCCAATTATGTTTATTTATTTATTTATTTAAAAGGTTCACCAACGTACGTTCACATATCACGTTGAACATTAAAAAGATGAAACATCAAAACATAAAAAATTACATATGTGACGAACATTTATAGGCGAACACCACAAAGACCAAAAACAGAAAAATATTAAATCCGATTAGAATAAAGTGTAGTAACAATAAACCAAAAAATAAAATGACAAAAAGAATAACAATAAAAAAAAATTGTCAGAATTATAACTAAAAACAAAAAATAAAATTAATTTAGAAAATAACATGATAAACACTAAAATAGCAAGAACGCAGTATAACTACGCAGTGTAACTCTGTAGCACAATATTGCGGAGTTTGGTAAGTGTATCTTTATTATGCACATCGATTCGGTCACTAAAACTATTAATTAATTTACACAGTCTGGGGATTGGTGAATTTGCGCCGAGCACAGATCTGCGAAGAGGTGGGCACAAAGGAGTTATACATGCACGTGGAATTCTAGGGGGAACACGAAAATTGAAAAGCTGTAATAGTTCAGGGCAATCGGTCTTATAGTTAAATATTTTTATCGCAAAGTTGATGTCAAGTAAGTCTCTACGTTTAACCACATGATGACATTTTAAAATATTTAAGCCTTTCTTCATAAGAAGGAACTTTCTTCGAAATACCATTAGTGAATGCCAAGTAAGAGACGAACCTTCTTTGTAGACGTTCTAAACGTAAAGAATGAGTTGCGTAGTGTGGTCTCCAAACGGGAGTACAGTATTCTAGAGAGCTTCGTACCAGGCTATTATATAACAATATTTTCGTCTTGTTACTTTTTAGAATTTTGGTATTGCGCAAAACAAATCCTAGTGTTCTAGAAGTTTTCTTAATTAAGTTTTCAAGATGAGGAATAAAGGTAAGTTTTTTGTCGAACATTACGCCTAAATCATTAATCTCGTCTACTCTCCTAATGATATTGCCGTTAATTTTGTAAACTGGGTCAAACGTAATGTGTTTCCGCGTGAATTTAATATGATGACACTTTTCAGCATTCAAATGCATGTCATTGATACGACACCATTTAACTACTTGATCAATGTCTTCCTGTAACAAAATTTTTGGTCCTCTGTGGAGCGACAAGTAGCAACTAACTTCAGATCGTCAGCATACAGAAATGGTTTAGAGTGTTTAATATAGGCAGGCAGGTCATTTATGAAAGCATTGAATAGCACGGGACCTAAATGTGAGCCTTGAGGCACTCCGGATGTAATATTACAAGGTTCTGACTGAAAACCATTGACTACAACATAAAATTTTCTTTCATGAAGGTAAGACCTAACCCATCGTAATAATGGACCTGAGAGGCCATACGCCTGTAACTTTTTTAACAGGATACCATGTGAAACACGGTCGAATGCCTTACTGAAATCAGTATATATTACGTCTACCTCCTTTTGGCAGTCTAAAGTTTCCGCCAGCATCTCGACAAACAATACTAAGTTAGTATTGGTGGATCTTTTTTTAATGAAACCATGCTGACAGTCTCTCAGATACAACCTTAAATGATTTTGTATTAGAGGGCAAATAAGAGATTCAAAATTTTTTGCCAGCGTTGACAGGATTGACACTGGTCGATAATTATTAATAATATCATTTTTACCTCTTTTGTGTATAGGTACAACTTGAGCAGTTTTCCATACAGAAGGGAATACACCGGATTGCAAGGATTTGTTATAAATTATAAATAGACCTGGGACTAACTGCTCTGAGCATGCTTTAAAAAAGACAGGTGGAATCTTATCAGGTCCTGATAAGATGATGTCATGTTCCGCTCTCAAAAATGAGAATACTAAATTAAAGCAATTAACATTTGTATTAGGTTGTTCGGATCAAGCCCGCTCACACAAATATTCCAATAAAAGATATAGTTTTCATTTATACGATCTTATATTTAAAGATCAACTAGAGGTAGACACCCTGCGAATTTATAACCACTTGTCAGCGCTAAGGTAACTTTCTCACCTTCCATGTTGGTTGCCATCGGTTATTTCTTTATCCGAAGCTTTTCGCAAGGCATTGGCATCAGAGTAAGTAACACAACCAAATTTTCTCTTTAACTGATATAAATTAACCATAATCACACGGACTTAAGTCAGGGGAATATTGTGGTTGAATCCAACGCTCAATCTTATGTTGATCCTTAAATTCAAAGAAAAAAAATCCAAAACCGGGCCGGGTTTGATCCGAACAACCTAATATTTTCAAACAAAACATATCTTACATATCTTAACTAAGCATCGATGTAGATTTTTGTAGATTTTACATGAAGAATAGTACATATAATTTTTCATGGATACGTAGACGTTTGTTGGTGTACATAATAATGCGCTAGTGACATTAATAATGGGCCTTGTGTCATAACTAATTGCAGTCAGTCGATAAATCAATAATCATTGCAGATTTGCGAGGGAAAATCATAGTTCCCTAAGATATTAATCACTGACCAAAAAAGTCAGCTTGCTCATGCAAAAGTTAAAGGTTCTGCATTTCTCTATTACATAAATGATTAGAATCCTAAGTCTCCTTCCTTGCATCAAAAATACACTTAAACGAACCCGGTCATTCGACAACAAAGACTTTATGGCTCTATAAGGGTAATTGAAATGTTAATACCTTTCCCATAAAAACCCTTGTATCGTTAAATCGTGGTTTGAAATTGGAGCTAATGATTGGATTATGCGAGCGCCATAGAACTGTCGAAATCTGCTTATTCTTATTAACCTCCGAAATTCCTTTTCGCGTCAGAGTGAAACGGCATGCGATAAACTCATTTCATTGAAACCAAACATACATATTTTATTTTATTTAACAAACATATTTTATTTTATGTTTATTTAATATGCATCTGATATAAATTCTATATTTATTCTTCAAAAAAAAGCTGTCCGAGCAATATATAACATCGGAGCCCGGGATACACTCAGAGATATTTTTAAAGAGATTAATATACTCACTGTTGCGTCCCAATATATTTATTGGAATATCTTGTAGGTTAGACATAATCTTAATTGTTATCTAAAGAATAGTGACAGACATAAATTAAATACTAGAAATAAGGATAAATTAATTACACCATTGTTTCGTCTAAAAAAAGTAAAAAGATCGTTCATGGGGCAAAGTGTGCGCATGTATAATAAAATCCCACAATCGGTATTAAGTCTGCCACTAGATGAATTTAAACGCAAAATTAAACGCGAACTTATTGGTAAGGCATATTATACCTTTGCAGAATATCTTGACGACGCCAATGTGTGGGGTTAATGCTGTTGATACTCACGTAGGCTAAAATGACATACGTGTTCTATTATATTGTAAACTAATCGTTTTAAAAAAGAGCAACTGTTAAGTTTCTTGCCGGTTTCTTCTCAACAGAAACTGCTTTCCGACCGGTGGTAACTTACGAACGTATTAAATTTTATGTAAAATTTTTGACATTTCATAAGAACGCGCAAGCGTCTATGTGAATAAATATATTTTTGATTTTGATTTTTAGTTAAGAGTATATTCACTGTAATAAATAGAGGTAAAATGTGTTACCTTCAAGATTTCTCAGGGTATTACAGAAGATTATCAAACAACATTGACGAAATCTTCTCTCTGACCCCTTGTAAAGTTACACAGAAGTCTGGTCACGTTCCGTCAGTCCATTCCTTTTTCTTCCTAATATTTACAACCACCCTCACGCCTCCTTAGACGGTGAAAGATAAAACTAGCTCTGCTACAATTCTTATTCATTGTACGGCCAATCCTGTATTTTAAAAAAAAAGTGTGTTCGTGTAACCTTTACGCGCGATTGAAGTAAAATTTCTTTGGCGTTGACGGCACATATCACTGAAATGATTAAATATTTAGTAACGTCATAAGTATATGTCATATTATAAATGAAACTAATTTTACGGATTTATCGCGTTTAGTTTTAATTTTAATTCCCGATAAATCCGTAAAATTAGTTTCATTTATAATGTGTAATCGCGTAAATACAAGAAATTATTATATATGTCATATTATAAAAATATGACGTATACTTACGACGTTCCGACGTCCGTCAGAAAAAATCTGAGTTACTCCCTTGTCGCGCCTAAAGAAGTTTTACTTCAACAATAAATTGAAATGACATGCAGACATCGCACTCCATTGTTTATTGTGTTTCGTATCGGACGTGGCGGTCGCAATATGATTGTGAGACACATTGTAAGATAGCAGATTGCTGTATGGTCTTTTTAATATAGTGTTTGGGGTTCGGGTAAATATTTATAATACAAGCAACTGAGGAAGCTCAAAGTCACTCTGCGAGCAATGGAGCGGGCTATGCTCGGTATTTATCTGCGAGTTCGCAATGAAGATATCCGCAGTAGAACAAAAGTAACGGACATAAGTCAAAATTTAACAATATTTACTTATTTTTTATTAGAGAAGAATGTTTGTGTTATTTTTTTAATTGAAGATCCCTAAATCCAGACTATTAAGTTTCATCGTAGTTTTTACGATTTCATAAATAACTAAGCCAAACACGTGACTAGGGAATCGAGCAATCCAAGCAAACAATCCTTACATCATCGACATCATTTCGCTATCCGGCTGTCCCAAAATGTCTATTGTTTTTGTTCATTCTGAAGTCTCTATCAGCGCAAAATTTTACGCCCCGTCTCAAAAAAAAAACGAAGTTTAATTTTTCAAATGGAGGTGTGATTTTTCAGCCATTGCCTTATAAATGTACAAATGGCCCGAATTCAAAATATCTAATTATAGTCCGTCGGACCATATAAGAGCAGATACTTCGAGTAGACCTAATAGGCCGACGATGAAAACTGACACAACGCGGTTCCGCAGCCGACCGCGCTCTATCAATTTGCGAATGCAAATTTGTTGCAACAAATTTGCAATTAAATTCGCGCCATATTTCAATCTTCTCTTATTCGTATGTGTCACTATGCACCGAGCCACTTCTGTGGTTGATTACTCGCTTTGCGAAATCCCGGCAAAGAATTATCTACGTCGAGATTTCGCCTGGAATGATAATGATTTGAAATTTCGTGATAGAATTTTGTTAAACAAACCTCAATATTATGCAATTATTGAAACTCTTATTTCATCAAAGTTGTTATTACCATTAATTTGTTGTAATACAAACCTTTTCGCCAAGTTATTTTGGTGTCGAAACGAATTTGCAAAATTTCATAATAAAACATATTTCTTAGATTCTGAAACCCAAATAAAATTTTCGTTATAAACGTTGCTTTAAAATTCTAAAGTTATTTTAGTAAAATACAAAATTCATATGAAAATTCAAAGAAAAACCTTGAGATTTCTGTAAATTCTAAATTACATAAACATTTTTTGTTCTCTGGAAAATTTATATATACAAATGTTTAAAGTTATTAATACATTTCTTTTTTTGGGCTCAAGGTATCGTTTTGTAACACATATTCGCACCAACGACGGTTTAACAAATACTGAAGGGGTGAGAGATGTTACTATTAAAAAGGCTATCTTTATTGAGTTGTATAAGATGCAACGAATTAGGCATTGAACACAAATGTCACATACGCAATCAGTCAAATCCGAAACAGTTACACATTAACACCTACATCGCCCTGACCGAGTTACGATTCGTGCTTAAACGACACACCCCTCACCATTCAAGCTACATTACTCTCTCTTGAAAGTTTCTCGTGGAATTACACGCAAAGAAACAGCATGAGTGAAAAGATCAAAGTTGAAAGCTTGGTTAGTTCACAGTTCCGTTAAGAATCCAGAGTCTTGTCCAATGACTCGGAACGCCTCCGAACGGCAGGCTCGATCCAAACTCGCCCGATTAATTAAAACTTCTAAGGAAACGTTAGTGCTTCGCAACAGAGCAAACTTGGCAATATTGCAAATTGCTTCGGTGTTCATCTTTACTCCCTTAATTTTTGCCTTGCAAAATATTGTATTGATAATTTGTAATTTGCTTAGAAAAATGAAAAACGTGAGTTTATAATGTAAACTATTTAGCAATTACTGTTCCTCGCTCGCATAGGCTTCTTGGAACTAAGTTAACAATCTGAATTTATTGCCGTTATAAAACATTTTTTTTATGAAGGGTTGCAGTGCTGCATCAATAAAAACTGAACTTGATTCTGTTCATGGCACTAACGCACCAACGTTGCAGACTGTTTATAACTAGGTAAATGATTTTAAACGCGGTCGGTCAAGCCATCTGATGCTCCACGCTCTGGTCGCCTAATCGAAGTCACTACTGAGGATCTTGTTGAATAAGTCCATAATATTGTACTTGACGACCGCCGAGTGAAAGTGCGTGAAATAGCTGAGAAGATAGGCATCTCCACTGAGCGCGTACATAAAATCCTGCATGAATGTTTTGGTATAACAAAGCTGTCTTCACGACGGGTGCCACATTTGTTGACAATCGAACAAAAACGCGAACGAAAACGAATTTAAAAACTGTTTTTGGATATGATGAAGCGTAAATTTTTTTGTGTCGATTTGTCACTGTGGACGAAACTTGGTTACTCATCATACACCTGAATCAAAACAGCAATCAAAACAATGGATGGCGACTGGTGAACGTGCCCTAAAGGTGGCCAAGACTGTTCTGTCGGCTGGGAGGGCGATGGCGACTGTCTTCTGGGATGGCGAAGGAATCATTATGATTGATTACTTGGAAAAGGGATAGACTATCACTGGCTGTTATTACGCAGAGTTATTGGACCTTTTTAATGCCGAATTGTTGGTAAAAAAACCAAAATTGTCCCGTAAGAAAGTCCTGTTTCATTGAGACAATGCCTAAGTGCACACATCAGCTATTACAATGGCCAAAATCCACGAGTTGGGCTTCGACCTGGTTCCGCATGCTCCATATTCGCCGGACCTAGCTACATGCGATTATTACCTATTCCCAAATCTGAAAAGATGGCTTGAAGGGAAAAAAATTCTGAAAAATGAGGACAGCATTGCAGGTGTAAACGGCTATTTTGAAGACTTCGGCAGGGGATAAAAAATTAGAAACCAGCTGGAACAAGCTTGGCCCTCAATGGAGACTATGTTGAGGAATAAATGTCAATTGTTTAATAAAATATATATTTTTTACTTTTTAAAACGACTTATCAAACAGCCTTGGTAGATATGAATTAATGAACATCAATTTCCCAATCATACCATTTTATAACAATTACACAGCATGCTATCTGTGTTACATATCAAATTTTAGTCCATTCTTCGTAGTTGTACAATAGCTTTATGATTTTTTAAACAAAATCAGTACTGTTAATTCAGAATCGGTACATTAACTTCAAAATATTAGCTTCTTGCTACATTATTTTTTTTTCCTCTTCAAAAACTTTATTACAGCTATTCGAGAATATTGTTCCGCATTGTAGATGAATTTCACAAACACAAATAGTACGCACCTCAGGAACAGCCATCTGTATTTAATATTCCAGATTTTACAGACTTTTAAAGAAATATGTTTTCCCTTAAGGCTCAGTCTCAAATAAATCATTTGTGGAATAGTGATGTAACGGGCAATTGCAATTGCTTAGTTTTCGCTGTGACTGACAAGTTGTATATCGTTGCCGAAGTGTTGTGTAACGTCTCCAATGAGCTTGACAAAACTCAGTGTTCCTCTAGATTTCCGTAAGCGGCCCAAAGTTTCGCCGAGTTTCAAATTAGTTGCAATACCTATATTAGTTTCGAGTTTTAATTAGTCAGAGCGCTATGTTAAACATGTTACGACTTGTTTGCCGCTATGATTCAGTTTTGAACTTGTCCAGCCTAGAGTCTGTTAAGCCAGTTAAGCCTGTTAGTGAAATGGGGATTTTTTGAAGGTTCACCAGAATAAATACGTATGCTAATTATTTGAAAACTAACTTTAGCAGGTTCTGCCAAATACTCTATTGTTGGACGGTAGTAAACTATAGTTGGGCACTGGCACAGAGTAAGGTTAAGATTTTTATGAGATATAATTTCTAGTGTACTTTGTACCCCCATACTAAAAATACTACAAACAAAATTCTGTAATAACCTTTGATAATTCTGTAATGACCTTTCAGATGAGCTTTCTTTATTTACACAGGGGAAAATGCCTACATATGCCTTTTTATTTTTATTTTATACAAAGAACAGCAAACAGTACAATACTCTTAACAATAAACTGAATAAGAGCAACTTATATACTGTCCGCCAAAAATATATGTACACTACATGCATCGATGTCATTAAACAATATTAATTTACAACAACATTTTACTATTAGCAATTGTAAAACTATTAAAATGTTACTAAACATAAAAGTTAACAATAAGAAAACTTTTCACGCAAGGACGGGTTACGCCGGACTTCCACCGTCTACCTCCAAGATAATTATGCCATATTTCGGCAGGGTCACGAGAATATTTTCACATTCCTACAAGCCCTTGCTCGGGGAGCAATACCCCTTGCTTCCACCCCTCTTCTCCTGTAGGTAGGTGCTCTGGTAGATGAAGCACCAGCGCACCTTCCTACAACGGCCTCCGCTAATTCCGTAGCCCAGAGAGTCCATGGCACTAAGAGGAAGTATTGCTAACAAGCAGCAAACCTTCCCAGCTTACAGCCACGGACCTCAATGTTAGTTTCCAGTATGGACTGATTCTTAAACTCAAAAATAAATTAATATATTTACAATCATTTAACTCAATGATAACCTATTGCATAAGGAAAGACATTTTGATGAATAAATTATGCCTTGTGTTAAACTTTACAACTTTCCACCTTTTTCATTTTCTCTTGTATATAGCTAAGTTCAGTAAATATATAAATAAGTTAACTGTTGATATATTGCTATATATAAATATATTTACCCGGTGTTTGGTAAAAGTAACCATGCAAAAAAAAGGTATATTTTCGATTAAAACGATTGAAAACAAGGCCGTTATTTGCTTTCCAACCAGTGTGCCCATCGCGGCAATAAAAGCTCGATTTCGTTGATGTTTCGAACGCAAGCTATATTTACGTATTATATAAACATCGATACCACTATTATTTATTGTTATTATTATTTCAAATAAATACAACTCAATATACCAAATGGCTATCCCATTTGGTATATGGAGTTGTACCAACAATACAACAAATCCAGTATAGGGATGGGTAGCAACCCTATTGCCCCGGCGTAGGTCATAAATGACACAGAAGGAATTTTTAAAATAGGGAAGCCGCCAAACCAAGAATTCATCGTTGCAAGCCGCAGGGGATGCAAAACCCTAGATCCCTAATCTTGTTTAGGCAACCACTGCCTCCACACGCTTTGCGTCGGCATAATTAATTAAAATTTACATCGTGAATACTTTTATAATACACACAATAGCTTTACCGTGCTTTCGGTACTAGATAATGCTTAATCTAGTCTACCGACTAAAAGCATTACTACCACTAATTAATACAAGATACTCCACACTGTCAATCATTACGAATTGCATGTCTGTATACCTGATATTGAAATGTCACTATCAGTTTTAAAATAGAAAGATGTAAACAAGTTTAGATTAATAAAACAAACACAATGGAATCCGTTTCGACTTTCTTGTCATATTTTGCGACTTTCTTGGTCTGTAAAATTTTATTTCCACGTTAGTACCGTTCACACTGAAACCCGTAACAATGTAACGTTGCATATCATGATGGTTATATCTAGTATTGGATGCATTTAATAGCTCCATTACTCGTCATTCATTTTGGGCAAAACAAGAAAACGAAACAATGTTCCACCGCTCTGTCTTTAGATCCCAATGTTACGTGAGCAAAGGGAATATAAAAAATATTTTGTGATGAACATAGTGTTCTTCTAGTGTCTATGTTTCAGTATATTTAGCATAGTTCAAGCCTTGCTTAGTTTGGGACTAGATAACGATGAGTAAAAATATGTCCTAAAAATATGTCAGTGATACGCTCAGTAGCCAAATTGTCTTGAATCCAATATATGAGATGGCAGTAGGTTGATCTTTGTAGAGAGTTCAATAAACTATAACTTTATTTTCTTTTCTGGTCTATTATTTTGGCACGTTTTATTTTATTTTATTTTAATTGACTGCTTGTACAAAAAATTAAGCTGTAATTAGTTAAACTTGAACATAGCATTATAAGTCATCCCTTTATGGTGTTATCCCTTTAAAGACACCGGAGTTCGTTTCGACTAAGCTGCTTTGTTTAATCTGTGTCAAAATAATTCGATATCATCAGACAGGACTGTTTTATAGGTGTGTGTGGTGGACTCAGGAAGGTTACTTGAAGAGATATACAGAAAATTAAGAAGATTCTAGTACTAGTTTTAGGTGACAAATTATGAATGTATAATTTAGAATATGTATATCAAATGTATATGCGGTTAGATTACTCTTAAATTGCAGAAGAAATTAAAGACATTTAGGAGAATCCGTTTCCAAACAATAATAATGATAAAGAAATATTTCTTTCATAACAATGTTAGTTTAAGAACGAAATATATTTGTAACCTTTGCATTGCTGCATGGGACATTGCATAAAACTGTCACAGCCCCGTTCCTCCACCGACCGCACTCAATTTGTTCGCGACTGTACACATTTGTCGCGTGTCGCAAATTAAACTTGTGTCACGTTGCGGTCACCGCGTGACATTCGTTTGGGCCGTTAACTACTCAGGTGCCTTTGTGTTTGATGTGTTTGCCATGATAATGCTCATCTTTTGTCTGATTCTGTCATGATTCTGATCAGACAGCGTGTGATTCAACATTCGGTAATATTCTCACATATCGTAATAGGAACCTAATATATAAAATTCTCGTGTCACGGTGTTTGTAATTGAACTCCTCCGAAACGGTTCGACCGATTTTCGTGAAATTTTGTGTGCATATCGGCCAGGGTGGAGAATCGGACAACTTTTTCATCCCCCTAAGTGTTAAGGGTGGTCCACCCCAAACATTTTTTTCTACCCTACAAGTAATTTATATGCCAAAAGAACGTTTGCCGGGTCAACTAGTTCAATATATATGTAATTCCATAAAAATCTCAAATTGATGAATGAAAAGATCTATTTAAAAGTATTCCAAATAAAACAAAAATATTTTCAAACAACTCATCTCTTATTTGATACCAATGGATATAAATGAGCACGCAGTTGTGGTGCTTACGTAACTAATATGCATAACGGACGCGACTGTGTATGGCACCATATTAATGATGGGCCAAGAATAGTTTCTCTGACGCGTTTTCCAAAGCATTGACTTTGACATTCTGCGTTCAATGAACAAATAAAGTTTATAAATAACTAAACTTTGTGTACTGTCTGATTAGGCTTATAAGTCTCAATGGACTAGAGATTTTCCCTTAGAAATAAGTTTTGGTTATGTCATAGAATATCAACCCTTAAGTAAAATGTTACTGTATTATTAATCCTAAAACAGAATAGGCATGCAATTTACAACATGCAATCATATAGCAATCATGAAGCAATCATATATATTCACCGCTTCTTCCAAAGTATTACATTACTCTTTTTAAAGAGTTTGCGAAGGAACAACTTGACTGAAAATTGAAGGTTTGGTTAGTTTGTAGTTCCATTGAGAATCCCCCAATGAATTGGAACCACACCGCTGCCTAAGGCTCGATCTAAGCTCACCAGTTATTAGTTGAAACTTGAAAGGAAACGTTAGTTCATCAAAACTTGACAATGTTGCAAATGACATCGGCAATGTTTACTACTACTCTTTTTACTACTACTCTTTTTAATAATTAATAATAATTACTTATTAAAAAAAAAGTAAATCGCTGAAAGTTATGAACAATAGATTTGTAAATAGTATATTATAAAGATAGAGGACCCGAATGGCGTAGTGGGTAGTGTGCCTGCCTCCTGCGCCAGAGGGTGTGGGTTCGATCCCCACAACTGGAAAAATATTGTGTGATGAACATAGTGTTTTTCTAGTGTCTGGGTGTTTATATATGTATACTATATATTTATTTACAAAAGAAAAGTATGTTTATCAGTTTTCTAGTACCCATAGTACAAGCTTTGCTTAATTTGGGACTAGAGAATGTTGTGTAAAAATGTGTCTAAAATATTTAAAAATTTATATTTAAAATATATAACTAAAATCTATCAGGTCAGTTTAACTGAATAAATAATTATTCAAAGGGTTTAACCAACCATTAGGCAACTCAAATGAAATTTAACAAGCCATTTGACAGCTGTTTAGTTAATGTCTTCGTTGATCAGTCGTTCGGAAACCGGATTTATAAAGGACATTAATTAACAATCGTCAAGTATTTCCTTTACTTTTTTTAAGTTTAATCTAAGTATTAAATTGTTTTACTCACCATTGTAAAACACAGATCAGCACCCACATCTGGAACTATTATATGCCTTACAGTTTTTGCCTCGAGTGGGAATCAAACCCATGACCCACGGAACAGTTACATGTAAGGTTTAAATTGCCATGAAATTGACAATTTAATAATAATAAGCATTGATGACACATAATACTTATAAATTTATTATTTTCCTGTCGTTGTTTGTTAATGGAAAGCAATATTCCGAATTTACGTTGCTTTTATTGAACTCAATTGACAGTTACTATTCAGAGTAGAATAGGTGAAGAAATAGAATAAAAAAAATAATTCATTTGATTTTAAAAGTCATAAGGTATTTTCCAATTTTTGTATTATCATTTTCAAAATAAAGGGCGTTGCAACTGTTACTCGCACCTTTACTTTTCCAGGTCGTCGAAGGCGTTTGCTTTATGTCTCAGCTTCAATTAGAGCGTTTGAGTATTCTTGACGTAACGGGGAAATGCAATTGCATAATTTCCGCCATAACTAAAGCGGTATAATCGTTGCCGAAGCGTTGTGTAACGTCTCCAATGAACGCGACAGCTCTCAGAATTCCTCGAGGATTCCGTACGCAGGCCAAAGTGGCGCCGAGTTGCAAATTAGTTGCGATTCCTATATTAGTTTCGAGTTATAATTAATCCAAGCACTGTCTTGTAACTGTTGCGATGTGTTTACTGCTATGATTTACTTTTAAACTTGTCCAGGCTTTTGCCAGGCTCGCAGGCGTTTTAATAAAGTTGGTGTCGTGGTGTCCCCGCTTGATCACGTAGGCTATATTCTAATGCTATAAACGGGTACCCCAAAACTTTATATAAGCGGATTGAGACTTACAATCAGATATAACAAGGGACATACAATCATACATAAAAATGTGATAGATTAGATAAAAGTTATCGTACGAATTGGGATGGGTGGTGAAAAATAGTCATATTTTGAAAAGTATGTAGATTTATAATAATCCATTATTTGCACCATTAAAGTGCGACTAAGCCAATGGTATTTCGATTTCAACAAATAAACCATTCTTTATTTACGTATCAACGAGGGCGGCGATTACAGCGATAAAATCTCGATCTCGTTGATGTTTCGAGTGCACGCTATTTTTACTTATCGGATGAGGAAGCATCGATACATCGATATAGTTAAGAGATCGGCGAGCACGGAACTATCTTCGTTTATTTTGACCAGCGCGTTCGTTCATCGAATTTGATTCAGTACGCACGTTCCTAGCACACAAACTAATATTGACGTCAACACGATAAGTCTTAACGCTTTTGGCTTACGTTTTTAGTTTCAAAGACAAGTCTCACCTCTTTATCCAGCCCCTCTCCTGGTGAACGGTCTGATGCCTTCTCTCTAACAATAAATGCTTATCTATATTTTTGCAAATGATAATCCTATAACCATTCCCACATATACCCTAAAAGGCCGGCAACGTATTTGTAAGCCCTCGGGTGTTGCAGATGTCCATGGGCGGCGGTGATCACTTACCATCAGGTGAGCCTCCTGCTCGTTTGCTGCTTTTTTCCCATAAAAAAAAAACCTTAAAAGGAAAATTAACAAAAAGAAAAAAGATATAAAGGTAGTAAAGATTGCTCTATACAAATATATAATGTTCAAACCACTGCACTATTCTGAAGATTTGTCGATAAAAATTAAGGTAATAGATATACCCTGTAGTTTCCATCATACGATAGTAGATGTGTTATCTTAATCAATTCAAATTCAATTAATTTTTATTTGCTAAAATATAGTAGTTATGTGTACTTCTTAAATATAAAGTTAATTGGTACTTCGCAGCATCATTGACATGCAAACGTGTTAAATAGCAAAATAAATTATCATATTGTAGAAAAAAACACTTTATACTCTGTACATTTCGTTAATGCACAAAGTTTGGATTTACTTTCAATTACCACATTTTTTTTATGTGAGAAAGTGGCAAAAGAGCTGGCAGTTCACCTGATGTTAAGTGATAACCGCCTGGACATTTGCAACACCCGTAGGGTTGCAGATGCGTTTCCACCTCTTAATAATGTGGGCCCCGGCTACCTCACTCACCAAACGAAACGCAGAAGTGCAACACTTCTACTTTACGCCGGTCTTCTGTGAGGTCGTGGTACTAACCCGGACGGTCCTGCCCATTCGTGCAACAGCGAACTGTTGCGTGGTCCTACCACCGTTAGTCCTACCACATGATTGACTACTAGTTAAAGTTTACAATAGCACCTATAAAAGTCAGACAAAGTCACACTGTATTCATGTCCCACTACTGGTCAAAGGATTCCTCTGTACAGAGGGTATCAGGGCATCCACCACGCGGCCCATTGCTGATTGGTGGACTTCACATATTTTTATTTCCAAAATATACAGGTTTCTTATTTTTTGGCACCTATAATCATAAATATTATGCTTATGTTCGTTTGCCCCACACCAAGCTAACTTCTGTATTACTATGAAAAGTCAACAAATATTTGTTTGCGCTTATTTCACATATGTATATAATATTTTTCTAGAAATTTTAAATATTAAGGGCACAATCGAATGAGATAAAATGTCCTCTGCCTAACTCTGTAGAACGATGGCACGTAAGTTTCCCTCTTTCTTGCTTCTTTGAGTGGCCAGTCACAGCTTACACTATTATTAAGTTGTCAAACATACGAATTACTATGCACTTTTTCCGATAGCGCAAATCCGATGCACACGGGACGGAGGTCATTAGCCCCATGCCCGTTTACCTTATATTCTTTGCGAGACTAGGTGACTTGGGAGGCGTTATGGACGTCGGGTAGGAAGGGAAAATCGGTTACTTGTATAGACAATTATATCAATTATTAAACAAAATTAAGAAAAGAAAAATATAAACTACTTATAAATATGAGATAAACGTAATTGCACACAAAACGAATTAAATCATTTTGTGTGCAATTACGTTCAATATCAAATTTTCTAACGTGAACAATATTAGTTACAATACATTTCGTAAGCACTTGCAGGAGACCATTGTTGATGTATAGATTTTCATATATGGCATGTATATTTTACTTAAATATGGCATTATATTTTTATTTCTATTTGTGAAAATTTTACTACGGTAACTAATAATACTGATAACATATACTTTGCATATGGTGTTTACCTTTCATTAATTGTACATTTAATACATTTATTAATTATTATTCATTAAATTTATTAATTAATACGGAATACATGGACATCTACTGAAGAGGGGCGTCATAAATTGTATCTGTAACAGAAATACATGTATAAGTAAATGTTTGGGCTTGGAATGCCCATTTGAAAGCGCTGCATGGATTGTTGTAAGTGAAATCTTAATAGTAACTTACTGCCCCTTTATGGGACAAGTTTGATACAGTGTGTACTGGTACATGCATTATGTGCCCAGTAACGGAGGGACAGATTTTTAAGGATATTTATGGCTGTATGGATTTATTATATAGTGTAAAGTTGTGTTTTACTTTTATATTAATTTAATATTTAGAATATTGTCTGATGTGGTAATGATTTTGTTTTCACATAGTTAATGCATGGGACGATGACGCTAAAAATGCTTTGTTTCGATAACATATATAATTTTGAAATAAAAACTCGCATGTTTTAATGCTTTTCAATCAAGTATATTCATCTTTTCTTAATCAAATGGTGGGCAATGCCTCTGCAACCGCAGGTGGTAGATGTCCATGAGCGGCGGTATCCACTTAACACCAGGTGAACTGCCTGCATGCTTGGCAACTTTTCATGAAAAAAAATTATCTAAATTTAATCCCTGGCTCTACTTTTAACTGGGGCTCCCATTCAACAGACACGATTTTTTTTGCCGTTTTCGTTGATATTATTACGGAATACTTCGTGGGCGAGTCCAACTCGCACTTAGCCCGTTTTATATAGCCGATGTTCGTTACAACATTGCATTAAAGATAGGTATGATTTCGATGAGAACGACTGTAAAAAGAAACACCCGTTATTTACGTGTCAGCGAGGCCGGCGATTGCCGCAATAAAAGCTCGACCCCGCTGATGTTTCGAATGCACGCTATATTCACATATCGGACGGGGTAAACATCGACATATCGATACAGCGAGGCGCAACCCTACAGCTCAGCGAGCGCGCAACGGCCGCAGTTTACTTTGTCCGGTGTATTCGTTCGCCAGAACTGATCGAGTACGCACGTCCCCACTGCACAGGCTAACATTTCTTTCTTTACTAGCGTCTCGCCCCGGATTCGCACGGGTGCAATGTATTATACATATAAACTTTCCTCTTTAATCATCACGCTATCTATTAAAAAAACCGCATCAAGATCCGTAGCGTAGTTTTAAAGATCTAAGCATAAATAAGGACAGATAGCCAGCGGAACGACTTTGTTTTATACTATGTAGCGAAAAATGATCACAAGACATTCTCCAGTTAACTGTAGTAGGGTTACACAACAGTATCGCTGTTGCACGAATGGGCAGGTCCGTTCGGGTTAGTACCACGACCTCACAGAAGACCGGCGTCCATTGGCGGCGGTTATCACTTAACATAAGGTGATCCTCCAGATCGTTTACCACTTTCTCACATAAATCAAAAGTTAATTCTGCACGTGTTGAATTTACGATATATTAAAGTATTCATTAAAAGCACTGCACAAAACACTAAAATAATAATATTGACATTATAAAATATTTTGTATATTATATATTCCTATATTAAGTAAATTAGGAACTATCAGCTCATTCTTACGGTCAGCCCAGTTCCCAAATGTAATGAAAAACTGAAGTTAAGACTGAAAAGGCTGTTACTGGTCTAGCGCGCTTGCCATCAAAGGATGCAACGCCACTTAACATCAGGTGGGATGGCAGTCAAGTGCTGGCCAGTTCTAAATAAAAAACAAAGTAAAGTAGAAGTAATTATACTCTTGCTTTAATCTTCTTAAAGACTGGCATTTCAATTGTGATCGCACAGGTGTTTATGTATTTATCTTGATTATATTAATAAAATCAGAGTAATATGACAAAAAACTTTACATGGATAAAAAGGCGAAAAAAACCCGCCGTTTGCACCGGCGCGCGTCCTTATCTCTCCATAAAGGTAATAGAGGGGTTGCTAACTTCACATGAAAGCCCTTGTAACTTGTAAATATTGTTTGACATTGGATTCCAATTGCCGTCTTAATGGCACAAAAGTTTAACATTGGATTCCAATTGCCGTCTGACGCCCAGTTTCTGAAACACTGATCATCATGGATGTCAACTAATCAGCTGTGAAATGGCTTTTCAAATGTCATTTGAGTTGCCAAAATGATGTTTAAACTCTTCGAGTTGATCATTCTGATCATTAAGAAGATCAGTCTGGTCAATTCAGAGAGTTTAAATGGTTAAGGCCTTTTGGCAACTAAAATGAAATTTAAAAAGCCATTTGACATCTGATTAGTTGACATCTATGATGTTCAGTGTTTCAGAAACCGGGCGTTATTGGCACAAAAGTTTGACATTGGATTCCAATTGCCGTCTTAATGGTACAAATGTTTTACGTTGGATTCCAATTAGCGTCATAATTAACACGTGGTAGGGCCTCGCATCAGTTGCACGAATGGGCAGGTGCGTCCGAGAAGTACCACTGAAGGCCAGCGTGAAGTAGAAGGTGAACCAGCCAGCCATCTTATCACGTAAAAAAAACAAATGTATGGATTCCAACTGTGGGGTACAGAACTGTATTCCTCTTCAGCAGGACTGCAAGTAAAAGTCCTTACTTTGATTATTGGCATGTTTGCCAATATGCCAATAAGCAAGTTTTCTAAAACTTCCAAATCTCTTACAACTTAACGTCCAAAGAGAATACTGACGCACGAATATCCGACGCGTTTATTTCTGTAATGTTGGATATGTAACATCGAAGAACGAAACAAAGATGGCGGAGATTAGCGTCGCGTGTTCGGACCAAACATCGGCCGTTGAAAGCACCCAACAGTGTTCATTTCGCACTCCCCTACCGGACGCAAAACGCAATAAATCACACGTCTTATAGTCACTAAATACCGTTTTTATTACGCAAATATTACACTAAATTGCCCCAGTGTTTCAAACGTTGCTTAACGTAAACGAAATAATTTGTGCGATGTGAAAGTTTGAGGCGATTTTCCGAAAATAGCTTTCTCGCTTTTCCGCTATTAGTTTATATTCTGTGGTCCACACGTCGATAAAGGCAGGGTCTTAATTTTTTACTTCTTGATCGGTAATCTTCACTACTACTACATAGTATAAAACAAAGTCGTCCCGCTGTCTGTCTGTCCATATGCATGCTTAGTTCTTTGCAACTACGCAACGGACCTTGATGCGGTTTTTTTTACGGGATAGAGTGATTCAAGAGGAAGGTTTATATGTATAATAGACTGCACCCATGTGAAGCCGGGGCGGGTCGCTAGTAATATTATAATATCGACTTAATTCACACGTCGATGTCCGTTCTTGACACAATTCACATTAGCTGTCCTACATTTCTAATTCGTTCGACCTTATGATGAAAGGGTCACAAGACGATCGCATTTGATAAAACATTAGCTGTTTTGTATAGTAAAAAGATCGACAGCTACATTGAATCAACATCAACATTAATTTAACTTTTTCAGGCGTTTCTTAGCAACTAGGTATCAAAACAATCTTGTAAGTGATTTCTGTTCTCTCCTTTCGGTAAACTCAATTTCCTCATCGCATAATAGCAACTATGGACCAGAGTGGTGTGGACCACTTGGTCCGGTCTACGCTTAAAATAATCTAATAAAAAATCTTTCAATGCCTATTTCATTTCTCTTTATATTTTAACTTGTAATTGTAATATTTTAATATTACGATATGATATAAAATATATTAATGAACGCTACAGTGTTCGAAAACTAATGAACGAAAATACGATACAATTTTAAGTTTAAAGTGTCTTCGTAAAGATTCATCGTAGTACATGATTTCAAAAGTTTCACAATCGATATAACAACGATGAAGCATAGCGAGATGCGAATAAAAAAATGTGAATCGCTTGCAAATTCAACGTCGGACCTATGTCGCTCTCCGACAGCTGTGAAATTGCTACGTCCGAACGTTGTACGAGAGGACTTGTTTAGAATAAATGATATATAGAATTGCATGTCCGATGTTCACGATTCTAGAGTTCTTTGAGAGTTGTCTTCAAAATAGTTTATCATGCCGAGTGCATGTTTGGAATACGTACGACTTATCTTTGATGTTCCGACGAGTGGAACTTCACAATTTTAGGATGTAGATACACATGCCTTTACGTCACTCATGGGGCTGACTGTGTGCATGTATAACAAAATCCCAGTAATAATAAGTCTGCCACTTGATCAATTTAAACGCGTAATTAAAAGAAGACTTTTGATTAAAGCATGTGACACCATTGCGGAATATCTCGACGACGCCGATACGTGGAGTTAATACTGTTGATACTCACGTAGGCTAAAATAAGACTGTTATACCTGTACCATGTTATATTGTAAACTGATATTTTAAAAGTAGAGCCGTGATAGCTCAGTGTGCGGGCGCTCGCCTTTAATTCAATATACTCGAGCAACCTGAGTTCGATCCCCGGTGCCGGCACCAATGAAGTTTTTTAACTTTAAGTGCTGACTTATCACGTGCTCCGCGGTGAAGGAAAACATCGTGAGGAAACCTGCATATTTTCGAAATAATAACAAAAAAAAATATTTCGAAGATATGTGAAGTCCGCCAATCCGCAGTGGGGCCGCGTAGTGGACTATGCCCTCTGTATAGAGGAGGCCTTTGCCCAGTAGTGGGACATGTATAGGCTGATACTTTACTCTTCTCAACAGAAGATGTTTTCCGAACCAGTCGTTACTTACTTTTTTTATGTTAAAAGTTGCCATGCGGGCAGACGGTTCACCTGATGTTAAGTGAATACCGCCGCCCATGGACATCTTCTACACCTCGTACGTTCCAGATGCGTTGACAACCTTTTGAAAATTGGGCTCCAGTCACCTCACTCACCAGATGAAACGCTTAAGTATTATACTTCTACTTTACGCCAGTCTTCTGTGAAGTCGTGGTACTTACCCGGACGAGCCTGCACATTCGAGCCGAAGGCTGCTGCGTGGCACTACCACCGCTAAAACGAACTGACCAATTTATGTATCAATTTTTATGTAAAATTTGAATAAAGATATTGTGAGTCTGAGTTTTACTTCATAACTTCGTTCTCGATTGAAATAAAGCTTTAGAAATTGATTAATTGCTGGTCACTAAAAATATGGCTCAAGTATGAGGAAGGAAATAATGTTTGATTGTCAGAACCTTAATCTCTCCCTTGACCAGGGATTTTGTTAACCGTTCGAAAGGTAATTAAAGTAAAATTAAACGTGATGAAATCAACAAAACATTCTTTCAAACATTCTTCTAAATTTTCATTCTTCGCTTCATCGTTTTTTTTAAAATCTCTAATAGACTTAAAGAGCTAATGCGTTTTAGCATCTATTAATGTTTACCGTCAGACACAGCGGTCATGTATTACCCACTCTTGATATAACATATTGCGATTACAATAACTTGAATCGCGTAAAGAAAATCCACCGTTATCTTTCCACAACACAAAACAACTACGCTCAATTTGTCACCAGCCAGCAACACATATATCATACCATTGGTAAAACATTTAAATTCATAATATTATGCAGCCCATTTCTGACAAACAATGTTTTTATATCATAATAAAGTTCAAACAATTTAATTCGCTGGAAGTTTAGACATAGACATACAATTAAGACAAATAATTTATTTACCACCACATCGATTCATATTCTTAAAAAAATACATTTGAACTAAGCGTCTTATAAGTTTTCCCGTAGATAATGCGCACAGAAAATAAATGGAATGATTTTTCGTCGTCTATCTTTCAGTCCGAATAGAGTACTGTCTTCAGGCTTGAGGTGGCTTTTACTGAGGTAAACCTACTACTGCATAGGGCCAGGATTTTCACTTAGACTAAAAGCAAGGTCTGCGATTTTTCAGTCAATGCAAAAATTTCAAGATATTCAGATCTCTCTTTCCCTAATAAAAGAGTCTCTATTCTTATCTACCACCAGTCCCAATTTGGACCCCAGTTTGTTGCTTATCTTGAACCAATCCAGAAGGGCAGAGCCAGAAGTGCCAGAAAGAATCAGTGGCACACCACTTTGTCCACACGACTTAAAAGTTAAAACGATAGTGATCGCAAATAAGTACGTAGCATAAATTGAAATGGAAAATGGCTTCCAACCGGGTTTACTATCTGTTAGCACGTCAAAGCACTAGCCGTGACGGTCCAACTAAAACAAGCGGGCAGCGTAAATAATCCCGCAAATCAAAAAACACCGACCCCGCGTTTAATACAGCAAAGAGCGCAGCATTTACGCGACCCACATTGCAATATTAAAGGATAACAAAGAAAAGGTCTAACAAGGAGCGTCCTTTGTACGCCCGCTGCCTCCGCGGTCACATATTTCAGATTCAAAATTACACGACGCGAGCGGAGCAACAGAGCTGCGACGTTCCCCGCTCCGTTCTCTCCGGCCGCTGATCTCGCCCGACCAACACTCTGTTATTATTTAGACTGTGTACAGCCCTTGTGTAAGTGAAAAATTGCTCAGTGCCGTCTGTTTTAGAGTGTTTTATTTGGAGTTTTGCTTGAGTTCCGGACCTCTATTACAGTAATTTGTTATTGCTGGTTTCCAAGATGCGAATCTATTTTCAGACGAAATGAAATTTGGATCAGCAGTACTATTGATAACTTATAATTTTTTTTTATTGAAAGTTTTGTCCTTAATTATATTTTCATAAAAAGCGAAGTGTGAGAAGATGATGCTTAAAAAATTTATAAAATGACACATAAACCTTGAGTTACGTCTTTCCCAATAAAGCGTTTATAAGTTTTAAATGAATTCTTAAAATAATTATAAACTAAACCTTATTATTCTTTTGAATCCTACCTTTTTTTGATTACGTTTTTTTTGATTACACTTAAAAGTAAAGAAATCACATAAGATTAATTAAAGTTAAAATTTATTTCCTGTAGTTGATCCATACACTATTTAGTTATATCAATACCGAAAATTATTTAGACTGTCAAATGCATCAGTGAGTTCTGTTAAGAAAAGTAATTCTATAGTTAGTAAAAAGTGGAAGTTATTTTCACTTGTTTATATCTGTTTTGGTAACGACCGCAGTGAGTTGGCTAAATAACAGCACCATTATGACACAGACATTTTTTATTATAAATATTAATTGCACATAAGAACATTTCATACAAAAATACATTTTCAATTAAAAATATTCCCATTAAAACAAAATATAAAACCGCAGTACAGATAGATCCAAATAGAATTAATATAAGATAAAAAATTTTGTAGCAAGCTTAAAATCCATTCAAAACGAAGTAATACAATAGACGTGCGAAATTACGAATAAAACCAAATCAGATGTCAAGGGCGTTTGTTTAACTTTATATACTTTTTATCATTGGAATATCAAAAAAAAAACAAACGATCGTCGTATTTATTACATCATCACATAATAATCGAAAATTTAATTAGATAAAGCAAAAATAATCGCGCTCTAGTGCCTTAAAAGTTTTTGAATGATTTATAATAATTAATTATTATCGACAATATATTTTATTTATATAAGATTCAACAATCTAGCTTAACTTTTATATACAATTGTGATGGTACATGGTAACGATTGATATTGGAATTCAAAAATAGAATCGATATCGATAGAAACGTTTTAATAGGAAATTTATCGACACATTAATATTACACGTCTCCAGAGCCTAATGACAAATGACAAAAAGTTGACAATCACATACAGAAAGAAAAATCTAGAGAAATATTCGAACAGAGAACGTATCGGAGTTTATTTTAACTAATAATCGGCATTGCTACTTATAAAAAACAAATATTATAAGAGAGAAACTAAACGCTAAAACATAATAATATTTGCCTAATCGAATCAACATGCACACATTCCAGATCAGATATCGTTAAACAATTGTACAGAATCTGTCTATGGTAACTTGTGGACCTAAACACTACGTTATGATAAACTAAACGGTTTATATTTGTGACATGGTTTTCGAAGGATCAAGGAAGCAATTGTCTTAGATATGAAAATACAATATTCTAGAGGACGCAGAATTACGTTAAAATATAGTGATTTAAATTATATCAAATCTTACATCTATCCAAGATAACATTCCCACTTTTTTTGATTGGCAGAAATAAAAAATATGCAGAGAAATCTTTGTTGATAGGGAAGTTATCTGCAGACGATTTGTGAGACAATTTCCAATGAACCATTGCAACACTTGACTTCGCATCGCTCTCAATATCACATATCAACGGTTCGGTGTTGCCACCGCACAATAATAAGAACGTTTTGTTCATATACTTATAATTTACAAATATTTTGTTATATTACAATTGGTATTTGAACAATGTATCGACCACAGGTTATCGTATTATTACGTTAATAACATTATTACATAACATACGGAGACTTGTAAAGCTCGATGGATATCTAATTACATTTTTATGTATCTTTAAAAATATAACATTGAAATTGATCGAGTAACGTAACTGACTGATAAAAATCAATCAAACAGTTTACAGGAAATTTCGGCTATAGTCAGTGTTGTACATTTCAAATTGATCATCAACAATACATTTCAAATTGTCATTGATCATCACGCGCTTGAACAATACCACAGAATTGATTTCATACCTGTGATAGTGTAAGTGATGATGTTTAAGGGTGTGATATATCTCTAAAACCGAGCTTAACGAGTTTCCACGGCAATTACACGACGTTACTTTACAAAATGGAATAGAAGTCACCTAACTATTACGAGTTTCAACGTGGTCCTGTTTTGATATTGCGATAACTAGGAAAATTGCGACCGTATATCACTAAATGTTGAACTTACCGCTACAATGGTCGGATCGAGCGCTTCAAAGGCGCGCCCGAAGCGATCATCATCAGTATCATACAAAGCGATCGCCGGCAACGGGTCGAGTTCAAATTGGTGATGCGACAAGATACGACCACGACAATGATACGACAATCAATCGAATCGAATGGTCCCAAATGGAACGTCGGACGATCCGAACGGAACACAAAACAGCCCACATCTAAAAACGAATCGACTCTAACAAACGACGTGCCCGAATCGATAAATCCCGCGTCGAACGAGCCGCATCACCAAATCGAACGCGCGGCGGTGTTCACTCACGTGATAAGGTAACAGCGAGCGCTATGTGGAATGTTCCAGGAGCGGTTCGTGCTCGTGTTCGCGTTCGCGTTCGCGCTCGTTCGGCGGCTCGACGACGGCGAATTCGGCGCGCGAGGTCACCTCGCCCTCCTCGTTGCAAGCGAGCGGCGAATATAGAACGCCGCGGACGGCCGCCTTCGGACGGCGAACGCTGCGCATCTGTTGGGAACGCTCCGTGTAGAAAGTAGCAGCCTATATTTGTCCCATTGTTGGGCAAAGACCTCTTCTGTACAGAGGGTATTAGGGTGCACCCACCTTCGAAATGTTTTTTTACCTGACTGCGCCAGAAAGAGGTTTACGTTTTTCGAGAGTATGTATGTATGTATGTATAATTGTTTGGCACTCTCTGCAGCCTGAACGGCTTGATGGATTTTAGCTTCAGAGGTGTCGTTAGATTCTTATTTCCTGTGAGAGTGACACTAAATATATCAAAATAAAAAAATTACACAGAAACGCAGTCGGGTTTTTTAGCTTTTTAAATTATATTCTACTTGTTTATAAATAATCACTTGACATTAGGTAACTGTTTGTTAATCGGGAATCTATCCAGATCCTGAGAACGAGATGATGAAATTCAGGGAGGATAGATTTGGACAGACGAGTTCAAATGCTAATAATGTATTCTAAAGGTTTCTTCCTATAACGAGCCACTTTGTCTAATAAACTATCTTCTTAGGGAGCGAACAGAGCTCCAAGAAGCTCTATTATTTCAAAATCTTATTTAAACAAAGAAGCATTACAAATATCTCTTCTTGAACGGCTCGATTCAATTACAGTATAATCCGTTGAAATTAAACAAGACGTTATCCTAGGACATTGCTTCATTACTTAAGACGAAACAATAGTTGAATGCCATTCTTCAAGGAGTGCCCTACAACGCTGGCGGCAGATTCGACTGGCGACAATAAAGAGGAACGGGCGACGTTGTTTTGTAGACTGTACCTAAATATAGGGACCCGAATTACGTTAGAATATTCTAGATGGTTTATCCTTGCGTTTCTATATCTCTAATTGATTCTTTTAACATCGACTTGTGTACACTAGCCTACTCTATCGACAGACGATGCCTTACCGTTTTCGTTAAACCCTGTTTCCTAGCCAGGCTTGATGACATTGTTAACACGCCATTCAAAAGTAATAATATCCTAAGATACATTGGATAATGAATGATTGTATATAAAAAAAACAGCAGAGACTATCCGTCATGTCAGATATGCGCCTTCAGTCAGTAGACTATGTAAAGCTGCATCGGGTACAGGGCTCGTGGAAAGGCAACGTTTCCACGAGATAGAGCCTAGTTAAGCGGAGACACGCATGTGAACATGTACGCATTAACGAAATGTGGAGAACATCATCATCATCATCATTTCAGCCTGTTTGAGTCCACTGCTGAATATAGGCCTCCCCCATAGACTGCCCCCATAGTACGATCCTCAACCACCTGCATCCATCGATTTCCCGCACATTTGCAAATCCATCTAGTGGGGGGTCGTCCTACACTGCGATGACCAGTACGAGGCTGCCACTCGAGAACCTTTCTTCCCCAACGGTTATCAGTTCTACGAGCTATATGGCCGGCCCATTGCCACTTCAGCTTGCTAATCCTCTGAGCTATGTCGGTTATCTTAGTTCTACTGCGGATGTCTTCGTTACGAACTCTATCACGCAGAGAAATACCAAGCATAGCCCGCTCCATAGCTCGCTGAGCGACTTTGAGCTTCTTCATACGGCCAGCAGTGAAGGACCACGTCTCGGTTCCGTAGGTCATCACTGGCAACACACATTGATTGAAGACTTTAGTCTTCAAACATTGAGGTATATTGGACGAGACGATTTGCCGAAGTTTCCCGAACGCTGCCCATCCGAGTTGGATTCGCCGATTGACCTCTGCGTCGAAGTTGGACTTACCTAGCCGGACTAACTGTCCTAGGTAAACGTACTCGTCAATAACTTCGAGCTCAGTGCTCCCAACAACAACCGGTATAGGCGTGACATGGACATTAGACATGATCTTCGTCTTGTCCATGTTCATCTTAAGGCCCACCCGTTGGGCATGGACATGAAGCATAGAAATGGTAGTCAGTTAGCAGCGTCAACATAAGAGTATAAAGAATCATGGAATCGGCACAACACGTGAATCATGTGGTAAGCGGTTTTAGCTATGTTGTTTACAACCTGCTCACATTTCCTGTGGGTCAAGCAAATGCTTGTCCCATGTGGGAATCGAACCCACGACTCACGACCCACGGCGTCTGCCTTCTGCGCTTTGTTTGATGAGTGTGGTAGCCGGGGCCTAGTTTATTAAAAGGTTCCGCAACCCTTCGGATCTTGCAAATATGGGTAGGAGTTCTAAACTAACATCCTATTAACCGCCTGCTCGCTCGCCACCTTCTCATATAAAAAATTGACAATACGAAAACGGGCGCATCTCACACCGACCTGCAACGCGAACAGCGCCGCGAGCAATACCGCCGCGGCCGCCGCGAACACCGCGAGCGTGACCGTCGAGAGAGGGGGCGCCGAGCGCTCGCTCGCTTCGGTGTGCAACGCGCCCCACTCAGCTATCCGCCGCTTGCCGGCCACCGAGGAGTTTATGCACTCGCCTGAAGCAAAGTCAAAGTGATAGTTTCTTCATTCAATGTAGGCTTATCTTATTGAACGTCAACTACCACCGTGGTGGTAGCCACTAAACTGGACCTATTCAGAGATGAACTGGCAAGAAGCTCTGCTCAGGTCTTGTTATGTTTTTTTTATTGTAAAAGTAATTGTTTTACTTTAAAATCGACAACAGCCTGGGGATGATCTGTCAACCGAAAATTTATTAGACATTTAAGAAACATCTAGACGAAAGGACAAATATAGTATACTAATTTAATTAGCCCGAGGTGGTAGGAGCGTACAGTAGTATCCTTATTACGCACTTACTATGCTCGAGAACGTAGGAGCTAACGAAGTGGTTTCCTGGAATATATGAAAGGTACTGTACCATTATCGGGATTGCAGTGGCAGCATTCGGACGTGGTCGAGGAGTTGGCGGGGATGCCCCGCTCCGAGCAGCAGGGCACACATTGATTGTTCAGCCTGCAAAAGAATGCGTCGTAAGATCGTGGCAAAGTCGAAACATCAACTTGTACAAGGAAATTAAACGGGCAAGTGTCAAGGCCTTCGTAAGAAAGGCGAAACAAAATTTTATTTTGACACAACTTTTTAAAAAATTCAGTTAATATAATGACGATGGGCCAATTTAAATTGGCAAAATCCTTATATAGCTTTATTTTGTTTTCTTTTTTAACTACACCATGTACCAAAGATTACGACCGGGAATATTTAATTAATACTTCATTTATGATTTGCTAAAATATTTTTATGAAGAATTAATTTATAAGTGAGTCATGAAAAACGATTGAAACCTAATTAAAATTGTTATTCCAATCTATTCGTTTTGAACAATGGCTTTCATTGAATTAAAATTTTTTTTATTACGTACATCACGTTAAAAAAAACATCTGAACGTTATATTTATTAAAAAGTTTTTACGGATTTCATCGCGTTCATTTTAAAATATAATCGAATAAATAGAAAAAGTCGAGTCATCCATGAATAGTTATTTTTTAATTTTCACACCATTAAATATTCAATATTTGTGAAACAATTATTTAGTAAAAAAAAATGTCACTAACTTTATGTTTTAACTC
This sequence comes from Iphiclides podalirius, assembly GCA_933534255.1. Lineage (NCBI taxonomy): Eukaryota > Metazoa > Arthropoda > Insecta > Lepidoptera > Papilionidae > Iphiclides > Iphiclides podalirius. The sequence goes on along the minus strand of OW152831.1, from coordinate 3,571,409 downwards.
AGTTAAAAAGTTACGACATCATCGGGTCAATGTAATATAAACATTTAATAAATAATATAAAAAATACATTTCTTTCAAAAGTTACAACAATGTTTAAAAATAATCCACGTAAGACTAAGACAACATTGTTGAATGTTTTAAGAGCGTCATTTGCACTTATCGTACACAAACATCGGGAATAATCATCTGTAGGCCATACAAATAAACGCTCCGAAAATAAAATGAAACTCGACGCTACAAAGGGATCTTTCATTGCAATAAGTCGTAAAAGTCGAACGGAATCTTACAAACACATATAAAATCGAATGCCGCGCAAAATTGAGTTATAGTGACGCGTCCACACAAACACGTACAACTAATTCGATTCAGATCTGTTCACTTTCCTCGTTCTGGTCGAAACGCTCAAGGAAAACTGGCAATCTTTTAACCACTACAATATCTAAATCGAAAAAGAGGTTCCAGTTCTATTAAATAACAGCTGTGCCCGCAACTTTGTCCGCGTGGAATTTAAAATTACTTATTTAAAAAAAAAAAAACTGAAATAAAAGTAGCCTAAGTTACTCATTATTACATCAGCTATCTGTCAGTGAAAGTCCCGTCCAAACCGGTCCAGCCATTTCAGAGATTAGCCGGAACAAACAGGCATACAGACAGACAAAAATTGTAAAAATGTTATTTTGGTATATGTACACACGGTACACATACCAAAATATTTTTTTTTACATTTCACAAATTGCATTTCACATCCAAATGCATTTAGAAAAAAGTGGTTATTTTTATAATACAAACAGACACTCCAATTTTATTTATCTGTATAGATAACCCAAACTAAGAGCCGCGATAGCTCAGTGTCCGGGCACTCGCTTTTAACTCAATACACTAGAGCAACCTTAGCTTAAATCCCGGTGCTGGGACCAATGAAATTGTTAATTTTAAATTCTGATTTATCACGTTCTCAGCGGTAAAGGAAAACACTGTGTGAAATTGAAACAGCACGTTGTCGAATTAATTCGAAAAAAATCAATTTTATGATACCTGAAGTAGTGGTCTTTCCCTCAGGAGTGCTGTTTAATAATGTTTAACTCAAATACGGCGGATTAGAATACGGGGATCGAAGTCAGGTTGCTAGAGTATATCGAATTTAAGGCGAGCGTCCGAACACTGAGAAGTTTGTTAACTTTGAAATAACTAATTGAACATATATCCAAGATCAATTTATTTTTGCACCACCACCACCTACCGTTGTCCAAATTAAAATACTTTTATTCACAAGGTTGTCTGGAAGAGATTGCTCCTTAACGATAAGACCGCCTTATTGTTTCTACCTCTTAAATTTATACTTCTGTAACATTTCCTTTTATGTTTTATGGTGTTCAATCCTTACTTCCTTACTAATATTATAAAGGCGAAAGTTTGTATGTATGGATGGATATTTGTTACTCTTTCACGCAAATAGTACTGAATGAAACTTTACAATAATATAGCTTATACAGCGTGTCTTTACAGTCGAGACTATAAATGAACACACATATAGAGAATAACTTTTTAAAATTGTATTAAACATTTACATTCTGGAAACATCAATTTTACCGAGTTACAAAATTTTCCAAACCAAGAATTTTAGAACACCCTTACGTATAAAACTGTAACGTAAAGTTCATTTGTAAAGGTCACAAGCATATGAACGGGTGGAATGAATTTAAAAGAGACAAAACATACTGTTAGAAGGAGAGGCTTGTAATGCGACGCTGTGGCAACGAATGAAAAAGTCTCTGAATGTATGACTCAGTCAGTTGTAATTGTATAGGATGTTACAAATTTCGTTTCTTTTTTACTTAATTAGTTTATTTGAAAAATATTTTTTTGACGTTAATATTTTTTTATGATTATTGGCAAGTAGCGTTAGAGGTGTGTTCATTTATTGTCGCGATGGTAAAGACACGCTGTATATCAGAAACATAGGCTTTAATTTATATACATATTTTATGTATATCTGTCTTTCTGTTTGTATGTTACGCCTTCAGCCTATTCTACGCAGACGTAGTGACGGGCAGCAGCTTTTTTTTTTTTTTATGCGAAAAGTTGTCAAACGAGCAGACGGTTCACCTGATGTTAAGTGAATACCGCCACCCATGGACATCTGTCACACTCAAGGGTTACAGATGCGTTGACAACCTTTTGAAAATTGGGCTTCGGCTACCTCACTCACCAAACGAAAAGCGAAAGTATTTGTCATACTTCCACTTTACGCTGGTCTTCTGTGAGGTCGTGGTACTTACCCGGATAGGCCTGCCCATTCGTGCAACAGCCGAGGCTGCTGCGTGGCCCTACCACCGGTGAAAGCTAGTAAAGTATATGTAATAATCAAAGAGTATGGATTCGAACCTGTCCAGCCTTAGGGGCCTGGAGCACGCCGTGCAACTGAACCTGCCGGGTCCGGAACAGGAGCGGCATGAGGCATGACAAGAGCGGCACGTTCCACTGCTCTCCTCGTAGTACTGAGAGCCGAGGCACTCCATACATAGCCCGCCATCTAGCATGAAGCGGGGCGGGCAGGACTTGCAGTGCAACGGGCCGGAGCCGTCGCACTCGCGGCAGTAGTGGTGGCAGCGGCGACAGCCACCTACGCTCTGATAGAATCCTACACAGTACAAGTAAAACATTTTTAGGTAGGTAACAAAAATAAACTATAATATATGTAAATGTAATGTGTACTTATATTAATTATGTCACTCACTATAAGCTTTCTATTTGATTTTGTAAAATTCCCTGATACAATACATCTCCAGAATGCGAGGCCCAATGAAATTGGTGCATTATTGGAAAAATAATTTTTAAAATCGGTCTATAAAGAACAGTTCTTAGGTAACAAACTTAAAAAAAAAAACATAATACTCACACAAACGAATTGAAAAAACGAAAAAGAGCACAGAGCAATAATAATGACCCAATCTGTTACACTAATTACTTTTCAAATGCGTTTCATAATAATTACATCGAACGCACGAAGGTGATAAATGTTCAATCTCTTTCATTGTTTTGTAAAACCGCAAAAGAGTTACTGATATACTCTTAAAAAGCAAGGCAATGCGAATGATGAAGAACTCCTCAAATGCGAGGGATATTACGACCAAGACTTACAAATGTTACTCTGCTGCCTGAAATAACGATCTAAGTATGTCTGCAAATACAGCGGAAACTTCTTTAGTTCACTTATTTGGCTGTATGATTAATATAAGTAGTAAATACAATAACGAAATGCATTTTGTTATTGTACTTAATACAATAACAAAATGTCTCGTCCTTGTAAGACTAAAATATCAGAAAGAATTAAAAGGGTAGAGTATTGGCACTAAGGCATTACCCTGCGGACACTCCGGATGACACTCGCCGGCCGCCAGCCTCCAGCCAGATGGACAAGACGCGCATTGATCCCGCCGTGGGCCGATGCATGTTCGACAAGACAAGTAGCACTTTGAGCATGTGCCCCTATCCGCGTAGTACCTGCGCAAGGGACAATTCGGTTTTGAATGTAGTACGATAAAAGCCCTACGAAAGAATTTGTCCCAAAGTTATTAACATATCTTTAGGGTATATTAACTATAACTGTTTACTTAATACCTTAATATTTTATAATCTGATTATGAATGAATTGCGTCTTTCAAATTTTGAAGTCAACGCATGTTCAGTCATGCAACAAAAATGTTGTCCCACGGTACGCTATATGTGTGTAATAATAAAAACTATAAATCTTAAGTAACCCTGACACATAAAAAAACTCAAATTATAGCGAAGACCGGAACCTTAATCGGTCCATTTGTTTAGTAGATGAGACGTCACAGACAGACACGTCAAAAATATTATAACACCCCCCTCTTTTTACGTTTGGGATTAAAAATTACGTAGGTTAAGCTTAAGTAATGTTAAAGTGGCATTTATGTAATCATTACAATGAAGTTATTGACAATTGAAGCCATGTTAAACCAACTAACCCATCAGCGCAGGACGTTCTGCAGGCGCCCGATTGCAAACGTAACGAACCAGCGCAAGCGGTACAGTTGAGCCTCGAAACGCACTCTGAACAACCGTGAACGCAGCGCGTGCACCTGCCAGCCTCCGAATAGAAACCTCGGCTGCACTCCGTAACGCATCTGCAAAATGCAAAGCTCTTCAGTGTCACGATAACACACAGCCGCACAGTCTAAGCGTAGTCTACAAATCGCTGACCTAAAATTCCTTGAAATCGACAAAGTTAAATCAGCCCAGAAGTGTAACATCAGTTTCACTTCCGGGCGATTTCTTCATATTATATCGATTCAGACCTAATTTGACTAAACTCCGTTTAAAAATATAACAAACAGGCTATTAACCCAACGATTGTCGACTGACGTTTATGGAACTGTTATAATTCTGCGTTCCGTTTGTTGCGGTAACCGTAGCTCTACTAAAGTTTGCAATGCATTTGCACACCTATATGTGTTGCAAATGTCCATGAGCGGCGGTTAATACTTAAAATCAGATGTAGCGCCAGCTCGCTTGCCATCTTGATTAGCACTAAATGTAAAATATAATTATCGTAGCTTCAAAAAATTAACTTAAAAAAAATAATAAGTTTAAGTAACCAACACTAAAAAAAAACCTTTAAGAAAATTATAGATTTCAATACGGGAAACTGGATTTATCGTTAGACTAAAGCGTGAGTGTGAATCAAATGTGTTTCTATCGAATACATGACCCATATCCGGGACGTCGGCCCGATACCGTGGAAAGTTCTAATATGGACATCTCCGGGGAGACCGTCCGGGATTAGAAACGGCAAAGGCAACTGAACTGTTGTGTCCAGGGTCAAACGGGCTGCTACAGCGGTGCTGTTATATGTTTTATGTCAATAGTTTGCCATGTTTCAGAGGCTGTAAAGTTTCTGACGTCTCTCGATCGGTCTTAACGAGACCCGTGGGATTAGAATGTTTCCTGTTCAACCACTTACATATCTGGTCTTGTACGATTCACAAGTCTATCGAACATAAACACAAGTAATCGTGTTCATTTTTGAAACACCTCCACTGGGCTTCCTTAATGGTATAACTGTTACATTTCAGAATACAATAACAATAATCTTTCATCTTATTTAAAGTGTACTGATATAAGGCTTTATTTGAAATTGATCTTATCAAATATTCTATAAAAGTTTAGAAATTACTGCTACATAATCGAAACTATATTATTATTTTTTTAATTAAATTCACTCTTAATTGCACAAATCCCAAATTAAACAAACTCGAACTAAGAGATATTACTGGTTTTATGTTATGTCATGTTTATGTCTATGTATATATACGAAGAAATAAGATCAGAATAAATCTATTCTACTTACTTGTAATTCTCCAAGAGATTTGGCGATGGGCACGTCAAACAACTCAAATCGTTGTCGGCGTAGCACGAATCGCAAGCGCTGTGACATCGGTTGCAGTTGGTGCCATCGGAAAATTCACCCACGTTGCACTTCTCGGCGCCATTGAGGACGCATTTACCCTTTTTGTTCAGTTCCCAATTGGCGTCGCAGGACAAACAGTAAGTGCTTATACACGTGGAACACCCCACTGGGCATCTAAAATAAAAGAAACTATAAGCATCGGTACATGTCAGTAAGCGGGATTAAGGTATTCAGTACTCACTTCATACATTCTTTTCTCTTCTTGTCGGCGTAGTAGCCGCCGGGGCAGGCGTTGACACACCGACCTTCGAGCGAGTAGCTGGACGGGTGGCAGGTGACGCATTGCGCGGCGCCGGAGCCCTCGCAAGTGTCGCAAGAGGCGTGGCACTTGGCGCACGTGTAGTCCTCCGTCTCGAAGTACGACGGCGGACACGAGGCCAAACAGGTCCCGTTGTGGAGGACCAGATGGTGCTCGCACGACGTGCACGCGTCGGCCCTCTCAGAGCAAGTGGAACAGTGCGCGGCACACGGCCGACACACAGAGGCCTCGCTGTCCTCCCAGTAGCCGTCGGGGCACTGTTGGAGGCACACCGCCAAGTCCGCGACGAGCAGATGCGCCGGGGCGCAGGTGAGGCACGAGTCCTGACCGGGACCAACGCAGGTTTCGCACGATTCGTGACACGGCCAGCAGACCGCGCCCTGGTTGGCGAAACTGCGCGGGGGGCAGCGGGAGACGCAGGCGTCTTCGAGACGGTAGTGCTTACAAGCGATGCACTGCGTCGGTCCTTTGCCGTAACAGCCTTGTCCATCGCATTCGGGATCGCATTCGTGTATGACGCGCTTGTCGTTACTATCGGCGAGGACGTTCTCCCCATGCGGTGAAGGGACGTTGTGTCCATCGAGCTGTGCTATCGCCTTCTCCGGGTCAGAGCCGGCCGCGAAGAGGCTGGGAAAGTTCTGATAGTTGGCAAACGCGTCAGTATTGTAAAAAGAATCACCGGCGGAGTCGTAGCCGTCAGCGGCCGTTGGGAATGCGAATGGGGGCGCGATCGCTGGAGGTTTCTTGCTCCTCAATCTTACGGGCTCGATGGATGTGCCGTAGAATATCAACTGCCACTTCTTCAGAATGCCCGGCTGATTCACGTGCCGGTTTCCGGCATTAACAATGTGCAAAGTCCATCTGCCCTCGGCGCGTTCTCCCCAGAAATGAACACTTAGGAAGGGCCAGTCGTCGAAATTGGAACTGACGACATCACGGGGTCTCTCAAACAGAAGAGTGGACGTTGTTCCCATCGGAGACGTGAGTAGTATTCGCAGGTTACCCCTTGGGAAGAACCTCAGTGATATTTTACATTGGACGTGCTCCAGATATCTTACCTCGTTGACAGTCGAGCTACAGCCGTTAACGTCCATGTGAACGCTTAAGGTATATCCGTATGAAGATTCAATTGACTTGTCTTCGTTGATTTCTTGCGACTTGCATATATGTTGTGGCGGCACAGACACCCATTGCTCGGCTAGATTAACCATCTCCGTGGCGTCCATCAAACCGTAGCCAAATTTATGGCTTACTTTCCTCTTCACACCGTTTACGAGCCAGCCCGTCTCCTTCTCTAAGGGCTGCGGCCGTGACGTAAGAACTACTAAATATTGCATGTCTCTCCACGTCAAATCAGGGTTGGCTTCCAAAGCCAAAGCGCAAATGCCTGCCGCCAGAGGGGCAGAGGCTGATGTACCCGTGTGCTCTACTGTACAAATGTGATCGGGTCTCAATCTCCCGTCCATATCGACGGTTGCCACGCTTTTATCGTGCCCCGGCGTGCCTGAACTGTACGTGGTGGCGAGCGTGGACGAACATTCCTCGAGATACCACGGTTTGTACCCCCCTTGTGTAGCACTCGAGATGGATAACGTGAATATACTATTTGTGTAGCCGTCGCAATTGCAAGAGTCAGTATGCCTTCCGCCGTTACCCGAAGCCCATACGAATATGCTTCCCTTACCCCGGCGTCCACTTGTCACACCGTAAATGAATGCCCTTAAAGAAAATCACAGTTACACACCATTGCCGATAAGTGGAAAAATATGAATGGCGTCCAGGTCGTGGGTTCGTTTCCCGTATAGATTAAGTAAATTATCATCAGATATTAATTATAAATCTATCGATTTTTGTCGTCGTAAAATCTAAGTATGGATATATAAAACCCTTAAAATATAGCAAAATTTTATCTTAGATTCCAGGCCAGCAAGAACGAACGTAAGCATACCTCCGGGCTAACGGGCCAGGTCCGTCAACAGTCTTGCCATCATCTTCGGGTCCCCAAGAGGCACTGTATATATCGATGTGGTCCGGATTTAAACCCAGAGCTCTAGCTTCGACTGCGTCATTGACAACGCCATCCAACATCCGGACCCCACCTATACTGGCGTTGTAAGCTATGCCGACACCGCAGTATTGATTGAATGCGACTGCAGCGACCTCACCGGCGCATCTAGTTCCGTGTTTGTTGTCACCGTTATCTTGTGGCATCGGATCGTCGTCGTTGCCATTGATATCGGTGGACGCGTGGGGGTCCTGTTGATAGTCGTGCAATCTTAAATTTTATCAATCGTTCTGTACTCTGTTATTCCAGTTGAAAGTTTCTCAATACGGTACGGAGTATCGGAACACCAAGCCTCTTTGTCATTTAAATAATCATCTAAGTTATAATAAGCTTTTTTACTATTACTATTAATATTAATATCATGCATTAATGTCACCAAAATTATAGCAAATAAACTCATAACCTGAGCTCCTCAATGCTTATATATAAGGTCAACCGCATACAGGAGGTTTGAGATATTTTAAATTATATATGATAACTGTGGTAAGGCCACACAATGGTGTTCGATGTTGCACGAATGTTCCATCTGGATAAGTCCCACGACCTCACAGAAGACCGGCTTGAAGTCGAAGTGTAATGCTTCTGCGTTTCGTTTGGTGAGTGATGTCTGGGCCCACTTTATCAAAAGCTGGCAACGCATCTGCAACCCTACGGGTGCTGCAAATATCCATGGGCGGCGGTTATCGCTTAACAATGTGAATCGCCAGCTCGTTTACCAACTTCACATAAAAAGAAGATAAATAAAACATTATTCATGGTAACAGTGATTATACTTTTACGCACAGTAACGGCCGGTTTCTGAAACACTGATCATCGTAGATGTCAACTAATCAGCTGTCAAATGGCTTTTCAAATTTCATTTTAGTTGCCAAAAGGATGGTTAATTTTATTTATTTATTTTAAAAATCTAACAATTTCAATCTCTCGGTAATGTGGTCTGTATACTTACATAGTTCTGCGCGAGGTCAGGATGATTGGTTTGAATACCGTCGTCGAGGATGGACACCACGATTCCTTTTCCCGTGTAGCCCTTCTGCCATGCTTGTGCAACGTTCATATCAAGGCCATCTTTGGCACCGCCGTTCTTAAACAATATTGATACATTTACCATATTTTCTTCCCAGTAAATTACAATTAGAGGACGGTGAAAGTTACATAATGTATATGGTCGCACTCAAAATCGGTCGGCACTGAAAATCAGCGCTGTTTTGAGGTTTTTACTTCGGGCACAGCATAATACCGAGTTGTTGCCCTAATTTACTGATAATAGAGCGTACGATTATTTTCCTTTAAATTAGTTTATTTTTCTTTCATATTACCATAGTTCATATTTGGTTTATGTACTTATTTTTTTATTTAAGTACTTGTATTATTATAATATTATATGTTTTGTTATTTTTTTGTTGGGTACCTATTTTGGTAAATGAATTTATTTTCTTTCTTTAATAGAACATATTTGTTATAGATAAAAGTTAGGTTTACGAGAATGGTGAAGATAAATAGTGTATAATAAATAGGTAGATATGATACCTTAAAAAATATATGAGGTATATAACCCTAAGGCAATAAAGAGTAGGTTAGTATAACATTTGCCTCATTTGACAAAAGACGAACTACAACAAGCGATAGCTACAACGTCGGCAAGTGCAACCTTAAACTTACAACGGCTGCGTGTCCACTCACCAGGTACCATTGCTCCTTGAACAGGGGGTCGGGGAAGTACGGCGTCGGATTTAAAGCCCGATGCCTCGTCCGGTGCGAAGGCAAACGTCGATTGATCTGAGACCAGAGGGCGCTCTCCCTCTGCGTGTAGTCACGCTTCACCCTCCGCCTCTCGCGCTGCTGTTGGAACCATCGCACCTGGCGGGGAGATGTTCAAATCAGCAATCGATATTAACAGCACTAGATAAGGGCAAAGTAGACGCACATCTCCAACTGAACATTTATGTTTTACAAGTTATTGTTCAGTGATCGACAAATATTTACAAATTTAGCTATGATACCTATCGAGTAGCAATGCTGTTCCGATTAGTAATATTCGTAAGAAATTAAAACGTGAAACCTTTAGAAACATACGGATATAAAAGAGTACAATTACTTTAATGTATATTTCGACTCCTATCGTAAATATAGCATGAAACAAAATTTAGTTCGCGACCTGGAAGGGAAATGAATGTAACCTTTACCGAGATTACTTCAACTTTATGGTAAATACCTTTCAACAATACAATATTAACCATGCTCTTGAAGTAAAACTGTTATTTAAAATTGCACACAGTTTATAATACACGTCAGAATATTACTAATGTTAATAATTATTTCTTGTTTAAGAATATTTAAACAACTGCAGAAACTACCGTACATCGGCGAATATGCAATTATTTCTATCTTTTATTCTAAACAGGTTGTCCTGTGCGAAGTAAAGACGCAGCAATTTCACAGTTGTTGGAGAGCGAAAGACATCCATGGTATTTTTGCACGCGAACAACGTATTTGTGACCTTTCGATCTTTTTAAATAACTTCGTCATGGTTCAGCTGCGTTCTCAAACCTTCAAAAATTTCATTTAAAAAGAGAACGAGACATTGCTTCTTGAAACGTCATCATAATAATTATAATTTCATCACCCCAACGTGTAATGGTACGTTATCTACAGGCGTATCATTTGCCAACATTATGGCTCTAAAAACAGCATTTTTTTTTTATGGGAAAAAAGCAGCAAACGAGCAGGAGGCTCACCTGATGGTAAGTGATCACCGCCGCCCATGGACATCTGCAACACCCGAGGGCTTACAAATGCATAAACTATCGTATACAGTACAATGCATATAAGTTTACAATAGACTACAAATTATATAATATTATAGCCATTATAATCTAACCTTGTGATTAGAGAGAGGTGAATTAAAAGTTTACATAACAATGTTATTAACTGCATGTATGGTGTATGGTGCGTGACTAAGGCAATTTCTGGGAAATACCCCGCTTTTATATGGCAAAAAACAACTGTATTAATTATATTGAGTATTGCTGTATTAATATATACAAAATAAAATATAATATGTAAGTGGTAAAATTTAGGTAAATCCAGAAGGTATATATGAGAAATCCGCGATTTTAATAATTTATTTAAAATATTAACTGTCAAAAGAATTATTAAGCTAGACGCTCGTTTGGAACGCGGCCTACTTTTACAACTGCAACGCTTTGATCGATATATCATCGACGTGTTTCAGGTGTTCATTGGCGGCGATAATCATTTAACATCAGGTGAACCGCTTGCCAACTTTTCCCAAAAAAATTTGCTTCTACAGCTTACTACTATTCAACTACGTAACTTAGTAAAACTTTTATAAATGCAAAGTGTGGACGTAACTCACCAATTGATGACTCAGTGCAGATGGAGTAGTTGCCGAAGTATTGACTTTGGCGTCGGGGGTCATGGGTTCGATTCTCACACGCGACAACTATTTGTGAGACCCACAGATAGTTGTTTCGCATCTGGGTGTTTGTCCATGTGAAATTTATGTGTCTAAAACTTCCTTACAACACAGGATAATGTTATCCTAAAGTGAGGGCAATGTTTTAAAAAAAAAAAACTAGGGAGGGGTTAAGTTTCACAAAAATAAGCATAGAACACGACCGGATATTATGTATTCATCAAATCCGCAGAAAGCAGTACTGCTTTCATCAGAGACGAGTGCAACTCACCTGCGGTTCATCGTTCAACCTTCGGTGATGCTCGTGGCTGGGTTCCGTAGAACGCTTGCTTATCCCGTGATGCGAAAGCAAATAATAGCCTTTGAGTGAGCCGATCTGAAACAAACCGTGAAATTAGTATTATGCAGCTTGTTTGTTTCTAAGCAGATACTAATGAATAATTGAATGAATATTTATTTAGTTTCAACAACAAACACAGGTATAATAATTTCTTGTATTTACGCGATTACACATTATAAATGAAACTAATTTTACGGATTTATCGCGTTTATTTTTAATTTTAATTCCCGACGTTTCGAACCCTTTACAGCGTTCATGGTCACGGGACAGACTGAGGTGTTAGACGTCTGATTGTCATAGTTAACCCGGGCTACCGTCAGTTTTTGAATTATTAATTTTGTGTCCGATCTATGCAGAGGGAGCTAATTGTATCTTGTCTTGCAGTAGTGGTTCGTTTGGGCCTAGATTTAATTTTATTGATGACAGGATCCCAAGCTGATGGTAGTACCCAACCTTCTTCTCTATTGAATTTAGGGTGTTTTTTAATTTCAATAGCCTCGCGAATCATCCTTGGGAGGAATCGGTGTTCTTTTGCAAGGATCTGTGGTTTGTCAAACCTGATGTAGTGGTTGGGTCTATTCAAAATGTGCTCACAAACTGCAGACTTGTTTAATCTATTGTGTAGCTTGTAACGCTGTAAAGGGTTCGAAACGTCGGGAATTAAAATTAAAAATAAACGCGATAAATCCGTAAAATTAGTTTCATTTAAAACACAGGTATGTTAACAATTAAAAGAATATACAGCGTGTCGTTACCATCGCGACAATAAATGAACACACGTCTAACGCTACTTGCCAATAATCATAAAAAAATATTAACGTTAAATAAAATCCATAATTAAAAAAAAATATTTTTCAAACAAACTAATTAAGTAAAAAAGAAACAAAATTTGTAACATCCTATACAACTACAACTGACTGATTCATACATTCAGAGACTTTTTCATTCGTTGCCACAGCGTCGCATTACAAGCCTCTCCTTCTAACAGTATGTTTTGTCTCTTTTAAACTCGTTCAACCCATTCATATGCTTTGTGACCTTTACAAATGAACTTTACGTTACAGTTTTATACGTAAGGCTGTTATAAAATTCTTTGTTTTGGAAAATTTAATAACTCTGTAAATATTGATGTTTAAAGAAAGTAAATGATTAATACAATTTTAAAAAGTTATTCTCTATATGTGTGTTCATTTATTGTCGCGATGGTAAAGACACGCTGTATATCTAAGACATGAAACCAAATAGGTATTTACTTGGTACGATTTTCCGATTTTCAGTACATACCAAAATAATCGTCACTATCTATATATATTACATAGTATAAAACAAAGTCGTCCCGCTGTCTGTCTGTTCGTATATATGCTTAGATCTTTAAAACTAAGCAACGGATTTTGATGCGGTGTGATTCAAGAGGAAGTTTTATATATATAATTGATGCATGGTATATTAGAGAAACACTGTTAACTTTAGAGGTTTCTGATGCAATGTCGAAAACAAACATTCAGCATTCGAGTGCGAAGCCGGGGCTGGTAGCGGTCGCTAGTATAAGGTAAAGTAAAGAAACAAACTATTTTTTACAGCCTATTTATTTCTGTACAGATTATATTAGGGCATAGTCCATCATGCGACCTCACAGCGGATTGGCGGACTTCACATATCTTCGAAATATTTTTTTAATGTTATTTCGAAAACATGCGCGTGTTAAATAAATCATTAGTTAAACAAATTCATTGGTGCTGGCACCGGGAATTGAACTCACGGGTTGCTCGAGTATGTACTGTACGTACGTTGCTAAATTTTATCTAAATTATTCAAACAATCTTCATCTTTATATACTTTTGATAGTTTCGTTTTTCTCAATGTTATCTTGAGTATTACTAGGCTTTGCCCGAAATAAAGAATTATTATTACTATATTCAAGTTCCACTAAGGTGGCTCAAGATTTCACACACGGTTTAACACTAAGACAAATAACACACACAAAGGAATTTTAATAAAGAACGATCCATGAATACAATACGAAAGGCGTCAAAGCGCGGAACTGCTCGAAATTATATAAACCCATAAAGCGAAACAGCGCAACATTAAAAGGGGCTGCTAAATGGGAAATTGATAATAAAATGTCACAAAAGCATAACGTCTCAATTAATCAGGACTTAATCAAGAGTTCTCGCCAAATGACAAAGAGCGGCCGTGACGAATCGCTAGAGGGATCGAGTGAATTGATCACACTTTATCAGAGCTCAGTATTTCCAGCCTCGTTGACTGAAGGGTTCTCGAGGAGGGCGGACATTTAAAATTAATCTTTACAGCGGCAATTCTTCAAAATTGAAACGGAACACAAAGGACCGAGGGGGGGGGGGGGGTCTGGCGACATTAAATTAAATAATTGAAAATAATCCACGCCTCGAGGGATCCTTCTTCATTGATATTTATTGTTCGCAATTCGCCAAAATTACTAATAATTTTACTGCCTTTTTTCCCCGTCGCGTTATATTCTGTAAACTAAATATTTTAATTTGGTCAAATGATTGTTTATTTATTTCTTTTTTGTGGATGGACAAACGTCTAGAGACAAATAATTACAGCCCATCGTATCGTATTATTATGCTAATTAGTAACGCAAAATCGAATGTGATTGAAATATAAGTTATAGACCATTTTATTTATTAATACAATTTTATAACTTACCGGCCGAGAAAGAAAACCCTAGTCATTAATCAAGCCATAAATCGTAAGCGGTAAGTTTTGCTAATAAGTTTATGGGAAACAAAAGATGCGAAATACTCTTCAATAATTATTTCTATGGTTAAACGAGCAATCGGAATCTCGGAAACGGCTCCATCGATTTTCATGAATTTTAGTATATGCGTAGATTCGGGGGCGAAAAATCGATCTAGCTAGGTTTCATTTTTAGAAAGTCTTATCCTTTAAACGAGCAATTCTTGTATATATGTATATATATCTATATATATATATATATATATATATAATCGGAATCTCGGAAACGGCTCCAGCGATTTTCATGAATTTTAGTATATGCGTAGATTCGGGGGCGAAAAATCGATCTAGCTAGTTTTCATTTTTAGAAAATGTCCTTTTATCCCTGTTTTCAGGGAATGAAAAATATAATTCGAATATGACGGTAAATTTCGCCGCAAGAGATAATGTCATAATAGCTCGGTCGGTAATCGGGCGGCCCCAAAACATATATTTTTTTAATTTTTTTTTTTCGATTCCAGATCATTGCTTTCTTTTTTTTAAAATTTTTTGTCGTTTTGTTATTTTGTAATTTTTTTTCCCTTTTTTTTAAAAGTTCTTTCTTTTGTGAAAAACATCAGTTCATATTTTCTTATTATTACGTCGGTAAGATCGAAAAATATTATGCATATTTCATTACTCAGTAATTTGTATCTAAATGTAATTTCCAAAATACACGATTTACCAAAAAAAAAACAAACCGAGCAAAGCTCGGTCCTCCGGGTACTTTCTATGATTGCCCTAAAGTGCATAGTTTCCGAGATATCGGCCAAAAACATGTTTTTTAAGATTGCGTCTTAAACTTAACGGGAATCTGTTAATCATTATATATTAGTGTTTTCGAACTCAGTGATCTGATATAAAACAAAAGTTAGATCAGTAATTTAGTGCGAAGTAAAATTCCATTTATACTGGACTAAAAATTATTATTGAATTTAAAATATATACTAGACATACATATATACATATGCAGTGGTAGAACGACCCCCGCTAGATGGAGTGACGAGCTGTGCAAATGTGCGGGAAGTCGATGGATGCAGGCGGCTCAGCATCGTACTTCGTGGCAGTCTATGGGGGCTATGTTCAGCAGTGGACTGAAACAGGCTGGAACATCTGGATGATGATGATTTTAAAGGTCGTGTACATATACTTATAATCTTCATAAATAAACATATCTATAGTAAGATCCTCATAATTCTGCCCAACCATTTCAATATACCGACAGCGCGAGCGTATATTTATTTCCATCTAGAGCCTAAGCGGATCATAAAAGAGGCAAGGCCAATTTGCCATCGGGAAAAATTACCCAAACGTCTCGCATGTTTATTCCTCCGACGTTTCTGACTACGAATTGCCGAAACGCCGTATTACCGCGCCCTAATTCTGTAAATAATGTAACCGAAGCCCTTTACGGTGGAAGGTGGTAGGCGTCGTAGCGAGCGCGGGGTTTTTCGCGTGACGGGAACTAACGCCTCTATTACCTTTATTGGTCTATAAAGTCACCGTTGCGGGCGAGTGTCGGGCCCCTAAACGCGCGTCGAGCCCCGCTTGGTATGTATACGCGCTTCGAGCCCCCCTTCGCAATGTGTTTGTTCATAATTTCCGTAGTACGCTCTAAAACGTTGTTGTAACATTGGAGGGCGCACATTTTTAAGATCCGAACTGAACTATTTACTCGAATAGCAGATTAAGAATTGAGTGTTAAAATTATTAACTCAATTGGTATGGTATCATGTGGAAGCACAGCGCCTATGAACAGAATTAATTCATGATAAATATTGTTACAATTTCCTTTAGTAAAATAAAAATAAACTAACTACCTAAAAACCTAAAAATCAGGAACAAGCAAAACCAACTTAAAAATTGAAACCTCTCGTAAGTTAAAGTAATAAATCATCGTCACGAAAAAGAAATACATTTTGCAAAGAAACCTTTTTGAATGAGTAACTATTATGCATTACAAAACTAACGTATTAGGGCATAGACCCCACTGCAGATTGGCAGACTTCACATATCTTCGAAATATTCTTTTTTATTACGAAAATAAGCAAGTTTCGTCACGGTGTTCCACTTCACCGCTGAGCTACTGATAAGTCAGCACTTATAACATACTAAGCGATATGATTGATAATATTCATATATATATATATTCCTATATGCCCACACATTATATTTAATTTTTATGTATATATTTTCCTACTTTTATTTACTTTTTGGTTTAGCACCTGCCATCTACTTCTCACCATGACAAAGGTTGACTGGTAGAGAATGCCATTAGGCATTAAGTCCGCCCATTGTAGCCTTTAGCCTAAGGTGTAACAATAAAGTATAAATAAATAAATAAATAAGCGGTGTGCTTTTGTGCTAGTACCGGGTTTAAAAGTAATAAGATAGTTTTGATTGGCAAACGGGCATGAATCTTGCTTCCATTTAAGCGGTAACCGTCGTCCATAGACATGTGAAGCACCCGTAGAATTGCAAAAGCATCGCCCGCATTCTAGATAAAAATCTCTCTCTTGCTGAAGACAAAGCTTTCACATTTTTTAATCCTTACACGTCAATATCATTCTGAAGCGGGCCAAAAGAGCTATGATTTATTTGTTACTAGGCCGTCAAAACTCGTGATATAAACATCCCAGTGGGGCTTCTCTATTCTCGAGTAGTGATGAGTCAGCGCACACGGCTATGGATGCCTTAGGGCGGTAACCGTTAAAGTTAGTCGGCACTAAAGCAAATCGTTTATGGACCATATATCCGCAGTTTATTAACCCGGAGCCATAACTCTTGAGTAGTGCCGACTGGCCGGTTGATTATGGCGGCGGTAAAATCCGGGCAATTTGTTCGACACCGCTAATAGTTCGCAATTCGTTATTTTTTGATAGTCCACGTACTTAGAGGGTTTCCGTCTCCAACGGTGTAATGTCCAGTTTAAAATAGAGAGTTTAGGATAAAGAATAGAAATTATATTTGTTTGCTCGCATTCTATACTTTCGAGCAACGTTTGAATTTTGCGTTCTTAATAACCATTAATACTTATGTAACGGTCTACTATCAGTCAAGTACTAGACAGTGCATGTGGGCCCGGGGTGATAGAATAGGACAAAGGTTTCCCCTGCCTGTCGAATTAAAGGGGACACTGGGGGTCGTCCCTTTTAGGGGACGTGAAAAGGGCAGCAGTTGGGGCAGCTGCCACAATACAGTGAGGGAATCAGGGAAGGTTTGTCCAAGGCGTGCGTCAGCGCAGTATCGAGGGGCACCGGTGCGTTCCGCAGGAGATCCCGAAGCCCATCAAAGCTAATTTACCACCGAGAAGGTTTGAGTGAGTAAGAACCCCACATAATCCTGTCTTGCCCAGATGACACGGTATCTTTTGGACCCTACGATACACAAAAAGGCATTTCCTTATAGAAGAACGTTGGTGCAGTTTTCGCACACGCCCGCTTGAAGGTTTTTAACAAGGCGTCTTTAACGCGCAATTGGTAAAAGGAAATTTAACGGATAATTCTTCGTTTGTCGTAGTTGTAGAGCCACGCAGCAGTGTTCGATGTTGCACGAATGGGCCGGTCCGTCTGGGTTAGTACTATGACCTCAAAGATAACGGCGTGAAGTAGAAGTGTTACACTTCTGCGTTTCGTCTGGTGAATGAGGTAGCCGATGCTCACTTTATGAAAAGTTGGAAATGCATCTGCTACCCCACTATTGTTGCGAATTTCTATGGGCAGTGGTTATCACTTAACATCAGATGAACAGCTAGCTCGTTTGCCATTTTGTCAAAAAAAAAACCTAATGAAACGTTGTATAACGATGTTTCAGTAAGGGCTTGAATTGCAGCGCATTGGCGACATAAATGTGCGGCAAGTGGTAAAGAAACATGTATTTAACTACCTACAAGGTTAGCAGAGATGGCTGTTGATGCCCAATCTTCATTATTCTTTAGCACATAACAGTGAGACGTCGATTTCCGCATGCACAGAACGGCGAGAAACCAAACAACTCACTTCGTCATTCGCGAAACCAATGCCGCTACCAAGTAAATAGTTAAATTTAAATCGATAGAGTTCGTTCACAAGTTCTCTCGCGATATTCAGCAATGAGTGCGCCTCGCGACCATCCACGGAAACCACTTAAAAACCAACTCGCTCGAGAACTGAAAAAACCGATCCCCTTCATAACTTCGCCGCTCTTTAAATAATCCAGTGACTCGGGCTCTACAACTTCGTAACAGCTCCGCTATGGACCGAAGATACGGAACAAGTATCGAAGTTCAATAGAAACAAAACTTTCACGCTCGAGCGCATTCTGGAAGTATATAAGTCTATTATGATAGGAACGTGCTGGTGTTTTAGATTTCTAATGCATGTGTACCGACCGTCCAGGATATAGATACATATTATATACATTTTTTATATGTGAGAAAGTGGCAAACGAGCCGGCGGTTCACCTGATGTTAAGTGATAACCGCCGCCCATGGACATCTGCAAAACCCGTGTAGGCTTACGAATGCGCTGCTACCTTTGAATAAAGTGGGCCCCGGCTACCTCCCACCCCAGACGAAACGCAGAAGTTTAACCTTCTACTTTACGCTGGTCTTCTGTGAGGTCGTGGTACTTACCTGGACGGACCTGCCCACTCGTGCAACAGTGTTGCGTGGCCCTACCACCGTTAACCAATATAGTAAACCCTGTACCGTGGGCGAGTGTATAACAATTTTTCTTTAAGCCTTTTTTTATAATAAGTGGGGAGAATAAGACCTGTCAAATATGCATATACGGAAGATTAGTTATTCAAAAGGTAACCCAATAAAACTACCCCAGTTCTTGCAAATTTTGTGAATTGATTCATGAACATAGTGATGGTCTAAAGACTCGGTTAATTTTCATAACCGAAAGTGCCTTAAAAAGCATAGAAGAAATAATTATTTAACATCATTACGATACACAATTCGAAGGGAGGTCAGGTTCTAAGATTCTAACAATTTCTTTTAACAACTTTTATAAAAGCACATAAAAATTTAAGCTACCTTCGAGCATCTGTGTTCTCGATCTCTATTTTAACTGATATTAAAGAAATAATCTCAGTTAGAAATAATAAATAACTATTTAATATATACTACTAGTAACTTTTATGTTTACTTATTCTTTAACTGAAGTTTTTTGATTAAGTTTTTGCACTCATGAAACTGGAAAACGCGAACGAAGGCGAAGGTTCGAATCTAAAAGATATCTACAAAATATCACAAATAAATGAAGTATCTAGTGTTTTTTCTCTACACCAATAAAGCGTCGGCGAAATACAACTAACTTTCTGTTGGAGTTGCTAGAAGGTGCTTTATTCAATTTTACTGTCATAGCGAATATAATTTTAAAGTGTGGGATGTTCAGGTACAATACCATCCAAGGAACAGGATTCCCTATATGGAAAGTGAACGGTATTCGTGTAATAAAGCTGATGAATTCGATAAAGTCGTCATTCCGGACGCCTATTACGAGTTTCAATCTTCCCATTCAACTTAATTGTATATTCAAATAAAGGTCTATAAAAGGTACGTAATGTATTGTCTATTATTGTCAACTGAATGTATTTCAGAAATTGAAACCTGACCTTGTCTTTCCGTGCAAATCACACTAAACCAATGAATAAATATTATAATTCGCAAGTAAAATATAATTTTAGAAAATCTAAAGTTAGACAATAAGAGAAATATAAAAATGAACGAGACCCCATACCTTTTTGATCATAACGGGCAGACAATAAAACGAACCAACAATGAAACGTGTGCGTTCCCGGCGAGTGCGATAGTGACTTTGCACTAAAATAGATAAAAGTGAAAGTAGAGTAATAACAATGGCAAACGTGTCCTCTATGCACAGATTAGTAGGACAAAGTCCATCACGCGAACCCAACACAGGTTGGCTATTCTTCTTTTTTTACTGTTCTTACTTCTTACATAAACATGCAAGTTCTGTCACGATATTTTCCTATGCAACTATCGAACGCAAAATATAATACAACTAGCGAACGCGAGAGACGTTGTTCAGTACACCAGTCTTGAATCTGACAACTTATAAATAAAAAAAAAAACAATTTTGAATCTAAACCATTCTCGAATCGACCTGAAGACACAAAAAAATTCATTAAAATTGGTGTCGCCGTTTAAGAGGAGTTCAGTGATATACAAACCTATATAGATATATTCGATATAGGCACAAATACATAATACAATACAAGGAAGTATACCGGTCAGTAATAAACAGTTCATTTGTATTGTCAACGTATACGCCGGATAAAAACAATGGAACTGGTCGAACAGAAAACTCATAAATATAGGTATCGAGGTGAATAACGAAAATTCGATTGCGCAACGCGCATCCAAAAGCCACGGCGCGGACACACGGACCGAATGAATGCATAATTGACCATTGTTCGCAATTGAAGCGGAAACGACCACTGATAAAGTATCGGGCGTGCATTTGACTGTTTGCCGAGGCGGTGTGTAACGTTAATGGCGATTTACACGACACTTAAGTTAAAATAGGCTCAAGATCACATCCTACGAGATAGCCAATGCTTGTATATAGCCCCGTCCTAAGGAGACATAAAAAAAAAACATGATGAGGAAACCTCCATATTGGCGACAAAATATTTCTCATCAGTACAGAAGAAGCGTTTGTTTATGCTCTAGGATAGCTATGAACCAGCGTGTTAACAAAACTCTTATTAAAGAAAATAAAGTTTTGGTAAATAAATGTATATTCTTTCTTTCTATTTTGTCCACAAGCCCATAGTCATAAATATACTATTCCACCAACCTACTCTACACTACTATACGCACTTTAGTGTCTTTAATTAAATATTCCAATTTGAAGGCAATTAATTCGAGAGACTCTGGGGTAATCCTAATTTTTTTCCTAAATATAAAAAGGCTAAATCTCTCAAACTGAGAGCGATATCAAATAAGTCATTTCAAAGTAGACTACCTACATTTTCGCTCTGCCCCGAAACTAATTTTGACAACATAATTTTATAATCCACTTTACGCGGGAATTTAGTTTTCTATTAAAATACGATCTCGACATTTCCGAGGGTCACAAATATTCACGAAAAAAGTGCAAATCTATGCGAGAAAATTTTAAAATTATTTCATTTATTTACTACACTTTTAAAAAGCAAAAAAGACAGTTGTGACGACGACAGTGAAAATTTTTAAAAGCACTCAGCATTTTATAAACAGTACCTGGAGGACCGAGCTTTGCTCGGTTTGTTCTTTTTTTTGGTAAATCGTGTATTTTGGATATTACATTTAGATACAAATTACTCAGTAATGAAATATGCATAATATTTTTCGATCTCACCGACGTAATAATAAGAAAATATGAACTAGTGTTATTCACAAAAGAAAGAACTTAAAAAAAAAGGGAATAAAATAACAAAATAACAAATGGACTAAAAATAAAAAATAAAGAAAGCAATGATCTGAAAACGAAAAAAAGTAAAAAATAAGTGTGTAAATGATCGTGATACGAACCGCGGCCGTCTGTTTTGGGGCCGCCCGATTACCGACCGAGCTATTATAACATTTTTTTTTTTGCAGCGAAATTTACCGTTATATTCGAATGATATTTTTCATTCCCTTAAAACAGGGATAAAAGGACATTTTCTAAAAATGAATCCTAGCTAAATCGATTTTTCGCCCCCGATTCTACGCACATACTAAATTTCATGAAAATGGAATGCTGGAGCCGTTTCCGAGATTCCGATTACATTTTATTTTA
Source organism: Iphiclides podalirius (assembly GCA_933534255.1). Lineage (NCBI taxonomy): Eukaryota > Metazoa > Arthropoda > Insecta > Lepidoptera > Papilionidae > Iphiclides > Iphiclides podalirius. Next base: position 3,549,280 of record OW152831.1, on the reverse strand, counting down.
TTTTTATTACATTTTATTAAAGGATAACCTTTTTAGTCCTCACGTGAAAGATTCGACTCGACGGGGTAAGTACTAGGGCGACACAGGAGATTGGTATACATAACGTTTATTGTAGGAAGTATTTACAATTATGCATATGGTCCGGTAACCTAGACATAATTTCAGCCTGCTGAAAAACGCTGCTGCCCATTTTTGGACTGGAGTATTTAGGATCTGTGTTGGGATAGGGCATTGACAAAGACGTTCGTACAGAATGACAGTCTTTATTCAATCAAGTACACTTTTTTATTCAGACTTCTATATTTAGGAAAATGTCTTTAAAGGAAGGTACATTGTTAAACAGTAGCCATTTACCCAAGATGAACGAAGTACAGACTAGTTGAAATGAATTGAGTATCACAATGATGAACAGACCATGTAGTTTTGTAATATTCCAACAATCTGGAAAGTCGAGATGGTTATCCTGCCACATCGAAGGTCACTTTCAGATTACAGATGCGTTGCCTCTGATAACAGTTCACAGTGATCTTCTTCCAGAATGTGGTACTTCCGCAGACGAGCTAGCCCATTAACGAAACAGCAGAAGCCGATGCGTGGTGCCCAACAAAGAAAGAATCATTTTAATGGATCACCGTCATATAGTCATTAATAGCTGGTTCGAAGATAGAGGGAGGTTTATGACAGTAGAAGGGAATTCTTCGTCATTGCAGTAAAAACATAGTACTCAAAAATATTTAATTATACCGTTCGAATCAGTTATATTAAACAGTACTTTGGCAAACCCAACCCAAACCACCCCAACACCCCCACAATATGTAAGGGTAATAATAATTTCAGCCTGTCAACAAATCCACTACGTTATTAATAACAATCTAAGGTAAATTTAAATAACATAATCATCCGTTTGCTACACGTCGTACCTATTTACGCATGAGAGAACTTTATTGCTATCTAAAGGTTTGACGCGAACTCGGTTCATATAACATCCACGCTAAGGTAAGTTTTCGTATAATGGAGTGCGGCACTAATTAAACCAGAGTAATATATGAAACATTGTTTGATATAATTACCCTGCGTGTTCACCCGTGGGGACGCTTTAATGTTTCCAACTTCGCCAATAACTCCGCGCGTTCTAGATAGAACCGGTTTGAACTGGATCAAAACCAGTTTGAAGCGGTCCAAACGCCGCAACGCGCACCGATTCGCGGGGTAATGAAGACTCCGCAAAATTAATATCGGAGTCGTGGGTAATTTGCGACTAGTACAGGCGAAACTTCGGCCCGCGCAGCGAGTCCTCAGCGCACTCCGCGCGCCGTACCCTCAAGTACATCGGAGACGTTACACAAGACCTACGATTAAACGGCCCGTCAGTCAAGGCGGGAACCGCGGCATCGCTGCGGGGAGGTTAGGCCACGTGCACACAAAATCTTGCGCAATATCGGATATCTGGCATTGACTAAATTAACGGATGAACTGGCAGGGGTTATGGATCTTCAATTTACCTCCATCTTTAAAAGTACATAAAACTGTTAGATTCTAAGTTGTTTAATAGCCTAAACTGGCTAATATAAAAAATAGCAAACATATACAAGGCGGAAAATCGTTTCACATATAAATTCTACGATTGGTTACACTGCTTTCGTAATAAAAAAAAAAAACTACCGCTACTGTCCATGATCATTACCATCGGCTAAGGTGTTTGCTCCTTTTTCAAATTCAAATTAAAATATCTTTATTCAAAATAGAAGAAGCATTACTCACTCATTGATTGTAAAACTTCTACTACTACCGGTTCGAAAAGGAAAAGTCTAAAAACTAACAAAAGCCTAAAAGCTAAGCCTAAAAATTTTTTTTACCGAAAGTTGAAACATATTTGAATTGATACAATATATTGAAGTACACTTTACCTCCTCCCCCAAGAAAAATCATCGCAATCCGTAAGACAACATATCATCATAAAGTTTGATGCGATGGGGTACACACAAAGTACCTAAACGATAAAATATTCTAAGAAAAACAATCTTCGAACTCGCTCGCGGTGTGGTGCAGTCCTAACGGAGCTTCCTTAAAAGTTTTAATTAATCCCAAGCCAAGTTTAGATCGAGCCTCAGGCAGCCGTTCGGTGGCGTTCCGAGTCATCGGGCATAACTCGGGATTCTTAACGGAACTATGAACTAACAGACGCAACCCCACCTTTGATCTTTGCCCGACGGCGATACTACGCAGGGCGTCTCGCGGGAGACTGAAGTTGAGGAAGTGTAAAGGAATCCGTTCTAAAACGGATGTTATAATGGATTGGGATTGGAACGTTTTCTCATAATGTAAATTGAGATCTTAATCATCACCATCATCATCATCCTAAGGGCAGAAGGACTATGATCCCACTTAGGTGGGGTAGGCACAAACATGTAAATAATGTTGTAAGCGGTTTTTGGCAATGATGACTCGGGGCCGCCGTTGGCAAGCTATTGGCTTCGGCGTCAGGGGTCGTGGGTTCGATTCCCACACGGGACAACTATTTGTGTGACCCACAGATAGATGTTTCGCATCTGGGTGTTTGTCCGCGTGAAATTTATGTTTTTAAAACGTCCTTATAGCACGGGATAATGTTATCCTAAAGCAAGGGCAATGTTTTAAAATAAAACATTATTCACGGTCTAAGTTTGTACTTAACAAACTTAAAAGATAATGGAATAACACAGACTAGAACATAATATCGCACAGATTAAAACAATACTCAATAGCTTGCTTGTCACTCGTCTTACATACGTCTATGCCGCCTCTGGTGTTACATCCGGCCAGACGGACAAGGGCATCGAATTACTATGCGGCCGCCTTAAAATTATCCGGCAGCGCCGCGAGACGTCCGGGTAGCCCGGTTACACGGGCCCGACCCGGTTAATTTACAGTGCGCCCCACAAATTAATATCTCCAATTCGGACCCTTGTCAGCGGTACGGCTGGCGCGAGTCCTGGGAGAACGACAGCGCCGGGAGGACCTTGTCAGATGCGAGCAAACCTTATTAGAGGGCGGTCGATCCATCCTTGCCGTGATTATCTTGTAAAGTGTGCGAGTCAATTGACTTTATACATTAATTTCGATAGACTTTGAACACTTTGAAAAGGAATATTGTCTGGGTTTTTATTACATTCAATCAATTAAATTTTTATAGTGTTAATCTCTGCTTCATTGTGTTCTACAAATTTTAATACATTCATTCATTCAAACGTTTTGTATGATACACAAAACAGTTTAGAGTTAGAGTTTAGAGTTTAGAGTTCAACTTACCAACGCTCGCGTAACATAATGTTTCATGTCAGATTTTAGCTTACAAGCTCGGTGTTGCAGTTGCTATGTTGGTCGGCGCTGGCGGAAGTAGGTTCGATTACGAACGCGTCATGTTATATATATAAGCGTTTAAATACGCGTTTTCGTGGGACGACAGTTTCTTTGTTTTTCCGGGTCAGCGTTGACAGGCAAGTTGCCGGTCGTTATAAACCTAGACACTACCATTAACAACATGATTGAAATTGGAACACTTTAGTTCACATTAAAATTTGGAACACTTTAGTTGTCGGATACCTTCTATTCCATTATCATATATTAACTGTGGTAGGGCCACGCAGCAGCCTCAGCTGTTGCACGAATGGGTATGCCCGTCCGGGTAAGTACCACGACCTCACAGAAGACCGGCGTAAAGTGGAAGTATGACAAATACTTTCGCGTTTCGTCTGGTGAGTAAGGTAGCCGGAGTCTAATTTTCAAAAGGTTGTCAACGCATCTGCAATCCTCGGGTGTAGCAGATGTCTATGGGCAGTGGTATTCACCTCATATCAGATGAACCGCCAGCTCGCTTGTCAACTTTTCGCATAAAAAAAATACAGTTGTAGGCTTAGATAACTTTTCTTATTTTTAAAAGTCACTTAAAATCGTGAGCAATAAGTGGAAGATGTTCCCAAACTTGTATAAAATATAGACAAATTCTAATGTCTGCGAGAAATGAAATGTCTGTCACGTGGCTCTTTAAACAAATAAATGTGTTCAGTGTAAACGCAATACCTATCTAAATGCTCAACGAGGTCGCAAACATCGTAGAATGTCGTAGAGAGGAACATGCAAATATATTAGATGGGTATTGTTAGGCATATTGGGCTGCATCCGATTCAGTATCGGTGAAAAAACGCTCCGGAACCGTCGGACAGTTCGTACGCGCGTATATATATATATCTTCAATATACGCAGATGTAGTTACGTACGTACGTACTTACGCTTCGCTGTATAGATGTCGGACGAATTCACCGCCCGCGCGCGGATAAAATAGAAACCGATCGGGTCCGTTGCCTTCGACGGGGACGTTTTAAATCGAAATATATTTTTGTTTCGGACTTCGCGCCGAATGGAAAAAGGTAAAAAAAAAGAATATAGACGTATACGTATTGGCCGGCCGGTACGGATACTCGCCTTTTACGTCCGTTGTGTTAAAAGTTACGATGTTTGACGAGTGAAGCGTTTTTTACCTCCTTTTTATACCGCTTGAATGCTAACGTCAAGTTAGCCAAGAGACGGGGCCGTGCGCAATTTTAATTAAATATATAACAGAGTTTAAAAAACTTGTAAACGATGCATTTATAGGTTGATGAGAAGTTTCGATCCGGCAAATTCATCTCCCACAGCCAATACAATGCGACAGATGTTAAATAATCAGAATTCGATGATGATGAGATAGGATTGGTAAAGGCTTAGTTTTTGTTTGAAGTTCTTGGTTTATAGACTTCGTAAACACAAAACTTGTCATATAACATACACGGCCCACCACAAAAGACTGAAATGTGGACAGATATCTCTTTCGCACCTAGAGTTAACACATGAGAGCTTGAATTGTTTATTTTGAATTAAATCCGCAAAGGTACCTATAAATATTTCGAACTCTTCCAAAACTATTTTCGATACCAAGAAGACAAAAGCGTCGCAATAATGCGATGTAATAATATTATGGAACAGTTATTTGACATAAAAAACATAACAATAATGTAACATAACCTTATTTAATAAAAACTAAACTAAAAATTTTACTCGAGCAATAAAAAATACATTAACCACTATAAAATAACGGGTCTATTTCTTATTTTTTTTTTGATACTGTAAAGCTCTAGTTCCATGTACATATTTATTGTTCAATGTAAATGTTTGTAGGTAAACTTCCAAAAATATGGACAAACAGTGAGCGCGAAGCGTCCAAAGCAAACCGTTGGGACGTTCCACACAAATTAGCGATTTCCACGAACCGCTTTTTTCCCTCGATAACCGCACGTCAAGCGGTCATGTCACGGATCAGCAAATATTTAAATCGTGTACAGTATGAAACGTTCCGTTTTAAATTGCAAAGCGAATCGGCGATATCCAATTTTGTGATATGGGCAAATATCTGATTTTTAATAATGCATTTTTCGCTTGAACGATCGCGGTTATGCTTATTCTCTATATATCGAAAATATATTTAGTCGATTTATTGTATACGCGTTGCGTAATAAGTAACGATATCATTATGGAATATAATAAATATAGTTTTTATATTATGTCTATCATATCGTATTTATTATACAATAAATATAATAACATATGATATAATTAATATTCATGTCTTTTGTCGGGACCCGGTAATTCCCATGATGAGTCATAAAATTTAATAATTTAACAACCATTTATAACCTTCGTTACGCTATAGACGAAAAATGGAGAAAATAAAACATTCAATTGATAGCTATGCCATTTCTTTAATTAAGTTACTTATTTGGTATGTTTATGTTAGCATGGAATATTGGAAATTGTTGATTTTTATGTGTATTCACTTAATATAACAAACTTTTTACAAAACCACTTGGTATTAACTAATTAAACCACTTTTTATGAAGAGAACAATACGGTTTCCGCCAAGGCATCAGGCAGCAATACCACTTGGCAAGCAATATCAATAATACTGTTCATGAACCAAATAACTTAAGAGAACATTCATTTTGAACAACACTGCAATACTATATTATTTTATCTGTGTGATGTTATATGTTTATGAAATCTTGTAACATTAATTTATTATATATACTAGCGACCCACCCCGGCTTTGCATGGGTGCAATGTATTATACATATAAAATTTCCTCCTGAATCACTCTATCTAGTAAAAAACGCATCAAGATCCTTTTCGCAATTTTAAAGATCTAAGCAAACATTGGGACAGACAGACAGCAGGACGACTTTGTTTTATACTCTGTTTATAAATGTAATTTAATTAATATTATTTTTTATCTAAATAACACACATAATTATACAATAAAAAAATCGTGCAATATGAAATATATTTCTATTTTTAATTAATTTAATGTTGTTAAAATTGTATTGGAATCTTAACAATACTTACTACTGCTATGCCCTAACTGTGTCGTTGATGATTATAAGCTATATTATGGAATGCAAATAAAACAATAAAGAACGCACGGTGTGTTTTTGATTTGATCAATTCCGTTCCTTCGGGATAAAACTCGGCCAAACACCGCACAACAGTAGGTCTGTTGTAAAGACTAGAAGCTGTCCGTAATTCACCATACTCTCTCCTCTAATTAAAGATAAAAGTTTTATCCGTGTTTTTTTTTTTCTCTTTATTAATTTAGGGACTTTTATACAAACATTCATATGTCAGTCCCATTGTACCTTATAACTAACATGTTCACAGAATGATTTATATTTCTAAGATTACTCATTGTCACGGAAACGCAATTGTACAAATTTATATAAATAAAAAGCTGCCTTAGAGGTAGGCTTTGACAAACATAATGGAAAGTACCTTTATCCGTGTTGCAAGTATAGTATATATATTATGTAAAACGCACTATTAGCGTTATGTAAGATGTCTTCAAAAAAAACGTTTGCTATTTTTATTTTTTTAAACTATCTGATACCCACGACTTCGTATGCGTTGCTTATTATATGAAAAACTCAAACGCTTGATTGAAAACGCAAACATGAATGAACGCGTAACGCTTATAAAATCGTCGATTTTAAGAACTTCAATAAGTTTATATTAAATGAAGATATCGCAATTTTTTAACTGTTTCTGATAAGGGAAGGAATATGTTAGGAATAAAATTTTGTAGAATCAATTGAAATTTATACAGTAGTTTTTCCGTGATGCGGGCACAACGGCATATTTCAATAATTTAATTTATCTAGAGAAGAGATAAAATTTCAGAACTGAATAATAACCCCGTTTTCGCATTGCAAACGCAAAGTCACGGAAACGGATATTCGGAACAACTATTTACGGATCAAATTTTTGTTGTGTGCCCGGATGGAAGCGTTAACACGATCATTTAAACCAGTAAGTTATTCTCACTATTAAAATCCTTTTTTGTTCCAACGTTTATTTCATTGATCATTGTAAGATTTTTATTTTCTTGTATTTACGCGATGACGCATTACTAAATGTACGTATTTTTTTTTTTCATTTAGTATTTACTGCCCCGTGACCATGAATGGTGAAAAGAGAATTAAAATTAAACGTAAATAATAGTTTCTTTTCTTAAGATATTTATTATGAAAAATCATTCAACATTATTTACACCCGACTATCAATCTTGGATAGTTTCTAAAAAGTACCACAACATAAATGTAGATAAACGGAATATAATACATACATCGAATAAATATATCAACAATCCATTTAGCGACCGCTTATTGCCACTCGATGCCACTCGTAACGCCCAATGGCGCTCAAGTGCCCTATATCACGGGCACGTAGCTGTTCGTAGGCGTCCGTAGGCATACGTAGATGTACGTTGACACGCGTAGACAGTAAAGTGATGTGTACGACACAATAACACGTTATCAACACGTCGAACGTTCGAATGTCGGTATTTCGTATTCATAGAGCAACATTCACTCAGACGTGCCGGGCGCCCGATTCGAAAGTTCTTTAAAAATGGAAGTCTGAAACGCCATCGAAAGGCACACAAGCAATTTTCAATCTTAATCTTAATCACCATAAAGCTTAATATCGCATTTATGAATCGTGTCGAGCCTTGAAGGTGCATAGCTGAGGCTGACGCCACGTGACCAACGAAACAATTGTACTCGTAACTGTCTCGTACGGTTTGTCTTTCCGCTCAAACTATTTTATGCCCTCAAAGCGATAGTAAATAGATCTCCTTGTAAAATACCAATGCTACAATATGAAAGCTCTACTGGTAAAACCACCAGCAGATGCCAATCCCGATTTTAGAACCAATGGCCCAAACCACTCTAATGGCAGAAGTACTTGAAATATTTGAATTATCATACTTTTATATCTATTCAAACTAGTATCGAGATTGTTTACTTAAAAAATTGTAAGTACACATAATCCAAAAATATACCATTGCCATTACTTTGGATAGAATATCAAAAATAATAACAAACAAGAAAGGCAATAAAAGTACCTGCTGTCTAAATACTCCGCAAGGGCAAAACGGACTAGCAATAGTGGCTTCCGATTAGGATAAAATATACTAGGGGCCGTCAAACGCTCATTTGGCGCAGTACCTGCGTCGCGCGACTGATACCAATGCGACACGCCGCATGTGTTTGCGGCCGCGAACAAATTGAGCGCAACTGTACGCCCAACGGCGTATAATTGCGCTCGTAGCTGCTCCAAGTGACCAGCAATCGATCAGCACACGGAACGACATTTGAAATCTACAAATCATAAGGTTTTTTCATGTCAAAATTTGGCATAAAAATATATGACTGATAATAAGTGATTACCGCCGCTCATGGAGATTTGCAACAGGGTAGGGTTACAAATGCGTTGCAACCCTTCAAAAAAGTGGGCCCCGGTTATCTCACTCACCAGACGAAATGCAGAAGTATAACACTTCCGCTTCACACCGATCTTCTGTGAGGTTGTGGTACTTCACCGGATTGCCCATTCGTGATACAAAAAATACTGGTGCGTGGCCCTACTACAGTCCTCTTGACAGACCTCACACACCAGACGAAATCCGAATGTATAATACTTCCATTTCGCATTGGTCTTCAATGGTAACGTGCTACTTACGGAAACCTCTGACGACGTCACAGAGGAGCGGCGTAAGTTAGAAGTATTTATAGTTTTGACATGCAAAGAACCGGAAGAAATCCGGTAACGATAAAGAATGAGGTAACCCATCCTCTTTATGGTGAGCGACGCAACTACAACCTTAGTGTTTTGTGAATGCACTGTGGTAATCATTATACATCAGAAAAATAAACTGACTATTTACTACCATCTCTCATAAAAAATGACAAAGCATGAAAATGAAAAGGGGGCGACTTAATCTAGGTCATCTAACTGAAATTATAATTTGAGACATCGTTAACAGAACCTTATAGTTTTAGGTTACAACAGATATTCCAGTGAGTAGGTAATTGGGTGATTAAGAATCAAAATGCAAACCCAATATGCTTTTACGTTTAATTAGTAAATTCTTTATTACTCGCACTATACATATAATGTTTCCTCTTATAAATAACCCTTTTCCCTTAACTGATATAACAATGTTACTATTAATTTTCAAATATTTCTCTCCATTTTTTAACATAATTAAGAGGCACAATTCCCATCAACCGTTTCCGAGCGGTGATTAGGGGGAGATGTAATACCGTTAAAATTTAATAAAGCCTCCTTGTTCGCTTGTGCTTCAAAGGCGCAAAAATGAATTACACCATTAGCAATAATTATGATGAAATGATTTAGGCTCCATTTATATTTAAAAATAATAATATCTAAAATAATAATATCTAAATATAAAAATAATTATATCTCCGCCAATAAGTTGATTCGGACAGACTACACACAACAAATCAACCGCCAGCCTGGTAAGAATGTCCCAGCAGGGGGGTCTTATCCTTTAAATAATATTGTGTACTAGCTGCTGCCCGCGACTACGTCCGCGTAGAATAAACTGAAGGCGTAACATTCAGACAGAAAGACATTTTTGAATTTGAAGTTATAATTCGTCTTTATAATATTAGTAAGCATAGTAAGGATTAAATATAATAATATAGGAAGGAGGTAAGGATGTCTGTGTTTTTGAGATACAACATAAGTACTTTCAAGCACAGATTCTACTCTTCTTTCAAGTTCTCTCCAAAACGTGAATATTTTGAACGTTTAATATTTTGAAAGATTGATGATCACTAACCTGGTATAGTGCTCCGTCCGTTATAAAGTACAATTACGAAATAAATTTTTAGGGCAATGCCCACTGTTCGAGCGTGCGCGGCGCGATCGGAAGCGATCATTTCTAAATTCAAAACGATCTCGCCAAATAAACAAGCAGGTTTATTATCTGTACTAACTGCCGCAACCGTTCCGCCCGCCGACCGCACTCAATTTGTTCGCGACTGTACACATTTGTCGCGTGTCGCAAATTAAACTCGCGTCATGTTGCGGTCGCGGCGCGATATTCGTTAGGGTTGCCCCACAAGGTCGGGCCTCTTTGCGGTTGCGCTTAATGAATTTAAACGCCTCGCTCTATCGATACAAGGATTTTTTTTAACATTTTGGAATCGCAGATTAATTTTATTTTTAGTGCTTGTCTCTGTAGTCAGAAAAAAAATGATAGCGTCTGGTTGCGTCGCGGAAGAATCAGGTTGTTAAAACATGTAGAAAAAGTACGAATAGATTGTCGCCGCTGTGGGAATCGAACCCACGTCTTCGGCATTCGCGGCCTGACGCTCTAGCCACTGAGCTAAACGGCTGATAGTCAAAGCGACGAAAATCTTAATGCCTTCTTTCTACATTGTTATTTAGCATGCTGATCTAGTCAAAGCGACGAAAATCTTAATGCCTTCTTTCTACATTGTTATTTAGCATGCTTTAGTTATGAAGCAATGCTTGGCGCATCTATTGTTATATCCTTTCCAGCATACAAACAATTTCGAATATCGTTTTACAACGATAATTCGAACGAGAGATGTCGCCATTGCTTTTTATAAATTTTAAAGTTTTTTATAGTGCTAATCTCTGCACTTAAGATTGAACATTAAAACATGTAGAAAAAGTACGAAAAGATTGTCGCCGCTGTGGGAATCAAACCCACCAGAATCAGGTTGAATACCCGCAGCGTAGACAATTTTACTCCAAAATTTTTTGGCATTTCTTTTTTGTAACCATCAACAAATTCTCCGTTTCATTTTATAGTAGTAATGTTTTCTTGATGAGGTGGCCGGGCGGGCAGGGCGCCTAACCTAAACCCTTAAACACGAAACAGCTTTATTATAAAAGCTGCCTCGCAAATAGCACGACAAACTTAACGGGAAGACAGCACCACATTGTCACATAAAACTAGCGTGAAGTCAAAGATTGAATTCATATACGTCTTGATATGGCTTGTATTGGCAAATTTCAAAGACGTGCTTAATTTAGTTTTCAAAAATTATTCCTGAGAAATTCTATACAAAGGGATAGTTGGAATTTGGATGCTTGTTCCAGAACAAGAAATAGGTTGGCAGTTCAGTGGTGGAATTAAAAGAAAGTGAAAAAATGCAAAAAGTTAAAAGGATAAGTGAAAAGTGTTAATGAAAAAGGGAAACAAATATAAGTTAAGATTGACAAGAATAAAATATTTAATTCAGATATGCGAAAATATTAATAAGAAGTAGAACTATTGGAGCAGATACAGTTCCGTATTACTTACTCATTACCTATTAATTCCCTAGTGATAATATATCCACCTTTTTTAAAAAAAATGCAGTACCACTAGACAGGCTAAAAATATATCGTGGTTGATGTATTAAATTTGATAATAAAATATGTATTTACAAATAACTAAGTTTAAACAATTTTCAACATTTTGTTAAAGCTGTAATGGCCAGGGCCTATTGTATTTACAAAGAATATATTGAGGACAAGGATGTGTGGAAATGACTCTTGCTCCACTTCCAATTTCCCAAGCTGCTGCTGATTTCATACATAAAAGAGTTTTCATACTTGTATATTTAAAAATAAATAATGATAAAAGAGATTACAAGACCCCAAAGTTTCTTGCCGGTTCTTCTCTGGTCAGGTCTAGTTTATTGAGGCAGTCCTTTGTCGTTCAATAAGAGCTTAAAATGAACCTATATTGGATCAAATCAAATCAGTTATTCATAAGAATTTTAAATCTACCACCGTTTCGTAATGAGATTCCTCTAACGGAGAAGTAACAGGTGAAAGAAACTCCGTAGGTATCCTCTTTTTTGTCATTTTTTTTTTCTCAAACAATTACATTGTTATACAGTAAATATTTTTTTATATAGATAAAGTAATTTCGACTTTGATTTGACTTTAAATAAACATATGCCTAGATCGGTGCGATCGGAATTTGGCTTCTCAACTCGTAATGCGTGCCGCATGTCAGATTTTTTCGCGACCTTCGTGTCACGTCACGTGCTTCGAGGGTTCGGGGGTCGCGCTCTCCGATTAGCTTCGGGGTCGAACAATCAACTTTTCCCGCCCGTAAATTGTTTATCGCGAACTGACGGAAGCCGGAACGTTTCGCATTTGCATACAATGCATGTACGAGTTATAATTGTTGCGCTCGACGCGTTGTCGCGTCTCTCCCTGAACGGTGTTTTTTATTCGCTTTGCTGAAATGGTACGTGACCTTATTATGCCTCAAATGAAATTAACATCATAAACTAAAACTACTTATGTTGACCGATAAGACTTTTAAAAACATACATGGAGTTAGAATAACAAATACGACATACTTATTATAGGGAGTAGATAGAGAATTTGGCAAACTCTATATCTACAAAATGCGTAGGGATTATGTGATACAAATAACTCGTTTCTGTTTTTACAAAAAAAAAACTGAAGTTCTCTTTAACTAGATTATAAAAAAGGCGCAATGTTCTTTTTTCTAAATTATAAATTCTAATTCTAATATCTTTATTCAACATAGAAGCTTACTGTTTCATTGTCAAAATAATACTAAATATAAATTGTAATTGTCTTTTTCATATATATATTCTATAACTAGCACAACTGGCCGTCCGTTGCAATGTCAGGTGCAAACATAAAAACGGGAAACATAAACCATTGTTGCCGGAGACCTTAAATTAAAAAAAAAGAATGTTTTCTTTTTTAAAAACGGACTGGTAAAAACGGACCGGCGGAGTAATTCACCGCCAATGACGACAAACGGTGGAAAATATGTCAACCGCCGGCCGCGCGGCGTTTTCCACGATTTTAACAGTCCATCACTTCCAGTGTGCTCTCGGGCTCAGAGTGTCCTCCACTTTACCTGACGTGGCTATAAATAACAGTCTGAAGCGTAGGAGGTAGAAACAGTTAGATACGTCACGTAACGCGGTGGCAGTGCACCGTTGCCTATACTTTCTCGCGACCTTCCGATGACCTCTAAAATAAAAGGTCAAGTGGCAGCCTGCCACTGCTGGGCAAAGGCCTCACCTCTATAGAGGGTATTTAGGTATAGTCCACCACGTGACCCCACTGCGGATTGGCAAGCTTCACCTATCTTCGAACTTTTTCTGTTGTTTTTTGTTATTATTTCGAAAATATGCAGGTTTCATCACGATGTTTTCCTTCAGCGCAGAGCACGTGAGTGTAAGTCAGCACTTACTATTAACAATTTCATTGGCACCAGTACCGCGGATCGAACTCAGGTAGCTCGAGTATATTGAATTAAAAACGAGCGCCAGGACAATGAGCTATCACGGCTCTAACTAGAAATATATGTCACCCTCTGTATCGATCCTCAGTGCTGCATAGTTCTACCGAAAAGAATAATACTTTGGACATATTGAAGTTCCCAGAGCGAAGTATGCAACTAGCGAAAGTAAAATCCACAAGAACGTATCCAGTACGAAACTTCCCTTGTTCACCAGCTAAGCTTCAGCGATGTCCCGAGTTTTAGCATTTCGGCGTCGCTAAGCCGCTTTCAAAACATTGCCCATTCAAAAAGTACAATATAGAGTGAGCCATTCGCCTCTTTCAGAACCCGGCATAGATTTAAATAAAGGAAATATGTCAAGTATTGTATGTCACACAATCGCAACGCGACCTCCGCCACGTCCCGCCGAGACACGAGGAACAATTGAACAATGGAGTGCGATGTTTGCTTACTATTCGAGTTTATTGTTAAAATACAACCAGGGCCGTTCAATGGCTGAGAGTTTTTTTTTTTTTTTTGAGAAAGTTTGCACTTTCGCATGGAGGGAGAAGAAAAATATCCACATAGCAAAGTATTTGTGAAGACGACGAACGGTCTTACGTTCTTAATGGGAAATGAAACAATGGATTTAAGATTTAAAAATAGAACGTAATAAGAAAAGCTTTACTTTTATGCTGGTAAGGAAAGCCAAGATCTATTGTAAGCCATATCCTTTTCTAATTCACCATTTATACCGAACTCTCTTTCCCCTACATCTTCTTCCACTTCGCGCAACCTCTGACATCTGTATCTATTTGTATATTTGAAAATAGTTGTATAATTTTAATCTAACCTAAAGAAAAATACAGTTCGTTTCTTCATTGCATCTTGTTAATGTGGTTAATACGACACCTAAAATTATCCTTATTAATAAAGTGGACGAAAGGCAAATGTAAAACTGACATAGTGCCACTGATGGAATTAACTTCAAGTAGAAAAGTCTAGTACCGCCCACAAGGCTTCCGACTGCAGAACGTCATTTAGTTTTTAACAAGGGAAAAGTCGCGGAGTGAGACATTCTCAAAAGTCGTCACGTGGAAGACTCTTGGCATTTTCTTGAGCGCCGGCGAATAACTAAAGCTTAACAAACTCTAGTTAGATGTCGGGAAGTGAATGATACAAATGTTGAAACTGACAACGATAATTTAGTTTAATATGGCCACGTAATAATTACAATTTTAAAAATAAAATAATAATAAGATAATGAGCCTGTTGCCTTATGCATTAATTAGAAATTTATAATCAGAAATTGTAAAACGAAGCATTCTACACATTTTTATTTTAATGGAAATATTAACAACCTCAATTAATCAATGAATAAATTTAACCACTGGGGTAGGGTCTAAGAACCATTTTTAATAAAATAACGATACTTTTACGTCTCGTCTGTTGAGTGGAACCAGTGCCCACTATTGCTAGCTGTGGGCAACTCACCGGCAACCCTTCAACTAATGTTTATTGTGGTGCAGTTAAAAATTGATCTAACAGAATTTGGCGATTGTAAATTTGGAAATAACTAAATAATAATTGATGTTAACACAATCTCAATAAACCTTTTCTACCTTTAAAATACATATTACATATGTTTCCCTACCTATACAAAGAGGTGCAATAGAGCAGACCTCATTCGATTTCCATAAAACCGCGTCTTTACATATACTTACAATCGCCATGCGTCTGCGTATTCTATCTCAAGTGCCCTCGATTCCAGTCGCTCTAAGGGCTCTTCAGTTCAACCTATGCGAACAGTTGATTATTACAAGCATGACAAATTTAAATTAAATGTACGTCGAGTTAAAAATACGCTCTGTAAATTGTATGTAAATGAAGCGGTTAAGAATTTTTAATCTGCACCGCTACAATGGATAACTTGTTATGAACGTCTCGATAATGGCGAAATCAATAACATTGAGGACGCAATGAAGAAAATGTAAATTTTGTTTCATTGTCATTTCCGTTGTCAATATAAATGTCAATATTGACAACGGACGATATAAATTATTGTATAATATACAATATATTTCTTCAAAAGCATTGATGAATTCATTACAAAGTAATGAATTCAAATGTAAAGTCCGTTTCACCAAGTCTTTTATAACAGTTACGTCAGTCCCAAGTACTGATACGATCAAATCTTAACTTGCATTAGTCGCTGAAAGTAATGGAACCGAAGAGCTGACTAAAACCGTTAACCGTTCATTATTCGCCTTTGTCGTCTAGCTTAGAGGACAAATTGCGCAAAGCGATTCTTTGTTTTTCTTCTGTACCTACCTCTTTCTATCTTCTAGAATACGGTGAATGGCCATATAATGTGCGGGTTGTCAGATTTAATATTACATTGTCACGCAACGAGTTAACGAACAAAGTTAACGAACCCTATTTATAACTTTGCTTAGTTTAATGGAGATTAAGGTCAAAGGATGCAATCGCATGTGGTATTAGAATGTGCATTATTTGTATCTTCATTCTTCCCATGTGATGATGAGCCCAGATTCTTATGTCCGATCCTCACAAGCATTGGATCAATCGGATTACGAATAAAGTGGGGGATGTGACGTAATTCCTCTCGAACATTATTACTTGAACAAGTGTTAAATATGATTTCTGGATAATAAAAGGCATTAAAATAATCATATAATTACTACGTTTAACTTTATCAGTACTGAATTTGAATATTAAGCAATGTCTGAACTTCAAGTTATGTTACTTGAATGGCTCCGCAGTTTCTGCTTTTGTTACTTAGTTTTGCTTAAATATTTGATACAAATGGTCGGGTAATGTTCACGTAGCACTTCCATAGAGAAACTTCTAGAGGTAATGTAAAGCGATTAATGCCAGATTAATATTGAATCAAAGTGTCAGGCCCAAAGACCTACTTTATGGTTTATGCCCGTTCTGATAAAACTTTAGTCACGCTAGTAAAACTATACTATACAGGCGTGCGTTTTTTAATTTCTTACATTTACTTTTATTATTATTTCGGATATTGTTCGAACAATTTTTTGTACTATTGCCAACCGCAGCTAACATTAATTTATGCTTAGTTCGGGTATCTTCTACGCTCCTGTCACTAACAAACTTACGAAAGCCGATCCTCTCAAATTCCACGCGACAAATTGAATAATTATTAACTAATAGTAAAGGGTCAAAGGGGACTTAAGTTTCGAAACTACACAACTGTTGGAAGACGGTAAGTGGTTCTTGTGTGATATTAATTGATAAATTCTTCACTTTGGAGATGGAGTGATGATGTTTACCTGATTGAAACTATCCAAATTACCCTTAAATTTTGCTTTAGCATAACGAAACGAATAATAGATGCTTCTATCACTTACAGAAATAATTGTAGACCTGCCTCTGTTCAAAATGTTTATTTATGGAAGAGGTGGTGATCTATCGAGCGGCTCTTTTGGTGCCCAAAGCTTACGCCGCCCGTATTGACTTATCTCTTCTTGTATTAACTGATGTCTTTGCTTTCAGTCCCGTGACTATTAAAGCTTCACCTGACATAGAACCGGTGGGCTAGCCAAAACCCACGGGTTTGGGCCCGCTGTGGGTAGGGCCGCGCATGTGCTCATGCGTGCGTTTAACTATGGTATGTCATCTAAGGGCCATCGATGTTGCGGTACGGAACGGGAACCCGATGGTCGTCGACTGTGTTTTTAGCTAATCAGTGGCTGGGGGCGGTGAGAACCGCCCTGGAACGCGGGTGTACCTTGTGTACGCGTTGTGTTGGTCTCGCCGTGCTCGGCGAGGGCGAACTATTGTGTTTGTTGTTACACTAGTTGTGGGTGTAGTGTTATCCGGCGGGCACCCCGACGGTGAGGACGTTTCGCGGGCGACGCTTGTTGACGTTCGCGTTTGTGTCGGGTTGGTAATTTGCTGCGCTTACCACCAGAGGGTTGGGATGATGTTCAGCTCTATCGAAGAACCGTTTGGTCAGGTCTTTTAAATATTCGCGAATCGTCTGGAGTCTGAAATCGCTGTGCAGGTCGACGTTGCGTTGATGCACCGGATGCACCACTATGCACCGGTTGCGTATTGATTTTGAAATTATTACAGTGAAAAATCAAAAGCGCTGCCGGACGGTAACGTTAACAATAGACTCTGTCCTGTTCGCGCATAATTCACACTTGTCGAGAAACACCGCTGACATCAACCGATTCTACAAAGTGAAAATTATGTACAAAAACGACAAACGCGTTGGCGTCATACCCCATAACACGTAGGGCCACGCAACAGTGTCCACTGTCACACGAATGGGCAGGTCCATTCGGGTAAGTACCACGACCTCACAGAAGACCAGCGTAAAGTAGAAGGTTAAACTTCTGCGTTTCGTCTGGGGAGGGAGGTAGCCGGGGCCCACTTTATTCAAAGGTAGCAGCGCATTCGTAACCCTACGGGTTCTGCAGATGTCCATGGGCGGCGGTTATCACTTATCATCAGGTGAACCGCCAGCTCGTTAGCCACTTTCTTGTATAAAAACGTGAACTCATCCTGCTCCTGCCCTTATCCCACCTAGTTTGGGTCGGCACAACATTTGAATCATGCTGAAAGCGCTTTCGGCAGGCGGCTGGTCGTAAAAAAACATTTACTACCAGCCGCCTGTCTGACGTCAATCCTGCTTGAGAAAACAAACCTCCAACCCCGACGCTGTCACCAATGGCTTAGTACCACCGAATTTAGAAATAGTATGATACAAAACTGAATTGTAGGAAAAAAAGCCGCCCAAGTGCGCTTCAGACTCAAGCACGTAGGGTTCCGTACCTTTATCTATAACAACGGCAAAAAAATGTAATGTATGGGAGTCCCATTTAAATATTATTTTATTCTGTTTTTTACAATTTTTTGTTCTAGCGGCAACATAAATACATCATCTGTTAAAATTTCAACTGTCTATCTATCACAATTCATGAGATACAGCCTGGGGACAGACGGACATACTGACAGACAGAGAGCGGAGTCTTAGTAATAGGGTTCCGTTTTAACCTTTGGGTACCGAACCCTACAAAGCATGTAGGCAACGTAAGGATGCTCAGGATCATCCACAAACTTCTTTTATTTATAATTTCGATAGAACTCCATTCTTACATTCTCGTATAAAGGCTAGACTTGAATTGGTCAGAATTTGTAGCAACAATTGCGTTTTCTTAATTATATCTTAATGCCGATAATTGCTATAATATCAGCCCGTAACTTCCGTAATTAATAGTTTTCGTAATAGTCGTAACTAATCGAAGGTATTTGGCAAAAGCGGTAATTACCTCTATTTCTTTCTTTACCTTCACTAATTAGTAATTGAAGATATAACTGACCGACAGTTGTATAATTATTTATAATACTATGACTCAATCTTGTTTGTTTCGAATGATGCCAGAATGAAAGATTGGCAACTTAACTTTTTTTAATCTGTATTTTTCTTGCGGTAGTTGTATAATTATAATATATAATACTATGACTTAAACTTGTTTGTTTCGATTTATGCCAGAATGGAAGATTGACAACTTTACATTTTTAAACTTTGTATTTTTCTTGCTCATTATATTGTATGCTCGTATTTGTACTGGTACTAACGATCAATAGATGTATCTTTAAAATTTTATCTCCAATAGTTATGCATTATGTTGCTGTTTATTAAATAAATAAATAAGTAAAATAAATTCGTTGTTTATCACAGCAAAGCGTAATAAATACTGATAGTTACGGGTTAGCAAGAATTAAATTAGACGCATACTATTACATTATATATGATGACATACTTACATTAATTCGTATTCCATAAACGCGATATCGAAGAAAAACATAACGGCGAGAAAACAATGGACTAAATTACAAAATTATTTAGAATTTAGAATTCTAAACACAGTGTAAGATATAGATGTTCATAGTAGCCGGTGTTAATCGGCAATTCCATAGGTAAGGTGATATTGATAATTCGTGTATAGGTGGATTCATTCTACCCCATGCCGTATCGAATATCGGGCGCGAATCATATAGCAGATACCTGAATAGGTGTCTACAATTCCAGCGAATGTTGTGTTGAGATGTATTCTATAAGTACCTGAAACAAATGGAAATAAAATCAATATAATAACCAATATAACCGATAATAACACTTTTTTACTAAGCTGTCGGATACTAAATTATACAAATAGATTATCCTCTCAGACCAATATAGAAAATATATATCTTCAAGAAAAAATATCAATAAAGACGCTGTTAAAATAAAACAAATTTAAGGATTTTATACCTTTATAAACGTCCCACCCCGGCTTCGCGCGTGTGCAATGTATTATACATATAAACGTTTCTCTTGAATCACATAGTAAAAAAAACCGCATCAAGATCCGTTGCGTAGTTTTAAAGATCTAATAGCATACATAGGAACAGGCAGACAGCAGGACGACTTTGTTTTATACTATGTAGTGAATAGTGATTTAATGTACGGTGTAAAATACTTTTCTAATGCAATTATTTATAAACGTAACGAAAGTAAAAAAAAAGTATGTATGTACTTAAATACGCACGTAAGAAGTTATACTTCTTTAGCGTAACGATGACGGTTTATTAAAATAAGTTCGAATTAGTAAACAGAAGTATAACTTCAATAACGAAAATGGCCCTCCCCTAAACTCGAGATAAAGCGCACTCGGAATTTCGCAAATAAAATATGTAAAATGAAATGTGATAAAATCGAAATTTATTTATTTATTTATACTTTATTGTACACCAAAAATAAAGATATATAAAAAGCAAATTACACATGAATATGAAAGGAAGTACAATAAGCGGTCTTATCGCTCAGAAAGCGATTTCTTCCAGACAACCATTGTGAAAAGAATATTTGCTAATGA
This sequence comes from Iphiclides podalirius, assembly GCA_933534255.1. Classification (NCBI taxonomy): domain Eukaryota; kingdom Metazoa; phylum Arthropoda; class Insecta; order Lepidoptera; family Papilionidae; genus Iphiclides; species Iphiclides podalirius. The sequence goes on along the minus strand of OW152831.1, from coordinate 3,528,700 downwards.
GACATAAAGAAGTAAATATTAAGTGTGTAATAAAAACGCAAATATTTAAAAAGATCAAACCGTTTACGTGTAATAGATTAAATAGTAAGCACCGTTCGTGACCATTTCATTTTAAACCGACTTCAAGGAAGGAGGAGGTTCTCAAATCGGTTGTTTTATTATTAAATATTTACCGTTACCTCAGAACTAAACCGATTTTACAAAATTACTTAAGCTCGTTTTAGCTCTTTCGTGGTCCCATTTTTAATTTCATTGATATTGGACCTTGCACTCAAGAGAGACATTGCACACACCAGGAAATGTATAGTGAGTTAATTTAAGTCGGTTTCATTTGTAAAAAGTCAATAATTTTACTGTTTTATTTATTTTTTTGTTCATTAACTGATTGATCAACAGTTACAGGGCTCGTCACCTGTTTCAAAAAAATATTAATAAATTAAAAAGTGTGTCTAATCTAATATGTAAATATAATATATCAAGTGTTAGCGCTGGCAACACTGTATACCGGATATGATGTCATGTACTCGAGCTAAGGGACACATGGTCACATAGAGCAGCGGTCACTTGGATTTCGGCTGCGTTCCCGGACGGTTATATAACCACTAGTGCTGCTTGTATTAGTTGTTAATATTCATGTTCAGTAATAGTTAAAATATTAGGAACAAGGTAAAACCGTTAGAACTCTTATACAAAGATGATCAATTACAAATGATATCAAATTTAATTCATTATTGTGCCTATACTTGGTATATACTTAAATTCAAGAACATAAAATGCTAATGACCTTACATAATGTAAAATAGAAAAACATTCCTCCGTTCAGTAACGAACCCACCGAAGAAGGTCTCGCAGAATCAAGACGGGAAATTGAATAATTACTAACTAATAGCAGAGGGTCGACGTGGGCTTACTAATTTTGAAACAATTCAGCTCTTGGCAAGTTGTGACGAGGATCCCGTCGATTTTGCGACAATTTCGCTATGCGATGAATACATGCGCACTATGTTTACACAATAATATAATCCAAGTCCCGTATCCCTTAACTCAGGCGGGTTGGACAATTGTGTCTACACGTGACCTTCTCACATTAAAAAAAACCCAGCCTCCGTACAGAAGATGTGCCATACAAATATAAATATATATAGCATCACAGGTCTTGTTTAGGTTTAAGCAGCGTCTGACATGGTAGAAAGTCAAAATCAGTCAAATTTTTTTTTATCAATATAACCTTATTTAAAGCTCTTATTGAAAATATAAACACTACTACCACCGGTTCACTAAACTAGATCCGTCCAGAGAAGAACCAAGAAACTGTCGAGGTGATGTTATCTTTATTTTTAATGATACCAGTATAAAAAAATATTTAGATATATAATTAGTGAAAAGGGACAATGATAGTATACCATACAGTATCGTAAACCAAAAAATAATGAAGACGCTTTAACATTAATTGGATAAGTTGATTGTGATAAGCGAATAAATATTTCTGTATGATCATTGAAAATATACATATGGTACACATATGAAATAGCGTTTATTAAGCACACAAATGATAGGTCCCTAGATAATCACCCCCTCAATTCTCCTACGGCACGTGACACGCGAACGCATTCTTATTTAACCAGTACACGACAGCTGTAATTGAATGTTGGGACAATTACACGCGCGGCGCAGTCGCGTGTGAGCACGCCGGGTTCGTATTAGGCCAATGTAAGGGAAAACAATCGGACTATTTTAAAATACCTTTTTTATTCAAAAATGGACAAAAACTTTGGACACGGCGGGATTCGTCTGTGTTGGTAACGCTCACTGAAAACGGCGTCACCCGGGAGCTAAAAAACCGTCAAAGCGCGTGTCGGAATCGCGCATGAAGAGTTTTTTTGTTTGTGTGCTATTATCTATAAAAATGGTAAAAGAATCATTTCTGTTGTATTTTTCAGTTGAATTTTCAATTGTCATAGTCATCGTTGTCGATACAATCATAACTTGCTTTTTTAAATTATCTTACCTACTTAAATTTAAAGTTTATTATTAACATAAAGACTACGATGGAAGGACTACACACTTTGTAATACAAGTCAACCGAGGGCTCGGAAATAAATTCACGAGGGTTCTACGATCCGACTGACTTGTTTACATAGTCAGTGCAAATATACGATTGTTAATTCTCCGCACAAAGGGATTCCCCTATCCGTTTAATACGCGTAAAACAAGGCGCACAATGAGATTTTATTGCCATTATTATTCCGTTTATAACGCCCGTTCAATAGCGCTACAATAATAAAACAAATACGAATTCGAATACCCGACCGATCGACAGAGGGAGTTAATTTCATCAGGCTCACCTGAAACTCCCGCCGAAGTGAGATCGTTGCGTGGGTAATTGAGTGCACTTAGCGGAATGAAATCGATGGGGGTATCCCGCAAAGCCGCATTCGTAAAGGCCGTAAGGTTTATACAATAGCGCAAAAGCGAAAAAGATTTTGCGGTTTAAAACGGTTAAAAATTATTTTAATTATTCAATTGTTATTGTTATGGGTATAAAAATATTTTTCGGCGACCAAATTTGCGTGGGAAGTAGTGAGCCACGTCAGAGGCTTTGGGTTCGATCCCCACTTCTGGAAAAATATTGTGTGATGAACATAGTGTTTTCCCAATGTGTGGGTGTTTATATGTATTTATTTACAAAAGAAAAGTAAGTTTATCAGTTTTCTAGTACCATACTTGGTTAGTTTGGGACTAGAGAACGTTGCGTAAAAATGTGTCCTAAAATATTTATTTATTTATTTTCACATTTTATCACGGATCTCGCATTTTATCGATGTTCTTCAAAAAAGAACGTTCTTTTTGAAGTTATACGTACTTCTTTTGGTGCGTTTGGTGAGGAATTATGAAAGAAAATCGACTGGTACACCGACAGCCAAAAACGACATGATGAAATTGGTTGCAAAGCGACCAACTTCACAGTATTACCATGGCAACCAATAACAACTTTTTGACAGTTAATTTCAATGTAATTAATTAAACCATTATCAACTGCGTTTGATGTCTTATTAACAAACAAAGGTTACTGGCGGGAGGTAAAATTTATTTTTCTTTTATTACGCTTAACAAGTATAACTTCTTACGTGCGTATGTACACACACACACACACACACACACGCACATAAAAATCACCTGAAGAGATAATAAATAACACCAAACGCGTTAAATATCAAATTAAAACTATGAGTAAATACAACTTACTATACATTAAATCGATATTTACAGTTACAGTAAGAAGGAATACGTTTACCTTTTTCAATATAATATTTAGACAGCCTGTAAATATCCGAAGAACGAGTATCTGAGGAAGTAAATATCACAAAAGATGAAGGCGTGAAGTGGAAAAATCATACTTCTGCGTTTCGTCTTGTACATAAGGTATCCCAGAGTCCATTATCTTAAAAAAGAGGCCATAAATCTACAACCCTAGTAAGATGACCGTAGGCGGCGGCAATTACAGTAGGTGTACCGTCAAATAACTATTCACGTTAAAATCTGTCAGCTTCGATTTAAATGTCATTAAGATTTTAAGCCAATTTTTTATATTCAAACACGTTACGTAAAACCGTTGATATATATATACACATAATACATTAGACTATTTTACGGAGTCCGTCGCATTTAATTTTGCTTTTAAAATACGCCCATTTCAAACAATACAGCATCCATAATCGCTGAATAAATTGAGGTCAATTGTTTAAAGCGTACCTGTGTCACAGTTAGGCTGTGCTTATTGTCAGCATTTCGATTATTTATTTGGTCGAATCTATGTTAAAGCGATGCAGTTATTTATTATAGCAAATAATTAATATAGTAACAGCCTAGACATAGATGTCCCACTGATGCGAAGAGTGTACAGAGGGTATGAGGGCATAGTCCACCATGCGACCCCACTGCGGATTGGGGAAATTCATACATCTTCGTATATATCCGCTGGGCACGCGATAAATTAACATTAAAAATTTACAATTTTATTTGTGGCGGGCAAAGGGATTTGAACTCTGGTTGCTGTCAATAGAATTAAGGGCGAGCGCCTGGACACTGAGCTATCACGGCTCCATAGATTATTAATTCATAATAATAATCATTTATGGCTGATAACTATAACCATTATTTATTAAAGAATAACCGCAGCAAATTAAGAACCCTAAAGTTAAAATGTATGTAGCGTATTGTCACCGTCCTTAGCAGTCTAAGGGTGTTGTCTGCCTGTCAGCCTAAAAAGCCTGTTTTATCACCTATCCATTTTCTATACAACTTCTACAAGAAATACTTATCCATTTTCGCAGAAGTGTGAGATTTTTCAAGTTAATAAATTAAATATTCACTGCTTCCATTCATATTATATATATATATATATATATATATATGTCAATGTCAAACACATATCTTCTCAATCAGTGGCACACATAGTAAAGATCGTCACCAAAGGATCATAATGTCAAGTTTACTGAATGGGATTTTTTTACGTGAGAAAAATCCTTTATGGATCCACCGAATCAGACGAATGGGAGAGGTACGTGAGAGTCCCGCTCAGAAACGGATACCCACTAAATAAACCCACGTTGCACCTGTCTCTGTCCCATCGGCCGGGGACACACTAAATGAGCCTGGGAAAAGGAGTCATTAATTCAATTTAAAACTGTATGAGTTACGGGCGGATTTCCACCAGTGGACGGAAACTAGTTTTTAACTATCTCCAAACTATTCATACTAGTAGTGTATACACTACTGTATATATACTACAGCACGGTACAACTACAATATTATACGAAATTAAATTACATATAAGATAATATTCCAGGCGGAACTCTAATCGAGCGACATACAACAAAGAACATTTTCAATCGCGCGCGACATCCGTGTACCCGTCGAATAATACATTCGAGCGCTGGAGACAACGGGAGGCGAACGTTAGGGTGACAACGCTCGTGACGTTCCGAAAATATTCCCGCATTCCCGGCACGTCTTTATAATAAAAACATCAGCCCGTCGGCGTTCCGCAGCGCACTGCGGGAGCGGGTGCTAGGGGTGGAGGAGAAAAAATAACGAAGCGAAATTGGACGCGATAACTTCGTAACTCCCGCTCGCTTCAAGCAGGTGTTGCCAGTTTTTTTCCCTAGCAGAGACTTCAAACCTTCCTCCTCGTGTTGATTTCGCGCGAGTGAATTTTCTCAGTACCAAGCACAGCGCCTAGCGTGCCCTGCTCTACGAAAGATTTCTGTTACCACTTCCCGATTTAACGAGTGAAAATTAAACAATAATAGTAACACGATGGACTCGGATTTCGGTTTGAGTGTGAGCAATAAATGTTAGCATACATTTTATCATGGATTGTTTGCAGAAAATAATGGTGTAATTTTAATTTTTTTTTAATTATCTAAGCGAAACTATGTTTACGGATTTATCAGGAGGACAGACAGTTGGGAATTAAAACCAAAAATAAATAACGCGATAATCCGTAAACATTTAATAATGTGCAATCGCGTAAATACAAGAAATTATTATGATTTGATTTGCTTATATACAAAACAACTATTAAAAGTTTTCGTCAGCGGAGACAGAAGATGAATAAATCTTAACATTTATCCACGAACCACTTTTACTAAATCAATCAACTGTTCTTACATGCACCTGTTATACAGAACAATTTTTAATCATTGCGCACAACGAAACAGTTGCAAGAACAGGCGAAAAATGTCCTTTTGTAATCTGCGTATAAATTTCCTTCTTATAAGTCGCTTCTGAAGTTGTTTAGATCGATTCAGATTGATAAATATTTAATGAGTTTTGGCCTTAGTTAATAACCTTTAGTACGGTGAGAATCTGCGTCTTCCTTATTTCCTTCCGAATCGAAAACATTTCATTAATTGTATTGTTTTTCTTTTTGTAAAATAACATTAGTGTTCCGAGTTTATACAAAGAAATCCGTAAAACAGTATTGTTTAACAATTTACTCCCTTCAAGTTTATGGAGGAACAACTTAGAATCGCAACTCTAACTGATTTGCTTACGATACTTAAGATACAGAAGGGGAGCAATAAAATACACCGCGACGCAGGTGCGCCGGGCCGCGGAGAAGCGTGAAAAAATCTCATCGCTCCACAACAAAAGGAACGCCGACATCCGCGCTAGGGTCACCACACACACGTCACGGCATCGGGATAGTTGGATCAATTTCAGGCTAAACTGTGGAATGACAAATCATAACAAATCTAACCAAATAATATACATACACATATTTTTATCACAAGTATCTTTACAGAACTAACTTTTCTTTCTTTCATTTCTGAACAGCAGCTATATTATAAAAGTTACAAATTACGTAATACCAATAAATGCAACATGTCCTGGAAATAATTATGGTCTTAATATTTGAAAAATTAATCCAAAGTTAATCTTCTGGTCTTTAGACCCATTGGCAAAATCTATAAGCAGTGGGAATTACGGTTTATCTCTATAATATCTCTTTATTATATAGTTTTTGAAACAAAACTTTTTCTCCTATTCACACATATTTATGAGAAACATGCCTTTTATTTGCCTCACTTCTGTCTATCAACAAAACTCGAAAAGGGTGTGAACGTTTTTTTATGTGAAAAGTTGCCAAGCGAGCACGCGGTTCATCTGATGTCAAGTGAATACCGCCGCTCATGGACATCTGCTACACCCGAGGGTTACATATGCCTTGACAACCTTTTGAAAATTGGGCTCCGGGTACCTCACTCACCAGACGAAACGCGGCAGTATAATATAATAGTAAAGAATTTGTCATACTTCCACTTTACTCTGGTCTTCTGTGAAGACGTGGTACTTACCCGGACGAGCCCGCCCATTCGTGCAACAGCCGAGACTGCTGCATGGCCCTACCAAAGTTAAAAATTATTCGTTATTCATTACAATAACGAATATTAAATTGAAATACGAATAAATAGTAGAACCGCTAACAGTTTAAGGTGAGCCTTTTTCAAATAAGGATCCGTTTACACAGTCTTACATGTCCCACGTGTACCGATAAATCTGGCGACACTAGCCATAACTCAGGCCCGGGGGCGGCCAGGTGGCGAGTTGAGATAAAGTGCCGACGCTACGCTACATCCGGTGATTTAGATATGACCTTCTGAACGCAATCTGCATTAGTAACAACCCGGGGGGCTATTCTGGCACCGCCTTTATATCCGTTTTGCGTGTTCGCGTAATGACCCCGCCACCTAACTACTAGTACTTCGCCAATAATGACCGGTCATTCAAAAACGTCCACAATACGAACAGTTGCGTCTTTTACCCCTGGGGATAACACAGAAATGGATACTGAAAAATTTTCGACGTGTTTGTTCTATCGGTAGAATGTTTAGCTCTTAAGATATACGAAAAATAGTCGTTGTACTACTTTTCATTTTAATCTATATATACGTAAGAGATTTCCAACGATAATTGACTCATCACGATATCTCTGGACCCATAAGACGTAGAGACTTGAAATTTGTAAGGAATATTCCTTTAGTATTTCGCCGAGTAGAGGTCAACTAAGAAGGGATTTTACGAAATTCCACAGAAAAACGTTTGCCGGATCAGCTAGCTATATTATATACTTAAATACGAATTTTCTTCTTGTCGACTTATGACGTAAAGCAAACTAAAGCTCTCACATAACAGTATTACTAACAGTGTATTTATCTTTCGCAGACGTTATTTGAGCTTCATTTAATTAGTATTATAAACAATTCCTAAGCCAAGACTGTTGGCCAGCCGCCCGCATGCTAACACAATTAGCCTTCAGTTTTCCCTCCCTCTCTCTATTTTTTTGTTGTAGTTTTCTATACGATTTAACCCTTTAACGTTCGTTTGCGTCGGAAGTGGAAATTATTCGAGAATGAATATAAGTCGAGCTGAAAGGTACTACTTATTTATCATATTATTATCATTTTAAATGGGAACCCTGAAAATTGTCTCCATTTCTATGATGCAATTTAACGTGTATCGGATTTGAAATAATTTGTCTTCTACGTCCATCGATTAACATATTTTTTTTTACAAAAAAAGTTTGCAAGAATTGAAGCGGTTCATCGACTTGTATTTTATACATCCCACGATCATACGAAACATTATAAATGGACCTCCAGTATCCACGCTTAGCAGACGCTACGAAAGATAATAAATTCTTTAATTTTTTTTTTGGTCTCTTATAAGCCATTAATTCGAGGATGCTCTCGGATAAATCACACAGTTGCAGAAAGTATTGAGAGGCTCTATAGCTGTATACTTACTGTGTGCGGGAACAGACCAGTTGAATCGAAGCAATTCTCTTAAATACTACTAAATTGAAAAATTATTACGAACACCAGCTGTGTATGTTATTCACAGCTGGTGTTCGTAGGCCATTCAAATTCTACATTGAGAATTAAAACTTACCACAGAGCTACAACTTAACTAACATTGACTACGAAACGCCTGATACTATGCTGAACACTGACTGATTCTTGATCTCTGCTGACATCACATTTTAAATTACAGTTAAACTTTAACAGTTAATTGTCGAAGTTAAGAACAAACAGATTTTTTTAAAATAATAAAAAATTTTTTGAGAATCATTATTCTCCCCTTTACTCTTCGACTATTTTATTCCGGCTTAAAATGTAAACATCCCGTTTGAAATTGAAATTAAAAAAGGCGAAATAATATCGTACGTTCGTCCATTAGCTGGCAACATTATCTCACCCACCCAGGGGTGCAGTAAGCGATTACTCTCCACTTCGGGGCCCGCACAGGACGGCCGCGGCGTGTTGAAACAAGTTTTAATGGCCGACGGCACTTGCGCCTCGAAGTTAGGTGGGCTTTAATTGTACGGTTACCAGGAATACGCGAAAAGCGGGACGATCCTAGACAATCGGCAAGCATATCGTTGTTTGTTTAAACGGGAATTGCAATAGTTTGACATAATTATGGCATTACCCGATTATTTCGAAATCAAATCAAATCAAGTCCTTTATTAAAACCTTCGTCCTAAATACCTTTATTTAATACAGAAGCATTACACTTCACGCAATCCAAAATGTGTCATCATGAAAATGTTTTTTTTTTTGTATTTTTATGTAGTTATTTCTTTCAGTAATAGCATTATGATATTACGTATTCTAAGTACATTCATAAAGATATTGAGAAAATATGTAAAATTTTGCATTTGAGTAAAAATTTGAATGTAGGCGTGTTTTACATGTATGGTTTTCTTTAAATGCTTTAACTAATTTTGCAAAAAAAACCTACTCCAATCTGGGACGACAAAATGCATTATCCTCTAAGAAGATTTATTTTTCCGTTTATAGATTGTCGATGGATATTCAGTATCCCTGAGAAAATATGTAAAATTTTGCATTTGAGTGAAAATTTGTATGTAGCCGTGTTTTACGTGTATGGTTTTCTTTAAATGCTTTAACTAATTTTGCAAAAAGACCTACTCCAATCTGGGACGACAAAATGCCTTATCCTATAAGAAGATTTATTTTTCCGTTTATAGATTGTCGATGGATATTCAGTATCCCGAACAACCAACCCCAAAATATTCAAAAAGGTGCAATTATTTTTCCTTTTCCAAACGTCTATCATTTTGAGAGTCAAGTTTAGTGTTTTCTTGCTGTTAAGACGTTCTCTTTTCATATATACCTGTTTCTTCACGAACAGGGTAGAAATTTGTCCTTAAACATAATACGTTATTGCCATAGATAATTTAGTCCCGTGAATATGGGCGCAGTTCATGGTAGCCGCATTTAAGTGCCCGCATACCGACTCCACTTCTGACCGTGCCGAAGTTTTATCGTCGGAATGTGGGCCGTAAACGTTCACATGGTAATGCTTAGAGGCGGCCCACTCGTAAAGAGTTCGCGTAAAAACTCGCCCCAGAGTCAATGAGACTATATAAAACGGCACTGAAGTCGGGCCTTCGCATATGACACTGCCTTACGATCGCCTGTAGTGTGTTGAGACGCGTTCGACTGAGAGACGCTTTACGGTTCGACTGTGTGAAATTACATAGGGTAGTGAGGAGGGTATTAAATTACAGAAAAAAGGTGAACGGGACTTGTAGTTATAGTTTTGATGCTCAGTCGGGTGGCTCATCAGAGGTGTTACTTCTTATGCCCGGTTCCTATATTCAACGAAGGGCCATAGCTTCGTAACTTTCATAACGACTTGTAGATAAAAGGCGTGTACGCCCGGTTCTTATATCAACAAAACGAGTTTTTTTTTTCCGAGATGACCTGTTATTTACGGAAAGTGAGTTACTAGCGTTCCTTTAATCTACAAGTCGTTATGAAAGTTACGAAGCTATGTAACTAACAGCCGTTCGTTGAATACAGGAACCGGGCATTAGAGCAGAGGTCCATCCGAACACAATTGGGATTGCTCTCTATAATACTGTGGATCCCTTTTTTTTAGGTAGATTAAACTCTTTGGCGTATCCTTTGTAGACAGACAGCAGTTGTGTACATAAAATAATCATACATTTTCAAAGTCAACTTACAAAATATTTTATTGGTTACATGAAATAAACTTGAAAACTATACGGGACAGACGTCCGCCAATAATTCTCACATTTTAGTGACGAGGCTAACAGTTAAGTTGAAATTTTGTAAATATTTTTTAAATTACAAAATTTAAGGAATTTTAATACCGGCCGGAGCAATCGGATCGAATAAAATATAGCCTCGTTAAGTCGGAACCTCGTTTCGATGGTAGAGAGAGACACGCGGTAATTTTCGATGCTGGGCCGAGCTGCCCGAGTTTTTAAGAAGATGAGTGTTAACTGTTTGTGTCTAGAAGATGACTGTTTTACGGTTATAGGGGCACGCAGCAGCCTCGGCTGTTGTGCGTATGGGCTCGTAAGGGTAAGTACCACGACCTCACAGAAAGCCGGCTTAAAGTGGAAGTATAAGACTTTCGCGTTTCGTCTGGTGAGTGAGGTGTCCGGAGCCCAATTTCCAAAAGGTTGTCAACACATCTGGAACCTTCGAGTGTAGCAGATGTCCATGGGCGGCGATATTCACTTAACATCAGGTGAACCATCTGCTCGTTTGGAAATCTGCTCTTCTGCTATCTCACTCATCAGTTTTACAAGACCCTCAACGTATCCTCTTAAAGATTAGTCGAATCGTAGAATGGATGTCCTTCTACTCACTTACTTCTCCCCATTACGTAAACTGCTTGTTCTTTTGCAATTTTTAAAAATGCCAACAATTGTGTAAATATTTAAAAAAGAAATTAGAAAGCTATTTTCATTTAAAAAGATGTCCTATTTGTAATAGTTATATCTGACTCTCAATCAAATTGCAACATATATATTAGAGTATTTAAACCGTTATAACTGAAACATTTTATTTATTTTATTTAATTTATTTCTATAATAATATCAGTATAGATCATTTATATCTAATTAATGTTAGTTACACTAAGGAAAAGACAATGAGTACACTGTGGCTCCCAAACTAGGCAGTGCCTGTATCTTGGGGGCCGGAGTGCGCTTCATATAAAACATAAAATGAAATTTATTTACTTAAAACATAAAATTATTTATTAAAACATAAAATGAAATTTATAATTAATTTTAGGTATACATGCATTCCTTTGTACTTTGACCGCACATTTTTAATAGATAGCCATACGACCTCCTTCACCGTTCCTGACCCGTTCCCCGCGACCGTCGGCACTGAGACGTCACTAACTGCGTGATCTATCGCCGTCTAGGAAACGAGACGGGCCACGCCGCCGGCCACGACCCGTATAACGGCCATACAACGCCACGCCGGATTACCTTAATGGCGACATCGACGAGTCCCAATTATGCATTCGCCGGGCACAATCGGCCCAAATGAGGGGGCAATCGGTGGCCGTGTAAACGCTGTTGGCGGACGTGACGCCGGGATTAAACGATCGATTCGAAAAACGAACATCGTTTGCCGTTTTCATTAGCCGGAATACCAATCCGGCTAATGAAAACATGCGTGTGTGCGTGTTTATCTGTTTTTTCGGGCGTGTGTGGAGGTGTGAGGAAAATCTCTTAAATCTTTAAATTTGTTCGACCTTCGAATTATTTCAAATTTAACACAGACATTATTCTCCGACAACATCTCAATATTTACCTACTGCGACTTTGTCTCCTCGACGGAGACTTCATGTTACAGTAAGTGCTTGCTGTGACATGAAGAAAGACAACTTTATGCGCTGTTGGAGCAACTTTAGACTATATAGTCAAATCAAATCAAATCAAAATATATTTATTCAAATAGACGCTTGCGCGCTCTTATGAATCGTCAAATTTTACATCAAAGATTATGTGTATAGGTTCGTAAGGTACCACCGGTTCGGAAAGCGGTTTCTGTTGAGAAGAGACCGGCAAGAAACTCAACAGTTGCTCTTTTTCAAAAATATCAGGGTACAATATAATATACAGGTATAATAGTCTTATTCTAGCCTACGTGAGTATCAACAGTATTAACTCCACACATTGGCGTCGTCGAGATATTCCGAAATGGTATAATATGCTTTAATCATCAGTTGATTTTTAATTTTACATTTAAATTGGTCAAGCGGCAGACTTAATATCGACTGTGGGATTTTATTATACATGCGTACACTTTGCCCCATGAACGACTTATTTACTTTTTGTAGACGAAACAATGGCGTAGTAAGTTTTTGTCCTTATTTCTAGTGTTTATTTTATGTCTGTCACTATTCTTTAGGTAATAATTAAGGTTATGACGTATATACAAAACATTACAATAAATGTATTGAGAAGCAACAGTGAGTATATTAACCTCTTTGGAAAGATCTCTGAGTGAATTCCGGGCTCCGATATTGTAGATTGCTCGGACAGCTCTTTTTTGAAGAATAAATATAGTATTTATATCTGATGCACTACCCCACAACAAAATGCCGTACGACAAGATGCTGTGAAAATAACTAAAGTAAACAAGTCTGGCAGTGTCGATGTCTGTTAGCTGCCTAACCCTTCTAATCGCAAAAACCGCGGAGCTCAGCCTATTCGCAAGAGATGATATATGGGGACTCCACTGGAGCTTTGAATCTACTGTAATTCCCAGAAATACAGCAGACTCAACTGGATTAATGGGTACGTTATTTAATATTAAACTAAAACTTTTCCTTCTTATACTGGGAAGGGTAAAAAGAATACATCTGGTTTTTTTGGCATTTAATACCATATTATTAATAGTAAACCAGTGGAGGATATGTGAAAGCGCACTATTCACGTCGTCATAATTTAATACGTTTCGGTCAACTTTAAAAATAAGCGATGTATCGTCAGCAAACAGTACAACATCACACAACCCACTGGCATAAAAGGGAAGATCATTAATATATACTAAAAATAATAATGGGCCCAAGATTGATCCTTGTGGGACTCCCATTTTCATCTGGGACCCAGTGGAATTAACATCATTTATAGATACTTTTTGAATTCTATTACTAAGGTAAGAGGCAATGAGATTGAGGGCGATCCCACGAATGCCATAATATTCTAGCTTTTGAAGAATAGTTTTATGGTCTACGCAGTCGAAGGCTTTTGAAAGGTCACAAAAGACACCTATTGCATCTTGTGACCTTTCCCAGGCGTTATAAATATGTTTGACAAGTGCGACGCCCGCATCTGTTGTCGATCTGCCTTTAGTGAATCCATATTGCTCATCGTGAAAGATTTTGTTCACATTAAAATGAACTAAAAGTTGATTTAATATTAGCTTTTCAAAAACTTTACTAAGAGATGGCAATATGGAAATAGGTCTATAGTTGCCTGGATCATTTTTATCACCACTTTTGTAGACAGGTATTATCTTACTAAATTTCATAAGATCTGGAAATATTCCAGAATCTATGCAGTTGTTAAAAAATAGAAGCCAAATGTGGTGCAATATATGGCATTATTGTGCTCATTAATTTTATGGACATACCCCATAAATCCTCTGTATTTTTAAGATTAATAGAATTCAAAACTTTTATAATATCATAAGTATCTACGTGATTAAATTTAAATGTGTGTAGGCAAGGGGTAACATTATTTCTTAAAACATTAATTGCGTCTGCGGGAGATGATTTTAATGTACGTGTGACATTAACCGCAATGTCTGAAAAATAGCTTTCGAAACTACTCGCAATTTCGTTATCTGATATTATGGGAGTATTACCTATAACTAGTTTTATAGGTTCCCTGAATATCTTGGTTCTTCCAGATATACGGGTAATGATGTCCCATGTGGCTTTAGTTCTATTGTTTGAATTTATTATGCTATTTCTTATATAAATAGATTTTGCCTGAATACAGACTTTTTTAAATATTTTTGAAAATGTTTGTACCCGTTTAAGGAAGTTAGGATCGTGATTCCACTGCCTCATATAGTATGAGGCTATATAATTCATACAATGAATCCCTACTTTTGTATATACCCACTGTTGCCCAGTCACTAAATTTTAATTTTGAATTCTTAGCAATTGTGCGCGATTTAAAAGTATCATTATAAGAAGATATGAGAAAGTCAACCATTGATCTATAAGAGTCATTAGGGTTATTGACTCCTATATCTTTATTTAACATATGATGTGCCACTTTATCTCTAAAAGCATTTATTCTATTAGTACTGACTGGTCTACACTTGATCTTAAGTTTGCTAGTATTAGCTTTTTCATTTATTGAAAATTTTAGCCCAAAGTGATCCGAGCTCAGATGATTTATAACATATTTATCATATACATCACTGTGACAGAATACATTATCTATACATGAGGAGGATAAGTTAGTAACACGAGTTGGTTCATGAAAAAGATTTTTAAGTTCAAATGAGTTAAATAAATTTAAAAGTCGTTTACTGAGTTGTGTTACTTGTAATAAATCCACATTAAAATCTCCACAAACTATTAATGATTTACTACTTGAACATAGTTTTTTAAGAACATCATCCATTACACACTCAAACTGATCGAAATCACCTGAGGGGGGCCGGTATACGCATACTATAATATACTGTTGACTCTCAACGCAGGATAATTCAATAGAACGTTCGACAGAGTGTGCCACTATATCCTGTCGATTTTTACAGACTATATCAGTTCTAACTAATACAGAAGAGCCACCGCGAATAGCATTTACTCTTACGAACGAACTTAACAATTTATAATTTTCTATATTAACAATATTACAGTGCTTATGTAACCATGTCTCTGTGAAGCAGATGACATGTATATTAAATTTCCTAAGGAACAATTCAATTTCGGGTTCTTTGCCGCTTAAGCCTTGTATATTTTGATGCACAATATTTAATTTAAGTGGCCTAGGCGTTGTCTCAATGTTTAGTTTAAACTAACATTGTTTGCTGAAAGATTATTACATAATAAAATATTCTTAGTTGTACTATTTACAACTGGGTTTTGTATATTATATGCTACTAGAGTAGCAATTAGTTTCTTATAATATAGTGGCAAATACAAAGTATTTTTTGTCACCTTAAAACTAAATTTAATAAAATTATTTAAGTCGAAATAAAAGAAAGCGTCACTATGACGGTGAGTTATGTTATATATAGTCATGTTAAGACTATATATGTATTTATTTTGTTCCTCTGAAAGGGAAAGAGGAATATGGAAATGAGCATAATATAAATTTGCACTTAGTTTTATAATGTAAGTTAAGTAATATTTCCATATTATTAACAATTTCCTGTTTCCTTACAGATGAACTATCCCCATGAAGTAGTACAATAGTACTATTCTCATTTAAATTTAATGTCAATAATTTGTTAATATTGTTATGAAAACTGGCACCTGGTGAACATATATTACATACATTATTTACATGTTTGGAAAGTAAAGAACCAAAACCTTGTCCTATATTATCCGATACAATTATAACTTTATGTTTATTATTGGAGATACTGGATGATTTGACAACTGAATGTAATTTATTTTCAAATTCAATAAGTAACACTAAAAAGTTCATTCTCATCGTGTAAGTAGGGTTTTGTAAGCTCGTAAAAAATGGATTTTTGGATCCGATAACTTACTAGGGAAACAACAATAATTAGAATTTTTTTTTTTCTGTTATACATTACGAAAGAGAATGGTTATTATTTTTATGTATGTACTACATATATTTACTATACAATAATGTTTTAGACTTTTTGTTCTTGATACTTGAATTTAAAAGTGGGCGATACAAATCGTATCAGATATGAAAACTAGTTATTAGTACAATATCCGAATATCGCTTACTGGCTCGTTCAATATCTATGTATTTTACAATATCTGATATTTCCGAAATCTGATGTACCGTGCTCGCTCGCTATACCGACACGAATCGCGATATCATACGCGTTTGCCACAATATCTGATTTTTAAACAGATTTCGAGAGACAAAGCGCGTGAGATACAAATACTCACTAGTTAGAGCGGGACGGCAAGCAATGCACGATATCAGATTTTTAAACAGATTTCGAGCGACAAAGCGAGTGAGATACAAATATTACA
This sequence comes from Iphiclides podalirius, assembly GCA_933534255.1. NCBI lineage: Eukaryota > Metazoa > Arthropoda > Insecta > Lepidoptera > Papilionidae > Iphiclides > Iphiclides podalirius. Next base: position 3,512,131 of record OW152831.1, on the reverse strand, counting down.
CTAGTTACAGCAGTACGGCAAGCAAGGCACAATATCAGATTTTTAAACAGATATTATGAATAAGTTAAGTAATTTTGAATCTTAATATCATGCGAATAAGATCCGTTTCAATTAAATACTAATCATGGTATCAACGATTACTACCACGATATTATTATATTTTTGTTCTTTTGTTTAGCCTTGAGCCGTAACGGGTGACAAAGCGCGCAGTTAAGTAATTTTGAATCTTAACAGCATGGAAAAAAACTTTGTTGCATTTAAATACGAATTACGGTATTAACGATGTCTTTAAATTTTGTTTAGCCTTGAGCTGGATTGCATTGGTACCTAGCACGTAACAGTAAGGGATGCCAACTTACTACTTAAGAATTTTTTGCCTAAATTAAGGAAGAAAAAAATACAATGGAAATTTTTTAGGAGGTAAATTTTTTGTGAATATTTTTATTAGTTAAACTTTATTCATATTTTTGGAAAAAAATAAAACTACACAAAAAGAAAAATATAATTTAATAGTGCTGTGCTGCTTGGGTGGGAAATCAGAACAAGGCTTATGTGCTTTGTGTGTATATTTTAAATTCTTCCGCCCTAAGTTATAATACTGAATGTATTATTTCTTACACAAATTATAAAAATATTGTCACTCATGATTGCGTGTTCTAAAAATATGTTTAAGTCAAATATTAAGCGATATATAAGATGTTAAAATAAATCATTTTTATATTACTTCAGGTAATGTTTTAATTTTACCTTAATAGTATATAAAAATCGTGATTTTAAATTCAGTAAGTTTTTTGAATTTAGTCAATTTTATTGGGTTTTCAAATTTATTTAGGAGTATTCTTTTTGAACAGTTGGTATCACTGGTAATAGCTTTAGTTATGTATAGGTATAATGATCGTCGAACAAGACTTTCGACGAATAAAGTCTAACAGCTTACGTGCCTAAACGTGAATTTAAACCCGGAGGAATCTAAAAAATTATTAACCCACACATAATTGTAAATGTATAATGTAAAGTTTTAAATATCAGGAAAATTATGTACATAGAATGAATCAACTTTTAAATTTATAATTATAATAAGTATAATTTTATATTTATAAGAAGTATAAAATATTGTTGAAAACCTTTACAATTAGTACCTGGATAATAATACCGTTTAAAGGATAAGATACATAAATATCAAAAAGTTTGCTATTGGTTGTCATGGTAATACCGTGGAATTGCTTTGCGAAAGAAGTGAAACTTCAAAAAGCATATTTATTGTTATGCATAAGATTTTCATAGAGCCGTTCAAAATACACAAGTTGTACACGGACGAAACAAAAGCTATAGGGCAATTTATGCATACCCTATAGCTTTTATTATATTTATGCATGTAATATTGCATGGCGATTCCAACCATCGAACGATATGCGATTTTGTTCAAATATAGCAAAACGCAGCCATAAAAATGGACAATATTCAACTGTATGTACATCATCGAGTCAAGTAAACTTAACTCAGCCGTTAGAAAAAGTAAAGGAGGCCTAAGAGGGCCACAGTCGCGCCGGGGTTCGCGGAAGATTGTGTTTTCGTGTTCCCGTGTCGACGGCAAAAGTGACAGCGAAGGTGCAACATGAGTTTATTAGTGGGTATCCCCGTGTTCCTCGGGGACTCCAACATACCCCTGCTGCCTACCCACAAGGCAACGGGGGATCCATAAAGGATTTTTCCCACGTAAAAAAAGCTGTTATAAAACGTAATCTATTAAAGACAACACGACCCGACCTTTTTCATCGAGACGACACAAGATCATCCAAGTTAATGATAAAATAATATTTCTAAATGTACTCTCACTTTGAACATCTTTCTCAATATCCAACCTATGAAGGGAGCATTTTGTGCTGCAGCAGGATTAGAGTTAAGTCGAAGTACATAATTGATTATAAATTGTAGAAAGTAATTTCACTGCGCTAGGACCACGCAACATTCTTCGCTGTTGCACGAATGTTGCAGGTCCGTCCGGGCAAGTAAAACGACCTCAAAGAAGACAGGCGTGAAGTGGAAATGTTATACTTCTACATTTCGTTTGGTGGGTGAGGTAGTCGGGGCCCACTTCATTAAAAGGTGGCAACGAATCTGCAACCTTACGATTGTTGTTAATGTCCATGGGCGGCGGTTTTCACTCAACATCAGGTGAACCGCCAGCTCGCCGTGATAGCTAAGAGCCGTGATAGCTAAGAGCTGTGATAGCTCAGTGTCCGGGCCTTTAATTCAATATACTCGAGCAACCTGAGTTCGATCCCCGATGCCGGCACCAATAACGTTTTTAACTTTAAGTGCTGACTTATCACGTGCTCCGCGGTGAAGGAAAACATCCTGAGGAAATCTGCATATTTTCGAAATAATGACAAAAAAAATATTTCGTAGATATGTGAAGTCGGCCAATCCGCAGTGGGGCCGCGTGGTGGACTATGCCCTGATACCCTCTTTATAAAGGAGGCCTTTGCCCAGCAGTGGGACATGTATAGGTTGTTACTTTACTTTTTTTACAGGTGAACCACCAGCTCGCTGGCTACCTTCTTTTTACGAGCTATGTTACCAAACCTTGTAACATGGCTTGTTTCAAATAACCCCTTTGAGAGCATTATTCAGGAACTATAAGTTAATAAATGGTGTACTTGGTAAAGAGCCACGGAATCATAAAGTCAGCAGACTTTATCACCATATGGAGCTATAGGAAACGTGTTGCTATAGTTGTTAGATCAAATTGACACGAGTTGATTAGCAAGCGGTAAATTTGAATACGTAGAGCGATCATATATAATAGGAGACTGTGGACGGAATAAAAAATTGAAACTTATTTATTGGATTTATCGCGTTTATTTTTAAATTTAATTCCCTACCTTACGAACCTTTTACAGAGTTCATGGTCACGGGACAGACTGCGCGTGAACGCTGTAAACGTCGTGAATTAAAATAAAAAATAAACACGATAAATCCTTAAAATTTGTTTAATTTATAACGTTAATTGCGTTAATACAAGAAATTGTCAAAAATTCGAAGTTAAAAAATATTATTGTACGCCAATCGATTGGAGCCCGTCAAGGAATTCTAATTCAATGAGACTTAGTACAAGTTCTTTTTATAACAAAAAACAAAACCGACTTCGAATCTCGCTCAACATTCATTTTATAAATAATTTTAAGGAGTTATCTAAGCATCTGCGGAGCCCAAGATCCAATACAAATGAAATTAATATGAGACCACATGGGAAGCACCAGCTTTCAAATAAATTTAAAAAAAATCAAAATCGGTCCTCCCAGTTGAAAGTTGTTACGTAACAAACAAAAAAAAATGCAGTCGAATTGAGAACCTTTTAAAGTCGGTTAAAACTAAAAGTATTTAATGAACATCGGAGACTAAAGTCCAAAACAGAGATAACGAAGAACAAGGGTCAAATGCGTAAATTGTTCAATTTAAAGAAAGTATTCAATGGATTGGAAGAGACTGTTTAAACATAGACGGGGATTCCATTGACTTTGATAAGCGTGTAGTTACTGTTGTTGGAGTTATATTTGTTTTAGGATTTGGGAAGAGTTTTTTATTAGATAGATCTTTAGAAAGTTATGTCTGATTAATTTTTTCATCGTGATATATGTATCAAATCTAAGAAATTCTCCGTGGAAACATTAAATAATAAATACATTAAAAAAAATTGTCAAAATCCTTGAGGAATCATTGCTGTTAACACGCCGAGCAACTGAAATGAATTATCATTTTTAAACAGATGTAAGTCTTAACTTTTTTCCTCACCCTAAGATCGAAGAATCCACTTCAGCAAAATGCATCAGTATCCTTACGTTCATATACTGCAAGATTCCTTAAGTAAAGCATACTGGGATATAAATAAGATATTTTCGCATATACAGGATGTATTCATTTAACAATATTCCCCAATACATTGTAGCAGACGTGGCGGACTATGTCCTTTGTACAGAGGAGGATAATTCCAGTTCTTATATGTACGTATTGAAACTACTTTACCTAACAACAGACATCCACAAAACCGCTCAGCCCGTCACCGTAGCCGCAATCCCTCCGTCCTTCGCTCATTTGTATTCCTAAAAGAGCGCTGTAATTATTCAACAGCGCAGCGGAGCGCATTACGTAAGTTTTAATGAAAGAATGTACAGGTCCATTAGCAATGGAATATTCATCCGCCCCGCCGGCCGTACTCCGATAGTAAGGGGAAAATATTATTCGAAGACATTTGCATCGCAAGTGAAGTGCCAATTAAGAGGCACAAACTAAGTGCGTACTTTTAGAATAAACCTTGGACAAATACTGTTCCTAAAATCGACATCATCATGATTTCAGCCTGTTTGAGTCCACTGCCTCACCCACAGACTGCCACGAAACATGATCCTAAGCCACTTGCACCCATGGACTTCCCGCACATATCGACAAGGTACCATCTAAATTGAACCTAGTCTTTACTTCGCCCTTCGCCTTTTAATGAAGCCATCGACTTGTAGTCAAGGCGAGAGCGATTATCATATTGATTCTTGTCAAGTTATGCTAAATGGAAACTGAAACTGGAATCGTTACAACACGATCTTAACTGTTTGGTTGCAAAACTTGTACGATTCAGACATAGTTGTATTAAAGCCACGCAGCAGTCTTTGTTTTGGCACGAATGAGCAGGCTCATCTGGATACTTATAGGGGTACAATTTTATAAAATTAAACATTTGAATAACACAGTATGCGTGAGTCAAAGCGATGATTAATGACATCCTTTACTGATTCGTAAAGCATTGCACCATCCAGAAAGTTTATTTAATGTTACCAAAAAATAAATAAATGTTCACACTTACAGTGGTCGCGTATACAACAGTTTCCCAATTTGTATGAGCCTCTCTGAAGAGCTTCCAATTTTTCAAGCCTCCACTATCACCACTATACACATGCATGTCGCTGTTGGGTCAAGCGAGTGCTCTCAGCTTGACCCAACTTCAATATGCTCTCAATATCGGACACATGTCCGTCGTCAATCCGACACATCGCTTCCGTGACGCGAATTTTTCGGTAAACCTCTCTGAAAGGGTGACGGAAAAATGAAAGGGCCTTTAACCCTTCACTAGCCTCATCCCTTGCCTCTTGTCACACACTCAAATCACCGCATACGACATAATTTATCTACCGTAGTCACAACATGTTTGACTGTTCACATTCTTTTTAGGAAATTGCCTAATCTTTACATCTAAATAATACAAAGTCAAGTCATAAATAATTAACCAAAGGTCGACGTCAGAAACTTGTCATGGTCTATGGATAGGGACGAGCACTTCCGCTTTCTACTTACGCTTTCGCATAAATGTAAAATACAATAAGTCTACTCAAACATGCGCCCGGCGTTTCAATATGCTCGGTTCTCAATTGCAATTGTTCAGGTAAATTTAACGGGGCCACCTGCTACCACCGCCGTTTAAAGAACGTTTAGGCGAAGATATCGCACTACAATGTTCGGGAATTTAAAACTCCAGTCCAACCTGCGAAGTGAAACAGCCATTTTGAGGAATTGCTTTGAATCTTTGCTTTACGAAGCGAATCGCGTACTTTCATGAGAAACTTTGAACAAGAAAAAGAACAAACACATAGAACACCTAGAATCACAAAAATGTTATGGGTCACATACATTTTTGGTCCTTTGGCAACAGAAATAGTACAGTCAGCAAGTCTAACTCAAAGTCTTACTTAGAGTGTTTGAAACATTACTTATCACATTTATATTTGTAATAATTTCTTTTATATGGGTATATGGTTATGTTAGCGAACTATGGAGGTATAGGCTATGCTAGGTATTTCTCTGCGTGATAGAGTTCGCAACGAAGACATCCGCAGTAGAACAAAGGTAATCGACGTAGCGCTGATGATTAGCAAGCTGAAGTGGCGATGGGCCGGCCATATAGCTCGTACAACCGATAATCGATGGGAAAGAAAGGTTCTCGAGTGGCAGCCTCGTACTGGACATCGCAGTGTGTGAAGACCCCCCACTAGATGGAGTGACGACCTGTGCAAATTTGCAGTGCAAGTCGATTGATGCAGTTGGCTTATGATCTTGCTGCGCGGACGCTGGCAGGTTTTCTTCCCTGGGACCTAGAAGCTGGTATCCTCGCGTCACTGCACAACTGGCGCGAGGAGACAATAGCCCGGGGCCATCTGCCGGCCTTGGAGGAGTTGAGGGGGTGCAGACGGGGTGCCGTGCTCATTGCACCGACACGGCACCATTTGGCTGGATCGGGTGTCTAAGCACGCGGGCAGAGGAGGCCTGAGAAAGCCACAGTCGCGCCGGAGTTCGCGGAAGATTGCGTTTTCATGTTCCCGTGTCCCCGGCAAAGCGACAGCGCAGGTGCAACGTGAGTTTTTTAGTGGGTACCCCGTAACTCCCACATACCCCTGTTGCCTACCCACAAGGCGGCGGGGGATCCATAAAGGATTTTTCCCACGTAAAAAAAAATGATCTTGCTGTGCGGAAGTCTGTGGAGGACACTTATGTTAAGCAGTGGACTCAAACAGCTGAAATTATGATAATGACGATTACGATGAACATTTTTCGCTAGTCAGTTCTATTTTATTGAATTAAAAGATATCCTGGTAGCGCACAAAAGCTGAGCACAAAAGTTACAATTGATATCTTAGTTGGTGTTTGCATTCGGGTATGAACTCTATTCGAATATACTAAAATATCCGTCCTGCCCGCGGACTGTGGGACATATGATATGAAGTCCATTCCTTTATACAGATAAAACAGTGAAAAACTCGTCGGCACTTTCACATATGCACGTTCCAATGCCGGGCTAATCATTTTACCGACGGCATTCAGGAACGTTGGACGCCCGTCGGTCGAACGCATAAAAACCCCCATTTAATTACGCCGCACCTCCGAATAGAAACTGTTTTTTGCGCAACGCTACAAAAAAAAAAGGTACTGGGGACGCGCGCGTAAAATCGAATACGCCATTGGTCGAATGTATTTTGGCGGGAAATATTTTCGTTGCGGACAGATCGGATATCTGTATTGAAGCAGAATTATCCAATAATAGGACAATAGGGCAATGACGAGCGTTATGATGCGGTTTTTCTGTCGTAGATTTAGCCCGTTGATAAAATATTTAATATATAAATGATAACAGTTCAACATTTTATACAGAATAAGAAAAATTTAAGTGATGAAATGAGAAAACGATTTGTGTGAGAAACGCTTTGTCTGAGCGAAAACTTATGAAATTATAAATTTATGCGATATTGTATAGAAATTATTAATAGTATAGCGATAAGCTATTTTATTATTTTAAGATATTTTTCAATACTACCTATACCTATATCACCTATATGGGGGCGGTATCATCATTTCATCATCATCATTTCAGCCTGTTTGAGTCCACTGCTGAACATAGGCCTCCCCCACAGACTGCCACGAAGTACGATCCTGAGCCACCTGCATCCATCGACTTCCCGCACATTTGCACAGGTATACGGTATACTTGTCAAATATTTCATCGCATTACCATAATTATACGTTTTCATATTTTTTTCTTATTATATAAATTTGTTCCTATTGGTTAACAAGTTTATTGTTTCTTTATTTTAAAACTTTTATTAAATAAAAAAATCTCTCTCCTTACACGCACCCAAAATCCAAATTTGTAAATTGAGTAGTAAGTACATGCTTGATGTGTAAAATGTATACGACATCCGCTAAAGTTAGACCAAGAAAATAAAATAATAAGGGGATGAGAAGAAATCGTCCATTTACTTTAAATTGACGATTTCATTTCATTCCCTTATTATTTTATTTTCTTTGTCAAATTTTTTAATAGGTGTATTCATTTGGTCTTTATTCTTTTAGACTCGTGAATGTATTCCAATGGTAAATATAAAATCCAGGTATTATCATCACTTCTTAAATGTGTGTACAAAATTATAAATTACTAATATATTTGGCGATGTATATAATAATAATTTTTAACAAAAAAACCGACTTCAAACCGGAGACTAAAGCCATTGCTAATACCTATAATATTTGAGGATTGCCCTTGATTTCTCTGGGATGCCATCATCAGATCCGGGTTTCCTTATCATGGTATCACCCTTGGGATATCTCCTTTCCAACAAAAAAGAATCATCAAAATCGGTTCATAAACGACGGTGTTATCCGCGAACACACAAAATATATATATATATATATAAATATACCTCCTTCTTTTTAAAGTCGATTAAAAAGTGCCCTATTACATATATGTAAGTACATAGTTACAATAACACCTACTGGTGAAACAAACAAAAACTCAATTAAAATACTAACACATTCGAACAGAGATCAGAACTTTGTTTTACTACATTGAAGAACCGTTAGAGAGAACTAAAATTTCAAGCCGATATAATAATTTCGACGCATTCTACCAAGACGAGGTGGCCGAGAGGTTAAGGCGTTGGACTGCTAATCCAATGTGCTCTGCACGCGTAGGTTCGAATCCCATCCTCGTCGAAACTTTTTTTGCCGTTTAACTGATAATGGCTTCACAAAAAATATGAACAAATTTTAGATAAAATTTTATCAATTTTATAAGTAAGAAATTTAAAAAAACACTGATTCCACGTTTCATTTAACGATTCTTATTTAACAAAATATTGAAATAGTTTCGCACATTTGTTCAAGAAAACAAAGTTGTAACAACTTTTTGATTCAATTAGAAGGATAATTTCGTTCGAATTATTCACGTCATCTATAAAATAACTTACGAAGACCATCCGTCATCTCCAAGCGACTGCCTCTTCTTTAGAAAAGATTCTTTTGCGCGGTCATTGTTCGCTACTGTATAAATTAGAGACGAAACAAAAGACGTCTGAAACATCGGACCTATCAAAAGCACACCTCCGACGCTAAATCGATGGAGATCACGCCTCTTTTGAGAAATTCCTGAAGCAAATGGACTGGAGTTTTAATAATAAGCGTGGGATACGCAGATTTAACCTTAATAATTTGTCATACGGACACTTTAAATAGATAAATGTTTCCGGAAATGATGTACAAAACGTTATCTAGGCTCTAAATATACCTTTTACCATGGTGAGATACTGAAATATACGATGCTAATAAAGAAAAGTTATTGTATATAATTCTTCTGTACGTGTGTATGTCACTGAACTCTTCCTAAACGGCTGGACCGATTTTAATGAAATTTTTTGCGTGTCATCAGGTCGATTCGATAATCACAATTCGGTCCACTGCAATTTTTATTTTCTGCACTATGCCCATCACATATTTTTCCTGTAGTTGCCATCGAATGCACACGTTCTGGTGTAAGAGACGGGTTCACTGTCCACTGTGCCTATTGGGTCTACATCGGATCGGATCGAATCGAATAGATACAACTTTATACTAAGTAATAGTAATTTATAATATTGGTGTTTAAGGTAAGGTATTTTGGATAGAGAGTAAATAATGTCCTTTTTTAGACAGATGGTTTTTTTATTGAAAGTCATTGACTGTACTGATATCACAATTACGAAATAGTCACTTCGCCATGATAGCTCAGTGTCCGAACGATGAAATGTCACGGCTCCACTATATTATATCTATAGCCTAGTTTCACCAAATAATTAATTCCCGTTTTGATCTAATTATTGCATATGATATACTTAGTGACAAAAACAATCGAGAACGAAAAAAAAATTAGTTAATCCCTAAATTTTTTTCCCAAGTTGCGCTGATCGTACTGTAAATATGATTATACTCGTTATAATATTCTGAAACGATACGGACTCCGGTCCTCGAAAGAATTAAAGCAGCCCATTAAAAACGCCGCTGCGCCCATTAACCAAATTGGATTTAGAATATCCCCCCGGGGGCAGTAACAAGCAACATCTCGAATTACGCGGACGCGAGCCGTCTCCTTTTATTTTCAATAATAATCCCGTTTCAGTCGTGCGCGCTTACTCGGGTCGCCATCGCCGTAAAGGCCCTGTCTTACACTCTACGGGAGTGCGGGAAATGGAATGAATGGATGTATCATTACGGCTCGCCGTTATTTATACAAATACTAGCGACCCGCCCCGGCTTCGCACGGGTGCAATACTGAATGTTTGTTTTCGACATCACGTTAGAAACCTCTAAAATTATCAGTGGTTCTCCACTATATTATGCATGAATAATATGGTTTATACTCCTCTTGAATCACTCTAATTATCTCACTCTCGTTATCGCTCGCTTTCTCGCCTTCTCATGCCACTGATTTCTATGCCTTTTCTTTTACTGTCCAAGCTGTGTAGCTCTGGAACTCACTCCCTGTGTCTATAAGACAAACCCCGTCCCTTTACACTTTTAAGAAGCACCTGAAAGCCCATCTCCTTTCCCTTCCTGTTTAATTTCATCCCAACGTTACTTTTTCCTCTGAGCTTTGGTTGTCAGTTTTTTTTATTTTTTTTGCTACTTTCACACTTATTAATATGTATTTGTTAATATGCATATATATGTATGTGTATTTATATATATATATATATATATATATTATAGTACTAGGTATTTGTTATTATATAGATATGTATTATATTCGATGATTTTATTTTTCTACATATATATTAATGTAATTATTTTTGCACTATTATCCCGCAACTTTATTATCTAATCCTATACCCTAAGGTTGCCTGGAAGAAATTGCTACCTTAGCAATAAGGCCGCCTGTATGTACACTATCTTTCCGATATTTTCTTCCTTGTATTTCCTTGTGTGCAATAAAGTATATCCAATCAATCAATCTAACTATTAAAGAAAACCGCATCAAAATCCGTTGCGTAGTTTTTAAGATCTAAGCATATATAGAGACAGAGAGACAGCGGGACGACTATGTTTTATACTATGTGATTAGTCTTGTTAATTTTAATTTTGATCTCTTCGATAACCAACGGGGAGGAAAGGTTCCAAGTGGCAGCCTCGTACTGGCCATCGCAATGTTGGACCGATAGATACAGTTACGACCTGTGCAAATGTGCGGGATGTCGATGGATAGTGGGGGCCTGTGGGGGAGGCCAACGTTCAGCAGTGGACTAAACAGGGTGAAATGATGATGATGATGATTATGAACACGATGACACCCTTAAATTAGTTGTGATTACAACCGAAATATAATGACACGGACTAAGTGTTATGACGAACTCTGTCCTCTGTATCGGTACCGGTATGCAAACACGGCGAGATAAGATCGCCCGAGAGAAAGCATCGTAATTAACAATAGAGAATACCCCAAGAGCGACTGAATGAAATTCAACGTAGTCGCTGCGCTGAATTTAACGGTGGTAGGGCCTCGCAACAGCCTCGGCTGTTGCACGAATGGGCAGGCCCGTCCGGGTAAGTACCACGACCTCACAGAAGACCAGCGTAAAGTGGAAGTATGACAATTACTTTCGCGTTTCGTCTGGTGAGTGAGGTAGCCGGAGCCCAATTTTTAAAAGGTTGTCAACGCATCTGTAACCCTCGGGTGTAGCAGATGTCCATGGGCGGCGGTATTCACTTACCATCAGGTGAACCGTCTGCTCGTTTGGCAACTTTTCACATAAAAAAAAAAATTGGGGAAAATCTCCTTGTCGTTGTGCACTAATGACTGGAATTGTTCAAAAGGCTCCCCGGATTCCGAGCGTAAGCGATGGCGCTCCATTCGCTCCCGTTAAGTACGTCTCTGTGTACATTTTTAACGGGGGATTAAGATAATCAGCGCCCGCTTCCCGCGCTGAGGTTACGAGATCTCGAGTCCGCTCTGTCCCCTTCCGCAGCTGAGAGCTTTGGGAGGCGCTCGCGGCTTTTGCAAACTCCGGCGAGAAATCCGTTTATAATATTCAATGAGACGCCTTTTTCTCCGGTAGCTACTTGTGAAGGCGCGCCTGGTTCATACCATTACGCGACTGCGTATGAAGAAGTCGTTAGTGATTCGTTGAGTCACTTTATTTGAAAACGTTTTAAAAGCCATTCCACCGTGCAATGAGCGCACTCGAAAATTTCTCATATTTACGCGAATTCAAGTCATACACTTAAACGTTCCGTGACCGGGTGCTGTAAATTTTTCGGAGTTTTTATTTTAAAACAAACCGTGATATTATTCGTTAACTACCTATTTTTATTAAAGTGAACACTCTCGTTTAGAATTATAACATATTTTGAACGTGTTACTTGACAGTAAGATGGCAAAAGCTGAAACCGGGATTAGTGAAACATAACGACTGTTTCAATCCTTGTTAAAGAAAAAAAATAAAAAATTAGCATCTCCCCTCCCTAATTCTCGAGTTTGAACATACTTCCTAAGATTTTCAAGTCGTCGTCTAGAAACAAATTTGTTACAAACAATCTAATCGTCTCAAGTGTTCTTAAACATCGAATAACTTTTTACGGATTATGTTTAATTTCATGTTTTAATTCCATGTTGAAACAAATATAACAAATCAGACTTGAAAGATTGTAATCTTCTAATCAAATCTACATAAGTGCGAATACATTACATATACGTGGATAGATAACTAACTCAATAATAAAAATATACGGGTATTTTAATTTGGAGTATATAATAGAAGTGTCTAGAAGTCTCTATCCCAGATTTAATCACAAACTCGTTGTTTGAAAACGGCGGTGATTTAAAACCCGAGCTCGACTCGGACGTATGTCAGACGAAAAAACCCGTATCAGAGTAACACACGAAGCGTAACATTAAAACTGGAGTATGTACCATTTATAATTAGACGCGAACCATAAACCAACGTCGCCCGCAACGCTCCGGCGACTGACACTAACCGAGTGCATTACATTACTCGCGAAATTATAGAACATAGACTGAACCCATCTAAGTACTAGATACACACCAAGTAAAGGTAGATATGAAACTAGCGCGCCGACACTGAGGCACTCAAATTACACCAATAGGCGTAAATAGATTGCAATTCTATAGACTGTTATCTCTTTCCGTATCATACGTTCTATATCATCTGTAACATCTGTAACAATAAATTGGAATCATTTTTAAACGCCGCGCATACGTAAACTGACCATACGTCCCGTTTTGAACAGGACTGTCCCTTTTCTCGGACAGCTGTCCTTTTGTGTCTGAAGGCAATGCTGATAACAAAGGTAACATAAAACGTAAAAGAAACGTGCCAAATATTAATCTTATTTAAAATCGTCACCTTCTTTATTAAAACAAATTTATTCCTGAAATATATTCCTTAAATATAAATATATTTAAAAACAAACCAATATTTTTTTTTAATAAAAATAGTGAACTGATGATTTTTTTCTTCGTATTAATCTTTTCGGAATAAAGAAAATGAAAAAATTATGTTTATTTTCATTGTAAACCAATGTCCCGTTTTGAGTTGGAAAAGAAGTGGTCAGTTTAGGCATACGTCATCTTTATTAAAACATCACACCGAGAAACGTGAAACGAAAAGACTTCCATCGTCTGGTCAAGTCCCATAAAGGACCGATTTTGTTTCGGTACCTAAAATCGCAGATCTCAGTCTCAAGCAACGAAATTAGATACGGTCGTCAGGTTCGAAATGTTGCGGAGATGACCGTTCAATGTTTAATCTTGTGTGTTTTAATCTTTTGTTCTGGTATACTAAAGCTAACATATTTTAGGTGGAATTGGGACAACCTAGCTGGCAAGTTAGCGAAGATTTCCTTATGAAAAAACCAGCCGAATGCGAGTCGTCTGTTGTATGGCAGGCCCTTGATAATTTTTTATTGCTTTTTAGTATTTGTTGTTATAGCGGCAACAGGAATACATCATCTTTGAAAATTTCAACGAGTCTGACTATCACGAGATGAGATACAGCCTGGTGACAGACGGACAGACAGATAAACAAACAGACAGACAGCGAAGTCTTAGTAATAGGGTCCCGTTTTACCCTTAGAATACGGAACCATAAAATATATAATCAACCAAATACTTATCAATTTAAATTTAGATAAAAAGATTCATAGATGTATTATAGTTCATAAAAAAAATGCGGAGGAGCCATGTGAGAGTTTCTGCTGATACTTGGGCCGATTCGTCCGGGGAGGTAGCGAGGCCTTCCACGAAACTGGGGTAAAGTAGAATTATATAAGTAAAGTACTTCTGGCATTCATCTGTTCAACGACTTAGTTGGAGGCACACGCTCTATAAGGTTACCAAAACACGTGCAACACCAGTGATGCTGTGGATGTCTTATTAGACAGAGAGAAAAAAACTTACGTAATCGATCCGGTAGCTACCTTGTCATTTATATATAAAGTCATATACATATAAAGTACACTAGACGCCATTGAAGTTCAAATTAAGAAACTAACGAAAAACTAAATAGTAGAATAGCGTCGGTTCACGAGTTTTACGGGGGAGCAATTATTCCAGGCATATCGAACTATATCGATCCTATCGCTAAGGGTCACTTGTTAAATAAAAAATTATCCACAAAAAAAAGTATAAGTAGCTCTTTGATATAATGACAGTTAACACGTGTGCCAACAATAGAGATTACGTCTCTATTATATTCACGGACAATAAAACCTCAAAATATTTTTCGTAGCATAACAGTTGTAGTTCGCAATTTTTTTAACGTTTGGTATTGTAATAGTAAACAAAATGAACTACACCCAACGCGTATATATATACATAATGTATTAATTAAACCTTCATATACACTTTTGATTGAACGCACAAGCTACACCTACGAACAACAACTTAAAAGTGAGTAACAAAGGAACAATAAAAGCTAATATACTCGTGTATCCATGTTATCAAATCATTTTCATAACGCCATCTTTGTTATTAAGTCTTCCACCTGAATTTATTACCGAGTTAGGAATTTACCCGGTCTATTCAGAGGCGAAAGCGGGGGGGGGGGGGGGGGGGGGGGGCGGTGATGTGAGGTATACGGTATGCCCTTTGCGCATCTTTCATAATCAAAAAGTGGAATTTCCCGCGCGAGTCGCTCACGTAAAGTGGAATGGGAGTACGACACAATTGAGTTATTCAATTTAAAAAATAGATCGCGTATATAATTTACTCCTGTGAACGTGCGTCCAAGTTTGTCATGAGGGTCCATGCGTACCTCTGGAAATTTATGAGGGCACCGCAATAAGTAAGAGATGTTTGGTGAAATTATACGCAATTATTTTTGAAACCGAAGGTGTATACAGAATTCTGTAGCCTTGACAATGTACGTATATCTTATCCTTTAAACGAGAAATTCTTGTATATATATATATGGGCGTTTCTCTGTAAACTGGGCAACTCATTGTCCCAGGCTAATTTTGTATAAAAAAGTAGAACATATTAAATATTACATTGATAATTCCAAAAATCAATACCTTAATCTACCGCTACTCAACATTAAAAATCCATTAAAATAAACTTTATTATATTAAAAACAATTTTATAGTTCTTAAAAACAGTCCCCTGAGATGTCACCAAAGCAGTATAGTTACTTAAGACCAAAATAATCGAGGCAGTACGAGGCATCTATTGGAATTAATCGTATTGTTGTATTATTAGATCAATATTGTTTGATTGTTAATGAGACCTATTTATTTTACATAAATATTATTTTAGACTTAAAAAAAAGTCAGCGAAAGTTTGTCTTCGCATTTAGTGCACAGTCCCCTTGTCTTTATTTACGTGTCACGTAGCCGATAGGTTAAACGTCTTTTATGCGTGTAACGAAACGCAAAAAGTCTGAAGATTGCGCGGTTGCCGCCAGGACGACCCGGACGTCATCTTATTTAGTGGTATGCTATCGTCCTTCCGTGGTATCTTCAAAAGACCTTTTAGTTTTTAAATATTGAATAACTATAACGGAAGTTACAATTTACAAGGTTTGTTATGATAAAGCTGAAAGTTATGGGACTCTATGACCGAAATGAGTCTGGTAAACACTGTCTTGTTTATTTATAAGAAGTGGTAAATGCATCAACTGACAGCGTGCAGCTGGGTTACCTTTTAGCAGGTTGTTTAGTTTGAGTTATTTCTATGGGCAGGAGTTAAGAAAGCATTTTTTCGATTTCACTAATAATACTGCTTAGTTTAGGGCTTCACTATACCACTTGATGGTATGTTGCGATTATGTTGTGGATTATAAGGTAACGGATAGGAAAACTCGTAAACAGCGTGTACAAAACGAGTGGCGTAATTAAAAAACCGGCCAAGTGTGAATCGGGCTCGCACACGAAGGGTTCCGTCCGTGCCATTATCAAAATGTTTGTTGTATGGGAGCCCCACTTAAATATTTTTTATTTTTTTTTAGTTTTTGTTGTTATAGCGCCAACAGAAATATATCATCTGTGAAAATTTCAACTGTCTAACTATCATGTGTAACTTGCTGGTGACAGATGGACAGACAGCGGAGTCTTATTAATAGAGTCCCGTATTATCCTTTGTGTACGGAACCCAAAAAAACATCGTCATATGTTTGCTCACGGCGTGATCTAAATTTAGTATATTGTAATACCGGCGTATTGTAATACCGGCGTATTGTAATACCGGCGTATTGTAATACCGGCGTATTGTAATAATATATGGGCGGACTTCGCGAATGACAGAGTCGAGATCGTGGCGAATTTGCATTTATTATTTCCATCAAGAATTTAGCGGGTGACGGCACGGGGACTCGGGTTACCCGAATACTATGCATTTAAATTCGAGCACCAAAGCATTATCCGAGAAGCTCCCAACTAATTTTTGAAGCTATACTTCTTTTGGCGTGTTTGGAAAAAAATATGAGAGTGTAATTTTTACGATACGCGCGCACGTCCAAAGAGCGACACGATGAAGATGGTACCAAAGCAAACCAACTTCACAGTATTATCATAGCCACAAACTACAACTTTTTGACATTGACCTATAATAATAATTACAAATTATATCAAACCCTTATCAATTGCATGCAATGTCTTTTGTCACAAATAAAGAGTAGTGGCACAAGGGATAAAATATTAAGTAATTTTCTATGTTATGCATAGTGAAAATTACACTATGCATATATACATATGCATTTTTTATAATACAGTTGCAATTTCTACTTACTTACGTGAGTACACACATATTTTTTATAATACATTAAATTTGCAATTTCGAACTGAGCGGCGGCGCCAGACAGCGCAAACATATCAACGTCCGCCGTCGTGAATATTCAACGGGGATGACCAGTGCGGCCAGGGGTTTAGGCGGAGGGGCGGAGGGACGTGGGGGCGGGGGAAGGAAAGTTCAGAATGAACGCAGATACGGTTCAAAAGCGCCCGCGGTTAAGCATTCTTTAATATTCTCGAGTGTTGCTTACGGCGCTCAACATCGGTCGAACTGAACGAACATCAAAACGCCACCTCGAAAGCGGTGATCGACGGACGGTTTTTACTTGATGGGGAGAATATCACGTCTACGGGGAGTCCCCGCATCCTTTTACGCCATCAACGCTGTTAGGGAGCGCCACGCTGAGACGTGTACTATTTCACGAATGGCGAGGCTCGTTCGAGTAATACGGTCTCAGAAGTCCGTCGTGAAGTGTAAGTATTTATAATTTTACTTTTCGTACGGCGAATGAATTAACAATGAGGAGGAAGAGTCCCCCTCTTAAAGGTGAACATATAAAGAAACGTGCACATACAAGCAACTGTTTCGGATATGGGTAAACAAATATTATATAAATTATTCTCTGTTTTCCTTCACAGCTGGACACTTGATAAGTCAGCGCTTAAAATTAACAATTTCATTGGGGCCAGCACCGTGGATGAAAAATTTGATCTACATTAAGCACCGCAGCTCCGAGAGCTAAGAGCCTTCTTGCGTGCGAAGTATAAATTAATTGACGTCAAATATTAAAGTAACACGTATCATCGGCCGTGAAGCTAATATGTAGTTTATTAATTACTAGCGACCCGCCCCGGCTTCGCACGGGTGCAATGTATTATACATATAAATCTTCCTCTTGAGTCACTCTATCTAATATAAAAAAGCGCAATAAGATCCGTTGCTTAGTTTAAAAGATCTAAGCATACATAGGGACAGACAGACAGCGGTACGACTTTATTTTATATTATGTAGTGATTCTTAAAGGATCCGAAAGCACTGAATCTGACCTGGATACGGCAGAGTTCAAATAATTGTAAACGCGAGACGGTAAATGAATCGCGTGTTCTGTACTCGCTACATGCGTTCGTGTATGAATGCAAATAAAACATCAGCAAAGTATAAACACACACACAGAGTAAGTACACAAAACGTAAGGGTTTTGTATGTGTGTAAGGTGTACGCCTGAATGCATGAATACATAAAAACCTTTATGCTGCAGAATATGTGCTGGGGTTATACCGATTCGTGTTTCGAATGGATTTCGAAGAGTTTTCATAACGTAAGTAGAAGCCTATTGACACTCCTCTTCAATATATTCAATTTCAAACATCTTTATTCAAATATAGGAGCTTTACATTCGCTTATTGATTGTCGAAATACTACTACCGGTCCTGAAAAGAGAAGCCACTGACCTGAGAAGAACCGGCGAAGGAAACTCCGACAATATTTTTTACCAATTTTTTAACCCAAATCAAAATAAATCCATCAGTATGACTTCGTCAAGTTTTAGTGTTAAAAAGCCACGAAATCACATTGTGGCAATAGCTTGGTTTTTTTTACAAACTTAACAATCATTACCGGCAAAAAATACGGAAAATGTTTTTGCCATCCCTCACACTTATCTTTCCGATGAGTCGGTTGATTGTATAGAATCAAAACATTATCGAAGCGTCAGCTGAAAGCGTTCAGAAATAGCTTTAAATAAACATTCGGCACAAACGTGCAGAGTTCTCGAAATTTCGACGGGCGGGAAAAATTCGTGGAAAACTAAAGCCATCAATCGCTGTTGCCTGCCAGCGGGGAATGTTCGATTCGAACATCGCGCGATAAGATTTGGCAGCGGAAAAAAAGTCCAGACAAAAAAATAATGACGAACGAACATTAAGCACGACTTGATTGTGAACGCAAAAAAGTATCTAATGACACTCTTTTGTCTTTTTGAAGCGAGTCGAAGGTCAATGAACTCCGTTTCGACAACTCGGAGGTAACGCTAGCTTGCTTTGAAGCTACGATAACTGGCACCTGATTAAAAAAAAATATGCTACTCAGTAAGCCGAAGCATTAGAATTAGCTAAAATTATTCGTTTGAGATAATTTTCACGGTTGTTTTTTTTTTCTTATTTTTTACACATACCTTAGTAACTATGGGAATTAGCATAAGGAAAAGAAAGAAGATGAATTGTATCAAGTCAATGGAAAATAGTTTTTAAGGACACGCGACCGTTTCACACGACCATCAACGACTGAGCTTAGGGAGTTCCGAAACATGACAATTACGTTACAGACGCAATACGCCGAGGATTAACGTGATATAGCGAGACGGAATTCAAAAGAAATCCAAAGAAACAATAGTAGCTGACGGCAATCAACGCAAACTAAAACCTCACTCTGACTTGGGAACGGAGCGAAGAAGGGAACTCGGCTAGAATTCGAAAGTGCCATTAACAGCCTTATCGGGTAATGGCTTAAGTGCTACATAACGTCTCAACTAAGTTGGGACCTCTGTTAGTCGTTTGCGCCCGACAACTTTTTCTCCTAACGAGCTAATGGGGAGACATAAAGCGGCAGCAGTAGGCGTATGAAGGTCACTTTTCAGGTATGTGGACCTTGGCTGCTTTTCCCTCGTGATTTGAACTAATTTAACACGGGAACCTCTGGCTGCTTAACTTGTCGTCAATGTTTCCAACTAGTCGTATTTCGTGTCTTTGTAGCTTCGAAGGTTCGAATGTATGTACAGGATGTATAATATACACACACACAATATATTTTACTTATTTTTAATATTGTATTTTCGTTGTCCAAAGCATTCAGTGACCCCCTTAGTCTCGCCTAAAGCAGGTTTACTTCAATGAAAATATACACCTTTTTTATGTGCAAAGTTGCCAAGCGAGCAGACGGTTCACCTGATGTTAAGTGAATATTACCGCCCATGGACATCTGCTACACCCGAGGGTTCCGGATGTAGGTTCCCAATAACAATATATCAAAAAAGATCTCTTGAGAATTTTTTGGGAAACTTAAGGCGAATTCAAAGCAAAATATTTTATTTTTTATTTTTATCGTATCTGATGTTATATATATATATATATATATATATATCTATATATATATATATATATAAATATATATATATATATATATATATATATATATATATATATATATATATATGTGTATAATCTGCTAAATTCAAAATAAAATCATTATTCAAGAGAGTCGACAATGACTTTCCAGCTACATAACATTACCATTCGAAGGCTTGGAGTAGATGTATTGAAAAACGTACAATAATATTGAAAAAAAAATTAAAAACAAAACATACACATTCCACATAAGGAGGTTTTTTACAGGGCGCAATAATTACCCGGACACGAGCGAACGGGTGATTCCAGCCACACGTGCTAACGAAAATAAGAAAAACAATACGAAAGTAACAGATACGAACAATGGAAACACGATAAAAACGAACGCGCAATTAAAAAAAATTACACAATGGGATAAAAATTTTAACGAAACAACGCATGATATATGTCGTGTTTACATGGTGCCAAAGTAATATAATAATAATCACACCGATCAAGGCAACCGGGCGATCCAAGCGATAGCAGCGAGCTATCTAGGCGTTAATTAAAACGCCGAGTCGTGCACAATTACAACTCAATTGGACGTCGATTAGGTTTGTCAGATGCACGTCAATGGCGCAGCGACACGCGACGTCGCTGACCCGCGGGCCGTTCGCTAGATTTTCTCGGCGTCTAACTGTGGTAGGGCCACGCACGTTGCACGAATGGGCATGTCCGTCCGGGTTATTACCACGACCTCACAGAAAACCGGCGTAAAGTGGAAGTGTTACACTTAAGCGTTTCGTCTGGTGAGTGAGGTAGCCGGGGCCCACTTCATTTAAAGATGGCAACGCATTCAACGCAATCCTAGGGGTGTGGCAAATGTCCATGGGCGGCAGTTTTTCTTTACATCAGGTGAACCGCCAGTTCCTTAGTCACTTTTTCACATAAAAAAAGAGCAAACAATATATACAACAATATTTTCAATATATTTTCATGATCATAATAAGCATTTAAATATTAAGATAGTAAAAAAACGTCTTTTCGTGAAACATTGAAATTAATAGAAAATAATAATTAATTTAAAATTTACGCGTAAAATACGTCTCTAATGTATTACCGTTTATAGGCACACCACGTAATCTTGGAACTTTAAGAGATTGGTAAGACTCTGTATTTTCATCTATCTCTCTCACATCCACAGAATTAAACAGAGATAACAATAAAAAAAGGTATAAAATAACACACACAAACGATTTCGACCAAAGACGATACGAAAAATAACTTAAGTAGCTATATCTATCTTTGCATATGTCTCTACGCCTCCACAATACAAGGAACAGTATATTGGATATTGAAATCCTCTGCAATAAAACTCTCGCAATACAATGGTTACAGCAATCACATAAAGCTTCTGTATTTTTATATTTCCAAATGTCGTAAAAGATCTCTAAAAGTATCACTGTCAATCGCGCTCGGCATGCGCTACGGAATTGTTATATCACTGAGATTCTTTAGTCGCGTTTTTGAAATCACATCTTGTTTATGATTTCATCCATATTAATATTATAAATGCGAAAGTCAGTCACTCTGTCTGTCTGTCTCGCTTTAACTCCAAAACTACTGAACCGATTTCAGTGAAATTTGGTACACAGATAGTCTAGAGCCTGAGAAAGGTCATAGGATATTTTTTTATTGGAAAAAATTGTTGTTAAGGGTTGCAAGATATTTATTTAAGGGCTTCAACGCGAGCGCAGCCGCGGGCGAAAAGCTAGTTTACTATAATTTCACAACTGTTCAAATGTTGTTTAGCGAGCTAATGTTAATTCAGCTGGGAGTAAATACTCTACCATTGATTTATGTGGGTTGTTATAAAGTAAAAAGCAATATCTATATTCTCCCTTTAAAACGTTACGTCATCAATGAAGTGTGTATTAATAACGTGAATGTTCTCGTATTCTACGTCATTTTCAATTCAATTTAGAACAGGAAAACAATCCATTTGATTACCAATGGTTATATTTTTACTGCTAGAAAAATATTTTTCTTCGTATTCTTTTTATGCGAGGAGCTCGCAAGCGTTGGGGGTTCACTTGTGCTAAGTGATAACAACAACCACCGCCCATTGACATTTGCAACACCCGTAGGAATGCAGATCCGTCGCCACCTTATAATAAAGTGGGCCCCGGCTACCTCACTCACCAGACGAAACGCAGAAGTATAACACTTCCACTTTGCACGGACCTGCCCATTCGTGCAACAGCGAAGACTGTTGCGTGGTACTACCACACGATAACACTACACAATTTATTCGTGAATTTTTAAATAACTAAACGTTTTAAATGTAATACGTTAATTAGTACTTTGGATGTTTGTCACAACATTCAGTAGTGCAAAGAAAACCATCACACCGCACTGCAGGCGTTAAACAAACATTTTAGCAATAATAAATACGGAATGCTTTTTCCTTTACAGACATCAATATAAACAGTATTATCATCTATATGCATAGAAGCCTCCCTGTATATATATATATTTATATAATTATAACGTTATCGATCATTACCGGGAAATGTAACGAACGGGAACCAAATCATGTGGATCCCTAAGCAGTAACCAGCGTCCATTGCGGTCTACGGGACGTATGGCGTGCTTATTACTTTCAGGGGTCCGCGTGGACTGGCCGATGCGGCTCGCGTGATTTCGTTTTAATAACGCCGAAACGTAGCCCTGTTGCATCTGTCGGTTCGCACGAGCCGCTGAATAAATTATATACGTTGTTTTCCAATGCTCGCACGTACGCTCGGCCGCCGACCGATATGATTGATCATTATTGAACTAACGAGCCATTCAATACTGCACAGAACGACACGCGGTCCTGACCGAAATGTAAATATCAACATTGTTTTTTTTTATGACCGCTAGTCATATGTCGATACACTAAAACAATGGACGCAACTTTTACTTCAACAATAGGTGTGGGGGCCACACAACAATATCTGCTGTGCGTACGTGGCCTCTTACGGAGGAGGAAGTACGGCCTCACAGAAGACCGACGCGAAGTGGAAGAAGAACTTTCGCGTTTCGTCTGGTGAGTGAGGTAACCGGGGCCCACTTTATTGATGGTTGGCAACGCATGTTTGAAATATCCATGGGCGGCGTAAATCGTTTAACATCAGGAGACCTCCTGCTCGCTTGTCAACTTTACACATAATTTTTTTTTATTTATTTCATTTTTAACAATACTAGGAGCGAACGACAGCGTCCTGTTCTGTGAGCTTACAGGATAGCGAGAATAAATTTTTAAGTTCATGAGTTCTAACCTAACAAATCAATACACGAACTCACGAATTTAAAAATCTAACCTTTTTTATCACGCCATCAGCGTACACCTTAGACCGCAATCGATTGATCTGTAGAAGCTCTCCTAGTACGCTAAAGAAATCGTAACAGAAAAGGGGCTCTCAGCTTCAAATAATTCTCGAAACTTATTAAACTTATAACACGACAAACCCAATACCAAATTTATATAAATGTCGCTACAAACGTCTTATTAAAAAAAAACCGTCAATAACGTTAATACAGAGTAAAACACCTATTAAGTACCTATCATGTGCTTATAATTATTTTATTTATATTATTTTATATTTATTAAATAAAAATTAATAAATATTTCAAAGATATATGTGAAGTCGGTCAAAGCGCAGTGGAGTCGCGTGAACTATGCCCTAACGCCCACATGGGACATAATTACTGTTATTTTACTTTGCTATTCTTCTCCGTTAGATGAACCTCATTACTAAAGGGCAGTAGATAAAAAAAATAAAAAAATGACTATCGATTAATGAAATTTATGTTTGTTACGTCGACGAATAAATGGTTTTGATTTTGTTTTTATTAATATCCTAACTCAAAATTAAGTTTAACCCTTCTAAAAGTCCGCATTAGACTGTTCCGGCCCGCAGCAGATGCCGAATGGCGAGTCGACGGTTTCGCTGCAGTGGCCACATGGCCATCCATCAAGTTGCGAGCTTAATTGTACGGCGCCGCGGGAAGTAACTGCGTCCGACTACATCTCTACCATTTGCTGCAACATTCCCCCTTAAGAACCGCTCGAGCGGTTTTAATTGAAACGAAGAAAAAACATTGCGAAACAGTTTCCATTTTGCGGGAGCCCGCTAAGTTCGTACAGTCAATGATTTTAAATCGAACCTTATTAAATTAGTTATAATAAAGGTTAATTATCACAGATTTCCACAATTACTTTTGATGCTTCTTTATGACTTATACGATATCATGCATTATAAATTTTCCATTCATATCATAACCTCAGAGGTAATGTGTGTCAAGTCCATTTTTTATGAATTTTGCTTTTTCGATGATTTATGTCCAATTTGTTCAGACGGATTTAGTGGAAAATTGCATCAAGTCATAACTTCCATAGATAAAAAAAAAACTCAGAAATAAATTATGTTAAGTGACAAACTAACACAGGGTAAACTAATTTATGTCCCACATAACACTTTGGCATTGTGACATTTTTACTCTATGGCACAATTTTAAGTTAAGTCCCACATAACACATTAATGATGATAATCAATGTTTCCTAAAAACATTTAAAAATAAAATGTAAAATTCATATAAATTTTTCATAATCTGCTTCTCCTGTAAAGTTCGCCAATTGTGACTTGGCACACATTACCTCTGAGGTACTGATATTTTGACATCACCAAAACGACAGCACAAATCAGCAGACTAAACACAAACTGAGGCTCTATCGTCCTTTGACCACGAGTGAAAGGTCCAACGTTTCTATAACTCCACTAGCGTTAACAAAGTCCAATCGCGACGGTGATCTCGTACCACGAGCGAATCGCTTGCTCATTTACCATCGATTATATAAAAAAAAAAAAAAACTATAAGATGCGCGAACGTATTACGTTCGTGCATCATATTAAGATGCATTCATAGGAAACGATTTAACCGTCGTTAAGCTTATCCGATAAATCCGGACAGAAATTAAAGGCCGCGAGTGTCTGCCGACTTTGTTTTATTTGGTTTAACGTGATCCCGTTTCGCTCCGTCGGGGCGAAATTCAATTAAGCACAAACCTACTTAGGCCGATGACGTTGGCAATTACGTACCGCCGTCGATTTGCGACTTGTCTCCCGGCCCTTACTAGAAAAGCGAATCCCATTCGTTACGAATAGAAGAGCGTCCGATTACTTAGCTGTATTCAAAGTCTCTTCTGAGTTAGTCCTGTTACCATCGACGACCTCAATTATCGTATCGTATTTGTATTTGTTCTTTGTGTGGAAGGGGTAGGGGTACTAGGTCCTGACGACCGCTGCGACCTATAAAGATATATTGTATTATTCCTTTCGAAAACATTGCCCCTTTACTGTGTACATCATCATGATATTTTAAGGACGTTCTACATACATAAATTTCAGGTGAACTAACACCCAGATCCGAAACAGTTATTGTGGGTACTCAAATAGTTGTCTCTTGTGGAAATCGAACCAACGACCCTTGGTGCCGAAGCTACATCGCCATGAAGTCATTCAACTACCGTAAGGTGAGATGGTAAGCTCTGATCAAGTCAAGCCCGTAAAGCCCACAAACGAGAACGAGTGTTTTTATTTAATTTTCTTTTACATGTGTCTCAACACCACAAGTAATATCAATTATACACAATGAATTTAGGAAAATAACAGCTATTATTCATTTTATATTTTTAATAAAACTAAATCACATATTGTATCGTTTCTACATTTTAATAAAAATATTTTTTTCATCCGCATGGATAAAAGAATTATGTTTAAATTGAAAATCGGCATAAATCAAGCAACTTGGACATCAACAATACCCGTTGCAAATCTTAGACTGTGCCCAATTACGTCATTAAATGAAATGTAAAAGTTTGATACTTGATTATTAATAATTGATTATTATAGTATAATTATAGGAATAAAATTGGAAACTATTCCATCTATCTACCAAGTTACATTTATCACAACATGAACAATAATTACTCAAATACCAGTACAGGACCATAATAGAACGCATACTCGAAACGTTCCGCGGAGTAGCGTAGCGTAGCACGTCCCACATTGTCGCGTAGGACGTACTACGTAAGGAACTACGCGTCGTGCGGTTACGTCACCGGCCACAGGAAAGGCCCGAGCTTCCTTCCGGCCGCGCCGCGCTTATGTCGCGACATGCGCAAGACTTAATCGCGCTCACGCAATAAGCGGGCGTGTTAAGCGCACAAACGGAAGTGGAAGTTGCCTACGCTATTCAATACACACCAAAGGGGCGGCCTTTTGACACGGATAATTATGAAATATTGAGGCCCCATTTCATGCACATACACTGCACCTCTTATTAAGTCATAATAAATAATTACAGCGTCGAACGATTTCACCACAAATAGTAATAAAACAATCAAGCGAGCCGATGCACGTACGACACAAATACGAAAACTCGACTCTTGTTTGCGCTGCGTGCCCGAACCGATGCGACCGAAAGTTTAAACAAACTCTGAAATCCACTCTCATTCTATTTTACACTTTTTTTTTTCAACGCGAACGGAAAAATCACGCAATAGAGATATTAATTTATGGCTTAAGTCTCAAAATCTTTAAGAGAAAGAAAATGAAGAATAATAATAAATAGCTCCCGATTAGGTAGAGTAGCATAGAAAACAATATTTCACTGTTGCGATGCGATGCTATTGAACGCGTAGCTTTATCGCATCGCGTGTGCGCGAGCATTATGGCGTAGCTGTCGCCTCGGATTGTCAACGAGCGAACACGATGCTTAGTAACGCGGCCGCTGAATGCGATTTCCGTCGCTAATGGACCATTGTGACGCGGGGATTCACGTGACGTCAAAGGCCCGCCTCTGAACGGCGATATTATTACTTCGTTTGGGAAAACCTTCACCGGCTCTGGGCGTAAATACATTTCTCGTTCTATTTTGTTATAAGGACGACGTCCGCTTGAATCACAGACGGAAATATTATAACAGAGATCGATTTAAAAAAGGACAAAATGAAAAGAAGTGTGTTTTTCTCTTAATTTGCAAACTGGCGGCAGATTAATATTTTTATGAGAGGTGAAAAAGGCCTATTTTATGTATTTTTCTAACTTGACTCCAAAGTAAAAAGTAAAGTAACGGCCTATATATGTCCCAATGCTCAGAAAAGGCTTCCTCTATACAGAGGGTATTAGGGCGAAGCACACATCGGGACCCCACTGCGTTTTGGTGGACTTCGCATATTTTCGAAATATTTTTTTAGAAAATATGTACGTTTCCCCACGATGTTTTCCTTCATCGCTGCTGCATAAGCGATAAGTCAGCACTTAAAAATAACAATTTCATTGGTCGGCACCGGGGATCGAGGTTGCACTCGGGTTGCTCTAGGACATTGAATTAAAAGCGACCGCCAGCCCGGACACATCACTGGACAAAGATAGAATACAAAAAGGTTTCGAATATTAAATCAAATAAAAAATGACAGTATCAGAAATAATGTATGGTTCTTATGTTTCAATTACATACATTGTTAATAAGGGTGGTAAACCGAGGATTTGAGACGAAGATATAACGTGCTCTACATTTTATCACAAACTACTTTTTCTATTAAGTATTTTTTATTAAGAATTCGTTGGCCGTCTACTTTAAATTAAGCATAAACTTTAAGCACTCTTCTTTTTTATATTGATGGTAATTATAAATTATTTCATAATTTTAAAGGTACGTGCCATAATTGTAAAAGTTTAACATGTCTGTCATTGGCGTACATGATATCAGAACATCATATGATATTATATCACTTAATTTTTTAATATGTGTACTGTTTTATTTGTAATAAATTAATAAACTAGAATAGATGAGAGACTAGCTGGCTTCAGATTCTACAAAATGTATTCAAGCAGTACCATCGCCAAAATTACCTTATGTTTTAATACCTAACTCACACGCGTTAATATTTTAACTACATATACGACTGTCTCCGTTGAATAAACAAGCTGTGTCTACGTTGAACTTATTCGAAAAGTAAATATTCACAGCCATTAATTTGGTATTGAAATTAATAATGAAAACTCGTATGAAGGTCGTGTAGCTACTTGTTAAGTGATACAGATGTTGTCAGTTGAAATAGAACAATTTCAATATTATTCGCCACAGTGAAATCACAATATGAAGGATAAAATTGTTATAAGTTTGAAGTGTAAACTTCGCATAATAATTTACAGCTTGTCAAACTCAATTCAATTTATTCTAATGTCAGGTTTTGGAAATTAAAAAAAAACTTTTTTTTTAATATAAAACTATATATATATATATAGTAATATATAAAACTATATATAGGTATATTACTATATATATAGTTTTATAATTGAATAAAAAAGATAATTTATGTTCAGCACTCGGGGTCGTGGGTCGTGGGTCGTGGGTCGTGGAGACAACTATTACCCATACCCATAGATAATTGTTTTGGATTTGGGTGTTTCTTCACGTGAAATTTATGTATTTAAAACAACTACAATAATAGACCGTCTAGGTCGCAGTGGTCGTTGTGACTTATTACCCCAAACCTTTGACACAAAGTACAAAATACATACAATAAATGTTTTAATAACTCACTAGTTAATAACACTCAAAGTTCTAAACGCTCCTATGCAATACTCAATAAGAGTATAATAAACAAAGCAGCATAGGGGCATCGTAAAGGGAAATTAAAAGTATACCAGCAGCCCCAGCGATATACCGCAGACGCCGCTCCGTTCAAGGCACCGCCAACTGTTCCCATAAGTGCTTCGTTCGCACCCGAAGCGGGAATCGATACTCGTTCGCAATAGTGTTGTAACGCGCGAAACCACCTCTGAAAGGATACTCGCGATTTCCGATCCCAGCTGGGAATCGAGCGAATCGACTCGGAATCGAAAACGGAACGAGGCGAAACGGGACCGATTGCGAATTTCGCTTCGGTACGTCTCCCGTCACATTATCGCGCAACGTTAGCTCGCCCCCGAACGGGATAAATGAACCGAGCATACGGGCGAGAAAGAATACCACTCGCCGCTGAACGCTCTATTTACGTTGGAGTGGAACGTAACGGGGGAAAATAAAAAGGAAAATATACAAATCACACGTGCTTTCACTAGCTCTCCTTTTTAAAACTATTGAAAAGATCCAGACATATCATCCAAATTAACATAGTTATTACTAGACACAAAACGGGCGCCGAGAACCATACTCGGCGGATAAAATTAAAAAGTTTAAATAAAACTCAACTTCACACCGGTCCGGTCCCTTGAACCGGGCCGATCATGTAACAAACGCAACTGCTATGTGGCTCCACTCTTTTAGTCTTACATATATTGATATGACGAAAAGAATTCCTGAGATCAGTCATTTCCTCTACATTGTTTTTTTTTTTAATGAAATGAAAATTTGCCAAGCGAGCAGGTGGTTCACCTGATGTTAAGAGAATACCTCTATGGACATCTGCTACACCCGAGGGTTTGCAGATGTGTTCACAACCTTTTGAAAATTGGGCTCGGGCTACCTCACTCACCAGACGAAACGTGAAAGTATTATATATACACTTCACGCCAGTCTTCTGTGAGGTCGTGTTACTTACCCGGACCAGCCTGCCCATTCGTGCAACAGCCGAGGCTGCTACGTGGCCCTACTACCAATAAAAAAATTGGTTCCAAAAAACTGTTCGATACTTGGTCATAGAATTATCGGAATCATTGTCGTTCGTATAGTAAAGTGTTAAAGCTTCGTCTAGAGTCGCTTTACGCGCAATGGGCATATCAAGATCTACACCAATAAATTGCGATCGACAAAAGGCCGCGCGCCAAATCAATCAGCAATAAAACCGCCCGGCGCAGACCTTCGCAGATAGAAACGCCATAAAACACACGGCTCCCACATTATTACTGTATGTGTTCCCGATCACTCGAACAATATCGACGGATATAAAGACTGTAAAGCGCGCAAACTTTGCTATATTCTTGCCGGTTCCTGCATAAACATTTAGGTCAATCTCGTAAGAAGAGATTACGAAAATACATTTTCTCTCATCCAAAATCGCTACTTCGAAATCCTCACTAAAACTGGACATCGTGAGGAAACTATGTGGGTTTCCTCACGATGTTTTCCTTCACCGTTGAGCACGTGTTAAGTCAGCACTTACAATTACCAATTTCATTGGTGCCGGCAACGGGGATCGAACTCAGGTTGCTCGAGTATATTGAATTAAAGGTTATCGACGCGGTCTCTCCTTTTCATCCTAAAGTATTGCAGTTTGTAAATCGTTTCAACCCAAGAAATAAATAGTGAAAACTTTAAAACATTCGCTCTTGGCATGTGGAAGTTAATATCACCGAGCCGGGGCGTACACTGCGGTGGAATTAAGTTTTCATCTTGATCGATGACCCCCCGTGACTAATGTTCGAGAACGATCCATTTATATACCAGTTTTAGAGTGATTATTTCATTCGAACGTTAACTTGGATCTAGAAACGGAAAATAAGCGAAAACTAAAAATGAATTCATTGATTATTATTATCTTTTGCATCCTGCAAGATAATGAAAACGACTATTTAAGTTAAATAAACCTTTGAGTTTTTCGGTGACCATTCGAGACAGAGAGACATAAAAAAATACTAAAGGTGGTTATTTATTAGTATTACTAGTTGTATAAATAGAGGTTTCGCTGAAATTTTAGCATTAATATAAAATCACAGAACAAACAATTCAATTTCATATTTTTTATGTGAGGAAGTGGCAAACGAGCTGGTGGTTCACCTGATGTTAAGTGATAACCGCCGCCCATGAATAGTTGCAACACCCGTAGGGTTGCAGATACGTTGCCACCTCTTAATAATGTGGGCCCCGGCTACCGCACTCACCAGACGAAACGCAGAAATGCAACACTTCTAATTTACGCCGGTCTTCTGTGAGGTCGTGGTACTGACCCGGACGGACCTGCACATTCGTGCAACAGCGAACACTGTTGCATGGTCCTACCGGTTGTTGTTGTAGGTAATGACACAAGCTCATGCTCTTTTGAAACCTGTGTGTAAAACGAGTTACGCAGCGATAATAAACGCACGTTTCCATTTTATTCACTTTCAACAAACAAAGTCGTTATTCCGCTAATATTCGATATCACTAGGATTAAAATCCAAGATGCTATCTTAGGATCCTGGATTTAGACTAGAACTAAATAGTTTAGACTACTTAAATATATATAATTTAAGCTGTTTTGTCTAGTTTTCCCCAACGTAAACAGAGGGGTGATAAATGTTTGTCGTGTCTGTCTGTGTAGGTAGATATGTGTCTCCTCTGCGGCGTCGTAGCTTCTAAATGAAGAGACCGATTATGGTGTGGTTTCTTTTGTTTGAAAGCTGAGGTGATCGAGATGGTTCTTAGCCGTAATTTGGAGTTTACTGTGTCAGTGGATTATTTAAAATTTATTATTTTATATTATCTTTAATTGAACACTTCAATATAGGGTTTTTATTAAATAAACTAACCCACATAACCTAACCCACCCTACCATAGAGTAAACTCGAGCCTTAGACAGATATATGACCACAAATTGAGTATATGCAAACACCGGGTATGAAGGGCGATAAGAAAGTGTCAAAGTATCTTAACAACTGTGCCACTCGATAAATCCAATAAAATATCCACAATTTCTACGAAAGGAACCGCCAATAAACACCCATGTGCACCATGAGCTCTACGGAAATCCGACGGAAGGATCGCTCACGTGTCACTGAATCGCATATTAGTCAATCTGACAGCTAATAAAATCATAGCAGCTCCGTAGAAAATCAGCCTTAGAACTCACCCACAGCGGATTTAAAACAGCAATATGTTTTAAATCAACGTCGTCGTTTTTGTACTAATGAGTAATGACTTGTTGTTTTCGAGGGAAGTAAAGACTGGCTGCTTCGTTCTCGACCGACAGTTTCATTCGGATCGTGTCTGTTGTTTTCGTCGAAATTTTTAGGTGGGGGTTCATCAGAGAGCGAGAGAGAGAGTCAGAATTGCAAAGGGTCATTTATCAGAGCCGCATTGTTCATTGTTAGAGTGCTCTCCATTAGTTTCGCGAAATCATTCCGAAGTCAAACATCGATAACGACACTAATGGAAATGGAAAATCAAAATCTCACAAATTAATTGTGAGATTTTGATTTTCCATTTCGTCGATTGATAGTTTGGCGCTTGGGATCATAAAAATTAAAAATAAACTAAAATAGAACCACCACAGAAATGCTCAAAATACGTCATGTATTTGTGCTGAGATTTAAATAATATTAAAATTAGTAATGGGGGAAGTCGGTTCCTTAACCACGGATTCTGCGAGGCGTTCAAAATGGCGAGAAATAAAAATCAAAAATTAAGTCCGTTAATCATTTTTTATTTAACAAAGGACATTAATCAATTTAATACTGTTGGAACCATGCGTTAACAAAGACGTCCATGACCCTGAATCGTGACCATGAATCATCATCATCATCATTTCAGCATGTTTGAGTCCACTGCCTCCACCATAGACTGCCACGAAGTACGATCCTGAGCCACCTGCATCCATCGACTTCCCGCACACTTGCATATGGCCGGCTCATTGCCACTTCAGCTTACTAACCTTCTGAGCTATGTCGGTTACTATTATTGTTCGTTATTGTTCTACTGCGGATGTCTAAACACTATCACGCAGAGAAATACCGAGCATAGCCCGTTCCATAGTTCGAATGTTGGGCAGTAATCGAAATGTGTCGAAATGTAATAATCCAAAGAGTACAGTCACTGATTTGGTACTTGACGAAGCCATATCCTCTACTACTGTTCAGGAAAGAGCTAAGGGTCTGGTAACTCACCGGTCTCCGCCTTCCACTGCCTCACGCTGCTGGGGCTCGGCGAACTGGTTGGCTTATTCGGTTTCTCGAAAAGATATGACGCTGTCTCTCCGAATAGTATTTCCATAGGTCGCTGGCACAGTATTCTTCGGGAATTGTTCGTACTCGTAGTAATAGCGAGACACACGGTATTTTTCAAAAGCAAAGGTGTTAACGTTTCGGCGTACGGCGCGCAAGTATTTTTACGTCGCTCAGCCAATCAGAGGTGAGCGCGGTGTTCAGCGTTGAAAAGGATTGTTACCAGACCAAAAAAATAGAAAATCCCTATCAACTTAATCATTGTTGTCACTCGCAATTTAAATGTAAATAACGATAACGAAAAAAAATAAAACAAATTAAGAAAAATGGTTCCGGTACGGAACATGCCGCTCACCTTAAAAGACGTGAGTCTTTTAACGAAATTAAATCTAAAACACGAAAAAAAAAAAAAAAAAATAAATAAATAAAAGAATAGAAAAGAAAATGAATTTTAACTAACCTACTAGATGAAATCTTAACTATTCTCAATTATGAACTAGGTTGGACATTCGTAATTCAACGCTAATCTAGAGGAAGAGGGCAAATTTTCACGACCGGACGCTTAACAAATTTGTTTCCTAATTGTAAAGTTACCACGCGAGTAACATTGTCAGTACCCGGATGTAAGGCATGAACTCTAGCGAGTCTCCACTGTAATGGCGGGAGATTATCATCTTGTACCACAACAATGCTGCCCTCACGAATTGGAGCACTGCGATCAGAAAACCATTTATGAATCTGCTGGATTTCGTGAAGATATTCACGACTCCAGCGCTTCCAGAAATGTTGAACATTCTGCTGTATCCAGCGCCACCTCGTTAGCCTACTGGTATTCGTATCAGTTAGACAAACGTCTGGAATTGCCGTGAGAGGTCCTCCGATTAAAAAATGGGATGGTGTTAAGGGCAAGGGATCAATAGGATCAGCGCTCAATACACAAAGTGGACGTGAATTTAACACTGCCTCGATTTGGCACAACAATGTATGCATTTCGTCATACGTCAAGGTATTCGTACCTAAAACACGATGAAAGTGGTGTTTAAAGCTTTTAACCCCTGCTTCAAACAATCCGCCAAAATGTGATGCGTATGGGGGTTGGAAGTGCCACGTAATACCTTGTTGTAAGGTTTCGGTATGAAGTTGATTCTGGACTGCGTCATCCCTTAAGAATTGGTATAAAGCCTTAAGATAGTTGTTGCAGCCAGTAAAATTTTTGCCGCAGTCTGAGTAAATGTCGGTGCAAAGGCCCCTGCGAGACGTGAAACGTCGTAAAGTTGCTAGAAATGCTTCTGTAGACAATTCGGACACAATTTCTAGATGAATCGCCTTAACACACATACATACAAATACCGCAACATAACATTTAACTACCTTTGCGTTTCGTACCTTATTCGCGCGCACGTAAAATGGACCAGCAAAGTCTACTGCCGTTTTGAGGAACGGACGTTCCGGTTTCAACCGCACTGCAGGCAACGGGGCCATGCTTGGTTGGGGATGCACAGGGCGCGCACGAAAACAACGAACACAGCGATGTACACGGTGTCTTATAACGTCACGACTAGAAATAATCCAATATTTCTGTAAAAGTTGATACTGAACCGCTTGTGGGCCTGCATGTAAGTGACTTATATGAACATCGTCGATTAATAAGAAAGTTAAGGGATGTTTTTTAGGTAAAATCATTTGATGTTTTGACTCAAACGGTAGGAGTGATTTATGGAGCCGTCCACCTACACGCAAAATTTGATCTTCATCGATAAATGGATTTAACCTTCTAAGTTGGTTAGAAGGAACTTTCCCTTGGGAAATAGATTGAATATCTTCATGAAAGTAAAAATGTTGAACCTGACGAATAAGTCTATTTAAGCAGAACGTGTATTCTGAAACTGTTATGTGTTGCGAAAATGAATATTTTGGCTTTTGTTTTATCCACCTTATGTTTTAAAACATTATAAAAACGAAATAACTGTACTGTAACTCTAACAAGTTTTCCTAACGAGGAAAATTTTGATATATATTCGACATCAACGGCTTGTACTGTTGCCACGGGAACCGACACAATAGGTAAGTTACGTTTTTCATCATTAGTTTTAAAATTTGTTCCTTGAAGAGGCCACTGGGACTCCCTTTGAGAAAGCCAGGGCGGACCAAAAAAACCACATGACATTATTTTTAACAAAATTTGATGGCAACATTCCGCGTGATGGTGCGTCTGCCGGGTTGTCAGCAGAAGGAACATGTCTCCACTGACTCGACGGAATGATAGACAAAATTTCGCTTGTCCTATTTGATATGAACGTCTTCCATTCGTAGGGTGGTGAGCGAAGCCACGCTAAGACGACGGAAGAGTCACACCAAAGCATATACATGTTAATTCTTCATATGTTGATAATATGCTCGTTTTCACCTTGTCTATAAGATGGGATAACAATAAAGCTGCCATTAGTTCCAGGCGAGGAATAGACAAACACGGTGAAATGGGTGCAACTCGTGTTTTCGCCAGCAACAAATGGGATTTAATTATACCGTTTTCTATATAACGAACATATACACATGCAGCGTAAGCCCTTTCGGAGGCATCGGAGAAACCATGAAATTGAATAATACTCTCAGAATGAGTAGGAAAGACATATCGTGGTATGGAAATGTCTGCTAAAGACGATAGCTCCTGAATGAATCTATTCCATGCATTGACGATTTCAATTGGTGGAGGAGAGTCCCAATCGACACCTGAAATCCACAACAATTGCATCAAATGTTTTGCGTACACGGTAACCGGGGATAGCCATCCCATAGGATCGTAAATCCTTGCAATTTGTGAGAGAATAGTTCTCTTAGTCACATTTTGTATAGAAACTGAAACGCTAAAACTAAATTGATCAGACTGAGGGGCCCACTGGAGACCTAGGACCTTCGTCTTCGTATCCTTCTCCATAGGAGCAACTGGGATAAATTCTCGTTCCCGCTCACCGTGAGAAACTGTTGATTGTACCGCCGCGAGTATCGCGGGCGAATTACTGTGCCATTTTCGGAGTTCGAAACCTGCCGTTTTGCATATACCCATCAACTCCCGCTGAAGGATAAGTGCTTCAGCCTCGTCGCGTGCGCCACTGACAACATCGTCGACAAAGACTTGGTCACGGAGTACCTGAGCGGCTCGAGGAAATTGTTCTGCCTCATCATGAGCGAGCTGTTTTATAACCCGAAGAGCCAGGTAGGGAGACGAGCTAACCCCAAACGTGACGGTACGAAGACGATATTCACGTAGTGAATTATGAGGTGAAGTGCGCCACAGAATACGCTGGTAGTCCCTATCAGCCTCTTGAACTAAAATGTTACGATACATTTGTTTTATGTCGGCCGTAAGCGCAACACAATGTGTACGAAATTTTAAAATAACGTCAACAATATCCTGATGCATCTTGGGACCCGTTAACAGAATATCGTTGAGGGAAATGCCATTTGAACTTTTACAGCCAGCATCAAAGACCACCCGAGTCTTGGTCGTCTCACTAGCTTCTTTAACTACGCAGTGGTGGGGTATATAATAGGTCGTCCCAGAACGGGGAGAACCATCAACCAGCTCCATGTGGTTGAGATCCACATACTCTTGAAGACACGAATGGTACTCGGTCTTGAGTGTCGGATTTCGTTCTAAACGAGCCTCTAGTTTTAGAAATCTAGAACGAGCAATGTCCCGTGTTTCACCAAGAAGTGGTGCATCGGGTTTGAACGGTAAAGCAACCACGTATCGACCCGTTTCGTCACGAGTATGTGTTCGTGAAAATATAGATTCACATAAACTTTCATCAGGAGTCAAGGTTTTTTCTTCCTTCTGTAAAGATTCTAGCTCCCAGAACCTACGGAGGTCAATGTCATCGGAAAATGAGCTAAGACACACCTGAATGGGAGCTGAGGTAATCGATTTGAATTCGAGGTTGCCCAACAATAAATAACCGAAGATACTATTTATAGCTATCGGTGAACCGGGCTTCCCCTTAATTACGTTACTTAATAATACATGGGATAGTATATCCGCTCCTAGCAGCATTTCAACTGGCTGCGGTAAATAAAATTTAGGATCTGCTAATTTTAAATTTTTAATATGTGCCCACCCCGTATAGGGTAGAAGCACGCTAGGCACTTGTGAAATTAATTTCGGCAAAATTAATGCTTCAACCGGAATCGAAGGTTGATCCATTCCTGTGGGACATAAGCATAGTGTAACAACGCCCCTTAGGGTGTACCGGCTTACTATCACCAATACCTATTACTGGTACACTCGAATGTCGACGTTTTAAACCTAAACGATTTATACACGCTTCCGTTATAAACGAAGCCTGGCTACCTGTGTCGATTATACATCGGATCGTAGATCGCTTTTGTTTATGTACGTATACATCGACGAGCGCGGTAGACAAGAGTACGGTCTTCGTACGCATTGAATACGCATTGGACAGCGCGCACGCATCGGGAACACGAGTCGAATTTATTGACGTTGTCATTGCTACGCGAGTATCAGCTGATGCTCGCTCGTTTGCGTGATTCGCGGGAGTGAGTGAAATAGAACTACTTTCCTCTACTATGACCGGTAGCGCTTGAGATTCGAAATGAATCAAACTGTGATGACGCTTATGACACGTCCGACAAACATAAATAGATTTACAATTTTTAATATCGTGTCCCAAATTAAGGCAATTAAAACAAATATTTTTACCTTTGAGAAAGGTGTATCTGTCCCTAGGAGATAAGTTTAAAAAGTCAGGACATTTTGTCAACGAATGTTGAGCTTCACATATTTACGCAATGCTTAACCTTATTTTCTTGTACGCAAGAACGAGAATCGTTTAAATTCTTCGGACTCACATTACTTGCGAGTACTCGACGCGCCGTGTAGTCGACGTTGTCGCCGCGTGCTCTCGTATTGTTCGACGATGCATAAGTTTTTTTTTCAACTGCCCGCATTCGGAAAACTCGCAAGCCGAAACTTCTCGCTCAATAAATTTTGTAAGACCGTCTACTTGTGGAATATCTGATGGCTTACTTAACGATAATTCATAACGTTTACGAATGTTTGTTGGTATTTTACGTAATAAAATACTGAACAATAAAAAATCCCATTCCGCTATTGGAAATCCCATAGCTTCTAATGCCTTAATATTTTCTTGGTAAATATTAAGAAGATTACGTAACGAAAAAATTGATTTTTCAGAACAACATTCAATATTCAAAATGTTATCAATATGTTTAGACGCAATAGAACGCTTATTGTCATAACGGGAAATTAATGTTAGCCACGCCATTTGATAATTTTCGTCGGAAATAGGAATAGATTTAATTAAATTGAATGGTTCATTTTTGAGGGTCAACAACAAGTACCTAAATTTCTCTGCATTCGTGTAAGCATCATTGTTGTGTACTAATGCACTGAATAAATCAAAATACGATCGCCAGTCGGTCGAATCACCGGAAAATGACGGTAACGGCAAAGTGGGCAATTTATTGAGTGTAAGATTTTGAGGTTGATGAAATTCTCTAAAAGTGCTTTCATGAAACATGCGACTTGCCCGCCTATTCTCATCCTCTAAACCTTTTATCTTGTTTACATGAGAAATAATTGCATAGTAGTAATCATTAAATTGTTTACGAATGGCCAACTGTTCCTCTTTATCAAAGTTCTTTTGTTTCAAACAAGATTTTTCTATCTTTGATTGAATTTTGCTAAATTTGCGTTGTTGAGAAACAATATCTTTTGAACGCGCAAGAAATTCTTCCCTATTAGAATCTACAATTTCTAAAGTGTGTTTTACTTCTTCTAAAACGATATCGCGTTCGAAAATGTCGTGTGAATGCAACAAAGACTCCGCCATGTTGTATGAAACGTAAGCAACGGAATGAAATAAGAAAGTAATATAAATTAACGAGTGACAACAAAACCCGAATGATATAGTAAAAATCCGGCTCGAAGGACCAAAAAATATATGTTCAGGAAAGAGCTAAGGGTCTGGTAACTCACCGGTCTCCGCCTTCCACTGCCTCACGCTGCTGGGGCTCGGCGAACTGGTTGGCTTATTCGGTTTCTCGAAAAGATATGACGCTGTCTCTCCGAATAGTATTTCCATAGGTCGCTGGCACAGTATTCTTCGGGAATTGTTCGTACTCGTAGTAATAGCGAGACACACGGTATTTTTCAAAAGCAAAGGTGTTAACGTTTCGGCGTACGGCGCGCAAGTATTTTTACGTCGCTCAGCCAATCAGAGGTGAGCGCGGTGTTCAGCGTTGAAAAGGATTGTTACCAGACCAAAAAATAGAAAATCCCTATCAACTTAATCATTGTTGTCACTCGCAATTTAAATGTAAATAACGATAACGAAAAAAAAAATAAAACAAATTAAGAAAAATGGTTCCGGTACGGAACAACTACCGAATAACAAAAACTAAATCATGTGTGCTTTTTGTACGTTAATCCAACTGAAATGTATTTTCCTGTAGCGTAGTGGATACCTAGCTACATAGGCTAGTAAGTTATATGTTGAATAAAGTTGGTGACATATTTTTACGTACAAGTATTAAAATAAAGCACATCGACCAGATTGGCATCCTTGGCAATGATGCAATTTATCAGTGATGCCGTGGCTTAGCCATAGCATATACAGTGTGTCGTTACCACCGCGACAATAAATGAACACACGTATAGAGGACAACTTTTTAAAATTGTATTAAACATTTACATTCTTTAAACTTTAATATTTATAAAATTTTCCAAAAAAAACAATTTTAGAACACCCTTACGTATAAAACTGTAACGTAAAGTTCATTTGTAAAGGTCACAAAGCATACGAATGAGTTGAATGAATTTAAGAGAGACAAAACATACTGTTAGTTGAAAGCACAAACATCAGTTAATACAAGATACAAGATACTGTTAGAAGGAGAAGC
Source organism: Iphiclides podalirius (assembly GCA_933534255.1). Taxonomy (NCBI): domain Eukaryota; kingdom Metazoa; phylum Arthropoda; class Insecta; order Lepidoptera; family Papilionidae; genus Iphiclides; species Iphiclides podalirius. The sequence continues at coordinate 3,472,028 of OW152831.1, read as the reverse complement.
TTGTAATGCGACGCTGTGGCAACGAATGAAAAAGTCTCTGAATGTATGAATCAGTCAGTTGTAGTTGTATAGGATGTTACAAATTTTATTTCTTTTTTACTTATTTAGTTTTTTTTGAAAAATATTTTTTTTAATTATGGATTTTTATTTTTTTATGATTATTGGCAAGTAGCTTTAGACGTGTGTTCATTTATTGTCGCCGTTGTAATGACACGCTGTATATGTATTGCCTATCACAAGTGCTAAGCAAATGATGAAAGTCTGACAAAAGTAACTTGAGTGCCATCATACACGATCTTGAAAATAGTTTTTATTTTCAATATATTATGAATCAGGGGAAAAGAGACAAGTAACAGTGGACAGAGAGGATTGAAATTATTAATTGCAAATTTAAGTGTAAAAACACGATTAGGTACGAAATAAAGAAAAATCACGTTACGGTCTCCGACTCAGTACAGTTTAATTTACTTTCTAGATTTATTTATCTACTCACAAGTCCCGAGGGAACGTTTTGAAACAAAGTAGATCCACCTACGCATTGAATAACAAGTTTATGGCGCCACATTTTGAGTTAAAAATGAAATAACAATCGCTATATATCAAATATTTAAATAATAAACATAGTAAACACACATGAACGTTTGAGACTAATTAAATAAAAAAAAACAAACAAGTAAAGGAACCGTAATTACATTATTACAATTAATTTTAAAGTTAAGAAACAATATATATATTAGCTGTTACTACACGTTGGCTTTTAAGCACAGAAACACAAGTACGAAGTCAAAAATACGAAGTCGAATTCTTGCACTTTTTTCGGTTTAGTCAAATGTCGGTGACGTACTAAAAGAAACTAAGTTACAAAACAACATCTTACGCACACGAGGATCGGGCAAAACGACTCTAAATGATATTTGGAAGAGTACGCAAGAATAGTGCGACTATATTAAAAAAAAAGTATCGATGTAAATCTTTTTCTTTGTTTCAGCTTCTGCTGTTGCAATAATTGGCAGGCTCATCCGGGGAAGAACCACGGCCTGACAGAAGACATTTTTTTTATTTGAAAAATTGGCAAACGAGCTGGCGGTTCCAGGTGAACTATATTAAGTAATAACCGCCGCCCATGGACATTTGCAACACCCGTTTTGACATCCTTTAAATAAAGTGCGCCCCGGCTGTCTCATATAATATTTAAAAATTTTATTTATTTCATCGTAACGGTCGTAACCGAACCGTTGCGAACTGGGAACCTTCAAGAAGAATGCATACTCTTTCTTAAAAGGCCGGCAACGCATTAGTAAGCCATCGGGTGTTGCAGGTGTTCATGTGCGGCGGTAATCACTTACCATCAGGCGAACCGTGTGCTCGTTGCCAATATACATATATAACATAACTACATTTTTATTAACGAAAGACAAAACTGATTTCAAATATCTTTCTCTGTATTAATTTTATAATTGATTTTCAGGAGTACCTCCGGCGCCAAAGATCCTATAAAAATGAAATTAATATGGGACCACATGGGAAGCACCAGCTTTCAAATAAAAAAAAAGAATCATCAAAATCGCTTCACTCAGTCGAAAGTTCTGAGGTAAAAAAAGTAAAGTAAAGTAACAGCCTATACATGTTCCACTGCTGGGCAAAGGCCTCCTCTATACAGAAGGTATCAGGGCATAGTCCACCACGCGGCCTCACTGCGGATTGGCGGACTTGACATATTTTCGAAATATATATATTTTTTGTTATTATTTCGAAAATATGCAGGTTTCCTCACGATTTTTTCCTTCACCGCGGAGCACGTGATAAGTCAGCAATTAAAGTTAAAAACTTCATTGGTGCCGGCACCGGGGATCGAACTCGGGTTGCTCGAGTATATTGAATTAAAGGTGAGCGCCCGGACACTAAGCTATCACGGCTCGTAAAAGAGATAAAAAACAAAAAAAATACAGTCGAATTGAGAACCTCCTTTTTTGAAGTCGGTTGACAAAACATGACGTCACATGAAATCGGTTGACAAAACAAATACGACATCCTAACAGCTGCCGACCTACCTGTCCGTGGTTGACGAAGCCGTGCCGCCGAGCGATCTGCTCCACGTGGGCCTCGCCCGAGGGCACGTGCACCGCGAACTGGTTGTGGTACGTGGCGTCCGTCAGGGCGAGGCACGCCCGCAGCAGGCCCAGCAGCGCGACCGACCGCCATGACAGCGGCGACATGTCAGCGGGTGCACCGGATGTGTGTCACCAACGCACCGGATGTGCGTCACCAACGCACCGGATGTGCGTCAACAGCGCACCGGATATGCGTCAACAGCGCACCGACCACGAAACCGAAGCACAGAGCGCTTCAGTTGCTGTATGCCATCGCGCGATCGACACCTTTAGTGACCTTTAACATCGGGCTACCTGAAAAGATATAAAGGGATTGTGAGGATATCTTTTCAAATATACTTTAGACCTACGCGCATAAAGAGTTGACGGACAATTTTGATACGGATAGTATACAGCGTGTCGTTACCACCGCGACAATAAATGAAGACACATATAGAGGATAACTTTTTAAAATTGTATTAAACATTTACATTCTTTAAACATCAATATTTACCGAGTTATTAAATTTTCCAAAACAAACAATTTTAGAACACACTTACGTATGAAACTATAACGTAAAGTTCATTTATTAAGGTCACAAAGCATATGAATAGATTGAATGAATTTAAAAGAGACAAAACATACTGTTAGAAGGAGAGGCTTGTAATGCGACGCTGTGGCGCGAGTTGTATAGGTGTTACAAATTTTGTTTCTTTTTTACTTAATTAGTTTGTTTGAAAAATATTTTTTTTTTTTTTAATTATGGATTTTGTTTAACCTTCATATTTTTTTATGATTATTGGCAAGTAGCGTTAGACGTGTGTTCATTTATTGTCGCGATGGTAACAACACGCTGTATACACATCACAAAACATCAAAGTGTCCAGTAGTTATAGAAGCCGGGCAAAAATTTGTCGATCGATGTAGAATATAATCGCGTCTACATTTATATGTGCTATAGATTGCGTATGTGTTTCGTCTATTTAAAGTGAAAAATCTAAACGTATTTTTATTATAACGTGTAGTACTCGCATGGACAAAATCATTATGTTATTATTTCAGTTTGAAGTCCGCATTATTAATTAATTCCAATCCATACTTTAATTATAAATGCGAAAGTAACTCTGTCTGTCTGTCTCGCTATCATGCCAACACTACTGAACCGATTTAAATGAATTTTGGTACACAGATAGTCTAGAGCCCGAGAAAGGACATAGGCTATTTTCTTATTGGGATTTTTTTTAATAAAGATATTTATTTAAGGGCTTCAACGCGAGCGAAGCCGCGGGCGAAAAGCTAGTATAAAATAAATCGTAACACGTTTTGCGTTTATCAGGATACTGTCAGCTTCTATAATTCAGAAGAAACAGCAATAAGGAAAGCATCGTTACATGAAATTTCACACGTATAATTTATGATTTGATGTCTCGTTTTATTTTTATCTATTAATCACAATTGAATAGAGTAGACGCGATGTCCAATTAGAGATAATATTAATTAGGATATTTCGTTTTATAAGCGTGTACCGAATGCCCCGAGGTAATAGTAGCTCCAAATCAACACCGTTATACAAACAACGCTGCTAGATGAAAAATGGAAGGATAATTGGAGGATGAAAGCTATTTAACAGACCGACCGTTTTTATAGAAATAATTTCTAGGAACGAACGATCCTTTATACAAATAAAATATAACTGGGATTAGCGCAGTGCAATCTTAAATGGGTTTTTATTTACAGTTTTCTAATTGAAATTTATTCTTTTCAATATCTGAGAAACAACAGCGAAGAATTAACGAACATGTATATACACACTTTTGTTAATAATAATAAACAATAAATAAATATATCAGGACAAATTTAGTTAACGTTCTCTAGTTCCAAACTAAGCAACATTTGTATTATGACTAAAGTTGTTTTATGTTAAATTGTAGTGTTACTTTGTAGAACTTTACCGTACTTCAATAAAACTGTGAGAGATTTGCGTCATGATCAATGTATGTAATGGACGTTCACGGTGACCGAATGTAACTTACTTGATCGATGACTGAAATCGGTAATCAGTTCTGTTTCACTAATCACAGTGCATGTGACCGATATAAATCATTCATCGGCGTGGGCGACGCGCGTTATTAAAACGCTACAGCTAGTGTGGCGACCGCGCGGGTGGTTAATTAAAACAACGTTCCATTGTTGTCCCTAATGAAGTACAAAGTGCTGCGCTGATATTAAAATTTTCACAGGTGACGTTTCGCACGACAGTGCCCGTGTGCGGTTTAATATGCTGTTTAATACGGAATATGTAAACGACCAATATTATTTGATTGGCGACAACATTTGCTACACTGAGGTATTATATTGTATTTTGTATGTAACGAATCGTCGAGTAGTAACTCCCAACGACCACTGCGACCTAGAAAGATTTAATGTAGTCTTCCAACAGTATAACATTATTTTCTTATTTTCGTTTTTTTTTTTCTAAAATATAATTTTTAAGTTAAGTGTCTGTCTTTTAATTCGAGTTTGTTTGAATAGTATTGTGTTTACCTGTAATTTAAATATTGTAACAACTTTACTATTAAATTAAACATTTTTATGTAATAATTAAACACCTAAAGTGCAGTAAAAAAATGTTGAAATTTAAACGTTTCCATAAAATCCTTAAAAAGGTTAGCTATTAACTGTACTCCAAATAATTGTACAATTTTGAAGAAGCAAGCAATAATGATAATGTATTATTGATTATTTTTCCTAAAACGAAATACGAAAAATTTGTCTGGCTATGCGGAGCCCGAGGTAATAAGTTAGCTATTTAATATAACAACTACATAGGGTTTAAATCCATACTAAAAATAAAATCGAAGTGTTATGTTTATGATTTGCATGAATGTTAAAATTGTTATTTAAACGGGTAATTCATATTTGTCATGGGGCATTCGTGATAAATATAGATCTCATGTTATTAAATTATTTTGTCTCAATGAGAGTTCGCCACAAATATATTGAGTCTCAAAATAACCTTAACTGATATCTTAATGGATGATACAATTATTACTAGATCCACGGATGCGAAGTCGAGTGCAAAAGCTAGTTACGAAGTGGAAAATGAAATAAAAGATTTGTACCATGCCATTCCAACTTTGGGAGTATTTTTTTATTTTGTTACGCGAATGTTTTTTTCCGTTAAAAACTATTACTCAAAATCCGCGCAGATTTAAAAATTACTAAACAAATGAATGGCATAAAAAAAAGCACGGGCGGATATATTCGACATGTTGCGCTCAGAATTTATACAAACAATAGGTTTGTTTCGACGAATGTTTTTATACTAAAGATAATATTTGGACGAATAGTTTTTTTACTAGAATATAACAATAAAGTTTAAATTGAAATGGCAGATCCACATAGTTTTTTTTAAAAACATGCAACATTGCATAAAAATGATGAATGATAAAAAGATTTTATAAATTGAAAGATAACATTTTCAAAATAGAAAGAGATTTGAATAAAAGAAATAACATGGAGGAAAACTGTTGCGAAGATAAATATTTCAACATTTTCTTGTTCAAACAAATACCTATATAATAAACCTAAATAACTTACAATAAACCTCTATCTAGTATTAGCCGTAATTATAACTCCCTGGTGACGATCTGTTCATATTTAAACGGAGATGAAAGCAGCCTTAAATGCCTCTTGATATTGTTCTCCATTATTCTTTTTTTATATATTTATTAGTTTTTAAGTTTTTTACCATGTTTGGTCACAAATATTTATTCTTTGGCACTTTTATACTATGTACCATAAATTGTCTTGTTTTTCTTATATAACTTGCTGTCATCGCATACTTGGAATGTCAACTTAATCTTATAATATTATCTTTGTATTATTATTTAAATACGTTGTCATTCTGCTTTGTGATGCTATGAATAAATAAATAAATAAATTTGGAATGTCGCACATACCACAAAAATGCTTTTTATGAAAAATTCATATCTTTGATAATTTTATTTGTGACATTAAATTATTATAAATATACTTTGCTTATTGACATATATTGTCTTAAAATGCTTTTCTTTATTAAAAGGAATTAATTCAAATTATAGAGAATTACAAAGGAACTTAACATTTTATTCTCAGAGATCTATTTAAACTCCGAGATCAAGCTTACAATTTGGTTATCCGATTTTCTTAAGATAAATATTAAAAAAATCTAACTATAATCCGATCAAAATCATTGTGGATGGTATACTGCAAATGTTTACTTATCTTTATTTTTTTTTATGTAAAAAGTTGCCAAACGAGCAGACGGCTCACCTGATGGTAAGTGAATCACATCTGCCACACCCGATGGTTACAGATGCGTTGACAACCTTTTAAAAATTGGGCTCCGGCTACCTCACTCACCAGACGAAACGCGAAAGTATTTGTCATACTTCCACGTTACGCCAGTCTTCTGTGAGGTAGTGGTACTTACCCGGATGGGCCTGCCCGTTCGTGCAACAGCCGAGGCTGCTGCGTGGCCCTACCACCGTAATCGTTATCTCATATTTTAATTCTAGTTAGGGTGCAGTTCCAAAAGTTACAAAATCATGCGCGATCACTAAACGGTTGTTGAGAAACAAATTTATCACAGCGACATTTATACATTCGTTCATATCGCAAACGGAAAATATCCTCTCCTCAATGCGGCCCGCCTCAAGATGGGCGCTTAAGGCTCGAACTCGTTCAGAACCGATGGAGGGAATATGTATTCACGCTACCCTAACGATTCTACTCTATATGCGACATTTCATGACGTTTTATCAAAAGAAATGTTGGTGAATAGTGTACGCTGAACTCAGGTGTTTCGCACAAAAATGATATTCCGATAAATGTTTCGCGCTTTAGTATTTTAACTCCGACGAAAGGCGGGACTTTGTAATTCGACAGACGCGGCTTTGTGTACCTGTGATAAACGAGTATGCCTGTGGCTGAGGCTGAAGTGATAGATAAAAATCGTGCTGTTTTATTTTTAAAAAATGATGTTGTTCTAGATTAAGGATCCTGTGAATTGTAAAAACAGCATCACCATGAGACACTCATATCATCTGTCTGTCTCAAAAATGACAAAGCTTACATTATAATTTCTATATGCCAAATTTCATGGCGTTTAAAAAAAAGGTTGAAAGGTACGATGCGCTCAGATGTTTTATGTTTAAATGAAACTAATTTTACGAATTTATCGCGTTTATTTTTAATTCCCGACGTTTCGAAACGTGCCGTGATCATGAACAGTGTAAACGAAACGTCGGGATTTATATTAAATAGCAAATATTTTAAAATTAAAAGTAAACGCGATAAAAGTTAAAAGTAACAGTCTATACATATCCCACTGGTGGGCAAAGGCCTCCTCCGTATAGAGGGTATTAAGGCATAGTAAACCACGCAGCCCAACTGCGGATTGATGGACTTCACATATTTTGAAATATTTTTTTGTTATTATTTGGAAAATATGCAGGTTTTCCCACGATGTTTTCCTTCACCGCTGAGCACGTGATAATTCGGCACTTAAAATTAACAATTTCATTGGTCCGGCACCGGGGATCAAACTCAGGTTGCTCGAGTATATTTAATTAAAGGCTAGCGCCCGGACACTGTGCTATCACGGCTCTATACGCGATAAATACGTAAAATTAGTTTCATTTATAAAGCATAATTTACTTAATTAAGTGAAGGTTAACGCTTATCTATTGCTCAGTCACATGTACCGAGATCCTTACATGCCTATTTTACCGCTTCTTTTTTGTATGCACAAAAAGTACATATATCTTACGCGGGTTATTTTTACTCCGCTCTCTGAAATTACATCGTCAACAGTGACTCATTTTTAAAACGAGGCAATAAGTCGAGAAATATATGGAATTCAATATGTATTATCAGCGATAGTGCTTGTAGAATTCCATATATTTGTACGTCTGACAGATTTTGATTTAGATAGATGCAAACGCTAGAACATGTGCGATATAAATTTGTATAGAGAAGTAAGCTAGCGAGACTACCATTTCATTGATATATTTGTATTCATTTGTATCAATCTTCCACTGCAACACTGCAACAGGGTACTGTTGAGGGAAAATCTATGAATAATTACTTACTCCTAGTGCAGCCTATGTGGCGCACATAACGCCTAGAATCAGCTTTGCGTTGGAATATTTGATTTCAGAGATTGAAGAGAATATAACGCGGAATTTCAAAACTGAAAATTATTGACGAAATATCTGTTCTGGGGCTAAATTTCGGATTATTATTAACTAGCTGCTGCCCGCGACTACTTCTGCGTAGAATAGGCCGAAAGTGTGACATGCAGACAGATATACATAAAATATGTATATAAAATTTAGCCGATGTGTTATTCTGATGTATAAGCAATATTATTGTAAAGTTTCATTAAAATCCATTCAGTAGTATTTGCGTGAAAGAGTAACAAACATCCATCCATACATACAAACTTTCGCATATATAATATTTAAGGATAAAAACTTGCCATACACAATGAGAATAGGACTAGTTTAAAGTTAATTACAGTTTAATTTTTAACGTGGTAGGCCACGAACGATCACTTTCTGCTGTTTCACGGATGGCCAAGCTCGTACGGGGAAGTACCGCGGCCTCATAGAAGCCCAATGAGAGGTGGAAGTAAGTATTACAATTTCGCGTTTCGTCTGGTGAGTGAGATAACGGGGGCCAATTTTTCTAAAATTTATCAACGCATATCCAAGCCCTCAGGTGTTGTAATGTCCATGGATATCGGTCTTCAATAACGCAGAAATTGCAGGCAGTTCACCTGAACTGCCTGCAATTTTTCACATAAAAAAAAAGCTATACAACGAATTTTACCAGCGAGTGTGAAAAACTTTAAAGCAATTGCAAAAAGTATAGAATAAACGCTAGGCGACTATTACAACTGAATAAAGTTAGTACGTACCAGTAATTTTGGGCTACCGTTCCGCCCGGGGGAGTACCACGACCTCACAGAAGGCCGGTGTAAAGTAGAAGTGTTTATACTTCTGCGTTTCGTCTGGTGAATGAGGTAGCCGGGGCCCACTAGGTTATAAGATAGCAACGCATCTGAAACTCGCCGGGTGTTGCAAACATCAATGGGCGGTGTTAATCACTTAACATCAGGTGAACCGCCAGCTCGCCAGCCACCTTCGCACACAAAAAAAAAAATTACTCAATAATGAGTTGTATATTTGAATAATGAGATTTTAAACCAATTCGCAATTCGGCCAAGTCCATTAATACCGGGATTGCAGCGCGATAAAAAAAGGGCGAAATATTTACGACTTAATAACCTACCGGCCACATATTTATTCCGCAGCATTAAAATTTTCACTTTGAGCCACGAATTTCAATTGAAAATTCATGGGGTCGAAAAAGGTTTTATTGGCGTCCCTTTTTAGTAATACCGCTTTATATTTAATACCTTCATCAAAGGGATTTTAGGAGTATAATTAAAAAAAACACCCAAAACACAAATCAACGAATTCATTTTTAAGAAGAATGCGAATAGTGAAAGGATTATACTTTCGCGATTCGTCTGGTGGGTGAGGTAACCGGGGCCCACTTTTTAAAGGTTTTTGTATTAAAGAATTTATTTGCGAATATGCCAAACTGTAAGGAACAATCGACGTTATAAGAAAGGTAACATTAATGTTATAAAAATAATAATATAATTATTAAATTCTCGTATTCGGAGAAAAATTTAAATACATTTTTATTTATAATATTCAATATTTTATCGGTATGAGGGCTATCGGCCGGTTTCGACATTCTATCAAAGAATATAAAGACAGATTTGATTACTGGAGATTGAAATTGTCATTAGCACCATAATACTTACATCACGATGCTAATGTCAAATACCTATCGCTAGTAACCAAATCTATCTGTAGATATAATATTGAAACCGGCCGATTATTAATGTTATGCGGACCATTGTCAGAGAACAAATACGTATATTTAGTATATCTCATCAATATGACAGACATCTTCAATTTCATTACACAAAGCGCAAGACGGTGAGTTAATTTGTTTCACTGTCAACTGACGGAAGCGAAATTAAATACTAGGAAACCGCAACTGTAACTTTAAAGAAGAACTTCAAGTTTAATCTACGTCATAAAATATTTATCCCCTTAAATGCTTTTAAAATCAGCCGAAAGACGTTGGATAACTGGAGCAGCCGCATGGCTGCATAGATAAATAGTTTACTTCGAATATAATAGCATTTACCCCCGCAAAATATATTAAAATACCGCTCGCAGAGAGACAGGCCACGTGGGTGCGAGCAAAACTCGAAGGTGAGACGACGCGATACGGTCCACAATCGCCTGCAGGGGGGATTCAGCCGGCAGAAGTAGAAGCTCCTTTATCATAACTCGCGATACGAAATTAAATTGCAACGGGGGAGGGGGCGGGCAAGAATACAGTTATCGCTGATTCAGCGCAGCACCGGCTCGAGAGCAACGCGAATTACCGTCTGCACTTCTTACGGTTTGAGGTGCGCAATACTAATGAGTTCCGCGGCCTGGTGTGCGGGCCGTTCGATAAACGCCCCTATCGCCTGCAACAATGGGTCTAGATTACCTCGACCCCGTCGCACGCTCCAGATTTCCGGAATGGAAACATCGCATTATCGTATACGGTCGACCATATCCCGACGCCTCGCGTACGAAGTCGTACATCCGATAATAAACTCTAAAATATCACATAATAGTGCAGGGAATACCTTGCGAGGAGAACGGTTATAAAGGTATAAATATTCCTCCGAGCAAATTTCCATTATGCTCTCTCAAAACAGAGGGTCGCTCTTGAAACTGAAGGCGAACGATCCGCAAAAATAAAACTTTACGATCGGTTTAATGCAATCTTTAGATTCACGTAAGAGAATTGATAATGATTATCTATGGTTTATTTTCACCGACTATAGGACCTGCCCATTCGTCCGGGGAAGTTCCACGACCTCACAGAATTTAAACGAAAAGTTAAAAGTAAACTTATGGCTAAAGCATATTATACTATTGCTGAATATCTTGACGACGCCAACGGGTTAATACTTTTGATACTCACGTAGGCTAAAACAAGACTATTATACCTGTAACATTATATTGTGAACTGAACTTTTAAAAAAGAGCAACTGTTGAATTTCTTGCCGGTTTCTTCTCAACAGAAACTGCTTTCCGAACCGGTGGTAACTTACGAACATATTAATTTCCATGTAAAATTTCGACGTTTCATAAGAACGCGCAAGCGTCTATGTGAATAAAGATATTTTATTATTTATTATTATCACAGAAGACAGGCGTGAAGTGAAGTGGAACTTCTGCGTCTCGTCTAGGGAGTGAGGTAACCGTGGCCCATTTTATTAAAAGGTGGCAATGCAGCTGCAACACTACGGGTGTTGTAAATGTCCATGGGTAGGGCCATCACTCAACAGCAGGTGAACCGCCAGCTCGTGCTGCCACCTTTTTTTTTTTTGTTGACGTGGGGGAAATGCCTACGCATACCCGTCCTCGCGGGGGCAAGAGCGGGTTATGTCGGACTCGCACCGACTAAAACCCCCACGATGTTACACCTAGGCGCATATCGGCAGGGTCACGGGAACGCTTTCGCACACTTCCGCGACCCTCCAGCGCTGGCCGCCTTAGCAGCCCCCTCGGCGGGGAGCAACTCCCCTCTCCTCCAGGTAAGGCGCGCTGGAACATTCAGCGCGCCTTCCTACTCGGCCCCATTTTCACGGCCGACGAACTCCCCCGAGTTCGTTGACCGGGGCCATGGGAGCCAGGAGAGCCAGTGCTAATAAGCAGCAAGCCTCCCAGCCCCCAGCGGCGGACCTGGTCTGTGGCTCCGCCGCTCACCACGTTTCGGCCGCGGAGGATAGGGAGAACGGCGCACGATGCTGCCACCTACTGACATAATAATTTAGTCAATCAGGCGACCAAATTGCGTATTAGCAGAGTTCACTTATCTTCGAAATATATGTATTTTTTCTTATCATTTGGAAAATATACTGGTTTCTTGCCGTGATAGCTCAGTGTCCGGGCGCTCGCCTTTATTTCAATATACTCGAGCAACCTGAGTTCGATCCCCGGTGCCGGCACCAATGAAGTTATTAACTTTAAGTGCTGACTTATCACGTGCTCCGCGGTGAAGGAAAACATCGTGAGGAAACCTGCATATTTTCGAAATAATAACAAAAAAAAAATATTTTTCGAAGATATGTGAAGTACCTGATGTTTAGTGAGTGAATACCGCTGCCCATGGACATCTGCTAGACCCGAGGGTTGCAGATGTGTTGACAACCTAAATTGGTGCCAGCACCGGGGATTGAACTCCGGACAGTGAATTGTCGTGGCTTTATCGTTAAGTGATATTAAAATTTAAAAATAAATAATAACAAGAGATTTTTAATGATCGATGCAAAATTACGTCTGGCACATTAAAAACTTAACAGTTGACAAGCAGTAAATCGTTTTTTTTTTTACTCAAAAGTAATAATCGTCCCGACGACTTTCATTCAGAAATTCATAATATCAGAAAGGGTTTTATTTTCGAATGCTTTTAAAGACTTTTTATTAAATTATTTATTAAATATTGGTCCGAGTTATCTGTAGTGACTTTTGGATATTAATATAAATATAAAATAATTCTCATATAACTTATAATAATGTTGGGAATATTGACATAGTAAGAAAATAAAAAAAATGCATCATTTTTTTGAATTCCAATTAAGATGAAGCTAGTGTAACGGATATACATCGAATCCATGTTAAATAAAATAAACTCTTAACTAATTGATCAACGGGAACTAAATTATATAAAATGGACCACAGGCACAACGGTTTACGATCAAAAGTGAGTTAGTGAAAAACGATTCGATTCTGACGGTGACGGAAGGAAACTTTGATTTCCTGTTAGTTTATTTTTTATAATATTTAATTACAAGTCCCTCAGTCTCGCCCAAAGTGACGGGAACCGACAATATGGTCCGTATGTATGGCTTATATTTCCTTACTATGTTTGTGCATATCGTGCGAGGTGTTCATTGTAAGTCCCCCTTTTTCCATAAATAAAGAAAAATTAAGTGATAATGAGAGCCGTGATAGCTCCGTGTCCGGGCGCTCGCCTTTAATTCAATATACTCGAGCAACCTGAGTTCGATCCCCGGTGCCGGCACCAATGAAGTTTTTAACTTGAAGTGCTAACTTATCACGTGCTCCGCGGTGAAGGAAAACATCGTGAGGAAACCTGCATATTTTCGAAATAATAACAAAAAAAAATATTTCGAAGATATGTGAAGTCCTCCAATCCGCAGTGGGGCCGCGTGGTGGACTATGCCCTGATACCCTCTATATAGAGGAGGCCTTTGCCCAGCAGTGGGACATGTATAGGCTGTTACTTTTAAGTGAAAATGATTTTGTGATCAATTTGCATAACAGATAACATATGAAAGACGATAATGAAATCATCAATGACATATAAGATTTATTGTAACCATTTCACAATCTCATCGCTTGTCGCTTGTGCATAAAAAATAATGGAATTTTAAATACCGTGAGCCGTGACCGCGCAAAGGCCGCGCCGGACGTATCAGACGGTTGACCGCGAACAAGCAGGCTGGAAATTTATGAAATTTTATTTTCAAAATTCGTCCCTGGCTCAAAGCGGGCGGGGTATCCTTTGATGCGCAACTTTACCCCCCTCCGAAAGTGGGCTCGTACGTACGTGGCCACGGAAATATGTTCGATAATATTTACACTGCCCTCCAAGAACACTGCATTGTTTCAGTAGAATTTTAAGATAAAAGCAAAATATCGAAATAACCGTGCATAGAATACAGAGAATTATTTGGACCGCCGTTGTCTGTACAGTTATCCTAATAGGTTTTTTTTTTTCTAGGAACACTATAACTTCTTTCATATTTTTTCATCAAATTCATTTTAGGCATATAGGAAATAAGATAACTTTCATTGATAAATACATATATTTGTAAAATATTAAATTTTTCACTGATTTTTTTTTACTTTTTTTATATAAAAATAAGTATATTTATGACGGTACTTTGCGAAAAATTTACACGGGTCAAGTAGTACAATTACATTAATATATCAGTAACTAGCGACCCACCCCGGCTTCGCTCGGGTGCAATGTATTATACATATAAACCTTCCTATTGACTCACTCTATCTACTAAAAAATGCATCAAGATCCGTTGCGTAGTTTTAAAGATCTAACATGCATACATAGGGACAGACAGACAGCGGGACGACTTTTATACTATGTAGAGATCTAACAAAATTACAGATTTCATAAGTTGTTCTAATTATTTTATACAAATTAATGATGAAAAATCTTATATTGGTGTATACAATTCAAGCAGTCACTTTTGCTAAAACATTTTATCAAGTAACAAAATACAAAGCTACTGAAACTCGAAACAAATTACTACATGTTATAGCTATAAAATCGATCGAGAATTTTATGAGGCTTTGTAGTATTAATCACGGTAAAACTTAATTAAATATGAATACAATTTACAAGTAATTAAATCGTTCAATAAATTATTAAAAAAACACATCGATCGCCGTATTAATTAAGAAATCAGCATCTGTCGGTGTTAGTTTGAAAAACACCTTTAGTTATATTGTGTGTTCCATGTAAATCTAGGTAGAGAAAAACCGGCGGCGCCTGATGGATAACCTGAGGATATTAGCAGTGTTGGAGTAATATTTCTTTAATGAATTCAATATGAGCCGGGACACGGAAAGAGTTGCCGTCACGAACACTACAGGGGACGCAGAAATATGACAATATGCGAAGGGAGCGACGCCTCGAATGCCTCGCCGGCAAAGTGACTCGCTCGCAAATTTCATTCGCAGATGGAAATTCTTTATTCGCCAGTATTCTAAAGATGTCTTGCGTTATGCGACATGACGTGACAATTTGTCACGGCGGGAGTGCGGGATGCGTCTCGCTAGCGGACCGAGCGCCCTTTTTAGGGTTCTGCTTTTTGAATAGTAAAAATCTATCATCGCGTTAGTTCGTTTATTCAATGAACGTGTTAGGTCATTTAAAAAGCGTAATTCAGTCTCTCCAACAATCACAATCTTCCATTGGTATACTGGATGTATACCGCTCTAAATCTGTCGTACCTACCCCGTAACGATAAAGGCATTGTATTTGTATTTTGTGTGGAAGGGGTTGGGTAGTAAATACCAACGACCAATGCGACCCAGAAAGTTCTATTGTAGTATTCCCTTCGAGAACATTCTCTCCTTACTGTAGGATAGCATTATCCTGTGATATAAGTACGTTTTGCAAACATACATTTCACATGGACCAAGACCCTGATCCGAAACCATTATCTGTGGATCACACAAATAGTTTTCTTATGTGGGAATCGAACTCACGACCCTTGGCACCGAAGCCAATACCTTAGCAACTGGTAGCTTTATTGTCGCTTATAGTAATACGCAAGCTACCAGTGGTAGGACGGGATCAGAAGTGCATACTCATTTGACCCAAAACTACTTTTGAAAATTTGGCACAAACAGTCAAAGTTCAATGGGAAGAACAAAAACATCGCTTAACTCTACGAGTTGTTTCCGGTTCCGAGAGCTAACGGCGCGGAACATTTGGGGCGCGAAAACAACTGCCACTTGAACGTTTTTCGATGGGAACACTCTCATATATAACGTAAGCTAACATCACATCGTTGCGGCATATGTTCTGAACTATCGCAGATGTAAATGCTATAAACGATAATGTACGATACATTACAGAAAATATTCTCACATAGAATTTAAGCACCCGTTATCGGCATTCATATGTGCTCTGAAATTTGCTGACACACGACGCACGGCAACGGAGACACAAACACAATGATGAATTAATAAGTCAACCTCTGCTGTTGAACAAATGTGGCAGGTCTGCTAGGGAAGTAGGAATTAGTTCATAGAAGAAGACCAGCATGAAAAGGAAGTATTACAGTTTCATCTTCGGTTTGGTGAGTGAGGTAGCCGTAACCCAATTATTTACGGTATCAAAGCTTCCACAAGTACTCAGGTGTTATAGATGTTCATGGACAGCGGTTCATGGCAAATTTAACATCAGGTGAACTGCATGCTCCCTTGACAATAGACACTCTATCTACATGTATAGAGTTAAAAGACATCAGAACTTCTTTTAGCTAAACGGAATATGTATATTTTTATACATATCATCTTACTCATTCTTATCTTACTATCAGGACTTTGAGCCTCAAAGATAAATACACCTTAAAGAATGTCAGTTTTGTACTAGACTTGAAAATGTTACAATATTCTGAACCGGAGATATGAACGGGAGAAGGCGGTGCAATCTGAGCAAAGAGTAGCTTGTAAATTGTGCAACGCAATAAACCAGCGCCCACCGTCGTAGCTGAGAATAACAATACGCGATGCGAATTTATAAGCCCCCCAACATTCGACGAACGGAGCTCATGCGAAAACGCGAGAAAAGACGTTTAGCATAGCTCGCGTAACAAAATTAGATCGCCAACGAGATATACAGTTATGGCCGTATCAACACGACGCCGCTTAAAGAATAAAGCGTCGTTCAAAGGCCTCTCACCTTTGAGGTGCATCGTCTTAATGAGAATTACCGCAACGTAATGCAAGCAAAAATAACCTCTATTCCGCACAAATACGTTGCGAAATATAAAAACACGTTATCTCGAGTATCATGTATCGCATGCATTATCGTGCACCCCTAACGTCCGTGTGCAATCTCGTAATTTATAACATCAAAACTTTTACACACGAAAACGACCTTTGGTCCGTAGCACTACAGGAGAGGAAATTATGTGGATTTTATGCAAAGAACGACACGCATTCCCGTATAAATATTCAAGTGGGTAGGGCGCTGCATAATGTCGCAACTCGAGTGTGCCTCGCTAGACATAAACAATAGACGACGCAGGCAAATATAAAATCTATCGATAAGTTTATCGAGGAACGATGGTGCGCTGAATATAAATCGGTTTTGGTGGATTCTGAATTTACGGCAATACAGCATGAGAATATACAATAGGCGAATAGTATATTGCTATTAAAATGAGCCGTGAGAACTCAGTGATCGGGCTATCGTTTTAAATTCAGCGTACCTGAGTTCGAAACTCGTTTTCCGCGCAAATGTTTAATAAGTTACGTCAGTGAGGAGCTCCTTGGTGTAATAAAAAGTACACGTAACTAACCTAACCAATCAGCTAGAGATAAATTAATGTTAAATCTTAGTTTACGTTTATACACGTTAATCCTTGATCATTAGGTTAGTTTTTTTATCAAAGCTAAGAGCTTTTCAAATTTCACGATATTAACATGTACCAATAACAACATTTTGATTTTAACACATTTCCCAAGTTACTTAATTAAACCAAAGAGAACTGGCACGGGAGATTTTCTTACGCTAAAGAAATATAACTTATTACGTGCGTAAATAAGTTCACCGATACATTTTTTTTTTTCATTTACGCAAGCTGTTTATTCACAGATCGTTTGCGCTGATATTATGCGTTTAAACGAAATCAAATCAATTTATGACTTCGCATTTAAAATGCGTTTCGGCGTGATGCAAATTTGCCACTTTGATTAAATAATTTATTCGAGTGCTTCAACGAAACCGCGGAATTTATTATGATTTTAGTGAAATAAAGTTTCAGTGCTCCTATTGTGGTATTAAGCGTAAAACAAATAAATATTAAAATTTGTAGAAAAAATTTACGAAAAGTTTTTCGCCGCAGAGGGAATCGACCGCACGTCTTCCGGATTCGCGCCTAGACACTTTAGGCACTAAGCTAAGCGGCTAGTCGCCACGCCGACGAAAATTAGAAAAAGTAATTTAAAGAAAGTTACAGCTTTTCACTTTGCCTTGACATTCATTATATGGACATAAATGCAACGTAGGTAACAGTTTATCAATATCAATCAATCACTTGGCAGCTTATAAAAAAATACGTTCAAGACTCGATATGTACACATAAATCTTATAGTTTTTTTGCAATTATGCGTCACGCTTGGTAGTGGGACAATAACGTAATAGCTTAAAGAAAACATGCAATAGAAGAGAAAACTCGTACGATAATGTAGTACAAGGGAAAAGGATACTGATAGAAAGCCAATAACAGACCTTCCCGAAAAAATGGCCGAGCAGGAAAAATACTGTTTGTACTAAAATAACAAAGAGCATGAGCTCTGGAAAGAACTCGAACATCGGGAATTTTAAAATCAAAATTCAATCTCGATATAATCTGTAAAGTAGTTTCATTTAATATCTATAAAAAAGTGCATTAAAACGTCAACTAGAAGATTAAGAGAGCATAGAGAGAGAAAAATTTAGACAAAGTTTATCACAATTGAAGACAATGTCTCGTGTATAATGGACGCGGACCACTCTATCTCTATCATAGTCTACGATATTAGAATAGAGGAACGTCCAAAGAAAAAAAAGGTAAAAAAATAGAACGTCGAGACTACACATGACATATACCTTCGATGACTCCGTGGCGCAGTTACCAAGGTATTGACTATGGCGTCAGGGGTCGTGGGTTCGATTACCACACGGGACAACTATTTGTGTGACCCACAGATAGTTGTTTCGCATCTGTGTTTGTCTGCGTGAAATTTAAGTTTGTAAAACGTCATTACAACACAGGATAATATTATAGTCGTTTGCATTACAAAACAAGGGCAAGACGGTTCACGGTGGTAGGGCCACACAACAGCCTCGGCTGTTGCACGGATGGGCAGGCCGCAGTGTCCGGGTAAGTACCACGGACCTCACAGAAGACCGGCGTAAAGTGGAAATATAATACTTTCTTGATTCTTCGGGTGAGTAAGGTGACCGGACCCCAATTTTCAAAAGGTCGTCAACGCATCTGGAACCCTCGGGTGTAGCAGATGTCCATGGGCGGCGGTATTCACTTAACACCAGGTGAACCGTCTCGCTTGGCAACTTTTCACATAAAAAAGACCATTTATTCACTTAGATATAACTTAAAACATTTCATCGCCAACCTCAAACAAGACAATATAAATATAATCACAGAATCAAAAGCACAATTTAAAAGCGCATCTCCGAACAAAGGTGTCATTGTTGAGGTCTTCCCCCGGCCGTCGAAAAGCTTAAACATTAATGTAATTAATTCAACAAAACCCGAGGACGTCTCGGACTAATAGAAAGACAGAAGAAGGCTTATTTAAAGAGGCGCTTGGAGCTTTATTAACTTGACGAGCAAAATGCCACCGCCTAGTGCTGTTCGTTGCGAAATATCGATTAAAGCGTAACCATTTATCGAAAAATATTTTATCAATTAAAGGTTACGACACGGAATTCATTTAAGGAATGTAATCAAAAACAAGATTTAATTTTCAACTACTCGAACATATAGGAGAGAATAATTATTCTAATAAACAAATATTCTCTGTATGTTGTTAAATAAAATCACTTATTTCTATAATCTTTGATACAATTTATTGCGGAGTTTTCCCAGTAAATTAACATAGAAACTTTTATTGGGAATAACTCGCTACTTTCCTTAGGCATAGCTAAGACTATAGATAAAATAAAATCTTGAGTATTAATTAGAAATACTATCTTCGTGCCCGCCGTGTGAGTATACATTATTAACCTCTGAGTATACAAACAAAAGCTTATAGTAAACTTAGCGTAGCTTGCACAACGTCTTAGAGAAAACACATACATAACTCACATTATAGACATAAGCACTATTCTCCAAGCAAGTAATTTAAATCAAGATACATCCAATTTATTATTCTATGAAAGCAAGTTTTATGCGATCTCTTCATCTCCTTCCGAAGATGCGATACCAATATTTGGTATCGCATCTTCGGAGATGTAGATGCGATACAAAAATTTACCCCGGCTACCTCAACACCAGACGAAAATATATTTATACTTTCATTTGACGCTGGTCTTCCGTGATTCCTTAGTACTTCCCCAAACGATTCTCAAAATGCCTGACCAATCGTGCAACAGTTCTTCTCTAATAAAATCGCGCTTGGTAAAATCACAAAAACTCAAACTCTCAAAACGAATATTTTGGCAAAGTGTCCCAACGGATATTATCATAATATTTATCTAAAACTTGTAAATTAAGAAGATCATTGATTTAAACATCATAAATAACAGTACTAATATTAAGTAACTAGTACTGGTAGTAAGTAAGTAACTCGTAATGAAATTGAAATATGACATAATTGATGTACTTTAAATAAATGTAAAATTTATAATGAAATATACGATATATAAGTTTGTACTCTAGTTCTGGGGACATATTGTAACTAACAAAGAAACACACAAGAAATATACCATTCTTCCATACTTGCAAGAAATAATAATGTGATTCGACTTTTGTAAACATTTTGTTTTCACTACATAGTATAAAACAAAGTCGTCCCGCTGTCTGTCTGTTCCTATATATGCTTAGATCTTTAAAACTACGAAACGGATTTTGATGCGGTTTTCTTTAATAGATAGAGTGATTCAAGAAGAAGGTTTATATTTATAATTCATGCATAATATAGTAACAAACACTGATAATTTTAGAGGTTTCTAATGCGATGTCGAAAACATACATTCAGCATTGCACCCGTGGGTGGGTCACTAGTATAATATATTATAAAAGTGTTATTTCTAATTATCTGTTAAATTGAAATAACTGTGTGAAACAGGTAATCTAAAAAAATATTATAATAGTTACTTAAATTTATCTCTTCATCACTAGGAAGAATTTTAAGCAGAATCGATAGTTTAAAACAAAACGCATCATCTTGAGTCGAGGTCGGTTTTTGTTAAATTGCACGAAAGCTTCAGTTAAAACTAATAACAAAACTTATCGATATATAAAACAAACTATACAATCTCACGTCTCTAATCCTATCACATATACACATATGGAGCGATAGATAAGTGTAATCACGACTCACTAAGCTTATAAGTAGCGAAGGGCAACAACGGACCCATCGATACATTTACCGCAAACGGCGCATCACTAGGCCAATCGTTGCCTATACAATCCCCTCGGGACGGCCGAATCTCCCCGGCGAACACCTCAATAATTAGTCAGTTATTCGCGGCAGTTCGGCGTCGCGGCATGAATAAAACATCGTCCGTAGAACACGAGTGCGGACGCGCTTGCGTCGCGCCCAAACAACGCTGGCCCCGCCCACGCCGTGGCTTCAACTAAACGATGGGCCATTTCAACTGGCCGTCGATTCCGTAAGCCACAAGAGTAAGTACAGTTGGTTTGGAGCAAACAGGCCTGGCGCAAACAAACGCCGACGGGGCAAACATCGCCTAGTATTAAGAGGATTAATTATTGCGCACGGCCCGTGCCCGCGGCTTCGCTCGCTAATATTACAATAAGCAGTTAATATCGCTCAGCGCGGTAAGCCCTATTGTTTGATATCTAACAAAGATACGAAGTAAATATGTATAATATGAAGTAAACAGCGGAAAATATATAAAAAAATAATGATGCATAGCTAACGTACGTACATGTATCGAGGGACAGGCCTTTGTCGGACTACAGCATGGACTGGTACTGCTGGACATATATGAGTCGTTTTTGTTTTGAATAGTATACAATAGAAATGTTTAGAAGTAAATCCTATAAACATTCCTCGTGTTGATCACCATTTCAAATCTGATACATTACGTCTGTCGCATACATACATTTTTACTGATAATTAGAAAAATTATTCTTCTTATAAAATAAATGAAGACGCGAAACGTTGTCTTATCGCTTTCTTAATAAAAACTAATTTACCGCAATTGTACGCCTGGGCCGGAGCATTGAAACAAAGGGAATTATTAAGATAGCTTATTATGCTCAGACACGCGGTAAGGCGCGGCGTGCGGTTGACACTGGCCCGTTGTGCTACGTCTCAGTTACGAAGTGCTACGACGCCCTACGCCGCAAGTTCCCACCAGTTTTGTCATTTTTTTTATTGAATAATTTTTATTTTAGAGAGAAAATAATTTTTATTTGTTTTAGGGTTCCGTACCCAGAGGCTAAAACGGGACCCTATTACTGAGACTCTGCTGTCTCTCTGTCTCGCACTTGACCGGTTTTTTTTAAATTCTTCATGCGTTTCGTGCAGTGAAAGAAAGCGGTCGGTGACTTCTGAATCATTTCCATCTCATTTCCACTTGATTCATCGCAGCGACATCTATTTACTTAGACAAATGAAACGAGATACGGAGTAAAAGTGAGATATGACCGTTCTAAATCCTTTCGCAGACGAGACGTCTCATCTCGTCGATTGGTGTGAAACGCGGTCGACGAGCGGGGGAATAATCCGATAAATTATGTAAAATAACTTTTGACTGCGAGATTAATATCACCCTTTTCATACCGTAATTTATTTTTAACTTTCTTATTGGATATTGTGCAACAATTTAATTTTACGTCCACGCGTACCGGTCGATTCGCTGGAAATGAATAATTTAACATCTACTTGTTATGTTACCTTTCATAACTACATTGAATATAGTTCAATATTTATATATACTGAATTGAATATAGTTCAATATTTTGCTAAGGATTATGAGTCCGTAGCAAAGTAGGAACATTCTTCTTTATATGAAGAAGAATATTTTTACTCAGTGCCTCCCTGATCACCATCAATGAGGAATAAACAATAATGTGGAATATACCGTGGTAGGGCCACGCAACTATAATAGTACACTTGTAATTTAAATCGAAACCGTAATATTTTAAATTTTTATTGTGCTAATCTGTGCACTTAATATGAAATATTAAATTTGTAGGAAAAATGGTAAAGTGCAGAGATTAGTAGTATAAAAATTAAAATTTCAAATAGCAATGGTGATATCTCTTGTTCGAATAAGCGTTGTAAAACGATATTTGAAATTGTTTGTGTGCTGTATAGGACATAGCAATAGATGCGGCAAGCATTGCTTAAAATGTGAAAAGATCAATATAGATTATATATATAGTTTTGAGACTTTATCCAGTGTGAAAAACATCCGGTTAGCTAAGTGGTTAAGCGTCGGGGACGAAACCGGATTTGATTCCCGCAGTGGCAAAAATTTTTTCGTCCCTTTTTGTACTGAAACTATAGAAAATATTATTTTAAAAATGTACTAAATGAAAGTGTCTTATGAAAACCTAATTTTCCAAAAAAAAATATTTAGAGGATAATTTGAAAGAACCGATATTGTTCGCAATCGAACGTCATTATTAAACGATAGACATGGAATATTGAGAAATGACACAAAAATGTTTCGAGAGGGTATTTAGAGAAATATTGCTCTCCGCTACAACCCGACGAGAATTATGGTGTTAATAATCGATCACCTCACAACCGACATCGTGTCTATATTTTACGTTGCCAATTCCTATTCGTGTTTTATGTTGGCATTCAAATATCGCCGACAGCCGAAAACATTCCGCTAAAGGGACCCTTTCAAATGATAATGTACTTTTGAATATTTTGTCGCAACGGGCGCTTAGGTTATTTCCTTTTTGCATTACATCTTTATTTTTTTCCTTTTCTATGCGGGAGCCGGTTCCATGGAAATATTAATATAATATTATTTATAATGTTTCAACGTGTTTGAAATATGAATATTGTAGACACGACGTGTATAGGGAACAAGCCGAGTTGTTTCATTGATAGAGTTTAAAAAAGAAGAAACACCTCAATTGTTTTAGTATAGAATTCAATCTACGTGGCTCTAGTTTTAATACAAAAGCTTAATTCATTCATGAGAAAATGTCGACAGTAAAAAATTCAACAACATGAAACGTCAATTCGCTAAGACGTACCTACGATAAAATTCAGTCAACGTCAAAATGCAAAGCAACATAGAACAAAAGAATTAATTACCACCATCCTCAAATAACTGGGATGGACAATATATGAATCATGTTGTAAGTAGTTTTGATTAGGTTTTTACCATCGGCCGGCTGCCTGACGTCACCCTTCTTAACACACAGACCCGGAAAAACTATCCGTGCGAGAATTGAACCCACGACCCTCGGTGTCCAAGCCGGCGCAGCTTAGCGACTGCGCCTCTGAGTCATCAGTCAGATAAATTTACTAATTTAAAGTAAAAACCTATGTCCCTGTTAAATCTAACTTAAGACGTATTCGCAAATAAAAGAAGTAAATCACCTTATAAGCTGCCTGTCCTTATACGTAATAAATGTGTCAAACGCAATCAAATTTTCGTAATCAACCAAATATATTATCAGAAGATCGAAAAAACGGGAGCTTACATTTAAAACACAACACAATCCGTAAATTACTGCTGTTTAACTATTCGTGATAAATTTTAAATCGACGAAATTCACAGACGATTTCTCATCGCTATTAGTTCACAGAGGGGTTTTCATCAGCACAGTTGGACGCGTATAAGTAAGTATACAATGTGCCGCACAACAAAGCTTTCCGGAACACGTCGCCTTTCGAACGTCTAAAGGGATATTATACAGGAACGTTCCAGAAAGAGTGACACGGTCGAGTGGCGTCGAGAAGAAGCGCCACCAGCAGATCAAAGCGAACGTCGCCGGTGCAATGAATAAGCATGAGCAATCAGACGTGTCTGCATTCGACGTTGGATTTGAATTAAACGCTCCGGCGGGCGGTGGTACGTCGCCAACGGATGATATATTGGAGCCGTCACGTGGGAGGTGAGCAATTTTCAGATATTCATCAGTTTAAATACGTAGGATAGACGAGTCGAGTGTGAACGTAGAGGTTCGAATTGAACTTAATTCGACGCTTTGTAATCGAACACCAAATGTTCCTTCGTTTCCTTTTTTAAACATTTTACTGTGTGGAATCACCATGATCCATTTTAAAATACTGTGGAGGTCTTACATAGGAATTAGATAGAATAACTGTGGTGGAGACACGCAGCATCTTCGACTGATGCACGAATGGGCGGGCTAGTCCGGGTAAGTACCACGGCCTCACCAAAGATCAGAGGGAAGTAGAAGTTACATACCTTCGTGATGGTTCCTTGAACGGCAGTGATGACTAAACATTAATTTAACTGTGATTTATTTAAGTAAAGGAAAATAGAGTAAGAGTATAACAAGCATATCAAAAAAAAAAAAAAAAAAAAAAAAAAAAAAAAAAAAAAAAAAAAAAAAAATCTTTTATTTCAGGCTTAAGAACCCATATAGTGTTAGTAACCAAAATTTTGATCGATTTGACCAAGTGAAGCGATATCATCCGGAAGTAGGCATGTTTCTTGTAGTGCTAAAGGTCTGCAGACTGACACAGTAATCTTATGTCCTCAATAGAACTTGCCAAAGATTTGCAGTTGAAGGTTATAAATTTTACTCTAGAGTTATCTATATCCATATTTATTTATCATTATTCTTTGAATTACCATAATTCTTCATAAATCTTCTGAAAGTCACACCTTCAGGCCACATACTGTCGTCCAGGAACACGGATAATTTATTTTTCGGCACATATACAATATATGCATTATACTGTCTTTGCTCCTTTGTATTTATTTTTTTGAGGTTCACAGTTATTTCAGATTTCACTTTTATATATTCAATAATATCTTCCTCCTTTGTATTTATATCTACGTAGTTAATAAATAACGGTATCTTTACAACCGCAGCTCTAAACTTCTCCTCGGAATTCGAACAAGCTTTGCCTTGCATACTCACAAACCGGTTTCTGTACCGTTTTTTCTGAACAACTTTCCATTCTTCATTACCAGTATCTTTATTGCAATGCTTTGGATCCTGTATCTCCTTCACTATTTCAGATATTAATTTCTCCGGCCGCATCATTAAATCCAACTCGGAACTCTGTACAGCACTGTTGTTATTAATATTATTAGGACGCCTTGACAATCTTGACATTGACTTTTCTAACGTCAGTTGATCCGTAATGTCACCTGTATCATTTTGCAATGTCGTTGTCATCAACTGACATATGGGTGAGCGCGACGGTGGATCGTTGTGAACGTCGCTGCTGTCTCTGCCGTCGCCGGTATATGATGACTCATCGACTTGATGTGTTTGCATGTGGGTAGGTCCAATAGGTCCACTATCCAAACAATAACTGTTATGCAAACCACCGCCTCTTTTATGATTTACAAATCCGAGGAGAAAGCTTTTAGAAACGTTACCATACGAAACAACAAAGTTTACGCCATCCTGTAAAGTGGAAAGCTCCTATGATAATTATATTATAACTCAATATTTTAACACTCGATAAACGGAAACTCGTTAAAGAGAAAACAAAGAATCCACAACAAATGAATTCTGAATTCGCTAAGAGTTATGTCGACGAATTTAGAAATCTAAGTGCTACAGACAGAGTGGGGCAGCAAAAAACCGAAGCGGGCGAAACGTTGGCCGAGGACCCGATAACTCCTGACACCGTTACAACTAGCTGCTAAAGGGAACGCAATATTTCACCGATCAAAAGTCCCCGATCCGATAACGCGAAAGGGAGAACTTTTACGACGCGAAGCGCGAACTACGACCCGCTGTTCCGAAGTGAGATTGAACCGGGAACACATACGACATGTTTGCTTAATACTCGAGCGGGCCGCTCTCGGGCAGGTATAACAATAAAACCGGGAGATAAACAAGGAAACTTCCGATTCTTTTAAAGTGTTTGCTTTGAGTGCGCCGCGGGTCCGAGCCGCGAATAGATTGTTATAATAAAATGCTCGGGGACTTCGCGATCATTTTTATACGGCAACTTTGGAGTGTGTTTTACGCGTTTCCTTTGTTGGGTTCCGTTCAAGATAACGCCGTAGCGTATACCCGTTTCTTACACTGCGTAATAACGTGGCTGACTCTGAGACGGCTTGGAACGGCGAAAAAATATAAGTTACATTATCTTTGTAGTCTGTCTATTGTAATATTTTTTTATATATATATATTTCCCTCGTTGTAGAGGAAATTATCGTGTATGGAAGTTTTAAAGGTATAAAATGCGCAGACATCCAAGATCCGAAAACGGCGACACGGAAGCCGATAATAATAAAGCAACCGTGCCAAGAAAGCCATTATACTGTCAAATACGTCATAAGACTTGACCCAAAAATAGAAATTTCCATTTGAAAATAACTTTTATTTCAATAAATTATAGCTTACTTCTTGCAGTTAAAATGGCCTAGTGGATAGTGATCCTGTCTGCCAGAGAGTGTGAACTAGCCTGGGTGTTTATTTTATTTTTATTTTATTTTATTTATAAAAAGTACACCAAAAACATGTTCAAGGTACAATAAAAGGTTAATAAAAGGTACAAATAAGTAAATTAACATATAAACACATCAATAAAAGGCGTACACATCATTCACGAATAGTAAATACATACGTGCTGTACAAGAAACTAATATAGAAACTATAAAATATAATAACTAATATAAAAAGGTAACATAAACATATAAAAACATTAAAAATATTACTCGGACGATTCATTACTAAGTAGTTTTTTTTTAGTTCTGAATTAGAATAATAGAATATGTCAATTGATTGGATTATAAATCGATAATGTGCATTTATTTACAAAATAAAATTACATTTAAGTATGTTTCTTAGCTACCTAGTACCCATCGTACAAGCTTTTAGGACTAGATAACGTTGTGTGAATATGTCCCCGAAATATATATATATCTCTTCTAGATACCTTACAATTTTTAATATATGTATATTGTTATTCCCGGAGCAGAACTATTAGAAGAGTGATTGCAATTGATGTATCAAAACCACTGCCTCTGTGGCCATTTATCAAGCCTCAATTGATTCTAGAGCGTTCTCCGCGGCGCATACTTTACTTCCGTAGACGATGAATAGAACGGAGCCTCGAACAGAGCTTCGCTGGTTATCCCCCGCAACGCTGCCGGCTTCGCTTACCTCGATCCGGACAAATGTTTATGCGGCTATGAATAATAATTTATACGCTCACGTCACCCCCGTGCGGTATAAAATCGGAATAGACGCTACGGTAAACAGAGATGGCGTAAAATCTGAAAAGCGCTAAAAATACATCATCATCATTTCAGCATATTTGAGTCCATTGCTTAACGGCTCCCTTAAAGGCTCCCTTACAGACCATCGCGAAGTATGATCGTGAGTCCTGCATCCATCGACTTCCCGCACAACTGCACAGGTCGTCACGCAATCTGGTGGGGGGGTCGCATGAGACCGAAAAAAACATTGTGGAGGGAAACTCTTCACGGCAACCGTTTAACTTTTCGCATTTAGAACGGCTCAAACTCCAAACGATCATGAAGACACTGAAAATTTTAAGTGATAACGCCGCCCATGGATATTATACACCCGTAGGGTTGCGTATGCGTAGAATGAAGTGGGGCCCCGATTATCACCAGAGGAAACACAAAAGTAAACAGCTTCCACTTCACGTCGGTCTTCCGTTAAGTCGGCGATAATTCCCCGGACATTCGTGCAACTGACAATACTGTTGCGTATATTATATCAAACGTTAAGATCCCACATCTATCGAGAGGTAGCGCGTGTCAATTTGTTTCCAGAAGAAACGGCGCCGAGTGTGCTTCGACGCAACGCCGTGAACACGCCGCTCGGTGCTCAGTTGAGAACAAGTGAGGCGCGCTAAACAAAGCACCCATCGTTTCGCATCGCAGTAAATCGCGGGACCCCGCCCGACGTTTATCCAGAGTTACACACGTTGCCGTGGCGACGAGGCCACGATATCCGACGGCCGTTTGTTCTGGTCGCTGGGACGGCGCGCTAATGTAATGGAAAACTTTACAAACAGCCATCCCCCAACCCATCCTCCTTTAGACGACCCCCGCCCCCCTTGCCCTCCCCCAATCGTGTGCATCTTGGGCAGTGCAGCTTGGAGACAATATGGGTACCGACGTTTCACGCGTCGACGAAAAATTTGGCACGTTCAAACCTCTTTGTGTCGCAGAGTCAATGTCAAAATATGGACATAACTAACAAGCGGACAAAATAATAGCTCTCCTTATTTTTTTGATGTAAAGATGCAATTTATGTTACTAAACCGTTTACTTAGTTTTTCTAATTTTCGACCTACAGTATCCACGGACACTCGACAGGTTGAAGTGTTTTATGTTTTCATGTTATAGTACACAAATTTAACAACAAATTGAACGTGATAGAATCCTCACAATTATTTATTTTATCGGTAGTTTATAAGAGCCTAAATTATAAAGTGTCTATGAAAATTATAAGAGTCTATTTTTAGAAACAAAGAGATAAGAAAAACCGGCCAAGTGTGCGTCAGACTCGCGCACAAAGGGTTCCATTCAAATATCTATAAAAACGGCAAAAATAATCATATCTGTTGTATGGGAGCCCCATTTTAAATTGTTATAACGGCACATTATGTTGTAATAACGGCAACAGAAATACATAATCTATGAAAATTTCAACTGTCTAACTATCACGGTTCATGAGACGCAGCCTGGTGATAGACGGGCAGGGAGACCGACAGCGGAGCCTTAGTAATAGATTCCCGTTTTACCTTTTGGGTATGGAATCCTAACAAAGCTGTGTTATAGTGCGCAAGGGTCTTTGCAAAACCTGCAAGGTCAAAATCATCTATATATCCTCACCAGCGTTAGTATTAATTTATTAGGACGTTCAATAATGAATAAACGAAAAGCCCGCCATAGGTTTAACATATTGAAATCTCACTACATTACTGTAAATTAAATCTGATATAATTTCGAATATTAATTGTTCAGCTACGTTAAACTTCTTGGATTTGAACGATTTTTGGTCAATATACAGACCTCTTATTGTACGATTTTTAATATCGACGCATCTTAAATAAACAACCAATAATGTAAAAAATAATACATTACAAGCATTCACACATGGTACCAACACCTTTCTGTAGCGTTGGGCTAACTAGAAATCGCTAACCAGCTACAATAAACACATTAATCTAACTTCCGTCCCTAGCAAATCTTTTGGGATCTGTAGAGCCCCGCGCGTCGGGCGTAAAGCGTAGTTAAAATTCACAACACTATTACCAGAGCGGAGCTCTCGAAAATATTTAACCGCCACTTTGTAACCGTAACTGCTAACGGCTCCAACGAGTTCGCAGATTTCCAGCGAGCGTTACGATTTATTACGAAAGTCGCCTAACGACACCATTATACGATTATATGACGAGGATAGTTTTAAAGAACACTTCATCATTCATCTTCATTTATTCATCGACATAAGAAACCTACATTTCATCTGTCGATATTATATTTTTATTCATATTTTTATATGTTTTTAAATCTGCCACCGTTTCGTAATGAGGTCTCTGCATCTATTAAATACTGCCTCGCAGGAAAATTGTATGTTTCACAACATAATCAACAAAATTTTCACGATTATAACATATCTTTCATTTCAATTTACTGTGTATTAAATATTAAAACAATCTCTATGAAGTTCTAAGGGAGTTCAAAACGTATCTCGAGTTGTCAATTTATTACTCAAGTAAAGTGAGGAAATACCTCGACTCGTGGAAATTTTAACGTCTTATAAAATACCGTTTCGTATGTTTGAGGTCGAGTCGAGTGGAGTAATTTTCGAGGAAAGCACTTAGAATATAACAATTAGCCCTCTATCTAATCACACAATTAAGTCCTTTACTTAGGTCTCTGCCTCGATTTACCTTTCGCCATTCTTATACTCTGTCCATTTGTTTATTTTGTTTTTGACAGTTCGAGACAGTTTGAAAGTAGTGACGCCCTCAAATATCACCGGTTCGTTTTAAAATAATAATCGATTTTATATAAGAACTTGCAATCGTCTTAATGCGTCAAGACGATTGTCATCATCAATTATTCGTTCATTAGTATTTTATAAATTACATACGAAATGAATAAATATGCGAATAATAATGGGGAGAGCTTTTGCTCTTTACTCTTGGTTTTAAACCTAAATTCCAAGATTTCGATTTAATTCCTTGCAAACAATTAATCATGGAGTCGTAGAGTTCTACTTTCTTCTTTTATTAAGTTTACAAGAATAATACTTACATAACGTCAAATTATTATCGATTAATTTAAAAAAATATAAAATTGTAATATTTACTTACTAATATTAAGGACACGAAATCTGTAGAACTAAGGCGCTTACTTAAGTAATTTTGTCTAAGTCGGAAAAATCCAGGTATGCCTCACTTCCGCCCAACCCACGACAAGGATTCCTAATATCATAGCCAAGAATTAAGTCAAACCTTACATTATTTTTCGCGATTGCTTTATTTTCTACCAATTCCAATCCCGGAAATATCCCCCAAATTAAGCTCCGAGAAGCGACATGTACAAACGATAAAAACGGCGTACGCCATCGGCCGGACAGTATTGTTGTTTGAAATTACTAAACACATTACCCGCCCACGGGGTAAAAATTCGATGAGACCTTTATACAGACATCGCACGGCAGAGACCTGTAAAAGCCATTACGGCGTATTCGATTGCATGGCGGCATGCAACGGGGAAATAACGCGTCGGCAGAAAAAACAACCCGAGTAATTCTTTTCGTTGGATAAATTGAAAACATTTCTATTCCAAACGTTCCTCGACGCTGGCAAGTCTGAAAAGACAGAGTAGGTTACACAAGTAGGTACACGTTTTACCCGAGACGACAAAGTTTTCATTTCCACCACATATGAGATAATATACAAATAATTTCTATGCGAACAAATGGTGAAGAGAAATTAGGTAGACCTTTATAATGCGCGCACTGAGGAGAGTAAGATTGTGCATAGTTAAGTTTATTTGGAGTGAGAGTTGCAGCAAGGTAAATTTGTATACGATATTGTGCTACATACACGTTCAAAAATTCCAATTTAAATATTTCAAATCCAATTTTACATCTGTAACACTATTTTAGCTATATTATTAAGCTGAGAGCAGATATATCATAAAAAAATACATGTTGTTGTTTGTATGTTTTATTTTTAAAGCGACAATGAAGAGTTAACGAAATCCATGATACACCCAACTCACATAAAATCAATTTAAACATATACCTACATATTTGACAACCCACCGTCCCTCTGTGACCGACCGTCGGGCGATACAATGACCAAACTTTCGCAAGCGTCTAAGACAAATATTCATTTGAAACGTATAACGCAGGATCCGAAGAGAAGGCCTCCTTCCCCCTATTTGCTTACGAGAACAAGAGCATGTCTTAATACTAATAAAAATATCATGTATAAAAGGTTTTGTCAAGAATGGCTTCCTATAAAAAAACTTTCTTATTATCTTTTCCATGTGTATATAAAGTGTACATATGTATGTGTATATATATGTATGTGTATACATATGTATGTGTATACATATGTGTATATAATATATATATTTGTACATATACAAAGACTTAAACAACTCTGCAACTGCGATCCCACAAGTTATAAACGTCCATAGTCGATGATAACGCCTTAGCATCAAGAAAACCTCCTGCACGAACACCGTCTTTCCTTATAAAAAAAAAACACATTATTTAAACAATCACAGCAACATCGAACAACCGTGTTGATACATGTTCAACAACGGAAACTAAATTAAACACACAAAGTACAGTCGCGTTCAGAACAAACTGACGCGAAACTGATACAATTTCACGAGGCGCGATTTATCGCCGCCAGAACGCACGATAAATGGCCGCGGACCAAACACTGACGGCCGTGCCTAATGTTATTCAGCGAACAGCTATTAAACATATAAACTGGGAATGCCAGGAGCGGAGAGAAACAACGCACAGTTACCGTTTTCGTGGGAACCGCGAGAGCACTCGCCCCGCGACCTACGCACTCCGTTCCGCGAGTTTCGAGCTCCGTTCCACGAGTTTCGAACTCCGTTCCGCGAGTTTCGAGCTCCGTTCCGCGAGTTTCGAACTCCGTTCCGCGAGTTTCGAACTCCGTTCCGCGAGTTTCGAACTCCGTTCCGCGAGTTTCGAACTCCGTCGCGCGAGTTTCGAGGGAATATTGAACGCGGGGACGATGAGTCCGCCGCAAAGGCCGAAATTTATGACGTCTCTAAATAATGCCATCTGAACAGTTTAATACGATACGTGCAAGTGCGCATTATTCCGAACTTTATGAATACAAATAACATCGGTTAGACGTTTTCGAATACGAACCGATACTGTTCTGTACATTATTGTAGAGCTCGTGGCTGTACGTGATTTTGTTAATACGGAGGTGGACGGTATCGTACATAAACTTAGCTAAAGCAGGTACCTCCTTTGTGACGTATGTTTTAATTGGCAATGATAGAAAAACGAAAAATGGAGGCTATATTTTTTATCTCTTTTTTAAACGGGTTCATAGACTTGATTTCTTGTCCTTTTGCACGTATGCTGGTTGAGGTGGTGCAAACATATCCATGAAAGGCAATGACGACATTTTCTATAGATTAAAATTTTCCTAAGGATTAAAATAACAAAAATAATGTTTATGGATACCCAGCCTCGTTCTTGCCCCCGCCATATAGGTCAACCTCCAACTAGATGGAGCGAGGACATGTCCAAGCATGTGGGAAGTCAAGACTCTCAGCATCAAACATCGTGGCAGTCTGTGTTCAGTAGTGGACTGAAAAAGACTTAATCGATGACCATTTAAGATATAGAAGCTTACCATCAGACAGCTCTTAGCGTTTACAATTCGACAATGGATTGAGCGAAATTTCACGAAATCACATCGCGTACGAGAACCAATCGTTAGCATTCGAAACAATGCGGGGAGGGCGATTTATGCGCGCGGCCAACGTTTGTAAAGGAAATGAGAAAGTTATCGCGTTCGAGATCCTGGGCCCGAGAGACCGATGCGCGTCGTCCCCGGCAGATATAAAATCCGAACCGCCGTATAATTCAATTTCGACTAAGCGATGGTGTCGCCACGTTTGTGGCGGGACATTATTCAATTAATTCTGTTACTAAACTGTGTATTTGTTTCTTCTAACTATAGTCGGGCCACGAAACATTCCACGAAATATCTCTTGTCCGTCCAGGGAGGTAACATGACCTCACAGAAGACCAGCGAGAAGTCGAATTTATGGAGTGAGTGTGGTAAACGTATTGAGTATATAGCAATACTTTGAACTATTATCAAGCAATAGTTTGGAGTAGGTTTGCTTTCCCAAGGATGATTTTTAATCTTAATATTTATTGCACATATTCACACAAAGTGAGAGACGATTGGCTGACAAAGAAAATAATTGTCCATAACTAAAAATATTTAACCAATCCCCAATTTTCATGAGAAGGGCAGAAATTCCTAAAATAATCATTGTCACCCTAATCATCACCCTAGTTACTCTATTTATGGGCGATATAAAATGAATACTCCCAATTTGATTGACGAAGATCCTGCCAGAATTAAATTGCAATATAACTCTTGTGCGGAAAAAGTACAGTCGTGATATTCAAGCGTCACAAGCATGTTAGTCACAAAACCGAATTATTTCAAGATAGCTCCCAAAAATCTGTCCTTGAGCGAGCCCTGTGGTGACGATAAAACTTTATTTCCTACAAGCGAAAGCGTAATCAACTGATGCTTATGTTTGTATACATAAATTACACATAATTAGGTTAAGTCACAAATCGTAATGGATTTCTCGCTTCCCGAAATTCAAACCCACGTATTTATACACAAGTCGCCGTTCCTGTCTAATTGTATTTTTCGTAAATGCCTCTGATGCTAAAAAAATCCCTAGTCCCGCAAAATCGGGGAAAGGGTACCCGCTGGCGTTTGTTCGAGTGGATAGAGTGCTACGCGATTTATGTGGGGGCACGTCGCCGCCAGGGACGGCGCGCTGTCCCGTCGCGCCGTGACGTGTCACGCCGACGTCTCGCCTACGTCACGTCCACTCCGGGGCGACGAGTCCGCCAAATATTTACTGCGCCTCGCGCTGCGACGCGTAAATCATTCTCGGAACGCGTCTGCTCTGCAAGCGGCGGGTCGAATACACCGACTTTGCGTAATGGTCTCCGTGTGCCGTGATCACCGCAAAACGCGGTGCGCTTCGCAACTTGGACGGTTTATTTTCCTTTAATTTTTTTTGGTTACAAAATACGATGGTCACGTTGGAATTGTATATACGACGGATCCTTGGTTGATACATAAAAAATATATAACGTCGGAGGGATACTAATAATGGGCCCATCGTAAATAAAAACACGAATATTCCGCGTTGTTTCCTCTTTTCAATGGGCAACATACAAGAATTTACATAAGAAGCTCTGTCCCGGGGGTATGTTTTTTTAGGATAATGTGATGTTTCGCGTACATTAGGCTTCTCGCTGTAACGTACTATCATTACCGTTGTGAAAAAAGTAATTTCAACATACCCAGTAATAGAATAAGTAATTACGCTTACATCAACAAGAATGTAACAACCTTTGTTAATTAATTAAATTTATTACCATGTATACTCATAACTTGTATTAAATTTTTATATGATTTAAAATCAAATATTTACTAAAAAAAAAGCAATAAAAATGTTCTATAAAAATAAATCAAACCGAATTTTTCAAGAGTTATTGTTTTCCTGGTATTGGCATATTGTTCTGTGATATGATAACGGTGTATTATAGATCCGTTTCCGCTTATTAATATGAAAGATCCATATTCTTTCAGGCATACGAAGAAACGTTAAGTGGCGCAAAAACATTTTCCTTTAACAATGAGTAATATTATCTTTCATAAAAATAAATTTATCGGTCCAACATCAGTGTAATCCATCGCAACTGTTATTTATCAAAAATCTTTTACGATTTTAATACGATTTATCGTCATTTACGTAAAACAGCCGTACTTCATATGGATAGACAAAATATGGGCACACGACGACACAGTTTGACACGTAGGCGATTTCGATGTCGAGCTTAGATACGCAAACGGCCAACAGTGGCCGGTACACACTCAAGACACCGGTCACGACCCAATGATAGAGCAAACAAAACCCGTCGGCGTGTCGACGTCGGAACATTCGAGAGAGCGTCAGCAGTCCATCGTACCGCGAAAGCCTAAACACACCGCCCGGCTAATTCACAAACAATGCCCATAGCGTCGGCCGAGGGACATTCAACTTCATCAACAAATCTGGAAATCCGTGAGCAAACTGCGAGTAGCAGTATAGACACGGCGCCGGCTCGGGCGTGACAAGCTCGTCGCCTACACTCGAATCGCCGACCAGCTTAGCGTTGCCGAAGTGAAATGCGACCTTTACGAAAACACATTTCGCCAATATCGCTTCTCTCGGTCCACTAAACAGTACAGCCCGTGTGTGCACGGTTGAAGATTTGTTTACTAAGTTTACGCCAACATACAAGTCCTCGCACGTTCAACTCTGATAGTTAAGGAGAGTTAAGTCTCCGTCTATAAAGCGGGATTTGTGTTAAATGTTTAAGTAGCTATATAATAATGCATTGATTCAAATGGAATAATAAGCGTTAAGTGTATTTATGATAGTCGAGTGTCTGATTTTACTCTTTTTACAAATTCAGAGAAAGAAATTGACCTGAGTGCGGATTGAAACGACAACTCAAAGCGCAATGGCAAAAGTGAAAAGTGAGAAGCTAATCTCCACGGTTATTCTAAACCTCCACAAAGATATCATGGTAGCATGCAATGTGTAAGTAATCTTAAGTATTTATTTAACCAAGCGCACATGCTTAAATAAATACTAATTCTAAAACTAATCCTATTAACGATTAATTCTAAAAAAACTATAAACGACAGTAGAACATAACGCTGAGAAAAACAACTAAGCAGAATCAGAGCATTTTGCATATTTCTAGACGACGTCATTTTTTTTAGATCATGATACATAAAATATAGATACCAAAATTTTAGAGCCACTTAGCGCTCAGCCATACAATGGACAAATTTGTACAAAATGGAGCCAATAACTGCGGCAATTACTCACGCTTATCTCTATGTATAATGTTCAGTCATAATGCTATTGGGCAAATGTTTACGCCATAAAGCTTATTAACGATGCGGACGTTTTGCATAATGCTATAAACACATTTACAACTTTAAGAGCCGATGGAGGCTGGGGCGACCTCCTCGTTTGTCATGGGTGTTTGGAAATACATTCATATTATTAGTATGTTGATAACTCTGTGCCGCGATTTCCGAAACATTGGCTCCGGCGTCGTGGGTCCTGAGTTAGATTCCCACACGGGACAATTATTAGCATGACCCACTGAGGAATTGTTCCGGATCTCGGAATCTGTACTTGATATTGTTTGTTTTTGCACAACGTGTTTTTTATAGAACCAACACAGTAATATCTCATTCTAAGCCAGGGAAAGTTTTTAAAAACAAAGAACATAACAACACATTAAAAGTATTGGAATGTTGTTGAAATATTTATACGTTATTATTCGTAGTCAACTGTCATCTTTTCCACACAAATAAACAAACAAACATCGCCTGTTCATAATAAATGTATAGACATATATTTTAGTTTCGATCACAACGGTACAAAGCCTGTTTAAATCTATCGCTCAAAACGTCGACGACATAATCCGCGCGGACCCCAACTAAGCGCCAAATATTTCCGAGGGCGCACTATAAATGCAAATCCGCGGATGGTCAAACTGATCGGCTAATTGTTTCACCCGAGCGACTTATTAATTCGAATACGAAGGGATTTATGGGAGTATTTCATCGGTCGAACGGATCGCGGATTACGTAAACCGAAATTTCGTAATGGACATAAGACCAGCAATGAATAATTGAATGCAATTAAGATTTACGAACACGCTGTTCGAAGATTTTGACGTGGAGCTAAAAACAATTAGCTTGTTTCACACACATTTCATATACCAGAAATAATTTTTTTTTATAGTGCTAATCTCTGCCCTTAAGATTGAACATTAAAATATGTGGAAAAAGTACGAAAAGATTGTCGCCGCTGTGGGAATCGAACCCAGGTCTTCGGAATTCGCGGCCTGACACTTTAATCACTAAGCTAAACGGCTAATTGCCACACCGACAAAAATCTTAACGTCTTTTTCTAACATATTTTAATCTCATATACCGTTATGAATTAAAATATATAGAAAAAGTGTTTTTACGGTGGTAGGGCAACGCAGCAGCCTCGGCTGTTGCACGAATGGGCAGGCCCGTCCGGGTAAGTACCACGACCTCACAGAAGACCGGCGTAAAGTGGAAGTACCTATAATACTTTTACGTTTCGTCTGGTGAGTGAGGTGGCCAAAGCCCAATTTTCAAACGCATCTGTAACCCTCGGGTATAGCAGATGTCCATGGGCGGCAGTATTCACTTAACATCAGGTGAACCGTTTGCTCGCTTGGCAACTTTTCACATAAAAAAAAATAATAATAAATGTATCCATTCGACTAAATAATGTAACCGATATCCACTGTCTATATAAATGAAAGGTTCAAACAAAAATAATTTAATTGCTATTCTGAGCTGTAGGTATTTATTGCAACTGCAGTCCGAGTTGCCTCGAAGTGCGGGCCGGACTGAAAACCGGTTTCGGGATCAGAACTAACTTTAGTTACTGTATCTCGGCTTTCACCGAGTCCCGTCCGTTTCACGGTCTTATGCTGCTACACAGACCTTCAATTATTAATATTATTTTGTTTCTTTTTGTTGTTATGTTTACATTTATTTTAAGTTTTTTCCAATATTATCCTTACTAATATTATAAACGCGAAAGTTTGTATGTATGGATGGATGTTTGTTACTCTTTCACGCAAATACTACTCAATGGATTTTAATTAAACTTTTCAATAATATAGCTTATACATCAGAATAAGACGTATATCTGTCTTTCTGCCTGAAAATTACTTCTTCAGCCTGTTCTACGCAGACGTAGTCAAGGGCAGCAGCTAGTTTTGTATATTGTGTAGTTAAATTTTACAGTTTTGTATGTATCCGTTGTGCTTGTACCGTGAATAAACGTTTCTTCTTTTTCTTTATCATTTTCGAAATATACAGCAGCAACGTCGTTCTCGTTTGTGATCGAGCCCCAGCGTAAATTCTGCTATAGCATACAACTGGCATAAAGTATAAGGGACGGGCGGTGACGGACAGCCTACTGAGGTACGACGGGCACTCTATAAACACTCTGTAAAAACTCGCTTTGCTTGCGAACTTTGAAAAGTAAGTTAAAATAATTAACTGTAATTTAACTAGCATGTAGCCGTAAGTTTTAGAGAAAAAAAAACTCACAGCCGTAGCTGTAACACGTAGTTATGGCATATGTTGTTGTTAAGGCATACGTTGTAATTTTAAGACATAAATATTGTATTGTATAATAATTTCAACACAATTTAAAAAAGGCACGGACCAAGTTTCCTTAGTGAGTAACTTATTTATCAAATAAAAAAAAAGAAACTGCCATAAAGCACTTTACGTAAGGCAAAGCCTCAGTTGTGCAAGCTAATAGGATGCGGTAATCAAAATTCCAGTTTAAAATTTCGCTCACTTCCTATGCCGGCTAGTCCGAGGAAAATGGCCTCGCAAGCTACCATCTTAAAGCAGAAAACATTTTTGCCTCAGCGCTTTGTCTGATTAGTGAGTACCAACTCATGGTGAATGCCCAATGGTTAACGGCCATTAATTGATATCAGATGAACCGCCTATTCGATTATCACCTTCTTCACATAGTATAAAAAAAGTTGGTCGCACTGTTTGTACGCTTAGATCTTTTAAACTACACAACGGAGTTTAATGCAGTTTTCAACAATGGATAGAGTTATCCAAGAGAAAGGATTATATAAGATATCTCTTTTTATATAGTAATATACGTCAATATTGTATAATAACATATCCCGTAGTAAATACTATTCATAATATTATAGTCGCCAATTAACATCGACTGTCATCATATAATTTGTAATCGACACGCATAGAAGATGAATATTATTAATCACTCGACACTGCCCCACATTGCACCCGTGCGAAGCCGGGGCGGGTCGCTAGTCTACCATAAAAATATACTAAGCAAGTTACTCAACATAAGCTCGTAACACAAATATGCAGACAAATGAAGTTTTTAATTTAATTTATCCTTTCGCTAAACGTCGTAAGCAAAAGTTGAGAAGACCACGTTTTCGTTTTGGACGGGGCGGAACGTTACCGCGCGCTGGACGGAGGGAGGAGTTTCCTAATGAGAAAAAACCGGCCAAGTGCGAGTTATACTCGCGCACGTAGGGTTCTGTACTATTATGTATAAAAACATCAAAAAATCATATCTTTTGTATGGGAGACCCACTTAAATATATTTTGTATTTTGTTTTTTAGTTATTTGTTGTTATAGCGGCAAAAGAAATGTATCATCAGCGAAAATTTCAACTGCCTACCTATCATGGTTCATGAGAAACAGCCTGGTGACAGACGGACGGACAGACAGACAGACAAACAGCGAAGTCTTAGTAATAGGGTCCCATTTTACCCTTTGGGTACAGAACCCTAAAAATTGCAGTCACTCGCCGCACCCGCTTTTCATTATACACAGGACGAAATTATTTTCGGCCTGCCTTTATTCGCGTATTGCTCATACACTATGTAGTGACTGTAAAAAAAAGTTCCCTGACATATTTCAACTGAGAACGGGCTAGCTTTTGAACAACTCGCTAAAGGTGGTACGAATTTTTATGCAAACATAATATGCAGAATTAGGACAGTTTGAACAGTAAATTTAACTCAACACGACTGGAATGGATTAAAAATGATCTAATAATCCCGCCTTTTATAAAGCTTTGGGATATTAAAATCGTGCTAACAGAAGACTATTTATAAGTAGTCTCGGGTATCGGTAACCTACAAACAGGGCCTGTCAGATCCAACAAGAGTATCAAGTGCGAAGACAGCGTTCAGTGCTTTTAATAAGGTCAAAAAAAAATAATTACACATCAATGCACTAAGAACAAAAGCTTCCCACCCTAGCGACTTATCAACCACCGTCATAATAAAACGAAAACGTTAAAAACTAATCTTAGGCCACACCGAGCCGCCTACACGCGCAACCGGCGCCCTTGAAACTGAAAGCTCTAGGGGCAGGCATAGGGGTGTCAGCCGCTCAAGATACGGCTCGTAAGGAGTGCTGTGCAATTTCACTAGCACAGTACCATTTTAACTGAGTGGTTGTCGTAACACTCAAGAAGAGGAGACCAAAGAAGTCCATAGTCGCGGAAGATTGTGTCTTCGTGTCCACGGCTAATGCGCTAGTGCGGGTGCAACGTTAGTTTCAATACCCCTGTCACTCCCCCGATTCTGTGGCAGGGGATCATAAATTAAAAGAAAAAAAAGGCCACGCTGGGCCGAGTGACGTTACAGACGTTGGGTAGCGATAGGCGAAA
This sequence comes from Iphiclides podalirius, assembly GCA_933534255.1. Lineage (NCBI taxonomy): Eukaryota > Metazoa > Arthropoda > Insecta > Lepidoptera > Papilionidae > Iphiclides > Iphiclides podalirius. The sequence goes on along the minus strand of OW152831.1, from coordinate 3,430,520 downwards.
GAAATTAATTACAAAGTGCCCCGCACCGTAAAAGCGACGCGATGGCGTTGCCAAAGCGACATGCTGTAAGTTTTTCTGCCGACACAACTCAGCCGCGGCGGGACCCAGGGGTCGTGTGTCGCAGAGAAAGTATTCCTCGTTTGCCCGAGCAGGGAAAAATAAGGCAACTAGAGTATTCTCTTTTAGCTTCCGGACAAAGAAATATTATTTCAATTAAAGCCCGTCGTTCTTAAGCGATGCGATTAAGTTTTCTCGCTAAACATCCACGGTTCATTTTCTTCACAAACGTGCACCTTTTACCCGAGTGCGCCAGAAGGGGGGTTATTAATATTAAGAACAAATAAAATTAGCAATGTACATTACGGACTCTTATCGCGGTTTACTTTTTCATGGTGATGGAACAAAATTGACAATTGTTACAGAAACGGTAACTAGGGTGACTGTGACGTCGGACCATCAAACACCTCAATCCGTTTCACGACCGCGAAGGCCACAAAGTATTGGTCATATCGCGGCCAAAATTAAAGTCAACTTTAAGATCAACTAGACCTACTAAAAAGAACCGGCGCGCTTGTTACCCTTTTTTAAGAATACAAGTATAAAAAACCAGGTATAAAATCAGCAGCCAGGGGAATAATAAGTGTAGAGCAAGATTCATTAACACGCATCTTTGTCTTAAATGTATTCTTCGACATTATAATAGGCTCTTGCCTTTAGGGTAGCTTTTACAAAATGTTTAAAATCGTTTTAATCATTATTCTCCTGACCTTTTTTTATTTTTTCCCGCAATCTTCCGCGAACCCCGGCGCGACTATGGCCTCTATGGACTCAGGCCTCTTCTCCCCGGGTGTTTAGACACCCGGTCCAGTCAAATATACTGTAGTCTAATATACTCACTGTTGCGTTTCAATATATTTATTGTAATATTTTGTATGTTAAACATAATATTAATAATTATCTAAAAAATAGTGACAGACATAAACTTAATACTAGAAAATAAGGACAAACTAACTACGCCATTATTTCGTCTACAAAAAGTAAACAGGTCGTTCATGGGGCAAAGTTTGCGTATGTATAATAAAATCCCACAGTCGATATTAAGTCTGCCACTTGATGAATTTAAACGAAAAGGAAAAGTAAACTTATGGCTAAAGCATATTATACTATTGCTGAATATCTTGACGACGCCAATGTGTGGGATTAATACTGTTAATATTCACGTAGGCTAGAAGAAGACTATTATAACTGTAACATTATATTGTAAACTGACTTTTTAAAAAAGAGCAACTGTTGAGTTTCTTGCCGGTTTCTTCTCAACAGAAACTGCTTTCCGAACCGGTGGTAACTTACGAACATATTAATTTCCTTGTAAAATTTCGACGTTTCATAATAACACGCAAGGGTCTATGTGAATAAAGATATTTTATTTTTATTATCTCCTGACCTTATCCCAACTAGGTGGGATCATCACAACATATGAGTCATGTTGGAGGCGATTTAGGCTTTATTTTTTTTTCCACGGGCCGCATACGTGACGTCAACCATCCTTGGGAATTGACCAGATCCGGAACAATTATCTGCGAGTCACATAAATACCTGCCCCATGTGGGAATCGAACCCACCTCCACGAACCCCCTCCAGGGCAACGCCGAGTTTTAAAATCTTTTACACGATAAATGCAGTATTCTTTATTAAGAAACAAACACAGCCAACGCGAAAGATCCCAGATCGTGTTCCGATAGAGAATCGTCTCACGTTAGCGCGTCGCACTTACGTGGCGGCAGAGTGTCGGTTCGAGATACGAAGTTGCGATGGAGCGAGGCTTCCGTCCCATTAGCGCCGGCTTTAAATGTACGCTAACTTTTGATTAAATTCGCCGAGGGAAAAATATCCGTCAGGGATCTCTCGCGGCGAGTTTGCTTTCTTTTTCTTATGGGATAAGTGGCAAACGAGCTGGCGGTCCACCTGATGTTAAGTGTTTACCGCCTGTCCATGGACACTTGCAACACCGGTAGTGTTGCAGATGCGTTGCCATCTCTTAATAAAGTGGGCCCCGGCTACCTCACTCATCAAACGAAACGCAGAAGTGCTACATTTCTACTTCAAGCCGGTCTTCTGTGAGAACTACTAACCCAGACAGACCTGCTCATTCCTGCAATAGCGAACACTGTTGCGGGGCCCTACCACTGATATAGCTTAGCATTAACGAACACAATGTTATATAAATACTGAGATGAACGCGATTTAGGACGAGAGCTATCAAATTGTAGCTCGTTGAGTTGTTTTTTCTGTTGATGCCGATGAATAATAAGCGTAGGTTCGAGGTTGATTTTCTGGTTATTTGTTTTGTAAAACACCCATCTAAGTACCATATAAACATAAAAAAACTGTAAAGACAATGACAAAAAAAGACTGTCCTTCATCTGTCTCGTAAAAGTGTGTAAGACCTTCGTAAATTTGCCATTAATATTACTAAATGTTATTTTTCAATATCGAATAACAAATTCATGTAATTCTGTGACACTTGCGTGCAGCAAAGCTTGGTCAAACTCAATCAGATCATAAGAAGTTCTGGCGAGATTGGATTGCAAACGGACAATGTTGAACATTGGCCACAACTAAGACAATTCCGCGATATCATGTCAAACAAGGCGACGACGAAGCAACAAGCAATGACACTTTTGAAGTGACGTGGCCGTGTGCATTTATGCATGTAATCAGTAGTATGTATGCATGCATAAACATGTAAACTGAGCACCGGTTGCTCCCCCCAGCTTCACTCGTAACGCGCATAACTTGACGGGGACGATGCAATCGACCCGAGTGATATTTCAACATGATTGCAACTAACACAAGTGCTAGGGATGTGCGTCGACCGTTCGTAGAATTCGAAATTTGTATTAGTTTGCATACTAAACGAGATTTCTGAATAGATAATAACATCTTCGATGATTAGTTTTATTTTTGAACATAATGTTACGAACACAGAGCTGCCGAGATCATGATCACAGGCCAGACGTCTAAATACAGGAAATAATGACATCACAACGATAAATGTTACAACATTTTTGTGATTTTATTGCATTTAACTTCGATTTCATTTGCATCGTGTTCACGGAAAGGGTGAAGGTGTTGGTATACCGGCGGCAGCCGCGACCTCGTAACTAACGAGCAGAGTCTAATGTTGACTACACATTTGCGTTTTCTCCGGGGGGGGGGGGGGGGAACCGCCAGAGACCCGCCGTCTCTATGGTTGTAGGTCACGGGTGTAGTAGTCTCTGATTTTATCAATGCCATCACAACGATTCAGTTGACATTCCATTGTCATAATTTTTTTTTTAATTCATTGTTGTACCTACAATGCCGTAAAATTATCATCAAAAATTGATACTTCGATAGACAGTAATTCGCCGCTTCGATGGCCGATTTCAAAAGGACTCGATTGCAACGTCGTTCCCTTCACTAAATCACGGATTCATTTGTTCCGAAGGCTGCGCTCGGAGTCGACATGTCGTCGCCCGTGCTCGTTATTAAAACGACAAGAATGTCAGACGGCGATCTGCATTTGGGGCGACGCGCGGTGGGCATCGCACTCTATACGTATGTAGAAGGTCACATTTACGCCGCGGAAAACCAACGGCCGCTTTGTTCGTGACAGGCGCCGATCGTCGCGTTGTAGAAGCGCAATGGAGCCCGTTTTACGAATCTCATCGCGCCCGCCGCGATGGGCATTTCAAAGTTTGACGCGAAAACTGCACTCTGTGGAACCAGCTACCGCCAGCGGTCTTTCCGAACCGTTACGACCTGAGAACCATCAAGAAGAGAACATACACTTTCCTAAAAGGCCGGCAACGCATTTGTATTTGTCCCTCGGGTGTTGCAGGTTTTCATGGGCGGCGGTAATCACTTACCATCAGGTGGGCCTCCTTCTCGTTTGCCCCATTTCTCCATAACAAAAAAAACAACGCGTACGTCCAGATCCATTTCCAGCACTTCGATGCTCCATTACTCCAGTGTGTTCGGAAACAAAGCGAAACTTTCCAAAAAGCTAAAGGAACGTCGGTCAGCGACGGGAAGTTGTGTTTTGTCCGTCTTTAAGGTCACAGTGCAAAAACGGGGTCACATAGCGTAATGAAGTCGCCGATATCTTGCCAATATGTTTCTTAGTTCCATCGCAACACACTAGTTGTTAAGGCGTTTGGGAAAATTGAAACAAATAAAAAACTATTTTAAGACACATTTTTACAAAACGTCTAGTCCCAAACTAAGCAACGCTTCTACTATGGGTACTGGAAAACTGATAAACATAATACTCTTCTTTTGTAAATAAAAACACATATAAACACCCAGACACTAGAAAAATACTATGTTCATCGCACAATATTTTTCCAGTAGTGGAGATCGAACCCACACCCTCTGGTGCAGGAGGCAGGTACACTACCCACTACGCCATTCGGGTCGTGAAATTTCGAGTAATAGCGGTAACTGGATAACACAATATTTTATTTTTAAAAAAACTAAATGGAGTGGGGACCCGTGCAAGGGTGGATCGTGCTTCGGCTCCGGGGAGGCGTGTGCTCAGCAGTAGCCTCAAAACAGGCTAAAATTATGACAATGCTCAAAACAGGTTAAAATGATAATAACACAGCTCACCAGGATCAGAACAACTATTTATGGCGCAAACTAACATTTTTCCCGCGTGGGGGTCGACGGCAAATTTGCTGGGTAATGCAGCCACCAAAGTACGCCAAGACGATAATATAAGCGAGACGCCAATTGCAAGAAAAGACAATGGCGGAGTTAATTATCTGTAATTAGTATTTTCCAGGAGAATAGGTCTTGACTAAGAGATCAGTCATGCGGTCAACGAAGACCATGATAGCGGTAATTAACGGACAACCTAATCAACGATGATATCATCAAAGTGGGATATCACTACATAGAATAAAACAAAGTCGTCTCGCTGTCTATCTGTCCCTATATATGCTTAGATCTTTAAATATACGCAACGGATTTTAATGCCATTTTATTTAATAAATAGAGTGATTCAAAAGGAAGGTTTAAATGTATAAATCATGCTTAATTTAGTAGAGAAACGCTGATAATTTTAGATGTTATTAATGTGATGTCGAAAACAAACATTCAGCATTACACCCGTGCGAAGCCGGGGCGGGTCGCTAGTTTCATATATACCATCATTGCAATATCAACTGTATTAATAATTTTTTCCATAACTAAGAATTTTATTTTACTTATGTCTTTATAATTTTTATTATATTTACAACCTTTGTAATTATTAAAACCTTATGTGACGCAGATATAAGGAATAGAAAGAAAACACATGAATAAGTTAAAAAGAAAGTTATAGTAAAAAAGTCACAAGTTAAGTAAATGATACTCAATAGAGAACCAACCTTAGGAAAAAACGAAATCTAAACGTAATTAGGTAGATACAATCTTTGGAATTTATTTATCTTTTAATAAAAAAACCATCAAAGTATATAAGAGACAGCACCAAGAATACGCACTAACAATAACACAAAACATGAACAAAAACGAATAAATGCAGTGACCAGTACTAACTAGATTAATAATTTTTATAGATACCTAAATTAAATTTTCGCAAATTTTCCACAAATTGTTTTGGTCCAAATTAATTTCACAGAGAATACACAGAGCACATCATTAATTATGATTATCCTACACAGATATTCATTCGATGAAAGTAATTTATAACAAAGCCTATTATATTATCTGTTATGTTTTAAATTAACATTCTAAATATAGGACAACTAAATATAGGTGAAATTAGTTGCCATCAGAATTTATTCATGTTATTTTTATGGACGCGAGAAGGTAGGTCAGCTGATTTTAAGTGATTACCATTTACAATACCTGAGGCCTTGAAGATGCGGCTTCGATTACCTTACTCAACAGACGAGACGCCAAATTAAAATACTTCCATTTACGGCCGACTTCTTTCTTTGAGATTGTGTACTGTATATAAGAGTAACATGTACAGTACACACTGTATATGTTATTATTACAGTATATGTATATAAAGTGCTTTATTTAAAATCAAAACCTAACCTAAACTAAACAGCCAAGTACTGTACTTGTACTGTACTTTCTCGGACGAGTCTGATAATGAAAAACAAACATTGTGCCATATACTGGCATTCTGGATAATGGCATTACCCAGAAATGGCTTGAAAGAGGACTCTTTGATATCACTTGATCGCTGCGAGCAATGTATCCCGATAAACATATCAAAGTCGGAGGGCATCAAAGGGTCGGTTATTGCCGACATTCGAATAGCGATCCAAATATTGAGATATTTATTTCCTCGTTTACATGTAAATATGCTTTTGTATGCACAAAGAAGAATTCGCGGAGACGATCCCTATAGATTCCATTCCGCTCCGCCTCTCATATTTTGCCCGTTTCGCAATTGTATGACATAATATCGGACCAATATTAGTGCTGGGCACGGTCGCCGCTGCTAAAGTTCCGGTAATTATATCATGTTAATAACGTATTAAGATTGAACAATCCATTTGGCTGGCGGTTTACAAACACTGGCCAATGAATGGGCAAACGAGAGAGTTTCCCTAATTATCGCGCCAAATGCAGCGACCGTGGCGCTGTACGACGTAGCTTTGTTGCGCGGCGCGTATTAGTTATAACTTCGCCGAATCCCGAGCCCTACTGTGCTGTATTCATTAAACTCAAAATGGAGTTCTCGTGCGGTGGCCCTACCCGCCCCCGTCGCCGCAATTAAAAGTTTGTTACGTACGTGTTTGTATACGCTTGTGATTTTCGGCCCGCTGCCCTTTTTTGAAACGCTCAACTCTCGTTTCGTCGCATAAAATGGGTAATTGGCCTAACTATGGTAGGGTCACGCACCATGAAGAAGTACCACGACCTCACAGAAGACAGGCGTGTACTCGACGTTTTATTATATTTTCTATTAAACTCTTCCATAACATTATATCGGAAGCCCTTACTGTTGGATAACATTATCCTGTGTTGAAAGGAAGTTTAACGTACATAAATTTCACGTGCACAAACACCTAAATCCGAAGGAATTATCTATGAGTCACAAAATGTCCCGTCTGGGAATCGAACCCACGACCTCCGGCGCCGAAGCCAATACCTTGGCAACTGCGCAACGAAGTGATCATGACAATACATAGGTGTCAAATTAATTAAGCATCCTTATTGATCTACAATAGCCCGAATACCTCACCTTACTTAACGTATGTAAAAGAGTGTTTCAGGCACTTCGCTTTGCACCATTTTAGGGCTCACTGTTGTTCGTGAAGGGCGACTATCCACAATTGCATCTCATCAGGATCGATTACAATGCCGAAAAACGTGCAATTTAAAACCGGCGGCCGCGAAAGTCAACGCCGCGATAAGTTCCATAGGGGATCGCGGTGAACCCAACCCCCAAATTGTCCATTTATTTCCAAGCCTAAAATCCATTTTCCCGTCGCACTCGCGCGAAATGGATTTCGCCCGCATCGGACTTCTACATCTTCCTTGGATGATGTTTTTTCGTTTCGGCAAAAGAGCTAACTTTTCGGACCCGCTGGATGAAATCGAGATATTGCGCATAGAGCACTCGATTTTCGCATGTTACATAAACGTCAGACGCTTGTCGGGGAGCAAGATGGATCGCTTGGTCGATTTAGATTTTCTGAAATATTAGGTACTGACGTAGAAATTAAAATTTATTGAATAGTCGCATAAATACATAGTGCATATTTAATCTGTTATATTTAAAAGAACACTACATTATTAATTGAAAATTATTGAGAATAACAATTCTCAAGAATTTTGCCAGGTTCGTTTATTAAATTCTTGCAAAATTTGTGGACAGACACACAGACCTGATATGATATGAACTTGTATCTGCATGCACTACTTTTTAATGTAATTTAAATGTGGGATATATGTAGGATATACATTCATATTTTTTCAAGGAACAAAATGCGCCGAAATAATCACAATAAACGAGGTCTGTTTTTAAAGTCGAAAATGTTAATTCTTGTTTATATACGATCCGTTGACCCTGTTTCACTATCCTTCATCGCTTGTGATTAATTTTATATTATGTGTGTATTAAAATACTAGATGATGCATGATAACCAAAAGCAGATTAAAACCACTTTGAGCTATACCTAACTTAATATATTAGGGTATATATTTCGGTTTCCAAACACGACTTTTAAGCCACCTACGATATAGATAGTTCGCTTTGTAACACACGTCTTTTTTTTTTATGCGAAAAATTGCCAAGCGAGCAGACGGTTCACCTGATGTTAAGTGAATACCGCCGCCCATGGACATCTGCTACACTCGAGGGTTCCAGATGCGTTGACAACCTTTTGAAAATTGGGCTCCGACCTCACCCACCAGACAAAACGCGAAAGTATTTTACTTCAACTTTACGCCGGTCTTCTGTGAGGTCGTGGTACTTACCCGGACGAGCCTGACCATTCGTGCAAGATCCGGGGCTGTTGCGTGGCCCTACCACCTCTACTAGGTTATTTGCTGAATCTAGTAATAAATTTGAAGTCGCGTTAACTTAATTGCACACATAATGAAATGAGGGCCACTTTCAGCCAAACTTACCTGAAACAAAAAATAGAAAAAAAATTAGAACACCATAATAATTAATATATTAAAGCTCAAGTTTACGTTTACGGTTATTAGAAACTCACGTTACCCTATAATCAGAAGTTGGGCATTTCTCAACGTCCAGACAGGTCTTTCATTCTGAGCAAAGAGTAATATAGGCAACGATAACAACTTCAAGTCTTTTAAACTACCACGTGTTTTGAGTAACTTTTATGATGTTTAAATGTTATTAGATTATTAATACCCAAAAAAAATGAAATCTCATTTCCATTTGAATGTGTCAAATAAAAATTTTAATGATATCGGCTAGATTCTTATACAACGACTTTCTCAAACACACAGATCAGGGACAATTATCTGTGAGTCATGCAAATTCTTGCACCGTATGGGGATCTAACAGACAACCCTCGACACCGAAGCCAATAACTTTGCAACTGCTCCGACGAGACATCAGATGAAGTATCTATCACAAACATAATGTGGTTTGTAACAATTTACAGCTGTACTAGGCGACCTTACAGCTGTACCTATATGTATATGCCTTTAATATTACTTCGGAAAAGAGTTCATTATCCATATTCTAATTTAATCTTAGGAGCAACAAGACCTAACTCACATCGCCTGCAGCGAAGAAGCAACAGGACGTAACTCACATAAACTGCACCTTTGAACTAAGATCTATTAAATGTCTAGACTTCGCGTTAAGTTCCACTCCATCGGAAATCAGTCAATATCCAATGAGCTATGCAAGAACTCAGACACACATCGCCAGTCAAAAAGCAGTCTGAGATTTATATTCGGACGATAACTTATCGGATTAACAAATAATAACAACATATCGGCGCAATTACCACGTAAATATGATGTGATTATTCAAACACTATTAAATCAAATAACAATTTTAGGGCACTAATATCTAGATAACTGTGTGTTTATGAAATTTGGGGTCAAAGGAGGTTTCAAAAGGTTCGTGTAAGATTACACACAGTACCGCTCGCTATTCTATTAGCTTGACACGGTACCACGTGTCTAGAAATACTCGATAAATACCCTCTATACATTTGTCTTTGTATAGCAGTGGGACATATACATTGTTACATTACACTTATATACAACTTACTAATATTTTAATGGGAATAATTGACTCAGCATAATCACATTCATGACAGCAAAACCTCTAAAAATCATTATAAATTCTATTAGATACGACGGTTCTAAACTGTAATAAAATAGGCCCCGATATTAGTACAATGTATCTTGCTTGCTAATTAGTGAGTGTACTAATTAATTAATATTGCATTTCAATATTAATTACTTAGTACAATAAAAATATGCAACGAAGGACCATGAACGTGGAAAGGATCCCCATACATAGCCTCATCAAAAAACTAAATCGGTCAATCTATTGTTTATTTCAGCTCGTACACTTGGAACGTGTATGTACATACGAGCTTCGCTAGCCGCAAATTGTACAGTTTTAATTACACACTGACTTCAGATCGGGGAAAGGAAGTCGGCACCAAGCCAACCGCTGTTCAGAAACACCCACGTATAGGTCTACGGAGGCCCGCAATTACACGAGTATGTGCAAACGAGAGGTTAACTCTCCTACTGCGGCACTGTAAACTTGTTTTAATTAACGTTCACAAGCAGTAATTAGTTATCCAAAAATGTTAAACGATAGAACATATTGGGATTCGGCGTTTTTAATATTTTGGTTTTGATTGAAAACATGTTCAGTTCGCGGAAACATAAAACAATCATAAGAAACAAAATATAAGGATAAAATAAAAATCAAAGATTTTTGTTTTCAATATATATCCATTATATATATAGCTGCAAGAGAGATATATTATTTTTCAGGTCTTTCAATTAGTGTGGCGCTGGTAAGTTTCTCGTCTTTTTTTAATTTTTGTTAACAGATAAAAATCACTAAGAGCCTGGTCCGAACCCTAAATTGGGCGATTCAAATGAGCGAAGCCCACCTTACGTGGGACAGCTAGCGGAACATGACTTTAGTAGCGGGTTAACAAGATTTCAAAACCTTTCGTTGGTTTTCCCCTTATGCTTTCTTTAAGACCGAGGTACTCCCCCTCAAACAGTGCAAGTCACGCACCAGTAACACAACGATGTGTCACTACAAACCACAAATCACGCCCTCTGATCAAAGATAAAAAATAATAGTGAGCTTCATTTGCTTTTGGCGTCGAGACGTTACAGACGCTAAATGCACGATCGAATGAAAAAACCGGTCAAGTGCGAGTCGGACTCGCGCACGAAGAGTTCCGTACAATTATCTATAAGAACGGAAAAGAAATAATGTCTGTTGTATGGGAGCCCAACTTAAATATTTTTTTTCTGTTTTTTTGTATTTGTTGTTATAGCGGCAACAGAATTACATCATCTGTGAAAATTTCTATTATCACGGTTAGTTAAAGTCTTACTATCACGGTTCATGAGACAGTGTGAGGAACAGTGAGAGTCTTAGTAATAGGTTCTAACCGTTTGAGAGCGGAACCCTAAAAACAAAGGAGACCAGCTCACGAAACGCGGAAAGCGCAACAAGAACGCGTTCGCTGTTTATTTGCAGCGTTTTCGTTAGCCCGGCGGAATTCCATTCCAACGTGAACTTTGCCGTGCGAAATTCATTAGAGCGTAACCGGAATGTACACCGCGGACGGTAACTGAGTTAGCGGTGCCGCAATTAAAAGTTTAGCACAAACGCGCCCGCGCGCCCTCTGGGCGGTTTTAGGTGCCTTTCTCCAGCCGAACGAGGCGTTCTTTTATGGAGCATTACGTGCATTACACTGTGTAAGAGCTCTTTTGATTACTTGCTAGTGTGTCTAAATGTTAGAGATAAATTATAATTATGTAAAATTTTCAAAATAAATTATTAATCTATAAGATATGAATAATTAATTATGTTAAAAGTTAAATTATAATATTATGCCAAAGAAATAATTTTTATATTAGTTTAAATTGTAAAAGAACAAAAGAACAATTACATATGGCAACCCTTGTATTGTGAAGTTAGCTACAGATACCGACGTGACTTTTTTTCAAAGTAACGAAAATTATTTAAGGCCAAAACACTTCATTCGACGGGCAGTCGCGAGTAGTCAGTCACATCATCTTTAGTTAGATTACATTAAATATACTATTGTGATTTTCAAAATGTATTTATTAAAAGTTCTATCTAATATATAGTGTCAATTCCTTAAAAGTGAGTTTCAGTTTATAAAACCCCCTCTAACATAAATAAATAACTACATAAGTACACAAATTATACAAAGTGAAAATAATACATTATTTTATGTAAAAGTGTTACGTATAGATAGATAAATATGTTGTATCAATTAGATCTTTACGTACATTACATTTGTTCTTTTGCGAAGTTCATATTCCTATATTCGCTAGTTCTAATAATAACAATGTAAATATTAATTTCCATTTTAAGGAAAGACTTATTATTTCTTTACTTTCTAACCGTGTGACCAATGACCAATTGTGAAATTAAATTTCAAATCCTACTCTTAGAAACACACTGATCTAAGTTGTGCGATATGTAAGTCAACGATAACACAAATGAAACCACAATCAGTAAACATGTTTAGAGCAACAAACAGTACATGAGTTGACATACTAAAGAAGCAAATGAACCTATTGTGTAATAAGCCACAAAGATTAATTTTTCACGCGGCCCGCACTAGCTCGCATTTCCTTCCTGCGGCGACTCCCCCAGTTCGGCTAGTTACTCGTCTCCCCCGGCGCAACGGCCGACGGGCAATCCAAAGAACTAAAAAGCCGGGACGCCGTCTTTGTTGCTCCGAAAACGATTTCGTTACGAGCGAAATGATTTGCGAAACGGGCTCCTCTTCCGACCGAAACGCGTGTGCACAAACGGGAAGTTAATTGTTATACGAATCTTAAACAACACAGCGTTATACGAATCTGAAGCGGTCTGTTGCTTTGCTTAGCTGTGACAGTTCACAGCTCGGACTTAATATTCGCGAGTTTTGCAGGGTTTCTGTTTTTTATATGAAAAGTTGCCAAGCGAACGGACGGTTCACCTGATGTTAAGTGAATACTGCCGCCCATGGACGTCTGCTACACCTGAGGGTTGCAGATGCGTTGACAACCTTTTGAAAATTGGGCTCTTGTCTTTTGTATTTTTTATCTTAAAAGTTATGTGTTCCACAACTTGGCAGAAAACTCTATACAGGGCAGAGCGATTCTTGTCTGTGCAAAGGGTGTTTGGTTAAAATCCGCCACTCAGCCAATTGCAGGTTTACTTTTTGTTTCTTTTTTTATGTGAGAAGGTAGGAAGCGAAACTGTGATAGGGCAACGCAACAGACTTAGCTGTTTTACGAATGGGCTGATCCGTTGGGGTAAGGTAACATAACCTCACAGAAGCAGTGTTGTGTGAGGTTATGGTACTTACCCGAAAGGACGCTGGTGCGTGAAGTGAAAGTATTGTACTTATGCGTTTTCGCTGGTGAGTGAAGTAGCTGGGGCCCACTTTACTATAAAATGACAACGCATCTACAACCCTATGGGTGTGGCAATTACGTCAATGTGCGACGTTTACCACTTAACATCAAGTGAATTGCGAGCTCGCTTGCCACCTTCTCGCAGGAAAAAATAATTATTCGATCTCTCATACCAAGTTAATTGATCATTACCAATTAAATCAAATTTAATTTTAGAATATTATTAACTATTTCTGAAAAACTAGTCTCGTATATTTTCGGGTACGCGTCCGCGAAACGTATCGTAATCACGATTGTACATGAAAAATCTCGCTTATTGATTTCATGTAGTATTCGCGTAAACAAAAGAAATCGTTATGTATTCCGATCGTATCTTTAACATTTCACATAGGTATATGTACAAATTTAAAGGACATATTTCATCAATCATTCCGCTACACATTACGTATGGATTACGTCGCAATTACATTTACCAAATCCAGCCAGACAGCTATACCGTACAACGTTGACATATCTCGTCGGACAGCTATACAGCCGAATGTTCTATTCAAAGCGATTCAATTTAAAAACGCCACACTGCAGCGGGGCGAGAAATGCAGAAAGCCAGCGGCGCGGTAAAGCCCCGGCGGTATCGATTTGTAACGTAACCTCTAAACGATCATGTGTTTCTTCGTGGACTTGGACCATTTTGGCCTTTTAACAAAATACTTTCAGTCTATATGCAGTCATATGCTTACGGACCAAGTTCGCTTACCATGACGTGACTTCACAGTTCACTGGCAAACCTCCCGAGCCCTTTTAACCCTAACGCAGTATATGACGGAAGTAGCCGAGTGCATGGGATATTTTGTTCATAAGGGATGCCATGACAGGGGGAGCTGATCACAGGGCACAAAACTCAGACAGCGCTTTCGAAGTCATTGGTCCCATGCCACCGGGAATTTAGATCTCAAATATGATATAGAGACTTGAAAGCCACTAGATTGTATCATTAAAAAAAAATAAGACCTCGCAGTTTCTCGCCAGTTCTTCTCTGGTCAGCTCTAGTTAAGAGAACCGACTGAGTAGTTTTTGTTTTAAGTTAAATAAGAGCTTTAATTAAGCCTATATTAGATAAATTTTGCAATAGTGTTCGCTTCAACACGAATGGGCAGGTCCGTCCGGGTAAGTACCACGACCTCACGGAAGACCGGCGTAAAGTGTAAGTGTTATACTTCCGCGTTTAGTCTGGTGAGTGAGGTAGCCGGGGCCCACTTTATTGAAAGGTGGCAACGCATCTGCAACCCTACTGGTGTTGCAAATGTCCATGGGAACCGCCAACTCGTTTCCACTTTCTCACAGAAAAAAAATTACTAAATTAAAATGACGGAGCTAAAAAACGAGCAGGCGATTCGCATGATGTAGCGATTATCGCCACCCATGGGATCGAGAACCCCCGTGGCGTTGCAGTTGCATTGCCACGCCACGATGAAGGCATCGCTCACCTCACTCACCAGACCATATGAATACATATTAATATCTCCAATACATATAACTCTTCTGTGAAGCCAGAAGAAGCAGTCATTTCAATCAGATATTGTGTGATGAACATAGTGTTTTTCCAGTTTCTGGTTGTATATATTTGTACAATTTATATTTATTTACAAAATAAAAGTAGGTTTAAGTATGTTTATAACTAATCTAATACCCATATTACAAGCATTGTTTAGTTTGGAACTGGATAACGTTGTGTAAAAATGTATCCTGAATTATAAAAGAAAATTCTCACACTGTTCCGCATGGAACAGTATAACTCTTAGCTTAGCTGTAGTCTTGGCACCTACATATAAATGACGTTAGACAAAATGTACATAAACACACCACAAAATATCTATCTATGTATCAATTTATACACACATGAACACATATGCATAGCAAAACAAATCAGCGTCAAACGGTATGACTCAATCATGGCGTGGCATTGCTAATGCATATTGTGCGGGAGCGACTCTCCGTAGATTGTCGCATTATGCCGGCCGAATGGGCTTCGACGCGTTGTGATCTTGTGTGTCGGACAAGACAATGCAATATGATACGGCTAATGCATAATGCATGCTCTCGTGTGTTGCGAACCAATTTCCGCGTGTCGATTAAACACAATACCGCGTTAGCTCTGTACGAGTAAATGGATCGCATATTAGATCGACTTAATAATGATAAACTGTCATTCGGTTTGGTCTGCTATCGCTTTTGCATTACCGGGCCGACGCGTTTGGAGGATCACCGAACTTACTAAAGGATGGAAAAACACTTGTGTATCTTCCCATGAGTGTTCTTATCAGATACCTAGTCGTTGTTAGGTTGGCAACATACCTTTGCAGCTTAACAATTGTAGTTATACTATAATTGTACTTAACACACGGCTTGATGTGTAGAAGCCATAATAGAACGAAACGTAGGTAGTGTCGCTTAGAGTGGTAAGACTTAGAGTAGGCAATAAGAATAGGCGGATTACTCCAAGGGGCTTTATTTACTCTCCCGTAAAGAAATACTGTGCTGCCTGTTCAAAGGACATAAAGGAACAAACCTTCCAAGGTATTATAAGACGGTAGAACCAAAGCTGCAGGCGGTATCCCGATACCCGATAGACCGATGACGTACGACTATTGCATTACACGAGGGGGCGTCGTTAGTGCGAGCGAGATATGGAGCGATGTGTCACGTGCGACAATGATTTATGACGTCACGAAGCGGTCGCGAAATCTAGCGTGAGCAGTTCTTAATAGAAGCCGGGTACACCGCGACGGGAGGCGGATAAAGAGTCGATTCCCTTTTCCCCTTTCATCAGACTCTTGAGCCGCTCCGTCTTGATCCGATTTTGAAACTAATAGCGGAAAACATTATCCGAACGTATCGTATAAACTCTTGAACGAGGCAATCTTACTTTTTCAATTGCATAAATACTTCTTTTTTTTTTTTGATTTGCTAAGTTGTCCGCTGTCCATTGATTTCTACAATAATTGGCAGCTTACAGATGCGTTGACGGTCTTAAAAAAAGTGGGAAAACGGGTCCCACTTTTTTTAAGACTGTCAACCTCACTCAGCAGACGAAAGTACAATACTTCAATTTCACGCTGATCTTCTGTGAGGCAGTCGTACTTTCCCGAACGAGCCTGCCCAGTCTTGCAACAGCAGAAGCGTTTCATGGCCCTACCACTGTATTTGCTTCAGCATTCTATGTCAGGGATCATTGCATTTATCGTACAGGCAATAAGCTTACACACTAGATTCCTACGGAGGACACAGGTATTATTTCTGTATAACAAAACAGGAAAAGGAAAATTTAAACTTTAAAATGATGTGCTGATAACCAAAACTTGTAAATGCCGTCTTTATACCATTAACAAGTTCATTCGTTCGTTCGTTTTCTCAGTTTTTTTTAATCACGTCATACAGTATTTGCACTACTTTGTTATAAAACAAGCAGTTGCAAACAACGGATTGTGCATTTAAAAGGAAAATCAGTAATTTTGTTGTTTAAATCAATAATTAGTGAATCGTGTCGACTGTAGCGAAACTCGCGATCACAATAATTAACACTGATGTCCTTTGACGCGCGCCGATTTGTTTGCTTAAAATGTTTTAACAATTCATGCTTTGTTTTCGCTGTCGCCAATCCTCCCAACGGCGTTTCGTGTTAACTCTGTAATGGCTCTATAGGTGCTTCTTTTTTTAATGTCACTTCTGTTTCGTTTGTGATGACTCCGTTAGGTTTAAATCCAACATATGCAAGCGATGCATTAACGTAGTTATACAGAAATTCGGTAAATTTTCTGCAAACCTTACAAAATTCTTTATATTTGCCGAAGAATAACCAAAAACTTCTAACATCTGTTTGCCCGTGATTCAACATGTCTTTGTAAATATTGACTGCGCCTGACATTCGTCAAATCGTTCCGTTATCGAAACCGCATTCATCATCAGGCTGTGAGAAAACTACTGTTCAAACGCTCACTAGACCACGGGAATTGATCAGATATAAGATTATGTGCATAGTTGCATCGATAAGTAGATAGATAAAAATTGTCCTTCGCAGAACACAAGCAATACTTTGTAGACAAGAGACTAACTGTGACGTTAACTAAAACGCAATAGTGAAGCCGAACGCAAATCTTTGACGTAATTTCTCAGCGACGTCTAACAAAAACTGGCGGCTCGGACGCGGCAGCTATCGTTGTTTACCCATTTGTTTACGCCTGGGCCTCCGAAGCGAGGATCAGCTCGCGCCGGGGAAGACCACAATGGAATGGGTACGACGAGGTTCCGCACGCCATAATTGAATCGAAAGTGAACCGCTTGAAAGTGTCGGTTGCGCAAACTAGATGCCCGCCGCTCGCGCGAAATTATCTCAACTTACTGCACGCTCCGAGCACACCAACTCGACTAATTGTGTAGCACGTAACACGAAACGAGTTTTTATTTAATTAGGTGAGCTTGTGTAAACGTTGCGGCTAAAGTTTAACCTAATGTTATGAATGTTACTCGTAAACTTCTCATGTGATTGAATAATGTTCAATTACTTCAACCGTAGATTCTATTTCGATTTGTATTTCCCTTTGAAATTATTTTATGCGATGTGAATTCCGTGCATCATAAGTATTTAGCGAAAAATTGAAGGTAGCATTCTTGGCACCATGCCCCGTGGCCTAGATAATATGTAATTTAGCTAGATTTAGTGTTCTAAATACTGGATGTAAAATAAATTCTAATTACTTAAATATATATCAAATCGTATAAAATTGAAATTCTCATTGATTTCCTTACTTATAATTCCAAGCATTTTGTTTAACATCATTCAAGAGCATCGAGTCTCGAGCAAAGAGTACACAGTCGGATGAAACACCTCAAGATCTTAACTTCTCTTAGTGCTGTCAGTTAAATTGTGCATGAATCGAATTAATCAGAAGCAAGATATTCTGTCTGACATTAAATACAAAGATAATATCCGTTCAGAAAATCAATCGCGACATATCTGAATGTCGTATCGCGTACTCGGAGCGAACGCTGCACAATCTTGGTGTATACGAGAAAAGTCGACGCTAAGCTGCTTACTTAGGGCCATCGAACATAATCACTTGGCTGTAGACGACTTAAGCCCGCTTCAGACGTAACTGCTTGACATATATGCCGCCGTGTACCAGCACATATTTCCAGATAAAAGTATAACATAAGCATACACACATATGAGGATTGGCTTAGGGGCGCATTTGAAAGAGCATTCCAGAAAGCAAAGTCACGAAAAATATGATTCGGAAATTGAATGATAATAATTTCTTGTATTGGCGCGATAACACATTACTAAGTTAAACTATATTTACCGATTTATCGCGTTCCTTTTTTTTTTTGTTTGAATTCCCGACGTTTCGAATCCTTTAGAGCGTTCATGGTCACGGGACAGACTGAGGCGTTGGACGTCTGACTGTGATTGTTTACGGATTAAACATAGTTCCTAATTTTGTGATAAACAGAATCGGTATATAAGTATAAAAAATTCAGAATGACTAGAAATGAACATGAACGTAAGACTAACGGGAAAATGTTAAAGAATTATCGAAATCTACTAAAAGTATGCTTGATTATTTCAGTACATATTTTGACAAATACATTATATTAGCAAAAAACAAAACCGGTAAGGTTCTGTGTATATTGTTTGAAATATAACAATAATTATTGACGTTTTTGTAAAAATCATGCTACGTGGATTAAACTCGGAGGGTAAAAAATATTCGCGTATTAGCTCTACTACCCGTGTGAAGCGATAAGTTTTACATATAAGTGAAATTATTTCCTCGAAAACAAATTCTAATTAGTTGCAAAAGTCGAGTTTACTGCAAGTCATTTATACAAAGAGAATTCAACGAATATCGTCAAAACCAAACCAAACGAAACCCGCGTTAGTGCTTTTATGTCATCGGGCACTCAAATCGACCCATATACGTAGAAGCTACGGGCCTTTGGCTACGACGTAGCGCTACAGAATTTTGACGGCGTACGCTTCCGTTTGTAGTCGGCTTTAAGGTTTCAGGCGCCGCGTAGCGCTACAAATCCACCGCTCGCAGTCCGCCAACACAATGGACAGTTAATTAGGCCGACTTTACAGCGGCGCGTTTAAGGGACTTTTGTTACGCGGCATCTGTCTCACTTTGTTGGAATGGAACAAAAAGGGCTAATTAGGAGTCGGCTTTTTGAGGCTAAACGCATTTATTGTTTCGTGGAATGAAATGCGGAAAAAAAAAGTTTTTTTTCCCTTTTTTGAGGCGCTCCGCTCCGAGCACACCAACTCGACTAATTGTGTAGCACGTAACACGAAACGAGTTTTTATTTAATTAGGTGAGCTTGTGTAAACGTTGCGGCTAAAGTTTAACCTAATGTTATGAATGTTACTCGTAAACTTCTCATGTGATTGAATAATGTTCAATTACTTCAACCGTAGATTCTATTTCGATTTGTATTTCCCTTTGAAATTATTTTATGCGATGTGAATTCCGTGCATCATAAGTATTTAGCGAAAAATTGAAGGTAGCATTCTTGGCACCATGCCCCGTGGCCTAGATAATATGTAATTTAGCTAGATTTAGTGTTCTAAATACTGGATGTAAAATAAATTCTAATTACTTAAATATATATCAAATCGTATAAAATTGATATTCTCATTGATTTCCTTACTTATAATTCCAAGCATTTTGTTTAACATCATTCAAGAGCATCGAGTCTCGAGCAAAGAGTACACAGTCGGATGAAACACCTCAAGATCTTAACTTCTCTTAGTGCTGTCAGTTAAATTGTGCATGAATCGAATTAATCAGAAGCAAGATATTCTGTCTGACATTAAATACAAAGATAATATCCGTTCAGAAAATCAATCGCGACATATCTGAATGTCGTATCGCGTACTCGGAGCGAACGCTGCACAATCTTGGTGTATACGAGAAAAGTCGACGCTAAGCTGCTTACTTAGGGCCATCGAACATAATCACTTGGCTGTAGACGACTTAAGCCCGCTTCAGACGTAACTGCTTGACATATATGCCGTGTACCAGCACATATTTCCAGATAAAAGTATAACATAAGCATACACACATATGAGGATTGGCTTAGGGGCGCATTTGAAAGAGCATTCCAGAAAGCAAAGTCACGAAAAATATGATTCGGAAATTGAATGATAATAATTTCTTGTATTGGCGCGATAACACATTACTAAGTTAAACTATATTTACCGATTTATCGCGTTCCTTTTTTTTTTGTTTGAATTCCCGACGTTTCGAATCCTTTAGAGCGTTCATGGTCACGGGACAGACTGAGGCGTTGGACGTCTGACTGTGATTGTTTACGGATTAAACATAGTTCCTAATTTTGTGATAAACAGAATCGGTATATAAGTATAAAAAATTCAGAATGACTAGAAATGAACATGAACGTAAGACTAACGGGAAAAAATGTTAAAGAATTATCGAAATCTACTAAAAGTATGCTTGATTATTTCAGTACATATTTTGACAAATACATTATATTAGCAAAAAACAAAACCGGTAAGGTTCTGTGTATATTGTTTGAAATATAACAATAATTATTGACGTTTTTGTAAAAATCATGCTACGTGGATTAAACTCGGAGGGTAAAAAATATTCGCGTATTAGCTCTACTACCCGTGTGAAGCGATAAGTTTTACATATAAGTGAAATTATTTCCTCGAAAACAAATTCTAATTAGTTGCAAAAGTCGAGTTTACTGCAAGTCATTTATACAAAGAGAATTCAACGAATATCGTCAAAACCAAACCAAACGAAACCCGCGTTAGTGCTTTTATGTCATCGGGCACTCAAATCGACCCATATACGTAGAAGCTACGGGCCTTTGGCTACGACGTAGCGCTACAGAATTTTGACGGCGTACGCTTCCGTTTGTAGTCGGCTTTAAGGTTTCAGGCGCCGCGTAGCGCTACATAATCCACCGCTCGCAGTCCGCCAACACAATGGACAGTTAATTAGGCCGACTTTACAGCGGCGCGTTTAAGGGACTTTTGTTACGCGGCATCTGTCTCACTTTGTTGGAATGGAACAAAAAGGGCTAATTAGGAGTCGGCTTTTTGAGGCTAAACGCATTTATTGTTTCGTGGAATGAAATGCGGAAAAAAAACTTTTTTTTTCCCTTTTTTGAGGCGCTCCGCTCCGAGCACACCAACTCGACTAATTGTGTAGCACGTAACACGAAACGAGTTTTTATTTAATTAGGTGAGCTTGTGTAAACGTTGCGGCTAAAGTTTAACCTAATGTTATGAATGTTACTCGTAAACTTCTCATGTGATTGAATAATGTTCAATTACTTCAACCGTAGATTCTATTTCGATTTGTATTTCCCTTTGAAATTATTTTATGCGATGTGAATTCCGTGCATCATAAGTATTTAGCGAAAAATTGAAGGTAGCATTCTTGGCACCATGCCCCGTGGCCTAGATAATATGTAATTTAGCTAGATTTAGTGTTCTAAATACTGGATGTAAAATAAATTCTAATTACTTAAATATATATCAAATCGTATAAAATTGATATTCTCATTGATTTCCTTACTTATAATTCCAAGCATTTTGTTTAACATCATTCAAGAGCATCGAGTCTCGAGCAAAGAGTACACAGTCGGATGAAACACCTCAAGATCTTAACTTCTCTTAGTGCTGTCAGTTAAATTGTGCATGAATCGAATTAATCAGAAGCAAGATATTCTGTCTGACATTAAATACAAAGATAATATCCGTTCAGAAAATCAATCGCGACATATCTGAATGTCGTATCGCGTACTCGGAGCGAACGCTGCACAATCTTGGTGTATACGAGAAAAGTCGACGCTAAGCTGCTTACTTAGGGCCATCGAACATAATCACTTGGCTGTAGACGACTTAAGCCCGCTTCAGACGTAACTGCTTGACATATATGCCGTGTACCAGCACATATTTCCAGATAAAAGTATAACATAAGCATACACACATATGAGGATTGGCTTAGGGGCGCATTTGAAAGAGCATTCCAGAAAGCAAAGTCACGAAAAATATGATTCGGAAATTGAATGATAATAATTTCTTGTATTGGCGCGATAACACATTACTAAGTTAAACTATATTTACCGATTTATCGCGTTCCTTTTTTTTTTGTTTGAATTCCCGACGTTTCGAATCCTTTAGAGCGTTCATGGTCACGGGACAGACTGAGGCGTTGGACGTCTGACTGTGATTGTTTACGGATTAAACATAGTTCCTAATTTTGTGATAAACAGAATCGGTATATAAGTATAAAAAATTCAGAATGACTAGAAATGAACATGAACGTAAGACTAACGGGAAAATGTTAAAGAATTATCGAAATCTACTAAAAGTATGCTTGATTATTTCAGTACATATTTTGACAAATACATTATATTAGCAAAAAACAAAACCGGTAAGGTTCTGTGTATATTGTTTGAAATATAACAATAATTATTGACGTTTTTGTAAAAATCATGCTACGTGGATTAAACTCGGAGGGTAAAAAATATTCGCGTATTAGCTCTACTACCCGTGTGAAGCGATAAGTTTTACATATAAGTGAAATTATTTCCTCGAAAACAAATTCTAATTAGTTGCAAAAGTCGAGTTTACTGCAAGTCATTTATACAAAGAGAATTCAACGAATATCGTCAAAACCAAACCAAACGAAACCCGCGTTAGTGCTTTTATGTCATCGGGCACTCAAATCGACCCATATACGTAGAAGCTACGGGCCTTTGGCTACGACGTAGCGCTACAGAATTTTGACGGCGTACGCTTCCGTTTGTAGTCGGCTTTAAGGTTTCAGGCGCCGCGTAGCGCTACATAATCCACCGCTCGCAGTCCGCCAACACAATGGACAGTTAATTAGGCCGACTTTACAGCGGCGCGTTTAAGGGACTTTTGTTACGCGGCATCTGTCTCACTTTGTTGGAATGGAACAAAAAGGGCTAATTAGGAGTCGGCTTTTTGAGGCTAAACGCATTTATTGTTTCGTGGAATGAAATGCGGAAAAAAAACTTTTTTTTTCCCTTTTTTGAGGCGACGGCGATGATGAAGGGATATAATAGACGTTACGGTGTAGTGAGTCAACATTTGTAAAAATTAACGTAATGATCTTAAAAATTATTAGGTAAATAGACGAAAAGTTTCATTGTGAGTCATTTACATAATAAGAAGGCTTTTTTGCATACATATCACTTTATTAACTTTCGCGGTGTAAACTTCGGTCAATTATGTTATATACGTAGTTGCGAAGTGGCTTTTAGAAAACCGAGCATAGTAAATGCTCGTTAAATAAATTAACAACCTGAAGTTACTAGAGTGATAAAGATGATAGTAGAAAATAGATTCACTTAAATTCTAGCGAGACGAATCAAGACGAATCAATGTATGTCAAGTATAAATGGAGGAACAAAGACCTCGCGAGAGAACAATGAATGTCGATGGCCGTTGGCAGGGTGCCCGAGACCTTCGGGAAACGTTTCCCGGCAGCCCCAATACGATCGGGGCAAGGTCGCAAAACGAGTCCCCTTTCGACACAGCTCCACTAATCCTCCACAGCTGCTGTTTTTTTATGTGAAAGAACGGTTTACCTGATGTTAAGCGAATACCGCCGCCCATGGACATCTGCTACACCCGAGGGTTCCAGATGCACTGACAACCTCTTGAAAATTGTTCTCCGGCCACCTCACTCACCAGACGAAACGCGAAAGTATTATACTTCCACTTTACGCCGGTCTTCTGTGAGGTTTTGGTACTTACCCGGACGAGCCTGCCCATTCGTGCAACTGCCGAGGCTGCTGCGTGGCCCTACCACCGTTAGACACCGTTTAGCCACTCGCAAAGACGATTTCTCACCGCGCCCCGGATTGACTGGGAGAGAATGCTTAATGGCATTAAGTTCGCCCTTTTTATTTAAAGGTTGCAATAAAGTATAAATAAAATAAAATAAATAAAGACACACACAGCTTCAAGACTCCGTATGATTTGTACGGTCTCTCCGTAGGTTCCAAACCGGGGATACAATGCGCGGCCAATTTATGCATTCTTCGTTCCTTTTGAGCTTCGTGGACGACGCCCACTAGATGAGGTACTAGTAGTTCGTATAACTAGAAAAAAAATTCAAAGGTTCCATTACTGCGAACATATATGTACGTATAAACATAGTTTTATGATAACTATAGGAGCATGTTAAAAGGCTAGTAATAATATCGCAAATCAGATTAGACTAAGCCAAATAACAAGGCAGCCACGAGGCGGATGTTTACGTTATTAGCGGAGACTGGATAATGTTCCCCGGGGGCGGAAACGGGGGCTAATTAATACGTCGTTCCTATGTATATGTAACGCATAGTGTAGTTATGACGGATAGAGTGATTGGCGTTATTTCTTACGCTTTGAAAAGATCACCCGTTCGATTCTGACACTCGAATGTTCGTACCCAAAGTCACTCGGTCGGGTTTTCGTCGATCGACTTTGCGCAATTTGTGTATAGCAAACTATTTGCGAAGCGTTGAATAAAGAACTACCCTCCCTACCTTGTCCCCCAGCTTGTAACTCAGTTAGTCTTTTAAGTTAAATGGTTTAAATAAAATTGATTAGAACTTAATGAGCGCATCATAAATTTCCAACATATAGCCACCGTACGCTAAATAGAGACCGCTCCATCTAAAACCATTCAGTCTGAGTGCACCTTTCGGGACCTGATCGAATCACGACACCGTCAAAGCCACATGACATCTCTTTGATATCGCCTCTCTTTGATTTAACGTATTGGATGAGTATTTACGAGAATAAGTGATGCGCTTCCAACGTGATCGATTAAAACTCACTCTGTACTTTTTTATATATTTATTAACGAAAAACGGAAACCAGTTTAAATATAGTAAAGTAAAGTAAAGTAACAGCCTATACATGTCCCAATGCTGGGCAAAGGCCTCCTCTATACAGAGGGTATCAGGGCATAGTCCACCACGCGACCCCACTGCGGATTGGCGGACTTCACATACCTTCGAAAAAAAATTTTTTTTTAATTTCGAAAATATGCAGGTTTCCTCACGATGTTTTCCTTCACCGCGGAGCACGTGATAAGTCAGCACTAAAAGTTAAAAACTTAATTGGTGCCGGCACCGGGGATCGAACTCAGGTTGCTCGAGTATATATTGAATTAAAGGCGAGCGCCCGGACACTGAGCTATCACGGCTCTTCAGTTTAAATATCTCGCATTTTATATTTGATTCTCAGGAGTTCCCTAAGTATCCCTGGAGCCCAAGACCAATACCAATGAAATTAATATGGGACCACATGGGAAGCACCAGCTCTCAAATAAAAAAAAAGAATCATCAAAATCGCTTCACTCAGTCGAAAGTTCTGAGGTAACAAACAACAATCATAAAAAAAATACAGTCGAATTGTAAACCTCTTTTGAAGTCGGCTGAAAAACGAACTGATGACTTAATTTATATATATTTATTTCTTAACATTGCAGATGCAAATTTTCAATCCCTATATGAAGGCAAGATTAAGAAAAACAGAAATGGCTAAAAATTTTTAAATAGCCGACCAATAATTTAACTGTGCAAAGGGCAGCGTTTATATTCATTCATACTCAACATTTCATAATAAACATACATAATAATATGTATCTTAAAAAAATACCACCAATGACAAAACAACAGACAATCAGATAGGATAGTTAACGGGCCGTTATAGCCAGTGATATGAAAAAAAAAAAACACCGATGACAAACTAGACCCGACCTCTCGGCTAGACGATTGGGAACGCTTTCGATCGAGGCGACTTTCCAATAACGAGAACCAGAAGCCACGACGGATGCGGGTTTCAGTGCGCGCCTTTGGCTACGTGGCTTCCGGGGGGCACATCCGGTTTCTTGAGGCGCTCTCGATTCAGCTACCATACTGTGGCGCCTGGTAATAATACCAATTAGATCAAATTGAAGGTTTCTGGATTTTGATAAATAAGATGAGTTATTATGTATTTGTTATACATTTATTGTTATTTTCTTGATATTTTTTTTTCAAATGTACTGGTTTCCTTAGAAAT
Organism: Iphiclides podalirius; assembly: GCA_933534255.1. NCBI lineage: Eukaryota > Metazoa > Arthropoda > Insecta > Lepidoptera > Papilionidae > Iphiclides > Iphiclides podalirius. Next base: position 3,404,263 of record OW152831.1, on the reverse strand, counting down.
TTTCCCTTCACCGTTGAGCGCGTGATGAGTCAGCACTGAAAATTGCAATTAAGAATTTCATAGGTGCCGGGATTTAAACTCAGTATGCTCGAGTATATTGAATTACAAAACGAATACTCAGAAACTGAGCTATCTACATAAACAAACACACTTTAACACGTATTCACTTTTAAATTGATGTAATATAATTTTTTTTTAACCTTTAGTACGTATTTGCTGACAAATAATTATTTGGCAGTTTCTCTCTGTTGTCGTATGGTATCGATAGTGATTCTGTAAACTTACTCACTGAGCGGCCTTCAAATGCTCGTACATTGCTGTGAGAGATCATCATGTCCAAGTACTACTTTCTTGTTGACTTGCAGTGAAAATCGAAAAATATTATTGAGGTGTAGAGGAGGATAAAGGACAGTCTCGTAAATATGTAACGTGTTTCATTTTCGAATTCCGTAAGTGATTTTTTTTTTATTTTAAATAACCAGTTCCAGAATCTTTCAAATTCTAAATGTATTGTTTCGTACAAAATTTAAAACGATTTACATTTAGTAAGTACACAGTATTCAATTGTAGTTTATAGTTGCCTGTTTTTGGCTTGTACTTAACTTGCCAGTAAGCAGACATGTAACATACATAACTAAAAGCCTGTTCACTCTCGTCTGGGAGATGCTCACGTCATAATTTGAGTACCTTCTCTTTATTATTGTATATAAAAGGGGATTATTTTTAGGGTTCACGGAACCCTAAAAATGGGTACGGACACCAAGGGTTAAACGGGACCCTATTACTTAGACTCCGCTGTCTGTCTGCCACCAGGCTGTATATTATGAACCGTGATAGTTAGACAGTTGAAATTTACACAGATAATGGATTTCTATTGCTGCTATAACAAAAAATACAAAAAAACCGAAAAAAATAATATTTAAGTGGGGCTCCCTAACAACAGACATGATTTTTTTTTTACATGACTCTATCTTTACACGTATGTATGTTGCGAACATGTATGTATCGTTTCTAATACATTATATTAATCTGAATGTTCGTAATAACTTGGCGAATTCATTATGAATAAATTTTATCTCTCGAGTCACTTGCTTACACGCGATAATACTCTTTATTGCACAACGTTATTACTTTGGTAAAGACTTCTTATGATGATGACCTTACAAGTTTTTAAAAAGACTTGAAGAGCAGAGTAATCTAAAAGGCATTTAGTTATTTGTATTTAAATAAAAAATTTCCAGTCGTGTATCATCGTATACAATCCAACAGTGTAGTTCACGTCCTAGGACGTTGCCGTAAGAGTCTCGGATTTGTACCGGATGGGGTTGAACATAGCTTTTCCTATTTTTTCTGAATTTCTTATTTGCGAAAATCGCCGTCTCACATTTGGCCAAGAATCAGAGCAACAACTAGCTCACATATCACCAAACAACAACCAACAAATTGATTAGACGTCCTGATGACGATAACTAAAACAAATCCAGTCCGAAAGGGACCAAAAACATAAAACCTAATAAAGTAAGCAAACAACTTTCTCATAAACTTATACTTAAACCAAAGAACATAATACTTCCGATAAAGTTATCGAGAACATCAAACCCTATGTTTTCGCGGGGATCTAAGTGAAACCCGATCTTACAGGCTTACCGGGCTCACCCGACCAACTAAGCGTCCTCAAGGTAACTCCAAACGGGCGACAAACGAGGCGAGATTAAAGCGGAAATTTGTCGGAGAGGGGGCTATTCCGCGTCGCTTCGTTTGTTCGTTGGTGTTTAAAGGTCGCCGTTCGAGACAAACGACCCCGCGGCAACTCTATACGAGCCGACATAAATGATGATTCGCAATCCTACGAAGGTCATTCACCCGATTTCGTGATATTTATTTATAACTGGAACTTACTGACAATCCTGACAAATTCTTTGGCTCACTTGTTAAAATGCAAAATGAAAACTTTTGAAAATGAATTGCTGCCCAGGCTTTTTCTTTAAGTCAAATAAAGAAATATCCTTGCGTTAAATTGATTATGTCAAAAATATGAATACAAATCATTTGAAAATATTATTTACTAGCGACCCCCCGCCCCGGCTTCGCACGGGTGTAATGTTATATACATATAAACCTTCCTTTTGAATCATTTTATCTAGTAAAAAAAACAGCGTCAAGATCCTTTGCGAAGTTTTAAAGATCTAAGCATACATTGGCACAGACTGACAGCGGAACGTATTTGTTTTATACTAGGTAGTGATTATATCAAATAATTTGTATGATATTTTTGACATAATCACACAGCACAATACATTTCTTATTACATGTACACTTTATATTTTATTATTTCATAAATTTTCTATTTCATTTTGTTTCTTTATTAATAACAAAAAATGATATAAAAAAATAATATTATTTTTTACAGTTTTAAAGCTTACTTTTCATAGTAAAGGACGAATTAAATTTGGTGTAAAGTTGGTAGTGCTATCAAGTTTTTGTTTTGTTTTTGAACCCACATCTTCCGGATTCGCGCATAAACGCTTTAACCACTAAGCTAAACGGCTGACTGCCGCAACGAGAAAAATCTCTACGTATTTTATTTACAATATTTTTTTTCTCTTTTTGGCTTTTCAAGCAATGCTTAGCGCATATATTTTTACCTCCTTTATATTCAAATTAACAATTTCAAATAACATTTTACACCGAGAATTCGAATTTAAAATTTTTGCAGTACTAATCTCTGCACTTAGGTTGAAATATTAAAATTTGTAAAAAAAACATTTTAATTTGACGAACCGAATGGTGTAGTCGGTAGTGTACCTGCCTTCTGCCCCAGAGGGTGTGGGTTCGATCCCCACTACTGGAAAAATATTGTGTGATGAGCATAGTGTTTTTCTAGTGTCTGGGTGTTTATATATGTATAATGTGTATTTATTTACAAAAAAAAAAGTATGTAAGTATGTCTATCAGTTTTCTAGTACCCATAGTACAAGCGTTGCTTAGTTTGGGACTAGAGAATGTTGTGTAAAAATGTGTCCAAAATATTTACTGAATTACTGAATTTACTGAATGTTTCATCTTAAGTGCAGAGTTTCAGCGCTGCAGTTTAGAGCCTATTAGAAGCTGCATAAATTAAACTTTTTATAGTGCATGTAATAACGTATAACTAAGTCTAACTTAGAGTTAGATTTGTTATACGATCTCCTCTTATACACCTGTCATTATATAGCGTCAATCGACGTAAGGTGCTGTTAAAATCCATACTCGAGACACGATCGTCCCGCGCAGCGTCAGAAACACAAACAACTTCCCGCACCACACTTTTCGGTAAGTTCCGAGCATTTTTGCGGCGGTTCAATGCAGATACCGGGGAGAAATTCGGCGACGACTGAGCGCAAAAGGGGCCCTTTGTGGCCGAACGCAAAAAGCCCGCCCGAATCAACAGGCCGCTTGGTAATTTATTTTTTCTCAAACAACTGCACGAGCTTCCTTTTGATACGCCCCTGTAAGGGTACTTAGGGACGATGACGTCGATAGAGCTCGAGCGAGAGAGAACGATTGCGTGTTATATTATTTTCGGAATGTAGAGCAATTAATAGTAAGGTATCCCTTGTGAACTACATTCGCGAGTAATTGGATTGTTTTATTTTGGAGAAGTTGCGAAACGAATAGTCCATTCACATTCAATAGTAGTAAAAGTATAACTTCTTTATATTCGTGGTTGGGCCAAGCAACAGGTTGGAAGTCTGAAGTAGGGTATGGTAACTTGGGTGTGGTCGTGTCTTATCTTCATTGTGTTTAAAATATTAACACTTGAGCTATTACATACTCGAGCTCAGATCGTCACAATTTATTGTGATAAGGAAAATAAAAATAGTTCAATTCTTCTTTTCTTTTAACGGATCAGGAAAGGGAGAAGATCCGTCCTGTGCGCTGGCCGACGCATTGTCTTTTTTGCGGCCACAAGAAGATACGTGGGAAGAAAAGCCCCTCATCTATTCGTGTTTACGCGAGATTAATGGCTCGAGGCGGGGCGTGTAACAATAGCGTTACGTGCGCTGCATGTCAGAGTGTAATTAGATATTTCCAGGCTACCGCGTCCTCGTCCCATGCAGCGTAGAAAGACGTAAGTTGTGCGATAAACTATTCAAGTATCCTATTGAGTCTCAAATTTGACTGGTGGTAAGTGTATCGACATGCACGGGACGAACACTTCTAGATCCTTAGAAGTTCTAGAAGCTTCAGAAGTTCTTAGAGCTTAAGATTGTCATTAGTATAAGTTTAAGATTGTATAATTGAGCTTTGCTGAATGACTGAAATGTAAATATAACGAGATATGCTCATCAGAAACGAATCCTAGACACATCAGACAATATATAAATAACCATAAATGCATACACTAAACACAACTTCACTCTGACAGGCTTCCTTTTCGTTTTTTGCCAATGCCGCGGTGTTCATTTATTTTCTATATTCTGCTTTATTAAAATTTTCTACCGATTTCTACGACCATAGAACATCATATTAATAATAATGTACATAAAACTGAATAGACAATCATATAGGCAAACATAAGGTGCAGTTCTTAAAAAAATCAATAATCAAATCAAAAGGATTCAAAATATGTATTCAAATTAGAAAAAGTGAAGTAGGAAATGGAATATTCATAATAATATTTGTTATATTTTAATCTGAATTCTTTTTGAATAAAAGAGAAGCCACTTTAAAGCTATGATACTGACTTTTAGTCAATATACAGACGAAAATCTGTTTCAGTAATTCTTACTCCGCACAGTGAGCAATAAAATTATTTAATGTAACCTTACGGCACCTATAAGTAATGCTGATGAAAATAATAAATAATGTAGAAAAATATGTCCAAATGTGCGGGAAGTCGATGGATGCAGGTGGCTCAGGATCGTACTTCGTGGCAGTCTATGGGGGAGGCCTATGTTCAGCAGTGGACTCAAACAGGCTGAAATGATGATGATGATGATGATGATGGAAAAATACGGCAAAGTTACGTTAAAGCCTCGAATAAGGTGAATCTATCATCAAGCGACTTCAAAATCGGAGAACGTTCTCAATTCGACTGTATATTTTTTATTTTTGTTACCTCAGAACTGGGGTCCAGTGAAACGTAGGGAACTCCTGAATTCAATTATAAAATGAATACAGAGCGATATACTTGAAATCGGTTGTGTTTTTCGTAAATAAAAAAACTTACTTGTTTTATCATAAGGCGGTTGACTCGTCACGATAAAGTGTTTATTTTATGACTGACCATATTAAATATATCTGTGAACGTTTCTCATGACTAACAGATGAACATCCTGCTCGTTAAAAAATCCCGCTCGAAATACATGTACGAAACATGGCGATCCGGCCGTCGCTCTCCCCAATTTTCGGCGAAAAACAAGGTCGCTTAATGTGACGGTAAATAAATAATTTGCCCGCGCGGCCCATATTTCTCCGGGCCTTTATCGTCCGCGTCCCTCTCATAAATCGAATGCAGTTATTAGGGGAGGCGAAAATAAATTCCAACGGGGAGGGGGGATACACAAAAAAATAAAACAACAACGCCGCTTTCGCAACGATGCCCGAATAAAAAGCGTTTAACCTAACGATCTTTATAGGGTTGGCGAAAAAGTTCAAATGTCAAGGGTTGCCAACTTAACAAATAACGCATTCTTCTATACTAAAATCATTGAATAGTGTTTGTTGTGTTTCAATTAAATCAACGGAAGAAAATTTGGTAGGTTTACATTTTTATAAAGTCAAAGTATCTTTATTCAATATAAACTTAACTTAAGCTCTTGTTGAACGTCAACTTGCGGTCTTGTTTTTTTTTTGGGATGCAATTATACAAACTTATTTAGGTATAAAATCAGCAGCAGCCAGTGGTCTTGCAAGTGCAGAGCAAGGGTCATTTCCACACATCATTGTCCTCAATGTACTCTTGGACATTACAGTAGGCCCTTGTCATTAAGGAAGCTTTAATCAATTGTTTGAAATTGTTTATACTTAGTCGTTTGTGGATGTCACCTATTTTATAGATATTAAAGCCCTTATGCTGCCTCAGAACTTACCTGAAACAATAAAGAGAAAAACAGAGTTAGAACGTTACAATTATTTTTTTTTAATTAAAACATTACAATTATTAGTTAAAACGTACAAATTACCCTTTTGGTACGAAAACTTGAAAAGAAACAATCTGAAAACAAATCCCCATACTAATCGACGTAGCATACATGTAGATAACTGTGGTAGGGCCACGCAGCACCCTCGTCTGTTGCACGAATGGGCAGGCTCGTTCGGGTAAGTCCTAACCACCTCACCAACACGACCTCACAGAAAACCGGCGTAAAGTGGTTACAATCGTTGACAATCTATTGAAATCAATTCTCAAAAGATTGTCAACGCATCTGCAACCCTAGGTGTAGCGGGGCGGCGGTTTCCACTTAACATCAGGTGAACCTCCCGCCCGCTTGGCAACTTGTCACATAAAAAAGACATAATGAATATTACTTATTAAATACTCCATTTTCATAATGTTATACATATATAATACATATACACGGGTTGGAAATAATTTCGAGCTTTAGGCGAGAGACAGAAGTTTCTAAAGTAAATAACACGACAAAAAATTGCTTATTTTATGAGAGCGAAATATAATAATAAAACAAAGTCCAGACAACATCAGAGATTCAAGACGACTGCGCAAGGGACCTTCGACAAAAAAAAAACAACATCAAAATGGTTCATACTAAATGAAGACCTAATCATTCACTAGTTGTTATTGCAGGCAGAGTTCGATCCAAAAATAAAAATAAAAGTAGAATTAAAAAACGTTTCAGCGAGCTTCATTTGCGTCGAGCAACGAACGTGTTAATTGCCGCTTTATCGGCGACACCACGATTCGGCGTCGTGTAAACAGCGCGGCCGATTGAATCGCCCGGCCGCGGACAAGATTGATGACGTGGGGGGGCAGGAAAAATGAAATATTTATCGTTGGCGTGCTATCAGAGCGGCGTCACGCGAGCCGCGGGCGGCGGGACGACCGGCCAATCGGCCCGCTCGCTGCAAACACGCTCATTATCATTCGTCACTGTCGCGCGCGTCGCCTCGGACATTACGCTTAATGGCGGCGGCGTATCACGTTTGATTTGTCGCTCGGAGTGCAATCGCCGATGCGTCGGTAGATCGCATGCACCGAGCTCAATCCTAGCCGCTAATCAGACATATGTCGCTTACGAAACTCATAAAAAGATACACGTAAAGCCCAGCATACGCTACGAACGATTTTGTTTTTATCTTTGTTCTAAAAATTATATGTATATAACAATATTATAAGCTAAAGACAAAGAGGATAAGTTTAGGAAGACGCGAAGTTCGAGTACCAGTTTGATCGAGTTAGAAGTCTAAACGAGCGCCTTTTGCTAATGCCATGGATTGTAGTGTTGTAGCTCAAGAGCTGATTTTTCTCTGAAAATTTGACAGACGAGCGGTTTATCTGATGTTAAACGATTACCGCCGCCCATAAGAAACAAAATTTCTTTAAATATATACAATACAAATCACTTGTTTTTACAGAACTTAAAAGATATCGATAATTCGATACCCGTACTCCCCTCTCATAATAAACTAAAAATATAACCTCAACAACTTCATTTACGTAAAAAATACTTTTTTTAAATATAGTTAAATTTTTGAAGAAATTATAATTTATTTTCTTAGATGCTCTTTTTTTATATGAAAAGTTGTCAAGCGAACAGGCGGTTCACCTGATTTTAAGTGAATACCGCCACCCATACACATCTACTACACCCGAGGGTTGCGGATGCGTTGATAACCTTTTGAAAATTGGGCTCCGGCCACCTCACTCACCAGACGAAACTCGAAAGTATTATACTTAGCAGGACGAGCCTGCCCATTCGTGCAACAGCCGAGGCTGCTGCGTGGCCCTACCAGCGTAAAAACGATATCGACAAGAGGCGAATCTTTATCGATTTCGAAAAAAAAAAATCGCCCGATTTCCTCTACGGAACGCTAATAAGACACGAACCCGTCACGAATATAAATTACACAGACCGCCGTAATCCGAGCTGCTCGTCTAAGATCTCGCTTAAACATTGCGAATGTGACGTGACAAGCAGAACGAAATTGAATACGGCGCTACTGTTAACTCGCACAAAGCGCCCCCTAATGAACACTTATGGCGCGGCGCCGACGCGTGTCGCGCAGAGCGATAATTAATTTCCCTCAAAACGGCAACACAGATCATACGCCGTGAGTCTCGACACATCAACAAGTCCACAGTAATGGCAACCTCGCGGGCCCGATTCCGATGTATTACTTTTGATAATAAAGTTCAATTACCGTTTGCACTCTTCCCTTATTCCTTTATTTAAAACTAGCTGCTGCCTGCCACTACGTCTGCGTAGAATAGGCTGAAGGCGTAACATTCAGACAGACAAGACAGACATATACATAAAATATGTATATAAATTATAGCCTATGTGTTCATCTCATATATAAGCTATATTATTGTAAAGTTTCATTAAAATCCATTCAGTAGTATTTGCGTGAAAGAGTAACAAACATTCATCTATACATACAAACTTTCGCCTTTATAATATTAGTAAGGATTAAAAAGCGACGCGTATCTTTGTGTCGCAGAAGGCACCGCAAACATGAAATAACGGGCACAAAGTCACTGAAACGCGAAAAAAATAATTTTTAAATAAGCTTTTATTTCTAGCGAAAAAATTACGTTTTATCACTTAATATTAATAATTATGAGGGATAGACCGAAACCACAAGCAATACGAGTCAATAAACAATCTCCGTTTACCGAAAATGATTTCTCAGTAGAAACCTTTTTTTTTTTTTTTTGAGAATGACCCTTAATAATTCAGGATGTGCAGACTGGGCTGTCTTACACGTAATTACCTAATGAAATAGTTTTATTAACAAATATTTTTAATTTAAATCATAAACTAATAGATCACTGCATATCAGGTAACTCATTACATGTATTTATTTAAAAATACTCACAAAAATAGGTAAACATCGTGTTAAATTACGTACGCAATCACTTACTTCACTAATTCCTCCCTCTCACTATACGCTTTCAGGATACATAAAATAAACACCGCATTCACCGCCTTTCGATACACATACACATTTACAACGAAACTTAACCACTGTACTAGAAGACTTCAAATATCACTCAGATTTGCACAACGTGTCGAGCGGGGAATATCAACATCAAATGCTCCTTAGAACGGTCCGACAATGGTCTGCGATTAGTTCGCACAAACATTCATAAGACGTGGCAACAATCACAGACACGCAAACTTCGATACGCCAACAATCGCGGGACCTAGATGTAAAATTGTTCAGTCAAGGTGACGTCAAGTCGCTACTAGCTAATGAACATTAATTATTTCCACCGCGTTCGCCGCGAGCGGTCCTATTCTGATGTTAAAGTGACTACCGATGACGCAATCGGATAGCCTCGTTGACGATATCGCTGGGAAAACAACCACTATGAAAATATACAATAAATATATAGGTATATAGTAAAATTATATACAATAAATATATATAGTAAAATTAGTGGTATAGGAAAAACAGAATAATAAAAACAATAAGACTTTGCACGGGACACAAAAACGGTCATATCTATACAAATGATAAAATACTTATCGTGTAAATATGGAAGTATCTTGAATTACGTATATTCTCGTAGACTGTCCCTTTTCGAATTTATAACTATGTAAATTATATAAACTTACCTAAAATTTTATTCATTTCGTGACCGATGGAACAATGGCTAAAAATCGTAGCTATTAATGCAAATTTGGCATTGTTTTTTTTTATATGAGAAGGTGGCGTATAACGGTTCACCTGATGTTAAGTGATAACCGCTGCCCAATGACATTTTGAAACACCCGTAGGATTGCAGATACTTCAGCACCTTTTTATAAAGCAGGCTTAGTCAAAAGCAGTTTAACCAACGATCGATTTTCCAGAATACGCCTTTGACAACCGAGATAGTATATTAATATAATACCGAGCGACATACACGCATCGAGATGTCTAATTAACGCGGAACAAGTGTCGAGTAATTGTATACGTCGGGGAGTTACATCATATGTCGTTCGGCTGCATCACTCCAAACAGACGCCGCCTACCGTGAAGTGAGTTTAGCTGGAGTTACTGCCGAATTTCGTGCTAGTTTCGCCGCGCGAAATGGCAACGTACGTGTCATAACTAACGTCTGGCCCTATGCCAAACTGCAGTAAGGTATTGTTGGAATAACAGCCCCTAGAGCAGAAGTGTGACCGTCGTGGAGTCGTGGAGTAATAAAGGTTATTTGAAACACCAATTCATCTCCAAATCAAAAGATGAACGGAAGACATTTAGCACTGTTAAATAGTTGGCTAGCACTTGTTGATAAAGCTAAAACGATATTTCGTTTCTCGAATACAAAAAAGTTACACAGGACTATGGTTACGCGAATATAAATTCATCGGAATTCTTGAAAGTGTATGAAATGGGTAGAACTGACCATTTCTGTTTACCTGGTACTGAACCTCATCGCCTCTGGTGACTGAAAATCATCCTTAAGCAAAATTTAGTATATATACACCTACACACTAAAAACGCTATCTTCATCACACAATACCGTTCCAGTAGTGGGGTCGAAACCACACTCTCTGCAAGAGATGACAGAATATCTTTGCACTACTACGCAAATTGCTTAAAATTTGACTAGTCTTTATATAATAAAATTATTTATGTCCCACGCTGGACAAAGGCTGTACAGAGGCTATTAGTTTAGAGTCCACCACGCGAACCCACTGCGGATTATGTAGATAATATATATAAAATATGCAGGTTTCTTCACGATGTATTTATTCCTTGACTGATTTAAGTTAGTAAAAGCCGAGAATTAAATTAAGTTTGGTCGTGTATACCATACTTATTTTTAGCGTATTTTAATTACATAGCCTGTTATCGGAGCAGGTCACAGGAATATCCAAAAATGAAAAGAGACTAATAGAGAGACCATGAGATTGACGGATAAATATAGGAAATAGTCAGTTAGGGGCCCTCCCTAAGTGACTGTTTCCTAGTAATTGGGGCTACGTATTTATATCAGCTCCACTTGCGGTAGGGCCACCACGCTACGATCTTCGCTGTTGCACGAATGGGCAGGTCCGTCCGGGGAAATACCACGACCTCACAGAAGGTCAGCGTCCAATTGGAAAGTGTCTGTGCCTTTCGTCTGGTGAGTGAGATAGCCTTGGCCCATTTTATTAAAAGATGGCAACGTGTGTGCCGGTTGCACATGCGTTGCCATCTTTACGAGTTTAGAAAATGTCATGCCAGCTCGCTTACCATCTTCTTGTATACAAGAAAATGTATTGTTCGGTATTTGATTTATTTCCTTCATAAAGCCATAGCATAAAACATTTATAACTATTAATATGAGCCTACAGATATACGTAAACTTAATTAAAAGGTGACAGAGGGCGGCCCCATTTCAAACCACTATGCGTGCCCTATGATTGAATACAAGATTAATAACTGAAATCGCTAGGCAGCTCGAAGCCTCAATTCGTATGCGATGTGCTCGTACGCCGTCATTAATTTGTATTTGATTGAAGTCGAAATGTCTAAGTTGGGAGGTTAGGCACGCGCGCGCTTTCAACCCGTGTGCGGAATAGTAGAGCGTTCGCTGATTGAAATTACACGCGGGACGAACGCCGCCGACGATGCTTACCGTGTCTTAAGTAATACAACCGAGAACCAAGCTAATTAAGATCAAAGGAGGAGACGCAATATGTTAATACAAAAACACCGGTATAAAATCGAAAAGAGGGACCTCTTTCTACGTAAACGTTACGTTGTACTAGCTGGCCGCAATCTCAAAACTTTTTTCTCGATAACTCTATGTACATTTCGATTAATAGAGACAATATTTATAATTTATAGAGACAATGCTTCTAGCTTTATTTTATATATGGAGCTCTCATACTTTACATAAACAAATACATCCAAAGGCACTGTCTTGGCGTTGTTAATCCGATAGCTAAATAAGGAACGGCGTCTCGTATTTACTATTGTCACACGATAGCTAAGTAGCTAACTAAAACAAAGCTTAGAGTTTCTTTATTTTTTTTCACTGCGGTAGTGCCACAAACACATCGCTGTTGCACGAATGGGCAGTTCCGTCCGGGTAAGTACCACGACATCATAGATAGGGGTGAAGTGGAAGTGTAGCCGTAGTCCACCTTATTAAAACGGTTGCAACGCATCTGCAACCCTACGGATGTTGCAAATCAATGGGCGGCGGTTACCACTTAGCTGCTTACCATCTTCTCAAACAAACAAAACCATCGTTCGGCTGTGTTAGTGCGAATATGGCCGCGGTTATGCAGTTAATTAGATCGCGGACGTCGCCCGTCACGGCACCGACACGGTAACGGCACGGTCCCGGCACGTCCGACGTAAATCCGATAAGCCCGACGTGGCCCGGCGACCGCGTGTTTTTGCGATAGCCCAACAGACCGCAACCCGCTTAGCGTGGGCTTTTCACTAGCAGAGCCTCGCTGACGTCGGTTTTTTGCTAGGACGAAACGTTACAACGTTTGGTGATCGTGCATTGATTCGCAATGCAACCGAGACAGATTTATTAAATAGCTAGCTGACTCGGGAGACGTTGTTTTGCCATATAAATTATTTCTAGAGGAATCGGAACGCACGCATAAAGTGTTTGACAGGTTACACAGACATAGTTGACAGGTTGACAGGTACAGTTTGTATGGGAAGATAAAATTGTTGAAAATAAAACTATTTCGATATTCCATGCAATTTTTCCATAATTTCTCATCGTTTAGACCTTCCCTGGACTGCCACAAATATTTCAAAACCAAAATTAGCCAAATCGGTCCAGCCTTTCTCGAGTTTAAGCAAGACGAACGCACAGCAATCCATTTTTATATAAAAGATTATTGTAACTATTTTTATAATTATTAGTTAGTATCTAATAGTTAAAAAAATAGGAATGGAATAACCTGCCGGCGTCCGTCTTTCCGTCCGATTACAACATACGTCTTCAAGGCAAGAGTGAATGGGTTTTTACTGAGCTGCGCGCGCTTACCATCAACGGCTGCATCACCACTTACCATCAGTTGGGATGGCGGTCAAGTGCTGGCCAGTTTAGAATTAAAAAATAAAAAAAAAATTTCAACAAAAATACAGAGTATACAAACGATAAAGTAAATAAAAGTATACAAGAATAAAAAATTACTATGCAAACGTAAACAAATTCAGAACGTGCGAAATATTTTCGTATCACTTCAAATAAGAAAAAAAGATACCTTTTACTACCATAAACGTTTTTGTATCATCAAGCGTCCGCTGTCAACTGTAAATAATATTTATGTACAGTTGAGAGTGAATGCCGTACATTCGGAGTGGAGCTTTAAAAAAAACCTTTTGGTATTTTGTGCTGATAAACAAAATTCAACAGCTCACTTTCCCCATTCGTTGTGTCTGTGTCTTAATGAGGTATAAAAATTAATTGAACCTTATTTATTGTTGAAGTCGGTTCGAAAGACGAAGAGTAAAGGGTCAATAAATAAGTTGATGTATTCATTTAGATGGATTATTAATTTTGTAATAATATTAACGTCGTTTCGACAGAAGAACGGGTCAATAAATTGTATTGATTAAAAAAAATTAAAATTAATAATTTTTAAACTATACGAATTTTGTAACTCAAGTTGCAAACTGCATTACATACAAAGATTGCTTAAAAATGTTAAAAAAAAAACAAGATAGGTATATAAGATACGTTTAGATTTTCGCCGGTGCAAAGATAAGCCTTTTAACTCAGTTGCGAGAGCGTCGGGTGCGTATCCCGGTTTACAAAGGTCCATTATTAAACAAAACTTTTAAAAATTTATCCACTTGTTTCAATTCGATCTAGAGTCCTCCTCGTCTAAAAGCGGAGCGAACGTACTCGTACCCAACGAGACAGCCTCAATTAGGAGCACCGTCCGTTTCCGTGTCTATGTCTGTTGACCCCATTCCTGCGGGCGTCCCTCCGCGCGGAATATTCTAGCAGCCTCAATAATAGATCCGGCCGGCGGAGCATCTTTAATTGATCGTGCTTAAGTGCGAGCCGGGACCCGGAGCGACGGATATTTAGAACTAACCCGCGCGCGCCAGCGAACGCGCTAACGAATGCAATTTGCAGTTTTATTTCCACGTACCGGGAGAGCAGAGGTCGACGGAGGTGCCGCTCGGTTGGCGAGCGGCCGAAATTCGGAATTCTTTTAGGTCGATACGGATGCTTGCGACTCTGGTGCTATGGCAGATGAAATGTTACGATTGATTTTATAACCAGAGTTATGTTCGTTTTCCTTTTATGGCAGCATATTGTAACTTTTGCATGCCTTGCTTACCCATAAGCTCTCGCTACATTCTGAATTCACTGGTAGAGAATGCCTTTGGGCAGTAATTCCAACCTTTGTTAACTTTTTTTATTTAATCTTAGCAATAAAGCATATAAAAAAGGAATAAATAAAATACTTTTTGAAACAGAATAAATCGTCTTAGGCGCTTATGGACATAAAAATAAGACATTGTTCACACTGGAATAATTAATGATATACTAAAAATTCTGGGTGGAAAAGAACTTTTTTTATGTTGGCAAGCAAGCTGGTTCACCTGATTTTAAGTGATGACCACCGCCCATGGACATTTGCAACATGCGCAAGGTTAGATGCGTTGCCACCTCTTAATAAAGTGGGCTCCGGCTACCACACTCACCAGATGAAAGGCAGAAGTGTGAGGTCGTGGTACTTACCCGAACGGACCTGCCGATTCGTGCAATATCCAAATCTTGGTATGGATGAAATATGAACGTTGTAAGCCAGCGTTGAAAATATCATAAAATATCTTAAAATTTCGTAAAATGAATGTTTTTGACTAAAACTAACTAGTAAAAAAATGTGGGCGTGGCTCTAATATCATAATCTTCCCTTTACAGTAATAAAGAATATAAAATATTTCTAAAACTAATTCAAGAATTGAGATGCATATTACTATTTTTTGGGTCATAGGCACTGATAAAATTAAATCGAGGCAAATGAGACCGCTACCACAAAACCACAAATAAGTGTCATCACCTTTTTCGCAGAATAATAACCAATAATTTAGGTCATGACGTCAACACACGGGACGCTCTTCCACATAGCGAAAGGTCATTACATAGAAAAGCGTTGACATAAAGGATTCAAAGGCAAATAAAAAGATACAATCAATGACGATAAAGTTTCATACAACCTTTGATACAATCAAAATCGAAATTTGACGCCAGTCTCAGTAAATCCGTTACAAATCGAAACAAATGCACCATATAACAAACACTAACATACTTGATAAGTTTCGAATAGCGTTTCTGAATCGATACATCGATAGATTCCTTAGACGGTGCTGTATAGCGTGAACTCAACCGACGGCTTGGCGCACGGAACTACGCGAAGCCGTAAAGCAAGATAAACAGGAAAATCATACATTGCGAACGGTCGGTCTATAAATAAAATTATCCACGACACAATAACGTCATTAGCATTCCGGCTCCGAGCTGTGCGGATTCGCCGCGTCGGGGCCGTTCACTCTCGACGACTACGATACGACACCGCGACGACTTGGACTCGATGTTAATCTTTACGACACACAATAGTAGAATAACACTAATAGAGAAATAAAAGGGCAGGAATAGACGGAAAAGGAACCAGCTTAATATTATCTTATTTATTTTAACTAGAATAATTCCAACGACATAAATCATTTGATAAATAACAATAGATCACATTTTCCGATATAGAACTACACGTAACCTCTGATAACGACAGTAGTAGTGACCTAGAGAATAAAATACTATAATGGTGACTTGAGGTTGTGATTCGTGACAGTCAGTGGGGGAGGACCAGCAATGGATTCAAATAGGCCGAAATGATGATGATGACAAAGAAAAGAGTAATAAACTAATTTGCCCACAGTAAAAATTTTATCATATATATGGTATAGCCATTTACACTGTTTTAAGGCTGTTATTCGTAAATTTCAATAACAAGACCTAGTCTTGGTGGCGTAGGAACATAAGCGTTACCCATAGACCTATGCACAGCAGTGGACTTTAACAGGCTGTAATGATGTTAACTTCCCGCATCGTTGTTCAGTCGTCCCGCCGTCGTCGCGTGTAAGAGCATCGCCGTCTCAACGGGCGAACCGGGAATTACATAAATCCCGGTTTGCCTGCGGAGCCAACGCCGTCGCATCGGATTCGGGGAGCTTGATCGACGGCCATACGAATATGAATACGCATGAACGTCTAATGGGATATCGTACGTTACCCGGTAATGAGATTCCTATAATGGAGCGCATTAATTCAAGGGGATCGTCGCCTCGCGCCGCTAAATCGCCGAGTTCACATCGTGAATTGCAATGATGCTCTCCTGGTAGGCATCTACGGAAAACAAACACTCACGACTCGTAGCCCATATCTGGTAGATAGAAACAGCTAGGCTGTCGACATATAACCGAACTCGTTTTGTCGCCTTCATGACAAGTGGTAAGCCTGTCATCATATGTCTGAAATAAATGTGACATAGAGATTTAACGTAAGCTATCTGAGAAAAAAACGGTAAACACTTTGTTGCACTGCATTTGCATATTCGGCGAAATTATTACCTCATCCATCAGTCATCATTGAATAGATTAGCCAGTTATTCGTCAAATTCAGATCGTTTTGCAGCAGCATCCAAATATTGCAGTATTTGGATTCATACCGAGCAACCAAGTGAACATAGGCTTTCTCGTCAATTTTAAAATGGTCTCATGACATAACGTTGTCAACACTTCACCAGCCACAATAATATAATCAGAACCTATTGTAATCTTGGCAAGGGCATTTTTTTAAATTTGCTATAAAGCAACCGGCACGAAACACTCAACACAAGGATCAATTGTAGAAATTCAATTTCACTTACGCCTTTCTAAATTCAGCGGATGCAAATTGGACTAAAATTCAAGATCATCCATCCATATTAAAACGAATAAATTATTCAATCAAAGTTGCAAATTTCATCACGCCGATTTCAAAAGAGTTTTAAATACTAAACCATAAATTGATTTCATTTCATTGAAGCCCAAACACAAATAATGACTACAAATTGTGTAGAAACAATGTGCAAAAATTATTAAGGGGTGAAATTTATTAAATGAACAACATTACATGTATTGCAGAAATAAAAACTAATAAAAAATTACGTAGAAATTTCGATTCATATACTTATTTAAAATTTGATAGCCCTATATACGTTATTCATGAATGGAAACCATTTCGAAAGCACAATTGAATAAAACATTGTTATTATACAAACGAAACTAAAAATGTTGTTTTCTAACGGTGGTAGGGCCACGCAGCAGCCTCGGCTGTTGCACAAATGGGCAGGCCCGTCCGGGTAAGTACCACGACCTCACAGAAGACCAGCGTAAAGTGGAAATATGACAAATAATTTCCTGTTTCGTATGGTGAGTGAGGTAGCCGGAGCCCAATTTTCAAAAGATTGTCAACGCATCTGTAACCTTCGGGTGTGGCAGATGTCCATGGGCGGCGGTATTCACTTAACATCAGGTGAACCGTCTGCTCGTTTGACAACTTTTCGCATAAAATAAATAAATATGTAACTCCCATGAAAATGAAAAAAAATAAAAATTTCAAGTACCTATAACAAGCAAGTTTTTTTATTAAATGGATAAGTGTGAATTGTTCGATATTATAAAACATTTTGGAATTTAATTTCCAATTAATTACAAATCTCGCAGCAATAATGGGTTAAACGTAGGTATTTACAATTTAGTTCTGGTTGAAATTATCAAAACAAAGTAGCTAGATAGGACGAAAGAGGTAACTTTAGTATGTTCAATGTTAACAAATAAAGGTACTTTAGCGAAATATTTCTTTGACAATGGGATTGAAACGCTAATAAAGCAATTAAATCAAATCCGGCTCTAACCTCGAGAAGCGCTAACGTAACATCAAGCGCCAATTAAAACGGCTCGTGTGGAAAGTAAACTACGCGTTATAGATTACGAGGTATTAACAGCTAGCGATTGCGTGTGTTAATGTATAATAGCCAGATCAGCGACTCGCATTCCGAGTATATAAAGAGAAAAAAAATCAACGTAAGGATATAATAAGCTTGTAGAGTGATCAAACCAGCTTTTACCCGCGACATTGTTTGCGTGATTATTTTCAAAATTGACTAGGTAGTTTATTTTATGAGAGGAAACAAACATCTATCCTAAATTCCTATATTTGAGTTATGACATCGTCGATTATTTACTTATCATACAAATAACTTTCAACAATGCAACGTGTGAAACAAATTCAAATATTTCATTACACAAAAGAGGAATAAATTATTTTTCCTCAAAACGTAAGAGGAACTCAATACAGAATACTAATAATAAAGACCCCGAGACCTATTAACATTTTCCAGATAACACTTAAAAAACTTAATAAATCAAAAGCCAAATTGATATCAATTCACATAGAAATCAGGTCATGAAAAAAAGTATTCAAATAATAGACCAAGCTGGACATAGAATCTTTCTATTCAGAAATACCAGCAATTTCGTCTAACATTCTCAAATATTTGGTCTATTAAATTCAATATTCAGTGCTGGCCAGTTCTAAATTAAAAAAAAATATGAGAGACGTGCACTCTACTACATTATTTTATAAATACAGAAGACAAAGCATTAAATCATACAGGGCATCATTATCGCAGTTCTCCATTACAGACGGGGCAAAACAAATAAAGGCGATCTTCAAAAGTCGTCCGCAGACAAAGAACCATCATTAGACGCGCTTAGAGACAACCACGGTGGTTGGTTGCCAGTCTATTGTGCACCAGGTACATCCCAGGCTTTGGTTGGCAATCAGTTGCCAATGCAACGCTCAACACCGTCAAGTTCGATGCCATAGAACCTGACTGTAATTTAGAGCTAACCGCTCATGCCAATAATTAATCAGTATAATTAACATCCAACTCCATTTACACATCTCCAACGTTCTAATATTCGATAATCTGTGTTTGAAATTCTACCCACCTTATCTGTTGTATCGCTCTAAATAAACCCCTATGTTTCGGAACAATTATCTGACATTGACGGACACAGACAGTAGGGCGATTAAGGACGTAACTGACGATGGTCTTTTGAGGAGACTTGTTCCTAAGACCAGAGAAACACTACAGGTGAATAATAGTGCATATATCAATTATACCATTCATGACAAGGAATTGTTTTATTTTATTTGAAAACTTGACAAGCACGCAGGGGGTTCACCTTGTATTAAGTAATTGTCACAGCTACAACACATGACAGGTGATGGTAGATGCGTTGCGTACTTTTAAAAAATTGCATTACGACACGCAAAACGAATACTCTAACATAAAAAGGATAACATATTTCGTAATTACAACTTAAGCACTGCCTCAGTCGAACCATGTCGTATGAACTGTATTGTACGCTCTTAAAAGTTCTTGAGAATTAATTAACAACGCCCTAAACTAAAAAGCTAGACGGGGAGAAACTTTCAGAGTTGAAAAAAAGATCCAAATTCAAATTTTGCGCGCAATTCATGCCGCACAACCTGTATTCCGCGAAACCCGCGTACTCTGATCCCGTTCCAATAACAGCTAAGCATATTTGCACGGGGTAGGCAAAGAACGATCGGCTTTCGTATCAATATTTAAACGGCGGAGCGGAAAGGATGAACCAATGCAGATATGTACGTACGTACGGAAAGGGTCTCGAAATTAAATGGGATCGAGTGGGAGTCGATCGCTCGGATCGCTTACACCTGGATATGAAACAAAATTCGCAGTACGGGAGAAACCAATTAAATAAATAAATAATAAATAAATATTTTAGGACACATTTTTACACAACATTTTCTAGTCCCAAACTAAGCAACGCTTGTACTATGGGTACTAGAAAACTGATAAACATACTTAAACTTTTGTAAATAAATACATATTATAGATATATAAACACCCAGACACTAGAAAAACACTATGTTCATCACACAATATTTTTCCAGTAGTGGGGATCGAACCCACACCCTCTGGCGCAGGAGGCAGGTACACTAACTACTACGCCATTCGGGTCGTCGTTAAGTCGAGGTACAATATTATGATCTCATTTCTTAGTTGTGTCGATGTAAGTTTCAATTGAAAGTATACTTAGTAGTAAGTCATTACTTATATTATCAATACTATTTATTCATATTATGCGTACTATTCATTAATATGAATCCGTATTATCCATATTATTCATATTGTTGCTATCCGGAAATATTTTTAAACCGATATGACGCGTTCAATTCAACTTTATAAATCTGTTTCGCACCTTTGCAGCGTTCATGTCACGGGGCGGACTGGGGTGGTTTGTACATAAAATTAAACTGTCCCTGGAAACTGTAATGTAAACGTCTTTCTGACTGATTCTCTTTTATTAGCTTCACTTGTAATATCTACCTTTATACAAATAATGTTTGAATGTAATGCTGTAATGTATTTTTCGATTATCTTTTCATTACTTTCAGGCATTTGAATAATTCGGAACTTTATGCACTTTTTTTGAAGAGAAAGTTGCCAAACGAGCAGACGGTTCACCTGATGGTAAGTGAATACCGTCGCCCATGGAAATCTGCACCCGAGGGTTACAGATGCGTTGACAACCTTTTGAAAATTGGGTTCCGGCTACCTCACTCACCAGACGAAACGCGAAAGTATTTGTCATACTTCCACTATACGCTGGTCTTCTGTAAGGTCTGCGTGCGTGGCCCTACCACCGTTACCCAAACTTTTTATACTTATAGATCCCTACAATTTCATTTTCATAGCTATTACCTGGTTATTTTAGGAGGAGTCAAAATTTTATGTTTTTTTATACATTATCCCGAGTAGCTCGTCTCATGTTACGGCGACCGATCAGTATTGCACCAATCATCTAATGAACCAGAAAACCGATACCTCCGACGCATTCAACGATTAGTCGACAGGCTCAATTGCATTCGAAACACGCGATACAGAGCGAGCGTGTTGCCAAGCGCCCCGCCTGCGGCTTTTGTAGACTAGATTATGTATAGGAATGCACGGGCGACCTACATCGCCGTCGCAAGGCGCGCCGATCACATATTCAGATAGCCGTTACCACGCCATGTGTTTGGATCATGACCCCGCTTAAATATGCACGGTGTATCCGACCCGTAGTGGTTCTCGAAGTGTCACAGACAAGTGATCGATTTGGAAATTGATACAAATGTATTCCATACACTCATCACACACACGTGAACGCTTACGAATGAGTATCTTTAGACGGCAAGGTGGAGATTACTGATTTCTACTCATTATATATCATCGTCATCGTCATATTCTTTATTTCAGCATGTTAGAATCCACTACTGAACATAGGCCTAAACTGCCACGAAGCACGATCCTGAGCCATCTGCATCCATCGACTTCCGGCATGATTGCACAGGTCGTCATTCCATCTAGTGGGGTAAGACGACCTACAATGCGACGGCTTGTACGAAGTTGTCACTGGACAACATTTGTTCCCCATCGGTTATCGGTTCTACGAGCTATATGGCCGGCTCATCGCCACTACGCCATAAGCTATAAGAAGCTGAAGCTGAAGTAAGGAAAATTTGTTCTACTCCGGATATCTTAGTGGCGAACTCTATCACGATCTGTATATAACTGTGCCACTACTCCGCAAAGGCCTTTTATGGACAGACCTTTGGATCTTCTTTTCTTTATCTTTCTTCTTATTATTTTGAAAACATTCACGTTACCTCATTCATGTTTTCACTCGCAGCGGCATTAACGGGAAAAGATAGCAGTTAAAATTGCAATTAACCAGCATTTGGTTTAAGGTCAATCGAGTATAAGAAAGTTAAAGCGAGACCCCCGGACATTAAGCTATTTCGGATTAGTCCAATTTAATTATTAAGTACCTGGAGGACCGAGCTTTGCTCGGGTTTCTTTTTGGTAAATCACGTATTTTGGAAATAAAAAAATAAAGAAAATGATCTGGTATATAAAAAAAAGTAAAAAAAATAAGTGTGTAAATGATCTTGATACGAACCGCGACCGAGCTATTATAACATTTTTTGCGGCGAAATTTACTGTCATATTCGAATGATATTATTTATTCCCTGAAAACAGGGATAAAAGGACATTTTCTAAAAACGAACCCTAGCTAGATCGATTTTTCGCCCCCGAATCTAAGCACATACTAAATTTAATAAAAATCGCTGGAGCCGTTTCCAAGATTCCGATTATATATATATACAAGAATTGCTCGTTTAAAGGATAAGATAAGATATTGAGTTTTAATCGGACGCTTAAATCTCACTCGCAAGCGAAGAAATTAGAAATACTTTCACGCAAAGGTCAGTCTTTGTTTGATTTCAACTTTCATGCATGACTATCGTTGAATCCAAATCACTTTTGAATATTCATGAGCATATATATACATATCTGAAGTCGACCATTGCATACTGAGATAGCTAACTTAAACGACTAAAATAACCACTTAAAATTTTAAAGTCTATAGACTTGCAATAGTCTGTTTCAAACACCAACACAATAAGGCATATTTTCGAAGGCGCTGAGAGAAATGTCAATATTCGAAACTACCAAACTATTTCGTAGAGCACTGGCATGTGAAATAAAGCATAAAGCAATATGTAACATATTGCTTCATTATACAAACAGACACAAAACCCATTCGCAATATTTTAATTAAAACCTGCACGGTCATTTTAAAGTGGACAGAGGACAAACAGTGCGGACTGATTGGGCTGACTGAACATCGACATTGAGTGGCCATTCAGAAAATAAAGTGAGTCATAACTAAATCGAGTTTCCGCCCGATTGAACGGGACCGTTGTAAACGAAACTGTGCAAACGGGCCAAACAAAAAAAAACAGATACACACAACACACACACATCAACGACAATAAACGAGATGAACTGTGGAGCACACAGCCGTCGTCACCTGTGAACGATTGAACGACGCATTCGATGACGGTTCGCCCGGTCGTAGCGCCCTCGTAGCGCCCTCGTAGCAACTCTACGCGACGACCGCGCATCCAATTACGTCGCGCGATTGTATGTGCACAATCGAGAATGCAATTAGCAACTGGCGTACAGGACGCGAGCACTTAATGCGGAGGCGCAATTAAAAGGAAGCAATGATTAACGCGCGGCTAATTGGTCACAGGACAGGACGGCGAAATTGCTACGGCCCGAATCTTCGACGGTCAATGCCTCAGTTTCAATCTGCAGGGCGTAAATTGAACACACACGGTCGTTTGTTTTTTAATTTACGATACAACATTTTCTTTTTCGCTTTTTACGATCACGTAGCGTTCAATGTGCAAATACAGTGTGCAGTTCCAATCATTTAACATTTTTGACAGCTCATGTGCTGATGTCCTAATTGTGTTATAATATATTTCTAAGGTTTTTAATGACTGTTATTCGATATAAAAAATTGATATTCAATTTTTAAAGACTTTCTATAAATATATATATAATCGTAATTACTTATTGATAACATTTATATCCGGATGAAAATGTTCATGAAATAACCCTTATAATTTTGATTATAATCTATGACTCAAAAATATCGGAGATAATTATCGCGGTCGACACACCACATAACAATGCTCAAAATGTATCGCATTTTTTCCAATGGTTCCCTACAATAATAAAGGAATTTCTGAAAAGCAAATGCTGAAAGTTACTCGTAAATAGATGGTTCAAAAGAGTAAAGTATTTTCACGGCAAAACAAAAATGTAAACTTTTAGCGGCGTCTCGTGCTTTTTGAGGGCTACGAGTAGCTCATAATTTGAGACGTAAAATATAAACTGAGCCTTTACTAAAGGCCGGTCTTTTTTTGGCCATTCCACTTCCCTGGTAGGGACAGCGGAAGCTGCGGAGTGCGGCGTCGCCCTACCACAATAGCCGCAGTCCCCTTTATTGTATTAATAGAACACTACATTTTAACGGTTTTGTGAAAACATTAAGGTATGTGATGAATATGAATATTATAAACTTCCAAAGGGCTTACGCCACGCGACCAGTTCGATCAAGGGTCACCTTTTTATGAATAATCATGCACGGGACGCCATGAATACTATGATAATGACGGAGCATATGCGACGAGGAAATATCTGAAATGGGTGTGATCCGTGTCGGGTTTAATTTAAAACGTGTAATACGTAATGGCGGATGTTGATTCGGCGCGAGGGGTACGTCGGGATCGCTCGATGGGGCCTTGACGTCCCTCAAAAGCAGCAAGGACCTATGTTAAATACCTTGCTCAGTTGATGGATTTATGATTATATTTAGTCCCTTACGTACATTTATTTTTTAATTTTAAAGCTTTGACAATTGACAGATCTGTTCGGTATGTGAGTAATGCAGAAAGCCTGAGTTGCTATTGGACGTGTACCGAACACTTAGAGAATGTCTCTTAAACAACCTGCGTAACGTGGAGCCGTAAATACTGATACTTATCGCCAGTCTTCTGCGACCCTTTACCAGTTGAGTTTTGGTGCACCAATAGCCATAAAGCAGGAGATATTTTATAGGCTGCTTCTACTACATATAAATGGCAGCACTTAGTACAAGTTCCACTCCACGCTGGTCTTCTGTGAGGCCGTGATACTTCCCCGGACATGCCATTTTTCCCACCACATTTGTGTACCTTACCAGAATCCCGTAATGGGTATGAAGAGGCTGCTCTCTGGCACAATAAGAGGAACTTACCTGTAAGAAAAAATAAACAGAATTAGCAAAACCGAATACAGTAGGCTTATATGATAAAATTTGTAATATGAGAAGAATGTATATCTCAAAGAACATCATATAGAACATATCAAGAGAATATATCTCATAACAACGTGCAAGCGTGTATTTGAATAGAGATATATTTAAATTAACGTGTACTACGAGGCCTAACCATTTCTTGGTTTTTATAATATCTATGTTTCGAACTTATACTTATGGTCTGAACTACTCAAAAGTCATATTATATTCCATGTAGCTCGAATTGAAATCTCCTGATCCTTTAAATGTGAAAGATTAAACTAAACATGCTTTTATTAAACCACTCCCACTCTAGATATTAACTCGAGACGTGACAAAAATTAAAATACGGATATGGGATCAGGTGTATCCAGGTTCGAACCCAATACACGGTGCACAATATCAATCACTTGAAAGGCACTAGTATCCCGTTGATTATAACGTAGATCATGAGACTACATTACCACACAACATTAAAGTTTACAGTTGGGATGATAACAAGCCCATCAGGACCAATACGCGTCATCCCTTCTCTTCCCCCCCCCCCCCCCCCCCCCCCTCCGTCCATTCTTCTCTAATCCCCCTCTGCCGCCAGCGCTAGATACGGGTCCCGCGGTGACTGACAACGCCTCAATTATTCACCGGGATACGTGCGAACACAGAAATTTCTCGAAAGTTAATCGAACGCGATCCGCGTGTGTGTGCCAGATAGTTAGGAATGGTTGCCTATCTCATTGAAGGCGTCACGACGAATGGAAACAATTTACAGTGTTCAATATTAAAGCCGCCTGTGCCCATATATTAGAGAGGATTAAGAAATAGATAATATGATTAACTAGCAAACGGGTGACCTGGTGCAATCTGATAACCATAACACCAGCTGATGTCACATCTGTTACCAAACCTCACCCGGTTACCTCTCTTACCGCACGTATCCCAGTCCAGCCTAGAATAGCCTACTTGAGACACATGAAGCAAGCGAAATTAATTAAAAATTTTAAAAAAAACTTGTGAACTTTCAAACAATTAGACGAACACAGATTTCCCAACATAAACTTATACCCAGTCAAACAAGTAACCCAAAATGGACTTTTTAAATACTTTCAAGGACATGTTTTCTACATCCAGTCGGTTCTTATGCGAGCAAAATAATCTTATCATAGAGTAAGGACGCACACAGGGATTAAAACTGTATTCGTATACATGTTTATGTGTATGTGTATGTTACATACACTGCAAAGTCGAATGGATTCAAATTCGGACTCAGATAGCTAAGCCGAATTACATTAGGGCATCTACACACTATCTCGCTACTTCCTTAAGACTCACTGTACCACTGTTGTTCTTATCGGGCTTATTTGTGTAACTTCTTACCACTTAATAGACTTTCGCAAGTAAACTAGGTAATAAATGAATTTATAAGTGAAAGCATTGTAACAAAAGAATTAGCATATGAGAATTACTTAAGAATTAATTACGTAATATGAAAATAATCTAAAGTTAACCATACGCATATTACCACTTTAATAGAACAAATTATGTTTTAGACGTGTTATCAATAGAATTTATTTTCTCATGTTACTTTTTAATACAAATCTCAATGTAAAAGAAATGATGGTGTCTCCTCACATCTTCAACCGAATTTGAGATCAATCAGCTCACGAGTTTGTAAGGTACATATTAACGTATCGTTAGCGGTACGTATCGTTTCCCCTATGTTTATTAAGGAAGCGTAAATACTCCTCATAGCCGTATAAATAGTAAAATAAATTCAAATACCTTTTGTGAGACGACAAAAACGAGAGTGATTCGACAACGCAAGAATGTACGAACGGTACCAACAACTAAGTCTAAACACATTTTTTTTAAATAGACGATATCAAAACGAATAATTATTATGTCTATAACTGCCATTTCAAACAGTACTATGGAGGACACAGAGAAAGCTCCGAGACGAACATTCTTGTTCGCAAGCGACGCGCGGTGTGAGAGGCGGTCACACTTGGCGCAGGGTCCTTTGGCGCTCCGGTATCTACGACGTTTAGCTCGGAGCAACGTTTTAACGTTAACAAAGCTGTTTCCGATCGATTAAGCCCGTTGAATACACACGAGGAGCGGACCGCGTTCACGTATTCCCAATGTACGACTCCCACTGTTCATGGCAGTCGAAAATAGGAAGTGATTTCTATGGGAATTTGGTCCGACTGTGATTACGCAAAATAATCGTCACGGGCGTTTTTGAGGCGAAAGATTTCTGAACTGGAATCGGAGCAGAATAATAATGCTAAAAGAAGAGAAGGAAAAAATAGAAACAGTCACATTAGTGATGATGTAAATGGGTATCGAGATTGTCAGAGCTCCAAATGTGGCAGACCACATTTGAAAGTAACAGTATCGGTTGATAGCAAAATATAGTTCGAGTGATAGTTAAAGCAGCAAACGAAGCGATGGTTCGATTTACTTCAATCACCATCATCATATTGTAATAGGTGATATACTCGTAGTCGTGAATAGTAGCTCAGTAGAACTAACGATTTTTGTGAAGGATCGCCGTTGGCAAATCCATCCAGTCGTTTATAGAACGATGAAGCAATTTCTCATTTATTTCCGTCGCAGATCCATCTCACTCACGTCATGAATAAAAATAAAAATAATTTCATTTTTAAAGGACGTTAATGTGAAAAATTAATTCAGAATAGACTGTGACAATCATTTATCTTTGATCGTCGGCTTCAGTACTTAATAAAAAGTTGCGCCGTTCATCACAGAATATTTAAAAAAAGTAAGATTTCCTCCATTAAGCTTTACGCAAATCGCCTAAAACCCGAAACTCTTCTCAAAAACTCAAAAGGCTGAGAAGAATAGGAGCGACAAAGAAGAAGACAACGTATTCACCGACGTAACTCGATCTGCAAATAGCATTACACGTAAAAGAATAACAAGCCCCCTTCGCGGGTTAAAGCCACCGATGCATTGGGTCCGTCATAAGGCAAGGATCCTTTGAGGGGTGCGCAAGACGTCGGAATATCTTATTCAGCGGGCGGCGTAGAGGAGTCACGCTACGGTGAGCTAATGCACCGGCTGACTGACGGGGAGGTGGGGTGGAGGGGAGCAAGCTCTTTGACCGCCCGCATATAGGTGGTGGCGTTATGACGTGTGTAAGAATGAATTGTGCAATGGAAACTTCGATGCGGGACGCCTCAGCTTATGGCTACCGGAATAATGTTACGTGAATCTTGCGCGGGCTTTTTGATATCTAAAATGTTAACTCGATTCATTTATTTACGTAGCGATATCGCAAAGCCAAGGGGGCCTTTTATTAACTGAAGTAGATAAGATTCAAAACCAAGAAATACAACGATCGAGAACAAATCTTTAATGAATAATTTAAAAACAACGATCCAGTCTGCGTATGAAATAATGAGATTTTTTCTTTTGATCAGTAAGTAAAGAATCGCACGGAGAATACCTTTTTACAATTAATCCTATTTTAAGATGAGTATTATTACAACTTGTAAACCTTTCGTGGCGGGAGTGTAATTGGTCCACGCTCATTCTCTAGTATTAATATTGACAAATGATGTAAAAAATCTGTATAAAACATAATAGCTGGGCATACAGAATAGAGAAAACATTCTAAAAACTTTCAAATTATTCTAAGAGAAAAAAACTGCTTACTCGTTCGGGCGGTACAAGGTGCTTTACGATTAACCTAATAATGTACACTGGGTGGAATCGATACAATTCATCTGCACAGGAGGACGCGAGCCGGATCGATGACCTTTGCCCAGGTCGCGGTAAAAAAGGTCACCACGTTCGCGCTGGCAACACAATTAGTACGGGATCCCTGAATAACAGTCTGCACTCCGGTGAACAAGCCAATTACAGAGGCGACACCTGCCGGTGACTGACTACAATCCACTAATTAATTGGGATCGACGCGCTTACCGACGCCGGGGCATTGTGATGCCGGGGCTTTTGTGTTTTGCACCGAGTGCATTTCCCGTTTCGGCGTACAGACGCTAACAACGTACCTGACCTATAAAGCGACGTTCGCCGCGCGCTAGCTACGCGGGCCCCAAGAGTCACGCCACAATTGAAGAAATAAATTAAACAGATAATGAAGACTGGGGCGCTCCAAATGAAATCCCGATTTATGCATGCAACATAAGTAATCAATTTTAACAAATGGCGAATAATTAAGCGACTAAGATGTAAGGATCTAGAATAACAGTCTACGGAACCCCTGTATGAAAGTTGTGCACATTTTATACATGCAAATGAACTCAATTTATATACGCAAATGAACTAAATGAAAAAAAAATTGCATTCCACAATAAACAGTCGACATAGACTGGTGCACAAAGAAAATAACGATAGCAACTTTCACGGGTTGCTGCTTCACCTTTAAGAAGAAAGAAAGAAAGAAAATACATTTATTTACCAAAAAAAGCCTTTCTTTTAAGCTTATTAAAATTTTGTATCAAGCTAATCCAACACAGGTAAACGTCCGAATCGCGCATTACCACTGCGTTACCGAAATTCCGATCAACACTTAATGCCTACCGCTGAGCAGTACCAACCAACATGTTTTGCTTTTTCTTTGTTTTCACCAAACCTTCCTCTTGTGTTGCCTTTTGATGATTTATCCATCTATGTCTTTTGGTATCGCCGGTCCGCATGAACTACTATTAAGCCAGCTAACTGACGAACGAGTCGGTACCTACAACCACGTGACTACTAACCGGGCGATCAGATTGATTCGCGAAGACGCTAATTCAAAACGTGACACGAAGGACAGAGAACGTGGCGTGTCGAAGCAAGACTTCGTCGAACCCGGCTCAATATCCGACCCTCTCCCTGAAATAAAACGTTGCGTCTGTAACGCTAATGGGAACGTGACCTTCTCTATCCCCCCCCCCCCCCCCTTCCCGGGATAATATTCGCCTTACGCAAGCCCCTGCACGTACGCGTCCATTGATAGAGTGGAGTCGAGCGGCGTATCATTTTTAATAAGCGCTCTACGTTATTGTTGTGGGGCGTAGGCGGTGTAGGGGAAAAATACGACCGTGGGTTATTGGGAAAATGTTAACCAGCACATGCGGTCGCGCGACTAACGAGTTACGTTTGTATCAGTTCTCGTGTTTTTCATTACGTCCGCTCGCGCGGATTTGGATCGATGAAAAATAACACTAAAGTCCCGACGGAGTAGGAAACTTGGTAGCCAGTTGAAGCGCCAGTTGTCGATGCAAACTCATCGGCCCTAGTCGCGCCAAATAAGCACTTATATATATTTTTGGTCATCATGAATTTTAGTATAATTAATAACTTACATTTTGCTCCCGTTTTATTAAAAGTCAATTATTTCAAATTTCAAATTATTTCTTCCAATTCGCAATTTATGACAATGAATATATCCATTACTATTAATTTTTCCGCTGTGTGTAAATTGTTATCGTGTTTTAGTAAATCCTATGACCAAAGAACCATCGCTAGTTCGCATTCACAGTTTCAGATTCACATATTTCCGA
This sequence comes from Iphiclides podalirius, assembly GCA_933534255.1. NCBI lineage: Eukaryota > Metazoa > Arthropoda > Insecta > Lepidoptera > Papilionidae > Iphiclides > Iphiclides podalirius. The sequence continues at coordinate 3,373,766 of OW152831.1, read as the reverse complement.
AGCGTTCCATAGTTCAACCCACCTAATTCCGCAATAAAAGCAAAGACAGCGACATGCACGCCCCTAATACAGTCCCCCTTTACAGTTTATGCGCGCATTAGCGGAACGGTCCGTTGGCCCCGCGCCACGACTCCACTTAGGGAACGTTTTACTTTGGCTGGAGATTCATTAACGTACGACATCCGGGCTAATTCCAGAAGTTTCTTTCCGTCCACCACTTTTCCGTAATGAGACGCCGTATTCGAAATTCAACGGAGATATCTTTACAGAACAAAACAAATAAACAAAACATCTCTTAATTATTTTAACCCTAACGGAGAAGGCAGGGAAAGGCAGTGCTTTACCAGTTTCCCGAAGCCTTTCAAGCCAAGCTAATTTATTTATTTATTTATATTTTATGCACACAATATATGTACACAGTCGTACTTAATGCCATCAGAATTATCTCCCAGTCAACCTGTAATGAAACCAGCCAACACATCACAAGTTATCCTGGTCACCGTAAAAGTAAATACCTTTTATTTTTCACTAAAAACAATCGAAAACAAGAAAAATTATAATACTTCAAAAGAAAGAGACCCGTCCAATTGATCCAATTTACGATCGCGAAAGATAAAATGTGAAAAAAAGTGGAATCCGTCAGACGGGGCGGAGCGCTATCGGCTCGGGTAGTTTTTCAACCGGTCCCGGACAAAAAGCCGCTAATGAGTCCGTCCCCGGGCGAGGGCGGCGCCTTATCCCGGCCCTTTGTCTGGCCCGTCCCCTTCCGCACCTTTCAAGATGCGGAGGACGCCGATCAGCGGCGGCGACGACAATGGCGCGCTCATTAAGAAAATGTTCCGGGATAGAATCGAACCCCGCTGTCGGCCGCACTAGCCAGGGCTCCGATTACGCGTCGATGTGGGTACCACTAGGTGGTGCGACGCGCGGTGGCAAATCACACGTGCAAACTTCACCGTAACCGAATGTCGATTGGAAAATAGCATAAATTCTTTGTCTCTACGAAAACGGGGTGTGTTTTCATAGAAACAAAGAAATACAAATGTCTTGGTATTAAAACTATCAGCACGGAAAGCACTGATGATAAAACACTGAAAATAAGTGCCTTGTCAGTTCTGATGCAACAACACTTACGTCCGGTTACTGAAACACTGATCATAGTAGAAGTTAACTAATCAGCTGTCAAACTTCTACGATTATCAGTGATTCAGAAAACCGGGCGTGACTCTTGTCTACCCATCATATTGTTAGAATTGTAGAGCGTGAATCATATGCATGAATAGGACGCAATGATTTTATGACAACCGTGATAGGGCCACGGAAGACCGGCGTGAAGTGGAAGTATTATACTTCTACGTTTCGTCTGGCGAGTGAGGTTGCAGAGGCCCAAGTTATTAAAACGTGACAACGCATCTGCCACCCTATGGGTGTTGCAAATGTCAATGGGCGGTGGCTATCACTTAACATCAGGTGACACGCAAGCTCTTTAGCCACCTTCTCAGATAAAATAAACAACTTTTATTAAGACAGCGGTAGTACAGATTTTAAATTGACATCAAGAAGTCAATCACCCCAGTGTATCTCGTGACTATGAATGCACAAATACTATTCGAAACATTGGAAGTTAAAAATCATAATTAAACGCGTTAAATCAGTAAAGTAGTGTGTTAAAAACGTTAAGAATACTTTTAATTAATTGCATCGATCATTTGTTTAAATAGAATACAAAACTTATTATCAAATCCACAAATTATTATTATATATACATTTTTTTCAAATAATTTGTGGGTTTGTGGATTTGTGTTAAAACTATATATAATATGTTATTTTGTGGTCTATTATGCTCCCTTTTATAGCTTCCTTTCTTTATTTTTCGCAACTTTCTTTCATAGCTGTATGTTAACAGCTATGAAAGAAAGTTGCCGAGTCATGTGTATGCGTTTACGTGTATATTCATTTTTAATACATTCACTTATAAATATGCCACATTATTTTGCTGCTACATTAAGCAATAAATTAATGAATGCTTGAAAAAATAAAATAGCCTTCTAAATCCCTTGATTTATAAGGCTATTTCATTGCGGTTACTTCTAAAACCATACCTCTGCGCATTATCAGTTATCGGTTTTTTATTGGTACGCGACCTGAAAAAACCTGTGACACGACCGGCCACTTGGCAGGGTACATAGAGTTGGGACCGACCGACAGGACAGATTGCACATAACGAACGAGCCACAAAGAAAAATTCAGCCGAATAGTTCATGTTTTATTCGATACTCCGCTGGATAACATCTTGGGACAGTGACGATGGAATATAGCACGAAAAGGACAAAAGGCTCCGGTAATGTTCTTGTTTAATCTTGTGTACATATATCCAAATCACCTGCGTCACAGTACCGAGTGAAACCAGCCACAGCTGAGCGAGTGAACGAGCCCGGGTTAACTCTGACGTTAGGACGTGAAAAAACTCAGTCCGTCACTTGACCATAAACGCAGGCATTGGTTCTAAACGCCGGAAATTTGAAAACCAAAATAAAACGGGATAAAATCCGTAAATCAGTTTCATTTAATCATGTACAATATTGGCGTAAAAACAAGAAATCAAGACCACGACATGCTAGCCATGGGCGTCAACACAAAATACCTTAAATCGATATTTTGGATATGTTGTTGAGATCCGCCTGCTGAAAGCTGATGAATGCCGGTAGAATTAAATGAAAGGATAAAAGTCGATTCATTTAATTCTTTCAGCGCGCAATTGGATTTTGACCATCTGGTTCGAACTTATTCAGTTTCCTGACTAAACACTCGCTTTCATCCACACTATGGAACAACCGTCTTCAATAGCAAATAGTGGAGCTCCGCTGCACGGAAATCTAAAGTCCATTCAACGAAAACTAATCGTTTACCTGAAATAGATTCGTCTAAATAGTTTTTACGTAAACGTCAAATGAATTATGACTTCAAACGTAATATTTTATGTAAAAAAAAGTCTACAAAACACAATCGCGTCAATGAACTAAGGCGCTATGATGAATGTTGATTTCTACGAATTATATAGAAATCGTAAAGTCCTAATCATAGCCTTCGAAACGGTTAAAGTTTAAATGTAACATAATAAATAAACATTTATCCCAATTGGTGCGAATTGACGGGGTGTAACGAAATAATTATTTCCCGAACTGATGGAGCACGCAAAGTTATGAAGGTGTACCGACCGTATTGGCAATAAATTGGTACCGGTACCGTAAAATACATGTCGATATTTGAAAAATTGGACATCAAAGGCGCCGTTAGTTATTGTAGATTGGCGCAGAATTGAGAAGAGTTTCGTGTGCTAGTCGCCGACATCCGATAGGAAGAACATTGATTTTTATAAAATAAATAAAGAGTTTTACGGCCAAGGAGCAACTTCCGTCGTTGCACGAATGTAATACTACAAAAGACCAAGGCGACCTTTAGTGAGGTATGGAATGACTTGGTGGCGCAGTTACTAAGCTATTGGCTTCGACGCCGGTGTCGTGGGTTCAATTCCCACACAGGACAAGTTTTTGTGTGACATGCAGATAATTGTTCCGGATCTGTATGTTTATTCTCAAGGAAGAGTCAGTGTGGCGGCCGGTCGTAAATAAGCCTGCTGTTAGAAAAACCGTTCACATGTTTTCGCCGACCCAACCTAGGTGGCATAAGAGCAAGAGAAAGAAGAGGAGTGTGATATCAGAGGCACATAATGCACATAAAAACATGACTTTACCATCGGCCGAACGGCACGTTTCTTTGCCAGTTTTTTTTACAAAAAAAACACGAAATCACGGAATCCACGGCGCTGTTCCGGCTAAAGGGCGGGCGGCGAGGGCGACCGCAGAAACTCGCGCCCTGAGCGTTCTCACACCGCCCGACGTGAACTCCCTTAATGAGGTGGGCGAGGAATAATTGTTGCAACACTAGGAAGGTACGGACTGCGCGGGATTAATTAAAACCGGCAGGCAACGCGGGGCGCCGCGGTCAGAGCGAAAACTCCGCGTAAATAATGAAAACAAGAGCCGTAGAGCTCATTCGGCTCTATTAAAATGTAAAAGGGAACCCGGCCGAACTTTTACAGCCATATTCCCCCCCCCCCCCCCCCCCCCCCCTACCTTTTGACAACTTTCTCGGCGTACCTTTTTTCGGTAGACATTATTTCATTCGGTCACACGCCGTTCGAGAGAAGGAGAGTCCGAGTCGCGTTGCGCCTTCTCCGCTTAAAATATGTATGGAGTTATTACTCACCCTTTTCCCGGGAGTAGGTCATGAATAATACAATGGCCCCCGAGTAACTTGCCCAACTTTTAACGCGCACCGCGCGCACTCGACTAGTGTTGTTCGATAAGTTTAGCAACTTTGATCCGTACACAGTGTTATACGACTGAAGTCGGCTCTCGGCTATCTACCTCTATCATTTGTCTCGCTTGGCACTTATGCCGTTTTGACTTAGTCGTTCCCCTCATTATTATATATGTATTCGAACTAATATTCAAACTAATTATAACCGAAATAATATTTAAAAGTAAAAAAAAAGTAAAGTATCAGCTTATGCATGTCCCACAGCTGGGCAAAGGCTGTACAGAGGATGCGATAGGACATAGTCCACCTCATTGCGGATTGGTAGACTTGACACGTTTTCAACATATCTTTTTTGTTATTTCGAAAATATACAGACTTCCTCACAATGTTTTTTCTCGCCGCTGAGCACGTGATAATTCAGTCCTTAAAATTAATAATTTCATTGGTACTGGCACCGGGATTTACACTCAGATTGCTGGAGTATAATGAATTAAAAGCGAGCGCCCTTACACTGAACTATTACGGTAATATTTAAAAAAAACTCTAATAATAATCACTCCTGTTACCTCAGCGCGTATCTAAAAAGTACCGCTTCTGAAATCACGATATGAGTTCCGTACTATTATAAATCATCTTTAGGGATTTTACAATACCAACTATTTGAAATTTACATTAATAATACACAAGTTTGCCATAAACCGATCAGATCATAAAACTCGCTGGCGCAAAATATTTTTATCATCATCGTGATCACAATAAATATTATTACACTACTAAAAATAGGTTCATATGAACCCTGATGAAAAAATACGACTGGAAAATCAATCAAATATTCCCATATGATTTTAAATTAAGAGCCTTCATAGCTGCTAAGCAACAGTGAGCATATCTTATGACAGCTGTTTAATTTATATCTCATGATAGGTTTATTGGATAAAAAAGTTTAAGGCCGGCAACGCATTTGTGAGCCCTCGGGTGTTGCAGGTGTTTACTTACCATGGGTAATCACTTACCATCAGGTGAGCCTCCTGCTCGTTTGCCCCCTTTCTCCATGAAAAAAGTTTCCCTTAGGCTTGTGCAGCTTCGACATAAACCAGTCAACGCGTCAGGGCATATACTATAGCGTTGGCGCAATCATCGCGATGGCTCAAGCCATTCCGGCGGTGACGTCATGGGTATCTATGTCCTCCTCGAGTGGCGCAATTCCTATGGTGACGTCACGATCATCAACGGCCGCCTTGATTGGCGCGGAGGGAAGATCCTTTAAGTTAAGTCGAGCATTACCGTAACGAGCGGTAACGAGCGGGGGGCGGACCTGGCCCCTTCATCGCCGTGCTGAATTAGCTTCACTCTTCTAATACTAATAACACAATTATTATGTAACTTATTAAAACTAATAATGTAACAAAAGAAAGTCTTTACAATATTAACAATAGTTGACTATCACAACGATTGCGAGATACACACACATTAACATTTTAACAATATGGCGTGTAATCCTCCATGCACTCAGTCTAAAAGAAAATTCAATTTTAATTTATATACCGTGTAGAAATTATGTACAGTTTCTTTTTGTAAAAAAAAGTATACGATGTGCTATATTATGATTAAAGATAGATGAGAACAGATACAAAACAGTAAAAATAATAATAATTAAAAAACTAAATATATGCACCGTATATGGAGCTAATAAAGATAAGCTAGTAAATATTCTCTTCACAGCATTAGCGGCATGGACCACGTCGATATCAACCATTTGGCATTGTTTAAAAGTACACGTTGATATATTTTACTGATCAAAAAGCGGTAATTACGGACGGCTAACGATCCGAAACAAAACAACGCTACAAAACGAATAGTTTCCAATATTTTGTTTGTTCAAATGACAAGCTGTTCTACTTATTCAAACGCTCTAAATATACCGCAAAAATCCATTGGCAATAACAATCCGTGCCGTTATCTTGCATAATTGCATCCAAGGTCCGTCAATCTAAACGACCTGAAAAAATGCAACACCAACTAATAGTAAAATAATGGAATATACAGAGTACCTTTATTACAAACGCGATACTGCCATCACCGCAATAAAACGGTGATTTCCATTACGATAGTGTTTAAACCACTCGTAACATATTAGTACTGTACACTCCACTAAAATTTAACGAAAAGGCCGCCCCGGGAATCGATTCCGCATCTTTCAGAATCGTTTATTATTTCTTCTCGTTCGAATAATCGTTGTAGGACACATAAACAGTTTCAAATAATTGTTGTAAACGTTATTTGAAACTGTTTGTGTGCCGTAAGGTACATAAAAATAGATTACGCCAAACATCAATTAAAATGCGAAAAAAACAAAGTGGACAAAATACGTAAAGATATTAGTCGACGTGGCAATCGGGAAGCTTAATGGTTAAAGCGTCAAGGGTGCAATATCCGAATACGGGGGTTCGATTCCCGCACCGGTCAAATTCTTTTTATCCATTTTTCTAAAAATTTAAAAATATCAATTCGTTTAGCTTAGTGACTAAAGCGTCAGGGCGCCAATCCCGAAGACTTGGCTGGTTCGATTCCCGCAGCGGGGAAAAACTTTTCGTACTTTTGTCTACAAATTAAAATAAAAAAAATCCATTTAAACCCATGATCATTTGAACCATAAAGCGGATAACGGTTCCTCTGGCGGTGTTAATAGCGGCACAAATAGTTTTTCCTCCTTCGAATTAAAATCCCCGATGGGAGTAGATGGGAGTTAATTTATATGGCTTCCTGTCGTTGAGTCCTGTTAATATACCGCTCCTGGGGCTAAGCTGACGTGAAGGGGGCGTTGCGAGTGCTAAGCGATTTTCTCGGCTTCAGATAAGGCTTTCGTGAACGAAGTTGTAGTCTATTAGTATTGCGTCAGAGGGAAGTAATATAGAAGCTGTGGATTTATGGTGATAGTCAGAAAGGAAAGCAATGGTGAGATTATACGCGTAAATTCCACTGGTAGGCACAGGGCGGACTCAATAAATATATTAATAAGTAGATATTAGATGCGTTCATTCAAATTTCATTATTTGTAAATTCATTCAAATTTCAGTAAATGCCTTAATTCAGTAAATGATACATACACGAACGACCTAATAAAATTAAACATATTTTTGAAGAATTGAGTGCCATACTGTAGATTGGTTGAGGATTTTAATAGAAAAGTTTTGGGAAACGTTTAATGTTTCGCGCAGCGAGGAACGCCGGACCAGAAAAATAAATTGGCACGTTGCACAGTACCAGTATAACACATCAGATTACGACTCCGCCATATCTGCTAATACCTACGTCTCCGAGTTGAAAGGACGTCAACTATGCTACAAGTGTTATGGCTCCGGTTGTAATCACACCATCAAGATGGGCATTAGCCATTCCAGATAATCACGCTTCGTCCCATTTCCTAGGCGTTAAGAACGAATTTAGGTTTTTATGCAGTGTTTTATATTATGGCCAAACGTTATACGCTTGAAAACTTACTGCAGCGGTCCGTGGTGTGCTTCTTCTGTTTATTGTCAGAAATTGGCATGGTAAAATTGGCCAATATAATAAACAAGTTCGAGTCGGCCTCAAGCACGAAGGGTTACGTACCATTGTGTATAAAAACGACAAAAAAACATGTCTGTTGTATGGGAGCCCCACTTAAATATTGATTTTTTCTGATTTATAGCAATTTTTGCTATAGCGGCAACAGAAATACATCATCTGTGACAATTTCGACTGTCTTACTTTCATGGTTTATGAGATACGGCTTGCTGACAGACGGACAGACAGACAGACAGACAGCGAAGTCTTATTAAAGGATGTTTATGCTGTATGTCGCATAGGACGGTTTTGACGCTTTCCCAAGATATAAAAGTAAACCCATCATCACTAGTTTTTTTTACACAGGATGTTCAGACTCGGTGGTATATTCGTTTATTGAAATAAAAACAAACTTTTTTTTTTTCAAAAAAAATTGCCATTATATTCCCTAAAAAAACGCGGTAGTCATTCATAAATACCAAAATTTTACTGTTCACGCACACAAACGAACTTGTGTACGTGTTATTTATGAATGATCGCGCGTAAAATTGAGTTGCGCACTTTTTGAGATAAGTTCAAATGAATGTAATTAATTACTTATGAGTGATTTAAAATATTTACCATTTTTATATAACATAATTTATGTCTAGAATTAAATTAAGAAAAAGTATCCGCTTAGAAACGGGATCCAAATTACTGCAAGGCCGTGCCATTTCTCTAGTCGAATTGACCTATTCATATTTGATAATACAACAGAAGCTGCTGTATGGACCACGGTAAAAAGTAATCGACTACATCTGCCTTTTATGTCGGCGGACCGTGTTGTAAATTGCCTCTGAGGTGAACATGATCGAAGTGGTCGGTAATAAATTGACTTTATATACATTGATATTATGCTAGTAATTAATTATTTCTTCTTGCGAGGAAATGATGCTACTATAATAGCGCTAATAATCAACCTTCACAGTGCTTGTAATATTACATAGATAATTACATAGATGCGTTTTTTCTTTGCATTAGGAGTCCTCATTGAAATATATTTTTTATGGTTTACAATTCATTGGCTCACACATTTACAAAGAAAAGTCTCATTTTAAGAAGAATTGTAGAGTTTTTTTTTTCGTTCATCTTTACTTAACGTCATGACGAAGCTCACAAAAGAAAGTAAACCAATAGTCATAATACCGGACATTATTCGAATGTTTAATTCATAAATCAATCGCATTTCGAAGAGCATAGCAAAAGGACGCATCGCAAACAGCGTCGATACGACTTGAGAGCTACACAATCTCTCTAGCAAACGCCAAGAGGGCCATTACGCCCTTTTACAACTGTACAACGCTTTCGATTTATAGTGCTCATTCGCTTTAAATCGTGTCATAAAATACAGACGGGTCAACGGCCCCGGGGTCAAAGACCACCGCGACATTCGCATCAACGCTGGCTGAAGGCCACTAAGGAGCTTTGCGACCGGCTGAGCTCGCGGTTTAAAAGCCCTACGAGTTACGTGGAGAAATGAAAGTAGTCGAGACATTTCGAACCTATCAGCGATGCCATTGGCGAGATAGTTAATATATTAAGCCCGACGACCCGATCGGCCTAGTGGATAGCGAACCTGCCTCTAGGGCCTGAGGGTGTGGGTTCGATCCCCACTCTTGAAAGAAATTTTATTATGAACATAGTATTTTTGCTGTGTCTGGGTGTTTATAAATTTATAATATGTATTTATTTAAAATAAAAAGTGTGCTTAAGTGTGTCCATCAGTTGTCTAGTATACATAGTACAAGCGTTGCTTAATTTGGGACCAAAGAACGTTGTGTAAATATGTATTCTGAATTATTTATTTAAATTTATATTCAGTGCCGGATAAACCATATAGCAAGAGTAGCAATTGCTACGAGCCCCGCGCGAAAGGGGGCCCCGAATATTTAAACCCACTCATCTCTGTCTTAGCGAAATTTTTGAGTTTATTAAAAACTTATTAAGTAATTACTCTTACTTACATAATAAGTGTTTATTAAGTAAATGAGAGTATTGAATTGCTTTTTTTAACCAACTTATAAGCACCCATAGCAGATCAAGGACCGTTTGAAAGAATTTGCTACGGGCTCCGCACTTGCTTAATCCGGCACCGATTATATCCCATTATAATTACCGAGATAAGTAATACGCAAACTACGAACACGACACTATTGCGAGATCGGTTCGCAGTGGCCTCGACTCGTGGCAGGCGCGATCCAGTTCAACATTCAGAGCCGACGGTCAACCGAATCGCGGACGGAGGAAAACCACCGCACTAAGTCCAAACAAACACTGATACAGCGCAACTCGCTTAGTATATATGGGTCGACGCGTAATACGGCGGCGATATGTTCGATAATTCATCGCGTTTGGCACGACAGTAACGGTCGCAGTTGCCGGCGATTTATATGCCAATAAAGTGCTAAGAGCGCAGATAGCAGGCGGACGCGCAAACAAGTCGCGCTTAATGGCGTCCCCGTTTGGGTTACGCGACTGCCACAAGTTGTGGGGTGTCGTCACCGCGGAGGCGTTCTGAAGATGCATTCTTTATTTATGGAAACGGTGGCTGAAGAGGCAACGGCTCACCCGTAGGCACATGAACATATTATTAACACTGTCGCAAGACGTCAGCAACTTGCGTCATCACAAGCGCCTTCGAAATTCAAAGACAAATCACACGATAATATAAAACAGTAATTAATCTTTTCCTCTAATCTGAAAACACTGCACAAATATTGAATTATGTTTCAGTGATTTTAATAATATACTACATTAAATACTTTTAAAAGGTATAGTTTTTATTGTTGTGTGTAACTGTCTAATTTTTAAAGCATATTCTTTACTATTGTTAGACTACGATATACTTTATCTGAACCGAGTATTTATTGAGACCATCAGTTGACCCGCTTGCTTGTTTGCCTCCTTTTCCCATAAATATGCGGTTTTTAAACTTGTTATATACTTTACAACACTTGTATCATATAATGCGCATATTCTACAAGTCAACTTTGAATATATTTTACTTTTACAAATATTATATAAGTACTTCGCTAATGTTTTATAAAACTTACACTTTAATATGTCAATAATGAGCCCTGTTATTTTTTCTTTGTTGTCTATAAATTCCTTAACGGGATAGAAAGTCTATTTTAGAAGCCATTTTTAAACTTGAGAAATTGTGTGAAAAATATTTTAATGCCTGGGGTACTTTATTGAAAACCGTTCGAGCACCCGATAACATCTAATGTAACCCCAAACAATGGTATCAACCAAATATCTGGAACGAAATAGAAATATTGCGAGAACATAATTCATAATGATACAAATGAGACTTATCAGTAAACATTTCGCAATAAACAGTATTTACGTCGGTTGCAGAAATGAATGATACGATAGCGTTATGCAGTGAACTGACAGGATTCGTTATTGCCAGCTATAAATAATTTAATGGGGGTGATTAGCTGCGAGTGAACTGGAATTGTGGGTCACGAGAAGAACGGACGGGGAGACCGAGGAGTGAACACAGCGATAGTCGAATAATGACGTAATGCGACATGTGTGACGTTCGGTTTGAAAAAAAAAAAAGAAAAAAATTAAAGAGATAACGTTTATTCTTTATCACGATTGTATTAACGTGATAACTGCACAATTTTAATGATACAATTTTACATGCAGCGGTTCCATCGAATGATATTACAAATACAATATATCCAAAGTAGATTAAGACATGTTTACACTCGTCCCGAAAAAGTGATACGCAAACAAACTAAAAGCGAATAACTATAACTAAAATGAATGCGTAAATTCACGGAAACCAAAGATTGTTGGGTCACGTAATGGACAAAACAATAACTTTGTTTAAAGGTGTCACCATTTACGAGATATTGACAACTGAAAAACTGATACGCTCCGCCAACAAATAAAGAGCGAAGAATTATGATTAACCAGCTGTTATCCGCGGCTTCACCCGCGCGGCCAGAGGGAATTATGAGCTTTTTATTATACACTACTTAGTCGACACTTATCATTACCAACATTTTGTACAATTCACATAACATCTTTATATATTATAGCCTATGTGTTATTCAGATGTTTAAGCTATATTATTGTAAAGTTTCATTAAAATTTATTTAGTAGTTTTTGTGTGAAAGAGTAACAAACATCCATCCATAGATACAAACTTTCGCCTTTATAACATTAAGTAAGGAAGTAGGAATATGGGCGCGGAAACTCAAGGAAACCAAAGTGTCACATTTACGAGATTTTTCCAATAGCACGACCGTCGGAAGTTTTTCCATGGGTTAGGATAAAAACTTCATGTCCGGCGTGTCGGGAGCCGATGCCGGAAATGGCGTCGCCTAAAAATTCCCGCCATCCCCGTTTCGCACTCGGCTCGGATTTATTCTCGTCCGTAGAGGGGCGCTCCTCTGATGCCGCTCACGTAGCGGGCGCGACGCGGCTCCGGCGACGTCGCCTTTACTGGCGACGGGAGCGATACGATTCCAAACTGAGAGTTTCAGTTATTTGCGTCAACACTAGCAAATGTCGTATTTACATGTGTACACGGGTGTGCATATCAACGGAACGCATAGTTTCTTGCATAAATATATAGCTTTACTCTTGTTCTATATATACTAACTTAAAAAAATTATACCTATACATATGTACTGCACTGCAAAGTTATGAATATTCACAAGAACTTCACAGGAATTTTAAAAATATAAGAGTAATCTGTCCATTCTCGAATTTTGTCGAGACGTCGGGAAAGTAAATTAAAAATTAAACGCGATAAAGTTCCTAAATATACGTTCATTTCACAATATTTAAAATCGTTTTGGTACAATGGTAGTATTTCGGTAACCATAGCGTATGAAACAAATTAGCTTTTAAGACAGTTATTACAAAAATTCATATAATTTTACTCAACGCAAGGACACTATTAATCAAATTATAAATTATCTAATGGAATAAACTAAAATCTGAAATTTCCGCAAACATTCCCGATATAAGTCGTTACGTTATCGTTGTCGTGTCGGAATCGCCATATAGAAGCCGGATTCGGCCCTTAGACTTCGCTCGCCCGAATAATCCGCCTCCATCGGACTAATTACATTGTCCTTCGCTCATGCATAGGTAATACGATTGCATTCTAAGATATTCCAACTCGGCATCACATTGCGAGTTTGTGCGAGGTTTTGCGAGATTACATTGGAAAATAAGTAATTAAAGGTTGATAGTAAAATGTATCCTATGCATTTGACAGTGGTAGAGCCCACGCAACTGTCTTCGCTGTTGCATGAATAATCAGGTCCGTCCGGGTAAGTACCATCACCTAACGGAAGACTGGAGAAGTGGAAGTGTTATATTTCTACGAGTCTTCACTTCTACGATTCGCCTGGTGAGTGAGGTAACCGGGGCTTTTTAAAAAGTGGCAACGCATCTGTGTGCAACCCTACAGGTGTTTGCAACCCTACAGGTGCTTGCAACCCTACAGGTGTTTGCAACCCTACAGGTGTTTGCAACCCTACAGGTGTTGCAAATCAATAGGCGGCGATTACCACTTCACATCAGTGGAACCGCCTGCTTGCTTACCAGATGCAAAAATTGAGATGAGATTTGGTCACTTTGCCGTCTGCCACCGCACTCTTTACTGTGGGTTCAATTCCCACTAGGCACATAAATTTCCAAGTGTGTGTGTATACTTTAGCTCCGCAATCACATTTAATTTCATTTCACATTTCAACTCCCGCGACACTGGAATTGCTTTTTATTTGGGTGTAACATAATCCAGCTTATAAGCAATAACAACACGAAATTCCATCCAAATTCGTTCATCAGTTGCAAAGTGAAACGGGTAACAAACGTTAGCGTGTAAAACTTAAATGCGATTAAATTTAAATCACATCAAAACAAACTTTCACAAGTTTATTTTACTCGATAGCACGCGGGCACAAGTTTAGAAAGTTCTCCGATGACTTCATGTGAATACACGAATGTACAATGAGAAATCAACAGAAAATACAGCTGTAAGTTTACTCATAAAATAAGGCCAATGAAGTGTAACGCCCCACAAGCATAACTTAAACAGTTACGTGCGGTTTATATACAAGGACTTGTGAGAAATTTATTCAACTGAATCTAAGTTTATATATATATGTATTGTGTTATTCAACAAATTTATATAGGATATTATATTTGTACAAAAGACATATGTATATAAATACATATGTCTTTTGTACAAATAACACAGGAGTAATAAAAAAATATTAGTTAGCTTGGTATCGTGGCGGAGGCAAGCCCATACATTACAAAAGTGTTTTTAATGATATTCATACAATTTTTTCACGGAAAGTTGGCAAGCGAGAGGGTGATTCCTCGTGTTAAATCGTTAAATAATTAGCACTGCGTGTTAAATATTTAGCACTACTATCCCCAGTCTTTTCTGTTATGATCTAGCGATAGACGCGTCATTACTCCACGACGGACACCGGCGAAGTGATATAAGACGCGCGCCTTCCGGGAGAGGGGGAAGCGAGGCAGACTAAAGCGGAGGGGGTAGCAACGCGGTGTCCGCTTACGGCCTTAGCGCGCGATCAAATGGCGCGCATGGACTTGCCCGGAACCTACAATTCCCCTATGGGCCAAACGAGCTGTGAGGGCCGTTCACACGGAACGTTTCTCGTGCACGTTCCACTGTGGCGGATATACGTAAGCGGCGAGCGCAAGGCAAATTTTCTATACACCCACGATGATCTATATGACGGGACGTTTTTTTCAATGATTTTGATTTGATTTCATTCATGACGTCTTTTCGTTATAGATCGTTTCTGTTTTGTTAAGCGAAATGCAGCATAGTTTTAACATTTAGACAGACCGTCTTTTAACGTGTCTTTTTTTATTAATCACTAATCTTCATTTTGCTCGATATCTCATTCATTTATCGATAGCTATACGTATTTCTTAAGACCTATTCAATTAATAACTGGACATAACTTTTAGTTAAATCATTTTATAAACAACATTTTTAACTTCTTCTATTAACACAATCACTGTATACCATCGAAGTCTCAAATAATAGTTTTTCTTAATAATAGGTATTTAAGTTTTTTTAGCGTTAATCACTGCACTTATATAGATATTTCTTAATTTTTACATAATATAGGTATGATTAATCACTGGCGGTACTAATCAACAACGTACCTAAAATTTCTTACAATCGACATGATTATATGCTGTTAAAATTTGTCTTGGTCTCGAACTAAAAACTCCTTAAGTATTCGGTTTAAAAATGAAGTACCTACTACACATTTTTTTCTAGTGGTGTAAACACCGTTCACGCGTTACATCAATCATCGTCATCTCGTTAACGAAGAAGTCTAAGAGAGAACACAAGAACGTGAGCGTGTTTAGTAAACGCAATTTAAATCCTAATAGCACTGCCTATTTCCGGCACTTAGCCGAAGCGAGACCAGTGATGCGACTCGAGCTTCGAGTTTTTTTACGGTGACTCAAGTTTTCTCGAGAAAAATGTTTTTGCAATAAAAAAAACCGACTTCAACAAACTTTATTAGTACATAAATTTATAGTAATACTAAATTTAATATAGTCAAATCTGGCAAATCTAACCTAAAGAAACTGGAACAAAATTTATAATTTTTTGGATAAGTAACTAATACTAGCCATGATAGCCGTGATTACGCCGTGATAGCCCAGTGTCCGGAGCCGTGATAGCTCAGTGTCCGGTCGCTCGCCTTTAATTCAATATACTCAAGCAACCTGAGTTCGATCCCCGGTGTCGGCACCAATGAAATTGTTAATTTTAAGTGCTGACTTTATCACGTGCTCAAAGATGAAGGAAAACATTTCGAAGATATGTGAAGTTCGCCAATCCGCGGTGCGGCCGCGTGGTGGACTATGCCCTGATACCCTCTGTAAAAAAGAGGAGGCCTTTACTTTAACCAATACTACGCAACCCACCCTACGGGTGCCGCAAATGTCAATAGGCGACGGTTATCACTTAACATTAGGTGAACCGCCAGCTCGTTTGCCACCTTATCACGTTAAAAAATAGAAGAATTTAAAAATGCTTAAACAAATCTTACTTGGGTTGCAATGTGCGTAAATAGTTAGTGTGGTATTGGGTGACTTGATAACGCGAATAAAAGTCGAATGAAGTGTTTAAATTATTCGGGTGACTCGATTCACAGATTCGGGACATCTTCCTCAAGCTTCCTCCAAGCCTCGGTTATGATGCTATTGCGAATGGTATTACGGGGCCAAATTAAAAATAAAAAAACAATATAAATTCGCTCGCTAATTAGCGTTCCGAAAAAACGTCATAACTCATCGCTTAAACAGTACACCTATATCTTTTTATATAATTCTTTTGTGCGTTTTTATGTGACAGAGCTTCTTCTAAATAGCTGGACTGGATGAAATTTTTTGCGTGTCTTCAAGCGAATTCGTGAATAATTTATTCCCGTTTCACGATTCGGATTTCAGACGTGTGTACAGGACAACGTCTGTCTGTTCTGCTCGTTTAATATTATTAACAAAGTCATAAAAATGAACGAGCGCTAATTCATATGCCAAATAGAATTTATAACCTAAAGCTTGCTTTCGTCCACTCGCTAATTAGAGCGGCGGCCCTATTAAAACCCAGTGAGTTATCGATATAAGCCAGCGGGTCACGATGTGGACCAAATCAAGAGGTGAGTGGAAACTAGCTAAAATACAACTATCATTACTATTTACGATCATTGCACAGATTACAAACGGGCAATGGAAGCTATTTAACAAGTGAAATTAATAAGCAAACAACTGGTTAACGTTCTGATAAAAACGCTACAACTCGTTGCGTTAGCGTAGCCACGGTGACCAGTGTTTCTGCTCGATCTAAGTCTAGGCAGAACTGCGATTTTTCACCGCTCCGCCTCTAAAAATCGGACGTTATGTCATACACCAATTTAAAAATCCGCCAACATAAAGCCCCGTTAGCGTTCACACGCTAATTAGCGCAACGGTCAGATAAAAACACGTTACCATGTCACTAATCATAACTAGACAGCGGACGCCATCTTTCTAACGCGTGCTGGTTCGTCTGCCAAATTAAAAACAACGAAAAGCTCGTTAACGTCTACACGCTAATTATCGTTACGGTGCGACAAAAAGGCTATATAGCCCGTAGGTACAGCACTGCACAGGCGTCTCCGCTGTAGGCCCCGGACGTCCTCGCACGGCGACGCCCCCCATCAATCAAGTTTAGTCTCGCATTAACGTAATGACCGACGGCCCGCGCTGTCGGATGTCGCCTTATTTTCCTTTTCCTTTTTTCCCCTAACCCCCCCCCCCTCACCTCTCACCCCTGCCCCGCCGCCCGCCGAAAACGGTCTGGACGGAGGCAATTTGGCGCGTCTCTCGTCGCTGATGGGAATCTGCGAGGGGCCCGGGGACCGATCGCTCGGCGTCTCGTGGCCACGAGAACGGCTGCGGTTTGATAAATTGAACCGACCACTGTACCCGTTCCCGACGTTCACGCGGATACGCGGCACGTTGTTGAAGCAAAAAAAAACGTCGACGATAAACATGATGAGAGTTGCGATCGATTAAACGAGAATTAAAAACGCTGACTCGTGTCAGTTTTTTTTTAACGGCGATTACGTTTGACGAGCTGAAGAACACGAAGTGCGCTTACGAGACCGGTTACATTGGAATCAAATTTTGTAGTATACATGGTAATTAACCCTGCTTGGAAACAAAAACATCTCAAACAAAATGTGAAAATGTTTTAATAACGCCTCTGTCGGTAACTGTCGTTTGAATAAACGATTTTTAATGACCCTTCGCACCTTACATGCTGATGCCCATTATTATCCCGAGTGCAAATATGGGGGAAGTCGATGGATGCAGGTGGCTCAGTATCGCGTGGCAATCTGTTGCCTATGTAGACTCATACACGCTGAAACGATCACAATTATGATGAAACTGATTAGGTCAAATGGCAACACGTATGGACGGAATCCCCGCTGGTTTTGGTAAAGTAACGTATTAAAGTTTATAAAGTATATGTCCTATTGCTGGTAGAGTCCTCCTCTGTACAGAGGGTATCAGGACAAAGTGTGGTGGACACATGTCTTCGAAATATTTTTTATTATCATTTCGAAATTATGCATTTTTCATCGCGACGTTTTCCTTCATAGCTGAGCACGTGATAAGTCAGCACTCAAAACAATCGATTTCACTGGTGCCGGCACCGGGAATGCGCGCTGGTTTTAATTAGACTAAAACAACCAACGCACAAATGGATCCGCGGTTCGCGAAAGCGCTAATATTTGACTCGCCCACCGGCGCGTGAACTCGCCCCGATACAAATCCGCGTTGCGGCCCGAACAAATACTCGCGTCCGTTGGCGGGTAATCAATGCGTAATTAATGCCGCCGTGTTTGCGCGCGTGACTAATCTACGCTCGGCCGGCCCGTGCCAATATTAGTTTTGAATACTGCGCCGTGTTAGTGCGCTGTGGCCGCTGTAGGGCTGACGATAGATCGTGGGATCCCTACGGTTGGGTCAGTGCACGAGACGTGGCAGCCCCGGTTTTTAGTCGGAAAAGACGGCAAAAGAGCCGACGGATCGCACAATAGATGGCTACCACCGGCCATGGACATATGCAACAACCATTTTTTTAAACGTTTCCCTTACAGTAGGATAACATTATCCAGTGGTGTAAGGATGTTTATATACACATTTGGGGGGCATAGCCTACCACGCGACTCCACTGCAGATTGGCGGACTTCACAGATGTTCGAAATCCTTTTTTTTGTGTTATTATTACCTCGTAAGTGAGTTAACCCACTTCTTAAGGTTTGCAAGTATCTACAATCTGGGCGGCGATAATCATGCGTGGAATGAACCCAAACTGCTCGTCAAACTTTTAACACGAAAAAAGTGTATTATCTCTGAGTACTTTTCAATGCTCTATATTTTCCCAAGGAAAATAACACACATGGCCTCATTAGGAACCACGTCAAACAAGACGGCTCACGTAAGCTCACTGCTCATCCAAAACCGGTCGGCGTCGTAGAGGAGAGGTGTAAACAAAAAAAATCCGTACGCAAAATAATAACGAGAGGAAATCGATTACGCGAGCGGCACGTCCCGCGACGACGGCGCTCCGTACGCCGAATGAGAAGCAAAAGTGGAACACGTCGGACACGTGATAGGAATGCGCGAACAGCCCGCGCGGGCGCCAATCTGGAGTTCTTTTTTTTTTTATTAAAACGCGGGAAACATCGCCAGTTCTAAAACCACGTAGAACGCGAGGTATGCACGTCGAGAGCATGTTCAAAATGTACATTACTTTTTTCTTTTTTAACGTAGAAGTTTTATATTCTAAATTTAAATTAGTCTGCGTTAATTTCTTAAAATTTGACCCAACCATTCTATGTCCCTATAAGAATTTTTTGTAATTAGAATTAATATTTTTTATTTGATAAATATTATTATAAAAATTATTAAATTATTGCCATAAGAATAGTTTTTTTATGGAATAAATATTGTTAGATCTACCAGAACACATTAAAAATGGTGTACGAATTTGAATAAAAACTAGGTTTAAGAGCCTTTAAGCCTTTTTACTGAAATTTATGAAAAGCAGTAGTTTGTTTCTTCATCACCATCATCATTCCAGCCTGTTTGAGTCCATTGCTGGGCATAGCTTTCCACCTTCTTATAATAAAAAAAGTATATGTATTATATTTTGGTAAATTTATTAAATTCATCTATACTCTTTACACAAAGCATGTACCAAAGCGGTTTTAATATATAAGGCATTCACTACATGTCAAGTTAAAGGGTGATGCAGATATAAAACAAAAACTCACTCACCAGACGAATCGGGAAAGTATTATACTTCCACTTTACGCCGGTCCTCTGTGAGGTCGTGATATTTAACCGGATGAGCCTGCCCATTCGCGCAACAGCCGAGGCTGGCTGGCGTGGCCCTACCACCGTAATGTGAAAAAAGTATAACACTTTAAAGTATTTAACATTTCTTTCTTTCTTTTCAAACCTTGCCGGCAATTCATAAGCGAAACAGCTATTCGAGATCAACCAAATTAGCATACCGTTCGAGAATTGCGACCTTTTCAGATGTTGAGAAATAATTATTACATTTTCCATTGTAAATCCCACCGTTATGAGCCCGTCGAATCGGAACAATAGCACTCGTACATTCGTCAGGTCTCGTATGACTGGGTTACGCCTTTAATTACACATTCCCCGTGCGAATGAATGAATGATTTGGAGCACGAGGGATTAAGGTTTGCGAAGGTCACAGAGGTAATATAACGTTTGCCAATTCCAATCTATCGTTCAACGTTCAATTGTAAATTAATAATACAATAGAGGTCTGCTGTTGTGTGCGCATCGCAGAAAAGCTAATGGATACCTTTACGGGATTAATTTTTGTAAGTTTTATATCTTACATACTTGACTCTTACATAAAAAAACGCATATGTGTACGTACGCTGCTTACAGCGTTGTTTTTTTATGTAACTTCTTTAGCGTTACAAAATTTTATACCGTGTACCAGTATTGTTTGTGAAAAACAGACATTAAACTCAATTGACAACGGTTCAATGAAATAAATTGAAATTATAGATGAATTTCAAAAAGCTACTATTGGTGCTACATGGTGCTACAATGGCTACCATTGTAACACCATGAAGTTGGTTTCGCTTTTAGGTGTCGCGCATCGGAAAAAGTCGCTCTCATCATTTTCCCCAAAACCTACATTACCTATGCGTTTTTATTGTACATTATGCGTTATTACATGCGTTTTACAAACATAAATTTCACTTGGATAAACATTCAGATACGAAACAATTATCTGTGGATCACACAAATACTTGTCCCGTTTGGGAATCGAAGCCACGACCTCCGGCACTGAAGCCAATACTTTGACAACTGCGCCGCGGAGTCACAAATTATTATCGTTCATTCTCTTAATAAATTTGGATAGCAAATGAGAAGATTAACGAAACGGCCCACTTATTAAACATAATCAATGCTAAACAATAAAGTACCGGTTCCAAATGAAAATTATTTTCTCCGTAAAAAGCATTTGATATCAACAATCATTGAATCAAAATTCTTCATTATTTCAATGAGCGCCTTTGTTATTTTTATTATTGTGGCAGTTAATTACCGATATTATTGAGATATTTCCCTGCAGAAAGGTCTATGTAGATTTAAGAATTACTTTTAAGAAAATAATCAGCGCAAGCTATTTCGTGTCGGTGAAATTAAATACGTTCAGTCTAAATTATTCCTTAGTAGAAAAAAAATCTAAATAGATTTTCTTACTGCTTGAAAGTCAGAGGCAGCATGTCAATATTTTTTATTTATTTTATGCGAAAAGTTGTCAAACGAGCACACGGTTCACCTGATGTTAAGTGAATACCGCCGCCCATGGACATCTGCTACACCCGCGGGTTACAGATGCGTTGACAACCTTTTGAAAATTGGGCTCCGGCTACCTCACTCACCAGACGAAACGCGAAAGTATTTGTCATACTTCCACTTTACGCTGGTCTTCTGTGAGGTCGTGGTACTTACCCGGACGGGCCTGCCCATTCATGCAACAGCCGAGGCTGCTGTGTGGCCCTACCACCGTTAAATAACATAATATGTCAATAACAAAATATAGCATAATTATGTTGTTAAAATTAAATATGTACACTCTCTAACTAACTCTTGAATTTCTAACTACTCGGAAGTCGGAGCTAGCAAATCAATATCAAATTACAGCGTATTCTATAAAATCCATGAAGCCAATATTTAAACATCAGTAAGGCTCGAAAAAAAAACCTCTTTAAGAGTCGTCATAGAAAATATGTATAATTTAAAGTCGGCTTGTCTGCCTACCCCGTATGGCCAAGTGACTTTACATTTGAAAATTACCGCTTGAAATAAGTTCGTACCTCATCCGAACGATTGGCCGTTTTATATTCCTACAATAGCATTTACCTTCACCCAAAAACGATGAATTGGTCGAATCGAGAGATATTGAAATCATAAAAACGAATGAAAATCTGTGTAATAACACACCGGCCGAAGAGTGCTTTCTATTTGATTAAAATGCGGATAAGCAACAACAAAAACAATTTGTTCATTCGAATAATATTGAGAGTCTATTTATGGCTGCTACATGGCAAACGCGAAAGGATCATTTTATAAGGCCTTCATCCAAAACGAAATCCATAGCAACGTAAATTATTAAAACGCCCGCAAAAGGCCACGTGTGACCTTTCGAGTAACACCTTTAACCTTTCACCTATGAGAGCAAACTCAAATCTTAATCAATTTGACATTACCTGGTTCGATATACAGCGCAGAGTTTCTGTCTGGAAAGGATTTTCCCGTGCACGTCATCTCTCTTTTATGCGAGAAGGTGGCAAGCGAGCTGATGGTTCACCTGATGTTAAGTGATATCCGCCGCCCACGGGCATTCGCGACATCTTTAAGGTTTCGGGTGCCTAATAAAGCGGAGGAAGCTCAAAGTCGCTCAACAAGCAATGGCACGCGCTGTGTTAGGAATAGACTGTTTCTTGGCTGATAGTCGTGAAGATATCCGCACTAGAACGAAGGTAACTTGTTCAAGTTGAACAAGGCTTGTAGAACCGATAACCATTGGGAAAGAAAGGTTATCGAGTTGCGGCCATCGTAGTGGCCACCGCAGTATAAGAGGTACCCCTATTAGATAAAGTGACGACTTATGCAAATGAGAGGTAATCGATCGACGCTCGTGGCTCAGGGTCGCTAGATGGCAGTCTATCGCTTATGCTCAACGGTGGACTCGTACAAAGGGAAGCAGGCAGTTCACCACGCGACATCACTGCGAAATTATGGACTTTACATTACGACGAAATATTATTTTGAAGATATGCAGGATAGATATCCCTCACGGCGTTTTCCATTACCGCTGAGTACGTGATAAATGAGCAGTAGTTGCTCGAGTATATTGAATCAAAAGCGAGCGCTTTGACAGAGCTAAGAGCTCTAAAAAAGAGCCCGAATACTGAGCTATCGCGGTATTTGAGATAAAATAAGCCCTAAAAAGTCCCCAAACGTTTGGCACATTCCGCTTACGAGGCTAACGGGTGAGAGACGCCATTTGAGGCCGATTCATATTCGTTTTAACTGCGGCACGGAAACGAGAAACGCAAAAATCCAAATATCAATTACGGCTGCGAGATTGGAATATGCACTCGGAGTGGAAGTACTGATCGTGTATTAAATTTTAACAATTCAGATTGAAAAAATGCAAATTTTGTGTGTTTGTGCTTATGAGAAGTATAAATTTCCAGATATATAATGTATAAAGCGATCCTGCCAATAAAATAAATAAGAACTAAATTTTTTGTAATTTGAATGATAGGCACTAACGGAGAAGTATATTATAGATCTGCAATCAAAACAAAATTTGTAAAGCGACATAGTCCTCATTCCATTACCGGTTAACCTTAAAGCAGATTAACCTGCCCCTTCATTAAAGCTCCATTGGATTGCCACTCCTAAATTCATTCAAGACTAAATCAATACCATTTAATCGGCACACGGTTTCAATCTCTATTCACACAAGGGCGTACAAGAACTCACGTAAAATATCAAACTCATTAACGAGCTGTCTGCAAAACGAATACCTCGGCATCCCATTAACGCGTCAGCGTACATTCGAGTACAGACGTGTCGCTAAGTCTTCTTCGATGACATTACGTACAGTCGAGTTACATTCGTTGCAAAACTCTGGTGTTCAATGTTCGTAATCGGTGTGAGAATCTAACCACTACCTTAAAAGTTCTCACGAGAAATACTGTATTTAATTATTTATCAAAGCGCGACTGTACATTTGAGTACAGTCAGCGTTATCTACCCTCAAGCGGTAGCATCGCGTGCAGTCGCGATACGTCAGTTGGCAACTGGTGACGTTGCACAAGCGACTTGGCGCTGGCGACTCGATTCTGGCACGTTCTAGGCGCGCGGGAGAACGGCCGGTTATGCAAAGCGATGCCCCCGTTCCCAAATGGCGTTAAAGCAAAAAGCCCAAAGCCGGCCCTGTATGGCCGCGTTCGCTTTTCAAATTGACGCGCGAAATTAGGTTTGCGCGCAGTTTAATGCTATACTGCCACCGGACTGGGCGCTCGGTGCAACCAAATGAGTAAGTATTATAGACGTTTTTCTTTTAATTTCATGCGAGTAAAGTAAAAAGTAAAGTAATAGCCTATAAATGTCTACCACGCGACCCCACCGCGGATTAGCGGATTTCACATATGAACTAAATATTTTTTTTTACCTATTATTATGTTATACCAGAGAGACTGAATAACTGTCAAAAGGACATATTTTCATTCTTACTTGCTGGAGACAGTAAGTGCTGTTATCCTCGAGATAACAGTATTTATAAATATGTAAGTATTAATAGTAAAAAGTAATAAGTCTATATTGAGTTAAGCTAAAGTACCCGGAGAACCGAGCTTTGCTCGGTTTGTTTTTTTTTTTTTGGTAAATCGTGCATTTTGGAAATTACATTTAGATACAAATTACTGAGTAATGAAATATGCATATGTTTTTCGATCTTACCGACGTAATAATAAGAAAATATGAACTGATGTTTATCACAAAAGAAAGAACTTTAAAAAAAAGGGAAAAAAAATAACAAAGTAACAAATCGATAAAAAATTAAAAATAAAGAAAGCAATGATCTGGAATCGAAAAAAAAGTAAAACAATAAATGTGTAAATGATCGTGACGCGAACCACGGCCGTCTGTTTTGGGGCCGCCCGATTACCGACCGAGCTATTATGACATTTTCTTTTGCGGCGAAATTTACCGTCATATTCGAATTATATTTTTCATTCCTTGAAAACAGGGATAAAATGACATTTTCTAAAAATGAAACCTAGCTAGATCGATTTTTCGCCCCCGAATCTACGCACATACTAAATTTCATGAAAATCGCTGGGGCCGTTTCCGAGATTCCGATTATATATATATATATATATATATATATATATATATATATATATACAAGAACTGCTCGTTTAAAGGATAAGATTAATTATTACGAGATAATAAATATTACGAGATTAGCGATTTGACCGAAAGTCTTTTTTATATTATATTGCAGACTATTTTCAATCCATACTAATATTATAAATGCGATAGTAACTCTGTCTGTCTATCTCGCGATCACGCCAAAACTACTGAACCGATTTAAATGAATTTTGGTACACAGATAGTTTAGAAGAAAGAAAGATATTTAAAGAAAGATATTAGGACTTCAACGCGAGCGAAGCCACGGGCGAAAACCTAGTTTTTTAATATGTATGTTCTAGAGTTCTAGACCAAGGGTGTGAACTAATACATCGTGTAGTAATTGCAGACGATCACATCGAAACGAATAAACATTATTAACATATATGCACATTGAATACTGACCATAATATTTTACACCTTCCCTACCTCACTTCCAAGGCGCCTTCTTACAATCGATCGGCCTTAAAACGTCTACGAGTACAAGACGTATTGTTACTAGCCACGATTCCCTCATAAAACGATCGCATAAAACGCCACAAGTCCACAAGGTGACAGCGAGTCAGGACACGCGAATAACCGCGGCCATTGTTGGGAAACATCGAAAAGCGCCTGATTTAGTGCAAGCGCGTCGCTCCGCGCGCATTGTTCGCGCGCAAATTCTGATAGATTTACGGGGAGCGTTGGCGTCGAACAATAAACTTTTTCAATAATAGAAGATCGAAAAAAAAGAACATATCCCGGCAACAATCCGACACGTGAAATATTGTCCGCGGCGAATTGATTAAATCGCCCGCCGTAATGGATTACGAAATATAGATTTATAATACGCTTTCAACGATAAATCCTGCAACCACGTGCGCGGCATAAATATCCAAAATCGTCTACAGTGTTACATCATTGAAAAGTCTGGAATACATTTTCGACATCAAATTTTGATGATACATATTTGAGTGCCCAGCCCGTCCGTGGAACCTACTTATGAATTTGGTCTAGTCAGTGAGTATACCAAGGTAGGCCTAAGTTGGGCTCTTTGCTTTCTTTAAATTAGCAATGCCATTGCAATGCTACATTTAACATGCGGTGATAACGCCTGCCCGTTTTCAATTTTCGATCGTAATTAATTATATGAAGTTATTTTTTTAAAATAAAAAAGTGTATCTTAGAATGGAAGGAAGTGGCCAGTGTCCAAATAAAAGAACATCGTCGGACGAATAAAAAAAACAACTTTCATTTAGTTGATGTCATCGGTACCGCGCGTTTAGGTGGCAACTTTCGCTCCAAATAATCACGGCCGCTTTAGTACAATGGATGTTATGAGTTTCGGTTTGTTTGCAGATTTGTTTGTTAAATTTTCGGTGGCGTAATCATAACTTAGTTTGCTTGTTCGCAGCGAGACCGGCGTTAGGTAGTAAATAGGTAGTTTCAAGTTAGTTTGTCCGATTTGTTGGTTTGTTTAGAGCCGGAGCGCGGGTCTTGTTTCAAGTTTCGGAATATGTGACTAAAATCGTGCGGTGTCGAACAATCGCACTTGATATTAGGTTAGTGGGTGTAAGAAGTGCGCGACCTCTATACGTAACTTTTGATACTTATGACTCCTTTGTTACAGGTACCTATTACCGCTTAAATTTCATTTTTAAATGGTTACTCCACGCGGACTGATGTTTCTGAGAATATCATTATAATAATTACTTAGTCCAATGGTCAGTACAGTTAATGTCGGGTTAAGAAACAGACGCCATTCTTGTAATTTTTAATTTACATTTTGTTTTAATTTTTTATTGTACCTATTGTCACAAAAGTAAACAGTTAAACAAACCCAAATGAAATCAACCACCCCTGCCTAGAGATAATCGATGCCTGAGCTCACTATCTCAGCGAAACACCCCTCACTATCAAAGTCTGAATTAAGTTTATCTAGAGCAAATTTAACAGTGGTATAACTAGCACAACTTCTATGCATTGCATATCAAATTTTGATCGGCGCATCTGAGAGACGAAATTGATCATCAATAAAATTATAAACCTACCAGAGAGAAAATACAAATGGCCGAAGCGGACGCGTCATTCTAATTGGAACTCAATTAAAAAAACACCGCATCGATGGATGCCATTTAAAAAAAATCCAAAATTAAAAATAAAATAGCGCGCGAAATTGTTGCCGATCGCGCGCGCTCCGCCGCGCCGTCGGAATCCGCCAATCAGCCGCGGATCGAATGATGCCGATTCGAAAATTAAAAATGTAAAAACGCCACGCCAAATGCAAAACGCTAACTGACGGCTCAGCCAATAAGCCGCCCTGCATAATTCCGATGGGCGAATGTGCACGTTTCGACGTATAACAATAATTACCAACTCTTAATTAGTAAACCATCATTACTAAGAAAACGAATAATTAATGAAAAGAGTAAAATGAAATTAAAAATTATCCACGAAATGAAGTCCGACTTTGAGAGATAAAGATAATTGGTAGTATCGTATTTGCTACGTTTTACATGTTATAGATTGATGGTACAAAACAAATTATTAAAAAGTTGCCGTGGGATTAAATTTTGGACGCATAACATCTCTCGTCTGTCCCGTGAGTATGAATTTCATAAAATGTTCAAAACGTGAGGAAACAAAACCAAAATAAGACGCAACAAAATTCCTTAATTATTTAACAGTTGTATTTAACAATGTATATGTCGCCGCAGCGATTATTTGGCTGCTTACCTATAAGTTAATTTAAAATGGTAATACAGAATATCAATGATTATATTTAGAAAACAAGTTTGTTAATTCATAAATTTAGTTTTAATTATTACAAGAAATGATTATTCTCAACCACATGATTAAAAGTTATATTTACTAGAAAATCAATAACTAAATCCTTATCTTAATTTAGTAAATAAATACTACCTTAATTTAAACATAAAATTTATAAGTAACAGTTTTGTCTCACTAATACAGTCTCAATACGAATCCGTATTTCAACCATTTGAATGTCCATACTTTTGTTTATTTGTGAAATTGCTTAAATAACTTTTGAATAGTTTTAAAACATTACTATAAAACTATGGAACTTTTATAACAATTTATTCGTTAATAACAACTTTAATTCATTTCATTTATAATAGTTACATAAATTTGTAAAAAATACTGTGCGATTATAACGCCACCTGGCGATTCAGTGGCGTTGACATTGTAAACTGTGGTACCTAAAGTGCTTTGAGTGGAGAGCTCACTTCGAAGCTGACTTTTGAAGAGAAAACATTGTAAGTAAAATCTGTGTCAGTTTAATAAAGTAATTATTATTTTTGTACATGGTTTATTTGTTACTTATGTTTAAAGTATTGATGTAATCCCGTCGTTAATAGGAATTTAATAAAGTATTTGGTTGTGTAGTTTGTAAATAAAACTTGCTTAAGTATATCGGAACTGATGACTTTAGAGTCAGCAGTTCTGTTTCCTTTTTAAGTTATTAAACTTTGAAGTGAAATTTCCGATATATACTATTTATTGCATTATCTTTATCTGATGTTCACCTTACAGACACACACAGTGAAGGACAAGGAAGGGTTTTTTGTGTTTATACATTGCGACAACCAATTCGGTGATGGAAGAAAAGATAGACGACCTAGTGCACAAGAAGCAATCATTACGTCAAAGTGTTGGCAGGAATGGGTCTCTTCCGTAAAACCATTAGTAAAACCAATCACTGATATAATATTCTTCTTTTTGTATATTGCCCTCCCTTACTTTAAGATAACATTATCCAAGATAACATTATCGTAAGTACATTTCACATACATAAATTTCACGTGGACGAACACCCGGATCCGAAACAATTATCCAGGGCCACACGAATACTTCTCTCGCCTCTCGTGTGGAAACAAACCCACAAACCCCGGCTACTACGGTAGTAAGGTAGCCTATATGTTTCGAAGTAGGTTGGGAGTACCAAAATATCCCATGGCGGTCCCGTTTTACAGAATGAGGTACGGAAATAGAGGGTAAAATCCACTGGCCTGACTTTACACGAATGTTGCATACCTGCGATGCGCCGATTCGTATCGTCAGTGACGTATGTACGTCAATCGGTTGCCGCATGAGTAGATCTCAACGTTCGGACATTTTTGAATTTCGAACGTTGTAAAAAATAAAGTTTACTTTTGAAAAACATACGAAAAACGAACACCGTCGACGCGAAGCTATGCACCGCATCGCTATTACTTCACCAATACTAATCTATGGGTGTACTAGATAGGCAAAGATAAAGTAAAGTATCAGCCTGTACATGTCCAACTGCGGGGCAAAGGCCTCCTCTGTACAGAGAGTAGTCAGGGCATAGTCCAACACGCGGCCCCACTGCGGATTTGCGGACTTCACATATCTTCGCCATATTTTTATTTTGTTATTAGGTATATCGAAAATATGCAGGTTTCCTCACGATGTTTTCCTTCACAGCTGAGCACGTGATAATACAGCACTTAAAATTGACAATTTCATTGGTGCTGGCACCGGGGAACGAACTCAGGTTGCTCGAGTATATTAAATTAAAGGTGAGAGCCCGGACAATGAACTATCACGGCTCAGTAAATTATAAGATAAATAGTTCATAAAAATTTTCTTCTTCATTTGTCAATCGAGTTATCTTGCTATAACTATCACTCTTGCACGCTCCTTGTAACAGGCAATTTTTGAAACCGCTGCACCGAACCTACAAATATTCCAATGACAAAAATCACCATGTCCCCGAGTGAGGTGACATTGACGAGCGGACTTGAATCAATTTCGGCGCTATATCAATGTCGGGCGACAGGACTAAACACGGCGGCCGCTAGAGCGAGCGTTGCAACAACGCGGGCAGGAATCGAAACGAAAGGGTTTCACAATATCGAAAGTAGACCGGCGGCGAGAATAGGTAATGTCGATATACAACGCGGAAGCACAAGTCGTGCAAAATGTTTGACCCAATTGGCGTAGTGGACAGCGAACCTTTTGTGCCAGGGGGTGTGGGTTCGATCCCTACTGGAAAAATGTTGAGTGAACATGTTAAGGAGTGTCCGGTTGCTTATAATTTTATATATGTATCATGTGTATTTTTTTACAAAAGAGAAGTATGTTTAAGTTTGTTTATCAGTTAACTAGTACCCTCAGTGCATGCTTTGACTAGTGTAAGACTAGATAATGTCGAATAAAGATACACCTATCATGAATATATTTATTTACACTTATGCGTTTCGCCCGATGAGCGATTAAGCGGTTACCCACACTGTCAGTGCTTGTACAGTCTGGTGTCTCGAGTGTTCATCGGCGTCAGTGCTAGAAAGTATAAACACCGAAAAGTATGCTTATAATGTGTATTTATTTAGAAATGAAAAGTACATATATAACTATATCCATCAGTTCATTGCATAGTACCCCTAATGCAAACATTGCTCAGTCATGATATTCATTATAACTACTACTGAAACAAAGAATTACATATGTTCACCATTCTACACAAAGCGCTGGCCGCTAATAGATCCATTTCCCGAACGCGACGACATTTCTTACAGAGAACGGGATTCGGACATCTGCTGTCGACTTCGACGATGCATGCCCCCGTAGGAAAGCCACACGATCCCGAACCCACTTACGTAATGGGATAAATCCGTTCGACACCGCACGTGGAAAACTTAGCGCGAGGGCACACGGGAGAGTTTCACAATTAAGTGAATTACTTAGTGACTGCAAAACATAGGGTTTATATGAGTTTCTTCACATAGTGAATTTACTTTTACACAATTAGGTAGATTACTTTTGCATTTTGATTTAACCTTTTAATCAACATTGAATCTACTATTTGTTTAAAAAACAAGTCACCATCGTAGGATATAGCAGCTTCTGCTATCGAAGGCTCATCCGGGCAGGTGCCAGGACCAATTTTAAATATGGAACTCCGATTACCTCACTCATCGGACGAAACCGACGAAAGGTTTAAATGCATAAACTTTTTTTATGTGAAAATTCGGAAAGAGAATAGGCGGCTAACCTCATGTTTAGTGATAAGCGCCACTCCTGGACAGCTGCAACACCAGATTGCACATGCGTTGCCTTTTAAGCAAACAAAATTATAATAATTTTACATCAAGTAGTTTTCTGCGAGCGCTGTGCTACATCACCGGACGAGCCTGCCCAATCGTGCATCAGCAGTTTTTTAAGTTTGCCTATACTATATCATTAGTCTCTGGAATTTCCGTTTCACTAGTCTCTGGGATCGCTAGTAACAAACAAACAAAACAAACACCTCATGATGTCAGTATAGCTGAAGAAAATGGAAGCGCATTTCCAGAGGCGCCCAAGCGGCCTTCCCGTCGAATGGAATCCACTAAAGTCGATTCGCTTACGCCCCAATCGTTTCGAACAAAGCCCGGATGAAAAATAGCGTCCATTGGTTGGCCGGAAGTCGCGCGCCTCGCGACGTGGACCGATCACCACGTCGCTAACGGAAGGCGTGACGTCACCGCGTGCTATGCGAGAAATGTCACGGCTTCTTCACTGACCCCACTTTAACCCAAAAACTTATCCCTAATACGTTAATAAGTCCTTTATCAACAGTTAGTTCATCTCGAACTTTCCCATAAGAATCTAGTGGTACTCACAATTAAAAATGGAAAATTTTATTTAATATTAATGTTTTGTTTCAGTTTAATTTTTTTTATGTAAGAAGATGGCAAGTGAGATGGTGGTTCACCTTATGTTAAATTGAGAGTTGTTTACTTTTAAAGGTTTAAATATAATAAAGTGGGCCCCGGTTAACGAAACGTAGAAGCGTTTCGTTTGGTGAGTAAAATGTCCACTTCACGCCTTTCTTCTGCGAGGCCGTGGACTTACCCGGACGAGACCGCTCACTCGTGCAACAACGAAAGCTGCTAAGTGGCGCCAGCACAGTGATCCATTGGTGATCAAACTAAGTCAGTTCGCGGATCCATCGATCGACTTTTCATACCCCAAATGACATGCCGTCATTCCGCGTAACGGTCGCGGCGCCCAAGAGATTAATCCACAATCCGCTCTCGTCCACGAAACCCGCGACGGGCCGCCAATTATACACCCCGCTGATAATAAGCGACCCTAGGTGCGTTCGGGGGTGTAATACGTTCGGCCCATCGGCACGTGAACACGTCGTCCCGCATCACGGCGCGCCCGGGAAGCCGACACCTCTCCGAGGGGCCTTTTCGGCCCCGTGTCATCGTTGAGACGGGTCCGCGCGTGTACCGTTTCAAACAGCCCCACGCAAATGAGACTCGTAATTGGAACATCCTCCGCCACCTCGAATTCCACAAAAGCGTCGTGTCGTAGCGCTCTTTGAAAGCCCCCCCCCCCCCCCCCCCCCTCGCCTCCAAGTCCGTTGTGAGAGCGGGAATATCGAACTTATTATGTTTAGCTTTTCGAATAGACAGGTATACTCTTTTCCTTTTATATGAAAGAAAACGGAGTGGATTACGAATTGTTTAGTGGAATTTTTATTATTTTTTTTGTTTTTTATGTCAAGTACCGCGGCCTCACAGAAGGTATTAAGTGTGTTATATTCTTTCGTTTCGGCCCAATATTTCACAAGTTGCTAATAATGTATCTGCTACCCCAAATGATTTGTTGATGTCCATCGGCGGCGGTATTCACATTACGCGTCGAACCGCTTGCTCGCTTACCAATGTCTCCTTTTACAAAGAAAAAAAAACGCGCTTGCATGAACGCACGTTTTATAGGGTTTGTAGTATTTATTGACACATTTCAAAATAATTTACGACCGCATACCTTTTCATCTATTCGAATTTAGTTTGATCATTTTTTTTTTAAAAACATTGCCCTTACTTTAGGATAACATTATCGTGTGTTGTAAGGACATTTTACAAACATAAGTTTCACGCGGACAAACACCCAGATGCGAAACAACTATCTGTGGGCCACACAAATAGTTGTCCCGTATGGGAATCGAACCCACGACCCCCGACGCCGAAGGCACTACCTTGGCAACAACGCCACGGATTCATCGACATACGAATGTCAGATAATGATCCCGAATAGAATGAAACGATTTCTACTCTGAAACGATCGGTTGTTAAGGTTTATCCAAGCGAGGCACATCGCAAACCGGCAGTGGTGTGGTAAATATTTGTATATTTGCACAACAGTATGCCATTAGAAGTGAATTGCTACAATTAGCAGCATATTCGTGGATAATATCCCACCGCACCGCGATTATATACCCATTACGACGTTTCGTGGCATGATTAGGGAGGTTGTAACAACGTGCAAACGTTATAATGTATTCTCCTTCACCGAAAACTATTTAATTCGTTTGGAATCATGTCTTTTCGAGATGATCAGATGATGACGATTTCAGACTGAAAGGACTATGAGTAGCTTCGCATGTCCAAACTATGTCCAAAAACTAGTTAAGATTTTAAAGATCCATATTTCAAGGATACAAATCTTTTTTTGATGTGAGAAGGCAGCAAGCGAACTGACGGTTCAGCTGATGTTAAGTGATAACCATCGTCTGTGGATATTTGCAAAACCCGTAGAGTTGCAGATGCGTTGCCATCTTTTGATAAAAATGGGTGGTGGCCTTGAGGTCTCCGTCCTGTTGCTTACCCGGACGGAGCTGCCCATTTCTGCAACCGCGAAGGCTGTTGCGTGACCCTGCCTCCGGTAAAGGTCTAGCTTATTTATTTTTATTATGTTTAAAACTGACTATTTCTGTGTATAAAGCAACAAAAGTAATGTCTCTGAAAAACCTGTGCATGTCGATATGCGTCTGACATCATTATTTGTTAACTTGAAAAAAATTGCAAAAAGTTTAAATTACTAAGGGATACTTTAAAATATAAATTTTATGGACGATATAGGTTAGCAACGATCGCCTTTTCGTCGTGAACACGTCGAACACATTCAATTTGCAAAAACAGAAAAAAATGTTATCAAAAAACTAGGTTCAATGATAGAGATTCTTTCTATGGCAGAGCCATGCCGCGCCTCCCGTTGCATAAATAGGCCGGCTCGCCTAGCGAATACCAGCGAAGACGTTATATTTTCGCATTTCGTTAATTTTATCGAAGTAAGTCCGATCCTGTTGGTGGTTGTCGACACAACTGCAGAATTAACATCAGGTGCAACTAAATAAGACCATGTAAAATAAAACACTCTCGGGTTATATATGTTCATCTAGCTAAGGGCAACGGTATTCCATCGATTCTGATAATTAAACAAAATTCTGATCAAACATATCTTTTGCTTTTACGGTTAGACAACGATGAATACGAAGGCATTCGCTAATCCACTGCGTTACATGTCAGCCATCAAGGTGCACGTTACACGACTAATGCATTTAAGGCTCTGGCGAGCAATCAACCCCGGTCGGCCGTCGGGCTTATGTAAATTGAATTAGCTCCCTGCGGCGACGTCACCTGAATCATTCTGGGCCGGGAGCAGGATAATGGCATTCGGCGGACATTTCGAAAGCGGCGCAAGGGAAAAAATAAAGCTTTTATATATGCGGTGACATGTCTGCACCCTGGTGAACGCCGATACAAAGGTAAAAATTGATACTTCTTCTTATTCGTGTGGAATTACATATATACAACACGGTATAGCATAAAACACATATTATTTACGAAAGCATGTTATAGAATGAAATAAATATTATTTTGTAATCCACTAGTCGAATGGAATGAAATCTATTGAAATTACTAAAAATGGACGCAAAACGGTTTACGGTTTGTACTAGCATCTGGAGTTGGCATATTATGTTACAAACGGTGTCTTCATTATTTCGAGTGACATTTATGGACTAGTAGTTGTAAGATTATCGGTACTTTTATGAAGAAGTACAATTTTTGAACGTTAGGAACCTAGATAAAGCTACAGCCTAACCAAATACCTTAAATTAACAATGAACGCAGGACAGCAAAAATCCTTTGATCTCTGAACACGTGTTATGAATATCGTTTAGATTGTTTTGTACACAATCGACTAACGTTAAACGATGTGACATAACCGCCGCGCTTCTATTGTTGTGTCGTTCCACATTAGTTCAACTTTAACTATATGTG
Source organism: Iphiclides podalirius (assembly GCA_933534255.1). Classification (NCBI taxonomy): domain Eukaryota; kingdom Metazoa; phylum Arthropoda; class Insecta; order Lepidoptera; family Papilionidae; genus Iphiclides; species Iphiclides podalirius. Next base: position 3,338,703 of record OW152831.1, on the reverse strand, counting down.
TTTAGCTCGTTGACTATATCAGAAAAATAAAGTGTAGAAAGCGCAAAAACAATAGGATTTCCGTAAAACAGCACCCGACGAACCGAAAGTCGAGCGAAAACAAAGAGCGGTTGAAATACAGGGTCAGATATTACATTACTACGGTGATGACGGGAACAAATAAAAAGTCGGCGGTGAAGGCGCGAACGGAGTGCTTCTACAGCAGAGGTTTCCTTCGCCGCCTGAAAATCCGGCGAAACACAAAGGATCCGCCGAACATACGGCGCTTCCATAGCAGATGTTTACTTCGAAAATCCGCCGAAACACAAAGGATCCGCCGAACATACGGCGGCGCAATGACAGTCGCGACGTAGAAATTCTTAGACGTCGTACGGTCGCGTCGTTAAGTGCAAGTACAATGCGGCAGAAGCCGAACGGGTGAAGGCGTGTCAGCACGGATGGGAGTTTGCAACACAGATATTAAATCTAAAAGAGAACTAAACAACCGGAATTAACGCGCAACGAACGATGCAATCGCTGTCTACCTATTGTTTGTTAGAAAAATAACATCTAAATTTTAACGGTCACGTTCAAACAGGCGATAGACTAAATTTTCAATAACTTTCAAACTCGTATTTCAACACAACATGACACTCGTGTTTCTAATAACTATAGGTAATAACTTATTTATTATTATAAATAAATGTATCTTTATTCAGTTTCCTTCATATTTAATGTGGTTTTAATGCATGATAGTGTTATAGAATATTACAGCTAACTCTTAAATGGCAGTTCAAATATAGCCAAGATATGGAGTAAGCCGTTCGTTAACTTAAAATTAAATAAAGTAATATGAAATATGTGAAAAATAAAATGTTCTTTCCATAACAAATCCAAAAATAATACCTACGTATTTTCCCCAAAGGGTACGGGCCACATATGTGTGGAGAAAACACCTCCATTTTACACTCATTTATTTCGAGCCGAAGGGAATGGAATTAAGAAAGACGAGAAAAAAAGGAAGAATGAAACATGGGAGCGCACAATAGAAATCGCCACAGATAAAAGTTCAAATAACACGCGAGGTGGGGACTCCCCGGACTTTCGATGTACGTCACACAACCGCCGGGGCGTCCCCCACCACGGAGTCTTTCCATGCTTTTGTGGACCTAACACGACTTTAATAGAACATTTATTGTCCCCGCTTTGAAGAAAATCGCGCTCGGCGATAATTGCCGACAATTGCGCTCGGCGATTGCACGCTAACTCGATCACTGCCACAAAGGATACGTACCTGAAAAGAGAAATGGTGCAAGTGAGTTTATGATTTAATTAAGTGAGCGGGATACATATTATACACAAACAAGTCAACAAAACGATAGAATCCTAGCGGTCCTGAACACACATTTTAAATCCGACAAAAACTAATGAATAATAAATTAACAAAAAAATACATTTCGTAGCGGACCGAATAGTGAAACCAATAGTGGAACAATTCTCGAAACCACTTGAAAACACACAAAAAATACATAGGAGGAGATCAGTCACATACACACGCAGAGAATATTTATATATGTACCTATATATATATGTAAAGAAACTACATTTCTTTAATATGTACAGCGCTCTTCTGTCAGTAAAGCAGTGACCATACTCATGTACGCTATAGATGGCTCTGTGAGTAACGGCGGTCAACTTTGTCGGGAAAGCAGCTTATATATGGATTGACAGATAAGTTGTGATGGAGCATAATTATTTTAGTTATTAATAATTGTATACAAAAAGAATTGATAATTGGAAGAATATACTTTAAATGTCGTTTCTTTGTTTTCAGGTAGGATAGTATGATTTCATCTAAAAGTGTAATTATTATTATGTGTATGTAAAATTTTAAATAAAATCTTTGTTTTCAGAGCAACACGATTGTTTATTTGACATTTACAATTCTTAATAAGTTTGGAGCTATTGTATTGTATATATATATAAATTCTCACGCGAACACTAATGTCAAATTTTTATTTTAAGAATGAAGAATATATGTATTTTTTTAAGAAATTTAATATAGATCTGTAGAGGATAAACATTTTTTTTATAGGTACATTATTTTTAATTTGCCAAGAAAGTGTTATATTGAATTCGTACTTATATCTAACAATTATTGAGCATATTTACGAATGGCCATTAACAGCTATGACACCATTCATCAGATATAAAATTTCGCGATAAAAAAAACGTAACGTAATTGTGTATATTACGTTACGTTTTTTTCTGAGGCTTAAAGAAATATGAGAAATCGTCCCAAATTATAATTTATAGAATAGAAAAGTAGTTGATAAATGTAGGCAAATTGAACTAATTTCATTAGATGGAAGTACAACAAAAGTTAAAATTTCCTAATAATTTCATAAAGCAAAGTTATAAATAGCCTATAAATTAAATTTTGCCCCACTGCAGCGCAAAGCCTTCCCGAATCCAAAAGATATTATGAAATATTTAATATTGGTAGATAACACATATCTTCCAAATATCTTTTCTTACATACTCTTCGTTATGTACGTTTTACACAATGTTTTCTTTCATCGCTGAGCGAAAAATAATACATCAGCGACAAATGACGCCATATTTTACCCTTTTTTGAAATGTTATATATTGGAACTAGATATTGTTATAGCTAAAGCATCATTTAAAAGAGCCTCAGCAGTACAAAAAAGCCGCGTATACAAATGAAAATAAAGGCACTACATAAAATGCGGCAGTATTTATTACTTTGCTTTTATGACACAAACTGAAACAACTCGTGTAGGTATGTGTTAGACTTTAGACCTTAACAACGCTAAAACATAAACAATACATTCAGCAGCCAAATATCAAATTACAACAAAACAGTAAATTCCGAAGCTACAACGAACAATATACATTGAGATAAAAAATACGTCGTTATTTAGATACATTCACTGTACTCAGATTAAATGCTCAACAACGCGAGAACAACGCGGGACAATTTATCGCATTACCCAAACGCAATTGCAAAAACTTAGCCTGTTAACGAAATTGGATTTAGTTCAAATGTAATAATAAAAAAAAATCTTCATTCCTAACTAGAACGATCAAAAAAGCAACTTTACGATTAGTGTAACGTGGGACCGCTGCATTTTCACTATCACTACATAGTTAGTATAAAACAAAGTTGTCCCTATGTATGCTTAGATCTTAAAACTACGCAACGGATCTTGATGCTTTTTTTTACTAGATAGAGTGATTCAAAAGGAAGGTTTATATGCATAATATATTGCACCCGTGCGAAGCCGGGCCGGGTCGCTAGTATTGCAAGAAAATAGACCTTCAAGATACTGTTTTCTAAATTTTGATATCGCGTGTCGTCCGTGACGTAGTATTACATTCAGCATCTGTCCCACAAGAATCATACCATTTTTCCGTGTTTAATATATCCCTCTTACATATCACACCGACTCATGGATCTCAGAAAAAAATATAATAATCCTTTGCCATCTTTACTGCAAGGAGTCAAATAAACGAACAGAATTTCGCTTTTATAAGCAAGCGTGACGCGAAATAAAATAATGTACCTTCACCATGGGAGCAACGGGATCTAGAGAATATATAAAATTTCAAAAAAATTATTAAATAACATATTATTTCAGAAAATTTACTTATTAAATAACGGAGTAAGGAAGGATAAAACGTTCCTTCCGATGGCTCACGTCTGTGTCATCAGGAAAACAGCGCCATCTATCGGAATGAGCGCAACATAATTCTCCAGGTCGTGTAGTGTTCTATACAAATTTGAAGCAACGATAAAAATCTATACACCGCTTTCCGCAAATTGGGAACGAGAACGACCCGATATCGTTCGCTAAGATCGCTGCTCTGGCGGCATCCGATCCGAAGTTTTCGACCGCGCGCGGCTTATCTGATCCAAAGCTAAAACCGGCAATTTATGTTCATTGCATCCGCATGCCGATCCTGGCACTCTGTAAAGTGGACCATGGTATTGGTAAAGTTGCGGCCTATGCGAGGACTGTGCGTCCCATAGCTGGGCAAACGCGTCCCACTTTGCGGGCGACGCTGGGTAGGGGATTCACCCATCTTGGACACAAACGAGTCAATTTTTTTTATTAAGGAAAACAAAACCGACTTCAAATATCTCGCTCTGTATTTCTCTACATATTTCCAGAGCTCAAGATAAAAAAAACGGTTTAATATGATTAAATAGCGCACTGAATTCGCGTTCAACCTTCACCTGCCATCTATTATTAAAGTTTTGAGACTTTTGGATTCGATTAAGAGTGTGAACGCGGCCTTATCCTAACACGTCCTATATTCGAGTGTCGGAAACAAGCCTGACGTCCGAATCCCTATACAACAACAGAGTTGACGAGGTTTAATCGAAAAATAAACGGAGCATAAATATCGGATCGGGCCGCCCAGTTTGAGCGCGGCCCACATCACAAAAAGCTAAAATTTCTCTGCGCGCCTTTTAAAACAAATATGTTTGCTGTAGGGAATAAACGAATCCGCTTTTTAATCTGTTTACTTTCTTTTTTCTTTTTTTTTTTTTTTTAAATAAACCCAAACTAATTTAACAGCGAAGGCGAAGCCGCGCTTGCTTACGACGCAACGTTTATAACAAATTAGTTTTTATTCTTAGTGCGATAAAACATGTTTCGAAATTAAATTCGCGGCGTTTTCATTTCGCATTATGATTTACCGTTTAACGGCGTCCTCGTAAATTTACTTTTTTAAGGGTAATTCGGACGTTGTAAACGTTTTAGCGCAATTCTATTGCCCGCGTTAATTACTTTCGTCGTAAAGACCGCCATTAGGTTGAAATTGAAGAAATTATATGTAGAAAGAAAGTAAGCCTATTATGCCCTAATCGGCCGAACTCCGTGTCTAAAATAAATACATTAAAAAATGTACCTCATTAATTTTATTGTAGCGTTGACGGTCGATATGAATTAAACCCAGCAGAACATTTTGTATTTAATCTGAAAGTAAATATGATGGAATTTCATAATTATTTGTTTATTCATTTCTTTGTTTCAAAGGGATTATCCCTATGACGCCGGCCATAGGCAATAAAACGCCAGAGACGTTGCAGGCGTGTTGCCAATGAAAAACAAGAGAGAATGGAACTGACTACCTCAAATACCGTATGATGCAAAGTCGTCAGCACTTTAACTAGACGCCGGTGTGCTGTGAGGCCGTATCATTTCCCTGGTCTAGAATCTCCCATGAAAGTCCTTCAAACCCATCCTCAAAACAACACACCGTGTAGAGAAATAGCTACCTATCGTGCGGCAGCATATCAACAGAATCTCTAATCATTTTAGCTGCCAAGTTGCCTCGAAAATATTTCACGATAGCAATAATAAACGCAAGCCCGTATCGTATTTCTAGTTTCATTCTGCAACACCCCTCAAAGAGGGTGGTAGGGGGGAGGCGCGGGAGGGGGTAAACGCTCAAGTTGACTTAACTAAAATTTAATAATAGCGGTAGGCTTTCTGACGCCGAGGCGCTTTAATGTTATTATAATTAAAATATACGACAATCCGGCCGCGTTGTTGCCTCCCCCAAGAATGCCTCAAGGGCGGCCGACTTGGATCCGCGCCTAATTGATGTAGAAATAGGGCGGCTTTTAAATTATACTATTTAATCCCATCGGAATCCCTTCGAGTCCCTAATGTAATTGATCCAGGGTTTCTTAGCGCCGATGTGAACTGAATGATTGCTCATTTCGTGCCGAATCGGATTTTCGCTTTGAGTTTTGCTGCTCGGCGGCCGTTCGGCCGATGGGTCTTTGCCCAATTAAAACACTTAGCGGATCAATTTCTACGAAATAATATTTGCACTCTCAGTGCTCACCAGGAATATCTATGAAGTAAAAACGGATACCTAAATAGATTATTTGTAACGGACATTTCATTGTGGTAGGGCCACGCGGCAGGCTTCGATGTTGCACGAATGGGCAGGTCCGTCATGAAAAGACCGGTGTGAAGTGGAGGTGTTATTCTACTGCGTTTCGTTTGGTAATTGAGGTAATCGGGGCTCAGTTTATAAAAGGATTACAATGTAAAAAATGTCATTCTGCTGCGGTTATCTCTCAACATCATATGAACCGTTAGCTTGTTTGCCACCTTCTCACATAAAAAAAACATATCCATCTGAACAGAAACTGCACAGACCACTTCGTTCGTGATAGCTCAGTGTCAAGAGCTAAATTCTCGGTAACGGAACCAATGAAATTATTAAATGCTGACTCATCACGTACTCAGCAGTGAAGTAAAACATTATAAAGAAAACCAAAAAGTACATTTTCGAAATAATAATAAAAAATATATGAGATATAATTATATCAGATATATTTTATAATTATGTGAATTGCACCAGTCCGCGATGGGGTGGACTATGACCTAATGCCATATGTTAAGAATTGGCCATATATAAGCTGTTAATTTACCTTATAACGAAAATCAACAGATCAGAGCTGACTTATGCGTCATCGCAAATTGGGCTTTTATAACCTACTAATAGAGTATCTTATCTCTTATCCTTTAAACTTATCCTTTAAACGAGCAATTCTTGTATATATATATATATATATATATATATATATATATATATATATATATATATAATCGTAATCTCGGAAATGGCTCCAGCGATTTTCATGAAATTTAGTATGTTCGTAGATTCGGGGGCGAAAAATCGATCTAGCTAGGTTTCATTTTTAGAAAATGCCCTTTTATCCCTGTTTTCAGGGAATGAAAAATATAATTCGAATATGACGGTAAATTTCGCAGCAAGAGAAAATGTTAAAATAGCTCGGTCGGTAATCGGGCGGCCCCAAAACAGACGGCCGTGGTTCGCGTCACGATCATTTACATATTTATTTTTTTACTTTTTTTTCGATTTCAGATTCTTATTTTTAATTTTTTGTCGATTTGTTATTGTGTTCTTTTTTCCCTTTTTTTTAAAGTTCTTTTTTTTAAAGTTCATATTTTCTTATTATTACGTCGGTAAGATCGAAAAATATTATGCATATTTCATTACTCAGTAATTTGTATCTAAATGTAATTTCCAAAATACACGATTTACCAAAAAAAACACTCGGTTCTCCGGGTACTTGATAATAATAAAGCATAGCGTCTATATTCACGTGGCGCGCTACCAGCCCCCACAATACACTTATAACTACACTCGCCACAAAGCCAATGTCGTACTATTGGATTTCAAAGTGTAGCCATATTAGGAGGGCGCAGCGAAGGGTATAATTTAAATCCAATATCATGTTCATACACAGTTCGGGCTTCGAGGGCCATACAATTGAGTGCTTTATCCGCAAAATATGTAAAAAAGTAATGAGCCCTATTGTCATCAAATCTTTTAGTTAATGAAGCTCAATATGCCCATTAAATAGATGGCAATGCATCTGCAATCCTACGGACATTTGCAACATGGGCGGCGGCTATCACTTAACATCAGGTCAGGTGATTCGCCATCTAGTTTGCCACATTCTCATTTAAAAAAAAGTGTTTAAATGGAACAATTTTCTTTGAATAAAGTTAGGAAACGCAATAACATTATATTATACTAATTTATAAACTTATATTTGCCATTGTTGTTATGAACGCATATAGTTCTATAGTAGTTAATTTGTTCGATAGTATGGCAATGTCGATGTTTTTTTTTTTAAATAGTATAGAGATTAGAAATTATTCTATACCAAACTTATGTTTTTTTCCCTTTTTAAAGCTCTAATATGTTATTCACATCCCTAAATATCCATTGACCGCACAGTAAAAATAAAGGTACCTTGCCGATCTTAGAGAGATGTTAACAGATTATCTAACACTACCAAACTGAAAGTAACAAGGGGTTCTTGACACACGCAGAATTCATCTGACTTTAAACAAGAGTATGAAATTAGAATAATAATCACCCATTTAATCAATGCAGTAAACAACAAATATATATGTAGAAAAACAATCGAAATGTGTATATATACGTTAAACTTGAAAATGTTGAGGAAAAACTTGAAAATTGGATCGATAAGGCTTGCGTGGGGCATATAGGATTTATTCCTAACAAACGTACATTGCGCAGGGCACCTTCCGTGGACGAGGGTGACCGTTGCGCGTCGTACACTATGGGGCTACAATTCTCGGGCGGACCGCCAGACCGCATTGCCAACTTGCACCGTACCCCCAACACACAACGGTGTTCCGAAAACGTTCACGCCTAATTTCACTGCAGAATATTGACGCCCAAAAAGATATTTATGAACAAAGCGTCACTTTTGATTTTGAATCCTTATAGCTAGTAAAGACTATGCACTTATGGTGAAACTTAAAAATGTACACAAAACATTCACATCTCTATATTTTTAATCGAATTGAAAAAAGGAGGATGTTCTCAATTCGACTGTATTTTTCTTTTTTTTTTTATGTTTGTCACTTCAGAGCTTTAGACTGATGGAACTGACTTTGATGACTCTGTTTTTATTTGAGAGCTAGTGCGTCCCATATGTGGTCCCATATTAATTCATTGGTAATGGATCTTGGGCTCCGGAGATACTCGGGGAACTCCTGAAAATCAATTGTAAAGTAGAGCCGAGATATTTTAAGTCGGTTTTATTTTTCGTTAGTAAAAAAATGGACTTGTCAAATATTCATTATAAAAATGTAATTTGAGAAAGCTACAAATGCAATAAAAATAAAGCAGACAAGACTTCGATGTTGCTGCAGTGGGAATATCGCTTAGCTTCAGGATCAGAGCTACTGGACGCGTAATCCCGAAAACGAAGTTTCGAATCCTGGCTGCAGGTAGGTAGAAATTTTACCATTGTTTTATCGGCATATTTTTAAAAAGGGTCACGATATGAAAATTGGGCCTTGAAAAGGAAATATCGTGTGCATTTGCTACGTAAATTTATTATTTACATATTAGTATTTATTTTCGTTACAGTATACACTATAGTTATTAGCAAATTTGTTTTATATAAATTATATTAAATGTTGATGACGATTTGCGTCGTTAAATATAATAATTTCTCATCCGTCCATTGATGAAACAAAATAAACACAAATATTAATGACCCGTTGTTCAGTGTTAGTGAAATCTGCCTCAGAGGCGACGTAATATGTGATAAACGCACGCAGTTACGTAAGAAAGGTTTAAGTTACCTATAGATCTTTATATATATAAAAATTACGTGTCACGTTGTTCGTCCGCGATGAACTCCCTACTAACTAACTACTAACCGATTTTAATCAAATTTTGCACAGTTTATCTCTCAAGTACCTGGAGGACCGAGCTTTGCTCGGTTTGTTTTTTTTTTGGTAAATCGTGTATTTTGGAAATTACATTTAGATACAAATTACTGAGCAATGAAATATGCCAAATATTTTTCGATCTTACCGACGTAATAAAAAGAAAATATGAACTGGTGTATTACAAAAGAAAGAACTTTTTTAAAAAAAGGGAAAAAAAACAAAATCATCTGGATCGACAAAAAATAAAAAAAAAGAACTTAATGATCTGGAATCTCAAAAAAAGATAAAAAATAAGTATGTAAATGATCGTGACACGAGCCACGGCCTTCTGTTTCGGGGTCGCCCGATTACTGACCGAGCTATTAGAACATTTTTTGTTTCGGTGAAATTTACCGTCGTATTCGAATGATATTTCATTCCCTGCAAACTGGTATAAAAGGACATTTTCTAAAAATGAAACCTAGCCAGATCGATTTTTCGCCCCCGAATCTACGCTGGAGCCGTTTCCGAGATTCCGATTGTGTGTGTGTGTATATATATATATATATATATATATATATATATATATATATATATATATATTCGTTCTCTCGTTTAAAGGTATAACATTTATAGCCGCAATATTTTTATTGTAAATTAACTGTTTGTTATATGACACTATGTTAAAAGTCCAAACATATGAACCAGGAAAATTTGCCGCAGACGAAGTCGCGCGGGCAAGCTAGTATTACTATTCATTTATTTAATCTTTATTGCCAACCTTATGTAAAATAAGATAACAAAGGCCGGACTTCATGCCCAAAGGCATTCTCTACCAGTCAACCCAGGATGTGGTGAGAGTTTGTGGTAGGTGCAACAAAAAATACAAGAGTAATAAAATACACTACAAATTTGATTAATAGTCACCGTTACTTAATCATTCTATACAAAGGTGTACGAATTCAGAAATACATTTTGCGAAATTTTCACAATCACCAAAGGCATTTCGACTTTATCTCAAGAGCAATAAAATATACCTCGAATAATATGCGTTACAACACAAATCTAAAAAAATCTACATCGCAAAAAAAATTATGATAACTACAATTAATAACGAAGTCTTGTATTTATGCGAACAACTCGTAGTTCGATAACATTATATTTACTTGTTCATCGTGTTCAATTTTAAATCTGTCCCGAATGCGTGGAAGCTGTTATTTATTTAATGGTTTAAAACGTCAAGATAAAATACGTAAAGATTGTACCATCTGACAGTAAACAAAATGTAAACGCTGTTCGTGACTTAGAGGAACTTCGCGCAAACAGACAGGCAGGCAATAGTCGCGAGTTGATTAGCAACTTAATTCACCAACAAATTCTTTATCAGCATTCCGTACCCAAAGGGTAAAACGGGACCCTGTTACTAAGACTTCGCTTTTTGTCTGTCTGTCCATCTGTCACTAGGCTGTATCTCATGAACCGTGAGGAGTGAGAGGTTGAAAGTTTCATAGATGATGTATATCTGTTGCCGCTTTAAAAAAAAATATGTAATTGAGGCTTCCCTACATAGACATGATTTATAGATGTGCAAGTCCGACACGCCCTTGACCGGTTTTTATTTATTTTTTTATGTGAGAAGTTGGCAAACGAGCTAGCGGTTCACCTGATATTGAGTGATAAACGCCGCCCATTGACATATGGAACCGTAGGATAGCAGATGCTTTGGCACCTTACAATGAGGTGAGTGAGATAACCGGGGCACGGTTACCTCACTCACGGACAATTCGCAGAAGTATAACACTGCCACTTCACGCCGGTCTTCTCTCAGTTTGTGCTACCTAACCGGACGGACCTGCCCATTCGTGCAACAGCGAAGACTGCCACGTGGCAGTACGTCAGTAAATTAAATTGCCTTAGTAGTGATCGAAGATTAGGAAACGCAAATCCGCCGCCGCGAAACAATACCGGCCGTTATTCGTGAAGCGGGTCGAGCAATCAGCGGAGAGCGATTTTGTACAGAGTTTACGGCGTTAGCTGGACACGCGATCCGATGTTTAGTAGTAATGAATAAAACGGTGCTCTTAATGGCGGCCCGGTGATTCTTGCAAGGTAAAATATTCTTGATTCCGCGGTCGCAATCAGTTGGATTGAGGGCGCGCGATTTATTCAAATAGCGGCGGCTAAACTTCGGGCATTAATAGTTTGAGCCGCACGTGATAGAGAGATTTTTGAAGGGAACTAATAAAAATAAAACTTCAGTTAAATAAATAAATATTTCAGGACATTTCAGACAACGTTTTCTAGTCCCAAACTAAGCAAATCTTCTAGGTAATTGATAAACATACTTTAACATACCATTGTTATGTAAAAAAAATACATATTATAGATATAACGAAATGTCGGTCTATTGACATTATCTAAGTCCATATTTGATATAATCTATTCCATCAAAGGCTGCATCGCCACTCCCACATCAGGTGGGATGGCAGTCAAGTGCTCGCCAGTTCTAAATAAAAAACAAAAGTGTATCTCAAAATAGCTTGTTTATGTAAATATAACGTAAAGTTTTAAAAGACCATGAATGAAAGACTAGGAAATGTTCTTTGCGCTGAAGATTTTTGGTAAATTATTATTCAGAAAATTATAGTATAAACAAATTAGTCTTATAAATTAATAGGACACATTTAGAGATGCTGATCTTGGTATATAATTAAAAATCTATCGTGATACGAAAGAGGGTCAATCAGGGAAATGGCAATTGAAACATAAATCTTGTTAATAGTAATTGATGCGAAATCGTAAATCACGCTAAAAGCATTTAAATAGATTAAACATAATTAGCTATTCCAATGTTGACACTTATAAGGCAGAGATGCACTTTTAAATGCAGTGGAGCAACGAAAGAGAGTAAATCAGGGAAATGGCAATTGAAACATAAATCTTGTTAATAGTAATTGATGCGTAATCGTAAATCACGCTAAAAGCATTCAAATACGTTAAACATAATTAGCAATTCCAATGTTAACACTTAACAAGGCAGCGTAGATGCACCTTTAAATGTGGTGGGGCCACGCAACAACATCGGCTGTTGCACGAATAGGCAAGTTCCGGGTAAGTACCACGACCTCACAGAAGAACAGCGTGAAGTGGAAATGACATACTTCTGCGTTTCGTCTGGTGAGTGAGGTTAAGCGGGGCCCACTTTATTAAAAGGGGCAAATCATCTGCAACCCTACGGGTGTTGCAAATGTCCATGGGCGGTGTTTATACGACAAGTGAGACGCCAGCTCGCTTGGCACCTTCACACATAACAAAGAAAACAATGAGTGTCAGCAACAGTAACACATGTCCGTGATCTTTTCCATAATGCACAATGCATCGCGCCCGAGTAGGGAAACCACTATCGCGCGACTAATGTCCTGCCGTTTCGGAAAGGCGACAGTTCCTGTGAGACGTCAAAGCAGCTTTTATGTGCCGAGGAAATATTCGGAGTACACGTCCTCCCGAGTACGGATGTGTCACTAGCTAATGGAGGCAGCACAGCCGTGCCTTTGTGGAATCGACGACAGTTGCGCGCCTTAAAATATCACAACGAAGTGACGTCGGAAACTCCAATTCCAATGTAAGGAACCAATATAACCAAATCGTTTAAGGAAACCTATTTCGAGATTACAGCGGAAGGTCGACAGATTGTGGATGAGAGAATGCATTCTATAGATGTCTCCGGAATTTCAATTTTTAGATTTTTATGAGGTAACCGCGCACATGCCGCAGTAATTTAAAGTTTTGGCTTTGAAATTCAGTAAATGCGACAAAAATTGTAAAAGGATTTGTTTGAACTATACATACCTATTATTAGGATTTAAAGTATATAGTAAGAGATTAAATAAATGAATAAAAGTGAAAGGGCCTTGGACTCGGAGACGTTCATATACTCATCCAGTTTTAATTGCTAAGTATAAGTGAATTCCACACATTGTAAATAAAACTAAATTTTCATTCAGTTTGCAGCTAAACGGCACGAGTTAAACGATAAATTCCGTAAGATAGTTGCATTAGCGACGGAGCTCTTAACGAAGAAGTTACCGCTCGCTAAATGACGTCACACGATCAACATCTAGGGTATAGTCCCGTCGCGAACTCATAGCAGGCTCAAGGAGGGAAGACCGGTGTGAATGACATCCAGGCCGTAGATGCATTAGCAATTCAATAACCCGAACGCAAAGTCAACGAACTGCTTTCGGGTTCGAGTTGAACTGTAAAGTGATTTTCCCATCGATTAAGCCGAACAGTCCGCAATCGCACGAGCATTATGCGCCCGCCATCTGTGCTAAGCGACGGCGGGGACTTTGCTTAATTATGGCGCCGTTTGCTAGAGAAGCGGCAATGTTTGTTTTATAATCGAGAGTTGCAGTACGCGCATACTTACTTGTCTAAGCTCTCTTTACGCCCCCACTTATCTACATGTTCAGTCTGTTAATCGGACTTCTGTATTCGTCTTTTTTATTGGGTCTGTTATTTAGCTATGAGTGTGCAAAAAGTTCAAGAAGTTAATAAGTAGAAAAAATACTTTAGTTTGTGAAATTTTGAAAACCATCACATATAGGTGTTTCGTTTAAAAAAAAAATCTTAATTTTTGTTTGCACAAAGTAGTCTGTGGTGAGAATTGTTACAGCCGCAATAATTTTATGCTTAAGATTGTTACTTAAATTTAAAAATTACCTTAAATGAACATGTACCTACCTGGCTTATGGAGTTGTTTCCAGTACATCTATTGAATTCATTACTGAATATAATTTGTCATGTTATAATTGTGTTACAGTTACATTTTGATACTATGAAACATCCATAACAAGAGCTAATAAAGTTTTTTTATATTGCTACCTTAGTAAACACTGTGAAATTGTTGATTAGTAAGACAATTAGTAAGGTGTTTAAACGTCACGCTCTCATCTTTATTGCTTCCACTCCTTTTGACTTCGTAAAGCTTCAGTGTCAATTTCATTTCCAGCGGAAATGGGACTTTCCGCGTCCCTTCATTCACGTGATCTATTGCGAGATTGAATAGCAAAACCGTTGACCGCTCATTATCAACCGAAAACCAAATACTTAACAAACGCCATACTATATACTGTATATAGAATGTTTAGTGTTTGTAATTATCTGTATATTTATTGATCATGTTTAGTATTTGGTAAATATCTGTATAAATCTTATGAAGTTGGTTTGGAAATCGATGTTTATGTTGATTGACGTTCACCAAGTGGTCCAAATTTGACCGTAATCGTTACCTATTGAAAATGAAACGTGATATATCTTTCATTTTTTTCAACAATTTTTCTACTTAATTGATCACTAGACCATTGAGTTTTATTTTTTATGAGCTACAAAATCAAAAATAAAGGTGGAAAACAGAGAACATAAAGACAAACACACTTGATATGAAACAAAAGAGATTTCTACTTTTATACATAATTTTATAACAGTAGACATCCAAGGGGACTGCCGGCAGATGTGGAAACTTTTAACTTTCGAATGTGTTTTTTTTTTGCAATTCCTTACATTATGCATAATTAAAATCAAAAACTAATTTAAATTTCAAAACACCTACTTTATTTCAGATAATATTTATTATTAAACAAATGAACAATAGTTTTGAATAATTAAACTTTAATGTATTTTTTTATATTTTATGATTCGTGAGCTAAATTGTCGAGCAATTAGAAATCCTTTTTACCATGGGCACTATGATAAGTGAGCGGAGTGAATAAATAATATGTTGCAGAGATTCATGAAAAAATCGCTTCTCGGCCTTTTGGCTAAGATCAAAGTGTGAAGATTCATCAAAAATTTAACGTCACGATCCTCAATGATCGAGCACAGAACATTATCATGTCACCCACTTTTGTCAGCCAAAATTTAATAATGAAGCTCTGGGCTCTAATCCAGCGTATATGTTATGACTGACTGTATTCATATGTGTAATATAAATAGGAGTAATGTCAATAAATTATTGTTACTCCAACTAATAATTAATACATAGACAGAAAGATGCTTATTCGTTATAATAAGTCAGTATTATAGTTTATTGAAAAATAATTCAATTTCAAATTTGAGACGAAAATAACAGAAAAGAAAACAGTGATGACATCAAAAGTCAAGCTGTGTGTATAAAAAATACGTTTGTATAGTTATCCAACGTATGCATTACATACAGACTTGATGTCCGAATACATTTGGCGACGGTCCAGGGCGAATGGCTTAAAAAGATCCGGCCCGAAGGACCATAAAGTTGTTACGAGGATAAAGGAGCCCTGGTGTATTCGGCGCAGCGCTCGGCGGCATTAACCACTAAATCCGAGATTAGATTTCAATAATGGCGGAGTATATTTATGCATTGAATTCTTATCGTACTCAAGCAAATGTTACCGCGTGTGGATCGTGTTCCCTTCACTTTGAGACACATTCGCCTTTCATACGGAAATGCTTTGAGTTTGGCCAGCGGAAATATTCCAACTTCATCAACACTTCATATATTAAGGATGATAAATAGGAATGATATAACTAATAATTTTTTATCTATTGTACGGATATATTATACGGGGAACTTGTTAGCTAGCTTGTTAGTTTTTCGTGTGACAAGGAATACTGTATGTTCAAATATCGTGAATTAAGAAACAAATTAGGCGCTATAAAATCCGTAGACTTTTCCTTCACTTTCTCTCGTTCACTTTCTTTTACAATATGTAGTATTAGCTTAATTACGAGTGCTAATAATAATTTTATATATTTTAAAAGAAGATTTTTGGCGATTTTTCCTTTTGGCAACATGACCGCGAAATTTTTGCTTGCTATTCTGCAGTCCTTCAAATTAGCGAACCGGTGGAAATTTTTGACAATAGTACGTACTAAAATCAAGTATACATTGGGTAAAGAAATGTGTTGTGACATTCGAACACCAATATAATAGCAACCAATTGCAATGCACGCAAATGAATGCTGTTAATATTGTAAAGAGAAAATAATATAGTAAATTAAAAAAAAGTAAAGTAACAGCCTATACATGTCCCACTGCTGGGCAAAGGCCTCCTCTATACAGAGGGTATCGGGGCATAGTCCACCGCGCACCCCCTCTGCGGATTGGCGGACTTCACATATTTTCGAAATATATATATTTTTGTTATTATTTCGAAAATATGCAGGTTTCCTCACGATGTTTTCCTTCACCACAGAGCACGTGATAAGTCAGCACTTAAAGTTAACAACTTCATTGGTGCCGGCACCGGGGATCGAACTCAGGTTGCTCGAGTATATTGAATTAAAGGCGAGCGCCCGGACACTAAGCTATCACGGCTCATTATAATAAATTACTTCATAATAATTACTTAATTGTTATGAAGTAATATAAAGTAGGTATAATAATATGATGCCTACGCGATCTGCTGGGTAATCTATTTTACTTACACCTGTACACCTACTAGCGACCCGCCCCGGCTTCGCACTGGTTCAATGTATTATACATATAAACCTTCCTCTTGAATCACTCTATCTAGTAAAAAACCGCATCAAGATCCGTTGCGTAGTTTTAAAGATCCAAGCATACATAGGGGCAGACAGACAGCGGTACGACTTTGTTTCATACTATGTAGTGATACTATACATATAAATGGATTTGGCGTATACGCTTAAGTAATACGCGAAACGTTTTACATTCCATGCGCGAAAGTTGGACCGGAGCGAGATATTTTATTTTCGCCTCTCAAATCACTTTCACCGAGCGCGTTTTCATTTCGCATCCTTAAAAGGTTAGGGGGCTCTTAAAATCCTTTTAACCCAAATACGTAGCGATACACCTTTTGTTTATTAAGCAGGGTCACGTTCGCGTTAAAAATGTCTACTATAACACATAAGGATATTTGACAGGCTTTTCGTCACAATCTTCGCCGTTGCACGAATGGGCAGGTCCGCCCTGGTAAGTACCACGACCTCACAGAAGACCGGCGTAAAGTGGAAGTATAATACTTTCGCGTTTCGTCTGGTGAGCGAGGTGGCCGGAGCCCAATTTTCAAAAGGTTATCAACGCATCTGAAACCCTCGGGTGTAGCAGATGTCCGAGGGCGGCGGTATTCACTTAACATCAAGTGAACCGTCTGCTCGTTTGGCAACTTTTTACATAAAAAAACGATCTCACAGAAGATCCACGTGAAGTAGAAGTTGGCACCTTATTAAAGGGTAGCAACGCATCGACAACCCGATTGTGGCAAATGTCCATGGGCGGCGATTACCATCTAACATAAGGTGAACTGTCAGCTCGCTTGCCAACTTTTTACATAAAAATTGCCGGATATAGTGGTATATATACTTGTATAATATGTGTTGGTAAGAGTAACCCTACGCTTTTGTAGATCTCCAAGGGCGGCGGTTACCACTTATCCACCAGGTGAACCGCCAGTTCAAAGCTATTTCTTATGCCTTAAATTGAATAAATAAATAGACATTATAAATGAAACTAATTTTACGGATTTATCGTGTTTATTTTTTTTTTTATTTTAATTCCCGACGTTTCGAACCCTTTACAGCGTTCATGGTCACGGGACAACCTGAGGCGCTGGACGTCTGATTGTCAAATAAACGCGTTAAAAAAATAAACGCGATAAATCCGTAAAATTAGTTTCATTTATAATGTGTAATCGCGTAAATACCTACATGAAATTATCAAATAAATAGACATTTCAAGACACATTTTTGAACGTTGTTCTAGTCTAAAACTAAGCAACGCTTGTGCTATGGGCACTAGATAACTGATAAACATACTTTGTTTATAAATACATACTATAAATATATAAACACGATAAATATATAAATATACTATAAACATATAAACACTGGAAAAACATAATGTTCATCACACAATGTTTTTTCAGTAGTGGGACTCGAACCTGCACCCACTATCCATTATCCATTAGACCAATGGGGTCAAAATTAATCCTTACTAATCCTTAGTGAGGACTAATCCTTACTAATATTATGAACGGAAAAGTTTGTACGTATAGATGGATCTTTGTTACTCTTTCACGCAAATACTACTGAATGGATTCTAATGAAACTACAATAATATATTTTATCATAGCTCATACATCAGAATAACACATAGGCTTTATTACTTATACATAATATTTTTGTATATCTGTCTTTCTGTTTGAATGTTACGCCTTCAGCCTATTCTACGCAGACGTAGTCGCGTGCAGCAGCTAGTCGGGAATATTTGGGTGAGACAACTTTTTATGTGTGCAACGCTTCATTACCCGTACAAGACGTTTCACACGTGCATTATGAAAGGTCGACGCCGGTTCCCGCTAAGGGGACAATTTGATCGTGAAAGGCACTTAGTGTCTGCCAATTACGATCGTCCCGATGGAGCTGAAACGTCAGTGGGGACGGGCATTAAACTAAATAGAGCCGGGAGGGCGCGTTCTGTACGGCCGGTATCATACCGTTTTATGTATGCCCTGGTTCAGTTTGAGTGCCGTGGTTTTGACAATCTAACACGAATTCATACTGATCGTTCAGTACTGTTTTCGTAAATCCGGTGATTTGGTTGGGCATTAACATTTAAAAATCACCAATGTTACCTGAGGTATACAGACTTTTCCCTAAGTTCCTCCAAACACGAGTCCTAACTCCACAGAGTTTTCCGAGTGTCTTTGCTTCCTTAATCGCGCTTTAGAGCAGCATAGACGGAGACAAAGAAAAATGGTACCTATACTCATGAAACAAAATAGTTCCTTTGTACCTAAATTATAAAATGACTGAACTTATACAAAACAATGTAAGAGGGTCTCGATGTTCTGAACTATAAAGAATACTTTGATGAAATAAGATAAATGAAACCGATATATAAATATATACCGCAACTTTAGTTAGACATTTTGATGCCTCCGTTTCGCAGTTAACAAATTATTGGACTTCGCGCGTTCTGGATCGTGGGTCTATTCCCACACGGGACAAAAATATGTGCACATCATGTGATGTTAGGACTGCATTACATTATCATACAATAAGGGAAATGTTAGAGTAAAATAAAAAAAAAAAGTCTCGATGTTTCTACGAGCACCGAACTAATTATCGACGGATTCCGAACGAGACGGGATACTCGAGCGTTGAGGAGCGATAAAGGAGCAGTCGTTACCCTAATAAGCCGGAGGTGGGGAGAGATCCGAGCGATGAACAAAGCGGCGTCCCCATAAATCCAGCCGCCATCGGCGCAGGTACAGCTTGCCACAATGGGCGACCGCGGCATAATTGCTATCTGACGGTACGGTAGAGTGCACCCGCATAATACCATTACGTTCCATTGATGGGCGCATCCCGAGCGCCGTTGCACAGCCCCGATAGATAGACCGGCCACAGAATCATATTCCAACTATACATCTATACATGACCTATATTCGTATAATAACATATGTATATGGATCGGTAAAGTTACGCTCTGGACCTCGGTAATTAGGCTGCGCGATGCCTTTTTTCGAATCTGGGATAGCTGCTGCTGGGTATCTGCGATTTCGTGTATCCAAACACATAGGTGATTTTAATCGCATTTAGTGAGAGTAGCTTTCAGTTGGATGCAAGTCGCTACCGACCGGTCAGCGGAAGTCAATGGGGGAGGCCTATGTTCAGCTGTGGACGTCCTACGGCTGATATGATGATGATGAGTTTTCACATGCGCCGTTTATGGATACGTAAACCTATGAAACAACACCAATAGACACAAGACTTCACAAAGGACCGGCTGCAGTGTTCGGGAGCAAGTGTGAAACGTAACGAGTGAGGGAACTGTAGCATCAAAGCTGCCGCGGGACACGAGATATTCGAAAGTGAACCGTACTAAGGTTTGTATGATATGGGTACGAGCGAGGACATAGAAACACGGTCGATTTATCACTACACCTATCGGCAATGAAGCCTGTTGAATGTGCGATACGGTTACATTTTTCAAGCGACAAGAAGAGGAGGTTTTCGATTCGGTCGTTTCCTTTTGTTTGTTACCTCAGAATACCGTAATTTATGAACCGATTTAAAAAAAAAAATTTCATTGGGGTAAGATCTCGTATGGTCCCGTAGTAGTTTCGTTGTTATTTGACTGTTTTTGACCGTTTTGTTCGTATTTGCGAAGGCATTCATCTTCGTGTTTTCAAAACTATAACGTCATTAACGTCATAACAAAGATTATATCACACTTTATTATCACTTCAGACGTTCTTTAAAAATGCAACGATGATGCAATAAGGGTATCGTGCTAAGCAAAACAAATTTTCACTTGAGATGGCAAATGCACTGCTTTGATTGTTATAAGGACTGGTCCTAGATTTGGCGCTTTAGTGTGGCTACCCCACATCGAAGTTTCTAAGTTTCCGCTGTGCGCTCGTTGCACACGTGACAACGTACCGCACCTACGGGACAAGTTAATGTGCTACATTGAATAGGTAATTGTTGCAGAGGCATCGCTGTGTTGCGAAACTTCGAAAGCACTACCCCAAAGTTTGGCATTGATGCTTTTGAGTTGGGATTAAATGGAGAAAGGTATCCCTGCTCTTTACAGATTACCACCGTTTTAGTTATTTTTAAAGTTATTTAGTTTTAAAAAATCATTACTTTTTAAAAGGGAACCAAATTATTTATTATTAATATTATTAACATGTATTTAATTTAGGAAATTCAAAACATGTTTTATTTACTTAACTAAGTGTATTCTTTTTTATTAAAAAAATTACCCAATCATGATAATGAAAATATAGACACTACATTCATAGAAGTTATATCTACACCAACCTCATCTTAAAGTAAACGCAGACTGACAATTTAGTTAAATGATATTGTACATTTCTGTAAATGAATGAAAAAAAATTACAATATAAAGTTTCATCTTGAGAGATAATCACTGAAAATATAAACATTAATCCTAAGATTTCCTTTGAAGTGTCAGATTCCTTTTATTTTAATTTACATTTTAGTTAAATACATAATGCTTTTCCTTTTTTTAGTTACACTGTATGTGTTAAAAATTAGAAAGTTATTTAATCTTTAATTGATGTACCAGTGCATATTTAAATATATTGTGTAAGAAACTTTAAGTGTAACTTAATAAATCAATAATTGTTGTTAACTCATCGGACTAAATGTCATTTTAAAAATTCTAAATAGGTACTATTCTACAATCTTTAAACATACAAAGCAAAACACACACACAATGTTTTACATAAACATTTGACTGCAAACACTTTCGTATCCAATTGCAAAAACTCATTGCACTCGATCGTACGTTGTCGCTGGAGTTTAATGTCCTGTGCTAGTAATTTCCCAGATGGCGCCACTAGTTATAGCCGCACCATTCGACTGTAGATACGACGTCAATTCTGCGCACATGCATTTATTCCCAAACTGCATATCGCTCCGTGAAACGAACAATACACCTAGCATGCAAAATATGAAGCCGAAGTGCGATAATGTAGGTACGTAAATTCCGAGCACGCCATATGCTGTGTGTTAAACAGATCCAAGTATACGTGATATAAATAATTCAGATTTAATATGTTACAATCATAAGTTTAAAAGAATATACGTTTAGTTTTGGCGTTCAGAATAGATACTCACGCCAAGATGCATGTAATTAGATTTATTAATTTTTTTCCTAGTCTGGTAACAGTTTATTTTATCAATGTTTAAATATTGCACGATTAATTAGCGCAGCATGATACACAGTTTTAGTGAAAAAGTAAGTAAAGTAACAGGCTATTAATGTCCCACTGCTAAGCAAAGACCTCCGTAAGAGGATATCAGGGCATAGTGTCCACCAAGCGGCCCCACTGCGGGAATGGCGGGCTTCACATATCTTCGAGATATTTTTTGTTATTTTTTCGAAAATATGCAGGTTTCCTCTAGATGTTTTCCTTCGCCGCCGAGCACGTGATAAATCAGCGCTTAAAATGAATTATTTCATTGGTGCCGGGGATCGAACTCAGGTCGCTCGAGTAGTAGTTTTATACATAGTATCAGAATGCAGAAACATGTATGAATTAGGTAAGTAAACTACTGTTTATATTTTATTCATTACCCACAAGAGCTAATATTCGAAAACTTTTGGCGCAAAACCTTTCTCTTAAAATTTTCAAACCAAATGATACTACAATTCACCCACTTAAGGGTAATGTCAGCAAATTTATCAAGATCGGATTCGAAATCTTCGTCTCCACGCCTGAAGAAATCTTACTACGATTGATCAATTATTAACCTTCAAGCGGTAACACCTGTAACCACCCAATATTATTAACTTCACAGATAACGAATGTCACGAACACACACATCTTTGTCTTTTGTTAATTTAAGTTGTTAAATTCCATTCCATTTTCTTTTTTCTTTTTTTCGTAAAAAAATTTCTTTGGTTTTTTTTGCCATTTTTATGTTCAAGTTTTATATTATTTTATATAAGACGGAATGAATATCTTTAAATTCCTCTTTAACAGTGAATCAGCGAAAATCTCCGATTGATCGCCACAATTGCGACTATCAACGCAAACAGCACACAAAAGACGGGACAACATAATTGAATTCTTTCACTCGACAAAATCGTCCAAAAAGAGGCCTCCAATTACACGGACCGAAGGGAGTTGGATTGAAACGTCCTTTTTGAAGGTTAAAAATAGGGGCATTGAAATGTGGGAATAGGGTTACCATGAGTTATGTGTGGGTAAGCCATAACACACTCACTGGTTAATGCAACGTTCCGAGGAAAGAAAACGGTTAAGGGGATATCGTTTTCGGCCGAAATAATTTTTACCTGAATTGACTATGGGCGGGGTACGTTTCGCGGGGAAAAGATTACCTTAGGAGTAATCGTGTCGTCAAAAGAAAATAGCAACAGGGTACGACGCCCCATGACCAGATGGCGTGCCGATCTGACCAGTTGATGGAGACTGGATGCATAGTTGAATATTAAATTGAGTGGCGTGCCTTAAGAGACTAGTGGACTGTCGTGGGATTTTTCGGTCTATTCAATAGCATCATCACCAATGATGATATTGAAAAAACCGAAAATAGATAAATGGAGGTAGCGACTAGTTACTCTGGGGCGCAGTTGCCAAGTTCTCACACGGGACAACTACTTGTTTGACCCACAGATATTTATTTCGGTTTTTGATGTTGTTACATTAGTACATAAATTTCATGTCCACATGAAATTTATGTACTAATGAACGTCGTTACAATACCGGATAATGTTATATTTTACAATACAGGATATATAGGTAAAGGCAATGTTTAAAAAAATTTAAAATATTAACCTTAGCAGTATCAATGGCTCATTGGCGACGGATAAATTTTGGATAGTTTGGTCATTATTTTAAAAACAATCAATGAAACTGATTGTGATTGATCTCGGTCGACTTTGTCTGTCTCAATTTCGTCGACATTTTGCATCGTTGTGGTCACCCGAGGGGAGGACAATGAGACGCCTTAGCATTTTCCGAGTGTCGGGGACGAGACGTTGACAAATGAGCCCGTGTCGAGGACACGGAGGCAGGTGATCCCGGCGGCCATTTACTGCTGGAGCGCGGCGACGATTTATCGTGATCGCCCTCGCACGGATTAATTTCGAATCGACATTCGGTCACACAAGTAGCTACGGAACCAAATACGCACGCTAAAACATTACATGGTACGTTAATCTAGACGACAAACGAACGAAACGGCTTTTTAGTTATTGCAATAAAAAAATTATGGATTTTGAGGCAAACGAGGTGATGGTAAGCGGTCAAGTCGTCCATTTTCTATGTGAACCGTCTCAGATAAAGGAAAGCTAGCGAGCTGCTCATCATGTACATCTTCAACCAGACTGGTTGCAGATGTGTAGCTAATCTTTGTAGAGATAACACCTTGGTTAAACAACTCGCCAGAAGAAACGCAAAATTATAATGGAAGTATTATTCACTTCGGTATTCTGCGCGGCCGTGGTACTTCCCCGGACGATCCTGCCATTAGGGGAACACCAGAATCTGCTGCAGGTCCTTAAAACAGAGACCCTTACTCTCTTTCAGGACATTTGCATCACATGCGGATTAAAGTGCCCTGCCTACCTGCCTTTCAAGTAAAAAAGAATTGGCCCAGTTTGGTATAGGTAGCGTTACAACAACAACAGATTTAGGAATCAGATCGACCGGAAATCCCACAAAACAAGTAATCCCACAAAATGGTCCTGCGTGCCAGTTTATCTATTCGTGAATTGCTGTGATGGTATTTTGGTTTCTGTCGCGTAATAAAACTGCCTCTAAATTCTATAATTATATCGAGAGAAGCCGAGGTGCATTTTATCCAGAAGAATAAAAAAACTTTAATGTATTCATGAAGACGAACTTAAAACTGGCACAACAGAATATTAGTATAATGGTGCACTTTACAGCTCAGCTCAGGTGCACTTTTATAGAGTACTTTTACAATGTAATAAGCAATAATAAAAACATGCTATGGAAACTGCAGTGTTAAATTAAACTATTTACTGAGAATTTCATCGCCTTCGATTAGAATTTGAATATTTAAAGTACTTCAATTGGAATTTGAACATGTAAGAATATTTTATGCGTAGGAAGAATTTGTTACAGGCCCTCCTGGCTGACTATTAGATGTCACTGTTCATCGGCCTCGGCGAATATGCGAAAATTTGCGCGGAATTTTCACTTTTAGTTGCTTCAGAGTTAAATTTTAACATTATTGATCGTTAACGTTTTAGGTCAGCTATATGTTGCGTCACGAGGGACTTTCCTACTCTTTTTATTTGTCTCATAAAAGAGTCTCAGTTTGTCATGTGACCACGAACGCTGTAAAACGATCGAAACGTCAGCACTTAAAATTAACAATTTCATCGCTCGTGGCACCGAGATTGAAACTCAGGATGCTCGATTATATTGAATAAAAGGCAAGCGCCCGGACAATGAGCTATCACTCTCATACTCATTATGCGCAGCATGCGCGTTAAAATAATAAATTTTCATTATTTTTAACCGACTTCAAATAAGGAGGTTTCTCAATTCGACCGTATATATATTTTTTATGTGTGTTCGTGGATGACTTCGTCGTTTATGAACCGATTTTGATGATTCTTTTTTTGTCGGAAAGGAGATATCCTAAGGGTGGTACCATGATAAGGAAATCCGGATCTGATGTTGGAATCCCAGAGAAATCGAGTCCCATCGTTGAATGATATGGTATTAACAATGTTTTTTTTTTTTAATTTTCTGATTGAAGTCGTTTTTTTTTTTTTGTTAAAATTATGCTTGTTCTTCATTCTCTTCTACTTTTGTTCAACGCTCTTTTGATCGTCAAGAACTAACATCGGTTCCCAGAATTATACCGGTCCAGAAAAGAAGCGGCAAGAAAATCTGAGTTCTCGTTTCTATATTGTTATCTTTTAAAACAGCTTTTAACAATATTAGTACAAAACCAGCAGTATTCCGTTATTACAATAGCGTCGAATGCGCCTTTTTGTACACGTAAAACGGGGAAACGCGTTCGGCATAGGGTTGCCAGCCGTACTATAATATTTTATAGTAGTATAAATAGTATTGCAATATGTTTATGGACTGTGTACTTTATACTTTTGAAAAAAATTATACAACCTTATATTTGCAACATCGAAACTAAGAACAAATAAATGCCTTAAAGTAGCTTCACAATAACGTAACAAGAATAAATAAGTAACAAATGAATCTTTGTCTATTCTTCGCTTTGTCCATAAAACACTTATTTATTATATGTACTGAATTTTCGACTTACTTCAAAAAAGATACAGGTTTTGGCACGCAAGTATGCACACTAAATAGCACCAAGCATTGCTCAAAAATGCAATGAACCTGGTATAGATTTTGAGATTTACGTGATATTTTTTTTACACAATATCGGCCGCGTAGCTAAAGAAGAAGAAGAAGAAGAAGCAACCTGGGTTCGATCCTCGGTGAAACTGTTAATTTTCATTGCAGACTCATCACGTGTTCAGCGTTGAAGGAAAACATAGTGAGGAATAATAAATTATTTTTATATTATTCCACACTATGTTTACGAAATAATAACAATAAATAACATATTGCGAATATATGTCAAGTCGGCCAATCAAATCTAATAACATTATTAAACATAGGAGTAATACACTCGCTTATTGGTAGTCAAAATACTATCCTACAAAATAAAAAAATAAAAATACAATACTATCCACTACCGGAACAGTTGGGCATGTATTGGCTGTTACGTTACTTAGGCGGGGTAGGTCGCGTGGTGGACTATGCCCCGCCGCACAGGTGTGGGGCATGTATAGGCCGTTACGTTACTTTACTCAGGCGGGGTAATGTTGGCAACCCTAGTTCGGAATGCGGTCTCGCCTTTGGCAACAGCGCGCGGCGCGGACGCGGCGCTTGCGCAACGCACGGGCGAAAGTGGTCGAGCGAGACGGGTCGACCGATCGCAGACCGGTCCAGTTGCACGTCCTCACGGAACGTACTGACATTGAGCGAAGAAGAGAATGGACGAGGAATGGCTTTTTTTTGTGAGAAGGTCGCAAGCGAGCTGGCGGCTCACCGGATGCTAAGTGAACCGCCACCCATAGACATCTGCTACACCCGAGGGTTGCAGATGCGTTGACAACCTTTTGAAAATTGGGCTCCGGCTACCCACTTTACGCCGGTCTTCTGGGCGGTCGTGGTACTTACCCGGACGCGCCTGCCCGTTCGTGCAACAGACGGGGCTTGCTGCGTGGCCCTACCACCGTGCACCGTGCACCGGATTTCGGCGGTTCACCCGATACTAAGTGATAACCGCCGCCCATTGACATTTGTAACACCCGTAGGGTGGCAGACGCGTTGCTACTTTTTAATGGCATGCGCTCGGTTCACCTCGCTCACCACACGAAACGCAGAACTATGACACTTCTGCTTCACGTTATTGCAGAACCCATGGTAAATCAGCACTAAAAATTGTTACGGAAATAAACGAGTTGCATTAGAACCGTGATTTAATTATTTCCGTAAACTAAGCTTGGTCATTTTTAATTCCAATAAAAAGGAGCAACAAGTTCATCCGAGAAGGTCATCCTGGTACTTTTTTTTGTTTTGCGATGGCAGAAAATAGCTGAAGTCTTTGTTTGACACATTATAAACAATCTAATAATACCCCACAACAGAAATAATTCCATTACATTCATGATAGAATTGTACTACAGTTTTAAAATTGTATTTTATGATTCCATGTTTTACATCGTTCATGTTGTAACGACATAATCATTTACGAGTTTATGACTAGTCTACAATATAGACATCTTTCAGAGTGCTCGCCACGCTACACTACAAGGATGCGTAATACAACCAAACCTGTATTTAAAATCCTCGAAAAGCTTCGTCAGATTTTCCGTTAACCGCTTATCGACGTGTGACCGCCTCGTGATTGATTTCTATTCAAGAAAATCTCACATACTCCCAGAGCAAGTTCGCCGGCGAAACGCATTCCAGCCATGCATCAACCCCACTCGCTCCAGGGCGGCTTGCGAAGTATTCAAGGGGCCCGCTTTGCAGCCGAAATTGGCAGGAAGTTCGCGACGCTCGCGATGCGGCCCGCGCGCTGAGCGCGCATCGGTTAAACCGCCGCTCGTCGCCGGACAACGCGTCCGTTCGGAGTTAAACGCTCTCAATAGCGCGTCCTTCGCAAGGCTAGGGTGACCAGGAGGTTCCCGCTTTGCCGGTCATTGTCCGGTCATTTCGATAGCTTTTTGGCGGACTTCGTAATGCTTACGATAAATAGCCCATAAACAGAAATATATCAACACACCTCTTCTGCCTTATTCATGTGTAAATAAAAAACTAAACACCCAGATACATAAAGAAGTGATTAAAATTCAGAACCCAGAAGTTTTCATCAATTATACACATAAAATATAATATGTTAAAGAAACAATTTTATGTTTAAGAAAGCATACGCATACATAAACCCCTTACCTACGTTTAACATTAATTTACTATATTAAATGTAACAAGTACAAATTATTACGTATTCTACCTCGTTAAAATTCAATGACCGCAATCCACACGCCTACATATGGATTTGTATTATAATCTTTCGTTAGAATAGTCCTCAAACCGACTGACGTGTGCTGACCCTACGCAGGCTGATTACAGAGTAATTACGGAGCAGCGTTGACCGACGTCATGCGGAACCGACACTGCGGGGTATGGAATGCGAATCGCCAATGAGCAATTTGCGGTGACCCTAACAATGTCCCATATCTCGTTCAATTACTACTGTGACTTTAGCATTTTCAATTTAATTTTAGCAAGTCGTTAAGATGATATCACTTCATTTTTATAAGAGCGGTCAATTTTGTTATAAATATTCCTACTCTAGGCGTCTCCTAAAGCCCTGGGACTTCCCCGGACGAGCCTACCAATTCGTAAAACAACAGAAGTAGCTATTTCACATTAAAAATAGGTAAGCATTAGCCATTTTCAACAGTGCTTTATGCTCACAATGTGCTTACAGTGACGACTGGCGTGGGGAGTAGTGAACCCGCCTCTTGCTCCAGAAGGTGGAAAAATTGAACATATTTTTTCCAGCGTTTGGGTGTTTATATATTCATAATATTTCTAGTACCCATAGTACAAGCACTGCACTTACTTTGGGACTAAAGAACGTTGTATAAAAATGTGTGCGCAAAAATATAATAATCCATACTACCCATACTAATATTATACATGCGAAAGTAACTCTGTCTGTCTCGCTTTCACTCCAAAACTACTGAACCGATTTAAATGGTTAATACATAGGCTATTTTTAATTGGAAAAAAGTGTTGTAAAGGATTGAAACATATTTATTTAACGGTTTCAACGCGAGCGAAGCTGCGGACGAAAAGCTATTATAATATACTATAACAATGCTTTAAATTAGACATATGATACAAAAATTTATAATCTATTAGAATAAAACGAGGTCGAGTGTGACGCGTACTTTGATAACCCCTACAGATGTCAAGTTTAAGTCTGAATCAGCTTCATAATTGTTACGATAATTATCACGCTTATATCATATTATATTATAATGGTGTTGTAGCTGAGACCTCGGAAGTTTAAAGTAAAAGGCGGGTGTTCAAATCCTTGTAACGACGAGTATTTAATTTATCGAGTTACTTACCTGTGGTAGGACCACGCAACAATCTTCGCTGTTGCATGAGTGGGCAAGTCCGTCCGGGTATGTACCACATCCTCATAGAAGACCGGCGGGAAGTAGAAGTGTTATACTTCTGCGTTTCGTCTAGTGAGTGAGAAAGCTGGGTCCAATTTATTAAAAGTTGGCAACGCATCTGCAACCCTACGGGTATTGCAAATGATAATAATGGGCGGCAGTTATCTCTTAACTACAAGTGAACCGCCAGCACGTTTGCCACCTTCTCACATTAAAAAAAATAACATAAACGCAAGATACGCCCTGTCACGATGGTGCGTTGATAAGGCTTCTGTAGAGTATAACATTAGCTATGTCCGTACATTCAGTTACAGGTTGGAAATGCGAGAGCTGTTTTTTATGTAAGTTAACTGGTATTTACGAATTTATACGATAACATCGCAACCCATACATTTAGACGTATATAAAATAAACTAAATCAACAATCAATCAAAAAAATCGATCAAACGCTGTTTTCTTGCTTTTACGCGAATATTATACATATGAAATGATTTTATAGCGTTTTTTATTTTGATTTGAACTACGTTTCGAACCCTCTCCAGCGATCATGGTCACGAGTCTGTCCCGTGACCGATACAACGCGATAAAATCCGTAAACTAGTTTGATTTAATCGATCAAACGTTGACCAGAACAAATTATTAAAATGTTTAAAATTGTACGCGTGCACGAAGCAGCCGGGGGGAAAACCGGTCGGGTTATTTCAAAGAATCATTGCTGGACGAACTTTTGACCTTAGCGAACAAAAATACTAAGAATTGGATAGCACTACAGATGAGCAATACGATGATGATTAATTGCAAAAACGTCTCAGCGACTGAATCAATTTTGCAATTATCCGAAAAAGAAATGTAAAAACCCGAGTTTTTGCAATACATAAATAACCGAAACAAGAAAACATTAGAAAATGAACCTATTTAGGGGAGAAAATATAAAATTGTGAGCGTATTTGAATGGAGGCGCAACCAATTACATTTTAATTTGTTTAATAAAGTATAACCAGTAAACCAGGGCTCACTATTTACAAGCAAAAAATCAGAAGAAACAAGTTTTGCTTTTACAGTGCAAAATAACCCGACTAGATTTTTTTTAAATAAAAATTATATTCAATAAGTAAAAAGATGTCCTTTTTGACATGACCTACGATACAATAAGTGTAATCTAATATATAAAATTCTCGTGTCACGGTATTTGTAATTGAACTCCTCCGAAACGGCTCGACCGATTTTCGTGATATTTTGTGTGCATGTCGGCCAGGGTGGAGAATCGGACAATATCTATTTTTCATCCCCCTAAATGTTAAAGGTGGTCCACCCCAAACATTATTTTCTACCCTAAAAATAATTTATATGACAAAACAACGTTTGCCGGGTCAGCTAGTAAAATATAAAATTATACATATTGGCGGTTTATATTACATATTCATGTTTTATTTATTGTCACTAATTTGTTACGTACGTCAGCCTTTGTGGTGTCAAATAAATGACTTTTCCTTCCTTCCTTCTTTCTAAAATATTCTGAACTAACCGATCAAGATATTAGCAGGTTATTTAGCAACTCTTTCCTCAAGTATTGTTAATTAGTAAGTTTTCGGTATAATACTTCTCCGAACTCGACCGCGAAGTTCGGTACGGCGAACACGAGGAAAAACCCCGCATTCTGTACCGGCGGCTGGTACGGCGGTTGTTAGAAAACGGCCTCTTATTGTTTGTTGTTATCAACAATTATCGGTTATGTTCGATCGTTCGGCTGTATCGGGGCGAAGCATGTAGCATTCATCGCCGCTTTCCCGCGGTAAATCTCTCGATGGGGAATATCGGTTCATCGACGCACTGCACTCCATGTAACCAAGCAGCGATTTACGAGCGGTCTTCTTGGGGTATCGCAGGCGTTGAATGTTCGGTAATCGGCCGTACAGAACGGGTCCGCCTCTATTTCGAAATGTTTTTTTTTTATCTATCCACCTTGCCTTTACCAAGCAAACGTCTTAATACGTTTAACAGTAAATTCCTCCAGTGATGCAACAGCTGTGACTGGTTTGAAACGTCTTGAACACTTTTCTTCGAGTTCACACAATAACATAATACCACAAGTAATTGTATTCGAATCTAAAAGGCGATGCACCGTTGAGGTGACAAACTCACACACAAGTTTCGCATATAAGTGAGAGACAATACTTATCACGTTTGTCTATGTTCACGAGATTACTTAAGTAACAATTTATTATGCAACCAATGTTTAGTTACGAACAGACTAACTGCGTAGGATTCGTATAATGATTTATAGCCAAGTTTCTAGATGATGTTGTACAAGTAAATAGACGTAGTGCAAGTAACATTTTAGAAACAAGTATTAATCGCGTTCAATTATTTAATGAACGACATTTGACGCAATTAGCTATGATTCGAATTCTTTACATTTCAAACACATTATAGTGTTTATGAACACGGGACTTAAAATCAAAATTAAGCGCGCCGAAATCTGTCATATAGTTTAACTTAACATAACAACAAAGTGTGAGTGTAAATACAAAATTATGCGATAATTGTGTTTTGAAAGTAGATCCGATAAATAAATCAAATCGTTCCCAAATCACCAATTCCTCCTACGGATAATAATCATAGAGAAGGAGACCATCGAAAGATGGAAACAATAGAAAATAATATAATACAAACGCGTTAACTACTGTTAGGCCATCAAGATTCTCAGTGACATATTCATAGACTAAGCTAAGATAAGCGCCGAAAAAAGGTGAAACATCAAAATTTGTAAAAAAAAACAAAACCGAGGAAACAAATTGTGAGGAATTCAGTGAAATATCTAAAATCACGAAAGAAAGCAGTTCACAGATTCGCCATTCGGTGATCATAAAGTTCTCGGAAGGTGCATTCCTGAGACATCTCTCCCTTTGAATAATAAATCTGTTTGAGACGCGCGCGGCGGCGTTCTTGGCGGTGCCGCGAACGGAAGTCAGATGAGGAATGTTCTCGATGCTTATTTTTTCTTCATCGCGGATCGTACAAATTGCTAAAAGTGATTCGGTCGCTAGTAAAATCACAACGATAACTGACTAATGATTATTCACAGTATATTCTTGGTACATTTCATAAGATCTTGTTTATGTTATTTAAAAAAAAAATTGTGTGTATCTATCTCACTGCTGGGCAAAGGCCTCTTCCATACAGAAGGGGATTGGCGGTCTTCATATATCGGCACCGGGGATCGAACTCAGGTTGCTCGAGTAAAATTAATTTAAGGCGAGCGCCCGTACTACAGCTACCACGGTTCATGTTATTTATCACTTATTATTTATATGTTTATTATTTAGGTTAATATAATTATTTATCGAGTTTTCTTGTATAGTCGTTTATGACATTCGAGTATAACATAGTTATTTTATCGGTGCACTTACCTGAACTTCGCCGGTCCATCCGTTTTGTTGACTGGCAGAAAATTACTTTAGCATTAAGGACGCCTTAGTACAAAGATTTCTTTATGTGCATATAGTTTAAAATAATGAATACGGACAAACGATAAATTATTGGACACTCGCGATTTTGTTTTGCTCATTAACAACCATATAAATCTAGACGCAAAAAAAAATTGCTCAAAAGCACCATAAGAGATTCCGGATCAATTCCGGGTTTTATTTCATAACGTACCTAAAATGTAGCGCTTCACTTATAACTATTTAAAAAAAAACGAAAAAACAAATCTAAACAAACATTGTGACCATTACCGGTTAAATTATATTACGCAATATAATAATATTTCGAAGTGTAATAATATTAGCAATAATCGTAAAATACCTCCTTCGCGGATTTCATCGACTTTAATTTAAAACGCGTAAAGCGGTTTGATTACAAAATTTAATATTCCTTTTAACGTAATCATTACAGTAAGTCAGCATAACCGACACGCTCAGTGACAACCACTGAGCACGTTAGTTTCCTTATCCGTTTATAACATTTTAAACGTCCACATTACGTGTATATTATAGGACCATACTGCATCTTACAATGCATTGGAATATTATATGGTATTCATCCCCTATATATGTCCCACTGCCGGGAAAAGGCCTCCTCTGTACAGGGTGTATTAGGGCATAGTCCACCACGCGACCCCACTGCGGATTGGTGGAATTCACATATCTTCTATTATTGTTATATATAAATTTTTTTTATTATTGTTTCGGAAATATGCACCTTTCCTCGCGATGTTTTCCTTCACCGATGAGCACGCGATAAGTCAACACTTAGAATTAAGAATAATTTTGATTTTAAGCCCCGTGTTTATGAACATCTTATCTTAACAGGATTTCGGCGCATTTAATTTTCATTTTAGGTCCCGTTTACATCTTATCTAAACACCATCACCTACTTAACCATCATTACGTAACTGCACCTTCGCAAAGCCGGTTAAATGCGCTAGAAGTTACTAGAAAGAACCTGTCCGTCCCCTTCCTCCGTCACCGTCACGCCGTCGACCTTGTCACGGGCCGGCGAGGCTGTTACGCCCCAGTTGGCGCACGCGGGCGTCGCATCGTCACGTGTTGCGTGCACTTAGCACGCTCGTACGTGACGACTGAGCGGGCAGGGTTGTCCAAATACTAAAGAAAGATGTTCGTTGACTTTTAACACGTCGACCGGTTACTAATTTTGCTTATAATCACACTACATGTTTTTTTAACACGAGTGCGTGATTCTTAGCTGTATCAGTGAGTCGGAGAGTGCAACTCAATGCTGCCCAGATAGTTTGGAAATATATCGATGGCTCATTATTATTACGCGGTATTAGATAGCCAATGTCTACGTCACGAAGTAGCTAAATTAACAATAGCTCAGTTTGAAACATAAAACTTGGGTTTTGTTTCCTTTTCAATCTCAGTGGCTTGCAATGATGAATTGCTTGTTTTGCTCTGTGACCATACTGGTAGGTTATTTGTTTAGCTATTAAAGTGATTGCTCAACATATTTATTTATTTGTAGATGCAGTAGGTGTCAGCCCTACCGCTTACTGAACCTAATTCGCTGCACACGGGCGTTTAAAGCGTGAGCCGTCGTCACTCCGCGATGCAAATTTGTTTACACAGGGGCGTGCTACGTGAGTTTTTCGCCCGGCGGCCGCACAATTTGCATTTTCATAATTACGACATATATATTTGCATGTCGAAATAATTAAAACTGCTTACGGTGCTCTGACGGTGAATTATGATTTTGCCGACTGTACAAATTGGAACGAAATTTAACGTGGACAGTTTTAACAGCTTTATACATAATATTCAACATCAACATTAAGTCCGCCTTTTGTAATCCTTTTTCCAAGGTTTTTCAATAAAGCATAAATAAAAAAAATCTACTATTAGAAGATCTACTATTAGGAGGTCGATTTGAGTATAACTTTGAAACAAACCTGAAGGATTAATTTAAATAGTATAATCAAAAGCAAATTAAGAAATAAACTTCGAGGTGCGATTTTGAGTAAAGACCGGCTTGATTTAAGTAAAGATTAAAGAAAGAGAAAATTGAGATTTGAGTAAAGTCAAGATTGATTTCGACGATTTACCATCCAATTGGCTGCCGGAATTAGGCCACCTCGTTAGCGTTTTGTTAGGACTTGTAATAACTCAAAGCGGTTGGCAGATTTTCCTACTGTAAATTCCGACGAATTCACTTTGATTATGGTACCTCTAGTTAAATTAGGCAATAGCATAGTCCGCCAATCGACCTCAGAGCATGTTTCATCAATGTTCATCAATCATGAATGTTTTCAATCATCGTCGATTAAGTAGTATTCTTTTAGGATAACCAACAACATCACATCGAAATCTAGATTCGAACTTACTCGATGATGTTGAACTAAAATCTCCGTCTTCTAACTAACTCTACCAGTGGTGTAAATAGAGCTAGCACTAAAAAATTAACACTTAACCGGGCTGCAAGTTGAACAGTTTTAAGCGTGGACGCAATAAAACAACCTTCATAATCGCTTTCTAAAAGTGTACCTCACGGCAAATTTAAAGCGCACAGCGGTCATTCTTCAAGCGACAAACGTTTATTATTCAATATACTATCGGTGAACTTACTGTGATAGGGGCAGTTACAGTTCCGTACGAGTAAGTACCACGACCTTATAGAACACCGTCTCGGAAGTGGTACACTTTGGTGTTTCGTCTGGTGAGTTATGTAACCGGGGCCCACTTTAGTGAATGGGGGCAACGCATTTGTTACGGGTGTTGTAAATGTCCGTAAATGGCGGTTATCACTTAACATCAGGTGAACCGCCATTAATCTGTTGTTGGCCGACCGACATCCGAAAAATCCAAGTCCCCATCAGAGAAGAGTAGGCAATCAGGGTTCTTAAGTGACATCGCAAATTAAAATGATGACTCAACAAACATGTGGTACATGGAAGGAATTTACTATTCAGTATTTTGTATGGTATAGGTTGTTGTGTGGTAAATGGAAGGACTTTTTGTGTGGTAAAGAAAAAAAAAATTATTGCTTTAAAAAAGCTTTCTGATAACGTGTTATATTAAAATATTACCATCATAATTCGGCACTACGATCATAACATTACTTCGGAATTTGGCACTATAATTAAAAACGTGTACAACTGACGGGATCTTCATTGTGCAAATGGTGGAACGTTGCACAGATAGAGGAATATATTTTAAAAAAAGTCTATAGTCATCAGGACAAGATTTCATTACGTGAATAAAACAGACTTCTTGATGACAGAGTTCCCGCTTAATTTCACGCAAGAAAATTCAATCACATGGCATTTACATCAAATTTACATCCGAGACGACATTAATACCGCTCAATCTCTTCTCGACTTCATGCTCTGTTAGTAAATTAAAATATTTCCGTTAATAATCGAATAAGTAAGCAGCTCGGTGAATTCATCACACTTAACGCATTTTCTTAATTTAATTTTCTATACTTGATTTTCAAATATATTATTACTTTAATTGATTACATTTTACATATACAACTTTCCTGTGTGCCATGGAAACATTGTGCCTGCCGATGATATAGTCTTAATTAAGTACTATTACCAAATGTCAGTTAACATTTGTTATCAACTGATTGGTCAAGTAAATGTAGATTTGAAGATTACAATCTGCAATACTCGTCTGATGCGAAATAATCATCGTACATTGACAGTGAAAAATTTTAAAATGCCCACTTGCTTTCTGTTTATGGTAGCTAAAACGTGAATTAGTTTACCATTCTTGGGATTACTTAATTAAGTGCAAATGTTAGTACGTCATCTAACAATTTTCAGACTAAATAACGTCTTAGATAAGTTAATACAACTAGCTATAAATCTAAGCCTGAGCCATCGGACATTAAAGACGGCAAAACATTTCCGACATACTTACTACATCATAATGTATGCAAAAAATGACAACATAACCTATCTGAGAATATTGTTCCAGAAACTGAGACAAACTTCAACACGACCGATCAGATATTCAATTTCACACAACACCAGTTCCAATTGCCACCGTCTACGGTTGCAATTGGCTTGGCATGCGTGTCAAGAAAGAGATCGATGGGACCTTGAGCGGTTGATCGGACCGTCATCAGATTTAATTATCTTCTGCGAATCGCCCATAACTAAAACCTAATTATTTTATTCATTTTACATAGCCATATTCTAAAGTCGAACCGCAATTATTCAAAAATCTATATACTAATACGTAAAGCAAGAACTTTATACCCCTTTTTAGGAAAATTGCGCGGACGGGGGATTCTTAAATTTCCCACACTTACAGTTTACATAGAAAAGGAATGCAGAATGCCAATATTTTTTTAAATTATGCATAAAATAAAATAAATCACACACACTTATATGTATAATTAATTATGGTCGAATTTCGATCACTGGGCGACCATTAGTCATTATAATTATATACCAATTTAGAAATAAATATACCGTCCCCAATGTTTCCTGTTACCGGAGTAAATGTCACTTGTTTTTGGCGACAAATATCCGCCGATACAGTATTAACAGAACTCCGTAGAAATAATTAAACACAATTAATTACTGGTCGCATTAACAATAACACATAAATAATGCAAAAAAAAATTACAGGTTAAAAATTTACTATCATTGTATCGTATCAAAAACTTGGCACAATAGGTAATTCATAAACATATAAGATCGACCACAGATGATAGTGCACAGTTCGCTCGCGAAAACGAAATAAAGGCGGGAAGGTGATTTTGAATCGATGCTTTTGCGTCGATGGGAAACTGTCGGACGAACGTGTCTGCCTATAGAGGTGTGCACATTGTGGTGGTCGTCGGGACAACGTAAACGAGAGGCAGTGACCGCGGCGTTTACGGGCGCGTTCGCTATGTAGAAATAAAACCGATTATTATTCCATTAGAGTTGATTTAACCGAACCGTATGTGATGTTTTATCCGAAAAGCGATGCAAACAGCTGCGCGGTTTCCGCAACACGCGGTTAAATAATCGGAATTATTACTTCGCTCGTAATTAGTTGAACGTGTTAATAATGTGTTGTAACACACACGATTGAACTTTAATTGGTTACGTAATACGAAATTATACTTTATCTAAAAAAATAATCGATTTTAGAATGAAAAATGTATATACACATTTAAAGACGTATGCGCGGGTAACGTATGAGTTGTTTAAATCAAACAACCAAATATAATTTCAGATTTAAAATTTTTTTTAGTGCATAATTGTAATCTTTGACATTTTCGGAATTTTCAGACTTTCTTTTGAATTAAAATGTCTTAAAATGAAATAAAGTGGCCAGTAAAGTCGAAACGATATACATTATAAAAAAATAAAACTACAAGTGTCGCAATATCGATTCCAAGATTATTTTTTGATTTTTCAAACATTTCCAAAGTGTGAGAGTAACGTCTTCGTGACCACGCCATACCCACTGCAAAACACTCGTAAACAAGCGAACTCTTATATAGCGGAAACTTGATTCAGTCGCCGGACTACTACAGTATGCATCGACGGAAGCGACGCCGCCCGAAGTACGTAAGTAGGCAGGGCCCCAGGGCTGCCGCAACTTTGCCATTCGACCGTTGGCAACGCTCCAACTATCCCCCCCCCCCCCCCCCCCCCCCCCCCCCCCCCCCCCCCCCCCCCCCACCGCCAGAATGATTGCCCCTGGGGCAGCCCTCGCCCGAGGAGTCGATCGTTCCCAAAAAGTTTCGAATGCGAATGCAGTTTCGGTTTCCAATCGGGTAATATTAAGTTGCACTGCGAGCGAACCTAAATAAATAGCTTTGGAGAAGGCATCTCATCGAAACCTCTTATCCCTTATTCTACTCCGTGACATATTTCAAAATAGTATTGATATTTTAAATACGTAAAATTGCCCCATATTAACAATACTATGTTTTATAATGCTCTCTACTCTCTCTAATGTTTGTAATTATCATTAACTTACACAACAATATACAATTAAAACGCTTAAATTTTAAGGTTAAAACAATAAAAACGTAAAGTAAAG
The DNA here is from genome assembly GCA_933534255.1 of Iphiclides podalirius. Classification (NCBI taxonomy): domain Eukaryota; kingdom Metazoa; phylum Arthropoda; class Insecta; order Lepidoptera; family Papilionidae; genus Iphiclides; species Iphiclides podalirius. The sequence goes on along the minus strand of OW152831.1, from coordinate 3,299,671 downwards.
TTTATGTTTGTGTAAAGTACGTTTGTTAGAACGGACCTTTGCTTTTTTTGTTATCTTTTATTTATTTCTCGTATTTTGTTTTGTACCTGCGGCAAACTTTCTCTACTCCAAGGGTCGACTGGAAGAGAATGCTTATTAGCATTAAGTTTGCCTTTTGTTTAGCCTTAAATTGAGGTGTAAACAAATTATATAAAATGAAAAAAACCGGCCAAGTGCGAGTCAGACTCGCGTAAAAATCATGTCTGTTGTATGGGAGCCCCACTCAAATATTTATGTATCCCGTTTTTTAGTGAATAATAACTATTCCTATGTCGCTCCCACACTTCATACGAATATAATGACACCTCGTATGTTTTTTATTCTTCAAAAGGTTTAACTTGTAGAGCATTATATTCGTATGAAGTGTGGGACACTTCATACGAATATAATGACAACTCGTATGTTTTTTATTCTTCAAAAGGTTTAACTTGTAGAGCGTGCCAAAGAATAAGACATACATACGCTCAAGAAACATTACCCTCCTTCGGCAGACGGGTTACAAGGAATTATAATCTACAACGGGCAGTGACATGTCTCAATGAAGGCTAATCTTAATCTACATGACATAAGTGACACAAGAAACGGTTGTAACGTAATTTAGGAAAGACTAACTTCAACCATTAAACATTAACATTATACCCTTATTAAAAAAAAAAACAGAATTGTCTTACACGACCATTAAGAACCGATACAGCATTTAGAAAAAACAGTCATAACGATTTTTAAAAATTGCGTGCACGATGAATAGTGATTTCTTATGGCATTTTTAAAAAAAATCTAGGAAGCCTTGTCACGAATAGGCGTGTGAAGCCGGCGAGAGCCGTGACCTTTGTCATGCACGCCAATTGTTAGCAGCCCGTTTATAGCCTTTACATAAGCAGTTACAACCCGCACGATTACAATCTCCGCGGCTCGATATAATCTCTCACAAGAAGACGGATACATTTCGAACTTAACACCATTATGCGACTACAAAAATTGTCGAAAGGAAACGACTTATTAAGAATGTGATCTTCAAAATCACCGTATTACTTGATGACCTTTTAAAGTCAATATTATGTAATACACCCGAAAAAACTTCATCTATATAAATGTGCCAATGAATAGATAAAATATAATTGACTGATACTTAGGAATTTTGAACGTCAAACGGAAAAAGTAAAACGACACCGAGAGAGGTTAAATTTCAAATTTCGAACACACCGACGTAGCGCGTTGAAATGCAAGACCCGGAACTTGTTCCGGTGTTACGTCTCGAAGTTTCCAAGGCGGTAATTGAAACGCTGGCAGCGTTTCAAAAATTTAATATCAGCGAGACAAATGAACCCGACGCCGCCGGGCGCGTATGCTGCCGCTGCGAGCTCAACTAGTCGGCCAGAGTGAGAGTTCGACTAAAACGAGTCGACTCGAGCTCACTGAGCACGGGCTCTGGTGGACATCAATCAGCTTGCTTTAGGTGCCGGCGACTGCTGGACGCGTGCCAAGCTCCACGCGGTGCTAAGTGACTGATGAGGGATGCGGTGGCCCGTGTTGAGTCGACCCGCTTGCTGCAACTTAACGTTTTAACGGAAATTCTAAATGGTTCCGACTTTAGGAATGTTTGAAGTAATTTTACTGACTCTGTAACGCGGTTGGGACGGTAGATTTTAATCTTACTTGAAGAGAATTAGATACCGGTAGCGTTGAAAATGTTATCATACCTCCTACTCTATTTCGCTGATAACGCAGTCCTTTCGGCAGACAGTGAAGTATACGCTAGTTATTTAATAAAAGTAATATATTTAATTCGCTCATCTTCTTTTTAAACAAGTACATTTTTATTAACAATAAACAAAACTCTGTAAGTTGTTCGTAATATCGGGTATCAAAAGAAAAAAAAACTCGAAAAAGCCCCTAAATTAGTTTTCAAGAAAAAACAATATAAATGTAAAAAATTGGTTATAAATATCTGCTACTTTAGCTAATGCATGTTGAATACATGCGGAGACACCAATTTTTATTGTACATTGCCTGTCATAACTTGTATTAAGCCCCCGAAGATTATCCATGATAAAGTAATGGACAATTAGTTTTTTTTTCGAAAATTAGTCATCCAGAATTGGCGTAGTTGTCAAACTATTAGATGTGGCCACAGTAGGTGCCATGTGGATTCATGGGTTGGATGTGAACGCGGATCAGTGTCTGTATCCATGTACAAACAATCGAGTTCGGGTGCTTTTTGATGTTATGCAGACGCTTGCTTGTTTGGCGTTTAAATTGTGTTTGCAAAAAATATTTGTTCATTTGTTTACACTGAGTGGTAATATCAGAACGCGCAAAATGACGTCATTGCCTCCATTCCATACGAGGCGTTCATTCGCACAACTCCGAACCCGGTTCGATGCGACCGCATCGTAAAGTTCACGCTACATCGGCTGCCCGCAGCCCGCTCCCCTCGCCCGAGAGGGCAATAGTAATCAATGGACGTTTAATTAGCATTCCGCAACGCAATTAAACGGCGCGTGCGAAACGGGAATGTGCAACGGGGCCTTCGCTAATGGTGGCCCGGGAATACGTAAGGGCGGTTTGTACCGTTACAGGGGTCGATCTGGGTAGGAGGGAATACCGTGGGTTCACATTTCCTATGACCGAGTATAATTTTTTCTGTAATACAGTTATCTTAACCATTTATTAGCTAGAGAAGAGGAACTGTGCGGTTATATGTTTATTCCCTTCTGTATAGCTAACTTTGCTGTAATTCATCACTCATCAAATATTGATCTGCTTTGGCTAATTTTCTTTTTATGTATTAAGTACATATTTTCATTTTATGGTAAAGAAAGATAGCCAGTAAATATAACTTGTACAATGTCGAGTTACACCCAAAACTTGGCAAGACTATGGCCATGTATCCTTCTATGCTGCAAACGAATGGTAGGGTCAAATAAATTAACAGCAATGAGAACAATAATACACAGAGAAAATAAAGTTGACTTACGAAGTAATTAGGAAGGATGCTCCATCGCCATTCGCTTCCATTCAACTACTGCCTGTTGTACCCATGTGTCTTTAGTTATAAATCCTGTAATTCTATTGGTGTACAATAAAGTATATTTTACTTTTACAGAAACGATTCAAATACAATTTAAATATAATAAGTAAATAGCGCCTACTATACAATTACTAACTAGTTGAGAGCACCTGGTTGTTTCCTCATTTATACTCGCATAAGAATCAACGCAAAAGCATCAGATAAAGTAAATAAACAAATAGCGCCCCCTACACAATAACTAAGTGGTCGGGAGAACTTGGTTACTCCCTCATTAATACTCGCATCAACACGGCTGATATAACGAAATGAGCCGGCTCCATTTATTACGTACAGGCTAACGGGTCAAACTAACATAATGGTGTTGAGGCAAATTGCTTCCGACTGGGAGCACGCGAGTCGACCACGCGATACCAACCCCTGGTCTTCATAACGTATTAACTAATGAACGCCGCTGTGAAACCATATATCAGAGGCACTTGATTAAAGGTTGGGGGATATCATTCACTCGATACAAATAGCCCCTAGCTGATAATATACAATGTAGAACTTCGCTTAAATAGAACTAAATAATCGTTACTTCTAAGAAAAAATGGCCCTTCCCACAACGGAGGGCCCAAACCCGTGGGTTCTGGCTAGCCCACCGGTTCTGCGTCAGATGAAGCTTTAATAGTCTCGGGACTGAAAGCAAAAACATCAGTTAATACAAGTAAAAGTCTAATAAAAAAAATCGAATGTATGTGAAGTCTGCCAATCTACAGTGGTAAATAAATACGCTGTTATTTTAGTTTAATTTTTACTTAGCCCGCGTGGAGCTAAAAAATATATTGGGCAAAATAAATATTGTTTCGAATAATAAAATAAATTACTAATGTAAGTGCTAAAAGCAACATTACTAACCAAGACTTCGCCCTTGTTACGGTATGACATAAATACTGGTAAAAATAATAATTAACTAATTTTTATGTTACAAATGTCTTACTATATTTATCATGATAATGTCTTCGAATATATTTCGATGTTTAATTTGATACTACATCAATTAATAAGGTAATTAAGTAAAATCGTATAAGTAAGGATAATATTATCCCTCTTGTAGATGTTTACATATTTTCGTCGTCAATTATTTATCATTTGAATTAATGTATACTTATCTGTAAAACAAGCATAAATTATTCCATGAAATAAAAAACCCGAGTACATTTAAAATAACTAAGTATATTCCTCTATTATTTATTCGAGGACACGATATTGAACTAATATATCCTATGTCACTTCCACAACTGAGACGAATCTAATCACATCGCGATATTGGAATCCGTGAAGAGGTTAGACCTTGAAGCATGTCAAAAAATTAAACTTTAATACACACTCGTATATACCGGTGCAGGCACCAATGAAATTGTAAATTTATAGTGCTGACTTATCACGTGCTCAGCGGTGAAGGAGAACATCGTGAGGAAACCTACATAATTTCGAAATCATAACAAAAAAAAATTTTCGAAGATATGTGAAATTTGCCATCCGCAGCGGGGCCGCGTTGATTATGCCCTGACACCCACTGTACGGAGGGGATCTTTGCCCAGCAATGGGACATGTTGTTAATTTCCTTTTTATTTTACATATATACATTCGAAGAACATTACATTCTGTCGGCAGTCGGGTACAAAAGATTATCCCATTTCAAGGAGTAAGTATGCGTATTTCGTAGGTCTAGGATATTTTCTACCAATTTTAAGCGTGTTTATCTGACTACAATCAAATTGAATTTGTCAGATTTGACGGACTACATTTTCCAACTTTTTTGTTTTATTATAAATTACTTCACAATTATAACCACAATACAACTTACACTAAATTTAAATTCGACAGCGATTCTTAGAGACCAACGACCTTTAATCAAATCCTTATGCTCAAAATCTCAATGACAGAATGACGAACGCGAGCAATTCTCGAAAATGCTGATGCGAAAATATGTCCTACCCTCTTTATCTCAAGTCTCAAATTGCCGCGCGAGCAGAGACCCTCGTCTCGCAATGTCGTCTCGGGCCCATAGACGCGTTTCACTGGATATTATAGTATTAAAGCAAATGCGTCACCAATGGCGGCTCTAATGAAACCACTCAACAGCCTAATGATACGCCGATCTCTAATTAATAATCCAAAGGCAAATATTCGTCTGTTGGGCCACTCAACAGTTTTCGTTGTTGCACGAATGGGTCCTTCCGGGTAAGTACCACGACCTCACAGTACACGGACGTGAAAGAAGAAGAAAGAAAGAAAATACATTTATTTAACCAAAAAAAAGGACGCACACAATAAAAGAGAAAGAAATACTAAAATTAACAAAAAATAAAAGAAAAATAAAAAAAAAATACTTATAAATAATTCAGAACACAAATACATAATTAAGATATAAACAAATGAAAAAGAACTTTAGCAAACCATAAATAGCGTGCAAACGCCCTATTCCGGTAAATTAGGTTAGCAGCTCAGCATTATGCTATGCCAGAAGTCAAGGCCCCAACACAGCGCTGATTTTCAGTGCTAGCCTTCTAGTTTCATAAAACTTGGACGTGACGTGGAAGTGTTATGTTTCTGCGTTTCGTATATCGACTGAGGTAGCCGGGTTCACTACATTAAAAGGTTGCAACGCATTGCAACCCTCCGGATGTTGCAAATGTCAATAGGTGGTTGTTATCACTTAATTTCAGATGAACTGCCAGCTCTCTAGCCACCTTCTCGAATAAAAAAAAATATAAAGCGTCCGGGCGACAATGCGTTATCGCGGCTCAAAAACGCCGTCGCAGATATTCGCCATGTCGATTCCATTTGGACGGTTCGACGATGTCGCGTGGCGTCACAGTCCAGTAAAGACTGTTACGATCATTACATGAGCTACTAATTGCAGTAATTGTGATAGACTCGATAGACACATTAACCGGCAAACCCGAAATCGTTCACGGTAACTTAAAAGACGCAATTAATCGTCGGCGCAACGTTGAATTTTAATTGACGCTAATCGAGTTTTTAACCGTTTAATGGATGGGCGATTGCTATATCATCTTGAAAACTTCACGATACTGGAGTACTTCTGTGGAATAATTAGGGCAGTTGCAATTTATACTTTGCAAGGTTTTTAAAATTTACATTAAAAAATGTTCGAAATGAACTACAACAATTTTGCCTTTTGACCTGTAACCAAACAAGAAAACAATTGGTCATTTTAGTTAGAAAATTATAACAAATTGATGATATGCATTTGATAGAATATATATTCATTTTATTTTACATAAATATAAATTCTAACTAAAACTATAAAAAGGTACACGGTTCGACGACGAATATTCACCAAAATCAATATCATAATATCGATTTATTTCGGTTTAATCAAACTATGTATGTATTAATTTCCATACTCAACAAACAAAATGTTCAACACTTTTTCATAATGACGCCTACGTGAACACTACACTATCAAACGAAACTATTTTTAATTTTCAATATCAACCATAGCCCACCAACACAACCATCCATAACATAATTATAACTGACAATACATTTCTACATCATCACGAAAAGAACAGCAATATCAAAGAGTAATCCGCTCCTTGGAGGGCTCTAATTTCCCTAATCTAATTAAATGGATCGGGTGGGAGGTAGACGAAAATAAACCGTGAAGCGGCGTCAAGTTACGCGCTAGCGTCAGTCACCAATAATTCACCCGAGATAAAAAGGCATTACACTGATACGTGACGAAGAATCGAGCACTACGGAGCCTCAGCCGAAGAGAAATCGGCAAATCAGTCCATAATTAGTCCGGCACGCCTTCAGTCGTCGGGGACTCAAGCCGAGCGGGAGGGAGAGAGGAGACTGCGAGTGAGAGCTCCGCTTGTTTACCCTCGTTCGCTGCGAAAATATTTGGCCAAACTCAGTCACGCTCACGTGAGATTAAACGAAGTTAAACGAGGCAAATGAACAAATAGCGGATGACGACGGGAGGAAAAAAAAGCGTCGCCGATAAATTTGAATGGGGAGGGTTAGCGCCCGCCGCCAGAGGAAGTGGATGCCGTTCCTTCGAACGATTGATTCGCGTCGTTTGTTCGAGAGCGGAGCGCCGACTGGGAATGTCGAGGGATAAGGGGTTTTTTAAAGATAAAAGGGAGACGAAAGCAACATTGCTCGGTGTTTTATCCATACCGTTAATCTTACTACGTACTGTGGCTTCAATTTTTTATTGCAATAAAAGTTATTGCACTAACATGATCTATCGATTCGTCTTAGAATTTATTTCTTAATACTAATAAATTAGTGTAAAAAAATTCGCTAAGTTTATTCAAAATATGTTAATGTAAATCGGAACAATTTGGAATAATAAATACTTAAGTAAATACTACCGTAACTTTGTTATTAAATGCATTTATTTAATGAAAAGAAACATTATGCAAGTAAAATGAGACATTTTGTCTCGTGAAGCTAGTGCTGAATTTGCAGGGCGATGGAACGTGCGGTAAACGTGCGCTCAAGATGAATTAAAATTGAAAGATATTCTACGCAAACGTCGTTTTACATCTGCACAAAAATCTCACCTTGTGTTAACTAAGTTACCTTTTCAGTCCGGCGAATGTATAAAACTTCATCTGACACAGAACTCGTGTAGAAGCTAAGCTGAGTTGGATGGACCCTAAGCTGATATAGTCCCGCAAGTAATAGAGTGCAAAAGAAAGAAATATTTTTTAGACTTTTATTAGCAATTGCACAAGAAGCATCTTCAAGTTCGTATTGCGATATAATGTACATCGGTGGAACATCCCGGAAGAGATCGGAGGTCGATTGTAAAGTGCGATTCTCAACGATCGGGACGCGTCGGCGCGTATCGTAACGGAATCACAGACACTTTATGGCGGTAAGATACATGCTTGACAGTGTGAACACGAAAGATAAGGGCATGAACATAGCAGCTTATGAATAACTTTGTCAATACTATTTTTGTGGTATTGAGTTTGAGACGCAGCCAGACAGTTTCCAAAACCTATAAATTTTTTCCGCCGCCAGGATTTAAACTTGTGTCTTCAGGATTACGCGTCCTAATGATGACTCCATGACGTGGTTGCCAAGGTATTGGCTTCGGCGCTGGGGGTCGTGGGTTCGATTCCCAAACTATTAGTGTGACTCACACATAATTGTTTCGGATCTGGGTGTTCGCCCACGTGACATTTATCTTTGCAAAACCCTTACAACACAAGATAATATTATCCTACAGTAAGGGCAATGTTTTTAAGACAAGATGCTCTTGTCACTAAACTAAGCGGTCGATCCTGACCGCGTGAAAATGTCGACGCCTAATCTACGAGTATTTTGCTTTTTAACTTTTCAGCAATGCTTGTCGTTCAAAAATTCTGCGACAGTTTTGTCTACATACTTAAGTATCCTTCTAGATCTTTACACGGTCTAGAAACACTCGACACAAAACACGCAACACGCGGACGCGCGCCGTTGCGACCGTAACACTCGGCTGGCGCGGGTGGCGAACAACACTTCCTAAGACTTCACACGGAGACGCAATATCGGAGGCCCTAAGGCGCCGCTTGAGCGCAATTGTTTAATAGAGCAACTTGTGCTATGCACGCCCGCCGCCGCGTGAACTTTAACCACGGCTGATAGGGCAGACGTGTCCCGCTTGGGACGTGTTCACGCTCGGGTCTACATTACAGCGCCGATAGAAGCAACTTTACCAGGATATGTTAAGCGTTATTCCAAACAGGACGTTGGTGAAAGTTTAACATTACGGCCGATGAACGATGCACTTGTTCAAAATAAAGCGATTTAAGCTATATGACGGGCAGATTTCATTCGTTGAAACTTAAAAATGTAGACAATTTACCGCTGCACGTCTGGATGGATTGAGTTGTTTCATCAAGGCGATGATTCCATACTATAGTATGATGCAGTGTCACATACCGGAGAGGGTAAATCAACACCTAGCTTTGTTGCATTTATTAGATTGATGTTATAATACAAAAAAAATTGTCTATGAAACTGCTTGACGTATTTGAGATACAAGAAAGATTGGAATAACTCACACGCTAAATTCAAAATTTCATTACTCAATTAAGTGTCCTAATTTATTTTAATAAAAAAACAAAGTTAGACCGCGTGTTATACGACACGTTTAAAAATATGTAACGTTTAAACCGATATGCGGTAAGTGAAATGAACTTGGGTGTGCACAGTACCTCAATACAGACGTCGTGCTAGCAATCTGAACATTCCGCCGCCATGTGTAATTGTACCGGCTTGGAGTTCAACACGAAACGGTACAATATTACCTACGTGGAGGATCTCGCCTCATGCATTGTACTACAAGAATGAAAAGAATGCAGCGGGAAGAACGCTTCCCACAAGCTTTCTGTTGCCGCGATTATGTTTTTCAATCTTATAAAAGTTAAAACAAGTAATCAGTTCACGCATTAAGACAAAGAATAACATGGACTGGAATGAGATATTTTAGAATAATAAATCATTGTGTCACAAGTTTTAGGGAGCTCTAAGTTCTTAACTTTTTTTTCCGAGATGAGGACCGACAAGATACTAAAAGCAAATATTGATTATCTTATAATCAAATAATAATTTTTAATCAATCAGTAAGTTACAGAAAATAATTGCTTATAAACTTAAATTCCCTTTCCAGTCACTGCAAATATGGTAATGGACACCGTTCACTTAAATACTAATTAAATCATTAACATGGAATATGATACATTGACACCTTCTCTAAAATTGTAATGATAATTTTTTTTCAACCATAGAAAAAAAATGTCTAATATTTACAAGATTCTATCTAAAATTACGTATTATCTAATAAATAATTATCTCATAATTTTAATAGGTCTAATTTAGGCAACACTTAGAATGTGGGAGAGCTGGCAAAGCCTCCGATCACCGCTTGGGGGACCTCGCATTCTTTATAAAGTAAATGCCAAAAGGCTTCGTCTGACATATCGAAAGCCCGAGCTTGGAGCTTTAACCTCGTGACTTATACCCTTCTTTCAGGCGGGGATACATTCGCCTTTAGCGCATCCGAGGAGACGGCAATCCGATTTTTCCGTTTAGATACAAGTCTAGCTTTCCCAGTGGACACTTGCCGTGTGTGTGTGGACACAAACGTTTAATATTACAGACATTTTCTATTTATTGCAAAGAGATGTGACCATTTGAGAATGGATATCTTGATTAGCCTCTTGATTTATATGTTGACAGAAGAATTATATGCTTTCACTATTTCTTAATTTAAAAATATAACGTTCTCCGAACTGTGGTGTGAGATTACCCTCCTGACTAACGGATGTTTAACGCACAAATGGACAAAACTTCGATTCAGATAACATGTATTATAGCTGATAATAATATAGTCCCGTGCGAAATCGAACCCATGACTGAATCTGCTTGCCAATCCAAACTATCTTCTCCCTTTCTATCCCTATTTACTTGTTGGTGTGTCTGAATAAATAAATTGTAAAACATCTTTGCCAATATATTGTGACTTATTTTCCGATCTTATTAGTGATGTTTTTTTTTCTTTTTTTTTTATAAAAACATTGTCATTACTTTAGGATGATATTATCAGACAAACACCCAGATGCGAAACAACTATCTGTGGGTCACGTAAATAGTTGTCCCGTGTGGGAATCGAACCCACGACCCCTGACGCCGAAGCTAATACTTTGGCAACTGCGCCACGGAGTCATCGATTAATAGCCTTTGATTGCTTAGTAGCTGCAAAATTGAGCTAGCGGAGAAATCACGAGAATATCATTGGCGATAAGTTCAAATCAAATCATTTTGTGGACTTCTTACGTGCAACGAAGAACGTTTCACATTTATGGCTACAAGTTTATCACTATCAGGCAAATTTAAGTCTAATTAATCCCTTCGTCCCACCATAAGGACTGTGCACAGATTTCGATTGGCAAGAATTAATTTCATTTATGTATCGACTAGTTTAGTGTCAATGTGTTTTTAAGACTGATTTCATAAATAGCGATTTTAAGTGTAACATAATGTTGAACTGAATTCGCATGTGAACCGAATTCAAGGATAATAAAATTCTAATTGATAATTTGGATAGTTAAATAATACTAATTGACGTCTCCTTTGCCTCCGTGATCGGTCTGTAAAACATAAGGTCCTTTATTCCGTAAACAATCCCAGAATCGGTACGTACCCAATGTTCAGGGGAAATGGGCAAGTGAGCACGCTACAAAGAGCCTTAAGGGAAACTAACGACGACAAAGCGGAAACCGAACACGATAAACAACGTGCGATCTGTAAAACTATTGCGTCCGGACCCGATACATTTCGGATGGTTGAATTTGTTGTGCGGGAGCAAAAAATAAATAAGCCCTAACGGTTATAACTCAACGGTATAGGCAGGGACTTGATTTTTCCAATTCGCGCAAAGCCTTCGTCGCTCGTTACTGTCATCGTATTCGATACCTGAAATTGAATTCTAAATATATGATAACGTCTACCGTTTACATATAAAGGTTTAAATAACAACATGCTTTAAAATAATATGTATGCATGCATAAAGCATACTTAGTTTTCTTGCGCGCTTTACCATACTATTATAAAACCTAAGATTATTTTCTTATGAGATTCTTTATACTGTAGTACTCTTAATGTAAAGATGGTTGTAAATGGGAGAGAAAAATGAGTATTTACGTATCTTCATCATTTTACTCAGTGAGCCAACGTATGTCATCTTCATCGTCATCATTTCAGTCTGTTTAGTCCACTGCTGAACATTGGCATACCCCCACAGATTGCCACGAAGCACAATCCTGAGCTGCCTGCATCAATCGGCACACAATTTTGACAACAAAGATACCAATGAATAGCTTTAAAATTTTTCAGAACATCGTCCTCTTCTGTTAGACATATCAATCAACTTAACCTTAATGATTTCCTTTCTCTTCATCCCCTATCAGTAGTTTCAGCCTTGATCAGTAAGTCTTTCCGAGGAAGCCCATATATTCGTGTACCAATGCGTCTTTTTGCAAACTAAGAAGCTTAATATGTTAAGTTGGCTGCCTTTTTATAATTAATATAATTCTAACGCAAGGCATCCAATGTAAACTTCATTTTTAACATCTTTCATCCCGTTAGACTCAAGGAGGTATCCTTGATACAAACCAAAACCTATTACACTTGTGTAGTTAGTAAGAATATGTACGTATAAAAAATAATAATAAAAAAGGAAGTTTTATTTAATAAAAAAAACCTATCACGGTGCTTATCGGTATCTCGACGGAAAACATGGATATTTCCAATGACATAAAAAGAGATACTAAGAACCGAGTAAAATAAACAAATGAAATGGGTCCTTCCAAGACGACGACATATTTTCCTGTTCATTCATTCATTAACTTATTTGTTAAAATGCTGGGGATTTGAAGAAACAAAAAAATCGTTAAAAGAAACACACAGACACTTTTGCACAAAACAGTTCCAGTTGCTAAAGAAGCCATTTAACCCACAATGCATGGGGCACGCTCACATTATATATATTTCTACGAACATATAGGGTACATACAATCGCCGAGATCGGAGAGAAGGGGTGACGCCGCTCTGCATCTCATTTGATGCTGCCGACGTTACGCGCATCAACGCAAACAAGACGTACGCCCGGATAACCGCCTGTGCATAATCGACCAGATTGTGAGGCCGCGTTAAACAGACACGTGAACTCGCTTCGTAGTAATAGACTATCTGGAGTAAATTTGAACTAGTTATGGATTAGACTGAAATCACCGCTAAAGCTATATTTGTCTACGATAGGTTCAAGCAGCGAATCACCGCAAAAACAATTTAATGATAGTTTAGTCTTCACTTCGCTTGTACCCGAAATGACCTCAGTATTTGTCACGAGTTCGGATGCCTTATTACATGTGTTAATTTAATTTGAGGTTTTTCACAATATATTTGAATATAAACTAATAGACATAGTAGAAGGGATCCTTACCTTACCTTCGACTCCGGAGGACTCCGTGGCGCAGTTGCCAAAGTATCGGCTTCGGCGTCGGGGGTCGTAGGTTCTACTCTCACACCGAACAACTATTTTGTACGACCACAGATATATTTATTTCGGAGCTGGGTGCATTAATCGGGCAAGATTCACGAAGGGAACACTACAATAGATCTTTCTAGGTCAGAGGCGTCGTTGAGACTTTAATACCCAACCCCTTCTACACAAAATACAAAATAAAAAGTAGAAAGTTCTTTGTATCGGATGACGTAAAGTCGCAGCGAACGCGTATGCGCCGTAACTAGAACACAGTGCCCGTGGTCAGCGTAGACCCAATGACTACCTGACTGAAGTGACTTAACACGCAACAGTTTTCGCTCTTGCACGAATGAGCAGGCCCGTCCAGGGCTGCCAAAACCTCACAGAAGACCGGCGAGAAGCTGAAATGTTACATAATTGCGTTGGTGAGTGAAATAGCCGAGGCCCATTTTATTACAAGGTGGCTACGCATCTGCATCACTATGGGTGTTGCAAATGTCCATGGGCGGCGGTTATCACTAAATTTCAAGTGAACCGCTAGTGAAAGCTTCAATGTTTGCTAGGATATCTTGAACTATCGAAGTGGCACACACAAATGTTTATTTGCCTTCTCCATTCGACGCCGTCCAAGAAATTTGCTCACCTAATCGTTCAATATTTGAGCAGGAGAAAATCTGTCGGCGTCAGCCTTTCGGACCGAGCAACTGGACATAAATCGTAAAGGCATCTATGAAAAGTGATCAGAAATTGCCTTGAAGCTTTCGTACACTGTTTGCGTCTAAATACCCATTTATGAGGTTTAATAGTCAAAGGAAATCATCTCTGACAGACTCGTATGTTATGCGGGTACGTTGCTTCGTTCGTGCACAAGATAGACATGTGGCGACAGACACGAACCTTGGTGCAGGCACGGCGAACGTCGTCCGCACACTTCCGGCGCACTCTGTTCGCCGACGAGTCACAGCGTTCACGACATGCTAACTTTGTGTCTTTTATTTATTTATTTTTATTTTATTTATTTACTCTTTATGCACAAATAGTACAATGGCGGACTTAATGCTAAAAGCATTATCTCCCGGTCAACCTTGGGGTGGTCCAGAGAAAATTAGCCCATGGTCCCGTGACCATGAGCGCTGGAAAGGGTTCTAAACATCAGGAGTTCAAATCAAAATAAAAAAACGCGATAAAATCCGTAAACTAGTTTCATTTAATATGTATAATATTCGCGTAAAATCAAGAAAACAATAATGCAAGTGATTAGAGCAAGAGTGCAGCCTAGTGTTACGAGTTCATTTACTGATCCAGTGCGTTTAACATCTATGATTAAGTCTACTTACGATCAGTCGAGGTGGCAGTCAAGCACTGGCAAGTTTAAAAAAGAAATGATTAATTTTTAGTCTCTAAAATACCTTAACAGATGGTTACCTTATCATATTCGTATAAATTATAGTTAGCTCTATAACTTCCTGTTCATGCTAGCGCGATTGACTACACCGATGATGGAGGTGGGATTGTATCTATACCCGATTAAAGTATGACGAATAGACTATTCTTTGGGTGATACCAATCGTCGAGGCCATGTTCAATGCGGCAACGTCTTACTTTTTAGATTGTATAGGAAGTCTGTTTCAAACTTCGTCCAATGCATTTGTAAAATCGTAGAAAAGTCAAAGTGCCCGTGCATTACGAACTGCAGCGTCGATCTTACATATTGCGTAATACATTTTGTTCATTCAAATATATTATTATTATCTGTAAAAATTTCAGGTATGTGTTATAGTAAAAATGAAGACATTAAAAAATGTAAAAAAACAGATAACAGTACTTCAAACTAAAAAACCCAAGGTTTTGTCCTCGGTATACTATTTAGTTACCTACTAAGCAACCAGTAAATCTTATTACTATGCGGTAATCTTGCGTATGACAATTGTTTTTGTAACAACAACTGTTTTCCTTAATTCCGATAGCATTAAAAGTACGGTACGTGATAGAAGAATAAACAAATTTACCTTGAACTAAATACAAAACGAGAACTTATTTTGATAATCTTCAAATTTTGAACAAACCAATGATATTATATACCAAAATACGGGGTATATACGACACAAGCGTACAAAAACTGAGGACCTCATATTACGCCAATTGGTGTTATTAGATTGCAATTCTATATACTGTTATCTCTTTCCGTATCATATGTTCTATATCATCTGTTACATCTATTTATATATATGTCAACTAATGTAAAGCGAAACAATTTTTAAACGACACGCAGTATGGACATATGTCATCCTTATTAAAACACATCATTGGAACAAGCGATATAAATATTTCTATATTACCGATCACCATAACGAAATCATTGTCGCAAACAATAATATTTTGTTACACACCGAAAAGCCGTCACGGGATGCGTCATTAATCATAATCGAGACAGCAGATGCTGTTCGGATTCTATTGAAACATGTCACTTATAATCGTACTACCGACCCGCCCCGGCTTCGCACGGGTGCAATGTATTATACATACAAACCATCCTCTTGAATCACTCTATCTAGTAAAAATCGCATCAAGACCCGTTGCGTAGTTTTAAAGATCTAAGCATACATAGAGGCAGACACATCGGGACGACTTTGTTTCATGCTATGTAGTGATGAATACAAAACGAATTCAATATTCGGCCGTCCGGATGCTCCGAGTGCGTTATAAATAGAGCATTTACAGTCAAGAGGGCAAATAGGGGTTTGAACCGCTCGAGAGGTTAAACTCATTGATCCGGATAAGGAGGCCGGCCTTGTAATAAACCGATTATTGGCTCCATCTGTGCAGGAGCCGCATCCGTATGGAGCGAGCCTAAATTTAGCAGGAAATAAATTACACGCCACTGGCTCACTCGCCGCGTATTCGATAAATGTAACTTATATTCTATTTTAATACAGTATGAAACGGTAACGTTCTTCGAATTTACGAATGTGTAACATTTCGTAATACTCTGCACATCTACTTACATTTTTGAAGGCTTATTTATTTAATTATGTTCTTTGTCATAGAATAGGCGGCACATAAATGTTATAAAATGTACTTCGTAAGAAATAAAAAATATCCCATTTTATTCATAATTCAGTTTACCATAAATATGTCAAGAAAATTTTGGAAAGAATGCTTTCCACTTGATCTGAAAACATAAACAATGAATAAGTGTAATAATAAAAGTGTTACCTCATCAATGAAAAAAATGATTGGTTTCAGAGGTTTAAGACATTTTTACACAAACAAAAAGTCGCTCTCTTTACCTAAAGCTGTCCAGTATATTTATTATAATTCAATTCTTCATCTATGGTCGTCATAAACAGTTTTAGAATACATTCAATACAAAAATGAATTGTCATGTCATTAAAAAGAACAAATGATACCAAATATTTTTTCCCTAATTGTTCATTTTCCTCAATTTCAAAACGTTGGAAATTTATGTCACAGTACATTATAAGTAAAATTAAAATTATAATATAATATTGTTTGTATATTTAATAAGTAAAATTATTGTTAAATGATTCCCTTCATTTACGGGAATAACTCGCCCTCAAGTTCGAATCGGCCGCTTAGCTTAGTTGCTTAAAAAAAAACTAGAAGACGCAGGTTCGAATCCCGCAGCGCCGAAACCTCCGAACCGCGACCGCTCGGTCCGAACCGCGACCTCGACGGCCCTTAGATGACACACCATAGTTAAACGCACGCATGAGCACATGCGCGCCCCTACCCATAGCGGAGGGTCCAAACCCGTAGGTTCTGGCTAGCCCACCGGTTCTGTGTCCGATGATGCTTTAATAGTCTCGGGACTGAAAGCAAAAACATCGTTTAATACAAGATATTTATACCACAAGATGTAGCGTATTTTGGAGAAGGTTTTAATATATGATATTTTCGTGATTACTTATCCGTAACCTATATTTTTTTGACATAAAGAAGATGGTTTTACCCAGCAAAGTGGGCGGAGACAACCTGTATACATATATTGGAGCAGGCAATAGACCCATAAAACAAACTTCCCTCAATAATTCAGGCCGGCTCTCAATCAAAAGGCGAGTATGCCCCAACGAGCGGGAAAAAATAGGCGCGTACGAGTCGGAAATACACAAATCGTAGAGGTATCGGAGCCCGGAGGAAATTCGAATGATTGGAAAAACACACACACACTAGCATACACACACGCGCGCGTTTGAGGTTTTATTAAAAATGTATATGGCAGGTGTATAAAAGCCCCAGCTGCGTATTGTAGTGTTGGCGAATATATAAAAAAAGAAGGATACATTTCAATCGCGCGGTTGGCTGACTCCGATTTCAGGCATTGTGCCGGCAGGATTAATCCCGGAGCGAGTTCACGAGCGATCGGGAACATTGTCCGTGTGCAAATATTGAGTGTACGTGCGTCGCTCATCAGTCTAAATAATCATCGCACCGCATGAGAATCGCTATATTTTAATTGACCCGTACTAAGGTACGCGAGGTCGTTCGAAAGTCGAACGTTTCCCAGCTTTCGACAATGCGGTGAGAGAGTACGATGCTTGCGACCCGAGACAATACCGGGTAGTTAAATGCCTTCTTAAATACGACGAAAAACCAATCGCAAGGGCTTATAATTCCTCGCCTAAATATATTTAGTACATCTCAAGGCTATCGTTCCATTTTTTTTTAATTCAAACTAACAGTAAATACAGAAATGTCGCTAAGCATAATTTTATAATATTAAATTATCGCCAAAAGACGTTGAAGTCCATTCAATCGTGTTATCGTTTTTGACTCATTATAAACCCGTATTTTATCCTCTAATATCTTATATAATATTCAGATATAGTATATACATACATATATTTTAAATAAAGTATTAAACCTGTTTTTTAAAAAAAAATACCGTATCAGTTTGTTTTTGGTTGGTGGTATATTTTAATTATTAATGTCCTGCTTTTGAAATCAAATACTTTAAACGGAACATTTTAAATTCAAAAGTACTACATTCAAAAAATTTGATGGCGTTACGGTCGAACGCTTGAATAGCAAATAGCGATACACTTATAAGGAAAATATAGATGTATATCGTTGTTAGCATAATATTAGTAAGTACTGTGGAGTACAAAAGCGTTATCACATTGCTAATCGCTCTGTTCAATTAAGCGTGACGTGAATGCCTTTAGCTAGTACGTTGACGGCAAAAGACTATCAACGCATGTCTCCACGGATAATACCCTTTTAGCCGGCTGAGAGCCTTGAAAGGAGACAAGCGACGTCGGTTGGTACTGACGCGCGGATAACGGGCCAACGTTTGCCAGCATTCAAAGGCAGACAGGGTGCGCCGTAGTCACGTTGTCGGGCGCACGCCTCCGCAAGCTTTTGCATTGACACTGTTTCCAGGAACACAGAGAGCTGCGGGCGCTCTAGTTGCGGACGTCGCATTAAATACAAGCCAATTTTGTTTTCGTCAAACAAGACTCTCAGACAGAACAGAACAAGCCATTAATTGTTTTATCGCGGGAAGTCGCAGAAAAATTAAATCAGGACCAATAAGCACACCCCCATTCGGAACAAATATTTGACCGCTGTGGAATTTTAACCCTGAACACGACACGCAATGAGAAACCAATGTGCCAATTGTCATGAGTGCAGATTACGTGTGTGATAATTTAATTTGTAAAACGGAATGTTACTCACAAACGCACTCACACGTTAAAAATCTTATAGCCTAATAATGGCGATATTTTTCAAACACGAATAAAATTCGTAACTACTTTCACAAGATCTAATCATCACAAACCATTGTTCATCCGTATAAATTGATATGCGGTCTAGATGATTATGTTTCGCAAACTTGAGGGATAAGATTGAGACGTGACTACACTAAATGTTAACCACATAACCATCGTCACGTGTCGAAGCTAGAATCCAGTACATCCGAAAGGTCACAGGCGAGCACAAGGCGAGCGGGTCTCGCTGTGAATGTCAACACGCGGGTGTTTCATAATATTCCGTTAGAACGGAGCATAGTTAATAGACGACGGCGTAATTATGGTCGCTGTGGTACATCGAGGCGGGAAACAACAGCCGTCAAACCCGATTTACGCCGGTCAAGTGTTTAGTAAAAGGTGGCAACGCATCTGCAACCCTACGGGTGACGCAAATGTCCATGTGCGGTCGGTTATCGCTTAACATCACATGAACCACCAGATCGTTTGCCACTTTCTCGCATAAAAAAAAAAACTCCACTGTCCGGCCATTTACACTACTGTATTCAATCACTTGTCTAATGTACTAGACACTCAACCAATGTAAACCGGGCTTTATAAATCTCGCCGTCTACCACGCTCTGGTACTAGCGGACGCCGCGTATTCAGAGTAGTGAGACGGCCCGTCGTCGATCGGACTCAGATAGCGCCGGCAACGGATTCTGCAGATGGGTTTCACATACCTGAAACAACAAAGTTACTTTAATTAGATTCCGTAGCATTCGTCGGCTTTGTGGTTATGGGGCGGCTCGGACATGAAACCTTTCCAAATGCGGCTCTTCCAGTCGAGAGCAATGTTCGTAATGACACGTAGGGTGAGGTTTTTTTATTATTATTTAAAAACAAGCAGCTTATGCTGTTGCAAGACTGGGCATGCTCGTCAGGGAAAGTAACATGGCCTCACAGAAGAATGGCGTATAAAAATTCGATAAAAAATATAAACAGCAGTGTAAATTCACATCCACGTAACCCTAACCTATTAATAAGTAAAAATGCATCGAGGCGAATTCGCACCACATAAACAATGGACAATCGGAGTCGAATGCGATGCGAGAAGCGAGGGGCGGGTCGCTTAATGTATTGGGGAGTAAATCATAAAGATAGAACGGGAACTCAGTAATGACGCAACAAAATGGCCCGCCTTCTACTATCTGTGCGCGATATTATCGCCTACGCGCGCGCATACGCCCGTACGCACACGAATGCTTTGAGGGTACAGTGTACTGTGCGGGTCATACTGCATCAACGAAGATACAATATTGTATGTTTACACAGGAGAACGGCTTGTAAAAAAGACGGTTAATCTGGGGCGTTTGCTTAGGTAACTGAGTTGACCCAATGGAGAGCTTTGTGAAAACTATGATAAACCAAATACAATTATGTTTTAGAACGTAAAAAAATATATTCATAAGGAACATCTAATGTCACCTCTAGTCCAGGAAAACACTGGTGCTGTTAATTTGTTTTCTATGCCTCGCCTGTTAGTTTTATAATATTATCATTATGAATTTGGTTTCTCCTTGATAGAATATTTTTATTTTAAAAATGGCCACTAAATGTGCTGTTCAATAGTTTTGGACCACCTCATCCCACGGACTCTCACGACACCATAGAACACAGGCGCGTTGCCAACCACCGTACGAAACGCAGAAGCAAAATTAATACTTGCACTTAACGCCGATTACCGAGTTGGTTTATAGGTGTACCAAGAGCTGTTACGAGCCATTGTTTCGACACCAATAAAAGATATCGAAGCCGATCCATCAGGCACTGTTATTGATGCCAACGGGCTGCGGTGATAATTAACAGTAATGTGTTACTATGTGTGTGCGCTTCGTTTCGCCTCCGCCACACACATGGCTAGTCGCGCACAACACAACTAGTCGCGCACACGGCCCTGCGTACACAGACGAAGCGCTATTGGTGGCAATTTGACAATTTTATCGCGTCGTTAAACCCGCGCGGGCGGCAAGCATGGCGGACGTTAATTGCGGGATCGCGATAAATGCGCGAAATAATTTAATATTCATTCCGTGCCCGTATCGGGTGGGTACTATCAAATCCATCCACGAACGCTCCACCGCACCCGTGCGCTCGCGACTTTCCATTACATATTATGATATAAAGTTAAAATTTTAAAACGAAACGATGTCGTTGAATTTTAAATAGGCAATTTAAATATTCAGTTGACTAATATTTAGTTATGCATTACCGTGTTCTTGTATATACTGTAGATTTTCAATTAGGGAATACAGTACAGTTAAGTGGAGAATCGAACCGACTCAATTCACGCTCCAAACTATGAGTTCGCGTATTTCATTAACGAGGGAACAAAGGACAAATCCAATTCACAATATTTATCACGGAGCTAAGTGACATCTGGTACACTAGGAGAGCCATAAGTAGGGCTTAAAAAAAACTTTTCGTCCGTCGAAAATGAATTCTTACTGCTTGTTTTTGCTGAAATCACTGTCAATAAAATACTTTAAGAGAAAAACATAGTAATATGGTACGATTCTTATTTTTTCGCTCTGCGAAAAACACTTTTTGGATTTTTTGTATGACCAAAAGCTAATAAAACTTTTCTCTCACTAATAAAAATCCTACTAAAACTCTCAGTCCACCCTTAGTATCTTTTTATTCAACGAGATTTAAAGAAGTGAAAATATATTTTCGCTAGACTTTAAATATTGTGCACCGAGTGACTAATTATAAAGAACCATCATTGCCGCGCTTTTAAAAAACAGACCGAGGGAAAATAAAAATAAAAGGTTACTACTATTCAACAAGCTTTTAATTAATATCTCAATGGGCATGAATAAAACGTAAAAACTAAAATTGGTTGGTGCGTTTCGGGATACGAATTTATGTTCATCGAATTTCCGCAGAAGTTAATAAAGTTTTTACCGCTTTTCGTTTTCGTTTATGTTTTGTCGTTTCGCATTTAGAATAATTCTCATGAACTTCCGTTTGAAGAATGGAACGGGGAATTCGAGATATAATGGCAAACGACATTCGTGCTTGTACTAGCATCCAGTGTAGGCGACACTAATGTTTCGACATAAACAGTCCGACTTCCAACTTAACCGTGCTTCGTAAACATGCTCGCTTTGCTCTCGCGTAGTACGTGTTTATCACTAACTGAAATTTAATGAATAAAAACATTATGAATTCAACGTCAATGGCGAATAACGAAAATTATTTATATATAACCTAAGAAGCTTATATTACTCTACTCGTAAAAAATTACTTATACCTAGGTAAATAATTACTTATACCTCTACTCGTAAATAATTACTTAACAATAGATAAACTAGGTACTGACTGGTAGAGAATGCCATTAGGCATTAAGCCCACTGTAGCCTTTAGCCTGAGGTGTAACAATGAAGTCTTAATAAATATATAAAAATTAGCACAATGCGTCTTTCAGATAATTTATAATTAAGCCTTGTAGAGGGGTCCGCTATGAAACGAAAATGTTAAAAATTAACTGTAAAGTTAAAACGAACATAAAACCAACACAAATATTGTGTTCCCGCAAAGCGCAAGAAGGATAAAAAAAGATTGCGTCGAAGTTTAAAACCAATATCGGCGCTTAAACTCTAAATATTGAAACTAGGTTTACACGAGCGCAACAGCGGCCTGACGTTATTCTGTAACGACTTTTAAAATCCAATATTCATTAACGCAAAGCCGGATCGCAACGAGGTATGGTGTCGTTTGTTTTGCGTAGTGTTGCCATCAGTTGCGCTGTTCGCGGGACATGCCCCGGCTTCGCAATGCTCGGAGGAGCGCGTACGATTTCGAAGTTTTTCCACCTACTTTCGCGACTTTATTTTTATTATTATAGACCCAACAACGACATGCATATTTAAACAATTTACAAAAAACGAAAAAACGAAAAATAAATTACACTAATTATGTACACATATAACTTGTGAGTACAACATTTACAACAGTGTGACAATAAAGAGTTTTTTAAATATTATAAAGCATTTAAAACGATATTTAAACCATAAAACATTTAAAGCATTAGACGTCATATTTAAAATAAATTAAAAAACCACAATTAATACCTGCATAAAAAATTAAATATAAAGAATAACACCTAACAGTGAAAATGAAAAAAAATCTAATGGCATGTCCAATCGCGGCAGAGAAATCGACTATGTAAAGCGACTTAATCTTATTATACAAATTAATTTATATTTTAACTGTATTTTTATACAAATAATTTCATAGAAGCAAAATTACGCTCATCAAAGTATTTATTTTCGTTTTTTTATATAATAAATATTTAATTAACGTATACGAATTAATTTAGACGTTCAATGAGGGTTCCTTTGATGATATCATTTTTACATGTTATGTAAATTGAAAAAGTTAAGTACAAACCATATGAAACTGCTGTAGGTGAAGAACAAATTTTAATGAATAAATCAGCCTCATCGTATATAAGAATGTGTTGTTAGAGAAAAGGAAGTTAGCCACCCATATTCTTCGACGTGTTCCGATTTTAAGAAGAAAATGTATACTTCATGGGTACTACTTCTATAGCTGAAAGAACAAGCAAATTTTCATGAATCGATAGGCTTCTAAAGGGAGACCGCCCGCCGGCTTATAAGCAAGGGAAACTTTCACTACATTAAATTGGACTTGACTTGAAATAGAATTGCACAAAACCTCCCGAAGTTACTCTATTGCAAGATATGATTTATACCAAGGTTACAGACTCAGGTAAACTCTCACTTTTCAGATGCTGCCAAAAAAAACAACTGTCCTGGTCAACAGCTAGACCCCACTACCCCGTCACATACTATGAATCGAACTTCGAGGCTACTGTATAACGCATATCAGAAGTGTTTCTTAATATTTCTTTTTAAAATGTAGCGTTCCGATCGACAGCTGAGATCTGGCCCCCCTAATTATACGACACGTTGAGCCGCCATTCGCAACACGTCGTCTACGCCGTAGCGCTTAAGCTCATACGCGCCGGGGGGGCTTGTAGCAACGGATCCTCAATGCGCCCGCCTTTGTCTACGACAGCGATCGCGAGTACGTGTAACGTTACAGCGTAATCGCTAGAATGTGTTCTACGAGCGAAGTAGCTTATGCAACAACGTGAACACACAACTGAAACTTTGTAGAGCTAACATCGATCTTAGTTAAACGGCTTTAAAAAACGAAGCCTGAGACGAGACAGAGACTATAAAGCTTGTGTGAAGAATGATATGAAAAAAAAGTAGAATTATTTTTTGAGAGAAGGTCTAAAATGTACAGTCGATACACCTGATCTTTAGTGACTGTAACTCCCCTTGGAAAAACACAACACCCATTAGGTTGCGAATGTTAGTAAAGAGACGAGATCCAAAAGTATGTAAACTTCTATATTGCACCAAAATTGTACCCCATCTAACAAAAGCGGAACCAGCTGAACTCAGCCATAGTTCTACTATTACTACTTTTATATATACTAAATTCAAACTTGAAGTCACGGCTCTCCCACAGTGAAGAATAAATCAAATTAAACCTACATTAAACATACATACATTCAAACTCAACTCAACTCACCTTTCATGAAGCAAATATCACGGGACCTGCACTAGTTTGAGTAATTCTGGGCACCATTAACTTAATCGACTCATAGACACTGACCTTTTGAGATTACTTAACTCGCACCATTAAACTAAATAGTTACGGTCTCTATTGCCACAAACTTCCTTATGGCACAGAAGCTGACGAAAGACTGAAGTCCGATACACGTTGAGAAATGTGTTTTCCTCA
The DNA here is from genome assembly GCA_933534255.1 of Iphiclides podalirius. Taxonomy (NCBI): domain Eukaryota; kingdom Metazoa; phylum Arthropoda; class Insecta; order Lepidoptera; family Papilionidae; genus Iphiclides; species Iphiclides podalirius. The sequence goes on along the minus strand of OW152831.1, from coordinate 3,274,983 downwards.
TTATCATTACAATTTTATTGTTAATAAAATTATAATGGTTATAAACAACTAGACAATCTCATCAAGAATCAACATACTCGCGAATGTGAAGGAAATTAATGTAGAGGCATTCCATAAACAGTATCTTAACACACTTCCGCTGTTCTATTGTTTAAAATTCCCGATGTAAATAAATATAAACGCGTTGCGCTTGAGTGGTACCCTTAGGTACGCTCGCATCGCATCTATCTAACGAGAAGTGGGATCATTTGTTCCGTTCACTTCGAAAGGATATTCGGTTACGATCCAGTGCGTTGCCTAAATAAGCCCAATTTTATCCGAACAATACGATGTTTCGTTTCAATTTAACAAATTAAAAGCCACCCCACTGAGCAGAGTCGAGTGCTCCGTGCACGGGGGCCGCTTGTGCGAGGCCGTTTTCCTCGATGTGTTATAGGGGCTGGCATAAATAGGGAAATGGGATACTTTATCCCGCGGGTAATGGAGAGCGGTTATCTTAAGGTGCTCGTCTGGTCGTCCGGATTGATATTTCTTTTAAATAATACGAAGAAATCTCTGACTGCACTGGTGGCGCAGAAAATTCTTTAGTACCCTTTAAAACTTACTAGGAACAGATAGAAATTCTTTCATAACTAGTTATCCGAAGTCTAGTTACTGTACTACTTGTAGACTTCGTGTATGCGAAGTAGATTGTTATTGTGTATGAAGCATGTATGGAATTCGAAAATTATGTAATTGGCGATGTTAATAATACATGTATAAGCCGCGAATAAATACTATTATCGCACGCGAGCGGAGCGCTCCGAAAGCGGGTCGCTTACTCCGAAAGGGGTGGAGGAGGGGGGCCTTTTAATAAACCCCGTCGACATTAAGCGACGTTATAATTCAATTTTCCGCGAGACAAGGCAACTAACATAAAATATTCCCGTGCACGCGTTAACGGTGCGATTCCCGCTCCACATTGCGGGCTTTATTACGCACTATTAATTAAAAGAGCCAAATGCCACGGCGCACCGGCGAGTCAATACACCGCGTTGTGCCCCTGCACCCGACACCGTATCGGGGCCCCCGTTAATTATGTTGAAACGGCGCAATGTTGACGGGACAATTTGAGAGGAAAAAAAACCGGCCAAGTGCGAGTCGGACTCGCGCACTGCTCCAACGGCTCCGTACCGTTGTCTATAAAACGGCAAAAAATATTGTCTGTTGTATAGGAGCCCCACTTAATTTTTTTTATTGTGTTTTTTTATCTGTAAAAAATCAACTGTCTAACAATCGCAGTTCATGAGATACAGCTTGGTGACAGACAGACAGACACAAAGATAGCGGAGTCTTAGTAATAGGGTCCCGTTTTACCCTTTGAGTACGGAACCCTAAAATAAAGTTCGCGCCAGGATTAATTAACGCCCGGATGGATGTCGGCGTGCTGTGGGATGTGAACGGGGTACTTGCATAAATCCGTGTGGAACGTTTCTGTTTGTAAGTTCAGCGAGTTGGGCTCTATGCAATGCGGTCTGTGTTTAAATTTTATATATGTAAGGGTAAATTTTGTTTTTTGTTTGTACACTGTGTGGGTAGCTGTACAGAACTTTCATAGGTAGCCAATTTATTAAATTAACAATTTGTGAAGGGCTATTAGCGCACGAATGGGCGGGGGAAGTACCACCGGCGTGAAGTGGAAGAGTTATAATACGGTTCCGTCTTGTTGCAGCAAATTCTAAATGGGCATCGGCAACGGGTGTTGCAAATGTCTATGGGGGCGGTTACCTATTAGAATCGGGTGAACCACATGCTAAACTAAAGGTTTTGTCTTTTTTTAAAGGTTTCAACTTTTTCATATAAAATAATCATTTTTAAGAGAAAAAAACCTACTTCAATTGGAAAATTAAAAACATTGTTAATTATAGGTATATGTAACATTACATATAACATTCGATGTAGGCCCTCGATTTCTCTAGGATGCCATCATCAGATCCGTGTTTCCTTATCATGTTACCACCCTTGAGATATGACCTTTCCGACAAAAAAAAGGATCTTTAAAATCGGTTCATAAACGACGAAGTTATCCGCGAACACACATAAAAAAATATATACTGTCGAATTGAGAAACCTACTTCTTTTGTAGTCGGTTAAAAACGGCGTCCAATTTTTCCCAATAAGAAACACGCACAATAACAATAGCGAGCAGACTCACGACGAAACATTGCTGAGGGTGAGAGAGAGAGACGCAACGAGATATGTGGCACTAATTCGTGAAGATTACGACGGTGGGTTAAATACGAGGCTTGGGGCAACGACAACCGACTACCCGTGAGACGTCTGGCGGTAATCGAATGAAGGGAAACGGCGGCCCGACTTAATTGGGTTGAGAGTGAGCGCGGTCCACTGGATTAGTTGAGATGTTATATTGTGGAAAGATGAATTCGGGCGAGGGTGTGGAAGTAGGCGAGTCCATTGCTACATGCGTATAAGCTCATTCAAAGTCAAAATTAAAGTCAAGATTTCCTTATTCTTTTTAGCTCTTTTTGAACGTCTAAAAAACTACCACTGGTTCACTAATTCACACCTGTCTAGAGAAGAAGCAGCAAGAAACTCTGCGGTCTTATTCCAAGTCTTTTTTCCTAACAGACTTCATGAAAGGCTGAGGTTCTCAATTCATCGGAATCTTTTTTTTATGTATTTTAATCGTTTACTCGAAGATGAACCGATTTGGAATTTTTTTTGTTCCAAAGGGGTATACTCTTCCTTAGGTGGTTGGTACCTTTTAAATTTTATCGAAATCGGTCGAGCGGTTTTTAAAAAATTATCAATAAATATTTATGGAAGGACATTTTCAATTCGGTGTCTATTACATGTGTACGTGAGCGAAATAATTGAAGTCTGTTTTGTATTTTTTTAACAAAAATTTACTTGTTTGTTACATTCTTACATTATCTACGGCAACATCAACTGTAAACATGGTGCTTTATTGGTAAATTTTTAGCGGGGTATTAAATTACCAAAAATAGTAGTTAAGTTTTAAGCTGAAGATCCCCAAATACTTTAACAGAAGTCTGCTAAAAACTACATATGTCATAAAAACGACGAAACGAGATTTACAAACACAAACAAAAAAAAACATCAAAACACCTTTACCTAAAATCGAAACAAGCAAAGTAATTAAACATTGCCGGCGGAACGGGAAAAAATAGACGACGCGGCACTAATTTTGTCAAACAATATGACTGACGAATTTGTTACAGCGTACATAGAATTCGTTGCACGTACGCGCAATTAGCATGCAAACAAAGCGTTTTCGAAGCGACACGAATTCGATACGCTGGCGCACGCGCGAATTTAGACCAGAAATAGCTTCTTTATGCTAGGTAGTAGGTGTTTTTAGGAAAGAATCTCAATTAAAAGTCCTAAATAGTCTTATAGGTGTAGATAGCTACATCGAGGGAGATTCCTAAGATATATGAAATAAAATTGTAGGAAAGGAGTGCATAGATGTCAGCTTTCGAAATGATAAGCTCTGCGTATTTATTAACGCAATGCATACAACACCTTAGACTCCAGGAAGTGCTTGTAAAATTGCATCAAAGTTCGCCCTTTACGATACTAGCGGAGAAGAACATCGAAAAGATAATGCAAAAAGTAAATAGAAAAGTGATGTCGTTTTTACATGATTTTCTCACCAGTCTTCAAATAACTCATCAATACTATTATCGACTGGCAAACAAAACAGCAAATGAACACACCGAGTGAAAGACATAAAAGCGTGTTAATTTTGCTTTCTGCCATTTAGTTTTGAACGATGTCTAAGGTTCTGCGTAATCAGCAGAGAATGACGAATTAAAAATTTACAAAATGCCAGGCCTAAACAGGATTTATTGCGTACCGATAAAAAAACCAACAAAGCACATGATTTCTGACACGGCACAAAGCGTACCGAACACGGATCGTACCGAGCGCGCGGACCAATTACCCGGTTTTAGGCGAGCGCTGCAATTCACCGCCGAGCGGGGCCGTGACGTCACGCCTCCATTATTGTCAGCGGCGCTTCATTGAAACGGCGGGCCCCGGCGTCCGCGAGACATCGCGCCAATTAATCGGCGACTAATTAGGCGCGAAACGGGCGCGCTTTCCGATCGGCGCGTGTCGAGGGCTCGTTAAAACCTATCAATTTTTGAGTCATTTTGATCTTAACTTTTTTTTTTTTTTCGCTATTTGTAACTTGCCAGTACTCGAAGACTGGTTATAATGGTGATCTTCTCACCGGTGATGTTATTAAGCTCGCAGTAAAGATCTTTAATCAGGTTTCCGTTCCGGAACAGAATGGACAATGCCAATGAAAAAGTTGTTTAATTACGAAAACTAACTGTAGAAATGTAAGTTGAGATGTAAAAAAGGTCTTATATATGGGGAGTACCAGTCAAACTGACCACTCAAGCAAAAGCCGGTGCGTTTATCCATTGCAAGGTAGACTGTACTAACCATACTTAAAACGGTATCTGAATTTCGAAATCTGACCCTAAAAGAGTATAAAATGAAATAGAATGTCCAGACTTGAAATTCCAAGTCCAACTGACCAACAACTATTGCCAAGAACTCACTTCTCACAAACGAGCGGTCATATACCGTTAAGAATTATGCAAATATTTCACACATATAAATTTACATTTTCACACATACGACGCACCAGCAAAGCCTCCATTTTCACGCGCGCTTCTCGAATTACATGACGCGAACAGACACCGTTGCGTCAGGGCTAATGTGTTAGATAATGATCACGACTTTAAACGTCAGCCGCACGCATCAAAACCATCTAGCAGCTGGACCATAATAATATAAGGCAATTGAATATAAAAAGAAAAAAAGTAAAACATCAAAGAAGTGTTCCATTTCTTTACGGTGTCTACATAACGCAGTCTACTAGTACATAACGCAGTAGATGAATTCTTTATTATATGTATTTCAATTCAATTCCAATCCATAAAACGATAAATATTCATTCTATTAGAAGCAGACTGCTATATCTATTTCTTGTATTTACAAAAATATTGCAATATGAAAATTATAACAGATTCTATCGTCGCTAAATAAAAACAAAATTTAATACTATAAATTCCGTAAAAAAAGCTACATTTAACAACGGATCTACTTTTTATTCCCGTTTATTGTCATTTTACAGGGAAATGAAATCTGTAAAGAAGTTAAACTTCTGTACAGGGCAGGCCTACGCTGGCAAAAGAACACCTTGCGATACCCCCGCGAATTGGCAGACCTCACCTATCAACATTTTTTTTTATTGGTATTTGACCATTGACCATGATATTCCCACGATTTTTTCCTTCACCCCTTCACCGATAAATCAGCACTTCTGATTAGAATTATCAATTATATCGATGCTTTTAACTGAATCCGAACTAAAGTGAATCGAGTGTATTGTTCATTTATTATTTCACGGTCATAGGGCCACGCACCACGACCTCTCAGAAGACCGGCGTAAAGTGGAAGTATAATACTTTCGCGTTTCGCCTGGTGAGTGAGGTGGCCGGAGCCCAACTTTCAAAAGTTTATCAACGCATCTGTAACATCTGCTATACCCGGGGGTATAGCAGATGTCCATGGGCGGCGGTATTCACTTAACATCAGGTGAACCGTCTTCTCGCTTGGACACTTTTCATATTTTCACAAAAAAAATTCAAAATCGAACGTCCGGACACAGAGCTATCACGGCTCCCTTTAAAATCTTATAAGTACTATACATAATTCATCATTATTATTATTGAAATGTGTTCTATCAACATCACTATAGACATTTATCTAACAGTCGGCGTTAGTTTGAATCATTAAACATCAATGTATAATGGAGTTATCAAAGGTCGTCAGGGGTCACGCTACGCACTCGGTCCGAGTAAAAAGCGACCGCTTTATCAACGTCACTATAGACAGACATGTATCTAACATACAGCGCTTGTTTCAATCATAAAACAAAGGCAATGTATAATGGAGTCATCAACGATCATAATCTTATCCTTTAAACGAGCAATTCTCAAATATATATATATATATATATACAAGAATCTCGGAAACGGCTCCAGCGATTTTCATGAAATTTAGTATGTGCATAGATTCGGGGGCGAAAAATCGATCTAGCTAGGTTTCATTTTTAGAAAATGTCCTTTTATCCCTGTTTTCAGGGAATGAAAAATATAATTCGAATATGACGGTAAATTTCGCCGCAAGAGAAAATGTCAAAATAGCTCGGTCGGTAATCGGGCGGCCCCAAAACAGACGGCCGTGGTTCGCGTCACGATCATTTATACATTTATTTTTTTCCTTTTTTTTTTTCGATTCCAGATCATTGCTTTCTTTATTTATTGTGTTGTGTTATTTTTTTCCCTTTTTTTTAAAGTTCTTTCTTTTGTGAAAAACATCAGTTCATATTTTCTTATTATTACGTCGGTAAGATCGAAAAATATTATGCATATTTCATTACTCAGTAATTTGTATCTAAATGTAATTTCCAAAATACACGATTTACCAAAAAAAAAAAAACAAACCGAGCAAAGCTCGGTCCTCCGGGTACTAATAATATATTATCTGTGGTAGGGTCACGCAACAGTGTTCGCTGTTGCACGAATGCTCCATCCGGGTTAGTACCACGACCTCACAGAAGACAGTTACAGGACACAAAGTAGAAGGTGTTTCACTCCTGCGTTTCGCCTGGTGAGTGAGGTAGCCGGGGCCCACTTTATTAAAAGGTGGCAACACATCTGCAACCCTATGGGTGTTTAATATAACCATGGGCGGCGGTTATCACTTAACATCGGGTGAACCGCCAGCTCGTTTGCCACTTTGTCACATAAAAGAAAATCATCAGGTCCGAGTAAAGGGCGGCTGGCCCGGTCGCGTCACAGTCAAGGCACACGGGTTATTCCTATTCGGATATCGTTAACGCTTAACGACGTAATATCACCGGTCCGCCCGAGACGATGCGGTAAAACGGGGAAAGTGTCTGGCACTCATTCGTATGCGGAGGCGGGTGGCCGTGTCGTAAACCGAACGCGCCCGCTGCATTGTAAACGCCGCCTCAGAGGTCACTGCGATATTGGACACGATGCGGCACCTCGGCTGGAGGAACTAGTATTCACCTGTGGGATTGATATGTTAGCGTTTGTGTGCGGTTACGTAGCCGGTCTCAGGTAACTGGAAACTCCATCGTTTGATATTCTATCTCGAATAGCTGCTTATGGTACCGGCACTCTGACGGACGGTGGCGCTGGATGCGAACTGAAATGGCGCTTAGTTCCTGCCTTTATAATATCTTTCCGTTGGATATCGTTTGAACAATTCTTATAAATGTAATTGTGTTGACAGCAAGTTCACTGCCAGATTAGCTTAGTTTTTTTTTGTGAGAAGGTGGCAAGCGAGCTTGCGGTTCAGCTTATGTTAAGTGAAAACCACCGTCCATTGACATTAAAAGACCGCACTCCGACGCGACTCGACCGACGATCGAGACGTAAGGATGGATGTGATGGATGGATGGATGGACTTCACGCCGGTCTTCTGTGAGATCGTGGTACTTATTCGAACGGATCTGCCCATTCATGCAACAGCTAAGACTGTTAGGTTACCATATTACAGTCTGAATTATAAAAAATCGGATATAACTGAGTTTTATCATCAACCACGTTATATTTGAAAATGTTAGTGTTAATTTGTTCAGTAAAACGGGCACTTTATAATCAACAAAACTCACGCATTTCACTGTCAATACAATCTACTAGCACAAATTTCAAAATACTCACAGTAACATCAGCCATTATCCCGGTATACAAGTTTCGCAGGCAGCCGTAAAGCATTCCGGAACAATCTCATCAAGCGTAAAGGATGAAAAACGTACGTAACATTTCAACGGTCCTCTGGGCCCACGCAATTCACCTCCAATTCCGTTGCGGCACAACAACACATAAAACGTTGTATTATGACCACAATGGGAAGACATTACAAAGTGAAGATGTTAATAAAACTCGTGTTATTCATGAGGGGGCGTCGAAAACAACGCGCCGGGGGGCGGGGGGTTTATTTTGGCCGCGCTGCGGGGCTTTTACGGCGCGATATTCCTTATGTTACGCGAACTCATAGAACGGGCAATAAAAGTATACGCTGTAAAACGTGATAATGACGGCCGTAGGCATCAGGAGACAAACATATTCCACAGGGGACGGCACGTACGGCTTTTTATTCGCCGTCGACGTCGTTCTGAATTCCCCAACAATAGTATAAAACGTCTCGAATAAGGCGACGTTTACAATTTGGGGATTCGCGAACAGGGGAACGGTCGAAATTTCGCCGGCAGAATTCGAGGGTGTTTTTCGTTGTGTTGTCATTTCAACCGAATAAATTAGGGATTATACAACTCGCTGGGGATTACGTAAAATTACGAACACAACGGTGGGAGCTTTAACTGCGAAAGAACTTAATGTAGCTTAAAGCACTTCACTTAGTACTAAACAATGATTAAATATATTTTTAATCTTTAGACAATATAAAAATAGTAATATAAATATAATTTGAAGATTATTTTTCAATTTTTCCAATGTTATATTATAAATATTTATTGTGGAATTCATATGACTGGACTAAATGAATATAAGGCAACGAATTAATTTCTTTCGCGGGATTTGCAAAACCACTTTATCTAGAAGTTAGAAAAAGAATAAGACGAAAAGAGAAACAAAGGAAGATCCGCTTGCAAAATATTGCATCTTGAAAATACGGCAGCTAATATTAAATATCTAAAACAGATTCTACCTCTTTGAATATAAGAAGTGATTTTATATTGTACCTACATGGCAGTTTCAGGAAATGTTAAATTTTAATTGCACAAATCAGAGATATTTTATTTTGTTAGGAAAAAAATATGTAAACATAATTGCTGTAAACATTACAAGAGTAATGTAAGTATTCTTTTAAAAACCAATAAAACGCGCTTTTAAATAGTTTAAAAATTCTAAATTTGCATCTATTATTAACTACACGTTGTTAATTACAGGCTAACGTAAACGAATGGAGTTGAAACTTCACATTTCACAATACATTTATATAGTACACACAATTCCCTCTGGTGTTTCAGGTGTCCATGGGCGGCGGTGATCACTTACCATCAGGTGAGCCTCCTGCTCGAGGCAAAATTTCGTAAAAGGACATAAATTTCGTACGTTATCGGAAAACGTAAGGTAAATAATTGTGAACCCTTTTAACAAATAACTGGAAATAGAAAAAAAAACTACTATTAAAACTAACACTAATATTGTTATTTACTTCAGAATTATTTTCACATCCTTAAGTTAAAGCACAACATTTAAATAAAGTGGGCCCCGGCTACCTCACTCACCAGACGAAACACAGAAGTGTTACACTTCTACTTTACGCCGGTCTTCTCTGGGATCGTGGTACTTACTCGGACGGACCTGCCCATTCGTACAATAATCAACACTGTTGCATGGTCCTACCACAGTTAAGCTTTCGTACCTACGATAACTGAGGTAACTGAGATGTGGCCTCTTAAAAATCGTCAACGCAACAGCAACCGAATATTTTGAGGAGAGCATAGGAGAAAGTAATCGCCTATCGTATTTAATATTTGAAAACTTGGCAAAGGAACAGGCGATTCGCGTGATATTAAGGAATCACGACACCATAGGTGTTGAAGATACGCCAACAACCTTTAAAAAGTTGACTAAGGTGAGATAACCTCACTCACTAGACGAATCTCGAACCCTCATAAAAATACGACCCTAAGCTTCCAACGTAAGTTCGACATTGAGCCCGCCAATCTCTGATGTGAATTATTTTATATTTTCTATTTCCATTCATTATTTTATTTTATTGAGTAGTGGGTTAAAACTGGGTTATGGCGAGGGAGGCGGGTTGACGCGACATCGGCTGAACATGGACACTGCTATAGCACACGACACTAAGATGTATGATAGCCTGTAAATTAACGCCCGGTTTCTAAAACACTGATCATCGTAGTAGTCAACTTATCAGCTGTCCAATGGATTTTCAAATGTTCTTTGAGTTGACAAAAAGATTGTTAAACTCTTTGAATTGATCAGAATGAGCAACTTAACGATCAGAATGATCAATTTGAGATCAATTACCGGGCGTACGTGTCGCTGACCACAGGTAACTATTGTCAGTACGTCGTGTGCGCCGAGCCTAATTCTTAACGAGGCACACCGTCTACCCGCGATCAGAATGCTCAACACCGAACGTGGCAAAGTTGTTGCGTAACGGCGTGACTCTTGACCACGGAGTGCGTGCAAGCGAGTACGTGACACGCTTCGGAATCGAATCCGCGAATCACTCGAACTTTCCAAAGTGCCGACTGAGCGTTTATCGGTTGTTTACTTGGTCCTTTGTCGTCATCGATCGGGACGGTGGGTATGCTCGGTTGTTTGCCAAAGGGAAAGTTCGAGAAAAAACAAATTCCGTACGCTATTTAATCTAATCTAATTGCACTGCGATCACTATATAGTCAAATGCGTTGATAGATATATAATGAAAATAGGTACTGTTATTTATGTAAACAAACACGTACTGTTAAATATGAAAAAGTTATTTCCACTATGGATACATCACTGATAGGAAATCGAGAAAAATCTCAAAACGTCATATTAATAACGACGATATTCAAAACACCCGATAAAATCTACCACTGTCAGCGTAGCCTCATGCTGTACGGGTTTGAAGTTATCTAGCTATCCGACCGCTTAGAAAAGTGCTCGATATCCCGCCATACCGCAAATGCTGAGTGTATTCATAATAATTCTTAGAATGCTCTCGCTTAATAAAAATTATATTTTATACAATACGTTTTAATATCACGAGGACATCCTTCGCGGCGTTAGCAACAAACGACTGGAGGACGTTGACTTGATATTGCCAGTCGTAAACAGTCGGCTGTAACGTCTTGGGAAATTGTGTTTCCAATTCGTAGGCGATACAAACAATGTGTTATTAATGCGGAGCTCCGTCGTTGTAAATTGGACTTATTTACTGCAATGGTAAGAATTATTTTTGAACAATTTTGGAACGCACGTTTAAAATGAAACTATTATCAAAACAAAATCTGCCGTTCATATATTAGTGTATATTTCGGCACTCAACAGTTGTCTCGTAATATTATAGCGGAATAGAAATATGTTGAGTCTTAACAAATTTATAGCAATGGAATAAACTGAATATTTGTGACGTTTTAGTAGCTAAAGGTTTTGGTTTTATAATCAAACTAGCTAACCGCGGCTTCGCCCGCGCGGACAAAGGGAATTGTCAATGAGATTTTTATTATACACCAGAATTGATGAACAGATGGCTGATTTTTTCATACTTAGTTGACACTTATCATTAGCTATATTTTGGACAATTCACACAATATCATTATAAAATATGCCTATGTGTTATTCTGATGTATATTCTATATTATTGTAGTTTCATTAAAATCTATTTAGTATTTTTTGCGTGAAAGAGTAACAAACATCTATCCATACATACAAACTTTCGCGTTTATAAATTAGTAAGGAAGTAAGGATTTCAGTAAAACTATGTATAATGTTTGCTTTGAAATCGCACTAATGGGTAAAGAGTCTAAAGTCGCCGAATGGTAGATAACCCAGTTACAAGTCTATTAAAATTGAAATGTGTTCTCTAAGGCTTATATGGTCATCGGCCCCCATAAGGCTAAATCCCTAATTGGCAGCGGTCATCTAAATACAAATTTCGCCTCCCATTATGGGCAAAGCGACGGGCGTTCGACCTGTTGCCGTTTTAGTGTGCCGCCGCAGTGTTGAAAAATTAAAATTTGATTCAAAGCGTTGCGTTGTCACTCCATACGAGCAGATATGTGGGTCAGTAACTCCACTCGTCCGTAGTGCCTGCACAAAATGTGATAAATTGAAATAAGCTAAAACCCTTTACTTTTACTTGGGTATTTATAAAATCCTCAATTGTTTAACACGGCGCATACCGTACATATTTGTATTGTGATTTAATCAATTGAATTACGTAAAGAAAACGAGTTTTTGTAATAATTTCTTGTATTTACGCGATTACACATTATAAATGAAACTAATTTTACGGATTTATCGCGTTTATTTTTAATTTAAGTTCCTGACGTTTAGAACCCTTTACAGCGTTCATGGTCACGGGACAGACTGAGGTGTTAGACGTCTGATTGTCAAAGTTATCCCGGGCTACCGTCAGTTTTTGTATTATTGATTTTGTGTCCGATCTATGCAGGGGGGAGCTAATTGTATCTTGTCTTGCAGTAGTGGTTCTTTTGGGCTTAGATTTAATTTTATTGATGATAGGATCCCAAGCTGATGGTAGTACCCAACCCTCTTCTCTATTGAAATTAGGGTGTTTTTTAATTTCAATAGCCTCGCGAATCATCCTTGGGAGGAATCGGTGTTCTTTTGCAAGGATCTGTGGTCTGTCAAACCTGATGTAGTGGTTGGGCCGATTTAGAGTGTGCTCACAAACTGCAGACTTGTTTAATCTACTATGTTTTATGTCAGCTATATGTTCTTTCACGCGGGTTTTTATAGCTCTTCTGGTTTTATAGCTTCTGAAACAGTCTCTGTTTCAGAGAACAGAGTCTCTGTTTCAGAGAGCACAAGGGATCTGGGAGCATGCCATTTAGTCTGATCTACAGCAACGCACATCCAGTCTCTGACAGCCACCTTGCTCAAATATTCGCCACTTTTGGCCAGGTGGCGCCCCTCCTTATCCTAAACTATGGAATGCAGTGATGTGGTCTTCTTCGTTATTGTACGCGCTGACTTAGTAAAATCTCTCCTGCCTTGACTAGATTTTCCATTCGGTAGGAAAACGTTTCTCGATTAATGCTAACAATGACTTGCACACCTCCATTGCCGTTTTCACGAGACAAAACTGTCGGTTCTGCCTACTGTACTAGGCCTATTGTTGGCGGCGCCTCATAACTGGTATAATCCTAACCTGATCTTCTCTTAATAGTACCATGTAAATATGAGAGAATAACATTCCGTTTACAAGAGAATAACAGAATAACAAGGGGTCCCAACCAACATCTCTCGGGACCCAAGCCAACCTCGCCTGCCCGCGGTGCACTCTGCTGATCAACGAAAGAGGCTCTGGCAACCCGCCAACACGCACTGGACCAGCGCGGCGGGTTATGGTCCGTACCCCCCATATGATGGTGGACAAAGTAGCACGGCCCCTAGTGCCCGGGGGCTCCGGCTGCAAGGCCGGCGTTGACGGGCGTCGGTCGAGCGTCGGAGCCAGGGGTGCTAATAATCTCCGGGCGGGATGTTACCGTCAAACGACCTCTGGCTATTGCACAACTGACAACCGACGTAGGTTGTCGCTGGTGACATACAATACGCGCACGCTAAGGACAGACGTAAAGATAGCTGAGCTGGAAGAGGAAATGAGTAAGCTGCATTGGGACATAGTGGGTTTATCTGAGGTCCGAAGAGAGGGTGAGGACACGATGACCTTAAAGTCTGGCAGCTTATTCTACCACCGGGAGGGCGACCAGCAGTCCCAGGGTGGTGTCGGGTTCCTCGTTCACAGGTCCCTCGTTAACAACGTGGTATGTATCACGAGTGTGTCGAGCAGGGTGGCGTTCCTTATACTCAGAGTATCGAAGAGGTACTCGTTGAAGGTCATACAGGTCTACGCACCGACCTCGGCGCACCCGGACGATGAAGTGGAAGCTATGTATGAGGACATCAGTAGGGCCATACATACATACTTCCAAAACATACTTTACTGTTGTCATGGGGGATTTTAACGCGAAACTAGGCAGGAGAGGCGATGATGAGTTGAGAGTGGGGAAATTTGGATATGGAAGCAGAAATCCAAGGGGCCAGAAGTTGGCTGACTTTCTGGAGAAGGAGGAACTCTTCATGATGAACTCCTTCTTCAAGAAGCAGCTTCATAGGAAATGGACTTGGATGAGTCCCGACGGCTGCACAAAAAATGAGATTGACTTCATTTTGTCGACAAAGAGACGGATATTTAATGATGTCTCCGTGATACACAGGGTGAAAACTGGGAGTGATCACAGAATGGTTAGAGGCACATTGAGTATTAATGTCCACCTAGAAAGGTCTCGCTTAATAAAGTCCACGCTCCGACCCACTGCAGCCCACATACAAAACCCCGAGAGCTTTCAACTCGAGCTCACAAATCGCTTCTCCATCCTGGAGGATTGCGTTTCTGTGGACGAGGTCAACAACAGGCTGGTAGAAACTGTCCACGAGGTAGGGAAAGCTTTCTTTAGACCCCGCCGGAAAGATAGACCTCAAAAATTATCAGATCATACCATCGACCTTATGGCGGAGAGACGCTCAATGACGCTGCAGAGTTCCGAGGACGCTGAAGCATATCGGCAGCTCAATAGACGGATTTATCAGTCCTTGCGACACGATATCCGTAAATTTAATACTAATCGTATTAAAGATACGATAGAGCAGAATAAGGGCTCCAAAGTGTTCGCAAGAGACTTTTCTATTGGGCAGAGCCAGTTGACGAAGCTGAAGACGGAAGACGGCAGTGTAGCATCTACTAAGTCAGAGGTACTGAGAGAGATCGAAAGGTTCTACGGACAGTTATATACCTCAAGAGCCAAGCCGTTGACGATTTGGTTAAAGATCCAAGAGCCAAACTAACTCGACACTATACAGAAGATATCCCGGACATCAGCCTGTTCGAGATCAGGATGGCCCTCAAGCAGCTTAAGAACAACAAGGCGGCGGGTGAGGACGGAATTACATCAGAGCTTCTGAAAGCGGGTGGAACACCGGTACTGAAAGTCCTTCAGAAGCTCTTCAATTCCGTCCTGTCCGAGGATACTACGCCCAGAACATGGAACGGAAGCATGGTGGTCCTCTTCTTCAAGAAAGGTGACAAAACCTTGCTAAAGAACTACAGGCCCATCTCGCTTCTGAGCCATGTTTATAAGCTGTTTTCGAGGGTGATCACGAATCGTCTCGCACGCAGGTTTGATGACTTCCAGCCTCCCGAACAAGCCGGTTTCCGTAAAGGCTATAGTACCATAGACCACATTCATACGCTGCGGCAAATTATACAGAAGACTGAGGAGTATAATTTGCCACTATGCTTAGCGTTTGTGGACTATGAGAAAGCCTTCGATTCGATCGAGACTTGGGCAGTGCTGCAGTCTCTTCAAAGGTGCCAAATTGACTATCGGTACATCGAAGTGTTGAAGTGCTTGTATAAAAACGCCACCATGTCGGTCCGAGTACAGGATCAGAGCACAAAGGCTATTCCGTTGCAGAGGGGAGTGAGGCAAGGAGATGTTATCTCTCCGAAACTCTTTACCAATGCAATGGAAGACGCCTTCAAGCTCCTGGATTGGAAAGGATGTGGCATCAATATCAACGGCGAATACAACACTCACCTTCGGTTTGCCGATGACATCGTAGTCATGGCAAAGTCTTTGGAGGAGCTCAGCACAATGCTCGAAGACCTCAATAGAGTATCCCAGCGGGTGGGCCTGAAAATGAACATGGAAAAGACCAAAGTCATGTCAAATGTCCATGTGACGCCCACCCCCGTATTGTTGGGAGGCTCGCCACTCGAAGTTGTTGATAGCTATGTCTATCTGGGACAAATGGTCCAACAAGGCAAATCCAACTTCGAGAAGGAGGTCAATCGACGAATCCAGCTCGGCTGGGCTGCGTTCGGGAAATTGCGCAGCGTCTTTACGTCCAAAATACCACAGTCCTTAAAGACGAAAGTCTTTAACCAGTGCGTGCTACCAGCGATGACCTACGGTGCCGAGACGTGGTCTCTCACTATGGGCCTCATAAGGAAGCTCGCGGTCGCACAGCGCGCTATGGAAAGGGTAATGCTTGGGGTTTCTCTACGAGATCGAATCAGAAATGAGGAGATCCGTAGAAGAACTAGAGTTACCGACATAGCAGAGCGAGTCAGCAGGCTGAAGTGGCAGTGGGCAGGGCACATAGCTCGAAGAACCGATGGCCGTTGGGGCAAAAAGGTTCTCGAGTGGAGACCACGTGACGGCAAACGCAGCGTAGGAAGGCCTCCCACAAGGTGGACGGACGACCTAGCCAAGATCGCAGGGACGTGTTGGATGCAGGCCGCTAACGACCGGTCGAAGTGGAAGTCAATGGGGGAGGCCTATGTTCAGCAGTGGACGTCCTACGGCTGATATGATGATGATGAACATTCCGTCCTACCACAAATATGTTATCCAGTCTTCTGAACGTTGTTAAAAACCGTCAGCCAAAATAATGCATTATCACGTACAG
Source organism: Iphiclides podalirius (assembly GCA_933534255.1). Taxonomy (NCBI): domain Eukaryota; kingdom Metazoa; phylum Arthropoda; class Insecta; order Lepidoptera; family Papilionidae; genus Iphiclides; species Iphiclides podalirius. Next base: position 3,258,649 of record OW152831.1, on the reverse strand, counting down.
TTCCGGAAGCAAAATGCGCCGACACGTACAAGGAAATCAGGTGAGCATGGTCGATTGAGAAACGAGCTGATACATATTAAAAGGGGCCAAGTCTGCATACGTCAATCCGGAGCCTTTTTTTTTTTTTTTGGCGGACGCTTATAAATATGTAAGGAGGCGGCGGTCGGTCCGCCGGACTGAAAACCAGTGTCGGTATCGGAACAATTTTAGTTTTTGTATCACTGGTTTTTACTGAGTCCCGTCTTTTTCACGCTGCTACATGATTTTTTTTAAAGTTTGTATGTACAATAGATATATTGTGGTTGGACCGTGAACAAACTTTTCTTTCTTTCTTTCTTTCTCCCCCCGCCGGTGCACGATTTACGGCCGTCAAAACAGCCGAGGTGGCAAACAAAACGGCGAGCGGCCTGCACGCGGCACCGCTAGGAAATCCGGACGCGGGGCGCCGACATAAATCACATACACCCGCGACCCGATGTTTTTGCAAACGAACGAAATAACACCCGCGATATTAGAGCGATCGCGAGTTGCGAAACGATTTCGCAAAGCGGTGCGCGTAAATGAGTGACAGAACTTGATGCGTAAACAGATTAAAAACTCGCGGCGCGAGCGTGCTCTCGAAGGCTGTTAGGCGCGTGAAGGGAAAACACCGCGGCGATGTTGACCCGGCGGCTTAGCGAGCTGAAATACCCAAGTTAAAGTTAAAGTAGCGAGCGCAACAAAGCGGTGTGGAGAATTCATTGGCGACGTAACGACGAACAACCTAGCGATTACTAATTGAGTTAACAAACAAGACTTTAATGTTAGCGATAGAGGAGATAACAAGTCACCCGTCGTAAAACTAGTCCCAAAACTTGACAGACGATAAGCTTATAGCCGTTTTTATTTTAATGTCTCAAGGTGTCAGTCAACCTGGCGTTTCACCCGATGTTAAGTGATATCCGCTGCCCATGGACATTTGCAACACCCGTAGGGTTTCAGATGAGTTGCCACCTTTTAATAAAGTGGACCCCGGACACCCCGGTGATAGCTCAGTGTCTGGGCGCTCGCCTTTAATTCAAAATACTCGAGCAACCTTAGTTCGATCCCCGGTGCCGGCACCAATGAAGTTTTTAACTTTAAGTGCTGTCTTATCACGTGCTCCGCGGTGAAGGAAAACATCGTGAGGAAACCTTCATATTTTCGAAATAATAACAAAAAAAAAATATATATTTCGAAGATATGTGAAGTCCGCCAATCCGCAGTGGGGCCGCGTGGTGGACTATGCCCTGATACCCTCTATATAGAGGAGGCCTTTGCTCAGCAGTGGGACATGTATAGGCTGTTACTTTACTTTTACGTTTTACCCCGGACACTTCTACTTCTCGACGGCCTCCTGTTAAGTCCTACTATTTTACCAGGATGGACCTGCTCATTCATGCAACAGCGAAGACGGTTGCTTGTACCTACCACAGTTCATACGTAAAGTACAACGGATAATGATCTCCGCGCCTGAAAGCAAACCTAAAGAGCTGCAACTCATCAGCTTAAACCGCTAAAGAAACACCACCTCACGGGTTCACGCCAACCTGGTCACCATATCGTTGCAATGGCGAATTTACTATTCCTGCGCTGCTCCCCAATTTGCGACTCCATACCCCCGATATACCTCTTATCGTGTTGCTCTAAATATAATAACAGTATACGACCGCCCGTATCGGCCAACTACACGGGCCCAATTTCAATGCAATTTCGGCGCTGCGGGCATACGTTTATATGCACCGTCTATTTTTCGGGAAAACGCAAAGCCAGAATAGCGAAATAGAATGGGTATTAGCTTCACAATCGTTTTTTCCGATACACATTACCTGCGAAGATGTGTGCGATTGCATTGAAATCCAGAAAATTTGTGGAGTGGTGTCAATATTGAATTTAATCTTTATTTTAACAACTCAACACCTTCAAAAAAACGTATAAAAGTGGTCATAACCTTTCCAGCCTTCTAGTAGTAAACGCGAATTAACAACCCGACATAAACGCGAACGTTTATAAAAGTCGCACGCGATACGTCCTAATCGACACGGTCGAGGAAGGGGAAGTCGTAGGGGTAGACGTAGGTAAGTCGGACCCACAGGGTATCCCACATGACAATACTACACCCACAGAGTGATATCAGACATAACCTATTAGTTCATCCGCGCCTACGAGCACTGCGAAATCGCGTACACAAGGTACTCAGCTAATCAGAGTTCTCATCACCCACAGACACCGATTAATATTCAACGAAAATTGGAGGCAGGGTGAGCACCGAACCTCGATGGTATGAACACGACATAGTCAGCTCGTAGGGCCGTATCGTCAAGTTCTTTTTACAGTTCAATCCGATTAAATATTCAAGCTAATCAGAGTACGAAAATTGGAGGCAGGGTGAGCACCGAACCTCGATGGTATGAACACGACATAGTCAGTTCGTAGGGCCGTATCGTCAAGTTCTTTTTAACAGTCTACAAACTGAAAGCGAAGCAAAGCTATCCCATGCTAGGCGGTAGGAAACTGAAACTATTATATGCCAATTTATATTATGCAACCGTTGATGTTTCATTCGTGGTCGTATTACCTCTAAATATAAACGTTCCTTAGTCATTCAAGTCTAGTTCTTAGTCTTCTTAGTCATTAACGAAAGCAACGATGTCCTAATATGAGAAATTGAGTGAATATCCGCAACTAAAGCAATATGAAAAAATTAACAGAGAAAATGTAAAGGTATTTGTAGTATAGAAGCCAGGCCGTTGCTATAATTCATCGATCGAAATTCCCGAATTCCAATACCGATTCCGGCACCTATGAAACTATTAATTACAGCCATAAGAGGTTATTTATCACCTGCGCAATCACGAAGAAAACATCGCGGGGAAACCTGATTATTTTCGAAACAAAAATATTCATTTAAATGAATTCCGCTAATCCGCTGGAGGTTCTGCACTGACTTTCACTGTCCAAGAACTTAAAAAGTATAATTTAAGAGTGTTTGTAAAAAGTATTTGGACGAAACAAAAAAAAGGCAAGACTTCAAATCATCTACAATCAGCTAAGCTTCTGGTAAACCGCAAAATAAATGCGTTACTGAACTTGATAAGCATAGACGACGAGGAAGAATAAATGATGCAAGCATAATATATATAAAAGCATATATTTTATACTCCAAATAGTTACAAAACGATTGTTCGTAAAATACAAAGAAATAGGAAATCTTAATTCAAATAACGTGAAAGATATGTTGACCATCTAATGCCTACAAATCATTAAAACTGCTATCATATCCTATAAGTTCCATTCTAGAAACCAATAAAAAAGTAACAAAAACAAAAAGCGTTCCCTCCCGTCGTATATAATCACGTTAACAACGCAGTTAGCGTTAACTTTTCTCATAGAAAACTCCTTTACGGACAAGTTATCGGTGCCCAGCCGTGTTTCAATACAAACATTTCGAGAGCGACAACCCTGCGCCCGCATCCCTAAATAGTTTCCCCGCGTAATGAGTTACAGACTACCCACCTACTCGAACACAAAGCCACGCATACTTTCCCAAGAGCTCATTTTATTATTATTGGACTTGCCAAAGTTCCCCAATGCCCAGGCCACCGAACAGTTGTAATACGATAAGTTCTTTTCTTATCACTTGCTTGCGGTAAGTTACATAGATATAAAACTATTACTTGCTTTATTCAACTCTTGGATGTAATTTTCTTTTAAAGCTTTACACTTTTAAATATATTAATTTTATACCGCTGTGTGTTAATTTTGTAATGCAGAGATGCATTAAAAAAGAAATTTGTAGAAAAGTGAACGAAAAGTTGTACAATATCGATAATTATCCTAGTAGAATTTTAATTTTGTGTTTAGGTAGCAGGTCATTTTTAATAGGTACTATTTCTAAAGCAAGCAGTGACGTCATCATCATGCTGACCACCGAGTGCCTACGAAAAACATATTACCGTTCTTCTTGCCTGGTAACTAAAGAGCTAAACTGAATTCAAACATTCATGACTTTACACAATTCTGCTCGGTGTTACTTACTTCGTTAATGTTCTTCCACTGCTGCGGAGTGTATCCAAATTTGACCACTAAAACTTTAAACATCAGCTTCGGATCAAATAAATCATTAAATTAAATCCAAACACAACACGTCTTGTAAGACTAGGATACTGTAGTCGAACTTTTAGGTTAAATCTGGATAAGCATCGGTTATATAACCGATTACAAATAATCTCTCGATGTTCTATCGAATCTTTAAAGACTAAAAATTTCGTTTGATTAAACAATATCGTAGCCTTCCTTTCATTTCGCTTTATATCATGATATACTATAACATCCAAAATATATTTCAATCAAGTTATAAATTATGATGTCCGTGGAGTCCGGGTCGTTATGTATAATTTTTATTATACATAACAAATGTACGCTTATTACATGAGTCCATTAGGAAAGAAACTTAATAACTGTTGAAAGAAAGCGGAATGAAGCTCTGATAGACTTTCACTATCAGAAGCGACGTGCGTTAAAAACGAAAGTTATCTTGACACATTACGAAATGGAGAGTATTTTATATCGTCGAAAAGAACTGTATTAAAGTATCGCACTTAAACAGAGGTACCAAATCTTAGGAATCGTATTCACATACAATATGTTTCTCGATCACCCACTTGTGGGACCATATCGACACAATTAAAAAATGTTTGTTAAAAACGTAAGACGTAAAACACAGCAACTTGCCACGTCTATGTTATTGTAGATTAGGGGCAAGTTCCATTTTCACTTACAAATATTTTTAATCTATAGAAAAACGATAATGATATTATATCCAAATACAACCACGTCATCATGGGAGATTTTAATACCAATCTCCTGGCACCTAATTCTCCTCGTACCCTTAAACTCCTTCACATAGTTGAGTCAAGCTGTTTTCATATTTTACCGCTCCAAGCTACCCACCATAATGTCTCCGGTGAAGACACTTGGCTTGACCTGATCCTCTCTTCCAATCCTTCCATGGTTTCCTTTCATGGACAACATCCAGCGATTGGATTTTCCCATCATGACTTAATTTTCCTGTCTTACATCCTAAAGCCTCCTAAACCTAAGCCTAAGGTTTTGCACGTGCGTTCCTTCGCGAGAATGGACATTGAGAAACTTTGCAAGGATGCGGATAAAATAGATTGGGAACCTTTGGTGGGGAACAACACAATAGATAGTAAGGTACACTTTCTTAACACGTCAATAACAAATTTGTATGATGTTCACGCGCCTCATAAGAAAATTAAATTAAGGCACACTCCTGCACCCTGGATGACGGAGGGTATACGGATGGCTATGAGACGCAGAGATCGAGCCTTTCGTAAATTCAAAAAACAACGTTCTGAAGAGAATTGGTCCCTCTACAAGTTAGCCAGAAATCGGTGTAATCAGATGGTACGCAACGCTAAACGCCGTCACATCCTCGATAATATTTCTTCATCTACACCTGCCGATATCTGGAAGTTCCTTGGGACTCTTGGTATCGGTAAGTCGCGTTTTCCAAACCTTCCTACCTCAATCACATTAGATGATTTAAATCAACATTTCTCTACCACTTCATCGATAGATCATCTAACGATTAATAAGACGATTTACCTATATAAATGGTTTGACGCGCCCTGATATTGGTTCGTTTAATTTTTCTCCAGTTTCTTCCGAAGAAATCAAAAAAACTATCCTTTCTATCAAATCCAATGCTCTTGGCTGCGATAAAATCGGCCGACGCATGATAGTCCCTATCCTTGATCAGCTTCTCCCTGCGATTACTCATATCATAAATTTTTCATTGGATACTGGATCCTTTCCTTCCTTGTGGTGTAACGCTCTTGTGCGTCCACTGCCGAAATGCCCTAATCCTTTTTACTTCTCGCTCATTATCGACCTATCTCTATACTACCCTTCCTTTCTAAGGTGCTTGAGTCCTGCGTTCTCAAGCAATTTTCTCTCTTTGTTCTTAGTAATAAATTGATAAGTCCTTTACAATCTGGATTTAGACCTGGCCACAGTACCACCACAGCCCTCCTTAAAGTGACTGGCGATATTAGGACAGGTATGGAAAATACAGAAGTTACTGTCATGGTTTTAATAGATTTTTCGAATGCCTTTAATGCCGTCAGTCACGACATCCTATTAGCAATCCTGTCTTATTTAATGGTTTCCAAGGAAGCACTGGAATGGTTTTCATCATATCTTCGAGGGCGCCAGCAGGCAGTCACTATTGATGAATTGTCATCTAGCTGGCTCAATGTTGAAAGTGGTGTCCCTCAAGGCGGTATTCTCTCTCCTATTTTATTTTCTGTTTTTATTAATTTCATCACTCTAGAACTTCAATGTGCGTATCATCTTTACGCCGATGATCTGCAGCTGTACGCTCAGGCCACCATTGATAGGCTCCCTGAAATAATCAATATTATAAACCAGGACTTAGCCGCTATTAAAAAGTGGTCAGACAGGTTTGGTTTAACCGTGAATCCAGTCAAGTGTCAAGCCACTGTAGTCGGGAGCTCCCGTATTATAGGTAAAGTGGATCTGAGTAAACTCCCGCATATAACTTTCAACAGTTCTCGCATACCTATCAGTCGTAACGTGAAAAATCTCGGCTTGCACATTGACATGACGCTCAGCTGGAATGCCCAGGTAGGTAGCGTCTGTCAAAAAGTCTCAGGGGTCCTACGGTGTCTATATCGGCTCAAAAATTTCTTGCCAGCTAAAACGAAGGAATTGCTCGTGCAGGCCTTAATTTTCCCATTAATTGACTATGGTGACGTGTGCTACTTCGACCTGAATGCAGATCAACTCAATAAACTCGACCGACTTCTGAATAACTGCATTCGATTCGTTTTCAATCTTCGCAAGTATGACCATGTATCTACTTACCGTGCTCAACTTCAGTGGCTACCCATACGTCAACGACGCTCTCTAAGAGCACTGACTACTCTATACTCTTTCCTGAACTCTTCTTCTTTTCCGACTTACTTATCCCATCATTTCCAATATCTATGTGCCGTTAGCAATAAAAACCTTCGCTCCTCGCATAATCGTCTTCTCGTATGTCCTCCTCACCGTTCTGATTTCATGCATTCTTCCTTCTTTATCCAGTCTATCCTTCTGTGGAATGAGCTACCTCTCAAAATCAGGTTGGCTAAAAGTCGCTTTGTATTTAAAAAAAAAGCACGTGAGCACATCCTCAAAAACTTGTCGGCAGGTCAACTCCATCGTTAATTGTCAGAATTTATTTATGTATATGTATATATGTATTTATAATTGTCTTTATACATTTATTTATGTATGTATATATGATTTTATGCATATGTTTAGAAAGATATTTATGTATTAGTATGTATGTACATACACCTGTTATATAGTATTTATTATATATATACTATAATTAACATGTGTATATACTCTCATTTACAACAGTTTATATTTTAACAGTGTTTTCTTTTTATTTATTTCTTTTGACATCTTTCTGTGCACCTACCGAATCTTCTCTGTACCACCCCAAGGTTGACTGGGAGATAATGCCTGTGGCATTAAGTCCGCCTCTGTACAGCTTGTGCATAAAGTATAAATAAATAAATAAATAAATAAACTTATGTAAAAGTTGTCCAATGGAGGCGGATGTAAGCTTGCATCAGTCGGTGTCTCATATTACGCGTACTGCTATTTTAAATTCACTTTATCTTAACTTGAAAGCAGCAGTTCTAATAGTAAGTGGTGACCGTTGCCAACTGTTGAGTACCTACGACTACCTCACTTATCGGTCGAAACGAAAAAGTATAAATATATCTGCCTCACGCCTTTTTCCCTGGTACTTCCAGTGCAATTTTATTCACGCTATTCATGCTTATATTGCTTTATTTGTACTACAAAGACAAAATATAAAATATAAAATTATAGCAATCAATCTACCTGTACATGAACGAATAAGTGAGCATGGTTACAGAGAGGTATGAACACAAATCAAACGCTTTATTACCCCTCATAAGGAAAGAGCATGCAAATACTCGAAGCGAACTATAGCGAACGAGAATCGAGCGTAAAATTTTTTCCACGTGATTAAAATTAATGGTGGCAGGGGGCACTGTATTTCCCAGAACTTTCCGGCGTACACAGAAATAGTAAAAAGCGGAAACGCGGGGCCAGGGGAGAGAGAAAAAGCACCACACCGAAAATATTCCCGGACTGAGCCGCAGTGCGAGACGGGATTTTGAACCACTTCCAGGGTACTGGAGTTGATTTACGCGATAGTAAAACTTTGTCTTAGCATCGCGCGACCCACCCAAGCCCGGCATCGCTTTAATTGCTTTATTGCATTCATAAAACGGGCGAATATCGGGGGTCGGATAAGTTTAATCGAATGCTCCACAAAAATCTAGAAGTTTCAACGGGGAATACGAAAAGTGCTATTTCACTGACCACTTCAGCTACCGCGCTCGGCCCGCTCTCTAGTGCGCCAAGAAAACTCAAGTTTAGCACGTACCAAGTCGACGTATAAAAATGACTTATACTACGCGTAATTTTAAAATTACGCAATGATATACATATTCCAATGATCACCACTAATAGTTTTTTATAAAAATTAAATAAGAAACAAATGGCCCTAAGTGAGCGAGCCGTAGCCCTACAGCCTGAGAAGACTGAGCATTTAAAAACCGCGTCGGTGAACACTTTACTATATCTTCTTTCTTTCTCACGTCCATATCCCACATAGGCAGGGTCGGAGTATCTGAATCATGTTGTCAATGGTATAGACTAGATTTTTTGCGACCTGCTGCTTGCCTGACATCAAGCCTCTTTGGGAATAAACGGATCAAATATGCGAACCAGATCCGGAAAATTATCTGCTGTTGATCCTCTTCACTATATATTTATGACAAAACTTTAACATGAAATCTTTAGCCGTTTCTTAGAAAACGAGAACACGTGAATAGACAGATATAGACTATCAAAAAATTATTCTTATACCGGTTCTATTTTTTGAAGGATTAAATTACGGAATTCCAAAAATAATATTTATAAATTCCATCGAGTGTTGTTTTAAAATAAAAAATCTGATCATTTTACATGACATAAAAAGGTAAAGGATAACGAGCGAAAAATTAAATAGTCAATTTAAAAAAATTAACAAAATAAACGTCACAAACATCGCAACTCCCTATTGAAATCGTGCACAGTTAAAAGTTGGCGTCGTCTTTAACTTCGCACGAGTTCAATAGTGAACAGAAATGAAACAGAAGAAAGAGAGACAGAAGCGGTTTTCAAAGAAAATATCTCATAAACAGTCGTAGCCGACAGCGCTGCGATACTTAGCGTCAACTTTATAATAGAGCGAGCGCTAAGTGTTTCTAGAAATTTCCACGGCGAGTTTTTCAATAGGCGAGCGCCATCTAGGACAACAATGCAATTTTCATCGGTGGGTTCGCATCGCAGGATGCAACCGTTATCATCTGCGACAAAAGTTTCATAAATGGAAACCGGGTGTGCTTTTCCTTTTAACGGGTAAGCGCATTTTCCTTTTAACGATTTCCTTGCGCTAAGCTCTCGAAAGGAGCACGACTTGTGATAGCTTCTGTTGCTAGTGGCCGTGTACTTGTAATTTTATAAAGGATTGTACATCATCATCTTAAAAACGTTAATAATATCTTCATTGTTTCCCAGATTCCGATGTTATATTACACTGACTCGCACGGACCACGCACATGTGAACATATTTTACACACAAAACGACTACGACTAAAATTACGACTAAAAATTCTCAATTAAACCTTAATACATTGAAAGACGTCATACCCATATTTATTTATTTATAAATCTTTTTTCCATTTCTTTTAATACGGAACTTAATACCAGGTGAGAGCATTAGCCAGGTGTGATAATAAAACAGTGAAAACAGAACCTGGCTGTTGGGGAAGCGTACTTTAGTGGCATTCAATGATAGATAAAAACAAACTTTACAGATTTTTCCGCGTTCAATCTTTATTATAATTTCCCACGTTTTGTTTCCCATCCCTTACAGGGACTATGGTCATGGGATAGGCTTAGATCACTTTTCGTATATAAATAAATTTCATAGTCCCAGCTACCAACAAATAAATAGACGACTTTTTTGCCTGTCGATATCTGATAGACGAACGTTATTTCTGGATTCTGACTTAAAACCACAATTACACTTCAAATAGTTACTGTCATTAGACAGTGCGATATTCACGTCAACGCAAGAAATCGTTACAAGACGAACGTAAATCATATTCCAAGAAGACGTCGCGTGTCGCGCGTGCTAATCCTCAACAGCACCTCCTTAGCTTCCAGTTAATCGAGCCTTAATCTCATTCCGTGTAAAAATAGACCGTGCGGGGGAGTGGGAGAAGAGGGGGTAGTTTCACGTCTGCATAATGAATGAACCATTCGTCTGTCGCAACTATATTTAACAGTGCGCCCAGCGTTTCAGACAAGGTTACGCCCGAACGTGCGCCGACGATTTACTAAAATCGAAGAATAAATTTGCTCTAATTATAATTTCCGTCGTTGCGCGAGCAACGCGTGAACTTAGTCGAGGAAACAAAGTCCGTGTATAGTTTATAATTATGCGACCTTTAGTTTGAAACATGCAAAAACTTCAATTACCTGATGTTGTTAAATGCGGAAAGCAACAGGTATAACCGAGACCAATAATTATGTCTGACGTTTCCTTTGGACACTTTGCTGTCAATAAATTCATTGATTTGACAAGCTGACTATTATTGACAAGCCTATAAGCTCATGAAAACTGTAAACAATGGTACAATCGAATGCTAACGTAGAATTTATTGACGTCTCTACATGCGTCTATGCATAAAATACAGTAAATAATATTAAATCCAAAAACAACGATACTGCAAGAGCATTGCAAATCCGGCGAACTTACTCGTATATGTCACGATATGTGTGTAAATCAAATCAACAGCAGGCTCGTCCGGGTAAGTACCACGACCTCTCAGAAGACCGGCGTAAAGTGGAAGTATAACACTTTCGCGTTTCGTCTGGGGTGTGAGGTGGCCGGAGCCCAATTTTCAAAAGGTTGTCAACGCATCTGCAACCCTCGGGTATAGCAGATGTCCATGGTCGGCGGTATTCACTTAACATCAGGTGAACCGTCTGCTCGCTTGACAACTTTTCACATAAAAAAAAAAAAAACAAAGATTGTTATCATTCCCCGAGAAAGCGTACGAGAGACTCCTAAGCGTATCGACAACAACAACCCAACAATGACCGGTGATAACGGCCCAGTGGAGATCTAAACGCGCGTTCGCAAAAATCGACGCGGGCACAAATAACTTTTATGGGGCAATTCGCAATAGAGTCGTGTCATCAGAAAGAGCGGTTAACGGACAAGGGGAAAACGTAAAACTGCAAACGATAACTGCCCTCGGGCCAATAAACTGCGGTTATGACGTCATATGACATCTTGGCCCCCCACGTTTCATACACTTAATGCTATAGCACCAGTAAAATGTTATGTTTACGCAGGACACGCAAAGTTCAATGACCCGTATTATGGACAATGATAGCTCAGCGATTGCTCAGTGGTCGGACTTGATATCCTCCGTCGCGTGTTCAAAACCCAATGGCATACACAGGGCTTAAATAGTTTCAAATTTTCTGTCAGAAATCAGAATCTGCCTACGACATGGCTTCGCTTTCCACTATCGCGACACAATAGCCTCGATAAGCATAAGCCATCTCGGTTTCCGTCCCATAACGGTCGGAGCAGATAATAATAATTTACTATCTATGTTATTGTTAGGATATCTATGGTATTATCATAAGTATCAAATCGCGTATAACATCGTGTAAAACTACTCAATCTAGGATTAATATTTATTTTAGTGCTAGTCTCTGCACTCAGTATGATTCAACAACAATTCATAATGTAGCTTTATTGGTCAAAGCGTCTGAGCACGTTACACGCAGGTTCGATTCCCGCAGCGTCATTTTTTTTTTGTATTACAATTTATGAACAAAAATTTGTATTCTAAACTACAATTCTAATTATAATACAACATAAAAGGTTTCTTTTTCGAATAGTTGGCGTAACCAGTTGAAAAAACATTAAAGGTCGTCGCGCAACCGACGTTGTGCGTTATAGGTATATATAATGGAATTTTACGTTATTATTGCTATTTTTCTTAATACTTGTACTTAGATTTGTTTTTTGTTTCACCGTGATAAGTCAGCACTTAAAATTAATGCACCAATGAAAATTGTCATTGGTGCCGGCACCGGATCGAACTCAGGTAGCTTTAGGTATATTGAATTAAAGCGAGCGCCCGGACACAGAGCTATCGTGGCTCACTAAAGCAAAGCACAAATCATATACCTATATAAATAATAAATAAATATGCAAACAAAAACTACGTATAGCACTTCAATGGCAACGTATTGCAAACACGTAGAGTATACATTATTACATGAAACCATTTTTTTTAATTCGACCGTGAACGCTGCCTAGTGTTGTGAATTTAAATTGAAATTAAATGCGATAAAATGGGTATAAATTGTTTCATTTATTAATATTTAGCTTTGGCTTAATTACAAGATATTATCACGTTGACTACGACACCACTTTAGTTGAGATGATGAAGACGGAAGACAGGGGTTTCTTTATCGGAGCAGGTGGCAGGCGGGCTGGCGGTACAACTGATGTTAAGTGATAACCGCCGCCTGTGTTATTCAATACCCATCGCGTTGCCACCTTTTAACAAAGTGGACCCCGGCTGCCTCAGCCACCATAGGAAACGCAGAAGTACAACACTTCGACTTCACGCCTGTCTTCTGTGAAGTCATGGTAGTTCCCCGGATGGACCTGCCCATTCGTGCAACAGTGAAGACTGCTGCGTTTTTTTTATGTAAAAATTTGCCAAGTGAGCAGGCGGTTCACCTGATGCTAAGTGAATACCGCCACCCATGGACATCTGCTACACCCAAGGATTGCAGATGCGTTGACAACCTTTTGAAAATTAGGCTGCGGCTACCTCATTCACCAGACAAAACGAGAAAGTATTATACTTCGACTAGACGCCGGTCTTCTGTGAGGTCGTGGTACTTACCCGGACGAGCCTGCCCATTCGGGTAACAGCCGAGGCTGTTGCGTGGCCCTATAACAGCGAAGTATCGGTAGCGGTAGTTTTGCGTAGCGAGTGAATTCCTTATGTTGAACGAAGCATGCATATTATGTTGCTCAAGCGCGATATTCGCAACCTTCTGATGTCCCAGATATTTGCAATACGAAGATACAAGCGTTAGGCAATTATATCTCTTTTTATTGCTAATAGTGTTGAAATATTACTTCTTGAAATACGAAATCCTTCAGTCGCTCAATCTAGTTCAACGTGCAGTGGTCATAATTTCTTAAATCTTCAAGTCAAGTTACATAAATTATCCGCTTGTAATAGGCTTGAAATAATACTGGTAATACTGGAATCCTTGGGATATGAACTCTAATTAATCACCATACATTGTATTCTCCGTCACTACACCATTTGAGAACAGCCTGTATATATAAAAATTAACTTGGGCCTACTCTGAAAATCAATTTTATTAAATTAATATTTGAAACTTTCAGTTGCTGTGTTTCACCTAAGAAAACAACAGCCCTATTAAACAACAGCCCAACAGGTAGTTAAGGATGCCTCTTAAGGTAGGTACCCATTTTACTATATAGAGTTTATAGAGCATTAACGTCTACGGGAGTTATTTTCGACTCTTGCTTGAAGGTCTGACATCATGAGATGTATAATAAGTGGTGCTCGTGGTGCATCGGATAGACGCCTTTAGTTCCAACCTTTTTTTACGTATCAAGCAAGCAGGTGATTCACCTGGTGGTAACCGCTCATGGATATGTACATGCGTAATAACTAAAAAGACATACAGAATTACTACATAGCTCTCAGAGTGGGCCAATTCTCAAACAATGCCTGCGCACGTAATGAACAATCGGAAAAGTTTTCATATCGAATCGATACTGGTACAGAGGACGGCTGGTAGCCAGTTCAAACTCGCCGACCAATCGTATGTAATTAAAATAGTTTCGGCACGAATTTGAGCCGGCTGAGCTCGGTAGAGGCCGTGGCCTGTGCCGATTTCACGGCACGAGAGAGGAACCATACAGAACTATCACGTCTCTAACCGTAACGGTAAAGGGAGATGACTCCGTAGCGTAGTTTCCAAGGCACTGCCTTCGGCGCCGTGGTCGTGGGTTGGATTCCCACGCGAGACAACTATTTGTGTCACTCACAGAAACTTGTTTCGAATCTGAGTGCTTATCCGATATTGATATTTGTAAAATGTCCTTACAACACAGGATAATGCTAGAAAAAGAAGAAGAAAGAGATCGTTGAAGAAAGTTTCATTGAGAAGAAGAAAGTGATCATCCAGATCCGTTTGTCCTCTGGGACGTCAGATAAACGGACGGCCGTAAACATCTAGTCAATATAACATCATAAATTCAAATGGAATGTCAACGGTTGGTAGACAATCCCATCTAGGTGCGATAAGGAGTATGATAATTATATGCAATTAAGAAGGGATTCAGAGGACAGATAGGAAAAGGTGTGCCTAGCGTAAAATAGTCTATCTCTAAATATGAGTGACTATATTAAACGTCATCGGTCACGAAGGCCATACAAATTTTGTGTTATTACAGGTTATATATTAGACCAGCGTAAAGTGGAAGCATGACAAATACTTTCGCGTTTCGTCTGGTGAGTGAAGTAGCCGGAGCCCAATTTTCAAAAGGTTGTCAACGCATCTGTATCCCTCGGGTGCAGCAGATGTCCATGGGCGGCGGTATTCACTTACCATCAGGTGAACCGTCTGCTCGTTTGGCAACTTGTCACTTAAAAATAAAAATTAAAAAAAATATATATATAAAACCCCTATCAAAGTACATTCAATTTGGTTAACATAATAAAAAATAAAAGTAAAACGAACACTGTTTTTAAGTAATTCTTAACGTTCTAGGTCATTCTCAATGTTGCAACTAAATTAAATACGCTCCAAAGTACCTACTTTTATGTTATGAACCACTTCCTACAAAGTACCTATATTGAATAATACAGAATTATTTTATCTCAAAATTCGTACAGAGTTTTTAGATTGCATTGTGTACGGTCAATCTAAAAAACCTTCGACTGACAAACTGAGTATTAACAAATGAATCACTCGAAAGCTTATCCTGTTTAATATTGAGAAGTCATGAACGCATTGTCGGTCATTTATTTTAGTTTTCATTTTTCTATAAGAGTATTCTGTGTGGCAGATGTGTTTCACATAACTTTGGTAGGGCCACCCAACAGTCTTCTCTGTTGTACGAATGGGCAGGTCCTTCCGGGGAAGTACCACGACCTCACAGAAGACCGGCGTGAAGTTATAAGTATTATAAAAGTATTTTACATCTGCCATCTGCTACTTAACGATCAGTTTAATCGACAGCTCGCTTGCCACAGTCTCACATAAACAAAAATTAACAGAAACATCCGAACTTGAAATAATTATCTAAAATTAGGTAATATTAATATTTTTGTACTCACCAAGAGTCCAAATCCAATAGCTTGGCAATTTTGCTAATAGTAAATTTGTCACTTTACCCTAATGCCTAAGAAGAAGATAACGTTTATCATGTGTATGTATGTTAGGTAGCTTGTCTAGGTCTATAAGTATGTACATAAGTAGAGACATCGCACATATATATACTCTGATTACACACACAGCATTTTCAAGCAAAACGGCGATTGAAAATGATGTAGCGCTAGATTCGTCATAGTTGTGAGCGTGACATCGGATCTTATATCACATCCCTGTCAGCACATAAATTGGCGATTAGCAATTTAATTAGTACAGGCTCCAGGAAGCCAATTTGGTAGATTTACATTTTGGTATTATACTGCATTAAAAAGCGAAAAATGAGTTGCCAAAAGATGTGCGATTGCGACATAAGTGGAGTGTCATTGCGAATTTCCAGCACACGGTCAGTTCCATCTCAAGCCGCCATTTAACGGAGTTTACGGTCAATATGTCGTCGATGTGCAACTAGCTTTATTTTCAAGCCAAAACATTTATTTATATGCCAATGACAATAAAGCATGCCCCTTTCAACACACATCTGGCCCAAGAAGAATTAATAAACAAAATACATAATTAAACGGACATTGACGTATCGTGATATTTCTACGTGTGTAATCCTGGCCGAAATGCCACGCGGTCGCCGTAACAATTGAAAAGAAAAAACAAACAACAGTTCACCAGCGCAAGGACCTTTAGAGATTATATAACGGAATAATAAATAAAACAGAGGCGAGCGACAATTCACGTGAGGTCGAACGATTGAAAAAAAAGGAACGCAATAAATTTAAAAAGTACAAAACGAACCTTGAGCGACGACAGCCGATAATGGCGGTTACACGCTCGCGTTTAAGTATTATTATGCCGTGAACGCAAGGTTGCCCATTCACCGGCACGTACACGACGAATTGCACAATTTTCAACATCCGCCTTTGCGTGCCTCGTTGCTAAGACGTTTCTGAGTTAATATGCCGCTATTAATTTCATTAGATTTCATTCGCTGTTTTATAAATACCAAGGCTGGGCGCTCAGGTTACGAATTGACTCTCATTTATTACAAAAATAATAGCTGAACTGTGGCATGATCACGCGGCGGCATCTGCTGTTACATGGATGAGTCTCGGGCTAATATAAGAAATGAAAGGCCTATCCTGTCGTAAAAGGCGACTAAAAGCGAACACGAACTGGCAGCAGTACGAACAGGTCTCGTGCTGTTGCAAGGCGGTGAGGGAATTGGGGAAGGTTTGTCCTTCTGCGAGGCGTGCTCATGCGTAAGACTGAGGTAGGAGATCCCGGAGTCCCTCCAACGTACAGAAGGCGACCGCCGAGGTGATTTTAGTAGGTACGGACGTTCCTTTGCAACGTATCTTCATCTGATAAGACGATATTCCTGTTTACAATTATTGTGGACAATATATAAGAAAATAAACTCCAGGAATAAAAAATTTCGACCGAATAAAAATAATAAATTTTGGCCCGCGCTCTCGTCCGAAACGTCGGATTATCGATGGCCGAATGATTTATCTGTTCCCTCCTGTCAGTTATGCTTTTAATGGGATAGTGTGCTCACAAGCAGACGTTATTAATGCAGAAATGCGCCATTGCTTGCCATCAACATATTCTAAAAACTTCTAGGCACTTATCAGACCTTACCTTTTTAGATTTTGTGTCAGATTTATCTTAAATTTGAAGTATTAAAGTAATAATATGGTATTAAAGAAGAAGCATCGATAATAATGTTTCAATTTCATACTGCTTTTGAGTTTCATGTTAGTTTTTTACGACGATCTGTTGCAGAGTGTTACACAATAATGGAACGAATAACGAATTACAGCGGAATTTTTGTATCGCATTGGGTCAGCCTGTAGCAGTGTAGTTAAGTGTATGCGTTAAGTAAATGTCTTATGTCTTATGTGTGTAATAAATAACAAGAATTTTCATGGAATCCCTAAACTAAAGGTTCATCATATTAACTGGGCTTACTTATTGCATTTGTAGCAGACACTTTTATCATGGATCAAAACCCATTCGAAAACACCAGCAATCTAGTCTCGCATAGCCAAATGGGTTGCGGCGAAAGAAAGGGTCGTTTATATGCTAATAGAAAATATTGTCATAATCTTAGGCAATTTGTGGGGGCTCGTTGGGCGGTAGCTTAATGTTGTAATCTTCTCCGTTCGGAGCGCCTAAGCGGCTGGCAGATAAAGGAATCGTTAACCTGATTTCTGTGGTGCCGGGCGCAGCTTTCACGTCCGCGGCATCAAGAGCGACGCTTGACGGTTGTTAGATATCGGGCTTTATAAAAACGAAAGACACGACGAATGATCAGATAACGGTGTTAGTGTTATTTGGAACATTTTGTTGAAAATCTATTCACAACTAATACAAATCGTGATCTGAAATCATACGACGATCTATACGCTTTTCAAGCCGTGCATAATGGCATGGGATGGCCGTACATTAAATGTTGCAAAATACACGTTTCAAAATCACAATTGTAACTATGTATAACGGAGATTTTTTTTAATGTAAAAAGACGGCTAGTGAGGTAGCGGTTCACCAGATGTTAAGTGATAACCGCCACCCATGGACAAGACCCGTAAGTTGTTGTCACCTGTTAATAAAATGGGCCCCCGGTTACCTCACTAAGCCAGACGCTGTTTTTCTGATGGGGCGTGTTACTTTCCTGAAGGGACCTGCCCGTTAGTGCAACAAAGAAAGGCTTTTGCGTGGCCCTATACAGCGATTGTAGAAGTCTTGGGAGGAGAGGGTATCAGGGTCCACATTGCGAATTGGCGGACTTCACCTATATTCGAATTTTTTTTTTAATTTTTTTTTTTCGAAGATATGCGGGTATCCTCCCGATGTTTTGAGCACGTGATAAGTCAGCACTTAAAATTAACAATTTCATTGGTGCCGGCACCGGGGATCGAACTCAGGTTGCGCGAGTATATTTAATTAATGGCGAGCAACGCCCAGACTCTGGACAACGGGCGAATCGGTTCCTCGTGCATTTTGTAAAACAAGATGAAGGACACCGGGAGCAAAAGCTGCAAATACCATAGCGCACTTAAGCCGCTTCCATATCAGTTGTAACACTCGTAAGTGATTCAGACAACTTTCGTCGCGTTCATATCTATGAACAAAGTTGTAGAAAATGAACGGAGACGATCGCCCGACATATACCTACGAACATCACAAGGCAAACTCGAACATCCATTGAAGTACACTCGTGCCCAGCATGCCGGATCATTAGCTTACTCATATGTATAAAGGTGTTGACACACTGAGGCGATGACAAAAATTAAACAAATCTTATCCGAGAGTAGGTACTACGAATACAATATACCAAACAAATTAATAATATCATTGAAGTATACAAAAACTACACATTATTTTGATCGAAAGACTGTAGGCTATGATAGCGAAAAAAAAATCCAATATATGCACGTCATCTATATACCTAAAATATACATAAAATTACAAATGAAAACAGTGTGTATAAAAAAAGTGAGCTTCGGTACTGTCGCGTGGATAAATTCAAAAAAAAACCGGAGCTTAAATTGGTACAGTCGCTATAAATTACATATACCTAATCACAAAGGCTTTTTATAAATTATACATAAGCACCAAACTAAATTGCATTAAAATTAAGTATTCCCTGTGTGTATCAAATAATACGGATATGATTTAAAACAATTATGTTTTTGACGGCACTCAACTAAAGTGTCTGCAATAAAACTTGTACGATGTACATTTTATATTGTTTCCAAAACATTGCAAAAGAGTTCAAATTCGATCAAATCGCTATAGTACAATTCTTACCAATGTAATAATAAATATAAAAAAAATTGTTTACAATTACTTAGAAAGTAGCCATCTGTTTCATTTTTTGCGCTTGTTTCAGCTCTACATTTCTCCGTTCAGACACGGGTTACCGTTAATTCCTTTTTAATGATTTTTCGTTTGGTCTATAGCGGCCTACTGGAACTATATTGGTGTTTTATTAATTTATTGTTTGTTTAGGATAAAATATATATATTTAATATTATAGGACACAAGGCAAGATTACTACTACCTACTGGTACTAAAAATGTACTCTATTGAAATCTAAATTAGATGAGATGCATTTTGCAAAAATTGTATTATTAGATCATTTCCGAAAGCTATTGAAAACTAAATGCTTTAACATAGTAAAGCTATTTGCGTTAAACTCATTTCGTGTAATTTTATTTATCGAGATTGTCTTAAGCCTGCCTCCACTCTTTAGCTGATACTTTATTTGAGGGCGTATTTGTAATTCTTCTTAGAAATTAAACCTATTTACTATCCAACGTTTCCAATCTCTTAAAATTACCGTGGTCATAGACACTTGAGGGCCTACTTAATTAATAGTGACGTCAGAGAGCAATAAACCACAGTCCATTCATGCGGATATGAATTAAACTAATGCAGACTGCATTAAGAAAAAGGGAAGAGTAAATAGACCAAAATCTTTATTTTATTACAATGTAGTATAATCATACAAATCTACCTAACGATCTGACGAAACAAGAAGTAAAGTCGCAAATGTTGTCAACTTTACCACATAATGTTATCCCGATGAAGAGGTGCAATTTCACTATATTCTATCAGTTTGTTAATTAATTATGTTAAAGGACAGTTAAGTGAAGCGAGTGATCTCCAACGTTCAGTAATAAGTAAATTACTGAACGTTGGAGATCACTCGTTACAATCATTCGTTAGAATCAGTCAGCATCCACAGGTTAAATTCGCAACGAGCGATTAAAGAAGTATAATTTCATTTTCAATGGAGATGACAGTTAATTTCTATCAACAAGATTAAAAACAGACAAGATTAGATTCGATCACGAAGAATATTTTCAATTTGGGGTTCATCACTTACGGTTTAGTGCTCATTTCTTAATGTTATCTAGTCCTAAACTAAGCAAAGCTTGTGCTATGGGTACTAGGTAACTGATAAACATACTTATATTTGTATAAATATTGTAGATATATAAACCCAGACACTATAAACACACCATAATCATCATACAGCATTCTTTCAGTAGTGGGGATCATACCCTCTGGCGCAAGACACACGTCCACTATCCATTACATTTTTTATAACCCATACCTAAGCATTGCCAATATAACCAATGAATATTGCTTAGGTATTATTTAAATGTTATATTAATATTATTTAAATATAATATTAATATTCATTGCTTAGGTATTCAGGGATATTGCTTAAAACGATGAAATTTCGATGTGTCCTTTTCAGAATTCGAGAGAATATCTCGAAGAACATTCGGATGTCTTCCAAATTTTAGTCATGGACAATGTGATATTTATACAGCGTTGTTAATTTCGAATACTGATTAGCGGATGACTGAATAATTAGGGAGTCGGTGTAATTGGGCCTCGGCGTGTTTTCCGGGTCCGTGCGCACGCATCTGCGGTGGCTGTCCGTTGCTCGGTAAAAATAACAACATTGTTTTGCGTCCCACATAATTTCGTTACCCAAACGAAGCGCCACACGACGCAACAATGTTAATGGGTCACGAACAAAGAGCCACATGGGCGTGCACACACGAGCACCGGAGACAATAGAATAAATACGAACCGCCTTAATTAAGGGCGACAATGGCACACGTTAATTATTACATGCGGCACGGCTTTTTTCTTTTATCGTTAATTATATAAGCTACGACCCAATTTGTTGCGTCAGTGGTTATCTTTAAAAAAAATCACTAAATGAACAGCGATGCTGATAATTTTTTACATTTACATGAATACTACATTTATTACAATTAAACTATTACTACTATTTTTACGGAT
This sequence comes from Iphiclides podalirius, assembly GCA_933534255.1. Classification (NCBI taxonomy): domain Eukaryota; kingdom Metazoa; phylum Arthropoda; class Insecta; order Lepidoptera; family Papilionidae; genus Iphiclides; species Iphiclides podalirius. The sequence goes on along the minus strand of OW152831.1, from coordinate 3,237,154 downwards.
TTAATCTCTATTAAGTTTTTGTGATCGCGTTTATTTTTAATTTTAATTCCCAACGTTTCGGACAATTAACAGCGTTCGGTCACGGGACAGACTACGGTGTTGGACGAACGAATGTCTGAACGCCAATTTTTAAATTACCTAATTAATTTTCTGCCAGATCCACGCAGAAGGTGCTAATTGAATCTGAATAATTTATAAACATGATAAATACGTAAAAATAGTTTCATTTAGTAATACGATGATGCCGTTAGAGTTGCGAATAAAGTTTCATTTCACGTGGAAATTTTAATTAGGTATTTTGCGTTAATATTTAGAGACGTAATACTTTTCTGTGTCGTAATATTTTCAGATATTAACAAGAAAGAATAACTTGAAACAAAGTCAACGTTAAGACTTGAACAAAAAGAATTGATAGACAAAGCTAATGCTGTCCAAACTTGGCCTAACTTATTTTATTACCAAACGAGACTGTTAATGAGACTTGTCGTGTCATATTGTTGATGTTATGTCATATGCAAATTTTAAACCTTTCGAATTGGAATTATCCAACTCACGCAACTGGGATTGTCCTACGTCCTATATAGACTATCACCACCTGAAGTAGTAACAACAATACTTTTTTCCAGTGCTTTTATACATGTACTAGCGAACCCTCCGGCTTCGCACGGGTGCAATGTATTATACATATAAACTTTCCTCTTGAATCACTCTATCTAGTAAAAAAAAACAGCATCAAGATCCGTTGCGTGGTTTTAAATATCTATGTATATAGGGACAGAAAGACTTTGTTTTATGCTATGTAGTGATTCAATGACCTTTACGCGCATTTCATTTTGGAACCTTTTCGTTTGTTTGAATTGAAATTGAAACTTCCAATCCGGAGTTTTCCGTGGAGGGCAAAACTCGAAAAACGTTTCTCTACCAGAGAAAGGTCCTAAGATCAGAACTAAAATGCTAATTGTATTAGGTGCAGTCCATGCTTTCATTGACTCAAATTCATTAATACTCCATCAAATAATGTCGCAACATGATTTAGCTTTCAAAGTGCGGGCTTACAGCGTCGCCCAATCCATTAATTCATATCGAAATCCGCAAATCTAAAATTCACACGGCCACGTATGATGGGGGCTTAGTGCGAAATGTTGCTCGCTCGCCGCTGTTTAATCCAGCGCGAACAAATCGATTGCTCAAAGTAAATAATTAATAACGCCATCCGATGGAAATTGCTTATAATTAAGCTGTGGTTTATTCAAGCGGCTGCTATCAGATACATATCCGGGGAAATGATCGCGGTGTGTCGCAAGGCGCGGTCTTGGAAACCTTTTACGCTTTTACGCTTTTACTTTTCATGAGTGAGTTACCGGGATGCACCCTCTTAAAAGTTTTCGACGCAACTGCTGCCAAACTGTTAAAGGTTTCCATCAGCGGCGCATATCAGCTGAACTCTCTCGCTTGCCACCGGATAAACTGCATGAACCGCTTCGTATCCCACCCTCAGTAATATAATACATATACATATACTCCGTGGCGCAGTCGCCAAGGTATCGGCTTCGGCGTCGGGGGTCGTGCGTTCGATTCCCACACGGGACAACTATTCGTGCGGCCCACAGATAGTTGTTTCGCATCTGGGTGTTTGTCCTCGTCCAATTTATGTTTGTAAAACGTCGTTACAACACTGGATAATGTTATCCAAAGTGAGGGCAATGTTTAAAAAAAAATAACATACATTTTTCTTCGAGAACTTGAATGGTTCTAGAAATCTAGTTCACGGTCTGCCATTAAACTAGTTTACCATAAACGACATTATTCACGCAAAGCTTAAATGCGCCTTCGTGAAATTGGCTCCGCGATTTCGGCGCTAGTATTGTCATGCTCAAAAAACACTGAGGGTAGACACACACATAAAGAGGCTTACTCGCGGCGAACTATTTAAGTTTATTGGTCTCAAAGCAATTTGAACAATGCGGAGTGTAGATTCGTTTTCATTGTGATGACATTTAATAGCGACAGAATCAACATCACGGAAAGATTTATCCATTTATCTATAAAGTATCCTGAATACTAAAATATCCAAAGCTGTTTGGAGTTTTATCCCAATGAGTTCCAGCATAACTTTTTCAATTGACAATAATAATTACATCACTTCATCAAGTCTGACATCATTACTGAATCACATCATCATGCTCAGTGAATGTTTGTAATTGCTAGAGAGGTAATGGTATGATATAGAAAGATTTGCTGATGTTTTGAAGTAAGATTTATAAGAGATTCATTACTCTGGCTGCCTGTATTCATACCATAGAGATTCATATAAAATTTTAAAAAAAATTAGACGAAAATACAATGAGGATTTGGTTGCAGTTGTAAAGCTTTTGCTTGGCACCAAATGTGAAGATTTGATGCAAAGGACAAGTATTTGTGTGACCTACAAATAATGTGACACAACTTCATTAATATTTTGTGTCAATCACATGTATAGAATAAGGGGAGAGACAAAACTAAACTATTAATGTGTACAATGTTATTAAATAATATATATTATTTTATTAACTACTTTGATACTAAACAAATTTAATGAAAAATTACAGCAATAAATATCCCTGCTCTGTCCATCCCACTGGGGAGTTAGTGTTTTTAATAGAAGTTTTAGAAAGATAAACAGTAAACTAAACCAGATAACTGCAAAAAAAGCTATTGTACAACAGTTAATAAAATTGTAATAAGACAATATAAGAACTGAAACAATCTGCCTTTGTCTCTTGATTGTGATGTGAAGATCAATGCAAAGGTGACATGAACCTTTTAAACCATTCCCATGACAAACAGTTCAGTTATGTGTAGATTGCGCTCAAAACAATGCATATATGTTATTTTATACTGATCATTGATATTAATGCTGCACATTAATTTCATGCTATAAATAGCTACAAAAAGAAAAGTTAAAATTGAACAAAACTTTTGCTATACCTAACTAGAATTTAGTACATACTGTAAGCCTATACTAATATTCATACACAATATAATACATAAGTCTATACAAGTATAATACATAAGTCTATACAAGTGAAAGTGTTGTCAAATGACAAATATTATTCGCAATGACCTCAACATTGCATTGCTCAAATAAACCATTGTGTAGGGAACTGATGCAATATGCTGGACATAATAATATAAGTGGACAAATTTTGTATTATTACACTATAATTTTTAGTATGAAATGAAATGCTATAATTTATATGGAGTAAACTAGGATAAAGTTCAGAGTTATGAAATGCTTAATTACTTTGTAACACGTTTGAAATAGGAAAAATAATTAACTGACAGAAGGATAGCTTTTTTTCTCATATGGCTGTCAAGATTTTTCATAAAATTTGCAAACATTGAGACAAATAACCTAAATAGTACGAACTTAGTCTGTGTAAAGGTAAGATCACCTAGACACTAAGAAAACAGTAACTACTGGAAAAAATGGTAAAGATTGCAAGCTTCACAACTTAAAAATAGTTAATACCAAATAAATTTAACAAGCAATAAGAAGTTCTAACATCAAATTCTTAAAAAACGTCAACTGTAAAAAGATTTAAAGGACCTGACCGAAAAATTAAATTTGAATGTAATTAAGGGCATAACAATAATATAAACTTTACAAATCAAAAAGATATAATAACATGACACTGTGTAAATGAAAGTTCAAGCACCTGTAAAATATCTCTCTTATCTCTAAAAGCATTTTTTGCAGTATAGACTTAAGTATTAAATACTTAAGAGATATGTACCATATCAAAACAACACATAACATCAATCACTGTTTGGTTATTTATTTACATCGTCTAAAACATAGCAGAGGTTTATAATTTTAAAATATCAATAAAAAAATCATGAGACTCTTAATTCCGTATTTAAGTTTCTGTTATGGAGATTGCTAAGACAAGTCAGAGATAACAGACATTCTATAGGTTGAGTAACCATACTTTCACTTTCAAGTTTACACTTGAACATTTCCTGCAACTATGAAAAACAAAATATGTTTCTATTTGACCAGTTTTCAGAAGCACGACGTAAAAAAAATCAGAATCGTGTTCTAAGACAAGAATTCAGTTGCTCGGGCGATACTTCCTTGATATCAAGAGCAAACAACTTTCGCCGAGCAGCCGTTCTGGGCCTGCGCGTAAGGACTCGGCGCAGACGCCGCGAAATAGCACTAACTAATAGCTAACATTCAAACGCGCCACGTAAATGATATTCACTTTTTCTCAGGTAGTTTTACCTAAGACTAATGATCACTTTAAACACTCTTTCAATAAAATATTACAATTCCATTAAGTAAGATAATTAACACATTATTAACCCATTTACCAACGGAGGCTGCCGGGTTTTTCAGAGTGCATTTGAATAAAAAGGAAATACTCACCGATATGTTTATCGCACGAATCCCAAACAATATAAAAACTGTCACTCACACGTTAGACACAAACACACGGCTTATTCACCTCTTGACATCTGACATGGCTTAAAAGAAATCATAAAAAAACACAATTATATTTCACAGGTATCGTAGATGTAAAAGTTTTAGAATAAAAATAATACAATATAACAAAAGTTGTGCAAAACGATCGCAAAATAACGATACAAAACGTAAACAGCTGCCTACTTTGACAGAACCGTACACTAAACTGACAATTCAGACTTTTGCAACTACCAACTGTAAAACCACTTTCACCTTTACAATACCAACATAAAGAAGTATTGAATTATTTGTAATATTGGTTTCTAATAACATTATTATAATTATTTACAGTTTTATATTCATTTCGTAGGTGAGAAAAAAACTGCAAATATAATTATAAATGTATTTTTGCAAGGGTATACATATGGTATACAAGGGTATATTATGTTAATGCAAGAACTTTAACATTATATTGCATCAAAATAATAAAACATACATTTTTGTGATATTTCTTGTAGTGATAATGATGTGAATTTAGAAAAAAAATTGACTCAAGCTTCACTAGGATATATTAACTAAATTTAATTAGGAAACCATAATTTTTTTTTCTTAGAGAATTATATATTAGTCGAAAAGTTAAAGTTTAATATTTTTTTTGTTACTTAAAACACCCTTTAAATTTGTATTTTCGCCTTAACTCTTACTTAAAATTAAATTTAAGTTTCATTTAATTGATTTCGTTTTTAATTCTCAATCCTATAGTTTAATTTACTAAAGCACTTATTTAGTACACATAACTTAAGTTATAGAAAAAAATATTAGAAATACAACTGTACCTTAGAATATACAACTGTTTCTTTACTTTTACGTTTTTTTATCTCTTCTTCGTCGTTCGTTTCTTTAGTTTCTTAACAAAAATGTTTTTTGTTGAAATGATTTTTTTAATTAAATATTTCATTATTTCTTCATGTAATGATTAAAAGTTTTATTTTTAACTAAACGAGTTATAGCTTAGTCTCGCTTTATGCTTTTTTTTGCATCAGAGAAGAAGGAGAGAAGTGCAATATATTTTTTTAATCATATGGTATACAGTAGGACTACAAATACCTTTTTAGACTTTTAAATAATTTTTTTTCACTTCTACTATTTAGAGTATTTTAAGCTTCATTAGCCCCAACCCAAGTCAAGTGGCAATGCGATTGTGTTTCTTTAAATAAACACTACAAATACTACTTGTAATAATAACACATATTCTTCCCATTGGCATGATTACACGATATCCAAAATAACTTCACAGTAAAATGCAATTATTTTTCGATGGTTCATATTAAACAACTAATACGTTAAAAATTGTGTATTAAAACATGTAGAAAAAAGTACGAAAACATTGTCGCCGCTGTGGGAATCGAACCCACGTCCTCGGCATTCGCGGCCTGACGCACGAGCCACTGAGCTAAACGGCTGATAGCCGGCGACGAAAATCTTAACGCCTTCTTTCTACATTAGTATTTAGCATTTGAAGCAATGCTTGGCGCATCTACTGTTATATCCTTTCCAGCATACAAACAATTTCGAATATCGTTTTACAACGACAATTCGAACGAGAAAAGACGCCATTGCTTTTTAGAAATTTTAAAGTTTTTTTATAGTGCTAATCTCTGCACTTAAGATTGAACATTAAAACATGTAAATAAAGTACGAAAAGATTGTCGCCGCTGTGGGAATCGAACCCGTACTATTTTCTTTATTACTTAAGTGCAGAGATTAGCACTATAAAAAAAACTTTAAAATTAATGATGTGTATGTTAGTAATCATTATTATTAATACATTAATAATCATTTATAATAATCTACATTTAAAGGATCTTGAATAACATCTAACGTGCCTGTGGATGTGGATGTCGCAAAACATAGGTAAAAATAGTTTAGCAATGAAACCAATGGTATACTATTTATACAACGCAATTATAGGAACCACCATGGTTTTGTACATTTGAAGTCCCGGATTGTCTTTCACAAGTAGAACGACTTTGTAAGAAGTAATTTTTGAGAACCTAACAACGACATAATTATGATATGAAATGGTATTTGTTACACTTATAATTATATTTCATATGGTCATATGACCATGCATGTTATTGTAAAAGGCATAATGTTAGAGTCCTAATCGAAATCGATAAATTACATAGGTATTTCATTTTAAATTTCAGAAGTAGAAGTGACACGTAATTTGTGGGCAACATTATTACAATGTCATTTTTCGTCACCATCATTAGCGCTATAAACTGTCACTTATTGTTTCGGTAGCTTCTATTTATTGCGTTTTGTGCTAAAAATATAGTGACAAGTATATTTATCGCCATATATTACGATATATTTTCAAAAGTGGCTTAGTTAAATCAGAACAAATGTCGAAATTTGAGGATAATCCTTTTAGTGATCCAACCATAGACAATCCGTTTGCTGTAAGTAGTCTTGGAGAAAATTGAAAATTGTTATCATTTTTTTCTTATTTATTCCATTCTTTTGATTTTAGGATCCTTCGGTCCAGCAAGTAGCCAGAAGCACAACTAATGCAACCCGTGGTCTAGACGATTATAACCCCTTTGATGGACAGCAAAATGCAAATCAACCAATGGTATACCCATTATTAGTCATAACATATTTAATGAATACATTAAGCGATATTAGATAAACTATGGCCTAATTTATATGTACCTATGGTCACTTGTCGATTTCTCTTGTCGTCGTATTATAATTTTAACAGAAACAATATTATTTATGTTTGATTGAAATCTTATTGTTTATTTCCTTAGCACAATGCTAGTGTAAATAAATTCTTTGTAACTGCTCGTTTATCTGTTGTGTACAGTATACGGTAAATATTCCGAACAGTAGGTCTCGTTTTTCAAGCTAGAAAAAAATTTTAATCGATAGAGAAATGTTAATAATTAAATATTACATACGTGAAAACCAAGGCAAACACTTACTTTTAATAAAAAAAAATTTATAACTTGTTATTTTCACTAAATAAATCCGCCATTTTGTGTTTGACAACATGTATAAATTTAAGAATTCACTCACTTTTCCAAATTATAACCTTCGCATTATTTTAAGGTTAGAAGGTTAAGGCAGGAGCAAAGCTCCAGCCTTAACCTTCTAACCTAACCTATCCGAGTCGGATCGCTCTGTGTCGGATCTATGACTCATTTTGAACCTAATATTCGAGACATTAAGTGTACGCTAAGTCACAAATTTTAAATATTAGAAATTGTTAATAATACATGTTCATGAAGTGGAAACTTGTGTTTTTGTGATATATCCGTGTATTTGTGTCTTCTTACAACGTAAAAAGTGAAAACGTAAGTTTTTAACTTAAAATAATAGTCTATAATGAATAATGGACGCACAGTGAATACGGATTTCAGTTGTAAGAAATTTAAAAACTTTGTTAATTTTTTCCTCATAATCTAATGGTTTTCATTGATTATAACTTATATAATATTTAATTATTAACATTTCTCTATCGATTAAAATTTTTTTCTAGCTTGAAAAACGAGACATACTATTCGGAATATTAACCCAGTATACTACCATGCATTTGAATGACACTGTATTTTTTTTAATTAGACTAATGATAAAAAAATAAATTTATTATTAAAACCAAAATTTAAGACCAGCATAATAGGGCTCAATATTAAAATCTAGCTTTTGTTTGATAAATTAATTAGTTGAAGCTTTATAACACAAATCCTTATATTTTTAGGGCCAACAACAACCTTCCCAACCAGCAATTATGCAGGCAGTATCTCCACCTCCTTCCAGTGGACAATATACTAGACCAGACCAATCGCAACAGTCACAGGGTCCACCACAAAATTTTACCACTGCTGACTTCCAAGTAAGTTTAGTTTCCTTTATGTTTCCTCCTTTCAGGCAGTTTTAGCGTAATATAATATTATTTCTTCATTTGGATAGAATATGGATGTGAGAATGACATAAGTGAAGAAGAACTGTGGTCTCAAGTTGATAAATGTTACATAAAGCTTCTAGTGTTACATAAATTAGTAGGCTAGTCCAGAAAGGCACAGCCTTACAGAAAACTGGTGTAAATTTATACTTTTGCATTTCCTTTGGTGAGAGTGTAACTGTGACCTGCCTTTTTAAAGATTCACATAGATGCTGCCACCCTCGGATATTCTAGATGTCAATGGCAACCTTGCCTTGCCCCTTCCCACCTTCTTGCATAAAAACACATCAATGAGGCTTAAGCAATTAAATCATCACATGTTATTTCATTAATCACTGTCACTTCTTATCATCCTTTTATGTGCCTTTCCTTATTCTTCATTAGAAGTTTTCAACATTATCACTGCTAACATGTAAATAGATGTTAATATTATATATGTAATATAAAACATTAGTAATAAATTTCGAGAAATTACATGCTAATTATTAACCCATATTTTACTCTTTCCACATAATCCACACCAAAGGAGCTAAAGGTAAACATATTTTTATGTTGTTGATGCTTTTTTTTTAACTATCAAATGTTTGGATGCCTTATCATTATGTAATCTATTTACTATGGATATTTGTCATGAAAGTTTCATATAGTGTAGTTTCTTTAGTTTTTTTTATTAAGTCTTCGCTATACATGTTATATGCAGATACCTGCCAATTTTCGATTATTTAATAAAATCATCTTGAAATTATTCCAACTAATTTTTATACCAGATATATGTAAATAATTAAGGCATATAAATTAAATTTGCCCAGCAAAGTATTCTATCTAAACTTGTATTTGCATCAACAGAATTTTAAAATTTGTAGAGAAAAGTATGAAATGTTTCTTCAGAATAAATTTTAATGGTCTAGCTTTAAGTACCTAGCATGAACATTTGTTTTTGTTTTAACTTAATCATCGAACCACAGTCTTTATTTATTATGCAAAAAAATCTCTTTTTCCCCTTATTACACATAGTGGACTTGGTACAGAAAGTGAGGTGGTATAAAAAGGCGAAAGTCACATCACATTAAAACTATGTTACTGCCTAAGAAAAATAAATGTTGCATCTTTGAGAATCGTTGTCAACTTAAGATTAAAAAAAACAAATTCATGATTGCTGTTAATTAACACCACAACATTTCTGCTGCAAAGCAATTGAAACAGCATGTGTATTGCATATAGTATACAGCATTTGTTATAACAGAAATCCATTTTTACTTTAGAAATTGATTGCACTACCCTTTGTCGACACACCTCATAGTTCACATTTATTTTATTGCATATATTTAAAATTAAAAGCAATTAACAGTTGTGTTGGATTTAAAAAGATAACCATAATCAAGTTGATATTCTTAAACTTTTATACTCTCTCTACTAGCAAGGAAGGGTAATATTTTTCGTGTGTAAGTATGTATGTCGAATTCTTTGGCACAGCCTAAACCTTAGACAGATTTGAACATATGTGTCATTAGAAGAGAAATACTTAGAATTTTTAATGTTATCAGATTTTGGTTCCATTTAATAAACTCCTTAAAATTTACTTTGCAATTCAACATTATAAGAAAAATGTTTATTCAATAAACTTTTGCTTTCAAATTGTGAATTCAAAGAAATTTGAAAATAAGAAGACATTTTTGCTGTCCATAATATTATGTTTTGTTTTGCATTCAAATGTATTATTTCCGAATTATCAATTCTTATCTTGCCTTTCTGCAACAGTCATTTGATTGAAAGTTTTGATAAAAAGTAAATGTATGATATGTGTACTTCGAAGGGATTTTTATCTTCATATCGCTGATGTATTTATCGACTATTATCAATAACAACAGATTTCTTATATAGAATACTCCAAGTAATTTGTCAATGCAATATTTGTTTGTAAATAAACTTTATACTGAAATGGCCTTTAACTTAAAGGCATTAGTGACGTACACTAAAATGTTGCCCACACGTTACGTGTCACTTGTACCGAAATTGAAAATGAAATACCTATGTAATTTATCGATTTCGATTAGGGCTGTAACATTATGCCATTTACAATAACATGCATGGTCATATGACCATATGAAATATAATTATACGTGTAACAAACACCATTTAGTGAGAAAGCTATATATGTACATATTTTATTTATTTAAAATTTATTGTTTACACCTCAACTTCAAGGCTAAAAAAAAGGCAAACTTAATGCTAATAAGCATTCTCTTCCAGTCAACCCTGGGAGTAGAGAAAGTTTGACGCAGGGGATAATTTTTTAAAATTGTATTAAAAATTTACATTCATTAAACATCAAGATTTACAGAGTTATAAAATTTACCAAAACAAAGAATTTTAGAACATCCTTACGTATAAAACTGTAACGTAAAGTTCATTTGTAAAGGTCAGAAAGCATATGAATGGGTTGAATGATTTTAAAAGAGACAAAACATACTGGTAAAAGGAGAGGCTTGAAACGCGACGCTGATTGTATAATGTTACAAATTTTGTTTCTTTTTTACTTAATTAGTTTGTTTGACAAAAGTAGCGTTATACTGGTAACGTATAAATATTTTGACGCTTGAATACGGCTTGAAACGCGACGCTGTGGCGCGAGTTGTATAGGATGTTACAAAATTTGTTTCTTTTTTACTTAATTAGTTTGTTTTTGAAGAACATTTTTTTTATTATGGATTTTGTTTAACGTTAATATTTTTTTATGATTATTGGCAAGTAACGTTAGACGTATGTTCATTTATTGTCGCGATGGTAACGACACGCTCTATAGCTTTCTCATTCACTCACACACAAATATACGTACAAAACTACATGTTTCTACAGAATGTGATAAACCTATAAATTATGTATTAGCAGTCGGGTACATGCTTCAAACTACACATTCAACTTTCAACTAAAAAAGTAATCATGGCGGGAGCCAAACGCAATGTTCACAATGAGTGTGTGTGATGACTCCATAGCTCAGTTACCAAAGTATTGGCTTCAACGCCGGATGATGTGAGTTCGATTCCCCTACGAGACAACTATTTGTGACCCAAAGATAATTAATCGGTGATAATTTTTCGGATCTGAGTGTTGGCCCACGTGAAATTTATGTATGCAAAACGTGCTCACATAGAATAATGTTATCCTACACTGATGGGCCATTTTCTCGAAAGGAAGACTACAATAGATCTTCTAGATCGCTATGGTCGTTGGGACTTACTACCCAACCTTTACTGTTACTGTGGTAGGGCCATGAACCACGAAAAATGTTTATTCAGAAACAGCTTCGGCTGTTGCACCAATGGGCAGATCTGTTCGGGTAAACACCACGACTTGACAGAAGATCGGCGTGGAGTGGAAGTGTTACACTTCTGCGTTTCGTGAGTGAGGTGACAAGGGCTCACTTGGTTGTGTCCATTGGCGGCGGTTATCACTTATCAGGTGGAACGCCAGCTCGCTTGCCACCGTCTCGCGTAAAAGGAACCCCCATCCACGCAAAGTACAAGAGTGTGTGACGTCACCCGCTTCGCAGAGGAGGCAGGAGGAGTTGGAGCGGAAAGCGGAGGAGTTGGCGCGGCGGGAAGCGGAACTGCGAGCGGGCTCCGCCGGCCGCAGGAACAACTGGCCCCCCCTGCCCGCTTTCTGCCCCGTGCAGCCGTGCTTCTACCAGGACATAAACGTGGACATACCGCTCGAGTTCCAAAGGATCGTCCGCCACCTATACCACCTGTGGATGTGTGAGTGATTTATAATAATAATATTAATAGGTTTCTCTCCCTTTCACCCTAACCCTCGTTTGATCTCCCCTGCCGGGGGCCGTCTTCTTTCTATGTCTATAATTCGGTATAGGCCAACGCAAGAGTTCTTTGTTGAACGAATGAGCAGGTCCGTCCGGGGAAGTACCACGATCTCACAAAAGACCGGCGTGAAGTGGAAGCATTATACTTCTGCATTCCGTCTGGGAGTTAGGTAGCGGGGGCCCACTTTATTAAAAGGTCCATGGGCAGCGGCTATCACTTACTATAAGGTGAACCGCCATCTCAAAAAAATGTATTATAAATAAAAATAGTGTGAGCGAGACAGAAGACGGTTCGACGACTTTTTTTTTAATGAAAAAATCAACCAAACTAGCAAGCGGATCACCTGATGGTAAGCGATAACCTCCGCCCACTGACACTGGCAACATCGGCCGAGACACGATCGTTGCCGGCCTTTTTGGGAGTGGGCTATTCCCGAAGTGTATGACTTCGAGAATCGATTTCCCTTTCAGTCCACGCGCTGGTGCTGGCGTTGAACATCATCGGCGCCATGTCTATGATGATCTCCGGCGAGGGCTTCACGATATTCGGCCTCTCGATCCTCTACTTCGTGCTGCTGACGCCGTTCAGCTTCATATGCTGGTACCGGCCGATCTACAAGGCGTTCCGCAGCGACTCCTCGTTCAACTTCATGGTGTTCTTCTTCATATTCCTCTTCCAAATCATCATCACCACCGTCCAGTCGATCGGCTTCACCGGCGGCGGCTCGTGGTGAGTGTTTATTTTTTACTAGCTGCTACCCGCGTCTACGTCTGCGTAGAATACGCCGAAGGCGTAACATTCAGATAGAAAGACAGATATACATAAAATATGTATATAAATTATAGCCTATGTCTTATTCTGATGTATAAGCTATATTATTTACAGTTTCATTGAAATCCATTCAGTAGTATTTGCGTGAACGAGTGAGAAACATCCATCCATACATACAAACTTTCGCCTTTATAATATTAGTAAGGATAACTTCTGCTGTAGGGTTAACATCTTCCCGTGGGATTAGATTATCGTGTTGTCATTTGGGACGTTCGTTTTTTTTAACTTCCTCTGTTGGTAGGATAAACATTCCCAGTATGATTACTCCAAGATACTAAATTTAAAACACAGTCCGCTTCAGACTGAGCCGTTGAAATTGATTAATGTTTATGATGCCTTTAGGATTTTTTTTACAATATTCTGCGCATTTGGTGAAATATTTATTAACTGTATCGTTTGGATGTTAACAAGATGTTTGTAAAAGTCTGTTATAAGATCTTTACAATAGATTTTTACAAAAGTCAATTCTCTTTAATTTGCAAGTATATTGTTGCTTAAAATTCCATTCTTATTAAACGGTTTTATTTAGCTCGACCCGTACGGAATTTATTTGTTTGGGTCAAAATTAGAAATTGAAATTTAAGCACCTTGCCGTTGTCAGATTGATCTGAAATTTGGTACACATATTTAATTTAGATGACAATACAATATTAACAAAAAAAAAACATAAAATAAAACCGTTTAACTTAAAAGTTTTTAAACGGTTTTATTTTAAATCCAAATGGTGTTAGATAGATTTTAAAATAATTTAATTTCAGTTAACTTGTTTAAACGCAAATGTCAATCATCGTGGTTAATTATCAGACAGATAAGAAAATCGATAAAAATTTAATTGCTTTGTTTTAGTAGATATTGATAATATTTATATTATACAAGGGTCATTTTCGCGCATTGTGAGAGAAAGAGACAATAACCTATTTGTTGCGAGCCGATTGTAGTTTGTATATAGGTGACTTTGTTTCGAAAAACTAACATTTTGAATTTCCGTGAGCTCGCTTTTAAGTTGCGGCACCAATGAAATGGTTAATTATAAGTGCTAATTTATCACTGTTAAAAAAACAAAAAAAAATTGAATACATGTGAAATTCGCCAATCCGCGGTGGGGCCGCGTGGTGTACTACGCCCTTATACCCTCTGTGCCGAGGAGGCCTTTGTCCAGTAGTGGGACTTTTATATAGGCTGTTACTTTTATGTTATTCCGTGTACAAATTATTAACGAACCCAAAACTGGGATACTCTTATATCATGGTAGAAGCAACGTATATCCTTTATCGTAATTGATGGTGTCTATTAAAGTTTACTTTTTGAAGTGAAAACTTCTTTTAACTACCGCGGTACGTTTTACATATTTTTAGACGAGATAAAATCTCTGGACTCGCGACACCTTTATGAGACGCAGCCATAGCTGCTTCATTGAATTTTTGAATAGAGAATTTGATTTTACTACGTCCAATCAACGCCAATATTAGCACAACGAGATATACAGTACAAATAATGCGGTATTCATGAGATACTTCAATAACTTCGAATCAAAATTGTTTATTTATACTATTTTATTTATCTAAAAACAATAAGTTTTCACTTCTGTCGGCACTCCCGGAGTGCTGCAACCTGTAATTTTTTTTCTTCAATTTCAGCGGTCTCGTGACCAGCATCAGCGCGTTTAAAGTGAACGTGGGCGTGGGCATAATCACTCTGTTGGTCACTATCGGATTCATCACTACGGTGGTGGCCGACGTGATGCTAATGGCAAAGGTGATGAGCGTTATGCGCAGACCGTTTAAACTGTCGTTACGTATAATTGATTGTGGTAAAGCTGATTGGAGCGATTAAAATTGGTTCGCTTCGTGACGAATCCGCCCTTACGAGTCTACGAACTTAATGACAACTCAATTCATACAACATAACGTATTTGGGCACAATATTAACAATGTAAATGTAATTTATTAGTAGTACCAAGATGGAGTTTATAAAGTTGTTGCTATTACTATTATTGGAATATACATAATATTAATATTTGTTTATTCATTCCATTTATCGCTAAAACATCGTATAAAATTTAACTTTATAAATATTTGTAGATTTTATTTTAAAAAATACACATTATAACCTCAAGGCACTATGCTTTATTTGGCGTGGATGAGAATAAAATAAATAATCAAATGTATACCGGGCTTACTCTGACATTAATACACAACACAACTCGGTATCGTTCGTCACAATGGACGCCGCGAAGCGTATAAGACTTCAGATATTCGAAACAGCGATAGAACATTTTAAAATTAATGAATCAAATCGTCAAATAGAAACGATGAGTTGGCCGCGAAGCCGATTCCTTTGCGGATAGAATCAGTGTCAAAACGTTGAAATGTAACGGCGACGTCGCTCGTTTTACAATCGGTGACAATACGCGAATTTTTTTTTTTATGTAAAAAAGTGGTGGACATTTGCAACCGTAGGATTGCAAATGCGTTGCCACCTTCAAATAAAATGGGCCCCGGCTACCTCACTCGCCAGACGAAACGCAGAAGTTTAGCACTTCAAATTTACGGCCGGTCTTCTGTGACGTCGTGGCAGTTGCCCGGACGGACCTGCCCATTCGTGCACCGGTGGAAACTGTCGCGTGGCCCCACCACAGTTACAATTCGACACCGTTACATTGCGACAGCTTAGTAAAACCGCCACCGCTCGTCTCAGGTGCACCGCATCTACCGCTCGACGGGCGCGTCCCTGGCGAAGGCGCAGGCCGAGTTCACGACGGAGATCCTGCGCAACCAGCACGTGCAGACGGCCGCCTCCAGCGCGGCCGCGGCCGCGGTCAACGCGCAGATCGCGAACGCCAACCGCTACTAGCGCCGCGGCGAAGGTGCGCCTACGCGATGCACACAACACGTACACGAACACGCGATGCACAAAACACGAACACGCGATGCACTCAACACGAACACGCGATGCACAAACACGAACACGCGATGCACAAACACGAACATGCGATGCACAAAACAGGAACACGCTATGCACTCAACACGAACACGCGATGCACAAACACGAACACGCGATGCACAAACACGAACATGCGATGCACAAAACAGGAACACGCTATGCACTCAACACGAACACGCGATGCACAAACACGAACACGCGATGCACAAACACGAACATGCGATGCACAAAACAGGAACACGCGATGCACTCAACACGAACACGCGATGCACAAAACAGGAACACGCCATGCACTCAACACGAACACGCGATGCACAAACACGAACACGCGATGCACAAAACAGGAACACGCTATGCACTCAACACGAACACGCGATGCACAAAGCACGAACACGAACACGCGATGCACAAAACAGGAACACGCGATGCACTCAACACGAACACGCGATGCACAAACAAACACGCGATGTACACACACGAACACGCGTAATTACAATTTTTTTAGCATACGCTATGTACAAAACATGCGCAAGACATAACATCAACAAGTACAACTTACATGTACTATATTCCAACTCACTAACTGCTTCGTAAATGTTGCATTTACATAGAAGATAAGGGTAATGGAAGCGGAAGTTGAAATAAAACTAAATACTGATTATTATTTAATTTATTTTTAATAATATCAAAATTAATCACTTTCGTGACTAATTTTGTATCCAGCTAGATGCTCTGGTGTTCTTCATAATTTCGACCCTAAATTAAAATATTTGGATTATAACATCCCGATACAAAATTTACGGAAGCAGAAGTCTGTGGCATCAGTACAACGCTCCACAATATAAAACACCAAATTACACGCCGCAATATACAGGCATACTTGTAAGTGTATACTAGAAGTATTAGTAGCTAGTATGTATGCTAGAATTTTTTTGCAGGTATCTCTCTATTTATGTACAACTGTGCACTAAACCATATTGAATAGTTGATTTAATTTTTTTTGATAGTGTACATTATAGCACTGTAATGTACGCTATTCAATATGATTGTTCCAAAATCCACTAATGATCATTTAAAGATTTTTTTTTCATTTTTTTACAGGTACAAGTGGTTTTAAAAAACGAACGGCATTTACTATTTACTTCGCGAAAGTACATAAAACAACTAACGTTCATGTATTTATAGTGCTCCTAATTTTAAATATCATATTTGTAATATACAATTAAAAATCAAAATTATATACATGCATATTACATAAAGTATATACAGCAACTCGATGTTTTCCTTTGTCATTAAATTTAAGAGTTATTGTTTATTGAAAATTGTAACTTGATTATTGCTTGACTTGAACATTTGAACTAAATCATTATTGGAAATTGTTATAATATACATATTTTAGATTTAATTTTAGCTTTTTCTCTTATTCTCCATTTCAGAATTGCACATTTATGATAATTATCGTTCAGTCCACTGTAAACTATGTTTAATTTTGAAATACAGCGTGTCTTTACAATCGCGACAATAAATGAACACACATATAGGGGATAACTTTTTAAAATTGTATTAAACATTTACATTCTTTAAATATCAATATTTACCGAGTTATAAAATTTTCCAAAACTAAGAATTTTAGAACAACCTTACGTATAAAACTGTAACGCAAAGTTCATTTGTAAAGGTCACACAGCATATGAATGGGTTGAATGAATTTAAAAGCGAGAAAACATACTGTTAGAAGGAGAGGCTTGTAATGTGACGTTGTGGCAACGAATGAAAAAGTCTCTGAATGTATGAATCAGTCAGTTGTAGTTGTATAGGATGTTACAAATTTTGTTTCTTTTTTACTTAATTAGTATGTTTGAAAAATATTTTTTTAATTATGGATTTTTTTAACGTTAATATTTTCTTTTGATTGTAGCGTTAGACGTGTGTATTGTCGCGGTTGTAACGACACGCTGTATATATATAATACATATAGGGGTTAGATTATTTTTAACGGCCAAAATGTTGTATGGCTGTGTTGTATTCTTTAACTTGTTAAATTATTTATGACCCACATATTAGTATTTGGAAATAAAATTGGATTTGCTAATTCTTAATAGCAACGTAGAATTGCTATTTCTTCAATGAATTCTGCTACAAAATTAATATTTGTGAATATTTTCTATATTTCTACGCAAGAATTTTGATTCAGATATACACAAATTCATATTATCTGAGCAATATTTAATTAATGATACGTATTATATATTAGTTGACTGCTAGTTAATTGAGTAGTTATGTTAAATGATGCGAGCTTACTACGGACGCTTTAAAAACCATGCCTTCTAACAAATTTGATGGTTTCGTTTGTATCACGAAAGTTATAATGTAGGGGAGATATGTTTTGTTATTTACGGAGTCAGTATAACTTTTTTTATCGTACCCATGTTTCAAAAAATCTAACCAATTGTAATATTTTCCTCATTAAAGGATATAACTAAAGCTTTGTATGCACACAATATTCCGTCTGTTTCGTTTGACGACATTCCAAAATTAAAAAAAAGCATGTAAATAACTCGCTTAATTGGGCCCCATTCGATGTGCGTGTAGAGTTACAGATTGTGTGTGTTTATTCAGAGTTTAGAATGTTGCCTTTCCGGCAGTTTACTTAATTTCAATCAAATCGATGTTTGTAATCACCTGAAACTTCTTGCCCTGCAAAATAAGACTCCTATAGATGCACAATATTATAAAAATAGCGTTTCTAACGTTGTATAAAATAGGCTAAGTTCATAAAGGTTTAACTGTTACTGGAACTAGTCAGTGGACTCCGCAGTTTAGTGTACTGTCTTAAAGGAAAGTTTAAGCTGCTTTAATATATGGATTCGTATACACTATCACACTTTGCCTACTGTATTGTGTGTATCTGGGCCTAGAGTTATGTAAATTATTATCGGACCGTCCTTACCCAGATAAACGGTAAGCGAAGGGATGTAGATTTATCGAGAATGTTTAAAATGTTTTTTTAACGATTAAGTCATGTTATAAACTTATGATTAATATTAAATATAGTTTCAATGACACTTGTTTCATTTAAGCTAACCCATCCTAAGTAACCCTTACGTGTGCGTCGATTTTAATTATATACTCCCATTTTTTATTTATTTGTAAATTCTTAAATAGTATCGAAGGGATACAAGGAAATTATTTGTCACACTCACAGTACAACCACTACAGTCAAACAAACTAGAAAAACAAATCAACATCACTATAGATATTCAAAACAAGTTCATCTACTTTAAGAAAGCCTAAAGAGGAAATTGAAATTAATTTTATAAAGACATTATTTTCGTGAGTTTTGTTTATTATACAACCATTTAATTTTAACATTTAAAAACATACTTGTTTTATGGAATACAATGCTGAAACAAAACTCCAGTCTTATATTAAACTAGCGACCCGCCCCGGCTTCGCACGGGTGCAATGTATTATACATAAACCTTACTCTTCAATCACTCTAACCAGTAAAAAAAACCGCATCATCCGTCGCGTAGTTTTAAAGATCTAAGCATACATAGGGGCAGACAGATAGCAGGACAGCCGTTTGAAAAAATTGGAGAATCCCCAAACTGATAATACACTTCAAAGTAATTTGAATTTATTTATTTATAGCAGAATCAACAGCATTTTACCTACATATATCTTTTTATTGTTTAACCAAATAAACAGTAACCAGCAAATACTATGATTAAAAAAAAAGTTGAGAAAATAAACGACGAGACATTTTCATTAAAAAAGCAATTGTTAGTTAATGTTTGAGAACAAAAGTTACCTGTCACGTTTTGGACTGAATTCAGAGTTCATAAAAAGAAAATATGCTTTATTAAATCTTAATAAACTACTAGTCTATTCCAAATATTGAATGTTTATTATCTCATCATAACCTTTATTGTATTATTACAAAAAGCACAGTAATAATTATTATATTGTTATTGAAACATAAATGATTGTAGCCAATCATTTATGGATTTCTTCATAAGTACATTTATATATACAAGTTGAACTGACAAAACAAACATTTTTTCGCCACATTTTTCACTTATTTAACCGATGATTCATATTTAGATTAATATATTACCAAGTATGATACTCAATAATATTGTTATTCACTTTGCTTTACCAGTTACTACAGTGAATTTATAATATTAATTAATTAAAATATAATTGTATTATTTTTGTATTTTACGTTGTAATATCTTTGCAATATTATGTTCAGCTAGTGTACTGGACCATTATCATACAGCATGATCTTACTTAATATATTTCGGGAGCAAATGTTAGCACAACACTCCATGTAAATAAATTTCACAGTAACTGGTAATCTGTTAAGAAAATTATATCTGCAAGATCACCTTAAAACCCACCCAATGGCTTAATTAATGACAGTTCTAACATAGACATTGGCATACTTAAATATTAATACTTCACCTTTTACATTAGTTTTGTATTCTTTTTTACTAACATATAGATGGAAGATAGAAGAGATGGCAACAAGCAAACCATTGACCTAATTGTATGTGATCAATGCCCCATTTGGTATCCAAAACATCTGTGGATTGCCAAAACTATAAAAAGAAAAATATCTCTTCCTTAGTGACTATTGTACAAGCACGGTTGCTAGATATGTCAAATTTACTGGTGGCAAGTGGTGATTTTTTAGAAACAACGGTGATAAGAATTTATTTCACTATCATAAAACAATACAAGCTAGAAAAGTCACTTGGGCCAATGGATCCCTTGATGGTAAATTAGTAAAACTATTGGTAGTTACATCAGTACTTTCTCATTTAATGCTCTAGATTCCAGGTCTGTTCAAAAACCCAGATGATTGTCTACTTCACTAATATAGCCACAGTTGACCGTCGATGTACGTCCAACCAGTCCAAAATGGATTGAAATTTTGATGGTACTATGTTTGCGGAGCGTTTGCATGCGCGTGGGCCCCCAGACGGGCCGGGTCCTGGCTTGGGTAGTGCATCCCTGGAGGGGCTGGTGCGGCCCACCCCCACCCGGGTCCAGTGTAATGCTGCAAGTTGAAGAAGTCGTTCGGGCGGCTCGGTGGAGGCGGCATCTGTGGAACATTCAATTACGCCTTACTTATGATTGCGGTTAGGCCACACAACAGTCTTCACTGTTGCACGAATGGAGAGGTCCATATGGTGAAGTATCACAACCTCACAGAAAACCGGCGTGAAGGGAAAAGTGTTATACTTCTACAATTCATCTGGTGAGTGATACAACAACTGCAAACTTCTCTAAGTGTTTCATAACATAACAGAAAAGGCTGCGAGTTGTTAGGTTTGTTTTCATCAATTGGATTTGGATTGTTAAATGAGGGTACTCTTGATCATTTATTCTATAGCAGTCCTATGTTATCAGTCCCTTTATATGACCTACTCCCACACACTATGGCACATCCTGTGAATATTACTTGTTTGTTAACTCTTGTCTATGCCTCGTTCATTAAAACTAGTTAAATTCATAGAAATTAACAATATACGGTTCTAAGCTGGTTTATAAGATTTTTGTTTCTCGCCTTTTTTCTTCGTGTTCTTTTTTTTCTCTTTTTATTTATGTATGGCTGATGTCTCATTACTAATGACCGTATGTTACTAATTACTAATGAGGTGTTTTGTTTCTCTCTTTACAGGTACGCAACTAAAAGTGGTTCAATACAGTAGGTTACTATTGTCATGTCCTCAGACGAGTCGATCTCCAAGTACCAAGTCATTGGCAAAATCACTCATGTCTCAGTGGAGCCATAGTAGGAAAAAAAATCAATTGGATTGATGATTGATCCAAACAACAATGGTGTTTAGCTCTATAATAATATAATTTTTTCTTAATACTAATATTTTCTTTAATTTTAATTTCTGCCTATTTTACATCTACAAACTTAAAATTTATATGGAATAAAACATGAAAAAATAAAATAAACTTATGTTTTTACTATTACCCTGGAATTTTAAATTGTGAACATAAAAGACCAAAAACACTTGGCACAATCAAAAGTTAGTAGCAGAAACTATAAGTATTCAGGCAGTTTGAAAAGAAAATAAATTGACTTGTGCACAATAATTCATGGATAATACATATTTTATTAATGTATATATATTTACTAAAATTTGCACTATCCCTTACCTGTGGTGGGAATGGATGCAAGAAGGCAGGTGGTGGAGGTGGTAGTGTACCAGGCAGTCCAGGCACGGGCTCCAATTCGGGTGCCACTTCATTCTTTTCATTGGCTCCTTGACGGCCTAAAATACAAAACACGTATCTTACTACTGAGCATGTAATTTTCTTTCTACTATCCTCCTATATGTAGTTTTTTTACCAAAATACATTATTATACAATAGTATATTTAATAGTAAGACTTCACACCTTTCTACCTCTTTTCATCTATTAATGAATACAGAACACAATAATGAAATCAAATTATCAACATATGTATAAGTCTCAGAGTACATCTTATTACATTAAGCGGCAGCTTTATAATTCTATTTTAGATACTTTATGTGCACAATATTTGTTTGTCGTATATTTCATAAATTACCTTGGGATTTACCCCACTTGATTGTAAGTCTTTTGCCTCCAATGACAAGTCTGTTGAAGGTCTTTTCTGCTGCATGTTCCGCTGCATTCCTTGTGGTGTACTGAACAAATGCACACTGAGCTCTCGGGACTAGGGTTAAACACCTGAAACAGATGGTTCAAAAATATGAAACATTGTTACTTGATCAGGTAGTTCATATGATGTTAAGTGATAACCCCCCTAATGGACATGTGAAACACTACAGTGTTAGCAGAGGCATCCCATAAAAAAAGTAATTCAGTAACTTGTCCTGGACACAGTTGAATAAAAGGTCATTATTAATTTTGTTAGTTATGTTAATGGCACTCTCATTTAACTTTAATATGGGAATTTAAACATTAAAGATAGACTTTTTTACTAATATATTATGACTTTAAAGTTTAAGTATACAATTTTATACCTTATTTCTCCATATTGATAGAAATGACCCTTAAGCTCATCCTCCGTGATATTTTCCGGTAGGTTCCCAATGTACAATGTTGTAACTGTCCTGTCCTCGGGCGGCGGTAATGCAGGCATTGCCGCAGCGCGACGCATTAGTTTTTCAGCCACAGGATCATTCACTCCATAGTATCTATGTACGAAAAAAACAATGAAATAAATAAAAACAATAAACAAGATAGGTTTTCTTATTGTTTCTATCTAAATCGCCATTAATTATTGCCATATTTGCAATAAATTTCTTTTACACTATGCACCAACTGAATTGAATTACTAAAAAGAGTAAAACTATTTTATGCTTGACTCTAGTCCATTAACAAATTTTTTTATGCAATATGAGGATATTTATAAGTTATACTGATCTATTACATATAAATAACAAAAGGAGATATAAATTTTTAAAACATTGGATTGTTAAAACAAAAATTTACAAATATCTTACATAGACAGCTAACTTGTTCACATATTGTACAGAAATATTGTTACTAAGAACTCTATAGGCCAAGCTGCACATAGTGTGAATTAAACTTTTTATAAGGACAATATTTAGTAAATGTAAAAAATTGATTTATAAAATGAATCAATATTTATATTTATTAAATCTTATATATGAAAATGGATTGCTGTACGTTAGTCTCGCTAAAAGTCGAGAACAGCTGGACCAATTTGGTTAATTTTGGTTTTGATATATTCGTGGCAGTCCAGGGAAGGTTTAAACGATGAGAAATTATAGAAAAATTGCATGGAAAATCGAAATAGCAACAATTTTATTTTCTCATACAAACTGTATCTGTCAACCTGTCAACTATATCTGTGTAACCTGTCAAACATTTTATGCGTGCGTTCTGATTCCTCTAGAAATAATTTATATGGCAAACAATGTTTGCCGAGTCAGCTAGTAATCATTAAAATAGTCATAGGTTAACTAACAACTTCCTTCAATATTATAAAAATTAATTAACAAAAAACTATCCAATAATGTCTAAAACTTTAGTTTTTCAAATTAAAATTGGGAAGTGAAACATTATGGTATAGAAGAACTATTTTTCTACAATTCTAGCTTATCGTTTACACCTGTTCTTTAACAGATTTTATATAATTTGTATCATATTAAAGTATTCCTTCACAGATGCTTTTAAAGGCCATAATCAATTAATATTATTTGATCTTATACGATTTCACATAAAACAAAATTAAACTTTTAACACATCTGCCCTTTATTAGCCCCAGTATTTAGGGTATGGAATGTTGAGACAGATATCCCGCTACCTGTAGTGGAGGCCTATATCCAGCAATGGAGTAAAACAATAGGCTGAAATGATGAAACTTGTAACATCTTGGAAACTACTTACTCGGAGGTATGTAAATTTGAAGTAACAAAAACTGAGAAACAATCACATTTATACAAATTTTCCTATCACATCTCATTTGATACTCTGCGTGTGGCCAATAATACCAAATGAAATAATTAAGAAATGTCAATATAACACAAGCATACCTGTCCTTAATGTTTTGATCAGCAAGTGGATCATCAGGATCAGTTGGCTTCTCATGGCGGTAAGGACACTCTTCTCCTCTCCTACATTCCCCTTTCACCCAAAACGAACAAACATGTGGTCTATTTCTTTTATAATATGGCGCAGTCCTTGCTAATCGCAGCAGCAAATCTGAAGCACCCTTTGATTTCAATGCAGAGTTACTAGGTTGTGTTGGATCAAATTTCGACATTTGACTGTCAAGGTTCTGGATGTAATATTCTTTGTTAACTTCATTCCGCGGCAAATCATCCTGAATCTTGAGAGCTGCATCCCTCACTTGTATAGGCAATCCATATTCCAAATCCAAAAGGCAAGTTTGACAAACATTCTTCAGCTTTGAGCATGTTTGGCAGATTTCGGTTTTCTTGAAACGCATCCTTGAGCCTGGACACCAACGGAACACAGTAAAGGGACGGCAACATATTTTGCATTCCTTACCATACTTTTCTTTAGTCTGAAAGAAAAATATTAAAGCAAGATAAATTGAAGTTTCACCTGTCTTGGTTGATTAGGACGTAAAACATTGAATTGCTTGTAAAACACAAAAAATTAATCATTCGAAATTACCATACCATACGAATATAGGGGTTATCTCCAAGACACGTCTGACATAAAATTGGGAAGTCCTGCAAAACAAAAAAAATACCGCCTTTATCACGAACGGATATATTAAAACAAAAATACAAGGAATCAAAATTACAGTTACACATACCGAATCTTCCCAATTTTGTCGATTGTACGTATTTGTTGACTTCGATACAGCCATTGCGATAAACAATTATGAAACCTCCAATTTATGTTATCAACTGCTTAACAACATATTTCTCTTAAGAGTAATATTGGATGAACTTCGTTTTTCAATTAAAATCAAAAAAATTGTTCAACAAGCTAACTACTAGCAATAGAAACAAATGGAAAGAATTGAAAGAAAAGAAAGAATTTTTTACAGTCAGATTCTCAGAGAGAACAGTAGGGATGCCGAAAAATATCAATGTATCGATATTTTTTTTAAATATATCGATATTTTTGGCCGATATATTTTGATCCGATATATCGATATAAAAATTGAATATCGAAATCATATCAAAAACAATATTTTTATTCTAACTGATTCAAAGCCGTGAAAGATAAAAATGAACGGAAAAATACTTTGGTCTATTATTAGAACTGTCGCGGATGCACAGTTGCAATTTGTATATAATTATGGTATTTATACGACAATTTGATGCTTCGTACTTTATACTATCCATATCTTAGGTACAACATGGTGTAGACGTGTTGCAAATCATTAATATTGAACAACATATTATGTTAATCTATAAATAGCATGCAAAATATTAATAGCATCAACTAAAGTTACTTTAATTTAATATGTAAATAAAGTAAACAATAATTTATAATCAAATTCTCAATATAATATCGAGTTTTCATAAAAAATATTTGACGTCGTTAAAATTATTATCATTTAACCACATACTTAAGTAACTTCTTTAAATTATCGTTCAGCATTTTCATGTCAATCAAACAACTATTACTAAATTCTATTAATTTAGCCTGTCTTTTAGGACAAGTCGCTGCGAATTTCTTTTTGACTCATTATTAACTTCATTTTAAACAATTCTTTAGGTTTTTTTTTTAAAAAGTTACATGTTTTTAATTAGTTATTTTTTGATTCGATTCAAGGCTGAAAAAACTGATTCATCTTACTAAATAGAGCTGTTTGTTTTTTTTTTTTCAATGAAGGTCTTGATAAATAACATACAGAGAAATTTAGATTATTAAAATAAATTTAATTAAAATTAATAAACAATCTCATTCATTTAAATAATGTGAATTTGGTCTAAAAATTACTATTACTTATTATTGATTCAGACTAAACTAAATACTTATTTTGAAATTGTAAATATGACCTATATATCAATATATTTTTTTTGGATATATCGATATTTTTTTCAACTTTCGGCATCCCTAGCGAACAGAAAGGCAAGATCCTAGATTAAAAATGTATGACTATGAAATGATCACAGAGTAAATACTAAATGAATTGTTAACATAGATTACATTAAAATACCTGCATGTCAAATAATTATGTTATCTAAGTTCCAATAAACATGTATTATCTATGATGTCAAGTTTGAATGTCTGAATGATGTTTTCAATGAGCATGGTTTAGAGATGGGTCGTATCGCTTTTTCTGAGTACCGTATCTGAATCAGATTTCGATTTCAAATATCAGATTTCGAAACTATGTATTTTAATATCTAGATATTTTACGGTCACGTATCCACCTTCAATTCTAAAAAAAAAAAAAAAAAAAAAAAAAAAAAAAAAAAAAAAAATAAAATAAAAATGTTTTCAACGATATTTTATACTCATTCGGAATATAAATTGTGCAGGGCGTATTTAAAAGTTGATTCATTCCATATACATAATGTTCGTGATATTTAAAACTTAATACCAGTGATACCAACTGTTCCAAAAGAATACTTCTAAATAAATTCGAAAACCCACTAAAATTGACTAAATTTTAAATCACGATTTTTTTATACTATTAAGGTAAAATTAAAACATTACCTGATTACATTAAAAATTTCATTAAAAATAGAAATTGAAGTAATATAATATGATTGATTTTAACATCTTATATATCGCTTAATAATTGACTTTAACATATTCTTAACACGCAATCATGAGTGACAATATTTTTATAATTTGTGTAAGAAATAATACATTCAGCATTATAACTTATGGCAGAAGAATTTAAAATATACACACAAAGCACATAAGCCTTGGTCTGATTTCCACCCAAGCAGCACAGCACTATTAAATTATATTTTTCTTTTTGTGTACTTTTTATTTTTTTCCACAAAATTTAACTAATAAAAATATTCACAAAAAATTTTCCTCCTAAAACATTTCCATTTGTATTTTTCTTCCTTAATTTTGGCAGAAAATTCTTAAGTAGTAAGTTGGCATCCCTAACTATTACGTGCTAGGTACCAATGCAATCCAGCTCAAGGCTAAACAAAATTTAAAGACATCGTTAATATCGTAATTCGTATTTAAATGCAACAAGATTCAAAATTACTTAACTGCGCGCTTTGTCGCCCGTTACGGCTCAAGGCTAAACAAAACAATACAAAATATAATAATATCGTTGTAGTATTTAATTAAAACGGATCTTATCAGTATGATCTTAAGATTCAAAATTACTTAACTTATTCATAATATCTGTTTAAAAATCTGATATTGTGCCTTGCTTGCCGTACTGCTCTAACTAGTGTAATATTTGTATCTCACGCGCTTTGTCGCTCAAAATCTGTTTAAAAATCTAATATCGTGCATTGCTTGCCGTCCCGCTCTAACTAGTGAGTATTTATATCTCACGCGCTTTGTCGCTCGATATCTGATATCGTTCATTACTTGCCGTCCCGCTCTAACTAGTGAGTATTTGTATCTCACGCGCTTTGTCTCTCGAAATCTGTTTAAAAATCAGATATTGTGGCAAACCGTATGATATCGCGATTCGTGTCGGTATAGTGAGCGAGCGAGTATTCGGTATATCAGATTTCGGAAATATCAGATATTGTAAAATACATAGATATTGAACGAGCCAGTAAGCGATATTCGGATATTGTACTAATATCTAGATTTCATATCTGATACGATTTGTATCGCCCACTTCTAGCATGGTTTTGACATTTCCGATTTTGGAATTTGGAAATTTTGGGATACCAGGCCAGGCAGGCCATTTAATTAGGAAAACATATTCCAAAATTGGAATACATATACATAGATGTACTAGTTTTGATTTGAAATCTCTTAATTACTGTAAATAAATATATTTAAGTAATGTCGATTACAACGTTGGTAAGTTTCTATACTTTGTAGGTTTACAATAATTGTAATGCCTACACCGGTATAATTTACATGAATTATATTTTCTTTTTTAGTACTATTTGCAATTAAAAAAAGAAAACGCTCATGAAGATTCTATTTGGTGTTGTGCTTGGAGCCGTATCGGCAATGTGAAACCAAAAGAAGTAGACGAGAATGCCGAAAACAATGAACAATTACAGTATGTATAGTTACTTTATTGGCGTACTTTGCATTTTATATGGAACGATCGAATATTACGCGGTTTTAATGTGAGAATTTATAATTGTTTCAATAACATTTTTAAGGAAAACAATAAACAAATATATTATATCTTAAAATAGCCAGGACAACTGAAGAGTAAATGGCATGCATAAAGACAAGTTTTATGTTGTAATTTTAGAGAGTCCGAAAGTCCTCAAGAGAGCCATGACAACTACATTATTACTGGAGGACTAGATGATATTATCAAGGTCTGGCAGATAGATGATGGAAAGTTAGAAATGAAGCATCAATTGGAAGGTCATTCTCTTGGTGTTATATCTGTTGCAGTGAGCCCAGATGGAAAGAGTATGTGAATGATTTTTAAACAAAAAAAGGTTAATGAAGATAATATTCAGGTTGTTAATGACAACTATTTAATGTCATTCATTGTTTTAAAATTTACAGCACTAGCCAGTAGTTCACAAGATTCTTCTTTAATATTGTGGGATATAGCATCAGGGGAGAAATTAAAAACAATGGAAGCGGGTCCGACAGATGTATGGACATTAGACTTTTCACCTGATGGTAAACATGTTATCTCTGGAAGTAATGCAGGAAAAATATTGATATTTAATGTGGAGAGCGGTAAGCAAGAGCAGGTTTTAGACACAAGGGGTAAATTCACACTTAGTGTGGCTTATGTAAGTATTATATTAATTACAAGAATTTCATCAAAAAACCTTATTAGGATTCATTTCTCATATAATATATTTCTTATACAGCATGTTGTGACCATCGTGACAATAAATGAACACACATATAGGGGATAACTTTTTAAAATTCTTTAAACATCAATATTTACAGAGTTATTAAATTTTCCCATGCAAAGAATTTTAGAACACCCTTACCTATAAAAGCGTAACGTAAAGTTCATTTGTAAAGGTCACAAAGCATATGAATGGGTTGAATGAATTTAAAAGAGACAAAACATACTGTTAGAAGGAGAGGCTTTTAATGCGACGCTGTGGCGCGAGTTGTATAGGATGTTACAAATTTTGTTTTTTTTTTTATTTAATTAGTTTGTTTGAAAAATATTTTTTTTAATTATGGATTTTGTTTAACGTTAATATTTTTTAATGATTATGGGCAAGTAGCGTTAGACGTGTGTTCATTTATTGTCGCGATGGTAACGACACCCTGTATAACTTATGCTTCTGATTGTTACAAAGATTATGTTAATAAACCCCTTGAACTTTGGCCGGAAAACCTTAAAATTTCTAAAAAAATTAATGATGTTTGTAGTGAATAGTGATGCTCTTGCACCTGAGTGTGTGGGTTAAATCCTCACTACTGGAAAATTATTAAGTTTTTCTCATGTCTCAATGTTTATATAACTATAAGATATCTATAATATGTATTAATTTACTAATGAAAAGTACTACTATGTATCTTTAACGGTTTTCTTGTATCCATAGTACAGTTTTGCATAATTTGGTACTAGATATTGTTGTGTAAAAATATGTCCTGAAATATTTTATTTTATTTATTTATTTTAATTTCCTTTTATGAACTACTAACTATACAGGGAGATTTTTTGAGAAGTGCCCAAATTTACACAGGAGGTTCAGACTCGGTAGTATAATCGTTCGTTGAAATAGAAAATAGTTTTTTTTTTAAATGACATTCTATTCCCTAAAAAACAGAATGTGTTGACAATGCGGTAGTCATACATAAATACCAAAATTTTACTGTGCACGAACTTGTGTGCGTGCTAGTTATGAATGATCGGGCGTAAAATAAATGAGTTGCGTATAAATCACGCACTCTTTGAGAAAAATTACAATTATTGTTATTAATTACTTCTGAGTGATTTTAAATAAATATAATTTTTTATATAACATTATTTATGTCTAGAATCTAATAAAAAAATGGATACACTTAAAAGCCACCCTTAAATTATATATAAATTAAAAAAAAAGCTATAACTATGATCTTTATAGCATATTTCTTTTTTGATTTATTTTCAGAGCCCAGATGGAAAATACATTGCTAGTGGAGCTTTAGATGGTATTATTAATATATTTGATGTTGCACAAGGCAAGCTGGTACACACCTTAGAAGGTCATGCTATGCCCATAAGGGGTTTGTGCTTCTCTCCCGATTCACAGTTACTGTTAACTGCCTCTGATGATGGACAAATGAAACTTTATGATGTGTAAGTTACAAGTTGCAAAATCTAAAATAGCACCAATAAATAGTAATCCAGTTGCAATGTCAGGTCTGGATCAATGTAAATTGCATTTGCATTGGGCAATAATGTAGTTAAGTGGATAATAATTCCTCTTTTTGTCTACTCCATTTTGTTGTGAAATATTAAAAATTTCTAAAAAAATTTTTCTAAATGAAAATAAATAAATAAATACAATGAAATTATGTTCATTTTTTATCATAGCAACTGAAATTGTTAGATAGATTCATTATGAATTTCACTATGTCAAATTTTATTTAATATCAATATTTAAAACATTTTGTAGTGCTTATAATTGTGTGACAAAATGACTAAGTGATTGATATACAAGAATTTTTTATTGTCTTACATTTCAACTGTAGTAGGATCATGCAACAGTGTTCACTGTTGCACAAATGGGCAGGTCCATCCAGATTAATACCACAACCTCACAAAAGACTAGCTGAAGTAGAAGTGTCACACTTCTGCGTTTCGTCTGGTGCGTGAGGTAGCCAGGGCCAACTTTATTATATGGTAACAATTCATCTGCAACCTTATGGGTGTTGCAATATGGGCGGCGGTTAACACTTAACATCAGGTGAACCGCCAGCTCGTTTGCCACTTTATCACATTGAAATAAAAAAAAACTGATTACATGTTATATGTATACTATTATTTTCAGGGTACATGCCAATTTAGCCGCCACACTGTCAGGACATGCTTCATGGGTTCTATCAGTAGCATTTTCACCAGATGGCAAACGCTTTGTTTCTGGTAGTTCAGACCGTACAGTTCGCGTCTGGGATTTAGATAGCATGCAATGCCAAAATGTGTTCAAAGAGCATAATGACCAGGTATGCAAGCATTTGGCTCATCCGGTTACGGAAAAATCATGTGTGATTATTAATCAACTCTTTATTAAGTATCTACATTTGTCTAATTGTTAATAAAATATTTATTTTCAGGTTTGGGGAGTTAAGTTTAATGCTGAGAGTAACAAAATAGTGTCTGTATCAGAAGACAAGAGCATTAATATTTATGACTGCCCATTATAGTAACAATAAATAAATATATATTACTATAATTAAGTGGTTTTTTCCCTTAATTTATTCTGTTCTGAATGTGAAAAAAAAATAATGTTCACAGAATACTTTCTGTATTCTGTGAACATTATTTTTTTTTTTCACTTGGAACGTGTTTTCTCTACTCCATAGTTATTTTACTAGTCTGTGCTATCATACTTTTTAGCCAATTCATATATAATTATAATATAGAAAAATACAATAGTATGAAATGTATTATACCTTCATTGTTAATTCAATTGTTGCGCTTTTTTTATATTAACTGTAAAATCGTACACGAATAAGCAGCGTCGGGAATTTTAGAACACATTTCCTCACTGAATGCCGACTAAATTAATAGGTACTTTATCTTGAACGAGAAAAGAAATAGTGTCTATATATATCATTATAAAATTTATTTTAAATTTTTATAGTGCTTATCTCCGCGCTCAAGACGAAACTTTAAAATTTGTAGAAAACAGGACGTAAAGTTTACATCGTTGCGGGAGTCGAATCCACGTCATAAGGATTCGCGCCCAGACGCTGTAACCACTATAGCTTAGTAACGACTGATTACCGTACAGCCAAAAATCTAAATATCTTTTATATACTTACTATTGTTTATTCGCATTTCAAGAAAAGCTTGGTCTATCTATCTATTGTTATAACCTTTGCAATTCACAGCATACAAACTATTTCGAATATCGTTTTACAACAATATTTCGAACGAGAGATGTCGCCATTGCTAGGTATGTGAAATTTTTTTTATTTTATTGCATCATTCACTGTTGGCCTTTAGGAAGTCTTTACAGATCCACTGGGATTGAGGTGGCCCGGCGCTGCGGGCAACTAGCCTAAATCTTGTTTATGAGTAACAGATCGGACTGTCTCTATTATTATAGTTACCGGATTAGGAGGTCACCAAGTTCTTAGGTCGCTTTGGTGGACGCGCCGTGGAGTAAGTAGGTGCAAGAGCCCCAGAAAGGGGACCACGGCTTGGGCTGTTACTCAATGACCGTTTAGCATATCGTTTCGACGGTGCCTGAGAGGCCGGACCCTGGCTCGATCGGTAGGTATTGTCGCACTAGAGCGTGCCACGGTGGGGTAACGGCGGTATTAATATGAACAATCGATGAGTTGTAATAAATCTAATTATCCTCGCATGACTTTTTTTGTGTAAGTATATTTTGCTGTTGTCCGTGGGCTGGCGACCGGGATATCAACGTTGTTTCATGCACCGCAAGCACAAGTGTCGTAGAGGTTTTTAACTATTTTCGGTCCATTCTATTAATTGACGGTACGTATACACGGCGATCCGCTAAGGAGGTTGCTAAACCATTGGCACGCCTGCGTGGCGGACTGCTAGCGGTGGCTGGAGCTTGTAGCTCCCTTGCAGAATGCAAAGTTAACCTGCTCGGTGTTATGGGATACATACGCAGACTGCGATAACATTTACAATCCTGCCTAAAACGACGAACTTTCAGGCAGGATTCTGAATGGGCTCCTTGTGTAAGCTACATCCTGCCACGCAGTCCTGGATAGCGGACTGTCTGGCAGGATAGTGAATAAGACGCGCTGTCAAACATACTATATATATAAATTTTAAAGCTTCGAAACTGAATCTAAATAAAAATATTTGTAAACACAATGACATGTTCAGTTCCCTCAATACAATACAGAAATTCTTTATTATCATTCTTATCTTCTCTGATAACTATGACAACAAAATGTGCTATCATTATCACCAATCAAGATTTTAACAAAAATGGTCAATAACATATCCTGGTTTTGGGACAAAACACTCTTAACGACGAGAACCCATTGCTGTAAAAATCCCTCTGGGAGCTTGAATAAGTAAAGTCTTTATGGATTTCCAAATTGTATGTTTTGTTTTTATTTAAAATTTATTATTAAAGTTTCAAAGCCTAATTGACTTTTAAAATCACAAACAATCAAACAAAGTAATTTACAATGAACCTGTAGTGACGAATAGGCTGTGTGAAGAAATCCTAACCTGTTAAACTATATCCCCCTAGTACTATAAATTTACTCTGTAAACTAGATAAAAAAAATATAATCAAATATAAAATCTAATTATCAAGATCAGATTTCACTTACTGTCAGAAACACATGTTAACAAATTAGTAAATAATAAAAAAGTGATCCTTGTTTTTAATAAGTAAACTGTACCGATCAAAATGCCTTCTGAGGCTGTGGTAAATTCATTTTGTTGCTAATTCATGATTGGTTTTGTTGAATTTTTTGAAAAATAGTTCTTTTTCTGAATTTTTTCAGTACTCATTGTATATTAAAAGAGAAAATGCCCATGAAGATCCAATTTATAGTTGCGCTTGGACACAAGCAAGTACTTCTAGTGATCCAAAGTAAGGAACAAATTAAAAAAATGTGTAAATATTAATTAAAAAAAAGCCCAACTGCTGGGCAAAGGCCTTCTCTGTACAGAGGGTATCAGGCCATAGTCCACCACGCAGCCCCACAGCGGATTGCTATAAACTAATAGACCAATTGGTGATTAATTTTTAACAAAATAAATTAATTTTACCCAAAACTAGACATATGATGACTAGTTTTGGGTAAAATTATACTACTATAAGGGGCAATGTATACATTTTTACAACAAAATCCCAGAAACATTTAAAATTTACCAATTGCTGTTACAAAAAATTGTAAAGGAAAAATTATAACATTTGTGTGTTAGAGGCTATTAAATTATTGTAAATGATAACACACCATTTAAGCAAATACATAACAGTTAAGCAAAAGAGTTTGTCTTACTATACTTTACATGTGGAAGAAACTCATCTGCATTGGTTTATTAGCAGAATAAAATGATTTCAGAGCCCCCAAAAAAGATTTTATAGCAACAGGAGGACTTGACTGTCTTGTGAAAGTGTGGCAAGTAGAGAAAAATAAACTAGAGATACTACATGAGTTACATGGTCATGCTATGGCTGTCATGTCTGTAGCAGTCAGCCCTGATGGACACAGTAGGTATAGTGTTAAGTCATAAATAAAATCAATATTGACATGTTAAAGTACATATTATAAAATCTTGTATGTATTTCATCCATATAAATTGTATTTTTTTATATCAAATATAACACTGGTTATTAAATACAAAGTAACGCATATTTGCATGCCATATATTATGGCCGAACTTGGAGGTCAATAATTTTGTAAATCAACTTCTTAATCACCCAGTTTAATGGCAAATAAAGATTATTATTATTATTATTATTATTATATGATCATAACCTTGCTGTCATTTTTAAAAGATTGATTAAAAAAGAACTATCGTATTTGTATATTAAATACTACTTAAAATCATGACAAGCTGTATAGCAATTATATAAATAGACACTGAAGAAATGAACATGTATCCGAATGTATTGCATTATATTGCATTTCGAAAGATTTTTATTTTATTGAATAGTTTTGACAAATTGTTCTCTAGGTGTAAGAAGATGAATGTGCAATATCTGATTTGAATTCCTGTAAGCAATCTTGGGAGAATATCTAGGAATAATTTTTTTACATATTTGTATCCACAGCTTTGGCTACAGTATCCATAGACTCAACTTTAATTATATGGGATTTGGTGTCTGGAAATAAGGTGCATGAAATACAAAGTGGTGCAACAGACATGTGGAAGGTTGCTTTCTCACCTGATGGCACTCAGGTAGTTTCTGGAAGCCATTCAGGCAAAATTCTTATTTATGGAATTGAAAAGGGCATTGTGGATAGAGTTTTAGATACTAGGGGCAAATTCGCTGTATGTGTTGATTGGGTAAGTAATTGCAACTTGCGACTAAAAATATTATTATTTTAAGCATTATTCTTTCGGCAAAACAAAGCTGTAAGCAAAATACCTATTAGGTTACACATGCATTATCCAGAGTGAATGAAATATTAAAAATACTATGTAAAAATTGCTATCAAAAATGTTTTAATAATAAAATTTAAATATGTCATATTGCACCTTACTGGAGAAATCTATATAAGTAAAGGCATTCAAAGGGGAAGGCCTATGTTCAACAGTGGACATCTTGCGGCTGATGATGATGATGACTATTGATATAATCTATAATTTAAAATCTAAGTTCGGTACTACTCTGCATGATAGAGTTTGCAATGAAGACATCCGCAGTAGAAAAAAGGTAACCGACACAGCTCAGAGGCTTAGTAAGCTGAAGTGGCAATATAGCTCGAAGGACGGATAACCGATGGGGAAAAAGGTTCCCGAGTGGCAGCCTCGTATTGGCCATCCTAGTGTAGGACTTCCTCCCACTAGATGGAGTGGCGACCCCTCCTGTGATGGAAGTAGATGGATGCAGGTGGCTCAGGATCGTGCTTCGTGCAGTCTATGTTCGGCAGTGGACTCTGAAGCCTGATTTACATTGGTCAAGGACGGTGGCGCGTATTGAGTACAAGTACACTGGACAGTGGCACCGGGCCATTGCTGTTTACAGTACAGCAAGCCCAGTGGCATTTCCCTGTCGAAACGGATAAGCAGTACCCGCGATTTTGTTGCCTGTTGCCGGCCACTGTACTAATGGCTGTTTACATTACGAGTCAATTGCCCCGCGGGGTTAAGAGGGCGCGAGCGGTGCACTTGCACCGAACAGAAACCGAATCTATTTAGGTCCAGCTGCAAAACGGCTTGCAAGCCAAGTTGACTCGCTACTGTCCGATGATTTACACCACTGTACTTATCAACTTTACTAAACACTGGATCAGTGTAAATCGGGGTTGGCAGACTGAAATGGTGTTGTTGATGATTCTGTACATGATTTGAAGTCCTGAAAAGAGTTTTGATTCAAGCAATAACGTTTACAGAGTAGTGACGGCAAATACATATGCAGCGGCGCAGTGGATGGTACAGTGTGCATATTCAACGTCGCCCAAGGCAAGCTGATCCACACTGTTGAGGCGCACGCGCAGACCGTCAGGAGTGTTGCCTTTTCACAAAACTCTCAGTCAATAGTCACGGCTTCCAACGACGGCTACGTGAAGGTTTACAACGCGTAAGTATTATCGATGCATATGGTAGGGTTTAAAACGTAACACTTAAACTTCACGCGATGCTTCTGTGACGTCGTGTTACTTACCAGGACGGACCTGCCCATTCGTGAATTAGCCGATTCTGTTGCTTGGTTAACTTTTTTTTTTTTTGGGTTTTATGGCCCGGTATCAAGGACCTTTAGGCCAATGCTTGGTTAACTTCTTAACATTTTTCCACAGTTAAATTCTTAACTTTTTTTTTTACAGAGCCAGTGCTAATTTCCAGTGCGAAGTGAACCTCAAGTCCTGGGTGCTAAGTGCCTGTTTCTCGAAAGAGGGCAGGCGTGTCGCCGCAGCTACGGCAGACGGCTGCGTTCACTTCATATCGCTCGACAATATGAACACATTGAAGAGCTTCAAAGAGCACGCCAATATGGTACGTACGGTTATCGCTAACGGCCGGTTACGATATTCTATCTACAGGAACATTTGACGTATGTATTTATGGGGCTGGAGATAGAGTTTTCTAGTACCCATAGTACAAGCGTTGCTTAGTTTGACCAGGGGCCGTTGTTAAATGAAACCCTATCTTCTCCAGCGTTCATGGCTTAATGGTTATAGGAAAAGACGTCAGGAATTGAAAAGTCTAATTAAACGCGATAAAATCCGTAAAATAGTTTCATTTCACAATGTATAATATTCGCATTAAATCAAGAAATCCATATAGAGAACGTTGTGTAAAAAATGTGTCCGAAAATATTTATTTTATTTATCTTATACTAGTTATTACCCGCAGCTTCGTAAACAATGTAAAAAAATATCTCGCAGATGGCTGAATTTTTTCCTACTAGTTTACACTTATCATTACCTATATTTTGGACAATTCACACAATATCTCTATATATTATAGCCTATGTGTTATTCTGATGTATCAGTCATCAATCAATCAACCTTTTGCAGTCCACTGCTGGACATAGGCCTCCCCAAGAGTACGCCACAGAGTACGATCTTCCGCTTTCCTCATCCAGCCACTACCAGCGACCTTTCTCAGGTCATCGGTCCACCTGGCAGGGGGACGTCCGACACTACGTTTTCCGAGACGTGGCTGCATTCGAGAACCTGTCTGCTCCAGCGCTCATCGGTTTTACGACAGATGTGGCCAGCCCACTGCCACTTCAGCTTGCTACACTTACGGACTATATCGAGAACTTTGGTCCTCTGCCGGATAATTTCGTTTCGGATTTTATCCTTTAGCGAAATACCGAGCATTCATCTTTCCATAGCCCGCTGAGCGACATGTAATCGGTGGGCCAGCCTCACCGTCATGTTCCACGTCTCGGCCCCGTATGTCATGACTGGCAGGACACACTGATTGTAGACCCTGCTTTTTAGGCATTGTGGTAGTGGCGACGAGAAGATATGACGCAGATTTCCAAATGCTGCCCAGCCCAGCTGCACTCTTCTAGCGATTTCACGCTCAAAGTTGTCTCTACCTAACTGCAATGTCTGCCCGAGGTAAACATACTCTTGGACAACTTCGAGCGCTTCGCCGTTGGTCGAAATCGGCTCTGGACTTATAAAGTCGTTGAACATGACCTTAGTCTTGTCCAAGTTCATCCTGAGACCGACCGATGATGAGGCAGCATCCAAGCTTTGCAGCATGATTTTCAAATCCTGCATCGATTCTGCCATTAAAATAATGTCGTTGGCAAAGCGGAGGTGGTTGAGATATTGGCCATTGATGTTGATGCCCAATCCGTTCCAGTCCAAGGTTTTGAAAACATCCTCCAGTGCGTTAGAGAACAGTTTCGGAGAGATGACATCTCCCTGTCTCACTCCTCTGAGCAGCTGGATGGGTTTAGTCTTTTGGTTTTGTACTTGGACGGACATCGTCGCCGTGCTGTACAGGCTTCTCAGCACCTCCACGTACCGCCAGTCGACTTGGCATCGCTGCAAGGATTCCAGAACGGCCCAGGTTTTGATGGAGTCGAAGGCTTTTTCGTAGTCCACAAATGCTAGACACAGCGGCTGATTATACTCTTGTGTCTTCTGTATAACCTGTCTCACTGTGTGAATGTGGTCCACGGTGCTAAAACCTTTTCGAAACCCAGCCTGCTCCGGTGGCTGAAAGGCGTCAAATCTTGCGGCGAGACGGTTTGTGAGGACTCTCGAAAACAGCTTGTAGATGTGGCTTAGGAGCGCGATTGGTCTATAGTTCAAGAGAGTATTATTACCTTTCTTGTAGAACAAAGCCACCACGCTCTCACTCCACACCTTCGGGGTAGTCCCATTTGCTATGACGGAATTAAATATCTCCTTTAGTTTTCTCAGCAGTGGGGTTCCGCCTGCTTTGAGAAGCTCGGAAGTGATTCCATCTTCACCGGGAGCCTTCCCATTTTTAAGCTGTTTGAGAGCCCTCTCAATTTCGCCTTCGTCGACGTCTGGGAGATCGTCTGTAAAGTGGCGTGTCAGTGTGGCTCTTGGGTCGTTCGCTTCTGGCGGAGGTTTTGAAGCATGCGAGGCGTAGAGGCAGCCGTAAAAGTCTTCAATTTCGGCGAGTATTTCTGGAACCGATGTGACGGTTTTGCCTTCCGAGGTCGTGAGCTTTGTCAGGTGGCTCCTACCCAGTCTTTTAGCAAACACTTTTGACCCCCGATTTCGCTCGATCGCCTCTTTTATGAGTTGCGTATTGAATCTTCGGAGGTCACGTCTCACTGATTTGCGGATATTTTTGTTGAGACGCTTGGTGTCCACCAAAGCTCCCTCTGGCAGCTCACGGCGGATCCTCATCAGTTCCAGAGTTCCCGCCGACAATTTACACTCTCGGCTGCCTCACTTAGCTTTGAAGTAGGTTCTTACTTCGCGAACTACCCTGGACACATTTTCGAGGTCCTTGTCAACATCTGCCGTGGTTTCCAGCGCGGCGAGGCGATCTTGCAGTTCCAACTGGAACGCTTCAGAGCCAAGTGCGGTTTGATTCAGTGTTGGACGAAGAACGGATCTCACCATACGACTCCTTTCGACTCTAAAGTCAATATTTAAGGTGCCTCGTACAAGTCGGTGGTCGCTGCTGCCGGTATTAAGCCGATTGACCACAGAGACATCCCTAAATATGCGCTTCTTATCTGTCAAGATGAAATCAATCTCGTTGCTCGTCGTACCATCGGGGCTTCGCCAAGTCCACTTCCTATGGGGTTTCTTCTTGAAAAATGTGTTCATACAGAACAGTCCCTGCATGTCCAGGAAGTTGACCAGCATTTCACCCCTTTGGTTTCTGATTCCAACACCGTGTGGCCCGATGCACTGTTCCTCGCATTCTCGCACTCCCACTTTGGCGTTGAAGTCTCCCATGACAACGGTGAAGTGGGTCTTGGTGGTATTATTCATGGCCTTAGCGATATCTTCAAACATTGCCTCGACTACTGTATCCAAGTGTATTGATGTTGGCGCATATACCTGTACGACTTTGAGGGAATACCTTTCGGTCAGCTTCAGTACGAGGTACGCTACCCGGGTCGACACACTGGACACCTCCAACACGTTGTCACGGAGACTCTTGTTGACAAGGAAACCTACGCCACCCTGAGACTGTTTGTCGCCCTCACGGAAGTAGAATAGGTGGCCGGATTCTAGGGTCTTCGAGTCCTCCCCCTGTCTTCGGACTTCAGACAGCCCCAGTACGTGCCACCTTATATTTCCTAATTCTGCCTCCAATTGCTCTAGGTTTTCGTCCAGCCGTAGACTGCGTCCGTTATACGTCGCCAGGGTCAGTTTGTGGCAGCCATCCGTAGCCCGGAGATTCCTAGCACCCCCCCTACCGTGGACCGAAGCCGCTGCCGTGACCTGGAATAGTAAGGCTACCGGGAACTGGGGGCCGTTTGTTTGTGGCGCTAATCATTGGGGGATTGTGCCCATACTCACCACGCTGGGCAGGCGGCTTGGTGAGCGCAGGGCCGAGTCTCGCGCTGACGACGCTGCTGCCCGCCGCCGGCCTGGGTAATTAGATTCGGTTTCGCCAGAGCCTCGTTTGTTGTTTAGGAGGGAGCACCGCGTGCAGGTGAGGTTGGCTTGGGGTTCAGAGATGAAGGATGTCCCCTAGCTCCCCTGATGTATAAGCTATATTATTGTAAAATTTTATTAAAATCTATTCAGTAGTTTTTGCATGAAAGAGTAACGAACATCCATCCATACACACAAACCTTCGCGTTTATAATATTAGTAAGGAAGCAAGGACAAGGATTTCGCTCCTGTGATATTTGACTGTCTGAGTGTTTCAGGTCTGCGAGGTCCAGTTCAACCCTGCGGGCGTCCGGCTTGTGTCAGTGTCCAAAGACAAGTGCATAAACATTTACGAATGCCCAGTGCCGCCGAAGCAATCGAAGAAGTAAAATGTACTCGCTTGTGGTAAAATATATGTTTACCCACATTGTGCGCAGTTTTTTTTTTTACACATAAGATGTAGAAACGAAATGTTGAGATCTTAAACATACGGTCGTAAAACGAGGCGTATATTGATTTAGTAATTTGCGAACTTCAGCCATAAAGGCTTTTAAAAAAATAACTAGGATAGTGTAATAATGATATTTCTGAGGATGGCGGTTAATGGCGTAATTCAGGTCTGTCGTGGTAAAATATTGACGAATCTAGAAACCCTTACCCCTTCGTAAAAGGAATATTTTTTGGAAGGATCGAAGATCGCATTGAAAATTGATAACAAACGAATCATTATAATGACACTAATATGTATACCTTCATCATCATCATCACCATTTCAGTCTTCTCAGTCATTCTAGTCCACGGTTGAACATAGTCTACTCCCACAGAGTGTCACGAAATACGATCCTAATCCACCTGCATACGTCGACAACCAAAATATTTGCACTTGTCGTCACTCCATTTAGTGCGGAGTCGTCCTACAGTGCAATGGCCAATAAGAGGCCTCATTGGCCATAATAGAGTCCTAGTCCTTTCATCCCCATAATAGAGTTCGTAATAAAGATTTACGCAGCCCAACAAAGGTAATCGACATAGCTCAGAAGATGAATAAGCTGAAGAGGCAACGGGCCGGCCATAGAGCTCGTAGAACCGTTAACCGATGTCTATACCTTATTTATGATTAATTTTATTTTTTGCTAGCTGACGTTGTTTTGCAGGAATGCGTTCAAAATATGAAGGAATCGGAATGCGTTCAAAAATCGTTTGACAGATAGACAGGTTCAGTTTGTATGGGAAAATAAAATTGTTGTTATTTCGATTTTCCATGCAATTTTTCCATAATTTCTCATCGTTTAAAGCTTTAAACCTTCCCTGGACTTCCAAGTGAATATATCAAAACCAAAATTAGCCAAATCGGTCTAGCCGTTCTCGATTTTTAGCGAGACTAACGAACAGCAATACATTTTTATATATAAGAAGAATTTTTTGTAGATAAATTGTTTACATACTTTTTATGCCGTAAAGTAATCACACTAGATGGCGCCAAGCATTTATAAAAATGAAATAAAGAAAGTAGAGTCTTGTCTTGCTACGTCGTTAATCCGGCACTGTAAGTGAGGCAATAGGGGCCTACATTTTCAAAGGTTGTTAATGCACAAGCAAGCCATCGCGCGTTGTAGATGCGGCGGCGGTATTCATTTAACAAATCATCATCATAAACTTTTCTATTGATAGAATACCCAGATATGAAAAGATATATTTAATAAAAGAAAGAGATATATTTGATCACATATTTGTTTGCGTTTTCTTTTCTCTTAATGGGTTAAAATTTGTAAACCGATGGCAAATTTTTACGCTTGAACGACTAGACTTATACGTTTGATGGGTGGCTAACTGAATCAATTCTCTATATCAACGATAGATCATAATAATTTCCGTATTCTCTTATCTGCTTGACTAGGAATAAAAAACTTTCTTTGATTTCCTTTAAAAAGTCGATTGAAACCAAGTTTAAATGCTTCTAATGGTTATATTTCCCGATACTTTACTTACTTTACTTTTCCCGGTACTTACCGACCCTTATCCACCGTTCCCTGTATTAAGCCGCCCGCCCGCCAGGACCGTTGATTAATTTTCGGCGGTAAGAGGATTTTGCTGTGA
Source organism: Iphiclides podalirius (assembly GCA_933534255.1). Lineage (NCBI taxonomy): Eukaryota > Metazoa > Arthropoda > Insecta > Lepidoptera > Papilionidae > Iphiclides > Iphiclides podalirius. Next base: position 3,194,045 of record OW152831.1, on the reverse strand, counting down.
CCGTCTGTATCGGATATTCTCGAATAAGCTTCGGTAATCCGGTGCTATTTCGCAACACGGAACCAAAGTAGAGAGAACGTCAGTTTACAGATTAATAAAAAAGTATCTTTGAATACTAGAAAAAAATAAAAAGATTTCAATTGAGGATTTCAAATCTTTAGTTATGTTGTTTTGATATTTTTTTTCTTATTTGTGTTGTAAAATATGCGGGAAATACATTGAAGCACATTTTTATAACTTAAATAATACTATTAAAATAGAACAAAAGTGCCTTTAAGTCCAAGTTTGGAGATATATTTTAACTAATTTGGACTGGATTATTGGGAAAGTGAAGTTTAATTATGACAAGCTTAAGAAAATTATTGATTAAAAAATTGTCTCAAAACATATCACCAAAAACTAATATTGATTTTTAATAACAGCTAAAAATTATACCATTTAAAGCATTGATATGTACTAACCTATAGTACTCATTGAATGTATGTCCTACCTTTAAGAAACAAGTTTAATCGGTACAAATTTAAAATATGAAATGAGAAAGGTCATTCAGTAGTCACGAAGAAGGTTATAGTTTAAGAACTTACCTTATAAGTAATATTATGTAACTGTAATAAACTGATAAATTTTATGAATAATTAATGCATTCGGGAGATTCGAAGGGCATTGCAGTGCCGAACGATATGTTTTTTATGTATATGTTGCATTTCTTAAATCGCGAATCGAAACCAGATTTCTTTCGTTATTCAAAGGTCACTGACACGCATCTCGTTTTCCTTAACATTTGAATACTGCAAAAGTTTTACTGCGATTTAAGTTTTTAAGCTTGCATTGGGCAGCCATGTCGCACAGATAGTTAATATTATTTTTTCTTATATTTAAAATGTTTCCAAACGCTTAAAAGCTTATTTTGATGAGGTAGACGGAAATAGAGCCGTGGATATATGAAAAAATACATTTTGTATCTGTTAATTTGTTGTGAAGTACTTTTTTATAACATATAGTGATGATGTAGTAAGTAAAGTAACAGCCTATACATATCTCACTGCGCAGGGCATAGTCCACCACGTGGCGCCACTGCGGTTTTGCGGACTTCATATATCTTCTAAACATTTTTTTGTTATTACGTTTTCTCACGATGTTTTCCTTCACCGCTGAGAACGTCATAAGTGTCCCAGTGAGTTAATGAACGACTGTTCACTGATTGATAATGATCGACTTGTAAGACCGTAGTTTAAATTGTATTTTCATTTATAATAACATTAGTAATGTTTTATTGCCGGCCATAAATCAATAAAACATAGTATCTATATCTAATGTAAAAATTAGAATTATTTAAGGCGGAGGAGGGGTAACGCCGCTTAGCGGCGCGCAGCGCGCGAGTTTCGTCGACGCGCCGCTAGTCCAAGTCTTTCTTTACCTAGTGTGTGTATGTAGTGACGGTCCGTAGGATACTATCGATAGTATCATGGAAAGCTTTCGAAAATGTACATAGATGATCACTATAATATCTTTTATAGACCATGATTGTATTTTACTTTTATATTATAATAGGAATAGTTATAAACAATCAAATATAAAGTATGAGAAAGCAATCAACAATTTTAGAAAATCCTGTTTATTATTTTTTTAACTAAATAGAAAAGGAATTGATTAAAAATACATCTTAAAGTCAAATAAATTAATAAAGACAAATTACTTATAATTATTATTTTTTGTCTTCATGGTTTATATTGTTATTTTAAAGAAATGGCTCATAAAATTTTTGCAGAAATTACGAATACAACTTTTTTATTACATTTTTTTATATATTAGGAATTTTAATTTATCCTTTAAATGTTCAATATTTACTATGTTATATTACTTTCTCAACTAAAGTGAAACTTAAAATACTATCGATAAAATCTCGAAATTTTGTCACTGCACAGACCTCGCGTAGCCTGTTGCATATTATTTTCACTTTTAATTTGTTAGCAAACAAATTATTTTGTATTAATTTTATAAAATGGCTCAATTTGGGAAATAAACAAATTAATAAGAAAAATTATAAAACAATTATTTTTCGTGTAAAAGATAAATTTTCGTTTTAGGGTGAAAAATTAAATATTTCAATAAAAAAACAGATGACGTTAAAAAATTTTAATACTAAAAGTTGGTTTATTTACTGATAGATTAATCTCCAACTGTTTCAACTTTGAACAAATACAATAATATTTCGTTGTAATTATTTATGAAAATTAAAAATCAACAAAAATTAAATGGTAATTAGGAAATATTTCCAAATAAGAAAATCAACAATAAGTACAACAAAAAATTTAGGGATTTGAACCCAATCCATAAAGAATGATGGTCCTACCTATACACTGTATGTATAGGACTGATAGACCAATCACGAGATAAGCCAATGAAATTACGCTTTAAATAAAAAATTAATTAACAACTGTTAATACATACAAATAACTTATAAATACGAAATATGTGAATATATATTTTTTAGTTTCGTGTTTTGGAAGGCCTAATAATATTAAAACTGTCAATAATAAATAAATACGAAACATATTTCGTAACGGTGAGCGGGCGATGAGCGGCAAAGATCCATCTAGCAAGGCGCCTCAGCGCTCTCTGTTCAACGTGTGGGATTGGAAGAGAGCCGAAACAACGCCGCGGTGGCGTGGTGTTTTGGCCATCGCGTTCGAATAAATTTTAATGAATTAAATTTATATTTACAAATATCTTACATCAATCAACAAATTAAAACAACAATCCTTTTTATTAATATATTCTACACCACTGATATTAATTTCATTAAGACTTGTTGATGTATTACGTTCATTTTTGGATTTGAATTTCTCTTTTAGAGGTAGTTTCATGATTTTTTTCTATCGAGAAAATATATCGAAAATATGTTTTGGAAACAATATTCCATTAGAATGTACGATCAAGATTAACATATATATTTTTTGCTGCTATAAATTGTGTAGATTTTGCTAAAAAATCTTTTGAAAAACCTATTTTTAATGCATACAGCGCTTTAAAGAAAGTCGAAAGAAACAGGCATATACCTAGATGTGTACCTATATAAGGTGTAAATCAGTTAATAATTTAAGTTTGGTCCCCGTCCCGATGAAAAGATAACACAATAATTATTTGTTTCTTAAAATACATTCTGTTTTATAAGACAAGTGACGATTATACATGGAATACATTTTTTTGTGAGTTTTGACATAATCTTATATAATGTACACGTTTTACATTATATTATAGTAATGAAAGGACATAATATTTTACAATTAACGTTTACAACAAAAAATAATATCAAAATCATCAATAATATCAATAACAACGAGACCGTTCATAAAGTGTATTTAGCGAGATTTGAATGATAATCGTGTTTTAATGCAATCATTTTATAATACCGTCTGCTATAATAGCAAGTATGTAAAACATTCTACAAAAGGAAGATGAGGACTATTCTCATTCCAGACAACCTTTTAATATAAGTGAGCATCAATTGACCTGTTTGACACAAAGCCAATTCAACTTCAAAAACCTACGCGCACTCACGGCGGTATTGATGAAAATCCGAATGCGACGTAATGGAAATCATTTTGCAAAATATTTACCGGCAGCAAGTCAATCGGTATCGGCTTAATTTGCGGAGAATTATGCGGCCGTGTCCGCTGGGAAATCAACTTTACATTCAATTTGCCGCCGGTGCACTGATAAAAAGCAATCTCTCTCAATTTTTTCACCTGCCGCAGCGTGCGCTGGGCGCGGATGGGGCGTCACGCGAAAGGTCTAAAAGCTCGTCGATGTAGCTTTCGCGTAAGCTTTGGACGATTATTTGCGATGCGTTCGATAATGTAAGTTTGTGATGTATTTTATTTTTATTTGGGAGGGTGGCAAACGAGCTGGCTGTTCATCTGATGTTAAGTGATAACCGCCGCCCGTTGACATTTGAGACACCCGTAAGGTTGTAGATGCGTTGCCACACTTGCACGTCACGCAAGTCTTACCCAGACTTAATAAAATATCCAATCGTATATGACACCATAATCAATAATGATACAATGATACACTCCACGCATTTTTGCCTCTCATGTAAAATTTGTGTTCTGTCGCATAATGCTGTTTACCTCTGAGGTACAGATATAATCGATCAGAATCTTTTAAAAATGGGCAAACAAATCGTTATGTAAATTAATATTATAACTGTAAATTAAAAGTACAACAAATAGTGACCTGACTAAAGTCAGTTTAAAAACTGTAACGGCATTTACCTACCAAGATTTTAATGTATAAAATTTAAATGTTTAAAATTTTAAATGTTTAAAAATTTTTATTGAAACAAAATTTTAGAATAGGTCCGGAGGGGAAGGGACTGTGTGATCTGAAATCCGCGTCGTAGATGCCAAGGCACTGGCTTCGAAGCTGGGGGTCGTGGATTCGATGCCCACACGGGAAACTATTTGTGTTACCCTCAGATAATTGTTTCGGTTCTGGTTTTTTGTCCACATGAAATTTATATTCAGTCCCCAGTCCCCCTTGTCTGTGTCCCCCAGTCAACCTTGGGGTTGTTCTTTCAACACTGGATAATGTCATCTTTCAGCAAGATCAATGTTTTATAAATAAGTGCGAGTCGGACTCGCCCACGAAGGACTCCGTACCATTATCGATAAGAATGGCAAAAAAAATTATATCTGTTGTATGTGAGCTCCCCTTCAATATTTTTTATTCTGTTTTGTTAAAGCGGCAACAAAAATACATGATCTGTGAAAATTTTAAAACTATCACGGTGCATGAGATACAGCCTGATGACAGACGGACAGACGGGGGAGTCTTTAGTAATAGGGTCCCGTTTTATCCTTTGGGCACGGAACGCTATAAAAACAGAGGATGAAAGAGGTCCACTAGAGAAAACTTAAGGAGATCCGAATTACACTAAAGTAAACGAGAAAACGAGCGAAGTGAAAATTTCAAAACCAACCATTTCCACAGTCGACAAAACTATGGAAATGTGGCAGTAGTAGTGGTAGGTAGTGTCGGGAATATATTCTCGAATGTGATATCTGCACGGCGTCCTTACGGTAATTGTGGCGTGTCGCGTAATGGGGTCATTGTACGGAAGCGGCCGTACGCTACTGACGGAGGTATCGCTTTCGTAATCACGGCGCAGCCACTAGCTCGATTCAATGAGATGAAATCACTATGCGGCCTATGAATAATTCAGCTGCGGTCCACGGGCACATCCCCCCACCTCAAACCCCCAGGACGCGCTGGACGTACAGTCGAAAATATATACGGCGGCGAAATTGTGTTATCGATATTTGCTGTACATGATGCGGTGTGTACTTTGTGATGGCACAATGGGTGCCGTGAAGTGACTGAGTGGTATATCTGGTTGTTGGATCGCCATTTGCGTGTAGGTAGTTCCTTTGCCACCTCCAATGATCGCGGCTGCTTTGTACTGAGGGTTTTTTATATGTATGTTATGGTCTATTCATGCGTACAAATAATACGTCAAGCAAAACGAAAGATATCATACAAAGCAACCTATGATCATGCGTTGAATGTTAATGTTTTTATTCTAGGGTTAACTTGTAACGCCAATAAAAGTAAAGCATCATTTAACCGGAATGTTTTTGTTTAAAAACACTTTCGATATAAACGGATTTAAAAGAAAAAGACAGCGTTCAAATGTCAATAAATAATTTATTAGTTAAACAGTACCAACAATTAGAACAACGTCAACGATTAATCAAACTATCTAGTGGTGGTAGGAGATGGCGGGAGAAGAGAAGGTGACCTGGGAGAGGGGAGCGGAGTACGCGACTTTCGCGACGGGGGCGGCGTAAGAAAGCTTAGCTACGGGGGCGGCGTAGGCGACCTTTGCTACTGGGGCGGCGTAGGCGAGCTTGGCTACGGGCGCGGCGTAGGAGACCGGGGCGGACGCGTAGGCGACAGGGGCGTGAGCGTAGGCGACCTTCGCGGCGGCCTCGATGGGGTGGCCCTCGTAGCGCACTACAGCGTTGAATCCGTGCACCTCGTCAGCGGTGTAGTCTACGATGCGGTGAACGCCATCGGGCTGGACCAGCGAGTAAGATCCCTGCAGTGAGTCGCCGGCGCGTTGCTCGCTTTGCTGTTTTATGTCGCCGCTCTGGGTGTCGTGGACGGAGTAGCTGAAGTCGTAGTGGGCGGGCGCTTCGGGCTCTGCGTAAGCGACCTTGTGCGACTGGCACCACCGGCAGGGCGGATGCCGCGACCGCCAGCGAGAGGATAGCGAAGAACTGGAACAACATGCCGTTTTAATGACAAGTGCTTCCCTAGTTGTTCGAGATTTTCGATCGCGAGTAGCAGTATGCAAAACCCGTAGATTTATTGTCGGATTTAACAAACTTTTGCCTACTTACGTATGGATACAAGTGTGGTTCAGCTGTTGCTATTGCTGTAACTTTCATCAAGTCTATTAAGTTTCGAACATGAAAGGTGATGATGAGTAGACATCATTGGGCAGGAGTCAGTTGGAGATGGTGATTTTACGTAATCTGTTTCCGCCCATCACTTATTTTAAAGCAGTCATCACAGATCGTTAGTAGATGTTCCGGTGTCACGACCAAAACGTTGTAAGTAAAGTTTTGATATAATGTGTTTATATTACATTATTAAGGTACAAAACATAGTTTATGGAAAGGGTATTAGATTTATGCGACATCGAAATTTATTCATTAAAACAAGTAGGTACGCCAACACTTTAACCTTACAATAATGTAAATACACAATATTTGAAATAAAGTATGATCCTTGATTCAATGAGTTTACGAGTAAGTAAAGGCAAAAATCAAGGTTTTAAAATTGTATGCAGGAAATAGCTCTACACTGTAATTGAATAGTACCTATAGCTTAAATTTTAACTTTCGTTTACCCGATGACATTTGCACAAGATTAAATAATCGAATGAGAATTGTTCTTTACCTTAGCTGCCATTGTTGTTTCTTGGGTCGTCGACGTTGAACTATAATAATTCGCGAGCTGCGACACTTTTTATACTGTATCTGTGTCGAGAAACGCCCGGGACACACGGATCGCCGCGGGTCATGCAATTACACGGGCTGTGAGTTGAAGGTTGACTTCGGAGCGGCATTGCACGAGAGCTTTTAGGTTGACACATGTAACGTTATTGTCAGACGAACTGCTACATTTACGCCCGGTTTCTGAAACGCCGATCATCGTACGAAATAACTAATCAGCTGTGAAATGGGTTTCCAAATGTCATTTGAGTTGCCAAAATGATGGTTAATTTGAAAAGGCATTTGACAGTTGATTAGTTAGCTTCTACGATGATCAGTGTTACAGAAATCGCGCGTGAATGTTTTCTTCGATGTGAGAAGGTGGTAAGCGAGTTGGTGCTTCACCGGATGTTAAGTGATAACCGCCGCCCATTGACATTTGCCACACTTGTATAGTTTCTGTAACTACCACGTTGCCACCTTTTAATAGAGTGTTTAATCGCACTGTTCTGTGACGTCATGGTATGGCAACAGCGAAGACTGTTGCGCGGTCCTACAGTTAGTTAGGTTGAATATCATAATAATGGCTACAGTAACGTAAGTAACTAAGTAGAATTTAACTTACGTGGCTCATTTTAGAGATAAATGTTTAAGTCGCCTTAGTTTCATCAACAACTTAGCCTAGTCAATTCAAAATTTAATACAAATCCGTGTAGCCATGTCGTCGTTATGGAATAACAATCTTTTATACGGACTATATAATGATAATGACATTGACAATGAAAAGACTTGTGCGCAACAAGTCTTTTTACAAAGGCCTACCACAGAAATCAACATAAAAAGACCGTAGAGTTTCTTGCCGCTTCTTCTCTGGTCAGCTCTAGTTTAATGAATCAATAGTTGTTTTTTCGACCTTCAATAAGTACTTAAAATAAGGCTACATTGAATAAAAAAAATTTGACGGACTGGCCTTGAGAAATTGAGACTTCACGTTTGCCAAAGCTTAAAAATCTAAAATACTGATTATTTCGTACACACTAATGGGATTTGAACTAGGGAACCATTTGAACCCACGGCCGTCAAACTAAGTCATTTTAATATATGAGCAATAATGATTAACTGTTCTGATAGCTGAATAGACCTTGAATTAGCAGGCCTTCTTCTTTTTCTTTCTTGATTTGGCCTGATGTCAGCGTGTTTATGCGAAGCAGCGACAAAAGCTCGCTAGAGGTTTCATCTAATTATAGATATTCGTCCCACTTTGTCCGTTACTTTGATACTGTTGGCTCATATTCTATATATTATAGATTCAAGTTATGATAGGTACATCTACACAATCACATTTAAAATGCGCTGTATATTTAGGTAAAATTAGTAGTTAACAGTAACGTAGTTAAAGAAGCACCCAAAAACCGTTATCTTAAGTCAAACCAATATGTAAAGAAAAAAAGTTTTTCTAGTAAGTGCTACTCGTAAAGTTGACACGTTTTTATGTTACGCATTAAATATAAAAACCAATAAATTATCAATTGACTACATTTACCCTATTATATTAAAAATTGAATTTACGTGTGATTACACACATCCGTAAAATGTATATTCACCATTCATCAGATATACATTTTCAATTTATAATCAATTCATCAAAGTGTATTATGCGCATAAAAAGAAATCATTACTTGTATAACTTTTGGCATTGTCGGTGGAAATCGATCGACTAACGCGCCAGGCGAGTGTCGTCATCACAGAACAGGATATTTACAGCCGACATATTGAACTTGTCACAGTATCTCTGACTTAATTGCGTTTCGTGCGTGCATATGTTTCGTGCGTTCACACATCTCGACATTATGCGCGGAATTTGACATTAAAAAAGGCATTGCACACAAGTTATTATATATTTCGAAGCACAATTCAACAGATTAAACACATCATGATTGCGCATTTTTAACGATTATGCCTCATCAATAGCCGAATTTCAGAAACGTGTTAAACGCAAAAACTTTCGTAAGTAACAGTAGTCATTGCAATTTTTCGGCCAAACTTTGCCACATCCTGTTAGTTTGTTAAATGTATTAACATACTGTCAAAAGAAAAGAATACAAAATGCGCATTGCTCATCAATTTTCTAAATCGGCTGTTGATTTTAAACACGTCTATTCTTATGTCTCTAATTCCTAGCTTACAGACAATTTCATTTATGACGTGTAATTTTGTTTTCCGATTTTTTATTTGAAATAAATAAATAAAAGTAATCAAATTTTATTTTAATTATATAGAGTGAACTATATTTTCAACTTTGAATGTTATTTGCTACCCAATTGAAAAATAAAATTAAGGCTTAAAACGTATAAAAACGTACAAAGACATAACAATACATAGTGGTTTATTAAATAGGGACCTTCAATTGTATGCAAATAAAGGTGCGATCAATTTCTTTACTATTTGTAAGTTCATCGTAATTACTGAATTTTGAAGAAATAAATCGTTCATACAACACAGGATAATGTTATCTTTCAGTAAGGGAAATGTTTAAAAAAAATTCATATAAAATTAAGATTATAAAATAAAATACGCTGGATTTATTTGAATTTCTTACCATCTAAAGAGAAAATTCGGAGCCAGCCTATGAGGAAACAAATAAATAATTAATTAGCCTATTTCTTTAATGATAAAGTTAAACACAACATCAATTCTTATTATTCATATAAATTGTATTACATTGATTCTTATTAAAGATGGAGTCCATGAATTCCAGTAATGCGACTCATGTCGCTATTGACCTCAACCTGCTTGTAATTCAACAACTGGTTACGAGTAAAATCATTTTCAACACATGTGCAATAAATTGTGTAGGCGTATTAATTTGGTATTTATTTCAAATACGTATTTAACAGAAAGCAGCAAACTCGCATGAAATTGTGAGTATTCTAGTAAGTACGAAGCTTAATCAGCTGTTTAATAAACTTGCTTTTAAAACTTTATAGTCTTCTTTTGAGTTATTGAGCGTTGCGTGCGCCTGATTTCACTCCTTCAAAAATCATCTCTTCAAACGATAATGAATGTAGCATAAGCTCTCTTTTCCTACCCCGTGATGATTAAAAGTCGCGAAGGCTACTGGTTTAAAAAACCGGCAAAATACGAGCATGACTCGCGCGCGAAGGGTTCCGTGCCATTAGCATTATAATTAAAAAAATCTCTGTTGTATGGGAGCCCCACCTAAAATATTTTTAATGTTTTTTAACATTTCTTGTTATAGCGGCAAGAGGAATACATTCATCCGTGAAAATTTCAACTCTCTAACTATTACGGTTCACGAGATACGGCCTGGTGACAGACGGACAGACAAACAATGAAGTCTTAGTAATAGGGTCTCGGTTTATCCTTTGCGTACGGAACCCTAAAAACAAAGAACGATTATAAAAACAAGGTATACGTCTACCGAACTCACGGAGTGCTCGTTAATAACGCCGCAGTGATTAATTCGTGCGTCGGTGCTTAATTTTTTGGCGACGAGATCAAAAGCGGTCCGGGCCCTTGACCCGAATACGCTGGGTGTGGTCGACCGACCTGCTCACGACACGTTCAGAGTCGCGGCAAGCTGCTACTCAATGAAATTTCTTAGTACTGTTTTCTCAATGCACGTATCGTAGTACATTGTACATTGGACGACAAATTCGATCTTCGAAATGAACTTGGAAATACAAACAAATTTGCATTTTTGTAAGCACCAATGAATAGGAATTTCCGCACTATTATATTATTTTCAACCGACAAAAAAAAAAAGAAAGACGTTCTCAAATCGACTGTATTTTTTTATGTTTGTTCCCTCAGAACTTTCTACTGAGTGAACCTGATTGTGGTAGTTCTTTTTTTATTTGAAAGCTGGTGCTTCCCATGTGGTCCCATATAATTTCATTGGTATTGGATCTTAGGAACTCTTGAAAATCAATTATAAAATGAATACAGAGCGATATAATTGAAGTCGGTTTTGTTTTTCGTTAATAAAAAAATGACTTGTTACTTATGGTTATTTTACTGTGTACATTAATAATAAGATTTTTTTTCTACAATAAAATGACCATAGTGTATCTACAAGAAAATGACAATATAAGAAATACAACGTTAAAACCATGTAGTGGCTTCTGCTACTCCATAGCTCCACGCCAATAGCTGGTGCGTCCGGAAAAGTACCAACCCTTACGAACGACTAGCGTGATGTGGAATTTATCATAGTTTTGCATATAGATAGCGTAATAACTGTGTGTCCGGGCGCTCGCCTTTATTTCACTAATGAAATTGTTAATTTTAAGCGAATTATCACGTGCTCAGCAAAGAAAAACATCGTAAGGAAACTTGCATATTTTCGAAATGATAAGAAAATCATTTCGAAAATATTTTAAGCCCGCCATCATCTGCAGTGGGGCTGCGTAGTAAACAATGCCCTGATACCCTTTGAGAGGGGGCCTTTGCCCAGCAGTAGGACATGTACCTATAGGATGTTATATTACTTTTACTTTACTTTACATATAGAATAACTGTTAGTTAGGGGAACCCGAGGCTTAACTTAAAATTTGGCAACGCATAAGCAAACCGATAGTAAACCTTTTTATGTCAATAGGCAACGATAATCACTTAGCATTACGAGTACACCTTGCTCGTGTACCACGTTCTCTTATTACGGTTAAACGAAACTATTTTACGGATTTAATAGCGTTTTATTTGATTCTAAATTCCTCTACATTTCAACCCTTTACAGAGTTCACATCCACGGGAGTCAGCTCCGTGGGTTTTTCCGGTTCTCGTCTTCTATTATTAGTTTGAGAACCAACTTATCAAATCAACCAGAAAAACGAATTAGTTTAAGAATCAAAATAGTCTTAATGTAAAAAAGTCATGCATGGCGATTCAAATATAAATGGCTGGTAAAGGAGAATGTGCGTAAATAATAAGTGAGCCGCGTTATATCTAGGCCGCTGTCAAATCATAATTATTAATGGCGGTATAGCAATAGCTTTGACACGAGTATGATCGAAAAATTGGTGGTATGTACTCAACGAGGAGCCGGTTCGACGGGACACTTTGGTGCGTTTGTTATTACACAGTCATTGATCTAATTCTGTTTGGTGTTACCAAACTGATGGATTACGTGTTTCACATATGTGCGCTTGTGTGAACATGTCAATGCCAACTTGACAGATAAGCGTAAAATAGACTTGTAACAAATTTCGTTATGAAATTATTTCAATTGAATTAAAATATAGGTCTATTATTGGTTGCCTAATGAATGAACACAATAGGGCATAGTTCACCACGTGTTGGCGGACTTTACATGCCTTCGAACTTAGAAATATTTATTTTTGTTATTACTTTGAAAATGTTCACGATGTTTTCCTTCAGTGCTGAACGTGATAAATCAGCACTTTACATTAACAATTTCATTGGTTATTTACTCATGTTGCTCGTGTATATTGATTTAAAAGCGAACGGACAATGAGTTATAACGACTCACCAAATTAACACACTATTAGATTATAACTCAGATGGGGTTGGTAAAGATATCGACTGAAGTACACTTTTCACCCATTTATTATGTGCTATTAGATAAATTAACTCAAATGAAGAACAGAGTATAAATGGATAGCGTATCGGCGCAAGTGCTTCTTGCGCCTTGTCTAGTGGGTTCGATTCCTACGTGGGATGGGACTAAAGATATGTCGGCGTTCCAAAAATAATCAAAATTATTTTTATGTTGAGGTTTTTCAACTTGTTCAATCCTTGTGTTTGTCTTCTATACGTTCCTGTATTGATTGATACTAAAATAAAGAAAAAAGTATTACATATTAAATACTTGTTTTCATTGCATATCATTCTAATTAGCGACGGACGCGTAGACGCATGTAGACTTATGATCATTGCGGTATGCCTGCTAACATAGCATACAAGTTGCACGCATACAGTTATTGGATACAACAGTATTCAATAACATATTATATCAGACCAGACGTGTCGGAGGTAAAATATTAACATAGTAAGGAAACATGCCAGTATTGTCTTTCGTGGAATACTCTAGAAATCATCACTCTGAATATTTTGAAGTGGTAATAGGTTAAAAGAAATATTTTTTTTAGCAAACTAACGCGATCTTTACGTCGGGACTGTCAATTCTCTTTACATATTTATAATTCGTTTTAGAATTGTAATTGCCTGTCCCATTCAGGTACAGAAATGCTTATAGTAATATTAAGTCATGAAGTCTAGGTCTTGTATTGCCATTTTTCTATAATAAAAGTTTTGATACTTGATCTTAATTAAATTGAAACCCAAATGTTATTCAGATAGGAAAAGAAGTTTATAATGTAGGAAAAGAAGTAATTAAAATTAGGTATTACTAGCGACTCGCCCCGGCTTCGCATGGGTGCAATGTATTATACATATAAACCTTTCTCTTGAATCACACTATCTAGTAGAAACAAACACATCAAAGTCCGTTGCGTAATTTTAAAGATCTAAGCATACATAGGGAAAGACAGACAGCGGGACGACTTTGTTTTATACTATGTAGTGATTTACGCGTACGAAATTGGTTTGGATAAAATTTTTATATGTGAAATAAACACTAGATTTTTGCGCTGTGATTGCATTTTTATAACATGTTGGATAATGATAGGGACGCGTAATGGACTATGCCCTCATAACCTCTGTACAGGCGATGCCTTGGCCGCAATGGAAGATATTTAGGCTGTTACTTTTACTTTACATTACTGGATAGCTAAATTACGAATTATTTTAGTGCTTACAACAATTATTTCATCTAGTGTGGGCAGCAGAATTTAATGAGCGGTTTTCAAGTCTTGAATAGTATATTGAACGATGGCGATTAATGGTAAGTGTCGAAATATCGCTTGGTAAATCAATAGGCAATCTCATCAACTCAGTGTTTCCATTGTACCATAAAAGTACATGAAAAAAAAAAATACTTTTATAGCGTTGATGAGGGCTGTTCCCAGTTCATATAAAATGACAGTTCCTGCGATCAAGAATTAAAAACTATCTAGAGGAGAACCGGTAAATTCACGGCGGTGGTAAGTTTTTGTAAAAATCCGTTTAAATATAAGTTTTAGTAACATTTTTTAACAAAGCAATCTAATTTAGAACATCTTTGTCGGCTTAAAAGATTTTCTTTGTTATCGATAACTGTAGCCCCTAATTAAGTACAAAAATTATGAAAGAAAAGCAAACAATAAGTCCGCTGAGAATTAGATTGCATTGGCAGTACCTGCCAGATATTAAATAAATTACAGGACTATAAAAAATACTATTAATATGATACAGTGAATTTTGTGCGTAATATATTCGAAGAAAGTTCTTTCGATGGCACCACTGAGATAGAAAACCGCAAGTCTTGCTGAGTCTTACGCTCTACACTAGAACTGAAAAATACAAGTGAAAAAATTTAATGGTACCACAATGAGGTCGCCGGTACTATAATTATTAACTATCAACATACAAAATCAAAAGTGAATAGACAAGAGCGCCGACATAACCAATTAGTCTTCATTTACGACCACAGCGACACAATGCGTATACAAGGTACGCCTTCCAGGTCGGTTGTCACCGTCCCGTGACAACGATTAATACAGCCAACGAACGTCGGAGACACTATCCGTACCGAACTACGATGGCCAATAGGTGACATACCTCCCGTTTAAGATAACGCACGCATGACATGCTGTACATGAGGTACAGCTCTACCGAACATAGTGAGGCGTACAAGCTTATATGCTTATAAGTAGTGGATTCTGATTAGTCCACGAGTTCTACTGTTCGATGAAGCTGTGATAGTAGATAGATAGTAGTAGGGAAAGTAGACAAAAACTGAGCTCAACTCTAATTTCGCTTTAACTTCAAAGACTTTAAAGTGGCCTTTCTCTAACTGCAATCACTTGATGATGATAATTCGGTGATTTCATAGTTGTGAAACTTTTCGCTTAATCTAAAGATATACGTTTTTTTTTTTTTTTTTTTTATTTTTAACTGGCCAGCACTTGACTGCCATCTCACCTGATGGTAAGCGCG
The DNA here is from genome assembly GCA_933534255.1 of Iphiclides podalirius. Taxonomy (NCBI): domain Eukaryota; kingdom Metazoa; phylum Arthropoda; class Insecta; order Lepidoptera; family Papilionidae; genus Iphiclides; species Iphiclides podalirius. Next base: position 3,178,962 of record OW152831.1, on the reverse strand, counting down.
CTAGCTCAGCAAAAACGTAAGTAAGTTTTTAAAATTAAAATTAAAGAGTTTGTGACTGAAAAAATGCTCGCCGAATTTAGGTACAAGTATCAAATCGGGCCGGTCACCGTATAAACGTATCGCTTATTATATTTGACCGCTAGAGATTGTGCGATCGATAACATCTCTCGTTTTCATTTGTTAGGGGCTTCGTGACCCGAGCTACCGATTCGAATGCGCTGATACAGTTTACAATTAAATTAGCTTTTTTATATGATATAATACCATTATTGCAATGTTTACTGTTGATGTAAGATACTCGCTATGCGCAAGGTCGCAAGACCGTTAAATAAACTGCTTAATTACGAAGGCGATGACAGTCTGGCGGCCGGGTCTTAAGGTATTGAGTTTCATTCCAATGATTAATTTTCAAATATAAAAAACGGATTGATATTGTTGCAAAGCAATGGGTTTAGAACCTTTAGACCTTAGATAAACTTTTCATCTGCTAGGCCACCGCCACTTTAAGTAACACATAAACTTTGTTTAAAAGAATCTTTAATTCTCACTTACAGTTTTAAACATTGCGCTTGTCAAAAAAGATATAAAAGCTTGGAATAATTTGCTAAATATGTGTAAGCTTTAATTGAGTTAGCTCACTCAACACTTTTCAAAGTAATTAAAGTAGGAAGTGACCACAAAACACTAACACTAGCTATTGGTGGGTCGCATATTGAGATCATTTAGACAAAGATCCGGGATTAGTACACTAGTAATGTATGGTCATACCTAGATCATATTCGTGGCGCCATATGTCAGTTGTACCAATAAACTTTGCCAATTGTATAAACCAAACAAATTGCGAGAAACGATTGCGCAATTTCAATATTCAAGTTAACGTAACAATCATCAAGCAACATACATGGTATGGAGTGTTTGGTAGTTAATAGAATAAGTGCATGGTATAATAAAACTATTTCACGGGTTTTATCGTGTTTTATTTTGTTCGCCTAAAATGGCCATTCCTATCATATAACTTGTATATACCATGAGAATTTGTTTATGCTATGAGCTATGAGTAAAGATATGAGGTAAGAGTTGAGCTTTACTCTACACTTTGCATTAAGTATAATGCATTACCATCAGGAAATATAGTGCTTAAGGACTAGCCAGTTGCCAGCCAGTCGATTGGGTAAAAATGCTATTACAAGTTGGCGTGTATATGTCAAGTGTGTAATAATTACTTGACCCACTACACACTTGCTTCGAAACACCCTAGCCAAAGTTATAGATTAAACATAATATATTCTAGAAATACGGTACCATCGCAGCCTAAATTAGCGTTGCCGCGTGTCAAAACGGCAAACTTTCGCGCTGCCCAGTCACAACTTATACCTGTCATGACAAATAACCAATTATCCGTCGACCATGAGTTCATTATATAATCCCGATCCAGTTTTTGACCCACGCGTCTATACACGCGCGATGGGCAACGCGTACGCAACACCGCGGTTGGTTAAGTATAAAAACGTGCGTAAGCTAACATGTGGTATCATTAGCTCACAATAACTAAATCAAACAACATGGCAGCCAAGGTGAGTTGTTGAATTTGATGTGTCTAATAATCTAATTTCTCGAGAATTATTTTGTCTGCGTTTAAGGTCTTTATTAATATAAGATGACTGGCAAGATGCATGGCGCAGTTGCCAAGGTATTGACTTCGGCGCCGTTGGTCGTGGGTTTGATTCCCACACGGGACAACTATTTGTGTCACCCACGGATAATTGTTTCGGAGCTAGGTGTTTGTTCCCGTGAAATTGATGTATATAAACGTTCTTACAACACAGGAGAATGTTATCCTCACACAGTAAGGACAATATTTCTCTATACAAAAAAATATCACGTAACCTTATCGGTATTTCAATATTCAATCGAAATTAAAAGAAAAACGTTAAGAGATGCAATGCAATGGCTTAATTTGAAACATTTCAAATAAATAAGTTACATCATTTATCCAAATGATTCCATTTCATAACTGAAGGTCAAAGAGTCGTCGGAATTAATTGAAATATTATCGAAATAACATAAAGATCCTGTCTTTGTCGTTTTATGAGGTGAATGTCAATATTAAGGAATTAATGCAATAAACTTGTCAAAAGTACTAAATGACACAAAGAAAATCGAAATTCTTTTAGTAAATGGATTTTTCGGTTTGTTAAAATATGTTAGAAAATAATTATAGATTACTTGTTACTGACAATAGTCTAATTTAATGGTTGATATCATCACTTGTGTAAAAACTGAATTTAATTAATTTTATTAATCCGGTAATTCAAACTTTTTCTATATTTTCCTACCTATTCCGCAGATAAATGCAACAATTAAAACCAAACTAATTATAGCTTAATGGTGGTCCAACGCCTACGAGTTCAATCAAGACCGCAACTTTTAACGATATGAAATAGAAGTTTCTATTTTTATTTCATTAAGCAAAAGACGGAAACGGAGCCCTATCTTTTGAAATTTTTAAGCCATGGCCCATAGGCACACTTTACTTACCCTTTACTAGGCCTATAACTTCAGAAAAATCATTTCCTAATACTTGTTCCTCACCAGAATAAAATTGTATATTCCAGGCTTTGGTCTTCCTGTGCGCTGTAGCGGCCGCGACCGCCATCGCTGTGCCGGTGCTTCCCGCCGCGAAGGTCGCGTACGCACCAGCTCCGCTGACTTACTCCGCCCCCATCCAGAAGGTTGCTTATGCCGCCCCCATCCAAAACGTCGCCTATTCCGCCCCCATCCAGAAGGTCGCCTACGCTGCCCCCATCGGCAAGGTCGCCTACGCGGAACCCGAAGCGCCCGCCAACTACGACTTCAGCTACTCCGTCCACGACACCCAGAGCGGTGACATCAAACAGCAACGCGAGCAACGCGCCGGTGACTCTCTGCAGGGGTCTTACTCGCTGGTCCAGCCCGATGGCGTCCACCGCATCGTCGACTACACCGCTGACGAGGTGCACGGATTCAACGCTGTAGTGCGCTACGAGGGCCAGGCCACTGAAGCGCCCGCCAGACTTGCCTATGCCGCCCCCGTAGCGAAACTCGCGTACGCCGCCCCCGTAGCGAAACTCGCGTACGCCGCCCCCGTAGCGAAACTCGCCTACGCCGCCCCAGTAGCCAAAGTTGCGTACGCTCCGGCGCCCGTATCCTACGCACCAGCACCAGTCGCCAAAGTGGCATACGCGCCTGCACCAGTCGCCTACGCCTCCGCACCCGTAGCCAAGGTTGCCTACTCAGCACCACTTGGCCACGTCACCTTCTCGTCTCCAGCCGTCTCTTACCAGCACTAAGCGTAGCCATTGTAAATCGTTACCCTATTTATTCCTGTTTAATACAAAAACTTAGTATAACACACCAACTGTTTTATTTTTCTCCAACGCCGAGGGAGCCCGGGGAAATAAAGCGGGAGTAGGCGTCGAACGGCTATCCGATATCAAAACGCTGCAAACGAAGTTAGATGGAAGCGTGCGGGTAGTGTCGGGGAATCAATTGAATTATGTAGCATTATGAGGCGATGAGCTCCGTTAACGCTGCACGTCCGCACCCCTGTGGGCCCTCTCTGACGCATTACTCCTGACACCCGTTTATTCGGCTAGTTTGTTCAAACTAGCTACCAATGTAACTAAACATTTGCAGTCTCGCGCCCCCCTTTGGGGCCCGTGGCGCGAAAGCCAGCGCGGGGCGGGGTGTGTCCGTACGTCTGGTAGAAACTGGCATAGTAAAACATGGGTTGATACGTGCCGACGCCTATTTTAATGATTGCAGGCAAATATAAATTGACAGGCCCGTTAGTAAAAGTGGTTGTTAGGACAAAGCCCCTGTCTGAACGAAGTGTGATATGAATATTTCATTTCGAGTTATATTCGCAGCACCTTATAAGATATCCAAGTGATGCAATGTCTATTATTCATCGGGCAAAGTTTCATTTATAAATTATATATTTATTATATTCATTCATAAAAAAATTTGTTAATGCGGTTGCAATATTTACACTTCAAACTAATCAACACATATAACCTAACATGTATGTAAGACATTAACTTAATCAAGGCATGCACATATTACATATTTTTATGTAACTTACAGAATGAGAACATTATCATTAAGACAAAATATTACTAAGTTAATAGATACTACTTTTTTACGCGCAATTCTAACAAATTAAATGTGTTATTACATACTTCACAATTTTCCGTGGTAACAATAGGTAATAGTCGATGACAAGGGACCAAGATTTTAGGCAACAAGATGCTATGCTATGAATCTAAAAGCTTTGTATTTCGTACTCTAATAATCTTGTTATTAAAGTGGGAATTCTCGTTGAAAGTTTGTCGCCTTAACATACTTCACTTGGACCATGTAAGGTCAATTAAAATTGATAATTAATCGACCGTATAACGAAAGCCAATAAATGTGCTTTAATAAAAAAATACTTAAGTAATGAATATACTTCAATGCATACTAAAAAAGTAGAGATGTAAATAAAAAGAAAAGAATGAATGAGAAAGATGTCATTAAAAAGAAGCCTTTTGTGGTCACGGGACAATTCAAACATCGTCAATTAAATGAAACTAAAATTACCTTAATTTTATTTTCATTTATATATTTTTTATTATATAACCTAGTTTTTCAGCCTGGTTCTAGAATGGTGTTCAATTCAGTTCTTTTTTATGCATGTTACCTCAAAACTCCGTCATTTATGAATTCATTTTTAATATTCTTTTTACATTAGTTTCGGTTCATCATGTGATTACCTATAAGGAGACTAATAGAAAAGAAATAATAATTAGAAAATATATAGTGAGCGAGGTATTTGAACCGGATTTTGTTTTAGTTAACGCTATACGATGTGACTAAACGTTGAATTGAAAGGTTACCATCACATAAGAGAGAAGTTAAATTGCTAAAAACATCTAAAGCTAATATTGAGAGCACAAAATACATAATATTATTTCTCTTAAGGTAATATAACATTGTCATATTATGATAAAAAGCTTTTTAAATTCTCGGAACCCATAGTCGTTATGTTAGTTTCATAAACATTATCCCAATAGAGGATTCTCTAAGTGAATACTTGATACGGGCAAATGTTTATTAAAAGTTTTTCAATCTGCCCACAAAGGGTTGCCTCGTGTTAATCCTACTATTATCGGATAGTGAATTATTTATTCCCCCCTCCGCCACTTCCCAGAACAGACGGCGCTTACAGTACGTATTACACCGAATGTTGCTAGTGCATGTATGGCGTAGTAGTGCCGGTATTAAATCCAGTAAAGGGTTACCCTAATTGAGTATGACGGTTAAATGGTACACTACATGTACGATGTAAACAGTAAAAGTGTTAAGAATAGATTCATATGAATAAATAAAATAAGGAGGAAGATAAATTAAACAAGGCAATTATTACAAAATAAAATAAGTAAAAAACCAGACAGCGAATAAAAAAAAAAATGCATGTCTAAAAACAAACTACTACTAAAATTAAATGTTGTACAAAATAAAAAATACATATACATAATTAGTAACACTCCCAGAATAAAAGAGACTAATCTATCAACAAATCATTCATCAAAATCGGTTCAACTGTTTATTGGAGACGAGGGAACAGATAGAAATATAGCGTAATTTTCGCTTAGGCTTCGCCGCAGGTAAAGACATTGCGATAGTTAGATTTGACAGTTTTTAAGATGAATGTATTAAATTAAAAAGATCAGGCGACTCACCTGTATCGTTTGTAATCGATTACCACCTCTAACAAGGTTAGGTTTGACCTAATCATACGTAACACTACGAACAATTATATTTTACAGCACTCTTCCGTGATGGCGTAGTACTTCCCCAGACGGGCTATTCGTTTAACAGCAGGAGCTGAACCGTGCTGTTCGCAAATAAATGAGCGTTGCAAATGTGGAACGTACACTATTCAGTCAGGGATTGCTATTCAGAACCCTGAGTGGAGTCTCACGCCCGTTTTCTGAAACAGTGAACATCGTAGAAGTCAACTAATCAGCTGTCAAATGGCTTTTCAAATGTTGTTCGAGTTGCCAAAAGGATCGTTAAACTCTCTGAATTGATCAGAATGATCTTCTTAATGATCAGAATGATCAATTCAAAGAGTTTAACAATCGTTTTGGCAATTCAAATAACATTATAAAAGCCATTTGACAGCTCATTAGTTGACTTCTACGATGATCACTGATCAGTGTTTCAGAAACCGGGCGTCAGCGTGCTTTTCAGCATCCGATCCTGTCTCGCGTACGTTACAGATCGAGATAAACGTCACAATAGCGGCCTATGGCACTGGCGCGGCTAATTTGTGACGTCGGCGATTCGCCATGCGACCGTCGCTTTTAAATAAGGACAGTCGCACACGGCCGGCACGTGCGCCGCACAATCGCATGCTTTTTGTCCGCGCCAGATTGCTTCCGGGTATCGGATCGCTCTGGACGGGTAAAAACTGTTGCGGCTTCTGTCTGTCCTGTTAATATCAACGGGTATACGGATCGTAGATTTCCCAGTGTGTATAATAGCCCTCGGGAATGAGATGATCGCTCCTAAACTGTTTCTAAAAAAAATATGTACTGTATAACAATGTATTTGTTGAGAAAAAAATGACAAAAAAGAGGATACCTACGGAGTTTCTTTCGCCTGTTTCTTCTCCGTTAGAGGAACCTCATTACGAACGGTAGATTTAAAAAATGACTATCGATAAATGAAATGTATATTTCTTATTTCGATGAATAAATTATTTGAATTTGTAAAATAACTTCACATCACTATCACGTTAGATACGTTTCAAAGCAATGTCGTGTTGACTACCTAAAAGCAATATGTGTATTTATCCTGGTGATGTTAACGCTTATCCTTATCACCACCGTCTAAGTTATACTTCGAAATTAAATTCGCTCTTGAATGTATTTAAATTTTCCGGAGAGAAACACATTTAAGTTTTTGTGTATCGTTTACCATGTCGTATTTTAGCAAAGAAATTGCACTTAACGCTAAAGGGAAGTTTTTATGTGCCCATATACTTCAAAAGACGACCTTTCTATGCAAGGAATTGATGGATTCAGGTGATCAAACCTTTTGAAAACCTTTTTCAAACCTTTTTTTATACACTTACAAAGTAATTAAAAATGGGAACGCCTGTGTTTTTGCATTTATGCACCGTCTTAACCAAGAGGTTTCTTTCTGTTGCCAATCATATTTTTGTAGGCGGTTTGAGGAGTTTGGAGTTAACAAGAATCATTACTATTAAACATGAACTCGAATGTGGATTAAACTGAGTTAGCAAAGCTTGTATGTATATATGAAAAGATTAGTCTTTACATAGAATAGATTGTCTTTGGAATTTTGTGGTTTAAACGAGCTTTATAGAGCTACCATAATCTATGGAGCTATCATTTAAAATCGAAAAAATCGAACAAACTTATAATACAACGATATCTTGTATCAACCTTTTTATTTCCAAAAGTCTAACTAATATAATTTGAGCTACGGTATTGCCAAAGATTCCTTACGAACACGCAAATGTTAAGTAATACTTTTATCATAGCACATTTCTAGGTTATCTGTGGAATAAATTGCAAACAATATTTTTTCGCCGTTATCCGTGTCTACGTGCCAGCAAATAGCGTCAGTTTAAAAACACAGCACGCCTAGCGGGGAGACATTCGGCTGAGATATTCCCGAGTTCCCTGCCGCCGCTGTGGCCGTGGGGGTGGGGTGGTAGTGGGGCGGGGGCGGAAGGGAGAGTGGAGGTTAGACTGTGACGGAAACAATTAGGCGGTGCGCAGGCGCGCGGGCTTCCTGCCCCCGGAGTAATTGGCGTATCTTTGCTCGCTCGATGTGTTCCCATTTTGTCCGAGAGACGCGCCGTAGTCGTTATGAGGCTATTGAATTATTTGCTACATGTTTACTCTATTTATTTTTTGCATGCCGAATGACATTTCTCTCTCATTCCAAATTGACTGTGCGAAGGACTCTATTTTTTTTTTCAAATGAATACCGTGAAAAAATAGCGAGTCCAAAAATCTATAATGAGATTTACTTTTTTGATTTTTTTAAGCCTTTCAACTTCGAAGACTGATGGAGAAGTACTGTCTCTTGTTTATTCTTCAGTATTACAAATCAGATTATTGTTTAAAGGTGCCACAATTTCACAAATTCGGTTACTGACTTGCACGTATTGTAAGTTTTGCTATCATTTTTGTAAAGGTAAACAAATTCTTCCCGCGTTTGCCGTATAAACACGGATAAACTTCCATTAAATACATCCCGCTTGGTGAAACAAAGACCTACATGTGCGTAAGCAAGAATTGCGTAACTCCACAACCCTTCATTAGCTCCACTAATCATCCTCTAAACGCCCAACGGGCCCAGCGACGTATTCCCTCGACATCTGCTTTGTTACGAAACCGAAATCTACTTATTCATATCGTATTGCTAATTTCGAGATTAGGCGGCGCGTTCCGCAGGTTATTAAATTATCAATTCCGTTTGTGGGGACCGCTCTGTCCCTCGGGTCTATAATGCGTATCCCGCGTCACTATGACAACTCTACTTTTTTTCTAATCCCTAAGGCAAATGTAGTCGTCGTGTGCAGACGTCCAATAAGGCGAGCTTTATTGTGTGGCTTTTTTTGAACTATGGTCAATAATCATATCGATTGACCAGTTCATAGTAAAGAAACTAGGATTAAATATGTTTGTATGTTTTATAGAGTATTGGGCAGGCACTACTCGTGAAGAACACACCCTGACGGAAAACCGGTGTGAAATATTATAATTTCACGTTTCATCTTGATAGTGAGATGCCCGGGGGTCAATGTAAGGAGATCCATGTTCGCTTTCCAAATTTTCCCATATAAAATCTTATTAACCGGTTATAATTGACATAATTAAGTCATATTTTGATGTTTATTACGCTTTAAGGATGATAATATTGTTATACCAACACATTTTTGTTTTTCTTGCTACTTTAGGTAGACATAAAACGTTAACTAATACTATCGTTTGTAATTAAAGGGTATTTTAAAAACGGTTTTATACGCACGTTCACTCCAATAAAATAAATTATCAAGTGAATAGATATGTTTTGTTTTTTTTTATTTTATTTAATGTGAGTAGCTGGTAAACAAGCTAGCAGATCACCTGAAGTGTAGCCGCCCCCCATGGACATCTGCAACACGTAGGGTTGCAGATGTGTTGCCGTCTTTTAATAAATTGGGCTCCGGCTACCTCAGCCACCAGATAAAACGCAGAAGTGTAACACTTCCACATCACCTCGGTCTTCTGTGAGGTCGTGGTACATCCCCGGGCGGAACTGCCCATTCGTGTTACAGGGAAGACTGTTCCGTGGCCCTACCACTGCGGATATTTATAATTGAAATTTTCTAAAACTGATCTAGTGTAGAAAACTGTTATAGCACTGCTAGGCACTGCTAGCACACGTTTAAAAATATTATATATATAAAGTATGTTATGGTAATGTAAATTTTGAGGTTAGAGTGGGGTTTATCATCCGGTTTAGACATGTTATTTATATTGCAAAAGCAAGCGATACGGTCTCACTACAGCTTGGGTTCACGTGATTCTCGTAGTAAACCGCACGCATGAGCACATGCGCGGCCCTACCCACAGCGGAGGGCCCAAACCCGTGGGTTCTGGCTAGCCCACCGGTTCTGCGTCAGATGAAGCTTTAATAGTCTCGGAACTGAAAGCAAAAACATCAGTTAATACAATATACAAGATCCCGTGATTCTTTCCACGGCTTAAACATAAACACTTTAAAAAATAAACGTTCTAACATACTATACACACTCTAGAACACTATATATACGATCAATGCACGGTGCATTGATCGTATTACTCAAACATTTTTTTATTTTAAAAATTACTCAAACACAAAATTGAATTGGAAATACCGAAGTTGGGACTGGCTAAAACCAGAAATGGTAGATGTATTAACTAATATAATATAGACAACATCCACAAACAACTAAGTGTAAGCAATTTTAATCATTGTGTAAAAGCCACCCTAATGAAAAGGGCCTATTATAATATCGAAGAATATATTGATACAAGGATATGTAGAAATCACTCTTGCCTGATCTTTTTTTTTTTGCCAAATTTCGTGTTTCAACGGGAAAACCTGTATGTTACTTTCGGTTGAGCTAGAATTGTCAATTATCGTTAAAGGCTTACGTTAAGTATAGAAAAAATCCGAAAAATATAAAAAGTTGAAAATTAAGAGAAATTTTGGTACTTTACAAGTTTTCGAGAAAATCTAAATTTGTCCATATCTTTTTTTCTTTTTTCTACAACTAATAGGGACTATAGACCTCAATATCTGGTATAAATTTAAACCTACTAGATCCACCCATTCTTGAAAATCTGTGGTGTGGCACCGACAGACAGACGGATAAGAGAGTGATCTCATAAGGATTCCTTTTTCTTTAAAGATAAGAATGTAGTTTCATGCCGGTTCCCCTCTGGACTCAAATGCAGTACTAAAATATAATTATTATTTTTTTCAATAGTATAAATAGACAAAAACTTTTGTATGTACATACAGATAATATTTGATTGCTAAGAGCTGATACAGTTTCATATAATATATAATAAGCAAGTTACTTTTGATTGAACAATAAACGAGTGAAATGTGGCGAAAAGTAAAGTGTCCTAAGAATAAACCGGCCAAGTGCGAGTCGGACTCATGCACGAAGGGTTCCGTACCATTATCAATAAAAACGGGAAACAAATGACGTCTATTATATGCTTACTTACTTTGTTGTTAAAGCGGCAACAGAACTAATCATCTGTGAAAATTTTAATTGTCTAACTGTCACGGTTCATGAGGTACAGCCTGGTGACAAACGGACAGACAGATAACAAAGTCAGGGTACGGAAACCTAAAAAATAAATATAATACTTCATTGACAGCTTTCAAAAGCAAAAGGACTAAGTTTAATGAAGGGTAGTTACATAAGATGCTTCAGGTCAAATCAACCAACCATGACCATTCATCAAGCTCACTTGTTCATGAAGCAGAATGACGATGTTTTAATACGAGTAATCTCTTCAAATTACGCCGTTAAACGTTCGCGCGAGGAGTTGAAATAGCCGCGGGGCGGACGATGGCGGCGCGTCGGGGGTGCATTGTGGCGGTGCCTTCGCGCGTGAAACGTCAATAAAACCCTTGTTAGTTAGCGGCCGTTTAGCGCTTAACGACCCCGACGATGGATCAGTGGTGATTCGAGGAGCCACTCAATTATGTGGTATTCAGGAGAGGCGCTGTTTGCACTGGAGGTCGCCGGCGCGAGGGACGCCATTGGGCGGCCGACTGGCTTGGGGTGGCGCCCTCTACAACCCGATGGGGCTGTGGACCTGGCTTTAGCCCGGTTTCAGTTGCTGTGTTGACTTGCTTCGACGCTCAGTTCGGCCGTATCATATACGATTAACGTTGGTACTTCTTGTATATATTGGCAGAGTACTGTCATTACGTAAAAATTTATGCGATTTTAAAAGGTGTGTCAACGAAATGAATTATCATTCTTAAATTTAAGGCTAAGATTACGATACGTCATTCGTACTCTGTCATTTTCCTATTATTCTTGAACATATACGAACAATTGTTTTCTTTTGAATCACATGTCATCATGATAACATGATGGTTGTGAAAATAAAAAACCGGCATTTACTGATTTTAGGTGGTACCTTTGTGTTTACGTTTAATTTTCTGCAAGTTCGTGTTAATATAAACAGCGTAGGTATATTAAATATATGAATTATACTATAGAAGAATTCTTAATAAAGCTTAGCAATAAGTTCAATGTCAAAAATAAATACACATACCGTCCATTTTCTACGGTGTTTGCATCTGCGTTAAATAGAATAAATCCAGTTAAAATTATACGACATTGATATTTGATCTGTTTTACTCAAACTAAGTTCTACATTTCAGCCTAACATGAAACTCAAAGCATTCCATAAGATCATTTAAATACACATTCAAAATAGTCTAGTACAACGAACGGTTTCAACAATCTGCATTCAGTTGCATAGTGTGGATAAGAAAGGGCTTGTCCATCCTTAGCCGTCGCTTCAGCTCAACGCTTGCCTCGAGTAGGGCACCCGCGCCCGCAATAATGTTATTATTTGGCAACATTTACTAAATAATTTGCTCGTTAAACGTCCGCCGATACGCGCCCCCTCGCCTAACTATTGCATTGTGCGCCGCACCTCCCCAGGGGCCCGACGTGCGTGACGTATGCGTCTCGGGCATTAATTACTACGGAATCCTTTGTAACGATATTTATAGCAACATGCTCTTTTGTGAGCGATACGAAATTAATAGAGCCGTGTTATTGTGTAGGCGGATTAGGAAACTATCGGCGGAGCTTTCACGAAGCCTCGCAAGTTTAGGATTTGATGAGTTTCCCCCGTAAGCCGGGGGCGCGGCGGTGCCGGATTATTATTCCGGCTGCACGAAAACCGGACGTTAGACATATCGAACTGCGAATTCGAGAACGATGTTCGTCAACTTTGTTATCAGATTTAGCACGCAGTATTGTGTAGTAAAACTTCATATCGATATGGCACTAATATTATTTTATAACACTACATATTTGGCATTCACAATGTTATAAAACATTTTGTATTTAACATTGCAAGTAGTGGTATCTCAAGTTTGGTCTGTAAGGTATTGATTAATTATATTGTCGCTTGTGTTCAAGATTTTTTTTTTGGGAATCCAAACATCAAAATAATTTTAAATCTCGAAGGTATACTAAACATTTCAGGATGGATAATTAAAGAAAGTCTATTAAGAAGATATAATGTATAAAAATGTTTTTGTCCATTTTTGCATCACGACTTTAAATTTTCCCGCGCTTCTTTATTAACATTGATAGATATATCCGTGCTATTATAATGTGCAGTTTCGTTTTGTTCTCCTAGCGACAGACATCGCCATGCTTCTTCCTCACCATACCACCATCGCCTGAAGTCTCTCTTTGTTGGCAGATTTAGAGACCTCGTATTTAAAATATCGCAGAGGTCGCAAAACGGTTGGTGCTTTACCACCGTATATAGGTTTCTCCACTTAAAATATTCCTCGTACAGTGTAGAGTTGTCCATCGAATCGCGTATTGCCGCAACCACATCTCGCGGCTTCGTTGAGCGACCATCTATATAGGAATGCGGCGGTAAAAATCTGCAAGAGAAATAGAGCTTTTAATTTGTCCTAGCAATTCATTATAAAACGACGAAGAAAACGGATAGAGACATAATAAGTTATCACAAAATTTAGAAGGATAATAAAATTTTCGATTATACAAATAAATTTCGTTAAAATAACAGTTTTTGGCAATCTGTTTGGGTAGTAGAACGGTAAAAAACTCAACAAAAAAATTAACAGACCAAATAAGAAAGAAAGAAAAAATAGTTAATATTTATCAAGTTAAGTAAGTTTACGAGTAGGTATCACATTTTTTAAAATTGTGTGTAAAAAGCGTTTGTGTATATGTGCATGCTTGTGTGATACATTCGAAAACAATCTTCAACTTTTATAATCTCCGCTTTAAAACAACTGGCGTACTATTGTAAAATAGAAGTCCAGATTTACGAGCTCCTATTGATAGATAATATATAGAATATATACCTTTAAAAGTACAAAAATAAATCGATTTACATAATAATTTCTTAAAACACCCAAAATACCTGCTTAAATTTGCTCCACCATATAATATTGGAACTACATAATTATCATATGCGTCCAATATTCTGTTCGTGACATAATCCTCAGCGAAATAATTCTCAAATATTATATAGAAATAATATTCATCCGGCAAAGTTACACCACATCTTTCATTATCACAGTCGTAAGAACAATTGTATGTATCGACATTTAGAGCGTATTCTGTAAAGATCTCTTCCAGTTTATTATAGTACATCCCTTTCGAACTCTCCAGCTTGCAGTTGTAGTTCAGATAGGCGACTGCTTTCCTTTTACGTTTTATTATCGACCTTATCCTATTGGATAAAGAGCTTAGATTCGCACCCCACGGTGGCGCGACCCCCGGTGCAATGATGTCCCCATTAGGCTTACGCACCACGAAACGTTTCAAGACAACGTCTGAGTCTAGACGATAAGAAAACGTTAAATTGAAAAAATCATCATAGCTTATATCGCAGACAGCTTCGCTGTCCGGTGGAAACGTTGAAGTAAAGACGTTCAGGGCTTTGAATGGTTTCCCTGGGCTATTAGTCAGTCCTGAGGACTCTTGGCCGAACATGACAGCGTCAAATAACGTGTAATTGTCGCCGGAGTGATTTTTGTCATCGATTAAAACGCAGTTCCTTGCGGTAAAACAATCCGATTGCTGTCTCAGAATTTCTGAATATCGATGCCGAAGAAGAACGTATATCGCTTTGGAAGGTGGAGGTCTGTTGAATCGTCTGCCGTGCTTTAATATAATGATACTACTCACATCGTCCAGCACCGCCATAGTTTTGTAAACAATCCACGTGTGAAAACCCATTACGGAAAATACCATAACAAAAATAAATAAAACATTTCTGATAGAGAGCTTCTTAATTTCCAACGATTTCTTATTTAATAACTTATTCATGATTACAACTATTAATTTTCAAAATTTGAACGAATAATTGACGTAAAATTACTTGACGTCGGTTGAGGTAAAATGTATTATGTTATTATCTATGGCATTTTTCTTATATTATAATTATTGTGTGGAGTTTTAGTATTGATAACTGATTGAGAAATTCGATTTCTTCCTTTCTGTAAACATAATTACATTTTACATTATTGAAATTGTTCAATTAATTTTGATAATTGGTCAATGTTATTTACGTATCAATTACAAAAAAAATGTAAGTTATCTTTTTCTGATTAGGATCTCAAAATAATAATTTTGCAATATCGTTATATAGTTATGAATAACACACAATTGGTCAGAAGCTCACAATAATTGGTCAACAGTATAAAAATAATTACAGAGAGTTTCAAGAACGTCCCTATCATCATAGCGCCTCAATTTGATCGGATGAAAAGCTTTTAAAGACAAAAAGCTTTGTTACAAAAACTATGCAATAGGTGAGAATATTCAAGAAATTGGTCAGCATTTAGTTGTTAGCAATTGGCAGCTAATTGACGTAAACTCATATAATTTGGTATATAAAAAAAGTTTTTTTCGTTATTATTTCGAAAATATGCAGGCTTCCTCAAGGTAGTAGTGGTCAAAAAAATTGAACCGGATACGGGTCGATCGGAAAAGATTTCGCCAAGCTCAAGCATTGTGACGCGTGGGAGTGGAGTGCCCCGACTGTTGGTATCCCCATTGTACCCCATAGGTGGCACCACAATCGCTTAGACATAATGTAACGCATTTAGACAACCTAACAATGGCCCTTAAAGCGCCACTAATCCGAGATTAAGATCGGTATCTCGTGCAGGACACGATAAACACTTGAAGCGTAAACATAATTTATTTTTCGTGTAAACTGTATCCACAATGTTGTAAGAAATCAGGACATACATGCATATAAAATATATCAATAATTTTAAATACTGTTTACATGTACCAGTAGTTATTTTCAATGCTGTGTTAATTTTATATTTATAGACAAGAAAAATATGTCATCTAAAAACTAAAAAAAATATTAAGCCCTAAGTACGCCTCATATTATCATGTAAATTGTATTGTATATAATCAAATATCGCCGAGATTGACAAATAATCAAATGTAGAAAAAGTACAATGTAATGAAGGAAAGTAATAAGCTTTTGTAGGAACTGATTTATGACGTCACGAGATCGATAATTAAGATGTTCCGAACGGCAGTATTTTGAATGTCAGTAAACGCTGACACGATTAAACATATTTTGAAAACCGTAAGGAAGACATATTAATAAGAAAGGGCAATAACGATCGACCCGCGATGCCTCTATTAGTAGTAAAGTGCAGCGCAAAAACACTGTGAAATTTGCGAATTAAGATGCTTTAAATAGAATGAAAGTCTATACTATAAATAATCCTCTGTATTTAAAACTTCTCGCTTCAATTGATCAGGCGGAACTGTGACCTAAGTCGACCTATCCACATTCATGCGCCAGTGCATACATGCTCGTCATATGCGTGAACTAGCTACGTAGTTCGATACACATGTAGGGCGTCCACCTCAAGCGGGGCACGTGGACAACCTACTCCCGAACGGTAACTTTCGAGTGGAGAAAAAAACCGCCGGCCATCGTGACCGGACCGGGCCGCGTCCGAGATTCTAACGGCATTGTGACGAATTCGTGTACAGTTATTGTTGCCAAAATAAATGCATTGTTGAGGCGTCGAATAGTCAGCGCACGGGCAAAAACGCGGGGCAGCAATGGTGCTGTAATTGAATTAGGCGCGATACGGCCCATACATCGATGACCGTTCCGAGAAGTGCCTTGCTTGCTAGCATTGGTTTCACGTTCGCTTAGAGGTAGCGTGGATTCAGCTGGCTGCACCTTCGCGTGTCAAGTTAATGACATCCGATTTTCACTTGCTTTATTCAAAACTAGCGACACGCCCCGGTCTCGCACGGGTGCAATTCGGTTTTAAAAGTCAATCCCTCAAGTGACTGCAATGCATACCTTTTTTCACGCAAACTTTTTGAATAATTTTTCAGCTCGTACAAAAAGCAGTTTGCGGTCCCAACTTTATTTAAAAATCATGTCTGTGCCAAATATTACACTCCGGCGTGCGAACGATATTATTAAAAAGAGATCCTATTATTTAAGTAGGTAGGTAGAATTTAAAATAAAAAAAATTTAAAATAAAAGTAGCCTAAGTTACTCCTTATTACATCAGGTATCTGTCAGTGAAAATCCCGTCCAAATCCAACCGTTTCGGAAATTAGCTGGATTACACAGACAGACAGACAGAAATTGAAAAAAAAGTTTTTTGGTATATATACCGTATATACATCGTTATGCATTTAGTAAAAAGCGGTTATTTTAATATTACAAACGGACACTTCAATTTTATTTATCTGTATAGATTAACATCAATGATGTTATTATAAAGATGACGCATATCCATACTGCGCAGCGTTTAAACTGTTCCGCTTTGCATTATATTACATATATAAGTGAATGAACAGATGATAGAAAACGTATGATACGGAAAGAGTTTACAGAGTTGCAATGTAATTACGTCAATTGGCGTAAAGTGTCTCAGTTTCGGTGTGTTACATATTTTATGTCTTATTTGTATATAATATCATTGATTAATACATAGATAGATATAACATTTTTTGACATCCGATTCGAACGATGTTGGTAATTAGTAGTTCAGCGATTGTTGGCATTATGCAGAAAGCTCCCATTCGACGTTGACTCGACAAATTTGCAATTGTGTCCGTTCGCTTTTTTTCACTTTGCTCGAAGCAAAAACTCGTTCACAATGCGCCGTTCCCAAGGGTCGGACGGTAAGCTGTTTAAATATTTATGAACTATTTACGTATTGACAAAACAAAATGGTCGACAATGGCGTTTGCCCATTGTGCCGCCGTTCGCGGTGTTAAATCTCACTTGTGAACGATTTAATGACCACTCGACTGTTTCCGCGATCCCTCGTTGAACGACAATGGGCGTAAGTGATGAAGTGAGTTTCGCAAATGTGATATCTATTGGCTTTGGAATAAATCACTTTATCGTACGAGTTGCTGTAAAGCTTTGAAAGCTCCTGATTACGCTCCTTTCATCACAATTAGGGGTCGCTATGTTTTTTAGTTTAATACTTTAGGAATAAATGGCATAAATAGTTATAACTTTTAATGAGATTAAGCCTAACATACATTTCACTACAGCCTAGTCTGTACACTACTTTGGGTTTTTTTTTAAAGAAGGCGTTCTTTTAGTTTCAAAAACAGATCGTCTGAAACGTCTGGAAGGAAAATTTGAGGTAAATTTGCTTCATCATATTGGTTTTTTAATCAAAATATTTTTATGATAAAAAAACAAGTTGGATAAGTAGTACTTTGCCAACGTTAACTGACATTTCTCGTGTATTATTAGTACAGACAAATTGTAATGGCGTAAACAAGTGCGTTGTCAAAAAAAAAAAAAGATAATCGAATTACCGGGTGTATACTCGCGTACCCAGTATGCTCAATGACTGGTTACTGACACAATGAATACGAACATCAAAGAATGAATCGATCGCCACATGGCATGTAATCCCATTATCCGGTGCACTTCTCGCTTGACTACCGCTCTCATATGTTCATTACGAAATTCGCATGATTCCCTTATTGTTATATCTCCTGTCAATCAATCTATCAATTTTAAATTCGGGGAACGCATTGCTTCTTTTAGCTTTCTACGATTCGTTTGGATAGTACTATAATATAAACGGTAACTAAATTGGTATCAAAACGATTACACTAATTGCTAGAGGAACATTTTTCAGTGAGAGAAAAAAAACCGATCAAGTGCGAGTAGGACTCGCGCACGAAAGGTTCCATACCATTATCTATAAAAACGGCAAAAAAATCGTGTCTGTTGTATGGGAACACCACTTAACTATTTTTTTATTCTTTTTTTACGGCAACAGAAATACCTAAATCATCTGTGAAAAATTTAATTGTCTAACTATGACGGTTCATGAGATACAGCCTAGTGACAGACGGACAGAGAGACACAGTAATAGAGTCCCGTTTTACCCTTTGGGTACGGAATCCTAAAAAAGTCTAGTGGGTATAAAAGTCTATACAATATTAACTTTATATTTAATACGCTTACTGCCTCAGTCGTGTAAATTGATTGTATTTTGCATGACCAACTTATGAAATTTGCTTGATTCATTTAATGTATATCTTATTTAAAATGATGTTAAAATCCATAACGTTAAACAATATTGCTACTTATACATAACATCAGAAATATATGACACAAATTGGATAAAAATCTCGTGTAGGAATTAAATCATATCTTGAATCTACACTTACAAGATAAAGAGGTCCCTGAAAAAAATATTTATTGTGTTTACACAAATACGTAGGTGGTAACCCGAGTTAAGCGTCACTTAGCAAAGCACAATATTAAGGTATAGAGTAAGGGGACCCAGTCTTTGTGCGCTACTCGCCAAGTAAGTGGGGAAAAAAACCTAATAATATTATTGGGCTCTAATTTCGTTTTGTGATTGTTAATCGTGGCTTTATAGAA
The DNA here is from genome assembly GCA_933534255.1 of Iphiclides podalirius. NCBI lineage: Eukaryota > Metazoa > Arthropoda > Insecta > Lepidoptera > Papilionidae > Iphiclides > Iphiclides podalirius. The sequence goes on along the minus strand of OW152831.1, from coordinate 3,159,697 downwards.
GTGTCAACGGGCTTGAATGGCGGTAGCGAACTGTATTGTATTACGATTGGGGTGGCCAACCGTTCGTGGTTTTGGGAATTTACAATTCGTGTACTTGTGTTGCAGTTTGAAGTTCTTTCATGGATTTATTATATCTTCACTAAAGTATGATTTGCATGTATTATGTCGGTTTAATTGAATAAACGTGATCTAACCAAATGTACCAGTTGCTGGAAATAAAACAGCTTTACGTTGCCATCTCATCATTCTATTTAATATATCCACAAGGAGTAACTTTTCATCACAATATTTATTTATTTTTTCTTTACGCGTCATTTAGCATTAAAACCCTTTAGCATTTAGAATTAAATAAATTAACAGGTGCAACTGAGATTAATGGTCTCTTTTTTATCATTTAATTTATGGCAAACCTCGTGTATCTCCATTCCGAATAGAACGCTTTTAATAAAAAAAGATATGGAATCGTCCTAATAAAATAACGACAATTTTCAAGTATCGCAATGGCTTTGATACTGTTCTCTAAACCAGACCTTTTTGCAGCAAACGGAGACCTGAGAAAAGGAATCTTTACGTCATTTAATTGGCAATATGGCTTTTGAGTAGCCGTTATTAGAACGGTGGGTTGTTGAGCTTATTCCTGATAAGTTGACACTGCATGAATTAGCCTAATAATAACAACTTAAAGAATGTAAGTGAAAAAAAAAAAAAACGAATATATGATAATTTATTATAGGTACTTTCGCAAATTCTATATGTTACTAAATTTAACTATTTGCGGAGGTGTATGTGTTTGCAAATTACTAAAACTGGCCAATGTTCTTTGCAAAATATTCAAGATAGATTAGATACAGCAACATAAGTTATACCAGGAATTGTATTAACTTAGATATAGCACAACTATTCATTTATCTAAAAAATGAAATCAATTGTGATTTTAAATAACAAATAGTGACGAGATCATTATTACAAATGAATATGATAGTAAATTGACAGAGTCATCTATCTCAACTTATACTTGCGTTCACACGCATCCTACTACCACAATTCTAGCCAAGTTTAAGTAAGCTAAGTAATTAAAGAAATTTCTCAACTTCTGATCTAAAATTTTTGAAATACATTATACTAGTGAGTACATTGAGAATTTCGTTAAAAATTATATCCATTAATAAAAATATCAATAAGGAGGCAAAAAGGAGATTTAGAAACAGAGCTTGAATAATAAAATACTGCAAATTTCAATATTATTTTGTCTGACCCTTTACTTATCAACGGTAAAATCAACGCAGACGGGGTCCCTAAATGGCTTCCTAGTAATTAGCCTGCCTAAACTCGGCCGCTGGGATCCCATCTCTTTGAGAACAAGAGGAACCGAATAAAAATTATAAAAGTTGGCATTGCACAAGCTCAATATATTCCGCATATCGACTTTGCTTGTTCTGAATCCATTTTTTATCATTATTTTTAAAACAACAAGAAATTACTAACTTAGCAATACATGTATTAAAAATGAGACATAATATATTTTTAACCGACTTCAAAAAAGGAGGAGGTTTCTCAATTCGACCGTATATATATATTTTTTTATGTGTGTTCGTGGATAACTTCGTCGCTTATGAACCGATTTTGATGATTCTTTTTTTGTTGGAAAGGAGATATCCCAAGGGTGATCCCATTATAAGGAAACCCGGATCTGATGATGGCATCCCAGAGAAATCGAGAGCCATCATTGAATGTTATAAGTATTAACAATGTTTTTAATTTTCTAATTGAAGTCGGTTTTTTTGCAACCATTAAACTGCACCTGTCCAAAGGTAAGATTTTAATTATCAATTTTACTCCAAATTAGATTATCGGACACACGGAAACTGTTATTATACAACAGGCATTAGTTAATCTCCAAAAACCATCGAATTTATTCCTTTTAAACCGACTTCAAAAAGGATTTTCAATTCGATTGTGTATTTTTTACGTTTATTACCTCTGAACTCCATCATGCATGAACCTATTATAGAAGTTATTTTTGCGTATTCTTCGATTTAGCTTACATGTGGTTCGATATTAATTTAATTGGTATTTAACCTTAGACTTCGTAGAAACATCAAGGAACTCTTTAAAAGTATCGAAAATGTATATTTAATGAGATGTTTGAGGTCGGTTTGAAGCTACTAAAAACGTTTTACTTGTAATTCATCAACCCCTTCATATTTCTATTATTGCGCGTTTTATACAAAAACGGTGATCAAGAAACATTTAATGGCGCGGTTCCGCCGCAGTCTGCACGCCAGTCTGTCCCGCCGGGGAGGGATTATCCTCAAATAAGCGTATTACATCTCGTCCCTGCCTCGTGCTTTGTGGACCAAATAGGAGACCTTTCAATATATTAAAGGTGATGTATGCATTCTATAAATGACATCGCTTCAACGTCAATGGAAATTGTTCTATAAATATTTATGTTATATCTATATATTTATCTATATCACACTTCTGTATATTCTATATACATTTAAAGAAATATCTCTAACCGAGGCAAAATTTCTGTATTACGTCAAATAGTTTTTTGTGCTCACGATACAGGCGTCGCATAATGTGCGGATTTCGAAATGTCTTAACAGCAATCTAGTTCTAAGTTTCTAATTATTTTTCATATCCTATGTTCTTGCTGGTTGATTTATTATTATTAATTTCAGAATGAAAGTGCATTAAGCTGAAATACACGATATCAAAACCTAGTCCAGCGACGGATACTATTGTTCTATTGTAGCGGTTTGTAACATTACTAAAATTGTATAGCAATAAAAGGAAATAAACATCACTATTATTAAAAGTTATAACGACATATTAAACTTATTGAGGTGTGCTCTTCGTTTTCATTCTAGTGTTACGCTGGCCGGTTCAGTACTGGACCATTGGCCATATTTATTCAATGGCTTCCCGAAGCAGTTCGACGAAGGCGTATGGCGTTCTGGACGTATCCGAGGGAATTAATACTATTTTTATTGTGAAAAATTGGCAAGCGTACAGGCGATTCACTTGATATTAAGTGACTACCACCGCCCATGGTCATCTACAGCTATGCAGCAAATAATAATAAAGTTTATTACCTCTTAGTTGTACAATTTTAGACTTAACGCTAATGCATAATAATGTTACAAATAAATACAATAGATAAATAGCATACGTCACCAAACTAGGTTGTGTGAACCTGTATTTTGGCTTTTGGCGCCATTCCACATTACAATAAAAAATTCCAAGTGCTTTTTTAAAACAATTGATAAAATTAATAGTTGTCTAACGGAAAGTACCTCGCAGTAATTGTATAAAACATTCGTATGATACAGAAGTGGTTTGAAAGTACCCATCTTTAGAATTGTCCGTTGTGCAACTTTTAAACAATTCAAGTACGTTTTAGGGACACCTCCGCAAATAGCGATGCAGTAATTTATTAGAGGTTGACAAAGGGCTAAATAAATGCGCTGCCAACCAAAATGGACCCCGGGTAAAGCCAGAAGAGTCAGTATAATACTTCCACTTTACGCCGGTCGTCTTTGAGGCCATGGTGCTTTGCCTGACGAACCTGTTCATTCATGCAATAAATCAATAGCAGAAGCGTATACAACACAATAAATTGGAACAGAGGAAGAGGACAAAGGTATACAGGGAGAATTTTTTAAACGTGCCCAATATTTACACAGGAGATTCAGACTCTGTAGTATAATCGTTTATTGAAATAAAAACAAACTTTTTTTTTTCAAAAAATTTACTACTCTATTCCCTAAAAAACAGAACTTGTTGGGAACGCGTTAGTCATTCATAAATACCTAAATTTTCCTCTCCAAATATAGGCTGATGACAACGCTGGCAGTGTCACCGAAGTGTGCGAAAGCGTTTCCGTGGCCCTACCGAAATGCGCCCTATGTGGAAAGTCGTGGAAGTTTTGGTCGGTGCGAGTCCGCCCGTGCCCGCCCGTGCCCGCGCGTGGGCGAGTGTGTAGGCATTTCCCTCACTTTAACAAAAAAAGGGTACGGTATTAAATCGTTTGTTAGCCAGTTGTAAAAGAAATCTTTGTAATGTTCAGTATATTTGAGGCGCATACGATTTTCCTCAAATTATAACATGAATATCTGACATAAGCCACCGTTTATTCCCCTAAAAATGTAAATAAAATTCATATTTTTAAGTAACTCTAATTGATTCCAACTTGGCTGTTGGTCTTTGTTTAAAATTATTATTGTAAAAACAAAACTTTCATAATTATGTACTTTATAAGTAGTAAAGTAATTAGTAGTTCGTATTTTTGCGTGAATGTATGCGCCTGACCAAATTTATTAGCATAATCTTAAATCAGTATTATAAGGCAGCCATCTTTTCAGCCATTTCACTGTTGTTGATAGTAATCATTTCAAAGTTATAAATGCACCAATGTACAGACTGACGGATAGACAGACGATCAGACATATAGAGAGCAATCGTGTTTAGTAACTTGTATGTATAATAATTTGTTAAGCAGAGGAAATGTTATGCGGCTAGCAAGAATACATCTCACCGTCAGCCATCTTTTCAGGCATTTCAATGTCGTTGATAGTAATCATTTCAAACCTAAATGCCGCTTGACGTCTGAATAAAATTTGTCGCGGTTACGAAATACAAACAAATTCCGTTACGAGGAGGCGTCGGGAGCCGTCGTCGCGCATTTACATAAAATTATCGACCCCCGCCCCCGGCACCCCGCTACTCGTAAAAACCCCCTTCGTGACGCCAAAATATTTTGCGAACAGTTTTCCACGCGCAAAGTTTGTCATTCAATATACAGACGGCGTCGAGTTTTGAGTGTTGAGCTTTTTTTTTGCGGCGCTTTCGGAATAAGAATTTTCAGGTTGTATAATAACTTGGTTGTTGTTGTAAGTGGAGAAAGAAATACGGCCGCCTCTTGTCTTCAGCTCTAATAGATAAAATATTTGTACTATAATGGCGCCATAATAACAAAATTAAACATAATTAGATGTGGTAGGACCACGCGAGTCTGCGTTGAATTTTTTTGATTATACGAATGGGCAGGTCCATCAGTGCATCAAAAAATCTGAAGTACCATGACCTCAAAAAAAAGTTTGACTATCATACATTGTTCAGGAGTTGCAACGATATTGCTTGACGGAATAATAAGCTTACGTGAAGCCATGCGTAATAAAATCCATAATTAATATTTAGTAATGGTAACAAGAGTTAATCTACATTTTTTAGGTTTTCATCATTTAAATATAACAATACTATTTCTTGCGATAATATAGTAAAGTTAAAAGTAACAGTCTATACATTTTCCACTGCTGGGCAAAGGCCTCCTCTATACAGAGGGTATCAGGGCATAGTCCACCACGCGGCTCCAATGCGGACTTCACATATCTTCGAAATATATATATATATATATTTTGTTATTATTTCGAAAATATGCAGGTTTGCTCACGACGTTTTCCTTCACCGCGGAGCACGTGATAAATCAGCACTTAAAGTTAAAAACTTCGTTGGTGCCGGCACCGGGGATCGAAGTCAGGTTTCTTGATTATATTGAATTAAAGGCGAGCGCCCGGACACTGAGCTATCACGGCTCCGTAAAATTTTTAATAATTACATTTTTTAAAATAAATCGAAAATCAATTTAATTGAATTGTTAATAGAATTGAATTATTTTTTACAATTAAAATAATAGAGTTATATGCGATAATATCCTCATAACAGTTTTATACGAAATAGCGTAGTGTTCGGAATTTATACTAGAAATCCTTACAGAATATTTAACTATGCTTTGTCGAAACTCCAGATTACCCTGAAATCCTAATATTGAAAATTGTAAGGAACGCAATGAAGTTTGTTCAATTTCAACACAATAAACAGTGCACAGCGAACTCTACATCACAAGCGTACTTTGGTAGAGCCGCTCTACCATCTGCGTGTGTCGTATACGTATGTATATCATCCCGGAGCAGCGGCGCGGACAAAGGAACGGGGCCGGTTGGGCGGGGCGCTCCGCCCCCGTTCTTGGCTCCGGGTATCAACAATGGGCGAAGCCAGGTACACAACAATCTGTATGCTACCAAGAGAATACTGATCGGCCTTCTGGCCACCACAGATTGTATCCGTGCCTCGCCGTCGCGGTTAGCAAAGCGTCCAGTTGTTGAACGATCTTACAGTTGAAATTTATCAGTTAGTCTCGGCGAAATGAATAAGAAATCGGCCAATTTGAAATGTGTAAGCATTTCAAATTTATGGAATAAGCGTTTTGAATGTAATCAATTCTTATAGGCATTATAAGCCAACTTAATTGATTTATATTTTTTATGTGCTTACCTAAATTAAAAGCCGTAACATGTCATTACTTATCAATATTAAGTTGTCACTAAATCTTTATATTATAATTCATTCAACATTCGGAGTTAAATCTAATAAATTATAATAATTAATAAATTATGTTAATAAATTATGTTAAGCAAATAGAGATAAAAGAAAAAAGTAAAGCCAAAGTAGAGAGACTTTACTTACCTAACATGTATTTATACATCCCTGGCTATTTCAATTGCATTTAGAGTTATTTCTACAATAGATCAAGAAACCTTTCTTTCTGAACCAATATTTAAAAGTCATAAACTTGTACATTATATTATTGTTTTCGACGTACATTAGATCCCAAACTGTTCGTTTCTTTTATTCATATGGTAAGAGTTGCAAATGCAACTATAACATTTAATTTTTCTTTAAAATTCATTAATGATAGATTATATGTAATTTATCTTGACTTACATGTTTTATACTTTTATCATATCACCTTAATAAAATTTTGTAATATGAATAGTTGTATAATCCAAACGATCAAGAAACATTTGGTAAAATGGTAAAATTACAAAGTGTCTTTTGACACTATCTCTTTTCTATTAATATTACAAAAAAAATAAAGAAAAAAGTGCGAAAAGTTTTTCACCCCGGTGAGAATCGAACTCACGTCTTCGCGATTCGCACCCAGACGTGGGCTCGATTCTCACATCGGTGAAAAACTTTTCGCACTTTTTACTACAAATTTTAATATTTCACCTTAATTGCAGAGATTAGCACTATAAAAATTTAAATCTCTGATAATACATAGTCAAATAAACGCATCAAATTCGAATCTTTATTCAATATAGAAGCATTGCACTTATTTAAAGACTGTCAACATACATCGCTACGTGCTTTACGTAATGTAGAGTACCTACGCTGTGCTACGTTCAAATAAATATATCCTGTGGAACTCTGTATCTGTGTCGGCTGCAAAGTTAAGCGAGTATTTGAGACAGTCGACAAAATGGCGCATTTAAATGGGCGTCTACTGCATTGTCGGTCTCACGGCGTCGATATCTCTTGCTGGCCTTGTCGCACTTACACTCGAACCTCTTTATTTCCGTGCCCCATTCATCGCGCGTACAACGCTTTAAAAGAAAACATTAATACGATCAATTATGAACCTTACGAGGATGCAGTAAGGTTGCCATTCCTATAATGTTTGAACAAGAGAAAATATTACCACCAACGAATGCCGCGACGTGTGAAACTGTTGCACATTGCTTCGTCCTTATCGTTCACGCGAGGGAGAGGGATATTTTTATCGGTCTATCTCTTTCTCGCCTCCTGACAAGTAATGTGTTATTGCTTGTTGTGATATCTCCAAAATAACAGGGAAGTACTCGCTACGAAGTTGTCATTTGTAACGGTTTTGCTTTGTACGGACAGCATATAAACATTTGGAGTAAAAATTTTACAGCTTTTACAATTTAATTTAAATCACGATGATATACTATATGTACCATACTTTCTTACGTATTGTAAAGACTTAATAAAAGTCTATTTAAGTTTACAGTTTAGTTTTTACTTAATTTTTATTATATGCATTTCGTCGTAATTAACTGTATACATCAATACTGTAAAAGTTTCATGCTAATGGTTTTTTTTCAACAAAAACTATTCCACTAACATAAACTTTTTTTTAATGACATAATAACATTTCTTTTAAAAGTCAAAGACTATAAAAATCGAATATATAACATCACATGCAAATAAAGAAACTATACCTACGAATACAGATATTAAAACAAACAAAAAACATGTAAAGTAGACACAACAATGCGCAAACGTTTTATTAATCAAAACAAAAAAACACGAGAGAAAAAAATCTCAACAGGCGCAAATAAGGCCGCGCGTCCTGTCCGTACGGGCCAAGGCAGCCCCGCGGTGCCGTCGTAGTGGGGCGTCGCTAAACAAAAACACGTACACAAGCGGCGGGAGACGCGATTGGCTGGCCGCGGACGGCCCCCGGGCGAGGGGCGCACGGCGCGCTCTACGCCGCACTGTGCGCCGCGACCTCCGCCCGGCAACATGTGCAGCGGAGCAGAGGGCTCTTGGTCCCTGCCGAAAGAGACGCCGTCCGTCACCGCCGCCGCGCTCGACCACTACCGTCTGCAGCTCTACAACTACGCCGTAGCCGAGCGCCTGCGACTCTACCCGCCGGCGCCATGCTACGCGCCCTACGCTCCCCGCCTCGCGCTCTCCATGTCACTGCTGCAGCAGCGCGCGCTCCAACCGGAAGAGCCGAAGCCGCAACACAGCTACATCGGGCTGATAGCGATGGCGATTCTAAGTTCACCAGAGCGGAAACTCGTGCTGTCCGACATCTATCAGCACATACTGGACAACTACCCGTACTTCCGCACCAGAGGCCCCGGCTGGCGCAACTCAATCAGGCACAATTTGTCCCTCAACGACTGTTTCGTGAAGGCCGGACGTTCGGCTAACGGGAAGGGCCACTACTGGGCCATCCATCCGGCGAATGTGGAGGACTTCCGCAAGGGCGACTTCAGACGGCGCAAAGCGCAGAGAAAAGTGAGAAAGCACATGGGGCTGGCTGTTGATGACGACGGTGAGGATTCTCCGTCTCCGCCGCCGCAGTCACCGCCACCGACGGCTATACCGATTCCGTTTTGGGGTGCCGGAAGGCTGCCGGGTGGTGGGCAAGCCCGGAAACGGCAGTTCGATGTCGCGTCGCTCTTAGCGCCAGATGACGCGCCGGAGAAGCGGCGACGGGACAGCAGCGGCGAGGAGGAACCGGAAGAGGACATCGACGTGGTGGCCAGCGATCAAGAGGAGAGGGTTGAAGAGGAGAGCCGCTCACTACTCGCACCGGCAGCGCATTACCCGCTGCTGGGAGGTTGGTGGCCAGCTTTGGACCCAGCGCTCTTGCACCAGCTCCGTCGCCACGCTGTTCCACATGCTCAGACCATCACCACTTCGCCCCAAGGTTCCATTAGTCCGGTCGACCAGCAACGTCCCCCCGACACTTAAACTGTGATGTTCGAAGATTACGCTTAGCGCATTGTACAAAATGTGAATATTTCAGTATTATTCCCTAGTGTTGATTCATTACATAGGTTAGGTTTCGTTGCTTTATCCATGCTGCGAAATGAAATGTTGAATATATTTAGTTTTACTTTTAAAGTATCGCGCGTTGATGTCTTTTACATGTGATACGAACACTCCAGTGCAAGCCTCGGTAGTTTCCTATTTCGCTACGGCCGTGTAGGTTTTAACTAGCGTACAGTGTATGTCTTGGTACTTTATGGAACCCGAGTACTTATAGCGTCGATATCGAAAACATTGTCTACTTAACGCGACTTGATCAGTGTCGAAGTCTGAAAACGACCAAGTGACTGTAGATATACTCCTAGGACTATTTGTATATATTGTGGAAGGTGTCTACTTATTGCTGTTATAATACGTAACATAATGTTGTTTATTTACTAGAGGAGCATTGAATTAAATACTATAATAAAATACCTATATAAAATCTCCAAATAAATAGTGAGTACTAAAAAGCAAAGCAATCTTTTATTACTAATCGACCAAACTCCAAAAATCACAGACTAGTTAAATATAAAGCAAAAGTACGAGAAACCAATAGACATGTATTATATATTAGTTATTCTAACTAATACAACCGAAACTATTTCAATCCAGACACGGCTATACAACTACACAATTACATAATCTGCTATTAATTATGTTTAACATTATTTATTTGTGTCTTACAAAGTAAACAGTACTAAAATTGATCAAATGGGTTCTCATTTTTGGCGTACAAATATTTTAGACTTTGATTTGGAAGTCATTATAATATATCAACAACATATTAATCGTCAAATACAAATTTCATAATAACTAAAACAATCAATATTTGAATTTAGTCATAACTAAAGCATACAAAAGATATTTTATGCAAAAAGAGGCGAGCATTTCGTAAAACATTTTTATTTCACCATAATGGTCTTCAATCATTATATAACAGATTCTTAGTAATCTATTAATATAATTAGTACGGCTGAATGACTACATACATCCGAACTTTTTACAAGCAACTGATGACTTTTAATTATTTAAATTAGTGTCCAACTACAAGAATTAATTTATTACTACTTCACTTTAATAACTCGAAACAAAAAAACGCTTGTGTTTTCAATCAATAATAATCTTCTAAAACATGAATACATATATCCTATAAATATAATTGAACGTATTTTATAAATAAATAACATATTAATTTTAGCATATATATGTTTTGTGCATTCATTGTTAAAACATGTCATTGTAAGTTTAGACGAACTTGCGACGAAACTTTACTTTTTACTTATTACTAAGCCTCCGCTGTCTGTCTGTCCGTCTGTCACCGGGCTGTATCTCATGAACCGTGATAGTTAGGCAGTTGAAATTTTCACAGATGATGTATTTATGTTGCCGCTATAACAAGAAATACAAAAAAAATATAACATGATTTTTGTGTCGTTTTTATAGGAATCCTACGTGCGCGAATCCAACTCGCACTTGTCCGATTTTTTGTTCACATAAGTGATTTCAATTGAAAATTGTTATTTTTTAGGTACACAAATCAAATAAATATTCATTCAATTAAATATTCATCATAAATATTTAAATCTGTGAGGCACTTAATCCAAAATTACTTTTTTTATTCGCTTTTTATATTTTGCAAAAAGGAAACAATGACTCTTAACAATAATATTTTGAATTTGAAAATTAGTTATTGTATTGACTTAGTTTCTACACTTTTTCCTCACTATTAAGCGGCATACGCACTTTTAAGTTTCTTACCTCATCAATAAAAACATAAACATCGCAAAAGTAAAACGATACTTAAATAACTTAAGATAACTATTTTATATGAAAGAAAATGTGTCATGTGAGTATCTAAATTTTTTACTGTAGATAATAAATAACAATATTCCTTTCGCAGGTAAATAGTGAACTTTTACCCGTGGATTATTCATTAGAAGTGTAAATTCCACTACATGCCTTCCATAGAGTTCCCATTGTTGAGATTACAAAGAAAACTTTGAAAAAACAATAAGACTTTGGAGTTCCCACGTGAATCGCGATTGTCTTAAACTCTTTAAGCGATTACCACACTACTCAGCTTTAAAGCTAATGTGTTACTAAGAACGGGTAAAGTGTGATTCATAAACATTCTCGCTGGCTAATGATAAGTAGCGTATTACGAGGAAATTACATAATAATTAAACTATTAACTACGCAAAGAATAAATTGCGTAAAGTTACAAAAGTATATAAAAGATAAGTAGTATCCAATTATTAAGTAATACTTTAAATTACAAAAAGTATTACTTTAGTGATCTAAATAACATAGTATCCCATATCCCTGAGCTTTTTTTTATGGGGCTAAAAGGTTATGTACTCTAAATTATTTCAGAGTATCACATGTATGATGATATTTATTCCGTCCACATGAAATGAACACGAGATTGTCACCAATAGCACAAGCTTCGAATTTGAACTTAGTAGACAACACGACGAACTGCTTTTATTCGTCTGTGGTTAACTAAATACTACGCTCTAAGGCAGCAAACTCCATTGGATTTATATAGACATATCCTCTTACTAGCAGTTCGTGAAGCTTATTTTCTTCTACAAGGCCCTGTCCATCTTTATAAAAAAAAAATCATCAAAATTGGTTATGCGGCTTCGTCGTGTAGGCGTAACAGACGGACGGAGTCCGACCAAAAGGATCGTTATAAATTATGGCTTGTGTATTAAACTGATGTATAAAGATATTGTAAAGTTTCATTAAAATCCATTCGGTAGTTTTTCTATACATCCATTCATACAAACTTTCGCGTTTATAATATTAGTAAGAATTAACGTTTGAATATCTCATTTAATTTTTATTCGGCATCATTGTGATTCAAGCTCATTTCCTAAACCTTTCCTTGACAAATGCCTTGGGTACTATTTTTTCTCTTTTATTTTGCACTGTTCTTTGTATATCTATAATATTATAAACTTGTTATATTACAATATATTTTACATATTACGAAGTATAGCCCAAAAACTGTCGAATTTGGTCATTGAAATACCGTTACCGTAAAGTATGTAATAATATATACTAAGTACAAATATATATTTTTAATCATCATATTCATACAACTTCGCAACAAAAGAGCTTGCATTAACGTAGACGGTGTTTTGAAAAATAATGTACACGAGTATGATTAAAATTGGTTGTATTTGTACGTATTAAGATATTCCGCCTTTTTTTCTTTTTCTTTCTACTGAATACTGTCAAACTGACATTATTAAGTAATTACCGTTACTCATGGACACCTGTCCAGTTTTAATTTCATTGCCAATATTAATGAGGTGGGTCCCAAATACAACATTGATGAGACGAAATGCAAAAGTATGAATTATTCCACTTGCCTTAAAGTGTGTTGAGTGAGAATGAGTCTTTTGTGAGTCCGCACTTCCCGGGAGTCATTTTTCATGCAACCGCTGAAGCTGTTACGTGGTTCATCACTAATAATTAACTAAAGTTTTTTTTTATATTTTATGATTATTATTGCTACTATGTACCATAGGTTATAGCTAGTACTTCAACTGTATGATGTTGTCAGTTTTTTGCCCGATTGAAGCGATCAGTCTAATTTCTTACAACCTCAGATACTAAAATCTGGCCGGGCTTCGGCTGGTGGTTGCCGACATTGTAATATTCATTCAGTAGTTATTCAATATACATAATTATGTATGCATATGTCAACATAATACATTAGAATATTTATTTATTCAACAGGTTCACCAACGTTCGTTCACATATCATTATTAAACATTAAAAAGATGAAACTTAAATCATATTTACTTACATATGTGACGAACATTTACAGGCGAACACCACAACCATAAGTAATAAAAAGAAATCCAAAAAAAAAAAATATTACAAGCTCGTAAAAACTATAGCCTTTCTAAAACCATTCTGATTCATTTTAAAAGCTGGCACTAAATATCATCCAATAACCACGTATTGTGCGTGAGTTTTAGAATTATTAAACTTGGATCTATATTTGTATATAATTATATTTCTTAAAAAAACCAATAAGAACAAGTACACCCTTATTTAACGTTTTAAATCATAAAATAATCTAAATTTCGATTTACAACGTTCCCGCTAACGGAGTTAACCGTTTTTATGTAATTTAATTTATTTTTCGAATCTCAACTCTCGATCTTTTGTTCTGCGTTTTAAATAAAAAATATTATGTCATAGGTTGTTGACAACGAGATTTGTAAGAATTTCCGCTTACGCGTACCAAACAATGCTATCAAGATTGGGTACATTTAAGCTGTAAATCCTTCAGCACCTGATAAAGGGTGCTATTACCACGGGCGAAGCTGATTACATCATCGACAAGTAAACGAAAAAAAAAGTGCGTGCAGAATTTAACACTCTCACGGCTCTTCTATTACCTTTAATTTATTGAAATCACTTCGAAGAAGGTTTTGTTTTGAGAATTGCATGACTCAAACCATTTTACTTTAATCAATGAATTTTAGAACATTTATGTCATATTTTATTTGTTTTAGTTATTTTCTTTTAAAGTTTTTAAATTAATCCATATGCCCAACCGTTTTAATTACCATTAAACTTTAAAATATGAATAATAATATTTATCCGTACGTTTTTATAAAGTATTTATTATGAGTCTTGGTTAATTTTAAGTTAATGCAGCTGCCTAAAAATCTGACTTCTAAAGGATGAAAGATAGAATCGAACCCCCTATGTGTTCTTCTATTTCGAAGGAAATTCAATAGCAAATGCGATAATAAAATTTGTGTCAATTATCTGTAAGTTGAAACACAATAATTATTGAATGAAACAAATGAATAAAATTCGATTTTATCGTGCTCAATTATACAAATTCCCGAAGTTTCGAATGCACGGCGTAATTCATGGTCGTAGGACAGAGTTCAAAACTAAATTGAGCGCGATAAAATTCGTGTAAAGTTATTTGCAAGGAAACATTATAAAACATTAGTTCTTCAAATAACTCTCAATTTAAACAACTCTTTTTTGGGGAAAAATATGGATAAATATTGAAACGGTGTAAAGAGAATTTTAGCTGCATTTGCCTGATTTGTTTAGTTTAACGTGAGAGGTTTTCGATTCATTCGAAACAATAAAAACTACTTAGGCTTTTATTACCTTTGATAATCGCTTAGAGGCGCACGTATCCGATCTGTTATCAGGGGTTACCAGGGTAACAAAAGCTTTATCAAGGCAATACACTGACTGGTAACAGGTTGTGAGTCCCACGCGGGGCAAGGGAAGGGCCCAATGCGTCAACTTCCTGCGTATTTCTACTAAGGAGGCAGCGATACAAAAACGGAACGAGTTTAAGCCGGGATTATCTGTAGATCTAATCTTTGAACCATAATCCTACAAGTAACAATGCAGCAATTGTTTACGGTGGTGCAAATTTGGCAGTACACGCGATATTGTTTCGACTTTTACGTTTCTATGAGGACCTTTTGGTCTTTTTGACAGCTTAGTATCCTCGGTTCAGGTGCAGGTCTTTACATGATTAAAATGTAGAATAAAGTAAAATTAGTAACAGCCTATTAATCAACCAAATCTTCTTTGTACAGAGGGTATCAGGGTATAGTCTACCACGCGACCCCACTGCGGATTGACGGACTTCATGTATCTTGAAAATATTTTTTATAATTATTTCAAAGATATGCAGGTTTCCCCACGATGTTTTCTTTCACTGATGATCACGTTATTAGTCGACATATAAAATTAACAATTTTAATTTGTGCCGGCACCGGGGATTGACTCATGTTGCTCGAATATATTGAATTAAAAGCGAGCGCATCTAATAAATGGTAAAAACATAGAGTTATGTACTATTTAATTGACGCCCGAACACAACACTAGGACATACATATATATATATATATATATATATATATATATATGTATATATATAATAAATATATAATATGTATATATAAATATATATATATATATATATATTGTAATAAAAATATTCAGATAAAACGGAAAAAGTAAATCGAAATGTCATCATTTTAAGTTAATGTTCCAGACGTGGAATAATGGATTCAATGAAAATTTTGTTCACTCTTAGCAATTCAAGTTAACTTATTTACTTATTAATTTGTCGTTATAAATTAATTTATGTAAGTAGTAACCTATTAGGAGTTACGTTAGTTGTAACTTAGGAATTTAATGGGCCTTTATAGCAGTTTTAACGGCCTGGTTTAGGAAATTGGTGAACGATTAACAAATTATTCATTATTCATGTCTCCGTACAAGCCTTGGTATAACTAGGTATTCCATATATACACTTATTCTCTGAAAAAACGACTCCGCACTGCAAAGTCATTCCTACTAATTTTATTCTGTTCCCTGATTCACATTTATAGATGTAAATATTTATTAGTAGTTATTGTGTTACTGTTTTTGAATTTATGTACCATATTTGTTTTATTATTGCGTTTTTTCCTTGAAATTGTACCCGCTTTGTGTTAATCTTTGTTCTAGTTTGTTATTTATTATTAAAATTTTTGGTATGTACTGAAAATAGGTAAATCGCGCCGAGTACATACCTATTAAGCTTCATGCCATAGTTATATATTCTTTTAACTGTTAACATAACTGTGCTATTAAAATAAACAAGTTGTAGATGCAGTGAAATAATTGAGCTAATAGAGTATGGTGAACTTGGTCGTAAGACTTGTACCGTACGGTTTGAATTAACCATTCAACTATTTAAACTAATAATTGGGGAAGTAAAATATTATTTGAACTATTTAAATTATTACGACTTTGAGTTGCTAATTTCCATTTTTATAATAAAACATTTTTGATTTTATTTGTATAAAGAAGTTATTTTAAATAATACGAATTGTTACATTTTTGTAAAAGTAAATGAATTGTACCTACTTTATATAACTTAATCCTGAAATTACATAACGAAGAAATTTTTATACGCCAAGCATTATATTCCTTTAACTCAGTGCACAAAGTATTATATTTTATTTATTTTGTTTATTTTGTTACAAAGAATAGTTTAATTTCAAAATAAAAATATGGGAACGCGTGTTTTGAGTTTCAAATGCAAGCCGATCGGATTAAGGCGAAGAACGATTTTCATTTATCAGGGTCGGCTTTGATAGTTGCTGGTGACATATTCATTATCTGCATACATAATTCCGAATTCGTCTGTACGTCTGCCCGTCCTAAGCGGGAAAACAGCGAGCGTCGAATCGACTAATCGAATGAGCGGTACGCTCGGAGCTGACGTGGGGTCGGTAAACGCATGTAAATGCGCCCTAATGGCTCCCGCAGCCTTGGGGGTCCCCCGCTCGGCGCCCGCCGAGTTTCGCGCCTAACGAGTGCGTGCCGACCACGAATTACGTCCGATCCCGATTAATTCGCCAAAGGTAAACTACCACACGTACGCTGAATCAAGACGGGCCCGAATACAACTTTTTATTTGAATACAGTGGACGTGCAGCCAAATAAGAACTCCGTTCCGTTGACGTTGTTTTCGTTTGCTCACAGTTGACTCGGTATTGCGATCATCATCATCTGCCCTTGTCCCATCTAGGTGGGGTCGGCATAAGAGTGTTTGTTGTTATATGCGGCGTTGGCTGTTTTTGCCTGCCTGATGACCGGCTGTCAACCCTTCTACCCCAATCCAGAACAATTATCTGTGCCTCACAGAAATACTTGTCCCGTGTGGGAATCGAACCCACGACCCTTGGTGCCGAATACCTTAGCAACGGCGCCACCGAGTCATGTAGCTTGGTATTGCCATATAAATTCTAAATTATACTGCATTCGCTTTCAATGAATTTGGCGTAAATAATGCCGGTTATGTATGTGGTAACTCAAGGTGCCTCCGTCTGATGGGGTTATACGCTTCATTACAGTCAGTTCTGCATAGATAATAATAGTTTTATTAAACAGTTCGGGTTTCAACAAAATTCCATGTAGTTTATGCTTAATTAAGACATATTTATTTGAATCTTTCTTTGAAGTTCGATTACAAGCCGGTTCGCTTTGCGAGTTCTGTCAAGTTGTACTGTCAAGTTCACCTTATGTTACGTGAATACCTCCGACGTGGACATCTGCAACAGTTGAGGAGTAGTAATTGCTTTTTTTGTAAAAAAAATGGCTATTATTTTTTACCCTAATTGCAAATGTTTAGTATAATGTCAAAGAATACATTGAAAACAAGGATTTGTGAAATTGACTCTTGCTCTGCAATTACCCTGGCTGCTGCTGATTTTATAGCTATAATTTTGAATACTTGTATAATTAACTAAAGCCGGCCAAGTGCGAGTCGGACTGGAGTATGAAGGGCTCCGTACCATTGTCTATAAAAACGGCAAAAAAATCATGTATGTTGTATGGGAGCCCCACTATAAATATATTTTTATTGCTTTTTTTAGCATTTTTTGTTATAGCGGCAACAGAAATACATCATCTGTGAAAATTTCAACTGTCTAACTATCACGATCAGACAGACAGACAGGGGAGTCTTAGTAATATGGTACGTTTTACCCTTTGGGTACGGAATCGAAAATACGGTGGAATTTTTGACTTTCAACAAGAACTTAGAATAAGCCTATATTGGATAAAGAAATTTTGACTTTGATAACCTTTTATAAATGGCCGATTACCACCGAATGCTGGCCTTTTGTGAGGCCGTAGTATTATTCCTTGTACTTTCTGGTCCATTTGTACATCAAGGCTGATGCGTGGCGCAACCGCGGTTTAAATCCCTTTGAATTGTTTTTTTTATTTGAATTGACCTTTGAATCAATCAATTACTAACGATGAATATAGGCTTACTGCATGTTATGCGGTATAAGAACACAACTCCAATGCCGTTGATTTGAAAAAAAATCAAGGCAAGTGAAATCGTGGTCCCAGGCCTTTTCGTAATGTTAAAGCTTTTTATTAAAATAAGTATTTCTTGACACGTTTTTACACAACGTTTTCCCGTTATAAGCTAACTAGGTAAGTGATAAACATACCGGGACATGCTTTTCTCTTGTAGAGACACACACACAGAGACACATATTTTATAGATATATAAAAGCTCAGCCACCAGAAACATATTTTATTCGTGACATAATAGATTTTTAGTAATGGGGTTCGAACCCACATCACTGGGGCTAGATCTGTCTCTTGTGCACCAACCCAATTCGTGTGTAATATCCACTGCGCCAATTGGGTCACAATTTAGTTTATTACTGTACCATTTAATGTAAAAATCAATCATTACGTCAGTAAAGTACACAATACTGCTTGGTCGGTCACATTGAGGTTAGCCTTATCAACAAAAATATTCAAATACAATTAAAGACTAATTGTCTTATCAATTGATGTCTCCGCAATACGGGATACAATTGGTTATAAATAACAAAAAATATGAATGGGGTACCTTGAGGAAAAAGTCATACTTTTCATTACATAACTACATAGTGTAAGAAATCTTTACATTTACCATTTTAGTTAGTTGGGCATTCCACGTGAAGCGGACAGATAAAAATGTATAGATGTTTCCGATTTTAGTAATATTTGATAATGCGTAACTATATGCGTCCTCAATGCAGATACAAAACATTTTTACACTATAAGATATACAAATAGAGAACGTTAATAGTAATACTATATTTTTCTAATGCAAAACTAACTTGAACGGGTAAATCCCAGAAATTTTATCGACGAAACGTTAAAAGTAAGACGTAGATTGACCATAATTCAGAATCCATTAAGAAGGAAATAGGGAAGGTGTTGCTGTAGGCACATTTGCAGGCGAGTTTTCACATCCGCCCGTACGTTTTCCGAAAAATGGCGTTCGCCCGCCGGACAAAGGCGGGGGCCATTAGGCGTGAGCCTCTTTAGTCCCGACACCGGCCCAGAGGCCCGAGGGCGGCCAATTGCGGCGACAATGCGACGACCTTCGCCCCGACAATGCGCGAACGAGCGGCGCGAATTAGCGCTCTTTCGAAATCGCTCGCACTCCGCGTCTCCATTGTAAGGTTTGCACGACAATAAACATCGGGAGGGAAACTGTAGCGTTTCGCGCGACCCGAGCAATCACAATGGGCGGAATGCTAATAGGTGTTAATGCTGCGATGGGTGGGTGCGCGCCGCGGGGTAACGTCCCGTCGAGATTTTTTTTCTTTTGGCTAGATGAGCCACTGTTGGCCTTAGGGACCTTCAAAGATCCGACGGACTTGAGGTGGCCTGGCGCTCGGGGCGCCTCGCCCCAACCTCGGAACCCCGTCGAGTTTGTTAACGCGCGTATTTTATAACAAACCCACCGAGTCGATAATCGGCCGCCCCACGTTTGTTATTCAACGCCACTCGACGGACGGACTGCCGTCGCGATTCTCCTCGTGTTTCGAGCGAGGAGTGTGTTTTTGTTGGACATTTTTATCACAATACTATGGTGCTCGTTAAATGGATAAACAAACAAAATCAGTGTAACGGTTGTTGTAGTAGTACGTCAAATGTAGATACGATTTGTTAGTATTTCGCGAACGGTTTATATGGTTTCTAATTTAATTTCCCATAAGCCTCTTGGAATCTTTACGATCGCTGATTGCACCACTTAACACTAAACAATCTTAGACCATACTAATTATTATTTTTCTTGTGATTACTTGGTTTACACTATTTTACGGATTTTATCTTGTTTAATTCATCGCGTTTATTTCCATTTTATTTCCCGATGTTTCGAACCCTTTTCAACGTTCATGGTAACGTGACCTTGTGTAGTTTCATTAAGTAATGTTTAATCGTGTCAATAATAGAAGTTATCGTTTAACTTTGGTTTTAATTACCGAATCCCCCGTTTGGAACGCTATAGTTTTTGGTCACGGGGCAGAAAGTTTTTTTCGTGGGTCACATATTCGAATGTGCAAAAGCAGGATGTTAAGTAACTTATCCTCCGTAATGCGTATCATAATGGAGTAATTAGTTATAGTTTATATTGTTAGAGTAATTAGTTAGTTATAGTCAATGAGTTATTTAGCCTATGTTAGACTTCCATTCAATTACAAAATAGGTGACTCCAAACCAAGCTATGTACGCTCTTACAGGCCGTTTATCACTGATGCATGTGGCGCAACTTACTGCGTTCCATCAAAGGGGTAAACCGCACTGCCTATGTCAGACTTCCATTTGATTGCAGCCTGGACAGACCGACAGACCGTATCACCGAGTAACGTGTCACAACCGCTACCAAGTCACGTAGTGAAAGCCCGTGATAGAAATATATTTAGTGTACAACCACCTGCCTATCGAAACGTGGAGTCGACCGGTAACCTGATATCGTAATAGGCGCTAACTGACGCAATATAGTCGGTCAACACTCGACAGACGCGAAAGGGTCCACGCCGCTGCGCCAACCAAACACCGTCAAAACAAACGGCCCGAAGTGGGCGACCGCCCGGAGATTCGCACTTCAGCCCCCTTTCGAGGAAATGGAGCATTCGATACGCGCAGTTGTTAATGTCGTTCCAGCGATACACGGTGACGTCGACAGCAAATAAACCGCGGTCGAGTAGTTTATTTTCGAAGTTACACTTCTTTTGGCGCGATCGGGAAAAACGATGATAGTGAATTTTTGCGACGCGCGACACCTAAGCCGACATCAACTTCACAATGGTTCCATGGCAACCAATAACAACTTATTGACATTTTCTGTCAGGTCCAAGTTACTGGATTATACCGTTATCAATTGTATTAATCTTTTTGCCACAAACAGAGTACTGGCACACGGGAAAAATTTTGTTTTACATTTCATTTGTTAGGCTAAAGAGGGATAACTTCTTACGTGCGTAAACACAACTTTTTTTTCATTTTTTTAATGGTTTTTTCGCCGGTATTGAAAACTTATAAAATTTAGTAATCTTAATAGGATACAGTTTCATTTAACAACGTGGCGTATTTGCATAATTACAAAGACTTACATTCAAATTAAACAAATATCTATTGAAGTTATAGAGCACCGTTTTTAAGGCTTTGTTAAATACTCAAATCATTTAAAATTTATTTAAAATACATTTCGACAAATCACTACACAAAGAAAGACGGAAAAACGGAAAGGTTTATAAAAATAAATAAAATGTAGAATTTATAGTGGAATATAAAATATCACCGAAACGTATTTCAAAAAACATTTAATAGAATACTCAAAGAAAGAATTAATAAAAACCGGCCAAGCGCTAGTCGGAGTCGCCCACGAAGGGTTCCATACCATCTAATATATAAAATTCTCGTGTCACGGTGTTTGTAATTGAACTCCTCCGAAACGGCTCGACCGATTTCCGTGAAATTTCCGACCGATTTCGATGTGCATATCGGCCAGGGTGGAGAATTGGACAACATCTATTTTTAATCCCCCTAAATGTTAAGAGTGGTCCACCCTAACAGTTTTTTCTACCCTACAAATTCCCTAGAAATAATTTATATGGCAGAACAACGTTTGCGGGGACAGCTAGTTATCTATAAAAGCGACAAAAAATCATGTCTGTTATATGGAATCATGTTTATATGGGAGCCTCCTTAAATATTTTTTATTTGATTCTGTTTTTTAGTATCGTAGCGGCAACAGAAATACAAAATCTGTGAAAATTTCAACTTTCTACCTATCACGATTCATGAGGTACTGCCTGGTGACAGACGGACAGACAGACAGCGAAGTCTTAGCAATGGGGTTCCGTTTTACCCTTTGGGTAGGGAACCCTAAAACTGTAGGCTTTCTGGAATGAACTCGCGTTTATAGAAGATTCCTGACAATAAGAGCGATTTCTAAAATACGTCTTAAATATTATTGTTGCAAATCTCTTCACTTTAATCTAGGCTAGATAATTTTCCAATACTAAATGTATATTTCATTACAGTTAAGATTTGATGCTCTAGATATATGAATGTGAATAAACCATTTTTTTTGCCGTAGTATTTCGTAGCGAGTCGAACCCAGGCGTTTAATGTTGCTAACCCAAATGTTACAAACAAATGTTGCAAACTTATGCATGCCTCAGTGCTGGATAAAGATCAAAGCATACATGATACGGTATAGTGAGTGTCACTCATTTCTAGCGCGAATTGGCGAACTTGGCATATCTTCGAAATATTTATTTTCAAAAAGTCATACCTGAGACAAAGTAAAAACTAAAGTTTTTGTTTTTTTTAAGATTTAATATTAGATCAATAAAGATTGTAAATATTAAAAAAAAACTAAAGTAACTATTTATTTTCCACGACCATTGATCTGTCTTGAACAATTACTTGTTTTGTCGTGAATTACGACAGAGAGTGAATGTACTAGATATATCAGAATTTAGTATTTATTTATATCACCTAATTTTTCTGAATAAATTCAGAGTGACTTTTAATGTAGTTAAATTTCAATAAGGTTGCTTCACGGTGCTCTTTTTCCTTCCGAAAACCGAATAAAAAAAATGTTTGACTGTGTCCTTGACTTTCTTCAACACCTCAAAACTCTCATCTTCGAACATACGAGAAACTAACACTACAAAGTGCCCAACCCAATGGCCTATTGGCGCGCACCGCTTACAGAACCATTTCCTCTAATTATGTCGAAACATTTCGACTTATTGTTACAAATCGGCCGACAATACAAATCGCGTGCAACATTCACGTTCCAACGAGCCCGCAACAATATGGGCATGCGTCGCGGGCGAGTCTTCGGGCTCCCAATGGGGGCGGTCGGGCGGAAGAGGCATTGGGACCCGTTGGCCTGTGCACATTTAATTGTGGCGCCGCGACATGGGGAGCGGGCCCCCTACGAGTGGCAGCCCTAATTGTTTTGACAACGTGAGCAGTTGCAGAGGTTAATCATAACACCCCGTTGCTAGATGGATGGACCCGTTTGACGTGAGACGCTGGATAAGTGGTGTCGGTATGCTATTGATTGATATTTGATTTTTTTTTATGTTAGTAGGTTGCAAACGAGCTAGCCTAGAGTTTTCCGCTGATTTTCTTTCGCCGGTTCTTCTCAGGTCAGTGGCTTTCTTGCCGAACCTGTAGTAGTGTTTTTTGACAATCAATGAGTAAGTGTAATGCTTCGATATTGAATAAAGATATTTGATTTGGTTCACCCGATGTTTAATGATAACCGTTGCCCATTGTCATTTGCAACACCCGTGGGGTTGCAGATGCGTTGCCACCTTTTAACAAAGTGAGCCCAGACTACCTAACTCATTAGACTAAACGCACAAGAATGATACTCCCACTTCACGCCGGTATTCTGTGAGGTCGTGGTACTTACCCAGCAGCTCAGCTTTGGGATTGAAAAAATGCTACCTATAGCCTCCATTTCGTTTTGTGTGTAATGTTAAATGTTAATCTTAATTTACCTTTTTTAACCTGATATATTAATTTCGATTTAAGTAACACATAGGTATTTTTAACAGGAATTAAGAAAGAATTAACTTACAAATCCATTTATCGTAATTGAAAATCTATGACTGATTTGCCAAATTTCGTTCGCCGTTTAACAAAAGCAACAGATAAACGTCAAGTCTATGTAATGAAGGACCCCCGAGTTAAGTTAACATAGACACATTAAAAAAATAATCAAAAAAGGGGCCAAACGGACACATGTAAAAAATAACCAGCAAAGGAGCACCTTAACAACATTGTTATTTCGTTAAACACCCGATTTTTATAAGTTGATCGCGATTGTTGTCATTCGAGTTTTTCTAGCGCATACGCGAGAGGTCGTGTTTTGTTTGTTTTCATATAATGTCATTCGTTGGCAACACCGCCCACGTGAAGACTCTTGTATACAGAACAGCCAACATGGAAATGACTCTTACTCTGTACTTGAAGTCCCCTAGCTGCTGCCGATTTTATACCTAAATAGTTTTGTATACTTATATAATTTTAAAAAATAACAAGACCGCAGAGTTTCTCACCAGTTCTTCTTTGGACAGTCTATTTTAGTGAACCAGTGGTTTTGAAATAAGCTTGAATAATGGGCTTTGTTATATAAAGTTTAACGATAACAGAATCTTTATATATTGGTAGATTCGTCTACCTAAACGTTAGGTCACGGGTCTTATGATCGCCGAAGCATTTACAATCCCTTTTTATCGGCTAGCAAAGATATTAGAAGTAACCTGCCTCAGGGGGAGATGGGTTATATAAAAATGTACCCAATTCTTTATGTTACCTCCGAAAGTTTATCTCATAATATAGATACTTTTAACTAAATAAAGATATGTTTAAATCGCGACTTTTGAACAAAAAATTGCGTTAACAACTGGCGTGTATCTAGTATTCTGTTAAATAATTGGGTATAGTTTCCAAGATATGCTATCAACAATAAGCGCACACATAACTGTATAACTGTGAAGCAGTTTGAAGCAAGCACATTAACCTCAACGTGACAACCGAACATAATCGCATACCAAGAGTTAAGGCACTAGCTGGGGTTACCCTTTATTTTCTTAAAAAAAAGCAATCATTTGCATTTTTGCGTTTAAAGGTATACAACCAAATGACATCGCGAGAGTAGGTTCCAGAGAGGGGGTCGCGCATTTTTTATAGAAAAAGGAGGTGAACGAGCAAGCGGTTCACCTGATGATAAGTGATTACCGCTGCCCATAGACATTTGCATCGGGCAACATCGGTTGAGTAGCGTAGGCCTTTAGGGTAGGAGTAGGCTCTCTTCTTGAAGGTCCCTAAGTCGCATCGTCGCAGCATCTCTACAGAAATCTCTTATGAAAACAATCTCGCAGTAAGCGCGCACAAAAAACGGACCATTCGGCACATAATCGTGTGTGACGAGCGACGTGTCTTTGTGGTGCGGCCGTGGCGTGAAGTTTTGAAATGCAACCGGCACAATGGCGTTCGTGGAAGGGGAGTGCGGTTGGAGTGCGTTTCGAGGGCGTTTCAAGTGTTGACCCGCCGATGGGACAATGGACGCAAACTGGCGCGACCGTCCACCGATCATCCCGCGGGGCTGTTTGCTTAGACGACACCGGGATTCGAATTTTGGACGCTGCGTTCGTCGGGGAGCGCTTTCAGTCCAATATAAAGTCTCGCCATTTCGATCGTCACGCGAAAATCGTGATCTTTCCAAGGGATATGGAAAAAGTCCACAAATTTAAAGGGAACTTCGCTGATTATCATTTATGTTTGTTCGATATTCTCTTCGAATGATCAGGCTTTGATTCCCTTCTCGAAATATCCAAATACACTCTCGTTTAAAGTTCATCCCATAAAAATGTATAGTAGTAAAGTATCAGCCTATATATATTCCACTGCTGGAAAAAAGGGCATAGTCCACCACTGCTGATTAGCAGACTTCACAAATCTACAAAATATTTTTTTATGCACACAGAGCTACCACGGATCCATTCTTCATCCTATACTGGGCATAATAATAGCGAATTAACCTCAAGTAGACGATACATGTCGTTCTAATTTAAAACCAAAGTTTATTAATTTAACACATAACAAATTTTAATATCCTTTCTTGTGATACAAAAGGTGCCTGATACTTATAAACCTTGGTCCTATATCGAGAAGAGTTGGCAATATCCGCCCATCTGCGTCGTTTTTCTTTTCTTGTTTATCGAGTCTAAAGAGAGCGTCTTGTATTAACCATTCACAAATGTTCGCTATCCCCCATAAAATCCGCTCTACCGTTCTGTAGATAATAGAGACAGAAAGACATTAAAAACACTTGTCTGGATCTGTTCTAAAGCATATGAAATCATGAAAATCTTTTACTTATTTTAACAGATAGACATTAACTTGATGAATGTATTTGAAGATATACGTCTAAAAATTCGGATCGGTTGAGAAAAAATATATCGTTCTGGTTAAATGAGAAAGAAAGTCAATGTCACTTCATTAAGTTAAGCTTGCTTTATTTACGACATATTTGAAGATGTAATATAGTCGTAGCTTCAACTTTAGCTTTTATCCTGTGACTCGTGACTCAAAACATTTATTGCATTATTAGTCTCGTTGTCTTTTACTTTATTCAGTATAGAAGCATTACACTTACTTATTGATTGTAAAAATACTACTCACTACTGGTTCGAAAAAGATCACAGTTAATAATAAGTTGAGAAATGGAAAGGTTAAGAAACGTTTAAGTGCTTAACGCAAGTTAACCATGAAACGTTTTAAATTATATTTTTTCTTTACATTTTCTTCATTTGCAGTTTGATTTTGTCTTTTAGTTGAGCCAAAAGTGTAGGTCTTTATCCTAGCAAACCTCATATTTTTAACTTCCCATTTTATTCTTTAAAAGTTGTCATCAACCTAGTACTTTTGCAGAGTTAGTTAAAATTTTATGAACGCACATTATAATCAAACATAATTTCGCTCATTAGGGTTATGCTTACAGCAAAACAATCTGTTGAGACAAATCCGCATGAAGCTCAAATATTTGGCCAAACATTCGATTGGATTACGCGGATACTGCTATCGCTTCGCACGAGAATCCACTGTTTGCGTTCCCAGCCAATGTTATTGTAGGCAAATTCCTATAAAAATCCAGGTAAGCCGATACCCGAATGACCCGTCACGTCAAACGCAGCGCACGGCAAACACGGCAAACAATTGTGTTTTCCTCACAATTATTCCACGAGACGAGACGCGTCCCATCGGATATTACGCAAACAAAGTTCAAAAAACCCTGCCACGGACAATATCGGTAGCTCATTAATGGACGAAAGTTTTGACCAAATATTTGAACATTCCGGCACAATCGGCATTATGAGGCTGCGCGCGCGGCGGACAAAGACTGGTAGTTGATATAACAGTGCATTTATTTATAGTGGTCGAAACAGGGGAGCTCATTAGAAACACATCGGCCAACATGTGTAAATAAATACGCAGTGAGACGACTCGCCCAAACATCTCCAACGCCGACGTCGATGAGCTCACGAGCATTTTGGACATCGTATTTTGTCACGACTCGCCTCACACTTGACTTGACTACAGTCGTAATGACACTATTTCATAAAAGTACCAGCCTATACATTTCCCACAGCTGGGCAAAGGCCTCCTTTAAGACAGAGGGTATCGGGGCATAGTCCACCACGCGGCCCCACTGCGGATTGGCAGACTTCACATATCTTTGAAATATTTTTTTTTGTTATTATTTCGAACGAAAATATTCAGGTTTCCTCACAATGTTTTCCTTCACCGCTGAGCACGTGATAATTCAGCACTTTAAGTGCTTACTTATTGACAATTTCATTGGTGCTGACACCGGGGATCGAACTAAGGTTGCTCGAGTATATTAAATTAAAGGCGAGCGCCCGGACACTGAGCTATCACGACTCCTATTATATACAATATTTCATACTGTTTCAAAAAAAGTGTAAATTAAAACACAGTTTATATTCTATTGCTGGGTGGCCTCCTCTGCATGGAGTGTGTGAGGTATACGCGACTAGATGGAGTGACGATCTGTATGAGTATGCAGGAAGTCAATGGTTACCGCTTTCCAAGGACATCTACAACAGCAGTGGGGTTGTGAACGGACTGTCCTTTATATGAGTTGGCCACGGCTACGGAATCATCGAAACCTATCACTTCACTTCTGTGAGGTCGTGGTACTTTCCCAGACGAACTTGCATATTCGTGCAAGCAAAAGCTGCTGCTGCTGCTGTTATGAAGGAAGGACTTCCTTCATAAATTCCTTTCATTTTGACGGTGGTAGAGCCACGCAGCAGCCTCGGCTGTTGCACGAATGGGCAGGCTCGTCCGGGTAAGTACCATAACCTCACAGAAAATCGGCGTAAAGTGGAAGTATGAGAAATACTTTCGCGTTTCGTCTGGTGAGTGAGGTAGCCGGAGCCCAATTTCCAAAAAGGTTGTCAACGCATCTGCAAACCCTGGGGTGTAGCAGATGTTCATGGGCGGCGGTATTCACTTAACATCAGGTGAACCGTCAGCTCGTAAACGGCGCAACTATTCGGTGATTCATAATAAAAAAAAAATTAAAAATTACGGCGCATAACGATCTCGGGTGATTCATAATAAACCATCATTTTAAATATCGCGTAATCGAAAACGTTTCGAACCCTTACGTATACATAACGTGACAAAATCTGGTTTTTGAATTTTAATATTATGCAGAGGGAGCTAATTGTTTCATTAATCTATTACATTACCATCCAGTTTGCAGATATAAGATAATGTTTACCATCCAGTTTGCAGATATAAGATAATGTTAAATAAAAATAGTGATAGTAGCTTCGTGTTATTAATGTTAGATTAAGTTTGTTATTCATTATTTAAATTTTTGTGTATACTGAAAATCAATCGACCGATTAGTAACATAACTGTGCCATATATTGAAACTAAACAAATTATTATTTCATTCATTTACAACAATGCGAAATATAAAAGTGAGACTTGTTCATTTTTCTTTCTAGTGTCCTGAGGCTCGATAGCAAGTGATTCCCTCCCAGAGAGCGCAGAAGAGCAATGACAACATGGTAGGAGCGATCTCGGGTTACAACTCTTATACAACGCAAACAGCCCAGCGATGCCCGCCTCATGATAGCCTATACTTATTATTTCGGCTCAGCTCTATGAAAATTTATCATGAAGTCTATACAGACGTATTCACTAACAAAAACACGTTATGAAGCGAAACTTCATTTACTGGTTAATTTACCATGAATGGTGCAAAATATTTGAAATGAAAATCCGTAAACTTAACTTGAATATATAGGTTCCGTACTTAATTTAAATATATAGTTAATAATAACAATTGAAAAAAGATTTTTACTTTAACTGGAACTAATAAAAGTTTTTTATATGTATTGAATGAATGAATTTATGTGTATTGAATACGAAAAACGACTTTCATCATTTATCAACATGCAAATCGAACATAGAAAATAGAAAATGGCCTTCAGTTTCTTACTGAGCTAGCTCCGCCGTCAAACGAGCGTTTCACAGTATGGCTTCGAATCTATATACTACACAAAACAAATTTATTTTTACGTACCTATACACATAACACGTTACATAACAAAACATAAATAACGTTCACAAATCTAAAACCTCTAATACTGTATCAACGTATTGCATTACTGTCAATATATCAACCGGTTGCATGATTCAGCTTTTATCTAACTGTAACTGTATTGTAACTATGTAATAATATATTACTTACTTTATGACTAGAATAAAATAGGATATATCTAGCTTTGTTACTTTTGGTAAACGTACGCTTCTTTCTTGGTTCTTATAGATTTAAATGAAGCTTGAGATATTATCCAAAAACAAACAAAATACTGTTTAACTAACTTTTTTTTTTAATTTAGATTATCAACGGTCAACTCACTAACTTTAAAAACTGTAAAGAATGTCTGCTTTTTGCTCTTGAAGAACGAAACTTTCACATAATTATGGACTTGTATGCAAGAGCTTTACTCTGTAAGCCCAAATAATTCAAACATACATTTTTATACTAAACGAAATATACAAAACATTATACTAAATAAAATATTTTAACTTGTCTAAGGTTATGGTGGAGTAATTATGAATACTTAACCAATTTTTAAAAACACAGTTCCCTTTCCTTTAACTGGAAACTGGCACATTGATCAATAGGCTGGGAAAATAAAAGGGTCTACATGTATTATATCTTTATTTAGTCAACTTTATTGTCGACATGTTGTTTAAGGTTGTTTGTTTAATTTAATACCATCATCCATGCAAAATATTTCACGTTTCATTGAAATTTATTTAATAAGAGATGTTTTTTTTATTGAGGAGATTTTTTTTTCTCTTCTACATTAAGGTTTTATTCTCCGATACTTGTTTATCATAACCGTGTACATCAAACTCAAACATACTCGGACATATTTCAACCACTTGACCGTAAAATAGGTTAACCATGTTAACCTAGAAATTTTTTGAGACCCGAGGGTGATATTAATAATAATATATAATAAAAATAGATTAATTCTCTAATCCTTAAATGTCACCTACACTTTATAGAATAAAAGATAACACGTATGTAACAGATGTTGAACTCCTAATTTCTGTAAATCGACCGTTAAATGTAAAGACTGTGTGTTATTTAAATTTAACTGCCGTCTTAGAAAATTTACACTAGTTTCCTTTGTTAAAGGAACATAAATAATTAATAAATGTACATTTTAAAAATCATTTATTTATTCCACATCTTTTTTATTTCTAAAACATCTACTGGCCTCGAATACGAAAAAGATAATAACGACCTATAAATACAATATGATAAAAGCAGTTGTTAATTTAGCGTTGTCCAGTCACAAAACGTAAAAACATCTGACTGTTCGGTTCTCTAAAGAGCCCTGAGTGGTTCGAAAAATGTAAAAAACAAATTCAATTAATTTTTTTTACCTAACAAAAATGTATTGATTGAAAATGACACCTAGTAGAAAAAGAAAAAACTGTCTCGATAAAACGTGTTATTTTTGGTCACTGCACCCTTGATTGAAGTGCAAGGTTCATCTCGGATCCAAGTCATTCCAAGTTCGAACTTGGGTCTTGTTTGTCTGTGCGCGTGTTTGTCTGCCCTAGCACACGCTGTTTACTTTAACATTCTTTTAGTTCAAGAGCCCAAACGGTCTGATTTGACCCTACGCGTCGTCTACATTACTAAGTTTCGAACTTTACCAAGTTGTCATCGTCTTCGTTGTCCTTCGTAGTAGTCGCGGAGGCCACCAAAGATGTTATAATACATATTACAACATAACCGTGTATAAAGCCATGATAGTTCAGTGTCCGAGCGCTCGCTTTTAATTAAATAGACTCCAGGAACCTGACTTCAAATCCTGGTGTGTGAAAATGTTAATTTTAAGAGTTGACTCATCACGTGCTCGCCGGCGAAGGAAAACGTCGTGAGGAAACCTGCACATTTTCTTAATAAGAACTAAAAAACAAAATATTTTGAAGATGTGTGAAGTCCGTCAATCCATAGTGGGGTCACGTGGTGGACTGCACCATAATACACTCTGTACAGGGAAGGCCTTTGACCCCCTAGCACTGAAACATAACGTCGTGTCGTTACCACCGCGACAATAAATGAACACACAGATAGAGGATAACTTTTTAAAATTGTATTAATCATTTACTTTCTTTAAACATCAATATTTACAGAGTTATTAAATTTACCGAAACAAACAATTTTAGAACACCCTTACGTATAAAACTGTAACGTAAAGTCCATTTGTAAAGGTCACAAAGCATATAAATGGGTTGAATGAATTTAAAAGAGACAAAACATACTGTTAAAAGGAGAGGCTAGTAACGCGACGCTGTGGCAACGAATGAAAAAGTCTCTGAATGTATGAATCAGTCAGTTGTATTTGTATAGGTGTTACAAATTTTGTATCTTTTTTACTTAATTAGTTTGTTTGAAAAATATTTTTTTTAATTATAGATTTTTTAACGTTTATATTTTTTATGATTATTGGCAAGTAGCGTTAGATGTGTGTTCACTTATCGTCGCGGTGGTAACGACACGCTGTATATAGGCTGTTACTTCACTTTTCAATTTCTCTAAAAATTGGTAAGAGATACATCATATATACATAATGTATACTATAATAAAAGAGTAGAATCGGCGTGTTTGTACATTGAATATATTTACGAAAAAATGAAAAAGGGTTTCATAAAAAGTGTTATAACATAAAAACCATTTTTGGTATTTTTGTCTGTCTGTCTGTCTGTTAACGGATTTTGATGCAGTTTTCACTGGTTACTTAAGGAAACTTAAACTTAACTTGGGGCAGTATCAAGGCTTTGTTTCATCTCAGTCGGTTCACTGAAACAGGAGATACGGGAGTTTTAAGATTAAAGCAGTTCAGTCGCAAACAGTAATCACAGTTATCCTACTACTGGACTAATTTGTATGGTGTTTTTGTAAGTATTCAAGATTAATTCTGTGCAACATTAAAGCTTTGTCTTATTGCAATTGGTTCACTAAAAAAAATTCAGCTGTAGCCATTACTTTTTTTTTTAGTTGATATAACTTTTTTTATTTATGATCCGATTTGAATAAAACTAACACTAAATGTAAGTGAAGTACTACAACGTATTAGTTAAAGTTCCACCCAAATCGGTTAAGCCGTTTCTGAGATTAGCGCGCACAGATACACAGACAACAATTTTTACAACCGTTGTTTTGGGTTCTATTGCGTTGATAAAGGGCGGACCTTTAATAATAGTTTTTCTCAAGTGTCTTTCATGTACAGACAAAGACAAGTTACATTTTTATTAAATGTATAGTTATCTGTCTATATCTGTCTGAATTTTTCGCTTTCACCCTATTCCACGCGGACGTAATCGCGGGCAACAGCTAGTTATATATACATATGCACATCAGTATAGCTTTTAGTTTTAAGGCGGTATTAATTTGTTGAAACTTAACTTTTATACGAATCGTTCATATAGTCAACGGATTTAAAGCGCAAAGATTAATTACTAAAAAATCATATGCTCTTTACCTAAAGCATATATCCTTTATCTTCAATTCCCTAACCAATCTAACTACATCGACGTAGACATTTCCTGTTAGACTGACTGCCAAATGGCATTAGGTCTGCCGTTTGTGATCCCAGTTTGGAGTGCTGGCAGTATTGGCAGTTGGCAGTATTATAGTTGACAATATTCAGTAATTTATTTGATTTTAAGGAAGATTAACAGACATTGAGAAAACTATTTACAATATGTATAAATGTTAGTGAAACTAAACGAAGAGTACCAAGCAAGACCTTACCTTCGTTAACAAAACTTTTCCTATATACGAATATGTGTTTTGTATTTGACGAAAGGGCTTCTGCGTTGCCAACCTTCAAAAAGTGGTGACCTCACTCACTATACCTTATCCACCTGAACAAATAGAAAAGTATAAATACTTCTTCGCGTCGTTCTACCATAGGGTTGTGACACTTCCACATCCGTGTATCAGCAGAAGCTGCTTCCTAAATAAGTAACAAAGTCATTGATGGCCAGAAACTTCAAAATAAACCTAACTTTAAAAAACTTTCCCACATTATTTGAAGTAGTTGATTGTTTCCCCGACTCTTGTCTCCCCGTATTTTTTAAATACCCACGATGCTTCTGATATTATACTGATGTATTATCATTATAATATTTATTTAATAAACAAAATGTAAGTCATAAGAAAACTTAGGTATATGATTTCATATCCACATTTATCATTCCCACAAATAGGGTGAGTGATAAACAAATTAAAAGTAATGTCTTATACGAGCTTCGTGTATAAAAAGGAAAAGACAATAAATCAAAATATTATATTAATGTTTTATATTCCTATGATCTATACTTTGAGGTTATGATTTTTAGTACTTAAAATAAAAAAAAAAAAACACCGTTGATCGCAGCCAAGAAGTTTTCTTATGTTGATATGTTTTACCGCAGATTTTCTTTGGGCAGGTCGAAATTTTAGTCAATTGTAGGTTTTTACGATCATGCAACGAATCTTGATGCGTTTTTTTTACTAGATAGAGTGATTCAAGAGGAAGGTTTATATGTATTGCACCCGTGCGAAGCCGGGGCGGGTCGCTAGTATCGAATATAACCCTTTTTTCAGCCATAAATACATATCAAATATATCAATTCACATAACTCTTTTTCTGGCTTCACCGCATTCGGGTGAAAAGGGACAAATAGATTTTGACTTCCAAAACAATCGTTACACTGGACATTTCTAATCAGCCAATCTGCGTGCCCTTTGCGACGACTTTGTAGGCGTCGAAGCACGTAGCCGGCCGGACTGGGCCGTCTGTTCGTTTGAAGTGCAATTTCCCAGCACGTAGCACTAACTGACGTGTGTCGCTAAGTTAGCGAGTCGGTATGCAAATGGCGGTAACGCCTCGAGCACGGCCGCTCTGTTTGGGGCGATGTTTATTACCTATGTGCGAGCGCGGCGTATGTATGTACGGAGGTGGTTTTTAGGGTGAATACGCTAAGGGATTTGTTTTGCATCTCTCCACGATCACGACGCCGTCTCTTCTGTTAAGGCGAAGTAGACTTTTTATGTAATTCTCATTCGTACAGCTAAGGAATGGAATAGCCTGCCGGCGTCCGTCTTACCGTCCGAATACAACGTTGGCGTCTTCAAGGCAAGAGTGAATAGGTTTCTACTGAGCTAGCGCGCTTCCATCAACCGCTGCATGCCACTTACCATCAGGTGGGATGGCAGTCAAGTCCTAGCCAGTTTTTGAATAAAAAAAAAAGTAAAAACCACCTACTGTAAAAAAAAAAAAAAAAACACCTACCCGTCTTAACACATACATTTGGTCTTATATTGGTATTGACTTGGAAACAGCGTTAACACGAATCCATATTACGATTGATCAATATAAAAAATGATCGACCAAAGGCTTCACTTCATTACATATTTCAAAATGTGACATTTTGCTCTTTGGTCATACACGTGGAAACATTTAAGGCGGGGTGCCGGTGTTCCGAGCCCCCTCACGCTCTCTCTGCGTGAATTTATTTACCAACATACATAAGGGAACAAAGCCGCTTTGTATCAAACGCCTCTACACCGCGCTACCAAATTAGACTACGATGTTGGAACAATGCCTCCGGAAATTTTACCTTTATTAACAATTTTTCCGTTTGCATTCATGTCTTTATAGTTCATCATTTCAGCCTGTTTGAGTCCACTGCTGAACATAGGCCTCCCCCATAGACTGCCACGAAGTACGATCCTGAGCCACCTGCATCCATCGACTTCCCGCACATTTGCACAGGTCGTCACTCCATCTAGTGGGGGGTCGTCCCACACTGCGATGGCCAGTACGAGGCTGCCACTCGAGAACCTTTCTTCCCCAACGGTTATCGGTTCTACGAGCTATATGGCCGGCCCATCGCCACTTCAGTTTGCTAATCCTCTGAGCTATGTCGGTCACCTTAGTTCTACTGCGGATGTCTTCGTTACGAACTCTATCACTCAGAGAAATACCGAGCATAGCCCGCTCCATAGCTCGCTGAGCGACTTTGAGCTTCCTCATACGGCCAGCAGTGAAGGACCACGTCTCGGTTCCGTAGGTCATCACTGGCAACACACATTGATTGAAGACTTTAATCTTCAAACATTGAGGTATATTTGACGAGAAGATTTGCCGTAGTTTCCCGAACGCTGCGTCTGCGTTGAAGTTGGACTTACCTAGCCGGACTAACTGTCCTAGGTAAATGTACTCGTCAACAACTTCGAGCTCAGTGCTCCCAGCAACAACCGGTATTGGCGTGACATGGACATTAGACATGATCTTCGTCTTGTCCATGTTCATCTTAAGGCCCACCCGTTGGGAGACACTGTTGAGGTCATTGAGCATAGTACTAAGGTCCTCCAGCGATTCTGCCATGATGACTATATCGTCGGCAAATCGGAGGTGGGTGATGTATTCGCCATTGATGTCAATACCTCGTCCTTTCCAGTCCAGAAGCTTGAAAACATCTTCCAACGCAGCGGTGAAGAGTTTCGGGGATATGACATCACCCTGTCTTACACCCTTCTGCAGTTGGATAGGTTTTGTACTACTGGACTGTACTTGGACGGACATCGTAGCCTTGTTATACAAACACCTCAGCACCTCGATATACCGACAGTCAATTTGGCACCGCTGAAGAGCCTGGAGTACCGCCCAAATTTCGACAGAATCGAAGGCTTTCTCATAGTCCACATACGCTAGGCACAAAGGCAGATTATACTCTTCGGTCTTCTGTATAATCTGCCGCAAGGTGTGTATGTGGTCTATGATACTGAAGCCTTTTCGGAATCCGGCTTGTTCGGGAGGCTGGAAGTCGTCGAGTCTGGAAGCGAGACGATTCAAGATGACTCTTGAGAATAGCACATAGACGCGGCTCAGAAGGGATATCGGTCTATAGTTCTTCAAGAGAGCGTTATCGCCTTTCTTGAAGAACAGCACCACCACCACACTTCTGCTCCACGCCTCTGGTGTAGCACCACCCTGAAGGACGGAATTAAAGAGCCTCTGAAGGACTACAAGTACCGGTTCTCCACCCGCTTTCAGAAGCTCTGCTGTAATTCCGTCCTCTCCTGATGCTTTGCCATTCTTAAGATGGTCAAGAGCCATTCTAATCTCGCTCAGACTGACGTCCGGGATATTATCGGAATAGTGTCGGATAAGCTTTGCTCTTGGGTCGTTACTCAAACATGTGTGTGGCTCCAACGACGATGTGTACAGCTGTCCATAGAACCTCTCTATCTCACTCAAAACCTCTGGTCTACTGGAGATGATAACGCCGCTGTCAGTCTTCAACTTAGTCAGTTGGCTTTGTCCGATAGACAGATCTCTGGCGAAGACTTTTGAGCCTAGGTTCCGCTCTATAGCTCCCTCAATACGACCTGTATTGAAGTTGCGTAAGTCTCGCCGCATGTATTGGGAGATCTGCCTATTAAGCCGCCTGTAGTCCGACATGTCAGTTAGAGACTGCAACCGCATCTCTCGTCTTTTTCCCAGGAGGTTGAGAGTGTGATCAGAGAGTTTTTGGGTTCTATTTTTGCGGCGGGCCTTATAAAATTTAAGGCCCGCGGCATGGACAGTTTCCACGAGCTTTGCATTAATATCGTCCACCGTGCTGCAATTTTCTAGGCATTGGAAACGATTATGTAGCTCGAGCTGAAAGCTTTCGGAGTTCTGGATATGGGCACGAGATGGTCGGAGTGTGGACTTCATCAGACGAGATCTTTCCAGCCTAATGTTAATATTCAATGTGCCTCTCACTAATCGGTGATCACTTCCGGTCTTCACCCTTGTGATCACAGAGACATCATTGAATATTTGCCGTTTGTTCGTCATAATGAAGTCTATCTCGTTTTTTACAGAACCATCGGGGCTAATCCAGGTCCACTTTCTGTGGGGCTGCTTTTTGAAGAAAGAGTTCATCATAATCTCTTTCTCCATAAAGTCAGCCAGCTGCTGCCCCCTTGGGTTCCGTTGCCCTATTCCAAAACTACCTACTCTCAGCTCATCGTCTTTCCTTTTGCCTAGCTTTGCGTTGAAATCTCCCATTAACACCATGTACTGAGTTTTGGAGGAATGTATGGCTCGTGATATATCCTCATACATTGCCTCCACCTCATCATCGGGATGTGTCGACGTTGGTGCATAGACCTGTATGACCTTCAGCGAATACCGTTTGGATATTCTGAGGGTTGCGTACCTTATACGCAACCTTCGACGACACACCCTCGATTTTAACAACGTTGTTAATGAGAGACTTGTGGACGATAAATCCGACACCTCTTTGGGACAGTTGGTCGCCCTCCCGGTGGTAAAACAGGTTGCCGGATTCAAGGATTATCGTGTCCTCCCCCTGTCTTCGGACTTCAGATAATCCTATTATATCCCAACGCAGCCTGCTTACCTCTTCTTCCAGCTCTGTTATCTTCTCGTCAGTCCTCAATGTCTTACGTTGTATGTTGCCAGGTCCAGTCGCCGTCGTTGGTAGCCGAATCTTAGCCGGAGATTCTTAGCACCCCCTGCCCTGCCGTTACCATGACCGCTACCGTAGCCAGGAATAGCAGGGCCGCCGGGGACTGGGGGCCGTACACCTTGGACTTCCATTCATGAGGGGTTTTTTGCCATAGTTGCCATGCTTGGCGAGCGGGTTGGCAAACGCAGTTCTTCCAGACACCTCGCACCTTCAACGCTGCTGCCCGTTATTGGCCTGGATATTTGGGTCTGGAGAGTTAGCATGGTTATCCCGCCATCTATCAGAGGCCACCGGATGTTTGTGGCTTATCCCTTAGTCGCCTCTTACGACATCCACGGGATGAGATGGGGTGGCTTATTCTTACGCCGACACCACACGGCTATACACGGTTTATAGTTACGTTCAAAATTTTTATAGTGATATAGTTAGCTGTTATTTTCTATGTATAATTTTTGTTGAAATAAAACAGGCGTTCTCGTTGCATCTTTCTAAAAATAATCATATCCAAATTTCCTGCATAAATTAACATAATTTTCAATTTAGACAATCTCCGTAGAACTAAGCGGTCCACGGCCTTTATGAAATATTATAAAGGAGGGCCTTTATGAAATATTTTACGTGCTTTTTTTACATTTAAAACACACATTTTAGCAACGCTCACGAATGAATCCCTCAAAACTTGAAGCGAGAACATTACATCGACCTTATCGTGAAACTGTGCAGACTATTATTTATTTTTGACGAACATGACTTGTGGTAAGCTTTTCAAAAGAATTTTAATACAAATACTCAGTAAGCAGTTCAGTAACAACCAACGGATAAGGATGACACTATAGTGGTGGTATATTTGAAACCTAATATATATTTTTAAAGTAATACGCCACATTTTTCAATATGTGTTGGTGTATATTTTCACATAGCCAGAAAAGGGGTACCCTTTTCTTTAAATAATATTTCGCTTACCGTAGGATAATATTTTCCTGTATTGTAAGAGTGTTTTACAAACATAAATTTCACATAGACAA
Organism: Iphiclides podalirius; assembly: GCA_933534255.1. Lineage (NCBI taxonomy): Eukaryota > Metazoa > Arthropoda > Insecta > Lepidoptera > Papilionidae > Iphiclides > Iphiclides podalirius. The sequence goes on along the minus strand of OW152831.1, from coordinate 3,120,761 downwards.
ACAACCAGATACGAAACAATCATCTGCGGGTCCCACAAATACTTGTCCCGTGTGGAATCGACCTATGACCCGCCACGCCGAAGCGAATACTTTGGCAACTGCGCCACTGAGTCATCGTTAAGTAGCAGCCACTATTAGTTCAATATTATTGTTTGAAGTAGCTTTAAGCATATAGTTTAACCATTTATTTCCTTTAATTTGCAGATGTACATAATGACCGCTTGTGAGCACTTTTTTTTTTTTTTTTTTTTTTTTTATTATCTTTATTTTTATGGGGTTTTTATCTATAAAGATACGCCAACCCCTTGTGAGCACTTTAAAATGAAATTCATCACCGAAGCATATCGCGTCCGATCAACCAAAAAAAACATTGATCCAACAAAACGCACTAATGAACTATCGCCAACGTTAACAACAGAAATCGCCCGAGCATCCTCAGCCCTTTATATCTGGCGCTATGTAGACCACAAAAAGGTGTTACAACATTGTTAAACACCGCGTCCAGTCCCGGCAAACATTCACAAAGGGCTCTTAATAAATTGGTTGTCAATCTGGTGCCGAGGGCCATTGTTAATTTGATTCGATTGAATTCTCAACGAAAGCGATATAGCCGGCATTGTTTGGCCGCATTTTACATAACGAGGCGGCAAACGTGGTGCCGCTTTGTGCCCGCGCCATTGTGGGGGTGTAACCGAACGTTTGAGACGAAAGGCGCCGCGCCGCACGATGACTGGGCGCGGGCCACGGGGCGATGCAAGCAATAAGACATTGGAGGTCGACTAACAACAACAAACAGCTCATTGCGGAATTCTTAGCTTAGCAATTCTAAGCGCAATGTAGAATTCGTAGCTGAATGTAGTATCCGTAGCTTAATGTAGAGTTCGTAGCTTGATGTAGAATTTTTTTTATGTGAAAAGTTGCCAAGCGAGCAGACGGTTCACCTGATGTTAAGTGAATACCGCCGCCCATGGACATCTGCTACACCCGAGGGTTCCAGATGCGTTGACAACCTTTTGAAATTTCTGCTTTGGCAATTTTGAAATTCTTAGCTCAATGTAGAATTCTCAGCTTAATCAATCAATCAAAAATCTTTATTCAAATAGACGCTTGCGCGTTCTTATGAATCGCCAAGTTTTACATAAAAAATTATACATATAGGTTCGTAAGGTACCACCGGTTCGGAAAGCAGTTTCTGTTGAGAAGAGACCGGCAAGAAACTCAACAGTTGCTCTTTTTCAAAAATATCAGTTTACAATATAAAATACCGGTATAATAGTCTTATTCTAGCCTACGTGAGTATAGGCGTTGTCGAGATATTCCGCAATTGTGTAATATACTTTAACCATAAGTTGACTTTTGATTTTACGTTTAAATTGAATTTCGAAAAAATGAATGCATGCATGCCTCAAGATGTTTTCCTTATTTAAAATTTCTCACTTAGGAACTAAAAATTGCAATTAACAATTTCATTGGTGCCGGCACATATTGAGTAATTCAAATCTCGGACACTGATCTATCTTTTTTTTTAAATAAAAACAGTTGACTGAAAGTAATTTCGCGTTAATAACATTTTTGTTTATTTAAAATCATGGTAATATTGTTTTTATCCATTTATCGTTCTTATTGAGCTGAATTAGTAAGATATAAAAAATATGGTTATCTTATAATATAATATTAGTAAAATCGACAATATACAAGGCTCTATTAAGATCCACCACACTCGCAAGAAAAAGGTATAATTAACAAAAGCTTTCGTTGTATTGAAAATATTAATAAATTTATCACTACTACTTCTCCATTGTTACATAACTCAAAGTTACTGGTTTTAGATTCCTCAAATTTTTTTTTTATTGACCACTATATAAATATGTACTTCAGCAACTCAGAATTTTCAGGAATTAGTATTCAAACTCATGTATTGAGGTGAACTGCTTGACAATGATATGGGGCGCCATAAACTGAACAATCAAATTCTGCCTCACGCCTGATCCTCTCACTTGGGCCAGAGCTTACGCGTTGCGTTACGTCACGCCGCTCTTTGAACTGTCCAAACGATTGTTTTATATTTGTAGAGGCACGAACAGTGCCTCTCTTCCGAACTTGCCCGACGTAACGTGGCGTTTCAATTAATTTCACGGTTTTTGTTTTCACAACAATGGCTCGGAACGGACAGCGCTGGCTCGCGATTCGCGTTTCTCTGTTGAAAGATATAATCTAACCGTACTAATGTTAGACATTTTAAAGTGTGACAGTTAGTTTCCGTTTTTTTTTGCCCGGCCATGGTTTTCGACAATATTTTTCGCATACAGAGGTGTTGATCAGACGGCGAGAGAGCGACTTATAGTACGTTAGAATGAGGAGTACTTTATATTTGGAAATTACTTGGCTCCTCTGGGTTGTATATCATAATTTTCGCACTTTATTTAGTTTTAAAACAGTGTTTCGATCATTGAATTTGATGAAGAATTATGGAAGGCATACCGACACCTTAATACGGTGTCGGTATGGTACCTTTGAGATAAAGTTAAGAAGTTATTGCGATTTTTTTTTTGTTTTAGGGTTTACAATTAGAATTTCTCTTTAATTACCAGATTAAGGCTATCGTCCATGGAGCAATATAATCTATTTAGTGAGAATTTGCGGTTTAGAAAATCTTATGAAATATTTTAGGCGATATCAACGCCTAAAATGTGGTAACATTATTAATATTTAATGACTCATTGGTGCAGTTGCCAAAGTTGATTTCGGCGCCAGGGGTGGATTCGATTTCCACACGAGACAAGTATTTGTCCACGTGAAATTTATGTATATAAAACATCCTTACAACAACAGGATAATGTTAATTCTGAAGTAAGGGGCAATATTTTGGAAGGTTAGACTAAAATAGATCTTCTAGGTCTAGATAGTAGTAGTCTAGTCTAGTTGTCTGTGGGACTTACTACCCAACCCCTTCTACACAAAACAATACTCAATAATCTCGGGATTAACATAAACACATTCAAAAATATCAAATGCATATCTTATGTTTTTATAAAACGTGAAAAAAAATTAAAAAGCTTTAACTTACACGTGAAAATGATTTTATTCACAGTTCATAGTGATGAAGTATTTGTTAGACGCGCCACATAAGTAAAAGCCAGTCCGCGCTTGTCTTCATTCACTTATAAAATGGAGGGAAAAAAAATATGAAAGTGTTGTTGTATAATGCCGACGTGTAAATGTCTAGAGGATCTAAGGCACAAACGCCGGCACCCGAAACGGCTGATGATATAATTGACATTCATCCGTTCGACAGCCCGAAAAAAAAATCACCCGCCACAGATTCTCTCAAACTTAATTACACTTCCAAATTTAAAACTAACACCTGGATTGACATGTTTTCTTATATAGAAAAAACAAAGAGGGAAAAAAACTTTCTCACGAGCACATCAAAGAGTTTTGTCGATTTTGTTCCGACGTTTGCTAATGGCCGGTGCAATTATTTCGTTCGGATGCTTTTAAGTTTTTATGTAACGTTTCTGACCTAATTCCGTATAAAACTCTGTTCCAAATATATTATACACAACATAGCATGTAGATTAAAAGAATTCGTATTTGTCGACTGTATACGATGTTTGAAAACAATTGAAATTTAGTGACCGTAATCCGGTGATAGGGCCACGCAGCAGCCTCGGCTGTTGCACGATTGGGCAGGCTCGTCCGGGTAAGTACCACGACCTCACAGAAGACCGGCGTAAACTGGAAGTATAATACTTTCGTGTTTCGTCTGGTGAGTGAGGTGGCCGGATCCCAATTTCCAAAAGGTTGTCAACCCATCTTCAACCAGTCCATGGGCGGCGGTATTCACTTAACATCAGGTCAACTGTCTGCTCGTTCGGCAACTTTTCACGTAAAAAAAAAAAGAAATCTGTGAGAATTTTTACATTTTAAATTTCTACTACCACTTCCGAATATTTCAACCGGCCTTTGGCGAGGTTGAGAACCTCCTCGACACCTGCAATTCGAGGTACAACGACCTCACAGAAGACCCGCGTGAATTTCAAGTGTTACGCTTCTACGTTTCGTCTGGTAAGTGAGGTAACCGGAGCCCACTTTATTAAAAGGTGGCAACGAATCTACAACCCTACGCTTGTTGCGAATATCCATGGGCGGCGGTTATCACTAACATCGGGTGAACCACTTGTTAATTTTAATTGCTAAATCGTGGGGAAACCGTGTCATTATTAGAGCCTCTTGCAAAATGTCAAAATAAAACTCTGATTGATTGATTAGTGGACTGTGTCTGTCATCAGTCATCAGAATTCAGTACTGGAGAATACGGTAAAATATGACGCTTTTAACGTTTTAACGCGTCGCCTTAGGAAGTGTTGAATTCAAACGTAATTTCGTGTCAAAACGTGACAATAATGACAGCGAAGGGGGGGCTTCTATTAGCTGGACAAATGCGACGGCGTTTCCAAAAACATACGATGGACGAAAGTGTCAAATCATGGCGTCCATTTACGCATTATTACGCCAGTGCGGTGAACATTTGGTATATTATGAATGTTAAAAACCAAATTTTCATTGATTTATTGGAAATTGTATTATACAATATTCGACTTCAATTCATTTTAAAAATACAATATGTGTTTTACACCAATAGTGGCTATAGCCAAAGATAAGGCTAAAATTAGTATATCATAACAATTAACTGGAGCGGCGTTACATTTTTGACGGAATAGAAACTAATGACCTTCAGTTTTGACCGCATTATTTATTACGGATAGTTATCCGTAAGTGATCACGGATTCATTTATGCAGCACTTTAATTCTAATTTAAACGTCTTTGACATAAGTTTTTAAGCGCGAAATAACCCTGAAAGTTAACATATGCAGTATTTGTAACCCGACACTGTTACGAAAAAAAACTTTCAAAGTCAACCTTTTTTTTCACGGATTTATTAAGGCATAACTATCACAGTCTGTAGGTATGTTCTTTTATTTAAAAACCCATTAAATGGATGCGCACGAGTTGTAATCCAAATAGCTCGGTCGATATATATATTTTTTTTAATTTAATAAGAGGCAAACGAGCAGGCGGACTACTTGGTGGCAAGTGTTCACCGCCGCCCATTTACCACAATAATGCGTTGCCGGCCTTTGAGGAATATCTAGGCTCGTTTTAGAAGGTTTCAAAGTCTTATCGGTCTGGAAATTCCTCTGGCGACACTTGATTCCACAAGTTGGTTGGCCATGGTAGTAAATTATTATTGTTAAAATTCTCTCGTTCAAATAAATATTGTAAAAATGTTATTTGGAATATGTCTGCATGCTGTATGTGCACACTAGATGGCGCATAGTCATTGCTAAAAACGCGGTAAAAAAATATTAAGTATAAATATATAAATGAAGCTGGTAAGCAATATGAAAACTACTCAGTAACGTTAACCTGGAAGACGGAGAGACTTTTCACGCTCCAAATCATAAATATAGGTTAGGACAGGGATGAATATTCGGTTTACAAAAAGTACAAACCCACTGGTGGCCACTCTAATGCTTACAATGAAATGTTCTTTCATAGGATAATCCTAATATACAAACAAGCACTAAACGTATTTAAGTCTTTTTTTTATGTGAAAAGTTGTCAAGCGAGCAGACGGTTCACCTGATGTTAAGTGAATACCGCCGCCCATCTGCTACACCCGAGAGTTACCCTACACTGTGAGGTCGTGGTACTTACCCGGACGAGCCTGCCAATTCGTGCAACAGCCGAGGCTGCTGCGTGGCCCTGCCACCGTAAGTCTATATTAAAAGGTTGTCAACCTCTGACACATACATCGTCTGCCAGAATTTACGGTTGTTTATAGCACTCCGAGCAACACGAACACTCGATACTGATCTTTGGAAAACATTTGGACCTAAATAATTCCACCAGGAAGTTTTTACAACTGAGGAAAAATCAATTTAACACTTGTGGGAACGATATTTGGAAAAAAAACTCTATTAACACAATACCATGTGCGATGGGGACTACCCAATTTATAAAAAATATCATCCAGTCAGAGGTTGCAACGAGGAGGTTTCTTTTATTCCGACGCGTCAGTTGTTCGCCGTTTTTCAAGCAAACGTAGCTTCTTCGCTCAGAAAAATACACACACTTTCACAGATGGCCGTCAAGTAGTAAAGTATTATATATTATTTAGTCTGGTGAAGAAAAAAATCGGAGGAAACATCTGCTCCTTTGACAACTTTTCACATAGTGTTTTTTTTTATGTTGGAAGGTGGCAAGGGAAATGGCGGTTCATCTGATGTTTAGTGATGACCGCCGATAAACATTTGCAACAGGTCCAGTTACCTCACTCACCAGATGACACGTAGAAGTGTAGCAATTCTACTTCACGTCGGTCTTCTGTGAGGTCTTGGTACTTCCCCGGACGGATCAGCCCATTCGTGCAACAGTAAAGACTCATGCGAGGCCTTTTTATAACAGCTTTCATGGTCACGGGACAGACTCTGTTAACAGTTCTAAATACTGTGATAAAATGCCTTAAATAGTTTCATTTAACCAATTTTTCACATACAAAATAAGGTGGGATAACATTCAAGCACCAGCGATTACAACGTTACTGTTTCATAGTTAAGGTTCCTCTTATTCAGACCTCACTTTTCGTAGTTTTTCGATGAGCATTTGCAGTTGCACTAACGGGCAGGCTGGTTCAAGATAGCTTTACGACCTCACAGAAGACTGTTGTCGATATAGTCCAAGTATAGTCCAAATTTTAGTTTCCTGTCGTGAATGCGGTAACCTGGTAAATACGGCTTACTTCTGGTCTGCAATCCTACGGTATTGTACACGCCCATGGGCGGTGGTAATCACTATTTATCGGTAAAACGCCTGACATTTGCAATCTTGTGACATAAAAGGAATCCTTTCTCCGTTATCGTTTTTCCACTGACAGAGTATTAAGCTATCACATTCTATCCAACATCACAGTTTTAAGTTGATATAGCACTCCATGATAAACCAAAACTGGCAAAAATCAGAATATCGATATTATAAGCACAAACTTATAGTTTGTTTTATGTTTCTATTGTTAGTTATTTAATTTTTTTATCAAAATTACTTAATACAAAGAAATAATTTCCATTCTATGAATGACGCATACAACAAAACATATATTTTCTAAGCATTCTCCGTTTGAATAATACGTTTGACTCGAGCTTTAAGAAATAATTGATTCGCGAAGTGGACTTGACCGCATATTATAATTTGCCACTGCAACGAGCTACATACATTAATGTGGTCTTATAACATGTGAGGTTAATGCATGAGTAATTTTCAATTAACGTCACGCGATAGCGTATTATTATGCTTCTTTTTTTTCTGCTTTCTTACTGAATATTTATAGAGCAATTTCACTAAAAGCAAAGCGATTAGACGTCTGCTGGGGGAACTTACTTGAAACTCGAATGTCGCGCACTCTGTGTTAATAATTTTTGCTCGATAGTAAATACCGCATACAGTAAATGAATAGTTGTAAGGAATTGTATCTGAAACCATAATGTTAAGTAAAAATTTACTTTAAGCGCGTAGAAAATTTATTTAAATTTTTTATGCTTTATGTATTTTATATAATTTCACTTACTTATATAAATTTATTGATTCAACTATTCATTGATCGTTTTACTTAATTATATATTTTAAAGGTAAGGCATATTATATTAGTTTTATAAAAAACATCGCCATATAGAGAAAACAGCTTATGTCACTCGGAATAATTTTTAGAATTAACGCTTAAACTTTTACTACGATACATACAATCATAGAAATGTGGTGGTTTATGAAAGAAATCAGAAAAAGTAGTTACAAGTCGTTTAACTGGAAGGCCAGTATAGCAAACTTTCGTCTTTTCGCTGAAAAATCAGACATCTTTGATTTTTAAATTATATCAGTTTATATCATATAATAAAATAATAATAAAATAAAATAGTTAAGAGCCGTCATAGCTCAGTGTCCGGGCGCTCTCCTTTAGTTCAATATACTCGAGCAACCTGAGTTCGATCCCCGGTGCCGGCACCAATGAACTTTTAATGTTTGAACTTTAAGTGCTGACTTATCACGTGCTCCGCGGTGAAGGAAAACATCGTGAGGAAACCTGCATATTTTCGAAATAATAACAAAAACAAATATTTCGAAGATATGTGAAGTCCGCCAATCCGCAGTAGGGCCGCGTGGTGCCATTTGTGTTTAAAACATTTGGTACATCCGCAACGAGTAAAAAGTGTAGTTGTTTTTACGACGCGATTTCAACCATCAACGTAGCGCAATATTAAAAAAAACAAATAATAAATAATATAATAAACAAAGACACATGTTAGAACGGGAATCGTTGAGCATCATTCGAAGTAGATTATGTGCAATCCACGCTTATGTGTGTGTGTTATAGTGCAGGTTTAAGTGGCATGTAAAGAAAGATGGTTCGTCAGCGGCGCTCTGCCCCTCTAATTAACTGCGAGATCCGCCGATACGGCTAGGCTTTTATCTTCAACACTTCCATTAAGCAAATATACAGCTTGAGGCCCCCTAATCACACACCACAGTATTTTCCAACTCTAAAGCCAATTAAAAATATTTTGATAGACAAAAATATATTCTTGCCCACTACGACCGACAGTGCTTACTGCGCGCGCTAATTGGTGGTTTGTTCCGACAAATATTGTTGTTAAGTAGTGTTTTATCGTGATTGTACTAGTTTAATTCTTTTTTTTTTTTTGAACCAAATTACCGAAATTGACTTATTTTTTTCAGTATAGAATTTAATAGTTTTTTTTTTTTCTACCAAAATCTCCTCAATTTTAAATGAATCACGGAAGAACAACACAAAATAGAAGTATTTGTACTTTTGCATTTCATTTGCCGAGTGAGGTAACCAGGGCCAAGGTAAAAGGTAGGCTATGCAATTGAAACCTCACGGATGTTGTAGTTGTCCATGGATGATGTAAAGTTAACACCTACACGCTTTACCACCTTTTCCCATAGATACGAAAGTACTACCTGTAGTAGTCCAACTGTGCAGCCTAACAGTTTCTTTTTTGCTATTCATTTTAAAATCACTCATGATACTCAGTCAAAACCCAACCAGGCACAGGCAAAGATAACCATACCTATTCTTATGAATATACTAAAAAGGTCCTTAGGCATTTAAATTAATCCATATTCCATACACAAGCACTTTTTACACAATATATCTCTAACAAAAACATAAACACAAAATGAGACATACATAGTCACAAGGTGAGACACACAGGTGAGAAATATAAAAGTCAATAAAAATATCTTAATTTCATTCGAGTTTTTATTGAAATTAGATCAAAAGTAAAACAGACTAACAGCTTATATATCATATCCTTCGCTGATTGGCACGTGCCTCCACTGAGCAGAGGGTGTAAGAGCTCAGTCCGCCATACGATTTTTACGATGTTATCCTACCCGGCCGACCACGTAAACCAGTACTTCATGATGCCGTCACCGTCACTCTGATTTAAATCGGATTGCTCTAGTATACTGAATTAAAAACGGGCGCTCCAATATAACTCGGCTTTTTTATATACGTATAAAAGTGCTCCTTATTTATTGCATTACAATAAGCCCCGGAGATATCCAAATAAATCGTCAAAGGTATCGGCGAACGCGTTTAACGTCAAATGGCGCATAATCGAATCGTCGCCTACAAATTAAGCGAAGCGACGTGTCGCGTGGGCGCCCTAATGGATCGCGCGGGCCTGCTACCCCGCTGCCGGCTAATTTGCAAATTGCCACGGCGTCCACCACTCTGACGCCGTGATCTAATTAGTTTTACCTTTGAGCGCACGCCTCGCGCCATCGCCTCCACCGGTAACTTTGTTTCGCCGTCAAACTATATGGATGGAAAGTTTCCGTGTGTGTTCCGCGTAAATAGGAAAATGCACCACATGACGATCACACGATGAGCAAAATTAGCATTAAAGTAAGCAATGCTTTTTAACCCTAGAAGCCCAATCATATTTTGTTGTCTAAAAAGCCTAATCATAGGTCAAATTTACCTATGTGAGTAAATGCACATATATCTTACTTTTTCTGTTAAATTTATTATTTTCTACTATTATTTATTTATATTAACCATTTCGGAAATGAAAAAAAGCATAATTAGAATAATATGTATTTATTAGACTTTGAAATAACAGCTATGACTAATTAATACTAAAATTTGGTACAAAATGAGATCCTTTCGGTTTTTTTTTCTTTTAAACTAAAATTAAACAAAAAGACTAAACAAAAATGTTCTATATCAATAAAATAGTTTTATATAACATTTTTTTATTTATGTGTGTGAAATACATCAATATTGTGCTCACGAAATATTGCCTTTTTACATTTTATGCACTGTGAATTTGTTTTCCGCTGTTTTTTATAAAGACATTTTTTCGGTTCTGGTTCTTCTAGGAGGGCCTCTGGCACTGGTTGCGGCTCATTTTGAAGGATATTCGTTATATTTTCCCGCACTGAACCCTTCAAAGTAGGGGCTTCCAAACGCTTATTGAAGAAGTCCTCCCACTAGATCTACCTTTTACGGTACTCCAAACATGGTTATTCTTTGAGCGTAATGAACGTTGTGGTAATACAATGATTCTGTTTGATGATGACTGAGGTATATTTGTAGTTGATTCAATAGAAGTATTTTCAGTGGCGGATTTGCCCTAAGGCTCAATAGGCCCGGGCCTAGTGCGGCCAAATGTTAGGGGCGGACAATCGTAACAAAAATTCACTGATCATTACAAGATATATGATGGGCTCTGAGAAAGGGGCGGCTGGAACTTACTACATGGGCTGGTGCCTAGGGCGGCCAAGACTATGAATCAGCCACTGCATATTTTCATTTTGAACAGTCTCTTCGCTAACTATCTCGTCGGTTCTCAGCTGTCTAGAAGACGCCATCTTGTTTTTTTACTAAAATAATATTTATTCGTTAATAAGTCAATAAAATACAACGTTAATCCTCTTGAAATAACTTTCTTTGAAAACTTAAAATAAAAGTAAAAGTTACACAAAGATTAAACATAGGTCAAATAGACCTAAAACAGTCCGGTAACTCCAATATGAAGGGACTTACTAATACTACACCACCACCTCCTGTGGCCTCTTGGCGGGTACTAAGTTGGTTCGATCAATCACGGCGATCGAAAGTAGCGTGCAAAAGATAGAGCAGATATTTGTTTGTGTATAGGTAAAAATGACCTAGATTGGGCTTCTAGGGTTAAAATTAAGCGAATAGGTACTACGAATGCCAAATAAAAATATTTCAGGGATTTCATCGCGTTTGATTCTGTTTTTATTGCCCGATTTTTCGAACACGTACAGTATGATTTACATAAAGTAATGTTAAGTAACAGCCTAGAAATGTCCCACAGCTGGGCAAAGGATTCTGTACACAGGGTATCAGGGCAAAGTCCACCACTGCGGATTGGCGTACTTCACATATCTTCGAAATATTTTTTTGTTATTATTTCGAAAATATGCAGTTTCCTCACGATATTTTTCCTTCACCACTGAGCACGTAATAAGTCAGCACTTAAAATGAACAATTCGGATCGAACTCAGGTTGCTCGAGTATATTGAGTTAAGGGCGAGCGCCTGGAAACTGAGCTGTCACGGCTCATTTACATAATCAAACTAAAAATTATTTAACAAATACTTATTTAATAGTACTGACCATAGATATAAAAACAGCTTGCCGGTAAAAGGGAAGAAGAAATAATTACAGTCTAAAATAAGTTGTTGCACTCGGGCAATACATTTCACAAACGTTACGCTAGGTAACATTATTTGGACGCTTCTAATGGGAGTAAGTGCTTCGACAAATGGCCCGCCCGCGCTTTTAATGCAATTTCGCCTCCCTTTGTGACTGAGAATTGGCGCAATCAATCCATTTACACTTTGTTTCGCCAACACTGGCACTAGTGTGCCTACGCAGGACGGGCTTTTAGCGAGAAAATTGCTAACGCTTTTTTTTACCCCACTATCCGTTACTCTACGGAACAGAGTGAAACCATCGAAAGCCCCGCCCCGCCTCTTGTGGTACGAGGAATTGTTTCACGATGCTGTACCCAGTTGGTTTTATTCAAGACATCTGATGTAATACAGATCTTATAAAACGTTTAATCATTTCGTAATAATCATTATGCTAATATTTTACATTGGTGGAATTCATTTATTTTTTAAAAAAATATTTCACTTCTTAAATATGTAGGCATGGGATAAATGAAATCACTTTATTGAGTACATTCAAACTATTTTTATATTGATTTTTAATTAATCAATTTTAGCACACAGAAACACGTTATTCATTCGTGGAATCGTTGCAAGAGAGCGAAAACTCGTTTTTGTCATTCATCCTTCTCATTCACACAATGTTTCGTTCTCAAATCATATTTTACTTTGTTCGAAACAATTAATACAAAACTATTAAATAATTAATCCTACTGATATACGGTAATCCTACTGATATCCTACTGATATACGGTACGATCTGTAACAGCCACTGGGTCAGTGGCTATTACAGATCGTGGTAAACATCACAGACTTCTAGGAGATTGGGGTAAAACAGAAGTATTTATTTTTTTGCATTTATTTTATTTTATTTTTATTTTAGAACAATGGCGGACTTAACACCATTAGGTGTTCTCTACCAGTCCACCGACAAAAAGATAGAGAAAATAAGGTGCGAAAGAGCCACGTAAGAAGTAGTGCAAAAAAACTTTTAGTTTTTGATGCAACCTAGATAACCTATGCGAGCGCTCGCTTGTAATTTAGTTCACTCAAGCTGAATTCAAACCCCATCATCGTCATCAGCCGGAAGGTTAACGTCGAATTGATTCAAATCGAATTGAATTACTCATAATCTTTTAAATACCATTATATTTACAAGTTTAACAGCTTTAGAAAGCAAGTCTGTAATAAGATGTTGTTGATGTTACATTTTAACAGTCGCACCTCATTGATTACTTCATTTTAACTTTTTTTCATAGTGACATTGGCATATCACTTCATTATACATTGCGGCCACAACGCTTTCAAAACAAAAGGCTTTACTTTATTTGGTGTATTCATAACAGAATAAGATAAATGAGGAAGGCAAAAGTCCTGAGAACTGATTGTGATACGAAAATTGACAAATGTAAGATGCCTGGGATTAATTAAAATGTATCTGTGGTCACCGACCATCGTTTGTATTTAGACCTGTTAAATATGGACGATTGTCTTCACACGAATTATAATTATGTACCAACTATGTCCATTACGAATCTGAATATCATAGGCCGCGAATGCCGAAGACGTGCGTCCGATTCCCACAGCGGCGACAATCTTTTCGTACTTTTTCTACAAATTTTAAGCTCAATATCAATTAAGACTTTGGCAGGGACATAACCTAACCTAAGCCAAACCAGTTATGTCAGAAAATAGAACTATCAAAATAGAATAGAACTACCCAAAATAGTCAAGTAGAAATTCGAAACCAATTTTATTTTTAACTAACTGAGCTACAATCGCTTGAACTATTTAATTACTTCGAAAGCCAGTTCTAGAACCTCGTTACTTTATTATATTAAGAAATCTAATCTACAATAGTGTTAAAATCCTATTTGCTATACAATATTGTAAATGACTAAAAATAATGTAGTCTGACATATATGGCTTACAATCACGGAACACCTACCGTAGGAAAAGATGTTGTGCGTTGTTGAGGCGTTTTACGAACTACAATTAAGCACATCACATAATCCAGATTCGACAACTATCTGTTTCTCATAAATAAACACTCCGATCGGAAATAGAACTCATGAGCCGCGAAGCAGAAGTCTGTCGCTTAGCAACTGCGCTGACTGAATCACTGTACATGTACATTGCATAATAACTAAATGTTTTAGCTGAGAGCATTTGCCTTGCAACGATGAATCTGGTTTTAATATGCTTTACATGTTTGTTGTAGTATAACAGTGACAAATACAAAATTAAGTAGAAAAAAAAACGTTCGTTTCAGATTTGAACAACTCGGTCCACCTCAATCGAAACATTAATATAAATGCGGAGGCTAAGGGCATAGAAATAATTGAATTAGACGAGACAAGTACATCGGGGTCAGACGATGACCTACAAAGTATGGGAAGCCAGCACGCTTGGTGTTACACTGGTATAAATCGAAACCAAATTCATGACAATTACAATATTAACAAAGAAGCGAGAGAGAAACGGCGAATGAAGAATAAAGTGTTTCCTGAATTCGTGGACTTGAGTTATGGTCATCATGCTGTTCCTCACAGCTCTATACGGAACCACGTCGCCAAGGGAGAGACGCAAATGAGTAATACACTGAACTGTTTCACAATCATAAAGAAAGAATTCGATGACTCGGAGTCATCGTCGGATAAGGAAAACGGCCCTGATATTGCACACTGTGGTGACGTGGTGCTGGAACGTAACGGGCAGAATGATGAATATTTTAAAGAGAGTAAACATGACAAGCGTCTAGACAGCGGCGCAAGAACTATACTGATCTATTCTTTTAAAAATAGAAACATATTGAATCTAAGTGATACTCAAACAGTCGATAGATCCAGCGAAGAAAATTCTTCAGAATCACCAGTTGAAAGTCGAGAAAGCGAGCATTTATACGACAAAACGGATTACAAAGATAGAGTTGCTTCTCCAACCCCCGCTCTGTACATACCCCGTTTAAATTTCTATACAGCGGCCACCTTACCGACAGTGACTGAGGTAACAGAACCCTATCAGTTGTCATTGGATAATTTCGAGATAATCACAAACAATACACCCAATCCGCTTACGCCGAATAACGTTTGGATAAAGAGAAACAGCAATGAATTACACGGCGAAGAAATAAAATATAAAGAAACTAACACGATCAACAGTTCAATGGCCCCACTAATACCTTCCAATGATATTATGAACTGGATGGCTTTGTCACCGAGGGAGAGAAAGAGACACTTTATAATTCCCAATTCAGGCGAAAAGAGTCGTGACGTTGAAGAATATTTAAAAAATGGCGTACACGTAGCAAAACATGAGACAGACATAAATGATACTATAGATGATGCAGGTGAAGCCGATCTAACAACGACCGCTAGCAGGCCCCCGAATAATAAAGGCGATGAAAAATTATTAGAACAGAAAAATAGTACATACGTCATAGACGAAACGGGCGATCACAAAACAATCAGACGATTAAAAAAACCGCATATAAATTTGGAGAAAATCGTTGCTAGTAGCATAATCACCGATCCTATTGAGAAACTAAATGGTGATAGGTGGATTGGTCTCGAACATGTACATACCGACAAAGGTTATCTCGACATGGATATTTCTAGGGATTCTAATAACGAAGACCTAAGAAAGCCAGGGGAATTGAATAGATGCGCTGGTGACAGACTATTCAGTAAAAATATGTATTTACTAAAACCAGTAGAATGGTCTGAATACTTACCAATAACTGAGAGCACGCCGTCTTTACATTTATCGCTTCCTTCAGACATAAACGATATAAAACGACCGTGGTTTAAGCGATTCATACGATTGTTTCGATGCTGTATAAAATGTAAATAAATCAACGAAAAACAATAAAACTTCGGTGAATCTTTCGTATTGGCGAATTTATTAAATTCAATCACAATCTTCCAGCAGTTTGGAGTACTTACACGAAATAAAACCTAACATTCGTCAAGGTACTTCAAAAATAGTAAAATAAAAACATTCACAACACAATCAAATTGTCAAACCATTCTATCTTAACTTATGCCAATCATTCTATCACAATGGTGTTTTTATTATATTGGCTAGTTCGGATAGTTCGCAAAGTTTTTGTTACTGTATATTAAGAAAAAGTAAAGAAATTATCCATTAAAGTAATCTGAAGAGTGCATAAGCTTTTGGATAGCTTAAATATTGCATTTTACTGTCAAATCAAGAACGCGACAAAAGAGTACATACGATAAATAACTTAGCAGAGTTCTTCTATTGATTGAACTAATTCAAGTGATTTTGATGTTAAAGATCGCCATAAAATATGATCTTCACTCTCAACAACGCTATTTTGATGTGCTTGTTATCTTGGTTTCTTCGTATTACAAACAAAAAAATAGAAATGTGAAAACTTTGTCTATATTATCTCAACTGAGGTAAGTAACGCTACTTTGTCCAATTAAATTCAATATTTCTTTTAAAATCTGGACGAACTTTCCGAACAAACCAATAGGTATCTTCGATATTGTCAAGTGAAACTGTACAAAAAAAACTCTTACAGACATCTAAAAAGGGAATGTAGAGTACAAACAGAGTTTCTATCTATCCCATTAGATAATGGATAAGTCCTAAGGAATTACTTCATTAGCCAAATATAGCCATTCAGTTTCAAACAATTTTGTGGGGTTAAAATAGGTGCAATAAAAATGACACAATTCATACGACATAAAGTTTCAAACATTTTTCCTTCATCATTATCCTCTCAACATCTGGCGACACTATTAAATATAAATTCTTGTTTTAAATGCATCAATGTATGCCACAAAGTTACTTACACGATAAAGAGAACAGTGTATCACATAATTGAATTACAAAGTATCCATACATATTGTAAATTGATTTAACCTTTTATTTTACCTAGAAAAATGCAAATACTCGACAACAACACCTGTATCGACTATTTTATTGAGTATTATTACATCGTTAACTTCAGCGACCATTAACTACGAGAGATTAAAATTCATATTTTATCAAATATATACCATTATATAAAAGCCTGATTGGTATATAGATGGGGAAAAAATAGAAAAAATGGATGTTTACATCACAGTGTAGCAAGGCCTTAAATACATTGGATTTGTAGCGGTATTTGTGTATACTTATTTAATTTCATGATATTTAAATACATACATTAACGGCCACACTCAAAGACTTCAATTAGCAATGGAGTACAGATTTAAAAAATTTGTACAACTTAATAAGGAACCAATTTAAGGTTAATCAAGCCATAATTATCTTATCTGCATGTGTACTATTAGTTACATGATGCATACAAAATTGAGGCCAGCTCAAATCATTTGGGGAATGCAAGTGTTGTATATTTTCTTTTGTACCTATAATTCTTATTATATAAAAAATTTGTAAGAGAAGCTATGCAGTTGAGTCGTCAATCTAAGTGAAGTTAACAATTCACTTTCAAGAAAGAGACGAATGTGAAAATAATTGTTCTGTTTAATACCAATTTATGTGGCGCGCAAAACTTAAATACGCCTCCCAAGTTGAAAGTACATATCGTGCACATTTTAGTTTTGCGCGGCCCATATTATAATGTTAATAGCTCTAAGTTATTACACTGGCGGGCAAACAATTTCATACCAATTCCTTATAAAATCTATAATACTCTCACTGATTTAAACTAATTTTAATGAATCAAAAGGATTGTTATCAGTAAAAAAAGCAATTAGCAATTAGAAAATTAAGATACTGTGCCATGAATTTGCTCATTGCAAATTGGGTTCAATTAGCTCGACTGAGAAATGGAACCATTGAAATAACTATCGTTTTTGCATTTTCCATATCAAATTAAACTTAGCTAATTGTTTAACTCCGAACAATTAGTTTATATTGCATATAATAAATATAGAAAAGTAATAAATTTATTTTAAATACACACAAATGAGGAAGACATTAGTAGCCGCACGGTCATCTCATTTCATGCTCAGTAATTTCACGGATGCGAAAAATAAAGGGAAAGGCAAAAATTGAATTTGCCGAGAGAACTGCAAAGACATTCTCCAATAATACTTAATAGAGACGTATTTCAAATCGTTAACCAACAATTCGGAACACGCAAACACAACTTGCATTTATTAATAGTATTTAACCACTTCATTAGTTCTTCTTGTTTGGGGTAAAGTTATACTTGTAGTGTGCTTGCAAAAATTAGAGTAGCGTCACACTTGGCAACCACGTTCTTTTTACTAATAACCCCGCCACTAAAGTAATGGCCACGCATGCGTCGTGACAAGTAATGTAGCACTTGCTGTCGAGTTGTGTGCGCGGCATTGCCACAATAGCTGTTAAATAATTCATGTCGATCACACTCGCGGTAAAAGGTGCAGCCACACTTGCGTCGATCGATTGACGTAGTATCGCACTTGCTGAAGTGTAAATGCGGTGTTGCCACGCTTGAAGTCGGTGACGTCACGAGCGCAGCGCCCGTTCAATGTTGAAGAGAAACTAAACGGTACACAGAACTCGAACTAAAGGCTCCGCCACACTTGCGCGGTGTGGCCACACTTGAAGGCGGTGACGTCAAGAACGCGGCATCCGCTCACGAGAATGTTGGGATTACGCTCACGACAGTCGAACTAAAGGCGCCGCCACACTTGGGAGATGGAGAGGCCCGCTGTTGCACTGACTGAGGGGTGCGAGCGCGGAATTGCTACACTAGAAGTCGGTGACGTCACGAGCGTAGCGTCCGTTCACACCAATGTTGGGGCCACGCTCGCGACAGTCGAACTAAAGGCGCAGCCACACTCGCGAAGCGGACAGGCACGGTGTTGTTTGCGCGCGCGGCGTTGCCACACTTCCGGCTGGTCGGTGGGCAGTGACGTCACGAGTGCAGGGCCGGCTCGCGGCGGATGTAGAAGAGGATGTAGGGCTTGCAGGAGGCGACCGCTGACGCCTCGCTCGCTCTCACCGTCTGGTCGTTGAAGTGGAACCACTGCTCCTCGTTGATGGCGAACGCCGTGTAGTGCCCGGAGCCGGCCCTGGAAGGAAAGCAGTCGATCAAACATTTTGTCAAAAAAAAAAACTTAGTGTACGTCATGCCACAAAAATTTTAAAAGGTTAAATAAAATATTGTAAAATGTATATTAACTGTTAAAATAATATTTGGGTTTTAATAAATTTTTACTTTGTTTTTATTAGGTGTGTTAATTGAATGCAATAGCATCTAGATTATAAGAAAAAAAATTGTTATTTTTATTGTTTCCCAATTGAAATATATCTAGTGTCTAGCAACACTATCGCATTGGACTAGCCCTGGTACGATAGTTGTTTGCGTGTGTGATAAATAAATACATAAAAATATAAATATAAGAGTGAATGGATTACATTGCTCGGTACAAATAATATTTGGGCCACTATAGACACTTAAGTCACTAGCTGGGGTCGGCACCATAGACACCAAAGGCAGCATAGGAAAGGCATACCCGGATCCGTGGTGCACTATGACGGCGGCGAGGTCGTAGAGCTGCGGCGAGGGCGCGTTGCCCGGCACGAAGCGGGACATGTCCAGGGAGCGCAGCGGGAACGAGATGCCCGTGTCCACTTTGGTCCTGAAACGTCCGCTCAGTTTAACGTGGATCACATAAAACCGAAATAATTAGGATATTTGGCATAATACATTTTTTTATTTATTTATTTGAAGCATCACAAAGCAGAATGACAACGTATTTATGTAGTAACACAAAGATAATATTATATGATTAAGTTGACATTCCAAGTATGCGACGACAGCAAGTTATATAAGAAAAACAAGAAAATTGATGGCAATTTTAAAGAAGAAAACACTGCCCTTACTTTAGGATAACATTGTCCTGTGCTGTAAGGGCGTTTTACAAACATAGATTTCACGCGGACAAACACCCAGATGCCAAACAACTATCTGTCGGGTCACACAAAGAGTTGTCCCGTGTGGGAATCGACCCCCGACGCTAAAGCCATATACCATGGCAACTGCGACACGGTGTCATTCACATCATTCAACTTAATCTATACATACACATGTAAGCACTTCATCTATACATAACTAAAATTTGTCGATTTGTGTAAAAACGACGGCCGCGGGAATCGAACCCACGTGTTCCGGATTCGCGCCTAGACGCTTTAACGGCTAAGCTAAAGGGCTGCATCGAGTCACTATGGTAGGGTTACGTAGCATCTTCTGCTGCTGCAATGGGCAGGCTCATGAGGGAGAGTAACACGATCTCGCAGAAGACCGACGTGAAGTGAAAGTGTTATACGTACGCGTTTCGTCTGGTGAATGAGGTAACGGGGGCCGACAATGTTTTCAAGCGAACAGGTCATTTGCAACACCCGTAGGGTTGCAAGTGCATTGGAGCCTTTTAATAAAGTGGGCCCTTATCGGATGGAACTAAAAATCACGGCAACGGTAAATGAGACTTCTTTTAGCATCTACCTGTTCCCGTTTGTTAACTGACCGTCATGTCCATGAATTTTGTAACGTATTCCAAACATTGGGAATCCAAGCATAAAATAAACATGATACATCCGTAAAATTCTTTTTTCTTTTAATATTTAGAGATCGCGTTATAGCAAAATTAAAAAATCTATGAAATGATTATGTGCGTCCACCATGTTTAATTCTTCATTGGCATTATTCCGTACAAAAAACACAATATAAGCATATACCTAGTCTTTGTTCCCCAGTTATTTAAAAAAAATATTATTTCAGAATTTCCCTCTATGATTTCTCTGCAATTTTATGTTGAGAATAACAATAAAAATATACAAATAACAAATCAAGTATCACCTAAAGTAATTGTGCCATCGGAACCTCTTCAAGTGCAGACAGAGGACATTGGGCAGCCGTCGTATCCAGAACTGCTTCGTAGATTTCTGCTTGCATTTGCAGCTGCTGCAGAAGTAACGCTCCGTGTCGGCCAACTCTTCAACCTGGGCAGACCGATGGGCAGTATTAATTAAAAACAAAACAAATAAACTCAATTGTGTCTAAACAATACTTCTTTTCACATAAGCTGTCTCTAATCCTTTGGGTAGACAGAGTTAGGGATAGTATCCACGTTTCATCGGGATTATTAGTCTTCAAACAAGTCAAATGCACATTCGAGACGGCAATTAATTTGTTATCTAACAGGATTTAAAGGATAACCGTTTCCTGATTGAAAAAAAAATGCATATTTTTATTGAAACGTCAACGTTCACAAAACAGTTTAGAAATTTAACTTTTGAAGTTAAACTTCTTTTGACGCGTTATGATTCTGAATTTTTACGATGGGCGACACCAATTTTATGGTGCTACCATGGCAACCATTATTGGTTTAAGTTTTTGCGTTTTTCTTATAATTGCAAGTTATTTAATCAAACCATTAGCATTTGGTGTCTATTTTTAAACAACCAAAGAGTACTGGCACTCGGGATAGCATTTTTAGTTATTTTTTTTACACTAAAGTTTAACTTGTTACGTGCGTAAAACTTTTCTTTTTTTTAATCTGTCATTCATTCATTCGCTCTCAATTACCTGTACGAAGCTCGCTAAGCAATCGGTAAGCGATACGGGCGCTTCATGGCGCCCAACTTCAGGCAGCTCCAAAGACAGGTCCAAGAACGGGTCGAATTTTTTGCTCTCTGTACCACAAGCTAGGCAGCGCACCTGGAATCGCACGCGGTTATACATGAAATGTGACGCACTCGAAATTGATGTTAGCGGATGACATAATCTATACACACAAATTAGTACTTTTTTGAACGCAGCCCCACATCACTGTAGATTTTTTTATTAGTTTCGGTGTGAAATTCGAAATTAAAATATATTTTAATATATATATATATATATATTAAAAATATAAAACTGTAACGTAAAGTTCATTTGTAAAGGTCACATAGCATATGAATGGGTTGAATGATTTTAAAAGAGATAAAATATACTGTTAGAAGGAGAGATTTGTAATGCGACGCTGCGACAACGAATGAAAAAGTCTCTGAATGTATGAATCAGTCAGTTGCAGTTGTATAGGATGTTACAAATTTTGTTTTTTTTTTATTTAATTAGTTTCTTTGAAAAAATATATTTTTTTAATTATAGTTTTTTTCAACATTGTATATTTTTCATGATTATTGGCAAGTAGCGTTAGACGTGTGTTCATTTATTGTCGCGGTTGTACAGACACGCTGTATACATATATAAATGTATTATAGTATTATTTTTGTATCGTGATTTTAACTTCAAGTGAGCTATATTTTTTTAAATACTTTAAGTTTTATTATACCCACTTCGCTTTGTAACGTGCCTCCAAACACAGCGGTCACGATTGACGTTGAAGGGGTCCTAGGTACAAAGACATCTGAGCGATCCGGTGGCAACAACTGCTGCAATTCAGTGTGTAACCTGAAATTATATTTATTTAAATCATTACAAATTATATTAAACGGAAGAATAGGATTTTATTGATCACATTTATTTATTACACAATATGACAAAGAAATTATTGTAATACCAAGAGCAGATTAAACGGGATTGTGATGGAGCAAGCAGTAGTCATTTGTACATATTTTAAAACAAACAATGAAAGAGTCATTGATGAGTCCATTAATTTAGTTTAAAACTTAAACTTAAACTTTAAACTTGATAATAGTGATGGAAAGGTATGCTGTATTTTGATTATGTCCAGAGTATATTTTTAATGTTAGTAGAAGAGTTTTGATTAAATTAGTTTGATGACTTGTGATGGCCAGTGTTTGACCACACTCTACCATACACACTTTGGAACTAATTGGCCTTTGAATATACGTATTGTGTTTATTCAAATTTTAGCATGACAGTAAAGAGAGTTTATTACCCTTTAATAGCAATAATTTAACATGTAAAAATTAATTTAATCACCTGTCTAACATGTAGCGTAGAAATTCATGAGCATCCTGCTGTTGATAGCCACGAAATCTGGGCACAACTTTCCATATGACAAGGAACAGGCACTCCGGTGAGATTGCCCCTTTTGAACCGCAGCCACCAGTGTTTAGATTAATAAGAACCTGTAAAATTTTTAAAACAATGTATACAGCGTGTCTTTACCATCGCGACAATAAATGAACACACATATAGAGGATAACTTTTTAAAATTGTATTAAACATTTACTTTCTTTAAACATCAATATTTACAGAGTTATTAAATTTTCCGAAACAAAGAATTAGAACATCCTTACGTATAAAACTGTAACGTAAAGTTCATTTGTAAAGGTCACAAAGCATATGAATGGGTTGAATGAATTTAAAAGAGACAAAACATACTGTTAGAAGGAGAGACTTGTAATACGGCGCTGTGACGCGAGTTGTATAGGATGTTACAAATTTTGTTTCTTTTTTACTTATTTAGTTTGTTTGAAAAATATTTTTTTTTAATTATGGATTTTGTTTAACGTTAATATTTTTTTATGATTATTGGCAAGTAGCGTTAGGCGTGTGTTCATTTATTGTCGCGATGGTAACGACACGCTGTAGACTACAACAATAAAAAAAAGCATAAAACACTAACATATAAACAGAGGCATTATGCAAATGAACCTTACTAGTTTTTAAAATTTACGCTAACATCATATAACAATTTTACTAAATTTAAAAATTTAAAGTGCTTCAGGAAGGAAATGAAAATACATCTGCAATTTTTCGGTGGTGGGGCCACAGAACAGTCTTTGCTGTTGTACGAATGAGCAGGTCCATCTGGGCAATTACCATGACCTCACAGAAGAGCGGCGTGACGTAGAAGTGTTATAAAATTCTTCGTTTCGTCTAGTGAGTGCAGTAGCCGGACCACACTTTATAATTAGGTGGCAATGCATCTGCAGCTGTAAAGGGTGTTGTAAATGTCCACGGGCGGCGGTTGTCACTTAACAGCAGGTGAAGCGCCAGCTCGCGTGCCACCTTGGGTAGAAGGAGATTACGCATACCCATCCTCGTAACTTTTGGCCCTTTCACAATATTAATCGATGCAAGGATACATGTTACTTTTACTCTGACAGTCTCACCATTTCCAGCATCCCATCTGTGTCGTTCCCCACCATCTGTTATTTAATTATAAACAGCATGGCGTTACAACCGCGACAATAAATGAAAACACTTCTAATGCTACTTGCACATAATCTTAAAAGAATATAAACATTAAAAACCCATAATTAAAAAATAATAATTTTTAAACAAACTAATAAAATAAGAAAGAAACAAAATTTGTAACATCCTATACAACTACAACTGACTGTTTCATACATTCAGAGACTTTTTCATTTGTCGCCACAATGTCGCTTTACAAGTCTCTCCTTGTAACAGTATATTTTATCTCTTTTAAATTCATTCAACCAATTCATATACTCTATGAACTTTACTTTAAGTTTAATATGTAAGGATGTTCTAATATTATTTGTTTTGGAAAATTTTATAACCCTGTATATACTGATGTTTAAAAAAAGTAAATGTTTAATACAATTTTAAAAAGTTATCCTCTATAAGTGTGTTATTTTATGGTCGCGTTAGTAGCGCCACGTTGTATAGTACCACACTTACAAATTGATAAATTTATTTTATAATACTAATTTCACATGTTTTTAGGACAAACTTACTTTTCTAAGTTCTTCTGCCATAACTACGTCTTGCATCTCTTGACGTGTGTAACTTCGGGAATGATACACTTTCCTACCATTAGTTTTCATCTCTAATGATGGTAGCTGATTGAAATAACAACTAAATTCCTGTATATTGTTCAAACTTTGCAATACAGCATTCATAAAACATGTATTTCCTAAGTTTTTTAACCCAACTATGCGCTTCTCCCTCTGGCTTTTACCATTGCATGGGGACATTTTCTTCTCTTTGTTTTTTGTAGGTTGAAATGTGCTCTCTGCTGAATTGCTATCATCTGAATGAGATCGTTTACGAGATCTAGGTCTTAGACTTCTGATGGGCTCTTCTGAAATCTGAAAAGTAAAAAAATGTAATAAATAAATATTTATTCCTGGACGTACTTTGCACAATGTTATCTATTCCCATATTTTGCACAGTTTAATATGGGAATAGATAACATTATAGGTATTAGGCAATAACGAAAAATAAAAAAATAATAGAAAATTAATAGAATTCCAAAACATTTATAAACAATAGCTATGTCTAATAATGCAGTGTAATAAACTTTAGACTATATTTTAAATATTAAATGTTTAATCTTTAATTTCACTACCTAAATGAAGTAGTGATATATTACAATAATACATTATAATAATCACCTTTGATTTTGTTTGTTTACTTTCAATATTTTCTGTCAAAGAAGAAGAGTGATTTAATGTCAAGAGGTAGTCAGATGTAACATCATTGCAACTACTACTAGATGGAGCTACAAGAGATATTCTGTTTTCTTTGCAATCTGCAGATGAAGGCTCATCATTTCGAACTGTTTCTATTATGGATCTATTTGATTTATCAACATTTTTATCATTATCTTCAAATTGATCTCCATTTCTAGATTCCTGGAGGCAGTTTTCATCTCTTCTTAAATCAATTATAGACTGCCTTATTTCCACAATTTTTTTGTTATCCAAATCATTGCCAACATAATCATCACATTTATAACTGGAAAAAAAAACCATTTTAAAGTTAATTGATTCATTAAGCAAAGCTCAGTGGTTTTCATGTAGACTGCAATTTGAATTAACACAAGTAAAGTAAAAAGTACCAATATACTGAATAAACATCACAGCTCATACAAAGCTGGTGATCCAGTGTCTCTGCATGGGCTTTGGCATGACCATTGATGTATCTTCCACAATTGACAGCGCCACAATGTAAGCACATCCAATTCTGCTCCAATGTTGAGCATGCTGTAGATACAAAGACATGAAAAAGAAACTTAATATCATGTTTTCTATAAAAAGTTTTCTTGTGAAATATGTGTTACGGGTAGAAGTAATTCATATCTATTCAATAAACCAATATATTTTATTCAATTATATTCAATTTGTTTGATTTATGCACTAATGTTTAAAATTAAAAACAGTCATCAGTTTTTTTATGAACGAAAATGAGGAAGAATAAAACATAAATTAAATTACTTTCATTATAAAGGTATATTAATATTTGGTCGTATGTATGCGGTTCGAAGTAGGTTTTTTATTTCAGACGCGAAACAAGCAAAGCGTCAATCGCACGTCACTGGCGGTCACCCATGCCCACCCCCCTCCGCCTCACTGCGAACAGCTGATTATTTTAAGTTCGCTGTATTGATTTTTTGATCTAACCTCCCATATTGAACACTAAACAACATTGCTGCAATGTGTCTAATTTAAATATTTTTATTGCCTAATATATAAAAAGCACTCCGTTTTTTTACCTGAACAATTGAAGTTCTTTGTGATCGTGCTGTCTTGAAAGATGAAATCCCTATCCACCTTGACGTTATCTAATAAATGCGTGCAATCCATTATTCATGCTAAATTATATATAGTAAAAATCAGAATAAAAAGTATTTTTTATTCATAGAACTATGGCAAAATAATAAACCTAGCTTTAGCAAGATACTCAAGCTTCAAACGTACGAGGACGAGGACGTCTTCACACTTTGGGCCAGTGTTACCAACTGGTCAAAAATAATACTCCCTAAAGATTTATATAATTATTTAATATATTTAAGGGCACGCAATCATCAGTTGCAATGTTTTTATATTTTGAGTAAGACATTATACATTCAATATTATAGTTTAGGGTGGAAGTGGTGTTTCACGGATTAGGTGAATTTAAAATATACATACAAGACAGTTAGCACAGCACCATTATATTTATATTTTTTAAATAATTTGTTTAGTTATTTTCTTTGAAAAATATGAATAAAATTGAACCCCTAAAATATTCCCAAAGAAATTTACCTCCTAAATTACTTTGTACATATTTTCTTCCTAAATTTAGGAAGAAAATTCCTAAGTTGGTATTCCTGCTTCGGGATGGTGTGCGAACGAGATAACCAGCATTGAAGCGAAAGCAAACACAACAATTATTGTGTTCGGATACACATCCCATTTTTTATTTTTTCATTAACTATTAAAATATTTTTTTTTTATTACAAGACAAGAAGTTATAATAAGTATAGAGTATTTGAAATAACAAACTATAGCGTTTAGTTAAGTCCTTATTGTATATCAGGGGTGAGCAACCTTTTTAATCAATGGACCAATTTAAATTTTAAATTTTTTGGCGGGCCGCATATAATAATTTACGAAACTTTATTTATACTAAATATTAGAATAAAAAAATATTAAATTAAAAAAAATCATATACAAATTTTAATGCAAGGTAAAAACAAACAAGAAAAGAACAGAAAAATGAACAAAAAATATTTCGGTTCAGTATGTACTACCATTTTATAATAATTAATTTTATAACAATATATTGATGGGAGAAATTCGATAAAATAAAATCAATTTTAGAAATACTTGGCGGGCCGCATAAACATGTTTAACGGGCCGCGCGTTGCTTATCCTTGTTGTATATGGATCTTAAAATGTAAGGAAGACCAATTTCATATGTAAACCTTTTGTTGAATAATGTTTAACCAAATTTAATTAGTAATAAGTTACAGGACTCGTTCCTTTCTCCACGATACTAAAGGGGCCCATTCACTATCCTGCCTGGCAATCCGCCGTGCAGGACTGTAAAGCAGGCTGTAGCCCACACACTATCCTGCAATCCGTCCATCATAGTGTCAGTGTTATTGTTGTAATAATTCTGGATTTACGTGAAGTATCGAAAAAAAAAAGAAAATAGCGATTCTGCTATGTTTTTAGATAAAAGGTTTTATTAATAAATAACCTTTCCTCACATTATCATACTAATATACATAAAATTTAAGTAATAACACAGGCTTTTATCAAGTTAAACTATTTCAATATAAAATAGTTTTTGAGCTTAGTTTAAGGTTATCAAATCAGTCGGGCGTCCCGGGATGCACACGTTTTCTTTTTGTCTATAATAAAGTACCTAGTCCTGTGTAGATTTTTTTCAAACCTGTGAATAAAATTTAATTCCTAAAAATATTTCTAAAAAAAAACCTCCTAAATAATTTCTATTGAAAATATTTACTGTGTAAATTTGCAAAAAAAACTCCTAAGTTAGCATCCATATTTTCGTATAAATAGCGTAAATTTGCTAAAGGCTTAGTGCATATTTTTTCTTCATATGGCAGCACTGCCGATTCGCAGGACGGCCAAACCACTGATTCACCTGCGCGGCGGACTGCAAGCGGTGGGCGGAGCTTGCAGGATGCAAGGCGCGTCCTGCTCGGTATTGCCAGAAACTGTGCAGGCCTGCAACACCATTCACGATCCTGCATAGAGCGGCGGACTGCCAGGCAGGATAATTAATGGGCACCTTAACACGTCAACCCGTAAAACATTTCACCGACTTGTTGAAAACAATTCTGCAACTATATTAGAAATGTTCTTTCCAGAGAATCAAACATATTTTTGAAAACAGGAAACATTTTAGATTTTCTTTTGGGACAAAAATGATAAAATTAAGCCAGGCAATTACAGTCAATAAGCAATCTTTGTATCTCAGAAGAAATAATTAAGCAATGTAAACTGCACCGATAACCGTTGGGGAAGAAAGGTTCTCGAGTGGCAGCCTCGTACTGGCCATCGCAGTGTAGGACGACCCCCCACTAGATGGAGTGACGACCTGTGCAAATGTGCGGGAAGTCGATGGATGCAGGTGGCTCAGGATCGTACTTCGTGGCAGTCTATGGGGGAGGCCTATGTTCAGCAGTGGACTCAAACAGGCTGAAATGATGATGATGATGATGAAACTGCACTGTTATTCTTTTCAAAAAAAAACGAATGAATTAACTAGTTTATTATAGGTGGCAACACACATTACTATGGGTGTTGTAAATGACAATGAGCAGCAGTTATCACTTAACTTCAGGGAAACCGGAAACCAGCTCATTTGCCATCTTCTCACAATTTTCTATACAATCTGGGCAAATACACAGGAAAAGAATGGATGCAGGTGACTTAGGATCATAGTTTTTGGCAGTCTATGGGGAAAACCTATGTTTCACAGTAAACTCAAACAGGCTGAAATTATGATGATGAGGTAGTTATTTAATAGCGTAAGATGATTTTGAATGGCTAAGTTCTAAAATTCTGAGTCTTAAATAATGGTATTAAATTGAAAAATGGAAAGTATAAAACCAGTTTAAGTTTTAAAGTTTATTATCCTTAATTACGTCTGCCACCATAGCCTCCTTGAGTTGCAGGCTGAGTCAGTTGAAGGCCATTGATATTGTTGAAATCAAGCATCTTCAACATCTCCTTAGTGTCAGGATCCACTTCAATGATATCATGCTCAAGGGCAGAAACTTCTGGTACATAGTTATCACGTCTCTCACGCTCTTCTTCTTGTAGCTTAATTGAAATGCCTCGTACTTGTGAGTGTCTTAGACGTCTCATCAAATGGGTGGCAAACCTAAAAAACATTTTAATTAAAGGAATTTAAAGAAATATTTTGTTTATGATTTGCTTATACAACTAGAAAAGCAAATGGTTACAGCCAAAACACGTCATAGGAATGTTAAAAACATTCGATAAAACCAAAATCCTAAATTATTCGCTCAACGTGATATGTAAAATTGGATAAAATAAATATGTAAGGATAACTAATATCTTTTTCTAGAACTATTAACCTGTCCTTACTAAAAAATACATCTGATTCTCGTGACAACAAAGATTACTGACGACAATGAAAAGGGACTTGGAAGAAATAAAAATTAAAAAAGATCATGGTTTTTGGGATCTTAATTCGCATTAATTTGGAACTAACACAATTTTTAAAATAAATGCAGTTGTAAGGAATCCGCCTAGGAATTAGTTTAATTAACTTACCCAGCAATTTTATTACGAAGAGGTTTCGTCGGGATAATAGCAATTTCCTCGCATATCCTTTTGTTTGTGTCAAAATCAAGAGTCAATCTTGTGTAATATTTTTCAATGATAATTTTTGCCGCTTTCTTGACGGTCTTAGTCCTGACACGACCCTGTAATAAAAAAGGTTAAATACCAAATGCACAATTTATTCCTCCATTTTTATTAATACTAGTTTACTGCGTGACTTTATTTATTGAACGTACTAATGATTAAAGTGATATAAGAAGATTTAATGAAAATAATTATTTACCATTGTGAAAACACAGCAGCCTTCAATTGACAGTTAACAGAAAAGATCAAAAGAGGTACAGATTGATTACAACTTACAAGTGTTGTTCATATTGAAGCGTCACAGATTAAAAATAAAAAAACTGCGTCCTATCGACTAACAAACCCAATATAAAAAATATTTCATAACATTTGCTTCTTTTAATTAAATTTTTAAACGTTTGATAAATATATTAAGAAATATAGGAACTTTGGCTTTCATAATGTAATTAAACTTAGTGGGTCCAGTTGTTAAGCTATTGGCTTCGCCGCTAGAAGTTATGGTTTCGATTCCCACAGGGGTCAAATGTTTACCACAAATAAATGTTCATAATCAAGACATTTGTTCCCATGAAGAGTTGGCGTCAAAGGTGTTTGATCATATAAAATCCTGGTCCATGATAAGGTATACAATTATATAAAATTTGCAACCATTAGTCTTTTTAATAGTCATAAGATAAAGATATATCAACAATCAAGCTCTGCAATTGCCCCTGATACACTTCGGCCAATGGTACTTTACATTGGAATTTAGTAATAAGAGTTGTCACTTTGTCAGGTCCGTATTACTTTCTTTCCTCTTACTTATATCGTACCGTCGCTGTGCAGGTTATAGATGATGTCCTCCGACCGCGACGAAGTTTTAAGACTTTTAGAGCTGCCAGGCTATCAGCCAACTACATAAACTTACAATCTTATGAAGTAAAACTTCTTTACGCCCGTTTGACTGGAGAAGTAAGCTGATAAAAACGAAAAGTGTGATTGTGTTCCAGCGAACGGTGATTCCTTTAATTTATCAATAAAAACCCATAATAAATTTAAATATTTGTTGAAAATTACTATATTTACATGTATACAGCGTGTCGTTACAACCGCGACAATAAATTAATACACATATAGAGGATAACTTTTTCAAATTGTATAAAGAATTTACACTCTTTAAACATCGATATTTACCGAGTTATTAAATTTTACAAAACAAACATTTTTAGGACACTTTTACGTGTAAAACTGTAACGTAAAGTTCATTTGTAATGGTCACAAAGGTTATGAATGAGTTGAATGAATTTAAAAGAGATAAAACGATGTTAGAAGGAGAGGCTTGTAATGCGACGTTGTGGCAACGAATGAAAACGTCTCTGAATGTATGAATCAGTTAGTTGTAGTTCTGTAACAAATTTTGTTTCTTTTTCCTTTAATCAGTTTGTTTGAAAAATATTTTTTTTTCATTATGGATTTTTTAACTTTTTATATTTTTTAAGATTTTTGGCAAGTAGCGTTAGACGTGTGTTCATTTATTGTCGCGGTTGTAACGACACGCTGTATATTATACATGTATGCATGTATAAGCAAATGTATTAGGTCTTAACTTATGAAATTGCCGTTTTGTATGAAATAAGTTATAATGTTTTTTTTTAAACATTTTGGTCCGTACCTCAAAAGGTAAAAAAGGAACCCTTATAAGACTCTCTTGTCCGTCTGTCTGTCCGTGACCGTGTCACCACCAATTTTCTCAGGAACAGGAGAACCTAGCTAATTGAAATTTATATCATATACTAAGGTCTATAGTCCACAATAGTTATATAAAAATCAAGGTCGTGTGTCAACACAATAAAAAGATATGGGTGAATTTACATTTTTGCGAAAACTCGTAAATACCAAAATTTATCTAAATTCTCTTTTTTTTTATTTTTCGGCATTTTCCCAGCACAAGTTGCTGTAACATAGCGATGTTGTCATGATACCATGACAACATCGCGGGTTGTCATGGTATCCGCCATAGTTACCCATAGTTACTAATAAAATAAGGGTTGGTACGGATTACTAAACGATTTAAATATTCATTAAATTAAATTGTGGTGTGAAAACATTAATTTTAGTGAAAGAAACGTCGAAGAAAGTTGCGGGCATGGTCGTGTAAGAGGACAAGGAAGGGGACGTCATGGTGCCGAGGCCTCTGTAGTATTTATCTTGTTTTATCATTATTCTTATTTATTTATTTTTTATATCAGATGTTAGCAAAGGAGCTGGTGGTTCACCTGATGTTTAGTGAACACCGCCGCTCATAGACATTTGCAACACACGCGGGATTGAAGATGCGTTTCCACCACGCGATTAAAATAACGTGGCCCCGGCTCACTCACTCAGGTGAAGCGCAAAAGTATTACACTTCCACAGCCACTTCACGCCAGTCTTCTGTGAGCTCGCGGTAATTCCCCAACGGCAGGGCCATTCGTACAACTGTGTTGCGTGGTCGTACCACAGTAAAAACTTATAGTAATAACTTATTTTTTTTTTATTTCAATAATAGTTAAATCCGTGCTGAAAGGCAAATAGCACAACGCAGGGTTGCGGCGTTGTTGCCTTCCGTCAAGAAAGAGCTGCTGCAGAAAAAAATTATAAAATATTATTATTATTGTTACTAATTTTTACTTCAAAATATCTAATGATAACTTATAAAAAGTGAAATTTTGTAAGTAGCCATTAAAAATTACTTAAAAATATGTTGTTTAATTTTCAAACATCGTTTGTACGAGACCTTAAATGGCTATTATTTTAGCTCTGTGCCTAGCACACAAGGTTGCATCTTATCTAGCGGGGAGTAGCTCATTTCTTCTAAGTTTTTCTTCATGATTGTAAATAACTTTCAAAATGATTCTGGTATTCTTGGAAAGGATATTTAATGTAGTCTATTTTAATAATGTTAAAGTGGATGTAAAGTTAAAGGGTTTTAGCCAAATAAATGTTTTATTAAGAGATATCAGTTTTCATCACAGATATTCAAGTTATTTTTTAGAGTTGCAAATAAAATTATATCTCTTGATTTTTAGATAATTAGATTGCTTAGTTATTCAGCTTATTAACTGTGATTCGTTTTTTGGGATAGTATTTGTAGTTTGCGAATGGCAAGCGTTTTTATCGCCAAAGTCGGTAGTGGTATAATGACATTTTATTTCTCGCGTTGACGCTGGCGCCTGACACCAATTTGACAACGCGTGGCGTTGGCGTGCCAGTTAGAGCACATTCAATTTTTTTCATTGGTTTTACATTATCTGTACTCCATTGAACCGGTTGTGTCAATGTCATATATTACCTATTGGTTCGTATTTTAGTTCGATTGCACTTCGTTCCAGAGTTGCCAGCTTTGGAGTTTTTCCCTCAAATTTAGGGGGTGAAGAAGCGCTTTGGGAATTTTTAGGGGCGTTATACTTTTAAGCACATTATTTGACAGTTTATATTATTAACATAGCAGCTTAGTAGCATCTAGTACGGTTTCTCACTACTAAGAATGCGGAGTTGAACTATGACAGAAATTATTTTTTTTTTCTAAAATGGCCAGTGCTAAACTTCTATCCTACCTGATGGTAATTGGCGATGCAGCCGTTGATGGTAATCGCACTAGCGCAGTAAAAACGTATTAGTTCTTGCCTTAAAGACGCCAATCGGACGCCAGCAGGCTGTTGTGTGCGCAGGTGAATCGCTTCGTTCTTGTGCGTGAAACGTGGACATCATAAGGCTGGAGCTCTACCAAACGCCTAGGTGACCGATGATGTAAATTCCAAAATGCATCCTGTAGAAAACCGAGAGGCTGGCTACTCTGCGCTTGTGCTTAAGGTTAGTGTTATTGGTTTTAACAAAGTTAGGTCACCAATGAGCCTTTGCGCATGCCTCTCCGTTGAGTCCAAACAGCCAGATGACATTTTGCAGGTCCAGCCAGGGCCGGATTTAATGGTTTGGAGGCCTCGGGGCAGCAAAGGAGTGGAAACACTTTGGCCCCAAATTATTTTTCAAATATGATGAACAATTTATTTTCAGTTGAGTTTTACAATAAATAATTTATTGTGAAAACAGTATAGACCTTTTATTATTTAACGAACATATATATATATATATATATATATATAATCGGAAACAAGAATTATCTAAAATGAAGGTTTAGTGCTAATTAACGGAACTTTTGGGGTTTTTTCTTTTTTTTTACAAAGTAATGTGTACTAGTTTAAATTTGAGTTTTTTTCCGAGGTCTACCTATCCGCGGCTGTAGCCCCTGTTGCCCTCCCCTAAATCTAGCCCTGGCACCAGCCCAAGTATGGTCCTCCACACACGATAAGGAGAACTAGACACTTTTTAATACACAGTCTCTGTGTCCGTTTAGACGCCAGAAGTACTACTTTTTTTATCATTCACTATGAATCTCATTTTTGGGTTAATGGTAAATATTTGTCGTCTAAAGAAATTATAAGAGACAATATCATTTAAAATTAAATTCCCTAAAATTTTTGTTTCCTTATAATCTGATGAAAAGATCAGATCAACATGTTCTCTGTTTGCAATATCTTTCACTGTCTTTATACCATTAATTTCGAAACTAAGGCAAAACTCGTGGCGCTATTTACCATTTATTATTTTTTAATAAAGTAAAAGTAATAGCCTATACATGTCGCACTGCTAGGCAACGGCCTCTTCTATACAGAGGGTATAAGGGCATCACGCGGCCCCACTGCGAATTCTGATATCTTCGAAATATATTTTTTTTTTGTTATTATTTCGAAAATATGCAGGTTTCCTCACAACGTTTCCTTCCCGCGTAGCACGTGATAAGTCAGCACTTAAAGTTTAAAGTTTTAAAAACCTTATTGGTACTGGCACCGGGGATCAAACTCAGGTTGCTGGAGTATATTGAATTAAAGGCGTGTGCCCGGACACTGAGCTATCACGGCTCTATCTTTTAATAACATTATTTTATTAGGAGGACTTAAGCTATAGGAACGAATATATTCGAGTGTTGGTAACACTGCTGCGTTTTGTTCGCCTTTCGCTTGCTCCACTGTTCGCTCGTGTTCGTTCGTTCACTTCGTTCGTTAATTTTGCCGCCTTGTATCGGTGTGGCTGAGACCGGCTTATTATAGCTCAAAATATTAATTACACTATTTAACAGAGTGTAGTTTGTAGTTTTGAGTTAAATATTTAATAATTCTTGATTAATTTGTGAAAAAATAAACAAGAAAAATGTTTTGGGGTAAGTTTAAAATTTGCCGACTGATTACCTATTGTTACCACGTGTTAGCAACGACTCTTCATTTCTTTACTTTAACGTTGATTTCAATATTAAAATTTATTGACTAATGTTAAGAAATAGCTATGATTTTTTTAGATAACAAAACTGTACTTATAGCTTTATTACCACATGTGGACTTCCACACAGCATGCGTTAGAATGAAACGATTTCGTTTAAATAGTACCTTGAAGTTATTTCAAAATAAATCTTATTAAGATTATCAGAGTATTTCATGTTTTTGATATCTTTTAGACGAAGAAATCGGTCGAGATACAATTTCTGAGTTGTCTTTCCGAGTGAGAAGACGATGTTAATTTAAACATGTATGATAGAGTGAATTAGTCATTTAATATTGGAAAGAGTGAGTGTGATTTGAAAAGTCAGAAGGAAGAAAAACCATTAACACATAGGATAAAGATGATTAAAATAGGACTTTATTTAATTCTTTTTTTCAGGACTTATTATGGAACCTAATAAACGGTACACCCAAGTGGTGGAAAAGCCTTTCCATATTTCACAAGCAGCAATGGACATATCCACAGGTGACAATGACCCATGCCAGGTGATGGTAGTGGTTGATGGCAAAAATTTCCTTGTTTGCACACTACAAAAGAACAAATGCATTCAAGTGCCATTAGACTTATATTTTAAAGCTGGAGACTCTATATCTTTCTTGACTAATGGTAAGAGCAAATTTCTTTGTATAGCTTAGAATTTTAGTTATAGATGGTTTGATAGTAAGATGCTTCTCTTTTATAAGGTAAGTGCAATGTCCACTTAACTGGATACTTGGATCCTGAATTTGAAGAGGAACCGTCTGATGATGAAGAAGCTGAGGAAGAAGAGGAGGAAGCACCAGCTCTTGTTCCAGCAAAGAATAAACGTAAACTTGAGAACAGTACTGAGTCTACGACAAATAAGAAGGCCAAGGTAAATGTATTTTTATTTACTACAATATTTTTGCTGTTAGCTATGTTATTATGACAAATAAAAGAAAGTTTCATGTTTTACTTTAAAGCGTTTTATATATAAGTTATCCACAAAATCAAAGTCATGAATATAAAATATTTGTATTTGAAGTTTTTTTCACTTCCGCGCCTGTAAGAGGTCAAAATTATTTAAATTTAAAGCTTTCTTTTAATTATATATTTAAAACCCACATGCTTGAGAAATATAATTCAAAACTAATATGATATTATGTGATAATTCCCAACAGCAAGCCAAAAAGGTTGCAAAGAAAGATGCTGCTGCTGCTGACAGTTCAGACTCTGATGATGAAGGAGATGACCTCCAAAAGTTCCTAGACGGGGAGGACATGGATACAGATGATAATGATGATTCTTTTAAAGTAAACACGTCTGCTGAAGGTGATGATAGGTATGTCTGATAAAAGCCATTATAGTACTTCATTAGAACATACATAATTACACATGAAATATTGCCTCAATTTCTGAGTTTGCCATTTGCATTAGCAATAGTGTTACCGCAGCACATATC
The DNA here is from genome assembly GCA_933534255.1 of Iphiclides podalirius. Classification (NCBI taxonomy): domain Eukaryota; kingdom Metazoa; phylum Arthropoda; class Insecta; order Lepidoptera; family Papilionidae; genus Iphiclides; species Iphiclides podalirius. Next base: position 3,084,159 of record OW152831.1, on the reverse strand, counting down.
TGTTTTGAACTGTTCCTTGATATTTATGTTGAATTTTGTTTTAGTAAGTTTTTGAATAAGTTGTTTTTATTAAACATATGCAAGTCAATATTATTTTTTTTTGTAATTGGACGTAGAGATTTAAAATAAACAACACAAATTGTTGTCATGTGTGGGAAGCCATGACTACAAAGTTATCATTAATGCTATAATACAACACATTGTCGTACAGCTGCTGCCATTTACGAAATTAACTTTAATGTTACATTGCAAAACAACAGCACAAGGTGCACAGTTAAGTAGCACATGCTGTAATTTTCTTATGTTTATTATTTAATTTAATATATCCATTCCACATAGAGATAGGCTTATTGTGATCTACAATTTAATCTCTAAGCATCATAACCCAGTTTGAACTTTAGTTGTTTTTTGTTTTGTGTGTGCATTTTGGGATTAAAATTCTTTCCTATAGTTAGAGCCACTTTGTTCATTTTGTTAGTGATGAAGAGGACTCAGATGAAGATGAAGAAGAAGAGGAGGAGGAGGAGGAAGATGAGGATAAAGAGGAAGCGGACACTTCACAAGAAGTGGACACCACTCTTGACACAAGCAAAGAAGACAGTAAAGTTGACATGTCCAAACTGACCAAGTCACAAAAGAAGAGACTTAAGAAGAAACTGCAGCAGCAAAAGAAAGATCAGCCACAAGTAAATGGAGTTGACAAACCCAAGGTAGCTAAATAGGCTTATCTCCATTCATATTTTACATTAAATTTCTATATTATTAATATTGAAAAAGATGGCAAGTAAGCTGGCTGTTCACCTGATGATAACCGCCACCATGGCAACATCCATATAGGATGTGCAAATGTGATGCTACATTTTGATTAAGTGGTCACCAGTTGTCCAATCTCTGGACAAAACTCAGAAGTATAACACTTCCATTTCATGCTGGTCTTCTGTGAGTTTGTGGTACTTTCCTGCACAGAATGGGCAGGCCATTTATGCAACAAACTTTGCATGATCTTACCACAGTTGTTCTTAACGCTAGTTGTTTATAATGAACACTTCATTGATTTTTATTGATTTTTTCGCTTTTTAACGTTGATATGTGCCATACACGCTTTATAGTATTTATGGTTATGGAACAGGTTTTCCAATTATGTTTCTTGTATTAACTTAGTGATAGTTCATTATCTGTGTACTTGCTTATTCCATATACTCGAGCAACCCGAATTTGATCCTCCGATGCCGGCACAATGAAATTGTTGATTTTAATAATATTTTAATAGACAACATATTATATACATTAAACAAAATATTTTTAAGGTATATGAAGTCAGCTGATCCACAGTAGTGGACTATGTCCTAATAACTTCTATACAGAGGATGCCTTTGCCCAGCAGTGGGACATATATTGGCTTTTTTTTTTTTTATGCCAAAAAGTTGTCAAACGAGCAGACGGTTCACCTGATGTTAAGTGAATACCGCCGCCCATGGACATCTGCTACACTCGAGGGTTACAGATGCGTTGACAACCTTTTGAAAATTGGGCTCCGGCTACCTCACTCACCAGACGAAACGCGAAAGTATTTGTCATACTTCCACTTTACGCTGGTCTTCTGTGAGGTCGTGGTACTTACCCGGACGGGCCTGCCCATTCGTGCAACAGCCGAGGCTGCTGCGTGGCCCTACCACCGTAAAACTTTACTTATTCTGTCATTATTTTTCTTGGTTAACAAAAAATATAATTACATTCGAAAATGTTTGGAAGTAAGTTTAAAAAGGTTACAACTTCCAATACCGTTCTAACATTTTATTACAACAAATGCATTTGTTTCAATAGAAAGAGAAACAAGAGGGACAACAAAAGGCAGAAAAGAAGAAGCCTGAGGCCAAAAAGGAAGCTCAAGAGGAAAAAGCTGATAAGAAGGAAAAGAAAACATTAAGTGGTGGTGTTGCAATTGAAGATTTGAAAGTGGGCTCTGGACCTGTTGCCAAGCCTGGTAAAGTTGTTATGGTAAGTTAATGGTTCATTAAAATAAAATGACTAATTTAAAAAATTAATAAATTCATGCAGATGTTTTGAGATGGAAGAAGCAAAAAGGGTACAGGAGGTAGGGGTAAGGGTACATTTAAATTGTGGAAAGCAGTTTATTTGACAGGATATTTAGGTAGCAGTATATTTGGCAGGATATTTGAGGCATATCAGATAGCAAACTTTCATTTCATACATGATACTTGAATAGCAAATCAATTAGTTTGGTTATTTACAAAGGATTGAGTAAACCCAAGACTTGTTTGGCCAATGTAAATAGCATTTAGTTTTCTAGGGAATCTAAGTGTTATTCACATTGGCATTGGCTGTTACCAATGGATAATTGTTCTGAATCTGAATTGGAATTGATAATTGTTCTGAACCTAGTTGTTCCCAAGAAGGATAGACATGACAAGGCTATTCAAACCTACCCAATATATTTTATAGCATGATTCATAATTTGAGCCTCCTCCATCTGGTTAGAATAAGGGATAATGATCTTAAGAAAACCACTATTTTGCAGTATAATTCATTTTGAATAATGTATCTAGCAAATATGTAAAGTTCTTATACTTAAAATTTTAGAAATTGGAAATAATTTTTTTTGTTACTTCATTAGCCTGTGCAGAAATATTGTATAACATTTTTGAAGTTTTTCATTTTTCTTTTAACCAGGTTTATTATGAAGGTCGCCTGAAGCAGAACAACAAGATGTTTGATAACTGTGTAAAAGGTCCTGGATTCAAATTCAGGCTTGGTTCCAAGGAAGTGATCAGTGGATGGGATGTAGGTGTAGCGGGCATGAAGGTTGGAGGAAAGAGGAAGATTATTTGCCCACCCGCTATGGCGTAAGTTAAATGAAGTCAATTTTTTTAGCACAGAGAAATAATATAATTTTAAATTTTGGAGATATCTACAGTTTTCTTTAGAAAAGAAATTAATTTTTTTAACAATAAAAAATGTACCTTTATCTTTATTAGAAGGTTTCACTCTCGAGCAGGCAGGAAGCCTGGTTCAAAGGCCCAATTAAAATGATGTTTTCTCCAGTACAACAAAAATTACATTTATAATTATAATTAAACTTTACTGCTTTACATGCTTCATAGTCACATTTTACTATGTAGCTCGCCTTCAGGCTTTCTGCCTTTTGCAGATAAGTTTATAATTCATCTTTATTAATTAATTTTTTGATATGTGGTATTTCCAACAAGTGTCTTTTGTGCTCACAATGGTTCTTTTCAACTGTATATGGAACTTGTTCTGTTCAAGTTTTGACCAATCAATACCACTGTAAAACATTTAATGGCTTTTACGTGTATGTGACATCTTTTTTTCATTGATTGTACTTAATTTTGTTCAATTTTAAAATTTTGTACACAGGTATGGTGCTAAGGGCTCACCTCCAGTTATCCCACCAAATTCGACATTGGTATTCGAAGTGGAGTTGAAGAATGTAAAATAAGGCAACTTCAAGTATTTCTACAATCTATTGAATGTTAGGTATGAATGACATTGAAAAAGACGATACCGTCAGAATGTTTACTTTTGTGCCAATATGGGGTATCTGCAAGTTAAACCACCCGTAGATAAAATAAAAATCCACTTTCAATTTGTAACTGCATGCAGATGCTGCATATTGGTTTATTAGTATATAAGTTTATATGTTTTAAGAGCCAACTGAGCATATATTAATATTAAGTCTTAGCATTGTAAATGAGGAAACTTTCATGTTCATTTCTTGTTACTATGAAAACATTGAAAAAGAAAGAATAGAATCACCTTGCAAGTTATTTGAACATGTTGTCAAACTAGTGCTGTTTAGATAGTTGTAAGAATATTATTTGACATTTAAACTGTAAAATAAACATTCATAATAATTTCTTGTATTTACGCGATTACACATTATAAATGAAACTAATTTTACGGATTTATCGCGTTTATTTTTAATTTTAATTCCCGACGTTTCGAACCCTTTACAGCGTTCATGGTCACGGGACAGACTGAGGTGTTAGACGTCTGATTGTCATAGTTAACCCGGGCTACCGTCAGTTTTTGAATTATTAATTTTGTGTCCGATCTATGCAGAGGGAGCTAATTGTATCTTGTCTTGCAGTAGTGGTTCGTTTGGGCCTAGATTTAATTTTATTGATGACAGGATCCCAAGCTGATGGTAGTACCCAACCTTCTTCTCTATTGAAATTAGGGTGTTTTTTTAATTTCAATAGCCTCGCGAATCATCCTTGGGAGGAATCGGTGTTCTTTTGCAAGGATCTGTGGTTTGTCAAACCTGATGTAGTGGTTGGGTCTATTCAAAATGTGCTCACAACTGCAGACTTGTTTAATCTATTGTGTTTGATGTCAGCTATATGTTCTTTCACGCGGGTTTTTATTGCTCTTTTCGTTTGACCTATGTAAGAGAGCCCACATTCACAGTCAAGTTTGTACACTCCTGGATCTTGCAGAGGGATATTACACTTGACAGATGGTAAAAACTGACTAATCTTCTTCAGCGTCTTGTAGAATGTATTAATTGAAGCCTGCTTTAAGATATAGCCAATCTTGTCGGTGACTCCTCTGACGTATGGTAGAACAGCAGGTACTCGCTCCACTGTGGCTGGTTTCACTCGGTCACTGTGACGTAGGCGCGGTGCTCGAAGCTTGTTGTCATGCAGAACTTGCTTGACATGTTGAAGCTCAGCGGCCAGGTGTTGTTTGTCACAGATCCCTTGTGCTCTCTGAAACAAAGATTTACCCCACGGTAGCTAACTGGGATGGATGGTGGTGAGAATCACCGTTTAGGTATCTATTTGTATGGGTTGTCTTCCTATACACCTAATCACCTAAACGGTGATTCTCACCACCATCCATCCCAGTTAGCTACCGTGGGTAAATCTTTGTTTCAGAGAGCACAAGGGATCTGTGACAAACAACACCTGGCCGCTGAGCTTCAACATGTCAAGCAAGTTCTGCATGACAACAAGCTTCGAGCACCGCGCCTACGTCACAGTGACCGAGTGAAACCAGCCACAGTGGAGCGAGTACCTGCTGTTCTACCATACGTCAGAGGAGTCACCGACAAGATTGGCTATATCTTAAAGCAGGCTTCAATTAATACATTCTACAAGCCGCTGAAGAAGATTAGTCAGTTTTTTACCATCTGTCAAGTGTAATATCCCTCTGCAAGATCCAGGAGTGTACAAACTTGACTGTGAATGTGGGCTCTCTTACATAGGTCAAACGAAAAGAGCAATAAAAACCCGCGTGAAAGAACATATAGCTGACATCAAACACAATAGATTAAACAAGTCTGCAGTTTGTGAGCACATTTTGAATAGACCCAACCACTACATCAGGTTTGACAAACCACAGATCCTTGCAAAAGAACACCGATTCCTCCCAAGGATGATTCGCGAGGCTATTGAAATTAAAAAACACCCTAATTTCAATAGAGAAGAAGGTTGGGTACTACCATCAGCTTGGGATCCTGTCATCAATAAAATTAAATCTAGGCCCAAACGAACCACTACTGCAAGACAAGATACAATTAGCTCCCTCTGCATAGATCGGACACAAAATTAATAATTCAAAAACTGACGGTAGCCCGGGTTAACTATGACAATCAGACGTCTAACACCTCAGTCTGTCCCGTGACCATGAACGCTGTAAAGGGTTCGAAACGTCGGGAATTAAAATTAAAAATAAACGCGATAAATCCGTAAAATTAGTTTCATTTATAAACATTCATGGGAAACATACCAGTGTGTTAATAAGTAATGCAGGGTTTGTTTAATTAAAAATATATTTTTGTAACTTTTTTATAATTGACATGCCATTATATATCATTTTACCCTATTTGCCCCATACATTTTAAAGCCTAACCTATTAAAGGTTTCAAATTTAGCAGTATATGAGTATCATATTAAAAAAAATATTTCCAACACTAACCAAGTTCATTAATTTCCCTTGTTTCAAAAATGTTTCATTGGTAAATACGTCAAGGACATAATAATGACACCCAAGTGTTATTTTATGAATAATTAGGTCTAAGAAAATTGAATTCTGTTGCAACAAATAAAACAAATTTTTAAATTTGACTTTTATTTAATACATGAAACATTTATAAATGCATATTTGGAATAATTACTGATCATGATATCTAAAATATTTGACCTTTAATTCAATAAATTATATGTAATATTTACATTCTACATTTATTTTTGACTAATCATTTTTTAGCCTGATAGTTTTTTCATTCTGTATATTCTCTTTATTGTCGAGTTCCGTACTATCACATTTATTTTCGACTTGTTTTTTCCGGAACGAACAGACACCGCCTTCACAATTAAATGGAAATTCTGTTTTAACATTGCCGTCTGCGTCTTTAACAGCCCATGGATTCCAAAAACGTAGGACGTATGGTTGTATAAATTTGTGCCATAAAAACAATAAAACTGGAATTATAAAACAGGGCACACATACCATGTTGTCGATTTCCCTGATCTTACTATATCTGATAAAGTTTCACAATAATGTACAGTTATTTCGAGTCGTGACTAATCGGTTTCAAATTTATGTATATTATTTGCAATTTTCAATACGTCGAAATTGGTGTTTTGTTTGATTTTGACCTTTCGACTTGACGTTGAGACTAGAGTCTGTGCCAGTGCTACCAACTGTTGAAAAAAAAACTAGAGAAATTCAAAAACCTAAAATTGAAAAATGAATTAAAAAAGTTACCTTTTTTTTAAATTATCTAACAAGGTAGAATAATTATCGGAAAAATTAATTATATGGGTAATAAAATCTATTTTATTTAAAAATTAATTAAATGTACCCTGAACATTGTTCATTGACATGAAAAATATTTATACAAATGAAATATATTTTATTATGAAGTTATGATTATAACTTGACATGAAAAATATTTATACAAATGAAATATATTTTATTAAGAAGTTATAATCATTTTCATAATAACATATCTTTATATTCATTATCTTTTTCCCATTTACCTGCATATTTTTGAACTACTCTAGGCCAATGCACCCAACACTAGTCACTGTTATACAGCGTGTCTTTACAATCGCGACAATAAATGAACACGCATATATGGGATACATTTTTAAAATTGTATTAAACATTTACATTCTTTAAACATCAATATTTACTTAGTAATGTAATAACATTTTCCAAAATAACGAATTTTAGAACACCTTACGTATAAAACTGTAACGTAAAGTTCATTTGTAAAGGTCAAAAAGCATATGAATGGGTTGAATGAATTTGAAAGAGACAAAACATAGTGTTAGAAGGAGAGGCTTGTAATGCGACGTTGTGGCAACGAATGAAAAAGTCTCTGAATGTATGAATAAGTCAGTTGTAGTTGTACAGAATATTCTAAATTTTGTTTCTTTTTTACTTAATTAGTTTTTTTGAAAAAAAATGTTTAAATATGGTTTTTTTGATGGTTTTTTTAACGTTAATATTTTTTTATGATTATTGGCAAGTAGCATTAGACATGTGTTCATTTATTGTCGCGATTATAAATACATGCTGTATACAATATACAAAGCTGCCAATACTATTATATTATATTTTGTGTTTAAAATGGTGTCTTTTTTTTCAAAAATGTAAATAAAATTTTATTCCTAAAAAATTTCTCCTGCTACAAAACTTCCATAGTACCGTAAAATGGGGTGAATAAAGATCCAGGGGTGAATAGGGATAAAACCAGGAAATATTTTCGACGCTCAATATTAATTACCAAGTCGTTACAATGTTTACCATTTTTTGTGCAATGATAGTAGATCTTTAGGACTGCTTAAGACAATACTGAATAGGCGCGAAATTAGCTGCAATCTGTTAAAAACTTCATTTGAAATTAGCCTCTCGTGCCGCCGTTTTAATCAGTGTTAAAAACTTTGCGCTCTAAAATTTATTTGGAAATAAGAGAGTACGAATGTTTGTTAAATACGTTATTTAGTGTTTCGGTCCTCATATACATAAAAGATAAGCTTCAGTTTTTAATAAATATTAATATTATTTCAATAATTAGAAAGTTGTAAGAAATCTGTTGTTTTTGGGGTGAATGGGGACGTCTCAAGTATGAATAACGACGAAAGCGGGGTTAAACGGGATAAGAATGAGGTGAATAGACACGAATTATGTATGAATAGGTACAGCTTCGTAGGGTTGTCACTAAACAGTTTTAACGACTTTTTAATATATCTAGGTAATAATTTGGTTTCATAATATTTTTGATTGGAAGTTTTATTTCATAAATACGCAATTATTACTTATGTATGGTTCTACGATATACGTATTAAAAATAGTTATCGTGTTATTTTAGTGTTTATGGAAGGAGTAGAAAATATTTATACAGCGTGTCGTTACCATCGCGACAATAAATGAACACACGTCTAACGCTACTTGCTAATAATCATAAAAAATATTAACGTTAAAAAATCCATAATTAAAAAAAATATTTTTCAAACTAATTAAGTAAAAAAGAAACAAAATTTGTAACATCCTATACAACTCGCGCCACAGCGTCGTATTACAAGCCTCTCCTTGTAACAGCACGTTTTGTCTCTTTTAAATTCATTCAACCCATTCATATGCTTTGTGACCTTTGCAAATGAACTTTACGTTACGCTTTTATAGGTAAGGGTGTTCTAAAATTTTTTGTTTTGGAAAATTTAATTCATGTTAGTTATTCATTTCATGTTAGCAAGGATTTAATTATTTATTACGCTAGGGTCAGCCCTGGTTAAATTCTCTATTCACCCCATTAACCCCAATTTCCGGGTGAATAGGAATAGCATATATTTTAACTTTTTTGCATTACTCGAAACGCTAATTGTATACTTTTATATTTCATAACAAAAAAAATATAACTACTCAATAATTTCGATCCCCATATAGGTATATATCTGTAAAAAACTTCCTTAAAATTCTTTGTAAAGTTAGGATTTGTCCCTATTCACCCCATTTTACGGTAAATTTTTTCTTCCTAAATTAAAGAAGCATGCTCTTAAGTTGGCATCAGTGGTCTGCGTGTTAGCCGTGCTTCCGGATCGCGAAAGTAAAATTACAGTGCTGCCAGCTAAAAATACAGTATTTTAAAAATTTTGTTACAGTGATGATTACGAAAGTTTAATTAATAAAAAGAAAAACAATCTGCATTTTCTTTTGACTTGTTCTAAATTAATGTTTTCTTTATATTTTTCATAGTTTTTTGTGGTCATTCAGACAATATTTCTTTAAGTTTATACAATTATCCGGTATCCACTGGCACGCCAGCGCCACGCGTTCTCAAATCGGTGTCAGGCGCCAGCGTCAGCTCTTTGCTTCTAACATTTAGGTAGCTGACCGAATAACTCCATTATACATCTGTGGTTGATCACTGTTTTTGTTCTCAAAAACAATAAAATCATCATCTTTAATAAAGGTGCTGCTCCTGCTGCTTCCATCCATTATTTCATATTTTTTGTAACTTGTCTTTATGGCTTGAATGGCAACATTTAGAATTATTTGCTTCTCATCTGCTGTGATGCTTTCTAGTAACCAACTCATTTTAGAACTAGGGTGGTAATATGGCTCGATTTACTTCAAGTGAGAGTTTAAAAACTTTTCCAAATCTTTTTACAAATAATTCAAACACTGCCCAACTCTATCCCTATTTAATTAACGCTCTCCGAATTAGTAGTAACGTTAGCTACAGAAATTTTCCAAGACAACCAATAGCTACCGTTCAAGCAGAGCCTGGCTCTCTGAGGCACCCACGAATCGGAATGCTAAACAGTTATTGAGTTGTTACTGGCTGTTGTCTAAGCCTTGCGTCTAGTTACTCCATGGAGCGGCCGCCAAAGTGACAAAAGAGCTTGGCGGCCTCCCAATCACGTATGAATACTAAAAAACCTGCCAAGTGCGAGTCGGAGTGGCGAACGGATTCGGGTACCGTACCATTATCTATAAAAACGGCAAAAAATCATGGCCGTTGTACGAGAGCCCAAACTAATGACAAACAGTTTATTTGTATTCAAAGCAGGGTGACCTTATGAATTTGTAATATAGATGCGTGTGGTATACACAATGATCATTTCAAATAATTCATTTTGTTACAAAACTTACATGGGCTAGCCTATGGTATATTGACGAATCATACAATCTCCCAACAACATTCATATTATATTTAAAATATAAAAACCTTTAACAAGCTTAAATTATAAACATAAAAGTAACATAATTATTCCAAACTCTAATTTACTCTTTCTTTAAGCAATATATACTGCTTACTACTAAAAAATGAACTTTTTAAAATTATTTTACAGAATATAAAGTAGCAATAACATTTTCCATAGAGAAAGATTAATTTACAAAGAAAATTATATGGAGTGATATCATGATATTTCTCATTTGTAAAACAAGAGAGATTGCTGAGATTGCTAAGTAAAATAGAGCTTTATTTTACTTTATAATAATATATAGTTTGAGGTTTTATTAGATACTGTATTTATAATAATAAAAAAAGGGTTACTTTCAGATAGAAAACCAAAAAGTAAAGCCCATTTAAAAGACAAATATTGTATTTTAGGCAGAATTTGCCTTTTTAAAGTAAACCTTTTAACTACTTGATCTTTTTATTATACTGTATATTCCTGTCATGAACTATTTCCACATTTCATAATGTTGATAACACAACTTCAAAAGATGATTATTATTTTGTACATCAATTTAACAATAGTATTTTACTTCTTACTTAATAAGCATTAACAAACTGTAAATATAACATTTTCTGCCACATTTAACTAAATTTATGGAATCTAAAGCACCTTGAATAGCAGGTATCTTATCTTTTTATAAATTTTTCAGTTATTAAACATAGGTTATATCATCTTCCTGTGAAATTACAACTACAATATAATTCAAAAAATATTTTCATTATTATTGCACATATATTTTTTGTATAAATAGTTCTTATCTGTAATTTACTTCATATTGTATATTTTTTCATCTATTAAAGGTAAATTAAACAATGACATTCATGTTACTTCTCTCATAACTTTTTAAGGCAATGAGTATGATTATTTACCAGAACTGTAACTATCAAAGTTCAAAACGAGAAATTTGGACAGTATTTCTTTCATACTTTTTTATCAAGTTCACATGTTTCATAATTAATCTTATATACATTTCTTAAATAAATTGTAGCATCTCACAACCCTATAAAATATTGTTACAATTTTGACTACAAAAAGCAATAATACTAATTTAGTATTAAGGTAATGACATACATAATATGACTAAAAGCCTATCGTTAGGAAACTATAGAATTGTTGAGATCTCGCTCACAGCACTAGTACTTACTTGTATTGAATTTAACAGTACCATACATTAATATAAATAATCTTTTACATTTTCAACAAGAATAAATAAAAAATATTTATTACATATGTATTCAATTAAAGGATAATAATAAACTAAAAATGTAACTTATTTCCATTACTCTTCCAATGTTTTGCTTTTGATTGACAAATGAATCGAAATGAATATAAGCACAGATACCGAATTGAGTTAAGTTTTATGCACATGTAGTCTTTAATGGCACAGATCGAATATAAAAATTCGTAGGACAATACATTCACTATTGCATAGTGTAGTCTCCTTCCACGCTCGCCAGTGCGCCCTTTAATGACGCTGGGAGTTCGGGTAGAGTGTAAATGGGATCGGAAATCGGCGGTAAAATTAACGCGTCGACAGACTTTTCATAGCTGGTGAGCGCCAAGTACAACTTTGACACTCGTGTGATTTCGTCGTCGGTCATCTCCACCGAGCGCAATTGCTTCTTGAACTCCGAATCGCCGCACTTCGAGCATATCTCCTCGATTACGTACGTTTTGGCGCGACTTTTCGCTGGCGCCGCTCTGCGTATGGGTTCGATGAATTTGTAACGCTTGCCTTTGCCGTTCTTCAATTTTTCTTCAGTGTCTGAGAGAAGGACGAAGAGGTCCTCGTGACGGCCCCTAGAGCAGCCCTTTCTAGCGATAATTTCTCCACCTCCCTCCATCAGAGCTGTACACAGCTGCTCCGAGGGGTTGTCAAAGTCATAATACACACATTTCGACTCTGAACTGGTCAGGCTGTTGTTTTCGAGGCGCAGGCTGTATCGGAGGCGGATTTTCTTTGGTTTGCTGCTGCATTTCAGGTACACGTGGATCGGTATTTCTATGGAAGTGCACCCTGATTCCTGGATCTCGTACGGCGGCTCTTGAAGAACTGTAAATGCAGAGCACACTATATAAATACACGTGACAAAACTAAAGCCCGTGCGAAATGACACTGCAGTTGTGAACGTAAGATCAGTAGCGCCTGCATATCTCTAGTTAAATAATAGTGATATTATTAAGAATGAATAAACAATTGCAGCATTCGTGATATCGCTTTTTGTTATCGTAAATAATGCTTCGGGCAAGAAGCTGCGTTCTTTAATTTATTCCCGTCGACGGTCGGTACACATTAGTGACGATAAATTGTTGCAACGGCTAGGTGTTTATTGTTAAAACTTCGCGGTGAATAAAGTTTTTACACGCTCTTACCTATTCCATCAGCCATGATTCATTCGATCGTCTAGATCTAGAAGAATAAAGCACTAGACAAACCTCTTATAATATATACAGCGTGTCGTTACCACCGCGACAATAAATGAACACACATATAGAGGATAACTTTTTTAAATTTTATTAAACATTTACATTCTTTAAACATCAATATTTACCGAGTTCTAAAATTTTCCAAAACTAACGTTTTTAGAACACCCTTATGTATAAAAGGGTAACGTAAAGTTCATTTGTAAAGGTCACAAAGCATATGATTGTGTTGAATGAATTTGAAAGAGATAAAACATACAGTTAGAAGGAGAGATTTGTAGTGCGACGCTGCGGCAACGAATAAAAAAGTGTCTGAATGTATGTATCAGTCAGTTGTAGTTGTATAGGATGTTACAAATTTTGTTTCTTTTTTATTTAATTAGTTTGTTTAAAAATATTTTTTTTTCAATTATGGATTTTTTTAACGTTTTACATTTTTTATGATTATTGGCAAGTAGCCTTAGACGTGTGTTAATTTATTGTCGCGGTGGTAACGACACGCTGTATATATATATATAACATTAACAATAACACTGATATGACATTATATTATATTATGATCGAAATGTTCATAACATATCTTCGATTATATACTTGTCTACATGGCAATGCAATTGACGCGCTCCAACTGTCTCCAATAGCGCGATAAGTGTGAGTACCGCTCGCGTACTTATTACTTCAAGATCCTAGGGCCGCCAGACGTCACGTATTTTCTGACGAACGAAATGTGTACGATTGAGTAGTGTTAGTATAAACTATCCACTAAGATCACATGCCTACCTGCTAGCTTGTTCAGTGGCCAATTTAAGGTATCAGATAATCAAGGTACATAAAAACATTACTCCCAGACACTTTCCGTGGGCCGTACGGCTTGCAGAAAGGTCCCACACGCAAATTTTGACGCTCCATTTTTATATATGTTCACCAGAAATTATTATTATTATACATGCATTATTATTTTAAAAAGTTTTACATGAATACAGACCGAAAATTGAGTTGAGGGGCCAATCATTCCCTAAACTCAATTTTAAAGCCTCTGTGGGTAAGAGCACGATGGCATTATCCACGCACATGAGAGTGAGTGAGATTATTATTAGCAGTTTTGTATTGATCTCTCTCTTTCCCTTACTGTTTACCCGTATTAATTAATTATAAATAGTTAAAAAAAATCAGCTAAAAATAAGGAGCGCAAGACCTCCATAGCACAGTTGCGCCGATAAGGCCCGCTTGGGGTCGAAAGCTAGTCACTCACAAAAAAAAAGTATTTAGTGTTCTACCGTGTCTGTTGAGTGCAGCTGTGATTTCAGTAACGACATGTGTGAAAAAAATAAAAATATTTGCAGGAAATTCATTTGTAGAATTCTCAACGATAGTGGAATTAGTAGAATTTTATACCACGTAAAGAGCCAGAAGCATGTATTTCTCAACATTTTAATTTAAAAACTCCTCTTATAACTGACCCTACAATAATACCTAGCCCACCTATTTTACTTTTTTATTTTAGCCCAAGTGGTTTCCTCCAATGTACAATTCCATATTGCGAGGCTCCTACGTAAAGGAGCGAAACTGCCGCTTACGCCTTTTTCCAATTATTAGCGCAATAAGTTTACTTTGCCTTATTCTATGAAAATAAAAAACAAAAAAAAAATTTCTTGTTAAATCCAAAATTAAATTTTAGGCAAATACATTACATAAGTGAGTTAAAAATTTTATTTCATTACCACGAAATTTATTTTCATAACTATTAATTGACTGAAAACCTCGTATAGAGGTGTAAAACCTTTTTTTAATTATATTTTTCGTAACTTATGAAAAATATTTTACAATTTCATTCATAACGAATATTACTATGTATCTGGCTTACTAAGATAACGCTGATAGAACAGAGATTGGTTTAAACATAAAATAAAATGCTGTGTGTTGCTTGTGGAAATAAAGTTTATGTCTATGTCTAAAAACATTTTAGTATTAAAACTTACATTAATATTGATTCTCGTAGGGCGGAAGATCACATAAGCCATTTTATGTGGAATAATAAAAGATGAAAAAAAGATAATCAACGATGTAAAAAGTCGAAATGTATTTAAATTACACAAAAATTAGTCTCAGCATGATAAATAACACGACATGTTAATACTTACTTGCTTCAGTAGTTTACAAGATTTGATACCAAATTGATTTGATTTGATACATTTTGGTACCCAAAATACCTCTCTGGCTACTTTAAACTGCTTTCCCGTAAATTTTGATTTTTTCACATAGGGCACGATTAAAGAGGGAGCCATCGATTTGAACATCTAGAAATTATTTTGTTTTTTTTATGTGAAAAGTTGCCGTTTCCTCTTTTAAATTATTGCCTGAGCTAAGTTTACAAATATCTTTTTATATGTTTGTAAATCTGATTTAATAATATGGTGGCATTGTATTTTCAAATATTTTTCTAGTATTAGTTTTAACAGGATTATGAATTTTATTTTATTTAATGTTCGCTGTTTTCTGCTAGTACGGAATCGTGTAGGCAATGAAACCCAAAAATAATGGAAAGAACAAACAAAAATACTATTTAGTGCACGAAGTCATGCGTTCCAATTTTGTGTAGGTAAATTATTATCATATACGGATCAAATAAATGAAGTAATTTTTAAAATAATAATGTATAGTCTTAAGATGATGTAATGATATTTGTATTTTGTCTCCCATAGTTTTTGTACCAAAACTTCCTAGTAATAAAATGACAACACCGGCTAACCAGAATAACACTACAAAATAAAAAAAAATGTTTTCTTAAATTAATAATGGTTAAATAACAAAAATTAACGAAAAGTGATCTTGGTGCTTTTATGTATACGGATTTTCCATATAATTACGACACAATTAATTATTTTTCTTGGAAATCTCAATATAATCTCAAAATTTTATTTGATCTTTAAGTACAGACGTCATTACCATGACTGACATGATATGGACAGAATTCTTTTAAGGGAAGCCATTTATTAAAGAAAGAAGAAGAAGAATTATTTTTCGTTAGCACATTATCCATATGTGCTTCAAATGATAGTAACATAGGCGAGATGCGAGTCTATCGAGTCTATTTATCGTCTAGACAAGTATATAATCAAAGATACGTATATGTGCCTGTAAACAAAAATCCACATGGTAATCAATAATACGGTAATTAATTTAAATAGGATTCATTTAGGTTTTTTATCAATAAATATTTTTTCGGTATCTCGTATCTATTAATCGAGGTAATGCTTTCAGTTCGAAGTCTATCATGTAAAGCTTTTTCTAATACGGAATCTGTGGAAAAGTTATTTTTCACAAGTTTCGTAATTCTATGGTAGAAATAGCGGCAATACACGTCAGACCTGACTCCGGGTGTGATTTTATACAGCGTGTCGTTATCATCGCGACAATAAATTAACACACGTCTAACGCTACTTACCAATAATCATAAAAAAATATTTACGTTAAACAAAATCCATAAAAAAAATTATTTTTCAAACAAACTAATTAAGTAAAAAAGAAAGCCTAGCGTCGCATTACAAGCGTCTCCTTCTAACAGTATGTTTTGTCTTTTTTAAATTCATTCAACCCATTCATATGCTTTGTGACCTTTACAAATGAACTTTACGTTACGCTTTTATAGGTAAGGGTGTTCTAAAATTCTTTGTTTTGGAAAATTTAATAACTCTGTAAATATTGATGTTTAAAGAATTTAAATGTTTAATACAACTTTAAAAAGTTATCCCCTATATGTGTGTTCATTTATTGTCGTGATGGTAACGACACGCTGTATACTTGATATTTACCTCGATCTCCTTTCCAAATTTGAATTTCCAATAGCAACAACATGTAAAACGTCTGCATTTAAAGCAGGCAAGCTATTTTAAAATCAAGGATGGTGAAACCTATACCATGTTTCGTTCCTATGGAAGTATTTTCAGAGATACCTACATTGAATTTTGTAAAAGTTTTTTCATTAATGAATAGATTTGTTTTTAATGTGTCATAAATTGTAGTACTGGTTCTCGTAACGGGGGTTTAACTGGAATATTTTTAACACATTACTAACACCAATTGCGATACGATGGAAATTGGATCCAGAATTTAATATTACACTGGTCAACTATATACAGTCTATTTTAAGGAAAACTTTGACGGTTTTGAGGTTAGTCGCTAGATATCACAGAACATGGCACTGCAAATTTAACTCAAAGTAAAAGGACAGTTTCAAATTTAAATTTCGCGTCAACTAGGTCCTTGTGTCAAAACTTATCCCAATCTACGCATACCTTACTAATTTATAGCCTATAAGTATTAATACTAGTACGCGGAGGATCGAGCTTTGCTCGGTTTGTTTTTTTTTAAATCTAAATTACATTTAGATACAAATTACTGAGTAATGAAATATGCATAATATTTTTCGATCTTACCGACGTAATAATAAGAAAATATGAACTGATGTTTTTCACAAAAGAAAGAACTTTAAAAAAAAAGGGAAAAAAATAACAAAATAACAAATCGACAAAAAATTAAAAACAAAGAAAGCAATGATCTGGAATCGAAAAAAAGGTAAAAAAATAAATGTGTAAATGATCGTGACGCGAACCACGGCCGTCTGTTTTGTTGCCGCCCGATTACCGACCAAACTATTTTGACATTTGCTCTTGCGGCGAAATTTACCGTCATATTCGAATTATATTTTTCATTCCCTGAAAACAGGGACAAAAGGACATTTTCTAAAAATGAAACCTAGCTAGATCGATTTTTCGCCCCCGAATCTATGCACATACAAAATTTCATGAAAATCGCTGTAGCCGTTTCCGAGATTCCGATTATGTATACATATATATATATATATATACAAGAATTGCTCGTTTAAAGGATAAGATATGATTATGTTCAAATGGTTTTGTAATTGTTGGATATTTTTACTTATATGTAAAAGTTATTTGAACACAGTTGTTTTTTCAGATGTTGATAGATATGACTTAAAACGGGTGTCACAAAAATCTGCACCGACTAATATGTAATCACTTGAATTTTTTACTGCTAGTTAACTTGACTGTTAGATATTACATATCTTGACTGTTAGAGGTTACATATCTATCACGTTAAACCAGTAAAATTCGTTGGGTGCATCGTCTCAAACTTTGTCCACCTGATAATTAATCATTAGAAATTGGCAGTAATAAAAAGACGTCTCATTGTGGCGGTTAAATGAGATTTGTGTACCAAGGAATCTCATCATAAGCCCGGGTGAAAATCGGCAGCTATATATCCATTACCTGCCACCTCATCACTTACGTTGTTTTCGTTGCTCGACCACCACCCACTAAGAAAAACATTCACGATTCGGGGGTTTCCAGACCATGGACACGCACATAATCGGAACAATTGTGGACCGCTCAGATCAATGTCCCGTGCGGGGATCGAACCCGCAGCGCACTGGCGGCTGGTGGGGCTGGACCAGTTCGCCGTCCGTGCGTTTGTTCCCCAATCTGTTAAGTTAACGGTACGGGGCGTTCGGGCGACGGCCGCCCGCCGAGGAGTGAAACGTCCTTGCCTCTTTTGGGGTAGACGAAAGCGCTGGGCGGGTGCAAATGGAAGACGACCTTGTGGACGAAGGGGCTGATGTCGCGGCCGCCGGCGCCTCGCACCCACACGCGCCAGTCCAGGGCGAGGGCGCGGCCAGTGGGGGAGCGGCGCGGCTCGCACGCATGCCCCACTTCCAGGCAGACGCGCACGCACATCTGTGCACAGTGTAACGGAGCACCATAAACTAACGTTCACAACCGTACTAGGAATGAGATAGGGCCATGCAACAGTTGTTCGCTGCTACACGAACGGGCAGGTCCGCCCGGGTAGGTGCCACGACCTCACAGAAGGCCGGCGTGAACTTCTGCGTTTCGTATGGTGAGTGTGGTAGCCGGAGCCCACTTTATTATAAGATGGCAACGCATCTGCAACCCAATGGATGTTGCAAATGTACATGGGCGGCGGTTATCACTTAACATCAGGTGAACCGCCAGCTTCTCACAAACAGAACCATACACGCTGCGTTCGCATTCCGTTTAAAAAAAGCGAGCCGAGGTTCACTTACATACGATACATGCTATTCAACTCTAATGCAGTGTATACCTGCAGTATTCACGATTTGCGGTGTTAGCTTGCTATTATCATCAAAGAACGAAATAGTTGATATATTTTGAAGCCCACCTTTTAAGAGGAGACCCATCCGATCAACCTAATAACCGGGCCAGTACTTAGCCTTACCCTGATGTCTTGTAAGGCCTTTGTTACTCTCCGACAGAGCTGGCCCATTCAGGCAGCGTTAGCCGCTGCTGCGCTGTTTTAAACTACTTTTGACTAACTGGTATCGTATTCGGAAAAGGGAAGGGAGTAGAGAGGATTATCTCGACGTCAATGGCATGTATGTACATGCAATTTGCAGTTGCTTTAAATAAGTATTAATTAACCATGTGAGTTGATGCGCAAATCCTCTCGTTTCGTTTACCGATGCTGCACGCATTCAGGAAATTGAATTCGGAACAACATCGCACGCCTCAGCCTTGATCGTCATCAAAGGAAAGGGAACACCTGAGAACCGAGGTGGGTAATGCGAACTTAACTCGGGGAATTGAAGGTCCGATATTACCGAACTCAGTTTCGTATTAGTATAATTCAAAAAAAAAATCTCTAGTTAACTATAATATCATTTTAATTTAACTGAACTTATTAAATGGCATAACGTTGCACGTTACAGGAAGACACCGATTTTTAGCACGAAAGAATGATTACATCACAAGCCATCTCTTCGAAGCTCGAATTATTGGACTTCGCGTACCAGCGTAATCTTAATAGGATTTTATGATGACGGTTACCTTAGGATGTAATATCATTGTCGAATTTTCAGAAATATTTCTTTTTATTTCGCCAATTGCCTCGAAAAACGTCGACGTGAGGAGCACGCAAGATTGTTTTTAATCTTGGTAACATTATATGCTCAGTCGTAAATTGAAAATCGTGGTTCGTGTAATAAAAAAAAAACAATATTGTTATCGTCCGAGGTGTGCGAAAACAAAAACCATTTTTAAAAACTTTACACTGTGGCAAAAACGCAATTCACAAGTCACTACAATTCAAGGTCCGAACAGAACGTGCCCGATAAAAAGCCGAGATTAAACGTCGTTTAAAATATTCCCTGCCATTAATACGTGCAAAAGAACCACTGTCTATGTCAACTTTATATTGTTATAATATTTCGGCATATAAATTTACTTTGTTTGTAATTAACTACGATTAAACCGAGATTACGTTTTTCTTCCGAGATAGAAGTTTATTCAATTTCCAATGTATTTATATTTGTTTATTGAACAAACTGCCATGCACACACAAACACATTTGTTGAGCAATAAAGTCAATGTACACGTTCACGTCACATAAGTTGCTTATTTGATAAAAATAAATATGTTAATCTTAGACTCAAAACACTACTTATAATCAGCCAGGGTTATATAGGCCATTAATTTATGGACATCGTAAAGGCGCTACCAAATTATAATGCGGAAATTAAAAACATGGCCGTATCGAAATGATTGAGAGAATATTGGTCTTATTTCATGTTAGATCCATAATAACACAATATCTAATATTTGCACATACTTCAAAAATGGTGGACTGCGATACCCTCGCGATAATTAATGTGGTAAAACGATTTTGGAATTACAATAAACTGGAATCTTTTATGATACAATGCATGTACAACCGGTGCGATTCGCTTGAGTTTAAGTCAAAGTTGTTTTAGGAGGATTTTTTTACGAAAGGAACAAATACGCAGTATGAGAATATACGATTTTTGACAGCAGAGGAACTTCTTCTTCTCCTACTTCCTTGTAAAAAGAATTGAACTGGAGTTTTGCCACGTTGCATGATGCAACGTTTTTTGCGAAGCAATTTTGTTATATATGCATATTGCATAGCATTATTAGTTGCCAGTTAAAACATAGGTATACTAAGTATATTTTATCGACACTGGGTATTTTTTGATCAGGCTTTGATCGTTTAAAGAAGCAGTAAAGTTATTTAGGACGTACAAAATACGTTAAGTAACAGCCTATACATACCCCACTGGTAGGCAAACGCCTCCCCTGTACAGAGAGTATAAGGGCACAGTCCACCACTTACTGCGGGTTGGCGGAGTTCGCTTATCTTCAAAATTTATATATATTTTGTAAACAATTTCATTGCTGCTACCACCGGGATTTGAACGCAGGCTACTCGAGTATGTTGAATTAAAGGATAGCACCCGGACACTGAGCTATCATGGCTGTTATGCCAAAAAATATCGACATTGAGTTATAATTGTAACGCACATAGTTAATCATACTTGTGGACCAATTGAGGCGTCGACGTGAACGTTTAATATTGAATAATGTCTTCCGCGTTTAGATTGGAATGCCTTTCAATTATTTTTTACATAGCTATTGCCTTCAGTGGCATTGGATGCATTGGATTTTTTAAAACACGGCGAAGGAGAAAAACGTTCAGAAATAATCAGAGACTAAGGTATAGAGTAAACAAAGCTCGAGAAAAGACCCATATAGACAAGCTTGTCTGCAAAGGCTGAGCGAGGTGGGAACTTTTGGGTGCGGGATTTTACTTGTTTCTTTTTTATGTGAGGTGAGGTCAAACGAGAAGGCAGTTCACCTGACCTAAGTGATGACCGCCGTCCATTTACATTTGCAACACTCGTAGGGTTGTTATCGTTTAATAATGTGGGCCCCGGCTACCTCACTCACTAGAGGAAACGCAGAAGTATAACACCCCCACTTCACGCCGATCTTCTATGAGGTCGTGGTACTTACCCGGATGGATCTGCCCATTCGTGAAACAGAGAAGACTGTTGCGTGGCTCTACTACAGAAGGGGTTATAGACAATGATGTTTTATATAAAGGTGAATCATATTGTCCATAGTGGTTACATTTAAAAATGGTAACGTTAATATGACATGTGACAGATGATATAGAATGTGTGATGTCGAAAAAGATAGCAGTCTAGATAGACTTGCAATCTAATTACACAAATTGGCGTAATTTGGGTGCCTCAGTTTCGTTGAGCTAGTGTCATATCTACCTCGTATTTGCATATAGTATCATTGGTTATAGAGCATAGGTGTTTACTACTCCGTTTCTTATATCACATCCCAACATGCCTTACCTTTCTTATTACCACTGCCACTGATACATATAAATATGACCGAAAGGAATTAAGTAGTATATTAGTTTTACAAAATAAAACCAGACTTTGGAAGAAAATCCTTTAACGATAGTTAGTTTTTCTACTCATTTTCTTATTGTGTCAAGGAGTGATTATTTTTCATGGCTGTGTCAACGTCAATTTTTTTAAATTTAAACCTTTGCTTATAAAAGAGGATTATTGTGATGTATCTAAGTTTGAAATTGTGTTCCATCTAGTCCAAAGACAAGCCATAAGATTTAAAACAGGCATTGATTTGGAAGTGTTATTTATTTAATTTATTTGTTATAGAAATATACACTTAAAGGTTAAACCTGCTATTATTGTTATAGTCGGCGATGATTTATCAATTCAAATGAAATATTAGTGAGTAAAAAAGTATTTTTGATTCATAAAATACGAGATCTTCCGTAAATGGACAATCTCTATTCTAGATTTTAGTTATAAGAATAAATAATATTGTTTTATCCTCAAAGCAATTTTAGTTTTAGATGAATTGTGAGGACGAACTTGTTTGAATATCTGCGATCATCCTTGGTTTTTATTTAAGTGCAATTATAAAGAACGCAACGGTTTTAGGTTATAAACAATTGTTTTAAAAAGACGACGCATACGACGCCCATATTGCGCGCGATTAAAAATTGTTCCGCTTTACAATATTTGACATATCATGCGAACGTGACAGATGATATGGAAAGAGATAGCAGTCTATAGAGCTGCAATGTAATTACACCAATTGGCGTAATTTGAGTGCCTAAAGTTCGGTGCGCTTTTAGTGCCATATCTACCTCTTAACTTTATATAATTATATGACTCTTCTGTACGTGTGTATATCAATGAACTCTGCTACTCTACTCCTAAACGGCTAGACCGATATTAATGAAATTTTTTCTCTCAAAAAATTTTGTCTCTTCAGGTATTATATGGGATGTAGGAGTCATTCAGACAAACTTATTCAAAAAGTTTGAAATTTTCGGTTTTAGGACGTGTGTACAGGACAAAGTCTGTCAGTTCCGCTAGTTTGTTATAAATACAATTCAAAATATTAAGAAGCCAAACAATAATACATTATTTAGCTCAATAAAGCCACGGTTTAGCTTTCACTCCCATGGATTAGATCATAACCGATAGATAAGAAGAAAACTACCGAGTTTTACACCCTGTTAGAGGTAAGCCAAAATTGCGTAATTGCGTGTCGCTTTAAATATAGTGAGCAGACTTAAACTCCAGTAAGAACGAACGAGACACTTTGTAAAGACCATAAATCCTTTTTGTTCTCTTGATAAGTACACGGCGGCCGCTCTGTATATTGATTTTGATGGACTGATTGCATTCAATTGAATACGAGACTATGCTCAGACAATCCAATTTATATTTTGTCGTCTTGTTTTTTTTTTTCAATGGATAGGGACAGTTTATTTATTTTACTTCACCAACAAGTTACACATCGAAACATACTTACACATACGTAAATAACAACGTAGTATCTTAACCTAAATGATATATTATTATAGTGATATAAAAACTACCGATTACGGATAAATTAGAGAACAAAATTA
The DNA here is from genome assembly GCA_933534255.1 of Iphiclides podalirius. NCBI lineage: Eukaryota > Metazoa > Arthropoda > Insecta > Lepidoptera > Papilionidae > Iphiclides > Iphiclides podalirius. Next base: position 3,060,673 of record OW152831.1, on the reverse strand, counting down.
GTACAAGTTACATCTATACTTTATACAGATAAATAAAATTGGAGTGTCTGCTTGTAATATTAAAATAAAAGCTGTTTTCTAAATGCATTTCAATGTGTATACAGTCCATTTTTATAATTTTTTTTCTCTTTCTGTCTGTTTGTTCCGGCTAATCTCTGAAACCACTGGAATCCCGATTTTGACGGGACTTTCACTGGCAGATAGTTGATGTAATAAGGAGTAACTTAGGCTACTTTTATTTTAGAAATATTATTTTTTTTTATTCCACGCGGACGAAGTCGCAGCTAGTTTTAAATATGTGACAAAGTAATTAAATGTCAATAAATGATGAGTACGTTGATTTATAAATTTACGTGATACACACGAAGTTGGAGGCGTGTTGCATACCTACGAGGCTGGGTGTCCGGTTACCTTACTCGTCGGGTGAAACGGGAAAGTAGATATAAATACTTTTTAAATACTCTGGGGTCGATGAATTTCTTTTGAGCTTGTCTGTTCGTACATCAGGTGTTTTGTTGGCTGTTATTACCTCGCCACATTGTAATGAGGAAAACGATTTAAATAATATTCTAGTTTTGATATTGAACATGTATGTGCAGTGTTGTGAGACCTTGCGACGGATATAGACATATTTAGGCCTTTAAATTGTCATCGGACGCGATTGTATTGCCCGCCATTTCTCACTTCACTGTGACGTTATTTAGATAATTTACGTCCAAGCCATTAAGTAGCTCATCACAACTTCTATAATAAAATAGGTGACATCCACAAACAACTAAGTATAAACAATTTGTAAAAGCTATCCTATTGGCAAGGGTCTATTATAATGTTCAAGGATGTATGGAAATGACTCTTGCCCTGCACTTGCAAGACCCCTGGCTGCTGCTGATTTTATACATATCATTATTTTGATTTTATGCATAAAAAAATAACAAAAAAGAGAATACGACTGCAGAGTTGCTTGCCCGTTTTTCTCTGATGCGGTGGTAGTTTTTTCTTGACGTTCAATAAGAGCTTAAGTTAAGCCTACATTGAATAAAGATAATTTGACTTTGACTTTGATTGAATTCAAAAGGACGTTGAACTTAATGTTATTTGAGACGATTTGTAGGTCAGACGCATCGGCTTTCTCGCGTTCAACGTAAGAAGTAAGCGTAAACCTTGTCACTAAGTGACTACAGGTTCTTGCACGCGCAAGTAATGCGAGCATGTACCCCGATTACGGCATTAATGTTAATCAAGTACGTTACTTATCGTTGAACTTCCGACCCCGCGGTAATGTTAGTCTTGGTTTCGGTTACAAGCAGAGATTGCGCTTTATTTGTTGGTTGAGTTCCTAGTATTTATGTAAATGAAGTGAAGTAACAGCTTATATTATGTCCCACTGCTGGGATTGCCTAATACCCTCTATACAGAGCAGGCTATTCGGCTTCCTCTATGTAGAGGGTAGATGGCAGATTTCACACATCTTCCAGTCTTTTATTATCTTTTAGAAAATATGCAGGCTTCCTCACGAAGTTTTCCTTCAGCCTTGAGCACGTGATGGGTCAGCACTTAAAATTGCAGTTAACAATTTCATTAGTGTCGGCATCGGGATGTGTCAGTAGTAGGAGCCAGGTTGCTCGAGTACTTCGAATTAAATACAACGCCTGGTCATTGAGCTATCGTGGTTGTTGATGAAACTTGGTTGGAAGAAAGGAGTTAGAAAATGGTATGACATTTAATTCGCAATAGCAGTTTTTATGTATGGTAGAGATTAGATGTATTTTTAGTAAGTTATGACACAACGGCCAGGTATACTGTGAAGCGGAATAACAAAGCTGAGATCAGCAAACTGCGAAGAATAGGATAGGATGAATTGGAGAGAAAAAAAATTCCTCATTTCTTTGCGACCCACGCCAAGAAACGGGACAAATGCTAAGAGGAAATATGCCATGGTCTGAAAAAGCTGGCCTTTTAGGCTCAGAGTAATACAAAAAGCTATGCTCGGAGTTTTTTTGCGCGACAAAATCCTGAATGAAGTTCGAACTGAAACTCGTCGAAGAACCAGAGTCACTGTTTGCTACCTTCTCACATAAAAAAACGTGACCTTCTTTTTGGTGTTATTTTGGGACCGGATGTAAAGCGTGTACTCTTTCACCATGTTTTTTTGTTCATATCAGTGGCCTTGACCACGCATTTGGTAATATTATTATTCTTTTTAAGATTTGCGGTAATTTCCAATAATACCTGTCTTGAGAAATCACTGAGACTATCGGCACAGTCGTTCAGAATTCAATGATTTTAAAATATTTTACTCTGATTATTTCCGTTTCAAGATAATTAACTCTCATAAACATTTCTCGGGCACGACTGTTAGTACACCTCGCCATTAAGCACTCATTTTTTCCACAAAGTAGCGATAAATACAATTTTAGTAATAGTTGAAAATAATTTTTTTGTAGTATTTTAAACTGTTATAGTTCTGACTGCCGACAGACGTAAATTGTAGTTATATGCTCTCATTCATCAATCTCCATTTCCGAAAGTATTACCCTAACATAACCGGACATTTGAACCGGACAATTCAATGTATTGTGTGGGCATAAATCCAAGAAATCATTAAACGACTAAATGAATAATATTCACTATTATTATATATCGTATGTCGTATGCCATTATATTATATATATTGAAAGTTGATGTATAATTATAAAATAAAATCTTTATGAGAAGTTTACCTCTCCTTATATTGTAAACGTTAATTTGGGTGAATGTAACTTGTCCAGTGTTGCGCAAAGCAATGAATTGATATAGTATGTTCTTTATTATCTTTGTATTCGCAATGGTGAACAACAATTAGCGGTTATCTATTCTATGCGTGAGTTTAGCTTCAGATAAACACCATTCACGAGCAGTTGCTGTTACGTAAACATTATCTTATATACGCGCGACAATTGATCTTTGCAATTTATTTTGCTTATAGTTTTTAATCGTTACCAATTAATCAGGCCTTTAATTTGATAAATAAATATATATTTTTTTATATTATCTTTTATGTGAGAAGATGGTAAGCGATTCAAGGGCAGGCCAGCAATGGCAGATTTACAAATTTGGCGATAATACGCTGTTCAATTTTTGCCGCCCCTACTGACCTCTAAAATTCGATACCCCGGTTCGCAATCATATTAATAACATTTTTTTTTTGACAATCAAATTCTATCTTAATGATTTGTCCTCTATAGTGTTCGTTACATCAGTTTTTTTTTCTTTTTAGCATGATTTTCAACTAGGATTTCGTTGTCAGTTTCTAGATTTTTGTTACAACCCACGATTTAGTGAAGATTACACAATAAATAGCTTGTACTATGCATTGAATTAAATAAATCTTTATTATTATTAAAACAGCTATTACCTTTGTCATATCATATACAATTTTTACGGTCTTATATTGGTCTTATATTTCCGGCCATCACATAACTTTCTTGTGTATATATAGTCGACTGACTGTGACGTTTAAGGTCCCGGTGATATTTAATGTAGTATCGAGTATTTTCGACCACGGTTAATCACAAAGTTAGATCAGCAACCCGAACAAGTATTCTCAATGTTTTTTTTCCAATGTGATAGGACCACGCAAGTCTTCGCTATTGCACGAATGGGCAGGTCCATTCGGGAAAGTGCCACGACCTTACAGAAGACCGGCGTGAAGTGGAAGTTACACTTTTGCGTTTCATCTGGTCGGTGAGGACTGAGGTAAAAAAAAGTAAGGTAACAGCCTATACATGTCCCACTGCTGGGCAAAGGCCTCCTCTATACAGAGGGTATCAGGGCATAGTCCACCACGCGGCCCCACTGCGGATTGGCGGACTTCACATATCTTCGAAATATATATTTTTTTTTATTATTTCGAAAATATGCAGGTTTCCTCACGATGTTTTCCTTCACCGCGGAGCACGTGATAAGTCAGCACTTAAAGTTCAAAACTTCATTGGTGCCGGCACCGGGGATCGAACTCAGATTGCTCGAGTATATTGAATTAAAGGCGAGCGCCCGGACACTGAGCTATCACGGCTGGGGCTGAGGTAAACTTTATTAAAATGTGGCAATGCGTTTCCAACCCTGTTGCCCATGGAGGTGGCGGTCATCACTTAGCATCAGGTGAATCACCAGCTGGCTTCTAACCTTCGCACATAAAAAAGAAACTTCATATTTCAAATTCACGATGTATTCAAGTAAATTCATAAAACTACAACATTTAAAAAAAATGTTATCCGACTTACTATAATCGGCCACGTGTTTCTTCCTGAACTGATAAGTTATCGTTATTATATTTGTCACAAAATATTGATATCTTATGTGTAATACAATGATATGAGGAACACCACATGAGTTATAGTATCTTTTTCAAGTCATTCTTTGGAATTGATCCAATCTGGGTTTTTTTATTTCATATGTTTTATTCCATATAATTTTTTCCTTTTTGTTGATTATAATCTGATGAAAAAGTGGCGCGTACTTTAAAAATGGGTCTTCACAAAATTAATCAAAAATATAAATATAAAATACTGAAATAGTCAGGTGAATATCTTATTGTTATTTTATAAGTTCAAATTATATTAATAAAATAATTACCTTACTAATTATCAGTGACGAAATTTACCAAATCATAAGACGGATGACGAATTATGTAATACCAACGAACTACCAGAGGAATCGAGTGATTCAATAAATACATGAAATGAAAAATCATAATATTCATTATTTTCTCACCATATTCAAATAATTGATACTTATACTTGTCTTTAATGCAATTTTAAGTTGACAAGGATGATAATTATAGACAGAAGTAAGTTGTTACGTTGTTAACTTTTTTTCGATTTTTTTTCTACCAATTAATTTTACTATAATTATAAGCATATTCGTTGAAAAGTGTATGTACAAGCTTTAATAAGTTTAAGGATCTCAAGTCATTTTAATTGTTTTCATTTATTTCTTTTATTCAAAATAATAAAAAAAATGGAATAATTTTTTCCATCTTCAAGAACTACGCTGCGGACATGAAGGCACACTTTATTGGCATTATTCCAGTCGTTTGATACTATTTTAAAAGTAGCCATACTACTAACGCTTTTGTCGACTCCGTGGCGCAGTCGCCAAGGTATTGGCTTCGGCGGCCGGGGGTTCGGTTCCCACGCTAGACTACAATTTATGTGACTCGCTGAGAATTTTTTGGGATCTTGGTGTTTGTCCACGTGAAATTTATGCACGTTAAACGTCTTTACAAAACAGGATAGCGCTTCCTATATTATTAAGGTCACAGATGTCGTTAGTTGGCGCCATTTTGTGTGGAAGGGACTAGGTTACTTGCCAGCCCCTTCCACACAAAATAGCATAAATACAAAAACTTCTCTTTCGGTTTTAACTAAAGATGCTCCCTAACGGTGGATTTTTGTAGTTATTATATACTTATTGTTCTTCTGTTTGTATTAAGGAATAAACAAGGCATTATTATTATTATTAAACACTTACTGTGGTAAGGCCACGCAATAGTGTACCAGTACCACGACCACACAGAAGACCGGTGTGAAGTGGAAGTGCCTAACTTCTGTGCGTCGTCTGGTGTGTGAGTTAGCCGGGTATCATTATAGGGTGGTAACGCGTCTGCAACCATACGGGTGATGCAAACGTCTTTGCGTGGCGGCCATCACTTAACATCAGGTGAACCACCAGCTCCCTTGCCACCTTCTCACATAAAAAAACTTATCTATCGTACTTCCTGCATTCAATGTGGATTAGAGATAAGAAAAAAAGAACCACTTCGACGTCATGATGATAAATAGGTTAGGTAGCTATCAATATTTGAATTCTTAACATACCGGTAGTGGAAATATGTCTAAAATAAAATGAAATGCTTGTTTGTTAAGAAAGACATTTTGGACTTTATCTATACATTTGGTTACGGGAAATAGTATTTTACGTACGTATTAGGTATTAATGTCAAATACCTCTCGCTAGTAAACAAACCTGCAGATAGAATATTGAAACCGGACCATAATTTTACGATAAAGATCTCTGATCTATCCGTTAAATTTAACTATACTCTAATAAGGAAAGATGAATTATGCATTACATGTGTTAAGCAACACCTGTGGCTAAAACGGAAGGCCATTCATATCGTCGTCAGATGTCCAAATACAGGCTCAATGTCAAATATCTGTAAGATGACCACGTTAGTGTCTTTGGAATTTCATCAAACGACCGAAATTAGCAAGTTCATTTTTTTGAAGTTTTTGCTCAACTGTTTTAAATGAAATCCGTAGTTATGAATATAACGGATATATTTTAACCTATTGATTACAATTATGAACCAACAGCTAGAAGTTTAAAATTAATGCAACTAGTACTTGATGTACTTTGTTAAATTTAGGTTTTTTGCTGTGGCTATTTTTGGTTCTTTTTTTGTACATGAATTAATTTTCTTTATTTCTTACATTGGACAATGAAACGTCAACTGGTATCGTTAAACTATCAATTGCTTTGAATGGATTCCTCAATGAATATACCTACGGAGCGTCCTTGTAAACGGCTCAGAATCTTCAAGTCTCGTCACTATATCTCTCTACACTCCACAAGAGTTTAAGTCTGTCTGTCAAGAACTGGCCAGTTTCGAGTCAAAGAAAAAAACCCTCATGTCTAGCGAAGGAACACTGGAGGACGTGCATATGAACACGGCGAAACTACACGGCGTGCATAGACCACTCAAGTTCAAATAATTTCCAGCTGTAAATTACACAGTCGAATGTTTTAGGTTAGAACATTAATTCGCTTTAACGTTGTCATCTATGTGGACATTGTCACGTGAGCCGATATCAGGTGCAACATCTATGTGGACATGCTCATGCATTTAGTATTTATACCTTTTTATTTTGCACAATTTGTAGATACTAATTAACGCGATAAGCTGATATAGGTTAAGAACTAAGAAAACTAAACCTTCATTGGAAAATGTGTTCATCCAATGAAGTTTAAGGAATATCATTCAATAATACAAGACATGTATTACGAGAGGCAAACTGAAAGTCTCTGGAACTGGCCACTAACAAGAAAAATAGTTAAAAAGTAATTACGGCAATGGAACTCTGGACTCTTGTTATTTTATTTATCTCCGAGGCTGTCATTTGTTTGTACTCTGTGGCGTCCTTAAAAAGTTGTGTGTCGCTATTAAATATTATTATTCCTGAACATATTCGATCAATGTTTTTTTTATGATTTTCGCCGTGGCTAAGTCAACAAGAGAATTGTCAGAGACATAGTTGGCATGTGGTGATCAAGACCCAATGCGCAGCTGTGTATGCGTCATTCGGAGAATTTAGTCGTGAACGTAACCATCTGCATTATGATGTATATAAAAATTGGGTGTGCACTGCGGTTACAGAATCCAAAGTTGATAACGCACTGACCATCAGAAAATTCGTACTGCATTATGATGTATGCATTGGAATAAGCCAAGAGAAAGACATTTTGAATGCATCTGAGGTTCGGAAGATTTGCACTCGATGGATACGACATGATTTAACAGACGACCAGAAAACATTTCATGTCGAATGGTGCCGTAAAATGTTAAACTTCAATAAAGGACATGGACTGTAAGGCAGTCATTGGCTGCTCTCGGGACAGTTGTCAGAAGAAAAGCCGGACCACTGGTAAGAAAAAGGTTGCTTCTTTTTTCGGCGAATCAGGACATTACGTTACAGTCTCACCTGAATATAGCAATGCCAGTACCAATCTATAATCTCAGCCATTTATGCCGTGACTACAGATTGATACGTAAACAATCTGCGATTTCAATAAAGTTCGCGTAGAAAGTCTCGTTATTTATTTATTTTATTTATACTTTATGCACAAACTGTACAGAGGCGGACTTAATGGCAAAGGCTTATCTCCCAAACCTTCGGTAGGTGCACAGAAAGTATCAAAAAAAAACTATGTTATAAATAATATGCATATGTTAATTATAGTACAAATATAATAAATACTACGGAGAGTTAAACGGTGATTAGAATGAAAAGTATTGGTGATACTTATTAAAAAAAATTGTTTTTGTTATTGACTTTATCGACTAACAGTTTCATATTTAAAATGAAGCTATTCTGTTTTATCTAATCATTCATTAAAACACGTTTTCATACTTGGTTTATAGAACTTGGTAATGTCGAGAGTTTGAAGTGTTTGTTTGTAACCGTTACAGTTTTCGCTCCCGGCGAATGGACTTCAATGAAAATTTAATTTTCGGTTCGTAATGGGCAGGGATATAATAATATTCTAACGACATAGTATTTTACTTTTTTACTATTTGTCTTTAACTGCGGTAAGTGTTAATGACTTGAAATAAGACATGATTTAGCAGTCAGTGTTACTAATTCTGACAGCCCCGAATTTGGATTCGAAACCCAACTGATGATTTGTCGTAGCTTACTAAGTCGTATACTAACACCCGGTTTCTGAAAAATTGATCATCGTAAAAGTCATCTTATCAGCTGTCAAATGGATTTTCAAATGTTATTTGAGTTGCCAAAAAGATTGTTAAACTCTTTGAGTCGATCATTTTGACCAATAAGAAGATCATTCTGATTCAGAGAGTTTAACAATTCTTTTTAACCGACTTCAAAAAAGGAGGAGGTTTCTCAATTCGACCGTATATATTTTTATTTCTTTTTATGTGTGTTCGCGGATAACTTCGCCGTTTATGAGCCGATTTTGATGATTCTTTTTTCGTCGGAAAGGTTGGTACCATGGTTGGTACCATGGTAAGGAAACCCGGATCTGACGATGGCATCCCAGAGAAATCGAGGGCAATCATTGAATGTTATATTTATTAACAACGTTTTTAATTTTCTGATTGAAGTCGGTTTGGTTTTTAAAATTTATACTTTTGGCAACTCAAATAACACTTGAAAATCCATTTGACAGCTGGTAAGAAGACTTCTACAATGTTTCAGAAGCCGGGCGTTAGTGTTTATGTATTCCGTTAGGTCATTTAATAAAGATTACGAACTCAAGATGTTTAATATCTGATGTGTGATAATATCTTATAATTTTCAAGGGCCTCGAACAATAGAGCTGCTATGACGTTTAAATATTTAATGTATTTACTTTCTTAATGAGCAAAGCATAATAACGTGTACGTCGTCTGCATATTAGTTTTGTCATTATGTCTAGCATTAAGATATAAGTATAAGAATTTTTGTGTAGACATCCTCTTACATTATATCAACAACTAATTACTGTTGACTATGGATATAATAAGGTAAATCTTTGTATACAGTTTACATGTCTACAACGGAATGTATTTTTCTTATAATATGGACACCGAATGTTTTTTTAACGCTTACATAGTCAACATAGTGCAATAATCTATGCACACCGCATCCGCGTATAAATCAATCGGTTTTTGTCTATAATCCATATAAAACCAGTTATATTTGGTACGCAGGTGGCAACAGTCGAGTCATGCGTTTCACTTGACAACAAACTAAATACTGCTTACGATGTGTCGAGTTAAATCTTTATGTTACGGAGAGCACAAGTTTGTGATTAATGATGATTTGTAAATTGACTACTTAGGAAATAATACTGTTTTTACCAATCACCGCCACCGTTCTGTCATGTGTTTACGTACGAAACGGGAAGGAAAACTATTAGGCGCGTAATTGACGCCGCCGTTTTTTGACAACTGCGCAGTGTTTTTAATTCACACGTGGCTTACGCGACACTCACCGGCTTGTCATGCTGCCGTGGGAGGGCTTCAGTCATTTTCCAAGATGTGATAAAACCGCCGCTGCCCGTGCGGTGACGGATGACATCTGTAACAGGCCATCGAGGTCATAACGTTGGCGGATTCATAGTCGCGAACGTGAAACACAATTCGTCCACGGCCGTATCTCACTTGTGGTTCGTCGGATGCAAGCAAAGATGCATGAAGGCTGCTCTTGATTCCCGGCGGCAAGTCAAACTCGCGGCATTTCTGACAGTAGGTCTACGTCAAGGCGGGCTTGTCACTGAATCATTCGACAGTCGCCGAACGGAACGGTGATAGCGGGGCGGTGTGCGGGACGCGCGGGGCGTGTGTATGACGTGAGCAATGAGCATTTAGTTTGAGCACAGTCCACCGTCCATCGCTTCCTCCCCCCCTCCCCCCTTCAATGCTACGAACATTAAAAAATAACCATGGATCTCCTTTTCACGCGAACAACTTGTTTGATTAACAAAAATAATTATTGATATGGTTATATAATGTTGGTATAAACCTGGAAGCCCATAACAGCTTACTAGACTTTGAAAAGCCCAATTTTCGCTGACAACCAATTTGAAATACTCTTAAATTGTTAGCACTAGTCTACTTCTAAGTGTGTTAGAAGTTTATTTATCTTAATAATTATTCTTATACTTATTTTCACATGTGATCATCATTATGATCAAAATAAAGCAAATTTATAAAACTGTTTCATTGCTTTCTTAGAAATGGCAGGCGTTTGATCCTATTTATTGAAATAAACTTTCATTCCTACAATTACTATATTCGTAATAATTACTATATTATAGTAGTCATTACTATATTATTACATTAGAATATAAGCTAGATTAAGATTTTTTACTGATTGAAAGGCTAAGTATACAATCAATAAATCAATAAATCTATCTTAATTTATGCACGTAATTAAATCATTGTTTTAAAATTTTAAAGATTATATTTCAATACTTTTATGATTTATATTTATATACATATTTTTTGTATATTTGGTAGATAATTCATGAAATTATTGCTGGAATTTTTTTTTAAATTCTGCTTTGTATCTTTTGTTATTTATGATATGTTATAATATATTTACATTATAATTTACTTCCACTTTAGGCAATTTTAAAATTGGGCGTATATAGTTTTGGCTGCACTTGATAAATGTTTCATTAAAACTCAATGGTTTTAGTTTCCACTGTTCCTTCTACAATCCGTAATTGTTTTTATTGGGTACATGAATCATTTATTTTACTACTCTAAACCTTTTTGTAGTCTCATCAATATAACATATCTAGTAAAATCGCAGACTCACTTTGTCTGTAATTTCCTGCTCATAAAATTATCAAAATTGCTCGATAGTATGGAATTCAGGCGCTCGCTTTTAATTCAATATGCTCGGGTAACTTTTGTTCAAATTCAATTCTTCGTTGCGATTTTAAGTGTTGACGCATCACGGGCTAAGCGATGAATAAAAATGTGATGAGGAAACCTGCATATTTTCGAATTCATAGTTAAAAACATTTCAAAGTATTGTGAAGTCTAACAATTCGCATTGCGGTCGCGTGGTGGGACATGTATAGGCTTTTTATGTGAAAAGTGGGAAAACGTGTGTACGGATCACCTGATGTTAAGTGATTACCGCCGCCCATAGACATTTATAACTCTGACGGGTCGCAGATGCTTTGCCAACTATTAAAAAATTGGGACCGAAGGCATTTTGTTCATTTGAGAACAATGAAATTGCAGTAAAAGTGGACCAACTTTTGTATTAATCATCGATCAGCATAGATTAACTAATAATAATTAAGTTTATTTTTTAAGCCTTTTTTTACGACGACGTGGGGGAAATGCCTACGCATACCCGCCCTCGCGGGGGCAAGAGCGGGTTATGTCGAACTCGCAACGACTAAAACCCCCACCATGTTACACATATTCGCATATCGGCAGGGTCACGGGAACGATTTCGCACACTTCCGCGACCCTGCCAGCGCTGGCCACCTCAGCAGCCCCCTCCGGGATCAACTCCCCTCTCCTCCAACCTTTCTACTCGGCCCCTTTTTCCCGGCCAACGAACTTCCCCGCGTTCGCTGACCAGGAGCCATGGGAGTCAGGAGAACCAGTGCCAATAAGCAGCAAGCCTCCAAGCCCCCAGCGGTGGACCTGGTCTGTGGCTCCGCCACTCACCACGTTTCGGCCGCGGAGTGTTGGGAGAACGGCGCACCGCAAACCGACACTCCTCTCCCCCCGCGGCCCCACCACCACTGCATCAGCGCCGCAGCCCCGCCGAGTTGCGGAGGATAGGGAGCGCGGCAAACGCTATACCTACCCTCCTCTTCCCCCGCGACTCCTCCTCGGTAGCAGAAGACAAGGAGAGTGGCTCCACCTCTACCACCCTCGACCTGTCCCCTGTACCCTCCAGCACGCATCTAGAGTGGGCTTAATGATACCAATTGGAGCCGCTCCAAGTGCGTTCCTCTTAGCTTCGCCGTGACCAAGCCACGGCTACTAAGCCCTTCCGCCACGTCAAGGCGGGAACCCGGTCGGAGGGGTATTTTTTATGCCTACATCAATGAGCTCAACATCAGGAAACTATAAACGAATTTGAGTTTGTTGTTCCAAACTTATTCTGTGTGTTTCTTATCTGTGTTCTGTGTTTTTGAAGTGAAACTTCTTTATCGGGGTTGGAAAAAAATTTAGTGTAAGTTTTTTGCGTTACGCGGTATCTTTTTCTTAGTGGTTTTAATAGTTGACGCTAGATGGCGTTAGTTCCTTTGTGTGTTCATAACAATATATATATATATATATATATATATATGTTATATTAAAGTGATCAGCAAAATCAAAGGGTTTATTTTAATTCTAATTCTAAAATGTAAACAATATATTTCGTATTTCAGTTACCATAAGCCATTAATAACACAAATATATAATAACGACATCAATGATAGTAATAATTCTATTACAATTAATGAAATTCAATAATATTTGTAGTAATGACAGTGCTAGCTCTAATACTTCAGAGCACGAATGCTCTTCGAAGCCTCGATCGGCTCCTGGAACTTGCGGTTGCGACGTCGATCCAACGTCCGCAAGGTTCGGTTTTCCAAAAAAACTTCACTCACAACACTCGCGCGCGAGTCTAATGTCTGCCTTCTACTCACTGGCTGACTATTCGGCAACGAAGGACCATGTACAAATTCAAAGCGGTTGTATTTTGGGTCCGTGAGGTTAATTGAAATAAACAAGGTTCACGTTGCAAGTTTTTTTAATCAACAATTTTTGCGGACTCTCATACTAATTACAACGGTCAAACCATAGTGTGTTTTAATTTACTACTAACGCCTTGTAGAATTTGTATTTATGTCTATGAGAATAAAAGCCTTTTATTAAACTTTATCTAATTTAACTTTATTTAACCAATTTCTGTAAAGTTGCATATAGTAAATTATTTTTTGAAAAATAACGTCATAAAAAAGTTTCACTTCTTACGAGTGTACGCTAGTACACGCACACATTTTTTATCATAAATCACAGTCGTTATATTTTTGTTTTTGTCAATTTAAAATACCGTCGATTAGCCATGACACACCGGTAAAAGAGAACAAGCGTCAACAGATGGATATTGGAGTAATAATTATTACTAGGACAGCTGAACCGATTTCGCTAATTCTTTTTTATAATATTGAAGTACGAGGATGGTTCTTACGGAGAGAAAAATTTAAAAAAATGCTTGAAAAAGTCTATAAATAACACTTTCTATATTCCCGTACAAAAGATTCGTAATAATACTTAAAAGTCAATTACAACTTTAACACCATACCATTAAGTGTTAATTGAGGGGTTCCGTGAAGGCGAAACAAGTGAGTGACTGTGGTATAATGTCACTTGAAATGTAAACGTCTCTTTGCTGTGCATCACTACATAGTATAAAACAAAGTCGTACCGCTGTCTGCCCTTATGTATGATTAGATCTTACGCAACGGGTCTTGATGCGGTTTTTTTTTACTAGATAGAGTGATTCAAGAGGAAGGTCCATATGTATAATACATTGCATCCGTGCGAAGCCGGGGCTGGTCGCTAGTAAAAAATAATAATCGAATAGTTGAAAGAGACTAGAATCAAGCAGTAGTGTGAAGTCGAAACATAATGCCTATACTTTACTATGGATATTATTTTTTTGTAAATCTTTATGTCGGTACAATTAGATATAATAAGTAATAATAAATCTTTGTATAAGTTCCGACTTTTATTAATTTATGTGCAATAAATAGATGCGGTTGGTCCAATATATTTTTATATTGGGTGTCGTTTGTTGTCGCAAATGTCTTTGAAAAGTGAAATGAAGTGAATTTAAATGTAATGAAAAATCAATCCGGCACCAATGAAATTGTTAATTGTGTTGGCTAATCACGTGCTCAGCGGTGTAGCGAAACATCGTGAGGAAACCTGCATATTTTCAAAATATTAATAAAAAAATATTTCGAAGATATGTGAAGTCCGCCAATCCGCAGTGGGGTCGCGTGGTATACTATGCCCTGATACCCTCTGTACAGAGGGTGCCTTTGCCCAGCAGTGGGACATTTATAGGTTGTTATTTTTGTTTAGCTGTTAGTGTCTGTTTTGGAGCATGAATAAGTATTTGAAATTTTAAATTATTTCTATAATTCAGCCAAGTCTGAGTTTCGCCAAATGTAATGGCGAAACTAAGACTGCAGTGTTTTCTCTGCATTGATTCGAAAACGGCTTCTTACGGCCTTATTTCTTGGCACGCATTGATGTACTGAATTAGAGTTGTGGGGTTTATACGTTGTTATTTATCTGTTTAAGTAAAAAAGACCGAATGAATTCTCAATAAATAAATTGATCTATGTGTAAAAAAAGTTATTTGTTGGCCTTTAGCCCCAATTAGCCCGTTTAGTGACCCCACTAGACATCGAAAAATGACTCTACCCAGAGCCAGTCAACAGTTTTCGATCTTGTATGAATGGAGAGGTCCGTTCGGGCCAATACCACGACTTCACAGAAGACCGGCGTGAAGTGGAACTCCCCCTACCCCCACGCGCCGCACCGTTGCAAAGGTCCTCGCCAGTACAGAAAGTTAGGGCAAATATCACTCTATGGCCAAACGCCCTGGGAGAAAACAGTCAAATATTTAGGAGTTACTTTCAAATCGCGTATGTCTTATACTACGCACATTAATCACGTCCGAAATGGAGCCGTGTTCGTCTCCGGCCGGCTACAAAATTTAATAAATGACAAAAGTAAAATGCCCGTAAGGCACAAATTACTATTAAGTATATAAATCTTGCGTACGGCCAATCATGTCCTACGCATGCATGATCTTTGCTCATACAATTCCTACTCGCATTAACAAATTGCAAGTAGTTCAAAATAAGTATATCCGTCGCGCAACCGGTGCGCAATGGTACCAGCGCAACGTCGACCTGCACAGCGATTGCAGACTCCCGACGATTCGCGCACATTTTAAAGATTTGACCAAACGGTTCTTCGACAGAGCCTAGAATCATCCCAACCCTCTGGTGTTAAGCGCAGCAAATTACCAACCCGACACTAACGCGAACGTTAAGAAGCGTCGCCCGCGAAACGTTCTCATCGACGCGGTCAAGGAATGGGTCTTAGATACGTTGGAGCCACGGCTGGGGGTCCCGCCGGATGACACTACACCCACAGTTAGTGTAACAACAATCGCACACAGTTCTCCCTCGCCTCCGAGCACGGCGAGACCAACACAACGCATACACAAGGTACAACCGCGTTCCGGGGCGATTCTCACTGCCCCCAGCCACCGATTAGCTAATTGCACAGTCGACGGCCATCGGGGTTTCGGTCCGAACCGCGACCTCGACGGCCCTTAGATGACACACCATAGTTAAACGCACGCATGAGCACATGCGCGGCCCTACCCGCAGCGGAGAGCCCAAACCCGTTCTGGCTAGCCCACCGGTTCTGCGTCAGATGAAGCTTTAATAGTCTCGGGACTGAAGATACAAGATACAAGATACAAGAAATGGAAGTGTTATTCTTTTACGTTTCGCCTGGTGAGTGAGGTAGTTCGAGCCCACTTTATTAAAAGACTGTTGATGTTCAAGTGCCCATGGGCGGTGGTTATCATTTAACATCAGATGAACCGCTAGCTGGCTGGCCATCTTCTCACATAAAAAAAGGCAAAATTATTGTCGTATGTAATCGAGAGTCAATGTCCAAACTGTGGGGCTACCACTTTTTAATACGCGCTTTTAATTTTGTTGATTAAGTTGGTAACGTAGATTTGACGTGGTCGTTTTTATTATATTAATCCTAAAGTACACAATCGATTCCAAATTGTGATTAAGATTCTGGCTCAGAAATCGGTACTCAGGTCAATCGGTGACAGAAATTATACCAAAACAGCGTTCCTTATCACGGTAACGCTGTGAAACTGTGTGAATTTAAAAAAAAACGTAGAAACTGTAGAAACGTCGGGAATTTAAAATCATATTAAAAAGCGATCAAGCCCGTAAAATATTTTATTTTACCTTATTTTATTTTACAATGAATAATCATAATTATCGGCTTGACGTGTCATGTCATGGCTTGACGCTGGTGAAATTAAGCAGCAATCCGAACAATTTCACAGAGCACACACCGTTTTTACTACTGACTGCTAATACCTCACATTTAGCCTCAACTTCTTCCACCCATCGATGTGAAAGGTACACTGAAAGATCATCAGCGTAAATTCCCCGACGGGAACCATAAAAAAGTAAGTATTGTTAAAGTGCGAATAATTACGGGAGCTTAGAAACAGTATCAGCTTAACATTTATTTCTAAATCACACACAAACTCTTCAATTCTATTTATATCTAGAGTAATTTTTTTCTTATTCTTTTACCTAAACGAATCTTAGTAAAAGAGTAAGAAAACATGCAATTTTTTCTACAATTACTATATATTTCTATATACTCGAGCAATCTGAGTTCAAATCTCAGTTAATTACAGTTTTAAGTGCTATAACTCCACGGCGTATGATACCAATGCGCAGAGGGATCATGAGGTGGACTATTACTTAAATACTCTCTGGACAGAGCAGGATTTTGCAGTCGTGGCACTGTTATATATAAACTGTTACTTTACTCTACATACTGTTGCACATAGTGATGTGAGTATTTTATATTAGTGAAAATCATTGAATCATAGCATAACATACAAATAATTTTGTATCATAAGAAAGCCGAAAGAATCGAGAGAGAGAACCGAGAGAAGATCTGATCCATCATTATTATAACTTATGATAAAAAACTAAAATCAAATAATATGCCAGTGACTAAACCAGAACGAATGTCGACAATAACAAATTTTCATTAAATCCAGTGGTGAGTGACGTTAGCAACGTTTTATCCACAAATATCTATTACAATAAACATTCAGTAATAAAATAATTGCGTTCAGGAAACAACTCTAATTGAATCGTTTGCTTTGATGTACTTATCTCTCCGAGCAATGTGATCTGATAAGGCACTGAATAATTGTAACCGATTTCCATTGTAATAGCATGACACTACGTCGTATTAGAATGTTGTTCAAAGAAAATGACATCATTATTGAAAACAATAGATAATGGAAAAAAAAGGTGTGAAAAATATAATTTTATTTCATTTATTTAGTTGACTTTTTATTTTTTTAAAAAAGTTCATTAATAATTTTTACACTGGATAACTAAGAGTAAATAACTTAAAATTTGACACTTTCTTGTATTTACGCGATTACACATTATAAATGAAACTAATTTTTACGGATTTATCGAACGCTGTAAAGTGTTCTAATCGTCGGGAATTTAAATAAAAAAAAATGAAATAAACGCGATAAATCCGTAAAATTAGTTTCATTTATAACTTAAGATTTGACATATATTATTGTAACAATTAGGTACTTAAAGATAAGTACCTGGAGGACACAACAAGACAAACAAAATATGAACTGGTGTTTTTCACAAAAGAAAGAACTTTAAAAAAAAAGGAAAAAAAAAACAAAATAACAAATCGACAAAAAATAAAAGATAAGAAAAAAATTATCTGGAATCGAAAAAAAAGTAAAAAATAAGTGTGTAAATGATCGTGATACGAACCACGGCCTTCTGTTTCGTGGCTGTTTGTTAGCGGCCGCCCGAATACCGACCGAGCTATTATAACATTTTTTTTTTCGGTGAAATTTACCGTCGTATTCGAATAATATTTTTCATTCCCTGAAAACTGGGATAAAACGACATTTTCTAAAAATGAAACCTAGTCAGATTGATTTCTCGCCCCCGAATCTACGCACATACTAAATTTCATGAAAATCGCTGGAGCCGTTTCCGAGATTCCAATTATATATATACAAGAATTGCTTAAAGGATAAGATTAAGACATGTACAAATAAAGCAATTACATGAAATTGGCAATAAATTAAATAACTTCGATGAATTTTTAAGATTGATTTTAATTTTTAGTGCTGATTTCTGCACTCAAGATGAAACTTTAAAATGTATTATTATTATTTGTAGATAGTTTTTGTTCAAAAAGGACAATTTAAAACTTCGTCTAATCTAAAATATCAATCACAAATTCGAAATTAAATCCCCTTTGAATTACGTATGATTGATAAATCAGGGCAAATATGTCGTGTGATTGGATCACCTCGTTCGAGGAAGTACGTACCATAGAGTTCCATCTGGTGGAGTGTGGTTATCAACGTGAGTATGGTCATAAAGTTGGGCCAGTAATAACTTACCATCATGAGATGGTTCGAAGTGGACTAATATAAGCTTTCCACACTAGTCTCTTACGGGGTATATAGAGTTAGGTAGCGTACTTGACCATAGGGAATTTATAGGAGCCGTGATAGCTCAGTGTCCGGGCGCTCGGCTTTAATTCAATATACTCGAGCAACCTGAGTTCGATCCCCGGTGCCGGCACCAATGAAGTTTTTAACTTTAAGTGCTGACTTATTACGTGCATTTTGTCCTTTTTCTTATTCGACCACGTTTTCGCGAACATTCTTATGGTAAGGTAATTATGTAAAGTATGAAGGTGAAATTAGCGGCAGATGTAACAAGACTTTCTGCTTAAGAAATTCTGTAAAAGTTATCGTTTATTCTAAGTACCTGGACCGAGCTTTGCTCGATTTCCTTTTCTCACGACAGAAGGAACTCGAAAAAAAAATCATCTGGACTCGAAGCGGGGTTTTCTGGTTTCGGAATCGCCCAATTTCCCTCCTGAGTTATTGTACACGGAGGTAAAATTTACCTTCGTATTCTAATGATATTCTAGTAGTTTTTCATTGACGGAAAACACGGATAAAACGACGTTTTCTGAATGAAACCTACTGAGATCGATTTATCGCCTCCAAAACCCCAGGACCATGAATTTCATGAAAATCTTTGGCGCAGTTTCCGAGATTCAGATTATACAGATACATATATACAAGAATTGCTCGTTTAAATTATTACTGTGAAGAATCCTCACACTCATTTTGTAAAAAAAGAATGGAACTACGTTTTACGTACCAACGTGGTTTTTTGGGATAGAAAAAAATCGATGATCATGAGCAGCAATCATCTGCACCTTGGGAAAAATTATCTTAGTAGAGAATGATAAAACTTAAAAACTAAACGCAATAACGGATTCTCCCGTAACCATAAATTTTACTGAATTTGAGATTCTCGTTTCTGCTGCATCGGCGTACCTAAGTGAATATAATTTAATAATAAAAGTCATATTTAGTAAATATTTTTACACAACATTATCTAATACTGAACACCGCAAAGTTTGTATGGTAGCTTGGTAAGTGATGAACATACATTTATTTTGTAAATAAATACATATTACAGTTATATGTTATGTTAATCACACAATATTATTCCGGTACTGGGGATTGAACCCACACGCTATGGCGCTTGAGACAGTTTCACTGTATACTACGATCACGTAGTCGAACAACAATACTATAAAAAAAACGAGACGTCTGTGATTAGGCTTCTGCTGACTTACTGAGTTATACCAATACCAGTTAACAGTACCACAACAAAACCTTTTAATAATGTGGGCCCCGGCTACCTCACTCATACCGATCTCTTCCACTTCACGCCGATCTGTGAAGTCTTGGTACTGGACGGACATGCCCATTTGTGCAACAGCGAAGACTGTTGCGTGGCCCTAAAACCGTAGTGTTATACGTAAATATTAATTTTATGTAATATCGTATAACGCAATAGCGTTTTTAGGGTAAAAGAGAGTATCAAGTAATCTCTTTACAAAGAGTATTAGGGCATAGTTCCCTATCGTTCCCTATCGACCCCAGTGCAGATTGGCGGACTTAGATTTTTTTTTTGGGCTTTTTGTATTTATTTCGAAAATATGCCGTTAGTGCCAGCACCGGGGTTCGAACTTAGGTTGTACGAGTATATTGAATTAAAGGCGAGCGCCCCGACAATGAGCTATCACGGCTCCTGTGTTATGTATTATAGGTATATTAATTTTTACACACGCAAATCCATATTTTACTTTTGATTTAATAAATCTACTCACTTACGAAGATTAATCTTTACGTGTCAAATTGAATGGTAGAAAATGCTTGTTGGCATTAGGTCGCCCTTTATAATCGCTTTTCTATAATAAAGGTTTTGCAACAAAGCATAAACGAATAAACAAATAAATAATCATGGAACCAGGCCCACCCTATTCGTTTGACAGGCATGAGTAATTTTGTATAAAGCAATAATCATATACCTTTTTTAAACATATACATTACTTTCTTGTTTTAAACATCTAGATTTTAAAAGATTTCGTGATAACTTATCAAAAAATTAATTTGATTTCAATATAATAAGAAATATCTTATTATGAAATCTAAGATGTTATCTTAGATCAATATCTTTAATAAGTCTTATCTAGATCGTTAACAAAGTTTTGATTGGGGGAAATTTCCAGTTACAATGAATGCTTCAGAAAAATGGAAGGAAGTTCTATCGAAGTGAGTCGCTCAAGTGGCATCCACACTTAAAATGAGTATAGTAAAACCCACTTTATTTGGATCAATAATAAAGTTTGATCCGAGTAATTATCACTACATAGCATAAAACAAAGTCGTCCCGCTGTCTGTTCCTATGTATGCTTAGATATTTAAAACTACGCAGCGTATCTAGATGCTGTTTTTTTAGTAGATAGAGTGATTCAAGAGTAAGGTTAATACGTATAAAAGATTGCACCCGTCCAACGCCGGGGCGGGTCACATACAGCGTGTCGTTACCATCGCGACAATAAATGAACACACGTCTAACGCTACTTGCCAATAATCATAAAAAAATATTAACATTAAACAAAATCCATAATTAAAAAAAAATATTTTTCAAACAAACTAATTAAGTAAAAAAGAAACAAAACTTGTAACATCCTATACAACTCGCGTCATAGCGTCGCATTACAAGCCTCTCCTTCTAACAGTATGTTTTGTCTCTTTTAAATTCATTCAACCCATTCATATGCTTTGTGACCTTTACAAATGAACTTTACGTTACGCTTTTATAGGTAAGGGTGTTCGAAAATTCTTTGTTTTGGAAAATTTAATAACTCTGTAAATATTGATGTTTAAAGAATTTAAATGTTTAATACAACTTTAAAAAGTTATCCCCTATATGTGTGTTCATTTATTGTCGCGATGGTAACGACACGCTGTATAATTGAAACGAGTAATGACTCTATGGAACAGTTGCCAAGGAATTGGCTTCGGCGTCGGGGGTCGTCGGTTCGATTCCCACACGGGACAACTATTTGTGTGACACAGATAGTTATTTCGCATCTGGTATTCCGTATTTGTCCGCGTGAAATCTATGTATGTAAAACGTCCGTACAGCACATGATAATGTTGTCCTAAGTAAGGGCAATGTATTAAAAAAATACTCTAAATGAATCGTTTTCTTTAATTTAGATCATTAATTATTAAATTGTCAAGTAGCACAACTAGTACTAGTATACGTTTTATAATACATTTTTTATTGATATCAACGGAACAAGCAAAAACAGTTACAAATGCCTTTATTTTATACATTTCGATAAGAAATGAGCATGATAAGTTTATTAAACGAGGCAACTTCAGAAAGAAAATATGAAATTGCACGATAGAACATTTTTTATGTGAAAAGTTGCCAAGCGAGCAGGCGGTTCACCTGATGTTAAGTAAATACCGCCGCCCATGGACATCTGCTACACCCGAGGGTTGCAGGTGCGTTGACAACATTTTGAAAATTGGGCTCCAGCTACCTCACTCATCAGACGAAAGGCGAAAGTATTATACTTCCACTTGACGCCGGTCTTCTGTGAGGTCGTGGTACTTACCCAGACGAGCCTGCCCTTTCGTGCAACAGCCGAGGCTGATGCGTGGCCCTACCGCAATTTGTAACCGCTTTAAAAAACAATACAATAATCTATTATTTGATGAGTATTGAAGGTGAGCCAAAAACAAATTAAAAACGTTACGCAATGAAATTCATGTTGAATTGTTAATCCTTGCATCTTATCATCGATACGAAATGCATACTACGAAATTTATTTCATCAGATAACTAAAGGTATATTCGAACGATTACAAGAAATTTAAATAGAAATAAGGAAAACCTCCCTAAATGAGAATAATTGAGAATATTATGGGTGGCAAAGGTATGTTCGTAATCTGATGGTGTGAAGTATATGACTTGTTTTGATTATTTCATATGTGAATGATTATCTTCATAATCCAATGTAGCTTCGGTCTCGCATTGGATTATTCGATAACCTGATGCTCAATCAAATAATTACACTTATTATTATTAAATCTTGATTAATTATTATGCTGCCAAATCACGTAACGTTTTCGCTGAAAATAATTGGAATGGATAAATCAAATAATATCCCATTTTTCTTTTATCTAAGACTTCGATTAGCTAATTGTAACAAAGCCTACGACTGATATCCAAATCTTACTGCCCGAATGAAGGTATCTCCAATGGAATATAAGAAATATGAGAATCACGGGAATCTTGTGGGATGCTTTACCAGAAGATAAAACCTGCCTTTATTATTAAAAAGTTTGAATTTTAAAAAAGATAATTCCAAATTCAAATTGGGAAAATGTGTAATTTTGATTTGTTTATCTTACTGTTAAGATGAGTGATTGTTATGAAGAAATTCGATATATTTTGAACGCCACAAAAAAAATTGTGAAAAAGAAATTTATGTCTGTGAGAGTAGCAAAAATTTGGTTTAAGCGTTTTCAATTCGGAAATTTTGATGTCAAAGATACACCTCGCTCTGGGCGCCCTGTTAGGGATAAAATGGATGTGATTTTTGAAACAGTGGAGCAAGATCGGCGTATCGGTAGTTACGATTTAGCTGAAGAACTGGGAATTGACCACAAAAAAGTTTTGGTTGAAAAAACCTGGGTACACAAAAAAGCTCGATATTAGGGTGCCTCATGATCTCACTGAAAGAAACCTAATGAAGTGTGTACTCATTTGTGATTCTTTATTGCGACGTAATGAAACCGAACTATTTTTGAAAAACCTGATAACTGGTGATGAAAAGTGGATCACGTACGACAACAACGTGCGAAAAAGGTCGTGGTCAAAGGCTGGTCAGGCTCCACAGACTCTTGTGAAACCCGGGTTATCTCGCAACAAGGTAATACGGTGTGTATGGTGGGATTGGAAGGGCATTATTCAGTATGAGCTGTTACCGCCAGGTAAGACGAAGGAATTCCGAACTCTACTGCGAAGCACTGATGAGATTAAAGCAAGAATTTGAGAGAAAGCGGCCGAAATTAATCAACGGGGTGTGGTTTTTCATCATTGTGAGTGCGGTAGCCGGGGCCCACTTTATTAAAAGGCGGTGACGCATCTGCAACCCCACGGGTGTTGCAAATATCAGTGGGTTGTGGTTATAATTTAACATCAGGTGAACTGCCTGCTCGCTGGCCAATTTTACACATTAAAAAAATTCGAGAAAACCCGAAGTCTAGAAGCTCCGAGAAGTTGTGATTTACCAATATTTCGATAACAGAAAGATAATATCGGTGGATAAAAATAATTAATCAAATAATTAGTACCTTTAATAGTATTACATGCCATTATAATAAAATAGATATGGCGAGGTATTCTGTACACACTTGGCTTCAATCGAAATGTATATATTTTACTATTTTTATCTAGTTGGAGTTCCCCTTCGAGAACACTTGCCCATGAAAAATATTGTGAGAGGACGTGAGCACTTGTTCACGTAGCATTAAATTATTAAAAGATATAACTAATTAGAACCGGGAGTATGTAACAATAGACAATACTTGTAAGATTACACAAATACACCGATCATTTTTGTGTCCATACCACAGATAAGCAGCGCCCTATCATCTAGATAAGCAACTACACAAATCGAAGCAATATATCCGCATTAAATGTAAAATTAACAAAATATAATCAACATTTAAGGTTACAAGGGCTTTAAATAGTAGTACACATATTCAAAAAATATAAAACTCAAATTAAAAATACCTTTCTTACAATGCCCTGCGCGTTCTTATTAAAAGATTTAACGTAAAAATTTATACATATGTTCGTAAGCTACCACCGGGAAAGCAGTTTCTGTTGAGGAGAGATCGGCAAGAAACTCAACAACTATCAATGGTTAGAAACTCAAATAATGATTCGGTGGCGCGGTTGCTTATCCTGGGGTCACATGTTCTATTCCGATTTTGGTGTTAGTTCCCTAGCAGGGTTGACAACAGACAGGCGTCCGTGTTCTTAGTGGCAACCGTCAGAAAGTTTTTGCTATGTCATGTTTTCTCTATTAGATCAGCGCCAATCCTTATTTAAATTATAATTTAATGACGGAACAACAAAAGTCTTGTATGAACTGATGTTAACGTTATGCGTACCGGCGAAATCAAGTACAAAATGTTCTCAATATATACATGTATGCACATAAGTTAAAAAATAATTGATAATTTAGGCGACGTTAAATATTTTTTTTCTATAAGACGAAATGTTAATCGTCGACATAAATAGTGTTGATTCGATGAAAAATACTATAAATAACGCTTTGGGCTTCTGTAGCCCCCGAGTTAAAAAAAAATAGGGTTTATTATTATTAACCTTATCCGTAAAAGAGGATATTGGGTTCGCGGGCGATAGAGGACTCAGTAACACGTCCACTTTAGTTCACCTGGTGGCATCACGGAGTGATTTCGTGTTGCTACATAGCACTTCAGTAGATTCTAGATCGTAGAAGCTCGCTTGAAGATAAACGCCATATACGACTTGCTTGACATTATGTAACTCAGTAGCAAGGTGTTGCAATCATAATACAGATCTATGATGCTATCTGTAATGAATTAAATTTACCTACAGTTGTTAACTGCTCAATATCAAGTATTATCAATGAAATGCATCAAGTAATGATATTTTTTATGTGAGAAGGTGGCAAGCGAGCTGTCGGGTCACCTGATGTTAAGTGATAACCACAGCTCATGGACATTTGGTCATACAACACCTTTAAGGTTGCAGATCGTAGCCATAGTAAAAGTGGGCTTCGGCTACCTCTCTCACCAGACGAAACGCAGAAGTATACATATACTATATTTCTTGATATATTTCAATTCAAGTGTCATAGCGGGCTTATATAGGAACTGAAAGAAAAATCTATACAACATTAGACAACTGATGCGACAACAACACTAGTTTACTTTTCTTACTTTCTTAGTGAAATATCGCAGTGTGTGTTGCTGTGGCAAGTATTTAAACACAATATTTATCCCGCATAAATGGGCAATCTACAAGTCTGGTCGGAAAATATATACCACTGTTTATCCACCTGGCCTTTTTATGAGACAATGGCCGTTGTTTTGTCTGTTATGTCCGTCATAGTCTGCAGGTGATAATTCCTCAGGACTTCGGATGAATGAAAAACACATGCGGCCAAACGCAACGCATAGGCTGAAAAAGAATTCTTGCAATTTGGCCTTTGCACGGCTCTGCGTCGGATTAAGCGGGAACATCATTAAATAAAGATAAAATACATATATACACAAACGTAATTGCGATACAGTCCTGCTGTTTTGTCTGTTATGTCCGTCATAGTCTGCAGGTGATAATTCCTCAGGACTTCGGATGAATGAAAAACACATGCGGCCAAACGCAACGCATAGGCTGAAAAAGAATTCTTGCAATTTGGCCTTTGCACGGCTCTGCGTCGGATTAAGCGGGAACATCATTAAATAAAGATAAAATACATATATACACAAACGTAATTGCGATACAGTCCTGCTGTTTGCATCAAATCGATTGACATTATCTTTAAAATCTTACTTTGATTTCTTATTATCTACCGACAATTAAAATATTTATGTTTATTATTTAAACTATTTACGTTTATTACTTTTTTTTTTAATTTCATCATTTGTTGTTTAACATATCCCAAATTCACAAGGGTTATTTAAAAGGTTTTAACATTTTGTAGAACTTGTAATAGTACTTTATTCAATAGTAACTGGTTATCAATACCAGTAAATTATATAGGATTTTTTGATAGCATCGCTTACCAAAGTTAATATTGCTAATTACTATGCTAATTAAAAGTAACTAAATTATTTTTCCTAATTTTTGAGGAATTTTAAGTGAAACTTCAGAGTTTTTTTTTTACCTTAAATAATGCTATCTGTAGCTATTATGAATACAGTTAAAAAATAATGATTTTTTAACAAACTGATGATTTATAGAGTAAGCTTATTCAATATCTAATAAATATTAAAGCGACCTTTATTCGACATTCAAGGTCTGATACCCATTGATAGGATCTAATACAATCTAATCTTTTTATGTGCCTTAGTGTTTTTTGCTGTGTTGACAATAACATCATTTAGGAAGCAAAATATCAGACAGTCATTAAAACACGAACCGTGTTTTTTAGGACTATATTAAAATCAAAGTATTGTAATAACCTATAAATATCCCACTGCTGGGCAAAGGCCTACTCTGTACAGAAGGTATAAGGGCATAGTCCACCACGCGATCCCACTGCGGATTGACGGACTTCACATATCTTCGAAATATTTTTTTATTAATATTTTTAAAATATGCAGGTTTCTTCACGATGTTTCGCTACACCGCTTAGCACGTGATTAGCCAGCACAATTAACATGTCTTCGAAATATTTTTTTGTTATTATTTCCCAAATATGCAGGGTTCCTCACTATTTTTTTCTTCACTGTTAAACACGTGATAATTCAGCACTGAAAATTAACAATTTCATTGGTATTCCCGCCACCGGGGATCGAACTTAGGTATATGCTCGAGTGTATTGAATTAAAATCGAGCGTCCGAAAAATGAGCTATCACGGCTTCTTTTAATGTTGGGAAATGATCTCTCCCGATAATTTAAATAAATGATTATTACAGTATTGTCTTTTGTGAGGTCTTGGTACTTTCCTGGACAAGCTAACCCATTCGTATGGTTTTTTTTTATGTGAAAGTTGTCAAGCGAGCAGACGGTTCATCTGATGCTAAGTGAATACCGCCGCCCATGGACATCTGGGTTCCATGGGGTTCCAGATGCGTCGGCAACCTTTTGAAAATTGGGCTCCGGCCATCTCACTCACCAGACGAAACGCGAAAGTATTATACTTTCACTTAACGCCGGTTTTCTGTGAGGTCGTGGTACCCCGACGAGCCTGCATTCGTATGGGTTATTGTTACCCCACAAACTTGCTCGTGCAACAGCAGAAGTTGTCGTGTAGCCTTACCACAGGTGAAGTACAAATTAAAGGTATAATCTGCAGTAAATATATTGTCGTTAAAAAGCGACGCTGACTTACGATTAAGATCTGTGGGGGTAGAGAAATATCACCAGCCGCGATTCATTTCTCTAAGTGATAGACGTACTATTACTCAGCACTAGTCATTTTCTTCGAAAGCCGCATCTTCATCTTCGCATTACACGGTAAAAAAAGGGAGTAGTAAAAAGAAACGCAGGTACAAACATCCCCTCGGATCACTTCCCATAAATATGGTCTTGTTATACCTCATTATGCTGTCTAGAAACCAATTCGGGAATTTTCTCTACTAGATGAGGAGTTGAACGTTGCTCAGAATTTCAATTGTCAGCGAACTCCGTAAGTCCATTGCCTATAGGAAAGGGCCAGCTCAATTCCAGTGTATATTACCTAGAGGAGACGACGTTGCCGCCCATGGAGGGGCTGCTTGCGAAAACGTCTCCGTGACCCTGCCAATATGCAACCTGCGTACTGCATCGTGGCGGTTTTGGTCCAAGCGAGTCTGACACAGCCCGCCCTTACTCCCTTGAAGGCGTTAACAAAAAAACTTGCGACTGTATAATAGTGTACAAAACTTTTCAACGTGAGCTTGATGGAAAGTCATAGGGTTCAAATTTCTGCAAGTCCACCTTAACCCATCGTGGCCCAGCGAAGATGGAGAAAAAGCGTGGGCTTTCCCCTCAGGTAAATAAAAAAAAAGCGTAATGCCCTCAAAAGAGGAGAAAAACCCCAAAGATCCCCTTTACCGGCCGAAAACTTGTAAATCTATAAACACAAATACACACCATGCACAGGGGGATCTAGAGTACGAATTTCAATTTTAAATCCTTAGATGATATCATCATCCGTCATTCGCTTCCATATAAGTAAATTTACATAGACATGTATTCTTAGCAAAATGAACATTGCTTGTCGTTGATCGTCATCATCGAAATTTTAAAAAGGTAAATCATAGGAATATCTACATAGAGATTAGTGATAAATCAGTGTGTTCATGCAGATTATTCGATTGTTTATCGAATTTCACCAATTATCTTGCACTTGATATTATGCGTTCTCAGAAAGAAGCTGATAAGTTGAATTCACGTATAAAACAGACGGACTGTATAAATTAAGTGTAGTTCACAATTCGATATGATATATTCTGTGCATAACGGGAGCTTACAATAATATAAGTGTCAGGAATATAATGAAAGGTAAATAAATCTGTTCTTTCTATTTTACGCAATAAAGCGTGGAGTGCATTAGTTCTTCCGTTGCTGAATAAATTAGGAATTCAAGTTTATTTCTCAGTACGAAGTGACATTTATTCGAAATATGACTCAATTACTTTGATCACATTCTACCATTCATATTACAAATATTTAGAAGTTTTTTTTTAATTTTCTATGAATCTATTCGTATCATAAAATCACTAATGATGATATAAAATCGTACATAATTACAATGTTTAATTTCTTTTATTTATGCGAAAATGTACGTTATAATCTTAATTACAACGTACATTGCATGTACCTTTTTTTGATTTTTATACAGTGTACAAGAGTTTTTCAATCGTGTAATGATGGCGAAATTTCGGTTAATCTTAATGGCTAAAAGTCATTTGGGGTATCGAGAAAATCTAATAAGTCTTCTTCCTTTTAAGAATTTTTTTTTTAATTTTTTTTCGTGTACTTGCTTTAGGAGAGATCATTCTTATAGTAAGCATTGTAAAAATTGTTTTTATTTATGGTAAATTTTTTGTCACACCAAGACCACACTCTTTTCAGATTATTTTTCTATTCCCTATCATTGTGATTTCGCCATCGAAGATTAGTAAAGTTAAAATTTGTTCAATACATTATGTCATTGTTGACCTTAATAGCGTTCTTCCTTGGTTTACCAAGTAATTTTTTTTAAGTCTTCTACTACACATCTATACAAAATTTTTCTTATGATATGACATGAACTTAACGAAGGTATTGAAAAAAGCAAAACCAACTATATTTTTTACTTTTCTGTATTTAGTATGTGTTTATACATATTTAACTTTTACATATAACGTTTCAGGCGCAGGGATCACACTGATCTGCGCACTAACAATTGCAAAAGGATATGTGGTGGACAAGAACAAGTACGGGTGTCCTTTGGACGCCACTGTAGAAAAATTGTTAGAGCACGAAAATTGTAACAAGTTTTACCAATGTTTCCAAGGTGTATTGGTTGAGCACAAGTGTCCGAATGATTTACTCTTCAATATAGACGTTTTCGAGTGCGACTGGCCAGAAAACGTCGTATGTGGGGACAGACTTATACCAGATAGTGATGAAGATAGCAACGGAGACGTTGATGGCGGGGCTGGGTCAAACGGTGGAAACTGCGACCCCAGCCAGGCACCTGCCATTTGTGCTGCTGAAGGATCCGACGGCGTGCTAGTCGCTAATGAGAACTGCAATAAATTTTATAAATGCTCCGAAGGTGTACCAGTGGCGTTATTGTGCCCAACAAACCTTTTATATAATCCAATTACTGAACAGTGCGATTGGCCTAAGAACGTTGAATGCGGTGATAGAGTTTTACCAGAAACAGAAGGCGGAGGTGATAATGAAAATGGTGGTGTTGGCGATAATGGAGGTGGCGGTAACGGTACCTGCAACTGCAATCCGGGCGAAGCTCCATCACTATGTGCCGCACCAGGCTCAAATGGAATCTTAGTGGCACATGAAAACTGCAACCAGTTCTACAAGTGCCACAATGGCTTACCTGTCGCCATGGACTGTCCTGAAAATCTTCATTACAATCCTTACAAAGAACAATGCGACTGGCCTGAAAACGTGGATTGCGGCGACAGAGTTATTCCTGAGTGTGACGACAACGGCGGTGGAGGCGGAGGTGGTGGAGACAGTGGAGGTGGAGGCGGAGGTGGTGGAGATAATGGAGGCGGAGACAGCGGTGGTGGTGGCGGTAACGGTACCTGCAACTGCAATCCGGGCGAAGCTCCATCACTTTGTGCAGCACCAGGCTCAAATGGAATTTTAGTGGCACATGAAAACTGCAACCAGTTCTACAAGTGCTACAATGGCTTACCTGTCGCCATGGACTGTCCTGGAAATCTTCATTATAATCCCTACAAAGAACAATGTGACTGGCCTGAAAACGTGGATTGTGGTGACAGAGTTATTCCTGAATGTAACGACAACGGCGGTGGAGGAAATGGTGATGGCGGTTCTGGAGGCGGAGGTGGTGGAGACAATGGAGGTGGAGACAGTGGTGGTGGCGGCAACGGTACCTGCAACTGCAATCCGGGCGAAGCTCCAGCACTTTGTGCCGCACCAGGCTCAAATGGAATCTTAGTGGCACATGAAAACTGCAACCAGTTCTACAAGTGCTACAATGGCTTACCTGTCGCCATGGACTGTCCTGGAAATCTTAATTACAATCCTTACAAAGAACAATGCGATTGGCCTGAAAACGTGGATTGCGGCGACAGAGTTATTCCTGAGTGTGACGACAACGGCGGTGGAGGAGGAGGTGGTGGAGACAGTGAAGGTGGAGATAATGAAGGTGGAGATAATGGAGGCGGAGACAGCGGTGGTGGTGGCGGTAACGGTACCTGCAACTGCAATCCGGGCGAAGCTCCGTCACTTTGTGCCGCACCAGGCTCAAATGGAATCTTAGTGGCACATGAAAACTGCAACCAGTTCTACAAGTGCTACAATGGCTTACCTGTCGCCATGGACTGTCCTGGAAATCTTCATTACAATCCTTACAAAGAACAATGCGATTGGCCTGAAAACGTGGATTGTGGTGACAGAGTTATTCCTGAATGTGACGACAACGGCGGTGGAGGAAACGGTGATGGCGGTTCTGGAGGCGGAGGTGGTGGTGACAGTGGAGGTGGAGATAATGGAGGTGGAGACAGTGGTGGTGGTGGCGGGAACGGTACCTGCAACTGCAATCCGGGAGAGGCTCCATCACTTTGTGCCGCACCAGGCTCAAATGGAATCTTAGTTGCGCATGAATACTGCAACCAGTTCTACAAGTGCTTTAATGGCTTACCCGTCGCTATGGACTGTCCTGGCAATCTTAATTATAATCCCTACAAAGAACAATGCGACTGGCCTGAGAACGTGGATTGTGGCGACAGAGTTATTCCTGAGTGTGACGACAACGGCGGAGGAGGAAATGGTGATGGCGGTGCTGGGGGCGGAGGTGGTGGAGACAATGGAGGTGGAGATAATGGAGGAGGAGACAGTGGTGGTGGCGGCAACGGTACCTGCAACTGCAATCCAGGCGAAGCTCCATCACTTTGTGCCGCACCAGGCTCAAATGGAATCTTAGTGGCACATGAAAACTGTAACCAGTTCTACAAGTGCTACAATGGCTTACCTGTCGCCATGGACTGTCCTGGAAATCTTCATTACAATCCTTACAAAGAACAATGCGATTGGCCTGAAAACGTGGATTGCGGCGACAGAGTTATTCCTGAGTGTGACGACAACGGCGGTGGAGGCGGAGGTGGTGGAGACAGTGGAGGTGGAGATAATGAAGGTGGAGATAATGGAGGCGGAGACAGCGGTGGTGGTGGCGGTAACGGTACCTGCAACTGCAATCCGGGCGAAGCTCCATCACTTTGTGCCGCACCAGGCTCAAATGGAATCTTAGTGGCACATGAAAAATGCAACCAGTTCTACAAGTGCCACAATGGCTTACCTGTCGCCATGGACTGTCCTGGAAATCTTCATTACAATCCCTACAAAGAACAATGCGACTGGCCTGAAAACGTGGATTGTGGTGACAGAGTTATTCCTGAATGTGACGACAACGGCGGTGAAGGAAACGGTGATGGCGGTTCTGGAGGAGACAGTGGTGGTGGTGACAGGGGAGGTGGAGATAATGGAGGTGGAGACAGTGGTGGTGGTGGCGGGAACGGTACCTGCAACTGCAATCCGGGAGAGGCTCCATCACTTTGTGCCGCACCAGGCTCAAATGGAATCTTAGTGGCACATGAAAACTGTAACCAGTTCTACAAGTGCTACAATGGCTTACCTGTCGCCATGGACTGTCCTGGAAATCTTCATTACAATCCTTACAAAGAACAA
The DNA here is from genome assembly GCA_933534255.1 of Iphiclides podalirius. Lineage (NCBI taxonomy): Eukaryota > Metazoa > Arthropoda > Insecta > Lepidoptera > Papilionidae > Iphiclides > Iphiclides podalirius. Next base: position 3,027,982 of record OW152831.1, on the reverse strand, counting down.
TGCGACTGGCCTGAAAACGTGGATTGCGGTGACAGAGTTATTCCTGAGTGTGACGACAACGGCGGTGGAGGCGGAGGTGGTGGAGACAGTGGAGGTGGAGATAATGAAGGTGGAGATAATGAAGGCGGAGACAGCGGTGGTGGTGGCGGTAACGGTACCTGCAACTGTAATCCGGGCGAAGCTCCATCACTTTGTGCCGCACCAGGCGCAAATGGAATCTTAGTGGCACATGAAAACTGTAACCAGTTCTACAAGTGCTTTAATGGCTTACCCGTTGCCATGGACTGTCCTGGCAATCTTCATTATAATCCCTACAAAGAACAATGCGACTGGCCTGAAAACGTGGATTGTGGCGACAGAGTAATTCCTGAGTGTGACGACAACGGCGGTGGAGAAAATGGTGATGGCGGTTCTGGAGGCGGAGGTGGTGGAGACAGTGGAGGTGGAGATAATGGAGGCGGAGACAGCGGTGGTGGTGGCGGTAACGGTACCTGCAACTGCAATCCGGGCGAAGCTCCATCACTTTGTGCCGCACCAGGCTCAAATGGAATCTTAGTGGCACATGAAAACTGCAACCAGTTCTACAAGTGCTACAATGGCTTACCTGTCGCCATGGACTGTCCTGGAAATCTTCATTACAATCCTTATAAGGAACAATGCGACTGGCCTGAAAACGTGGATTGCGGCGACAGAGTTATTCCTGAGTGTGACGACAACGGCGGTGGAGGCGGAGGTGGTGGAGACAGTGGAGGTGGAGATAATGAAGGTGGAGGTGGATAATGGAGGTGGAGACAGCGGTGGTGGTGGCGGTAACGGTACCTGCAACTGCAATCCGGGCGAAGCTCCATCACTTTGTGCCGCACCAGGCTCAAATGGAATCTTAGTGGCACATGAAAACTGCAACCAGTTCTACAAGTGCTACAATGGCTTACCTGTCGCCATGGACTGTCCTGGAAATCTTCATTACAATCCTTACAAAGAACAATGCGACTGGCCTGAAAACGTGGATTGCGGCGACAGAGTTATTCCTGAGTGTGACGACAACGGCGGTGGAGGCGGAGGTGGTGGAGACAGTGGAGGTGGAGATAGTGAAGGTGGAGATTGGAGGCGGAGACAGCGCTGGTGGTGGTGGCGGTAACGGTACCTGCAACTGCAATCCGGGCGAAGCTCCATCACTTTGTGCCGCACCAGGCTCAAATGGAATCTTAGTGGCACATGAAAACTGCAACCAGTTCTACAAGTGCTACAATGGCTTACCTGTCGCCATGGACTGTCCTGGAAATCTTCATTACAATCCTTATAAGGAACAATGCGACTGGCCTGAAAACGTGGATTGCGGCGACAGAGTTATTCCTGAGTGTGACGACAACGGCGGTGGAGGCGGAGGTGGTGGAGACAGTGGAGGTGGAGATAATGAAGGTGGAGATAATGGAGGTGGAGACAGCGGTGGTGGTGGCGGTAACGGTACCTGCAACTGCAATCCGGGCGAAGCTCCATCACTTTGTGCCGCACCAGGCTCAAATGGAATCTTAGTGGCACATGAAAACTGCAACCAGTTCTACAAGTGCTACAATGGCTTACCTGTCGCCATGGACTGTCCTGGAAATCTTCATTACAATCCTTACAAAGAACAATGCGACTGGCCTGAAAACGTGGATTGCGGCGACAGAGTTATTCCTGAGTGTGACGACAACGGCGGTGGAGGCGGAGGTGGTGGAGACAGTGGAGGTGGAGATAATGAAGGTGGAGATAATGGAGGCGGAGACAGCGGTGGTGGTGGCGGTAACGGTACCTGCAACTGCAATCCGGGCGAAGCTCCATCACTTTGTGCCGCACCAGGCTCAAATGGAATCTTAGTGGCACATGAAAACTGCAACCAGTTCTACAAGTGCTACAATGGCTTACCTGTCGCCATGGACTGTCCTGGAAATCTTCATTACAATCCTTACAAAGAACAATGCGACTGGCCTGAAAACGTGGATTGCGGCGACAGAGTTATTCCTGAGTGTGACGACAACGGCGATGGAGGCGGAGGTGGTGGAGACAGTGGAGGTGGAGATAGTGAAGGTGGAGATAATGGAGGCGGAGACAGCGGTGGTGGTGGCGGTAACGGTACCTGCAACTGCAATCCGGGCGAAGCTCCATCACTTTGTGCCGCACCAGGCTCAAATGGAATCTTAGTGGCACATGAAAACTGTAACCAGTTCTACAAGTGCTACAATGGCTTACCTGTCGCCATGGACTGTCCTGGAAATCTTCATTACAATCCTTACAAAGAACAATGCGATTGGCCTGAAAACGTGGATTGCGGCGACAGAGTTATTCCTGAGTGTGACGACAACGGCGGTGGAGGCGGAGGTGGTGGAGACAGTGGAGGTGGAGATAATGAAGGTGGAGATAATGGAGGCGGAGACAGCGGTGGTGGTGGCGGTAACGGTACCTGCAACTGCAATCCGGGCGAAGCTCCATCACTTTGTGCCGCACCAGGCTCAAATGGAATCTTAGTGGCACATGAAAACTGCAACCAGTTCTACAAGTGCTACAATGGCTTACCTGTCGCCATGGACTGTCCTGGAAATCTTCATTACAATCCTTACAAGGAACAATGCGACTGGCCTGAAAACGTGGATTGCGGCGACAGAGTTATTCCTGAGTGTGACGACAACGGCGATGGAGGCGGAGGTGGTGGAGACAGTGGAGGTGGAGATAATGAAGGTGGAGATAATGGAGGCGGAGACAGCGGTGGTGGTGGCGGTAACGGTACCTGCAACTGCAATCCGGGTGAAGCTCCATCACTTTGTGCCGCACCAGGCTCAAATGGAATCTTAGTGGCACATGAAAACTGCAACCAGTTCTACAAGTGTTACAATGGCTTACCTGTCGCCATGGACTGTCCTGGAAATCTTCATTACAATCCTTACAAAGAACAATGCGACTGGCCTGAAAACGTGGATTGCGGCGACAGAGTTATTCCTGAGTGTGACGACAACGGCGATGGAGGCGGAGGTGGTGGAGACAGTGGAGGTGGAGATAATGGAGGCGGAGACAGCGGTGGTGGTGGCGGGAACGGTACCTGCAACTGCAATCCGGGCGAAGCTCCATCACTTTGTGCCGCACCAGGCTCAAATGGAATCTTAGTGGCACATGAAAACTGCAACCAGTTCTACAAGTGCTACAATGGCTTACCTGTCGCCATGGACTGTCCTGGAAATCTTCATTACAATCCTTACAAAGAACAATGCGACTGGCCTGAAAACGTGGATTGCGGCGACAGAGTTATTCCTGAGTGTGACGACAACGGCGATGGAGGCGGAGGTGGTGGAGACAGTGGAGGTGGAGACAGTGGAGGTGGAGATAATGGAGGCGGAGACAGCGGTGGTGGTGGCGGTAACGGTACCTGCAACTGCAATCCGGGCGAAGCTCCATCACTTTGTGCCGCACCAGGCTCAAATGGAATCTTAGTGGCTCATGAAAACTGCAACCAGTTCTACAAGTGCTACAATGGCGTACCTGTCGCCATGGACTGTCCTGGAAATCTTCATTACAATCCTTACAAAGAACAATGCGACTGGCCTGAAAACGTGGATTGCGGCGACAGAGTTATTCCTGATTGTGACGACAACGGCGATGGAGGCGGAGGTGGTGGAGACAGTGGAGGTGGAGATAATGGAGGCGGAGACAGCGGTGGTGGTGGCGGTAACGGTACCTGCAACTGCAATCCGGGCGAAGCTCCATCACTTTGTGCCGCACCAGGCTCAAATGGAATCTTAGTGGCTCATGAAAACTGCAACCAGTTCTACAAGTGCTACAATGGCGTACCTGTCGCCATGGACTGTCCTGGAAATCTTCATTACAATCCTTACAAAGAACAATGCGACTGGCCTGAAAACGTGGATTGCGGCGACAGAGTTATTCCTGAGTGTGACGACAACGGCGATGGAGGCGGAGGTTGTGGAGACAGTGGAGGTGGAGATAATGGAGGCGGAGACAGCGGTGGTGGTGGCGGTAACGGTACCTGCAACTGCAATCCGGGCGAAGCTCCATCACTTTGTGCCGCACCAGGCTCAAACGGAATCTTAGTGGCACATGAAAACTGCAACCAGTTCTACAAGTGCTACAATGGCTTACCTGTCGCCATGGACTGTCCTGGAAATCTTCATTACAATCCTTACAAAGAACAATGCGACTGGCCTGAAAACGTGGATTGCGGCGACAGAGTTATTCCTGAGTGTGACGACAACGGCGATGGAGGCGGAGGTGGTGGAGACAGTGGAGGTGGAGATGGAGATAATGAAGGTGGAGATAATGGAGGCGGAGACAGCGGTGGTGGTGGCGGTAACGGTACCTGCAACTGCAATCCGGGCGAAGCTCCATCACTTTGTGCCGCACCAGGCTCAAATGGAATCTTAGTGGCACATGAAAACTGCAACCAGTTCTACAAGTGCTACAATGGCTTACCTGTTGCCATGGACTGTCCTGGAAATCTTCATTACAATCCTTATAAAGAACAATGCGACTGGCCTGAAAACGTGGATTGCGGCGACAGAGTTATTCCTGAGTGTGACGACAACGGCGGTGGAGGAAATGGTGATGGCGGTTCTGGGGGCGGAGGTGGTGGAGACAATGGAGGTGGAGACAGTGGTGGCGGCGGTAACGGTACCTGCAACTGCAATCCGGGTGAAGCTCCATCACTTTGCGCCGCGCCAGGCTCGAATGGTATCTTAGTCGCGCATGAAAACTGCAACCAATTCTACAAATGTTTCGATGGTTTACCCGTAATCATGTTCTGTCCAGACAATCTTTTGTATAACTCTTATAGGGAACAATGCGATTGGCCAGAAAGCGTTAAGTGTGGCGATAGAGTTATTCCTGACAGTAATGGAAACGACGATGGTTCTGGAGATAGCGAAGGTGGGGGAAATGATACTTGCAACTGCAACCCTATCGAAGCTCCTTCTCTTTGTTCCGCATCAGGATCGGATGGCATCTTGGTGGCTCACGAATACTGCAACCAATTCTATAAGTGTTCCAATGGTAGCCCTATAGTTCAAAATTGCCCTACGAATCTATTATATGATCCTTATAAGGAGAAGTGTGACTGGCCAGAAAACGTTACCTGTGGTGAAAGGATTATATCCGACGGCGATGAAAATGGTGAAAGTTGCAATAATAACTGTGGAAATGAAGATGATACTAACATTCCTGTTGAAGTGATCACAATTTGTGCGTCCGAAAGTTCTGATTCAATTTTCATACCACATCACAATTGTAATCAGTTCTATGTTTGTGTCCAAAACAAACCCGTTATACTTACATGCCCTCCAAATCTGTTATATCAGCCAGAAACAAACCAGTGTGAGTGGCCCTATAATGTTGACTGTGGTAATCGTTTTGTTTCTCGTGAAGAATGAAACACTCTTATTAAGAATGGTTTGCAATCGACATCTTGAGGAGCCAAAAGCTTTAAAAATGTAAAAAAGTATTTACCCTTTTGATCTATATTACATTAGAGTAAGTTATTTGAATGTTATGCTTATATGATGCTTTTGAAAATGTTCTATATAAAATACCAAAAAAATTAACTCTTTGATAAAATTGATATCTAAATAAAATATTTAATTATTTAGCTTCATTTTTTTGTTTTCTTTCAAAAGCTGTATCAACTGGAACTTAATAATGAATAATTCGTAAGAAATAGATGATAGTCAAGGAAGTTGTTCTGAGGAAGGCAATCGTTTAGATTTCGAACAAATTTAGACCTGACTGTTTTAATAAAAAATATATTATAATTATGTATGTATATAGCCAATGTTTTATGATGCCATTCCTGAAAGTTTTGTGTAATTTGGTAAACTGGGAGGAAATATAAAATGTTAATAAAAGTTTACATAGACGTGTTATTAGTTGGTACGATGTTTCTTTGTGATTCATTGATATTAATAATATCAGCTATATATTAATAAGAATAATAATTTGTAGACGAATTTACGTACATTATAGGTTTAGAAATAAAAACTTTTTTATCGGAATTCTTTTTATTTGTTTGGTTATGATGAGTATGTCAAAGAATTTGTGTCAGAAAATGCACTGGGAATATCAAATTATCTCGATAGCTATTTTTTGTTAACGTATGAAAATGCCTACGCAGACCATCGTTGCGGGGGCAAGGTCGCACTACCCACCAACTAAAAACCCCCCCTGGAGTGCATTTAGGTTGGGTGCCCGTGGCCCGCTTTGCCCGCCGCCTCAGATGCCCCTTCTCAGGGAGCAAGTCTCCTCTCCTTCAGGTAAGGCACTGTGGAATATTCAGCGTGCCTTCCTACCCCAAGATCGCTGACCAGAGGCCATAGGATCCAGAAGAGCCAGTGCTAATACACAGCGACCTGTCCCCGGACCTTCCAAGCACGGTACGGCCCTCTCGGGCCGGCCATCCACACAGGCCAACCCAGTGTGGGTTCCATTTGGCTTCACCATGGGTGACCAAGCCAGGGGTACTAAGTCTCTCCGCCACGACAAGGCGGGAACCTGTTCCGAAGGGAAATATCTCGATACCTGGCCCAACTATGTTACTATATTATACAGAATACAATAAAGAAGCAAGTTAGAAACCGTTAAGGGAAATGCATTATTTCATCCATTGTCAATTAATTTAATGATTGCAGTTATCAGTTCCAGCTAATGCTGCAAGTAACTAAAAATGCAATAGTTCACCATAGTTAAACATGAAACAATACTTAATGTGTAAACTGTTAAAGTCAATTAAAAGAGGAAAAAGATTTACACTAATTATAGGTACAACGAAAAACGAACGTTGTACACGTATACAACGTTCGTTTTATAAAGTTTTAAAAAATTTAAGTTGCAAATAACTCTTTGTTGCTTTTTAACATTTAAAGTCAACTTAAGTTTAAGTTTACTTCCCACTGACGAGCTTCTATATCTTTCCTAATTCGTAAGTTTTGTTAATAAAGTGGGCCCCGGCTACCGCACTCACCAGACGAAACGCGGACGTAATATAATTCCTATATAGTCTTCTGTGAGGTCAAGGTACCCGGGAGGACCTGCGCATTCGTGCAACATCGAGTACTGTTGCGTGGCCCAACCACAGTTAATAACCGAACTTACTGTAATAAACATGTACACTTTTTAACCATATTTAAAAATATAGACGAACTAGTTTGAACAAATAATTTGTACAGTGAATATAATAGGCTGGGGAAAAAGTTTCTTCGCATTTTATATGAAAATTCAAAACATTTTTCAATAAAGTTTATTTACATTTAACTAAAGTACGTAGGTGCCATTTTGTTCGATAACTTTCTGCCATATTGTAGGTAGGGACATGATACCATTGCTATAGAAATTCTGAGGTTTCTGATCAAAAAACCACGACAAGTGGTTTAGGCAGTCCTCTCGTGATGACGTCCTCTCGTCCTGACACTGCCTAAAGAATTCTGAAGAGACCGAAACAAGTGGAAATCTGAAGGTGCAAGGTTCAAGAATATACGGCGGATGAATTAACACCTCCCAGCCAATCTCTCTTTATTTTTGCTGAGTGGCTAAAGATGTGTGAAGTCTAGCGTTATCATAATGAAAAATCACACCCCTTCTGTTTATTAATTCCGGCCCCTTTCTCTCAACTTCTTGCTTTAATCTCATCAGTTGTTCGCAGTAGAGTTCAGAATCGATGGTCCTGTATGGCAGTAACAGCTCATAATTAATACGCACCATACGCACAGAATTACCTTGTTGCGAGATAACCCGGGTTTCGTCAGAGTCTGCGGAGCCTCACCAGCCTTTGACGTGGTCAACCTTTTTCGCACGTTCTTGTCATACGTGATCCACTTCTCATCACCAGTTATCAGGTTTTTCAAAAATGATTCGGTTTCATTACGTCGTAATAAAGAATCACAAATGAGTACACGGTACATTAGGTTTCTTTCAGTGAGCTCATGAAGCACCCAAGTATCGACCTTTTTTGTGTACCCAGCTTTTTTCAAATGCGCCAAAACTGTTTTGTGGTCAATTCTCAGTTCTTCACCTTTATCGAAACTACTGATAATCTTGCTCCACTTTTTAAAAAATGGCATCTATTATATCCGTAAAATGCGCCTAAAGCGAGGTGAATCTTTGACATCAAAATTTCCGATTTGAAAACGCTTAAACCAAATTTTTGCTACTCTCACAGACACTGCACTAGGTCCATAAACATCACAAATTTTTTTCTCGACTTGAGTTGCATTTTTACCTTTTAAGTAGTAAAATTTTAAAATGTATCGAATTTCTTCATTACAATCATTCATCTTAACAGTAAGAAAAACAATTGAAAATCACAAATTTTCTTAATTTGAGTTTGGAATTATCTTTTTTAAAATTTGAACTTTTTAATAATACCAAAACCAGCCAGATACAAATGGTATAGCCTTTGATAAACATAGATTATATTATAAGTTCATACATACTAAGAAAAGAGTTTTTCCCCCACCTAATAGTTTTCAAATTCCAGCATTATAGGCCAGTTTGCTGTTTGCCATGGATTTAAATATTGGGTTAAGAATAGTGAGGTTGCAGAATGAGGTTGCAAAAGGTAGATTTACTGTTAAGAATACATCCGTCGAAGAAGTTTAAAGTATTCAATATATCTGTCGAGATACAATATCTGTACTATATATGTCGATATGCCTGCCACGTATAGAAAGAACAGCTCCTTACACTGAGGTATTAATATCTATGCTTCTTAAGTAATGTATCATAAAAGTATTGTTTTATTTAAACTACTCTTCATTTCTTTTCCAACAGTAGTCATCTTTTCTTGACGAATGACGTTCCTGCTATCAGGCTGTGGTCTAAGATAGTCTCATCGTACACCAAGCAGGTGGTACGGACAGATTCCAAGAATTAGTTAGATTTGCGCATGTGCTCATGCGAGATTTACCTACTATTATGATTAATAGAATTATCACCTACGGATAGCTTTGGACAGGCCTTAGTCTCGTTGTCTGGGGATAGTGAGAACGAAATCGATGGTAGGTGGTTATGTGCGCTATCAGTTTGTATGAATAGTGTTGTCGGGCGGAAACCCCAATCGATTAACTCTAAAGGATCACCGAGTAGGTTTCCGAACGCTCTCGACCTTACGAGAACGTTTTCGAGCAAATTACTCATCGACTCCTTATTCGGTGTATATTATTAAGTAATAATAATAGGAAGACAAAGTATTATATCAATTTGTTTATATTTTCATATAAGACGGATCTTTTTTAATACCTATATTTTATTGAAGACCCGAATGGCGTACTCGGTAGTGTACCTGCCTACTGCGCCAGGGGGTTTGTGTTCGATCCCCACTACTGGAAAAATGGTGTGTGAATAGCATAGTGTTTTTCTAGTGTCTGGGTGTTTAAAAAAAAAAAAGTAAAATCATTTAGTTTTGAATCGCGTTTGTACTATGAATAGGTTCGTGTCTATATATAATAGTGCCTGGGTGTTTATATATGTATAATGTGTATTTATTTACAAAAGAAAAGTATGTGTAAGTGTGTCTATCAGTTTTCTAGTACCCATAGTACAAGCATTGCTTAGTTTGAGACTTGAGACCGTTGTGTAAAAGGAATGTGTCCTAAAATATATATTATTATTATTTCTGTAACATATTTTGATCCGGTACGCCATAACTTCAATATTCTTATAAAGAATGTATTTTCAACATTATATTTAGGAATCTAGCACAATCTACGGATTACACCGTTATTGGTGAAAATTTATTCATCCGTGAAACGCCTAAAAGAATCTGGTTATTAAAGAAACACAACTTAAAAATGATCCTATCGAATATGAAGATTAAAGGCGAAAATAGCTATAACCCTATAACGTAAAAATGGTTTCATAAAAATAACGTATTTTATATGATAAATATATAGACTATTGTTATACTACTATTATACTCGTAGTACTGGCTTTTTAATAAATGTTCATGTAAGCCAAGACAATAAAATTACAATATTAAGAATGTATGAAGAGTATTATAATTGACACTTTCTTATTTGTAAATATCTAAAGTTTTTTGAAATTTAAAATTCTATCAATTATATAGTTGACTGTAAGCGTTACGAAAATTAATTTCGAATAATTATTGTTTTAAGGAGAAAAGTGTTGGTCTCAAAACTTATAAAAAAGCCACTATAAGCATTTTTTAATGTAACAAAAAAAACGAAACCTACCAAAATTTTAATAAAGAACAAAAAAGTGACTATATCTTATTATTTTCGGACAGAAAATAAAAACGTTTTTCGTGAAAGAAAAAGTATCAACGAAAAATCAAATTAAAATCATCAAAATCTGTGGCTATTAGCCGTTGAGCTCAGTGAATAGAGCGTCAGGCCGCGAATGCCGAAGACGTGGGTTCGATTCCCACAGCGGCAACAATCTTTTCGTACTTCTTCTACATGTTTTAAGGTTCAATCTTAAGGGCAGAGATTAGCACTAAAAAAAACTTCATAATGTATGGATTAGGAACTATTGTCGACTAATTCAACTTTGACAAAATATCCTGTAACTGCTTTCACATTGGTAACATTCGTAATATTTTCAGGCTTAGGTTGATAAACTTTTAACTGACACACTATCACGTTTAAGGTAACCTAGGCCCAAGACTGTATCAAGGTGTATCCGTCACCTTTAAAACTTTATACACGTAATTATAATTTAACAAAGTGTTAATTACAGCGCAAATAAATTTTTCTTCGACACCTAATAATAATATTAGATGTTATTCGTTTTCAATAGTCCTTAAAGGACTGTGTAATATGATCATTAATTAAAAATAACAAATAAAATTGTATGATATACTGCACTAGCTCTTCGTTACCGTTTTCCAGTACACTTGATAACACAGACAAGTTTGACATCGCTTTGTTCTTCTTAGTTTTATTTTTATAATAGTTTTCTGGACTACGAGGCCGCCATCAGCGAAGTCTGTTACGTGGCTTAACCACAATTGGAAGTAAATATTGAAATACAAATAAAAGTAAATAAGAAATACTTTTAAATACAAATAATTTTTATAGTGCTTTATATAATTGTCTGTTAGTCTGTAACAAGTTATCTCTGAACCTGCTGAACTGATTTATAAAACTTTTTTACGCAGAAAGCTACGCTGAAAAGAAAGGTGATATCTGCCATATTATATCATATCATAGGAGTGATGGGATGTCGATTAATATGATTCTGAGCACAGTTCCACAAAGTTTAGATGCTATAACTTCCATAATTAACCGTTCAATCAGTACTAATACTGTCCCCGATATCTGGAAGAGGGCTCTCATACGTCCTTTACCTAAAAATATGAACCCAGAAAGCGTCAAAGATCTAAGGCCTATAAGTTTATTACCGTGTTTATCGAAAATTCTCGAGAAAATAGTTTGTCAACAATTAACATCGTATCTTGAAGAAAATTCTATTTTACCTGAGTTTCAATCCGGCTTCAGGAAGGGAAGAAGTACAGCTACTGCGCTCTCTGATGTAATAGGTAATATATTGGAAGCTCAAGATGTAGGACGAGGAACAGTCCTAGTCTTATTAGATTATTCCAGAGCATTCGACACAATAGATATCACGCTACTTCTCTGCAAAATGGCTTTTTACGGATTTGGCCCGAATACAATTAAATGGTTTGGTAGCTACCTTAATGGACGTTCTCAACAAATATAAATTACTAAAGAAAATGGAAAAAACTATGTATCATCTCCACAACAGATTACAAGAGGTGTTCCGCAAGGATCAGTTTTGGGACCAGTGCTATTTTCTTTATATACTTCGCTTAAAACATTGTAAATATCACATCTATGCAGACGATACACAGATTTATATCACCTTCGAACCTATTCATAGTACAAACGCGATTCAAAAACTAAATGATGACTTGGATAGAATAGTGAAGTGGTCCGAAAAAAAATCTTTAGTGTTGAATCCGTTAAAAACAAAGTACTTAAGTTTTCGAACCAAAAAACAACTAGAAAAAATTAATAATTACAATACTAAAGTGCATATTAAAGGAACGGTTTTGGAAAGGGTGGAAATTGTGCGTAATTTGGGAGTTATGGTTAGCCCTGATTTAAGATTTGAAGACTATATTGGAGGCGTTGTTAGAAACTGTTTTTACCGATTAAAGATTTTATATAAAATGCGTGAGTACTTGAGTATTGAATTGCGTAAGAAATTGACAGATACACTCATATTGTCGAAATTTAATTATGCTGACATTTTAAATGGGCCGTGCTTACTGACCCAAACCGCACGCCTTATTCAGCTCGTTCAAAATGCTTGTGTCAGGTTTTGTTTTGATGTGCCGCCTACAGGTCATGTAAGCCCGTTTCTCAATGAAAATAATATGCTCAAAATGGCGGCCAGACGCAAGCTCCACTTTGCTTGTGCACTTTTCGGAGTGATCACAACAAAAAAAACCTAAATATCTCTATAGCAAACTAGAGTGGTGTCGGGAACACAATAAGTATATCACTCGAGCCTCCTCTTATAAAGCAAGTGTTCCTAGGCATAGTTCGGCTGCGTTCAGAGGAAGTTTTAAATACGCAGCTACCCACTGTTGGAATAACGTTCCGCCACCGATTCGTGATGTAAAAACATTAGGCAAATTTAGAACTAACTTAAAGATTTTTTAAATAAACGAACAGAAGGGTACATGCTAAACAAAACTCATCCAAAATTAATCTATTTGTAAAGGCCAAACGAATAAATAAAAATTTAATATTCATAATGTTATATTTAACTGTATTTACTAATTATAACTACATAAATATATTTCGTTATTTGTTAAGGAATATAATGTATGTATATGTATTATGCTTACCACATTTTCCTTCACGTCTCATGCAAAGACTCTGTATAATGCAATGCAAGTTCTTCCATCTGACGTAGATTTATTTTTTGATCTAGCTCCAAGATTTAGCTTACAGAAAAGTAAACTTATTGTAATAAGATAGGTGTATTGCGAAAACTTAAGTAGAGCTTATTTGTTTTATACTCAGAAACACTGTAATTATAAAATTATTACGGTTACTGTCAATGTTACGAATAGACCAAAAAATATGTATATTGTGTGCTTACTTAATATTTTTTTTTATAGACTAATATACTAGACTCATCTAAAGCAATAAATAAAAATATTATTACTCGCTTGCTGTAGCATATCCGTTGCCTACGGACGCTTGGGCCGACTGAAAATCAGCACCGCAGTACTGCGCGGCATATGCTGAGTCAGTCCTTTCCGTCACTACATCCTTATTTATAAATTTCTTTTATTTTTATTCTTTCTTTTATTTTAACTTATTATTTTTTTCTTTTTGTAATTACTCTTAGGTTATTTAATTTATTTGCTTATTTTATTTTTATAATTTTTTTTAGTTTGTTATTTTGTAATTATAAACATTGTAACCAAATGTAATATGTGTGCAGATGAAGTGTCGGATTAAATGTCTTAATGTCTTAATATAAAAAAACTTAAAAATTTTGTATGTTTAATATTGTATTCCCTAACTCGTATTGTATTTCTACTGGTACCAAGCCAAGACTAAGCACCGTTATTCATTATAAAATAGAAAATAAAATGGTGTCGTATACGAAAGAGCCTTGCAACTTCAAATTTACCATGATACAAAATTGAGAGCATTATAAAAGGAAGTACTTAATACTGTTTCCAGACCCCACACGAACTAAGTTGCTGTAGTAGATTAGTTTGAATTAAACCCGATATAATCTGATTTTTTTCAACAAGTCGATAGGAAAAGCACTAAGTGCGTTTTTTGGAACAGAGTCAAGAAGATGGACAAAGTTCAGACTTTATTCGTGTCATTATTGTAACAATCAATAAAATTATATTTTAACATCAACTACTGTCTCAATTTTCTTAGAACTCAGAAGTTCCAGCGGGTCCAGTTCCGAAGAATTCACTCCCGGATTCTCTACTTCCGTAGAGTCCTCTTTCGAACTGTCCACTTCCGGCGTATCAACTTCTGAAGTGTCCTCTTCCGAAGTGTCCATGTCCGGCGAGTCCACTTCCGGCGTATCTTCTTCCGAAGCATCCACTTCTGAAGTGTCTGCTTCAGAGCTGTCACCTCCCGACGTTTCTTCTGAAGACTTCACGCATCCGGCGTCCTCGGGCCAATCGCACACCTGTAATGAACATTCAAAAAATATGTGTGTACTTTACGCTCGTAAGAAGTTAGATTTCTTGAGCGTAACAAAAGACACTTGGATGGTAGGTAACCTAAATATCAAAAAGTTGTTATTGGTTGCCATGGAAATACCGTGAAGTTTGTCGTAGTTGTTAGCTTTGCTTTTATCTTCATCATTTCGCTTTTCAGACGTCAGTGTGCGCACTGTGTGTCATTTTTGTCAATCGCGCCGACAAAAGTATTACTTCAATTAAAAAAAACTTATAGTCGTAAAAATCTTGGATGCAACGGCTTAATTTATCCTTCTGTCTTATTTTTTTGAACCGATAGAACGTAATTTCTATAAAAATGCTAATGATAATTTGCGAGGAAAAAAAACAGTAAATTACAAAATTACACAACCAAAAAACCTTGGCTTATAAATCAAAGAACAAAGGTCAATCCAAATAATCCTTACTAATATTATAAAGGTGAAAGTTTGTATGTATAGATGGATGTTTGTTACTCTTTTACGCAAATACTACTGAATGGATGTTAATGAAACTTTACAATAATTTAGCTTATACATCAGAATAAGACATAGGCTATAATTTTTATACATATTTTATGTACATTTGTCTTTCTGTCAGAATTTTACGCCTTCAGTCTATTCTACGCCAAGGTGGTCGCGGACAGCAACTAGTATTATAATATTAACAAGAATATCGTCTGTGTCGACCTCATCGTCTACGAATTATCTGGACCTGGCTCATGAGGTGACCGACATGTTGTATCATGTGCCAGCCGAAATTATCCCGATAGTCGTTTCTGTCAATGGGTTAATCCTAGTCAACCTCTGCGAACATCTGAGGTGATTGGGACCTCGGGACGGACCACTCCAAGCTCAAATTCAGAAGGCAGGCAGTCCTCGATACCGCCCGCATCGTCCCTCGGTATCTCCTCCCTTCCATCCCTTTCGCCCTAAGCCTCGGCCATTTGGTCTCGCCGGCTGTCTCGTAGGGTCCTATTTATTTGTTTATATATTACATACAATATACGCTTATTTTGATTTATAAACCAACCAGACGAGAAAATAAGCAAATGTCCCCACATAGGAATATATAAAATTATCACGAAGAACTTTTCTCCAGCCCATAATGATAATATTTTGAAAAACTATTATCACAAATTTACAATGTGCTATTCAATTGCTTTCCTATGTTATTTTTCTTTTCCATACAAGTTTTATAATTGATTTTAAAGTATTTTCGATCAGTTGAAACATAAGGAATCACTTTTAAGTAATATTCGTTTTATGAATTTTGAATTACTTGAAGACAGCAATATTCGTCAATGAACAAGAATCACTAAATTGCTTCGTTTCTAAATAATATATACTTAATAAATTATTAGATATTTTTCGATTTTGATTGCCATTGGTCATACCGCTGTCATATTTTTGTTTCTTTATTTTATTATACATTAAAAATAATATCATACCTGTAATTTCTTATTGAAATGTAGGGTACTAGGGCATTTTTGTTGTACTTTCTTTCCCCAAACACAATAGTAAAAGAGGTTACAATCATTTTCATGAGGCAAAAGCCAATGCACATTGGAATCAACTGGACAACCATTTTCTAAAAACTCCATGTCTGATTTCTCCCTTTCATTGGGATTATCTTCAACATTGTCGTCTTCCACTTTTGAGTTGTTAATTTCTCTAGAATCATTTTCATACACTTCAGCATCTTCTGGAATTTGCTCGTTTTCAATTAAGCTTTCTGTACTGCAAATGACATTTTGTTTCCAATCACACTGCAAAGTTTTAGGGTTAAAATACAATCCGTCAGGGCAGAACATGACTATTGGCCCTGCTGAGGTACACTTATAAAATTTTTTACAATCCTCATGTTTCAAAACTTGTTCTCTCCAACCATTTTCGTCTTGTGAGCATTTATTGGCATACCCTATACCAATCACACCAAGAAACAGCACCGCTAATATTTCTGTAAAACAATTTAAAGCACTTTCATGGTTTTGTATTACATATCCAACTTTAAAGACACAAGTAAAAGGAATAAGTAAATAAGGAGAAAATATAACCTTTCATCTTATTATCGGCGGTATATAAAAATGGCAATAATAAAGTATTAGTGTTATAATGTATACTACATTTTACTAATTAGACCATAAAACAATCATTCCATTCAAAATAATCACTTAAATTTATCTACTATCAGTGATTATGTTATGATTATCATGATAAATACTACGTAGTTTTTTATTTGAAAACTAGTGATATGATGCTTAGAGGAATGGCAAAATACAAACGCGTCGATTTAATTTACTATATCAATAACAGCTACCTAATATGGCTGGTATTGCATACGGTAAAACGTAAACCTTTTCCAAAAAACATCATTACTTTCTTCATCACATCATACATTTATTTGTCGTGATAATGTCATCATGATATTTAATTTAAAGATTTTTGTTTGGCTGTATGCAATAACTAAACTTAAAATATGAAATGCAATACACTCGGATGTAAGTTCCTATACAGCGTATCTTTACAATCGCGACAATAAATGAACACACATATAGGGGATAACTTTTTAAAATTGTATTAAACATTTACATTCTTTAAACATCAATATTTACAGAGTTATTAAATTTTACAAAACAAAGAATTTTAGAACACCCTTACGTATAAAACTGTAACGTAAAGTTCATTTGTAAAGGTCACAAAGCATATGAATGGGTTTAATGAATTTAAAAGAGACAAAACATACTGTTAGAAGGAGAGGCTTGTAATGCGACACTGTGGCGCGATTAGGCTTAATTAGTTTGTTTGAAAAATATTTTTTTTAATTATGGATTTTGTTTAACGTTAATATTTTTTTATTAATATTGGCAAGTAGCGTTAGACGTGTATTCATTTATTGTCGCAATGGTAATAACACGCTGTATAATTCACGGACATAAAAAACCCACACGATTCAACGAACATTTTGTTGATACCTACCACATAAGTCTTACCAAACGATATATACAAATAATATAGATAACTAGCTGACCCGGCAAACGTTGTTTTGCCATATAAATTAATTGTAGGGTAGAAAAAAAATTTAGGGGTGGACCAACCTTAATATTTAGGGGGATGAAAAATAGATGTTGTCCGATTCTCCCTGGCAGATATGCACACAAAATTTCGGAGGAGTTCAATTACAAAAACACCGTGACACGAGATAGTAAACTCTATCCCTCTGATATGTATAACTGTAGACGTAAAATCTAAACAAAACTGTTGTAAACTAAAAAGGTGTGATTATTTTTAAGCGACCTTTGAAAAGACAATGGACTTAGTCCTACTTATAACCACTAGTGCTGCTTGTCGTTATAATGGTTGTTAATATTCAAGTTCAGTAATAGTTAAAATATTAGGATCAAGGTAAAAACGTTAGAACTCTTATATCAGAAGTGGGATTCAATAGAAAACTCGCGTTTGGCTGTTCAAACAATCGGCGACATATTTTCTCCTTGGGTACCGACCCAACGTACTTACTCTACGTAATGGTTATAAAATCTGTTAGTAAAATGTAACGAAAGTTTTTGTGAGTACCTTCCAGTTAATTAATTACTTATCATCTTTGAGAAAATGTAAAATAGCGATACACAACTGATTTACCCGGTTAAGCTACCGACAATTTTAGTAGTTGGAAGAGTTAAGGCATGAAGTGGTGATGGATATCCATTGTGAAAACCATCAGTGTGTGGAACCAAAGTGTTTGGAACGTGGCGATATGCATCCCAGTTGAGGGATAAGCCACAGTGTAAGGTGTTCTGAACGTGGCGATATGCATCCCAGTTGAGGGAGATAAGCCACAGGGTAAGGTGTTAATTTTATGAAGGTTACTTGTACCAGACTACAACGCCATTCGAGGACGAAGGCGTGATGCAGGACGGCCGAATGTTGGCGCTGGTAACACTCTATACCGGATATATATATACGTTATCTACTTGAGCCAAGGGACACATGGTCGCATGGAGGAGTGGTCACTTGGATTTCGGCTGCGTTCCCGGACGGTGATATAACCACTAGTGCTGCTTGTCGTTATAATGGTTGTTAATATTCAAGTTCAGTAATAGTTAAAATATTAGGATGAGGGTAAAAACGTTAGAACTCTTATATACTTGCATAATTTTTCCGACATATTCAACAACCACGGTCATATTTCAGCTCATTAATATAAAACTTTAATAAACTATACATCTCGTATACCGTCTTCATGAATCACTCCATCCATGGTTGAAAATCGTATAAAAACCCGTTGAATAGTTTTTGAGTTTATCCCGTTCAGACCGACACACGGACGCGCAAGCGGATAAAATAAAATAAAAAAATATATAAACATGTACTTACTAATATACATATACTTTCTTTTTTCTTTACTTAATAATAAAATTTATTACTCAAGTAATCGATGTCTTCAATAATTGTACATGAACCAATCTTTTGAAAACGGTTTTACTTCATGCTCTTCTTACAGGGTAAGAGTTCCAAAGATTAGAAGCGTAGCTTGGATAATAACAAAGAATATTATTCAAAAAAGTTTGCTGGAATGCATAGTTTTTTTATTATTAGTCTATCGAAGTATCATGAGACGTGAAAAAATACATAGACACATTTTTGAGATAAGAAAGGGAACTTTTTAAACCTAATTTGGAAGTCTCAAATGTAAATTAAAATTTGTCTTAAAAACTTATTTGTATTCCTTATAAAGATTTCACTATATTTAAAAAACTATGGCCAGTCTAGACACATCACTAATACTTTGATTGTGCCAACGATGTTGCCGTCAATCTGTTGTACTGGCTTATATAAAAATGGAATGTTTGTTACATATTGTGTATTAATATTGCAAAAATATATGCTGATAACCTCACGACATCATCTCTAGACCACCGCCATCTCTTAGTTGCTGTAATAAAAACTTCCCTAAAAACAGGAGATGCGATTTACAAGGCAAATTGAACTACGTTGACATAGAAGAATTTTATACGTCATCACCATAGTCCTTACATCGTGAAATCAGACAATAATGCCTATTTAGATTAAATATGTCAATTATTATTATTGGATGTATTTAATACAAGCGGATTGGGGAGACTTAGCTTGTCGCGTTTCAATCTTATCACTAGATCGATAGTGCATACGTCTTTAGCGTTGAGGCCATGGCTCAAATGTGAGACTGTGATTTATTATCGTGGCTTAAAGGCTAGGCACCTAAACACGCGATTTTTATTCGTTGATTAGAATCTTTTACATACACAATATGTTTTTCTTTTTTCGGAGTTCCAACGTTAAAACACTATCCCACAATTGTGTCCGGTTCACAGCGACATACTCTGCAGCCGTCATTATATTTATATTAATTAAATTTTATTTATTTATTGCAAAATTATGCAACACATAACCACTTTTACAAAATTATGCAACACTTTCCATATTGTAATGTAATATGAGAATCACATGTCCCAGTTTTGGGACTAAATTAGCTTGGTGCGAGGAACGCGCTAACTGTCTCTTTCTGTCTGGTAACAGTTAAAAGAGAACGGGATTTTTGCACGTTAATTTAGACGAATCGAAAAGCGTTGCTTCGCGCGGTTGGCTTTAGACACTATACTGTTCCATCCAATCGTCGCAACCACTGAGACGATATTGTTCTAATGAGAATATGTAGGACACATACCGCATTAAATAATAAAATTATATAACATTAATAAAGGGTTTCAATTTTAAATACATTAAATAAGTAGCAAAATGTTAATCAGTTGTAAATAAATATTTATTTCATAGCCTTTTGTTCAATACTACTTCAGAATATCACCATAGTATTGTGAATGAATTCATAATACAATTATACTACGATCGACTGTATATAAGCTATAATTAAAAGTTACGACTCCTCAACGGGAGATGGCGTGCTTGTGATCTCTACAGCAGCTTCACTCACGGTGCAGGCGGCGTATTGCGGCCAGTCACACACCTGAAATTTAAATATTTCCCATCTTATTACAATTGCACAATATGAAACAATTATTGCGTCAAACTAACGATCGTTTCGTAAACATTGCTATGATATCCATATAAACGATATTTTCATTTAATCATGAGAAAAGATGGCAGACAAGTAGGCGACAAAATAATTCTGGACCTTCACTTCTTCGATGGGTCTTCGTTAACAGTGCTAAAACACGTTTACATTCAAGGTCACACATGTATATAAAAAAAAACATTATTTATAACATGAATTTGAACAATGGATGTCTTGTCTGTTCCTATTCATTAATAACTAAGATAGCATGAGCGTTAGCTCTATATTAAAAAAAAATTAAATCTCTAGCCCTTTTAAGTAATCAGATTTGGCCTTCATAAATCTAATTAGGTGTAGCACGTTATGAAATAAAGTTTTTTTTTAATATTTGGGACACATCTCTACACAAAGTTGTCCCAAATATATATATAGTATATATAGTAGTCCCAAACTAAGCAACGCTCGTACTATGGGTAACTGATAAACATACTTAAACATAATTTTCTTCTGTAAATAAATACATGTTATAAGTATACCATGTTCATCACACAATATTTTTCGAGTAGTGGGATTCGAACCCACACCCTCTGGAGAGCAAGAGCCAAGTGCACTCGCCAATATATAATACGCCAATCGCATCGTAGAGTTTAGTTGTTATCATTTTTTTTCCAACAAAATTTCTATTATTTACCATACACAGTAAATACAAAGTTAGAGGTCGTTGATCTCTTACTTAAAAATAGTAAAGTCTCATACGAGAATACCAATCCTAACAATCGTAGTAGGTGTCTTTGTGACAATTTAAAAAAACCCCAATTATTTCCCATCGAATATTTATAACAAATCTTTTTATATTTTCTTACAAAACCCATTTCAGTTATTCTTTAATATTCTACACTGGTACACTTCTGTCCACCAGTCAAATCACAGTACTATAGGTAAATGTTGGACAACAAATTTTTCATCTAAAGGCAAACTCAAACTCAATACACATCAAAGACATGAGGGTACCATTTTCATTTAAAGACAAACCCAAACTTCATATACATCTAAGACATGATCAGGTGCCGCCGGCGGTCTTTCCGAACCGTTACGACCTGGAAACCTTCAAGAAGAGAGCATACTCTTTCCTAAAAGGCCGGCAACGTATTTGTAAGCCCTCTGGTGTTGCAGGTGTCCTTGGGCGGCGGTGATCACTTACCATCAGGTGATCCTCTTTTTCGTTTGCCGCTTTTTTCCCATAAAAAGCAAGCTTACTAACCTGTAGGTTCCTGTTGAAGTGCAAGGAGTGGGGGCATTCGTTTCGCACCTTCTCCCCCCAAACGCAGTAGTAGAAACTGGAGCAGTTTTGCTCGTCGGGCACAAGCCAGTGCACCACCGGGTCAACGGGGCAGCCGTTCTCCAGGAACTCGATTTCGGTCTTCTCCACCACCTCCTCCTCGTTCGGCTGCTCCGGACTGTCTTCTATGTTGGCGGTTACCACTTTCTCCGCCGGCATGCTCCTCTCGCCACAGTCCACGTTAGACGACCAATCGCAGAAGCGGAACATCGAGTTGAATAGCAGGCCGTCGGGGCAGAACATCTCTATGGCCTCGCCATTAACGCACTTGTAGAATTTGTCGCAGTCGCTATGCACAACCAGACGACCGACCTCCGAATTCGCCTCCTGGCCTGTGGGGCACAGCTCATCGGCCGCCGCGGCCGCCGCTAGCAAAATTACTGCAATAACTGGGGAAATTTTATGAGATTTAAATGTTGGTATAATAGATAAACCGTTTGCCGATGCTTTTATGCTATAATTGGTATTCATTAAGCTTAAGTTAAGTTTACCTTAAAGTTAACTTAATTAAGCACACTTATATTTTATAGCATGTAAAAATTTAAAGCAGCAATAAAGGCTTATTTATTTATAAGAATAGACCAAATTATCGTAAAATTTTCGTCGATGTAAGAACTCGAACCTATTTCGAGATTATTTATTTACTTAACTTTGACACAAATCTTGTGTGTAAGCGAACTTAATGTCTAAGGTATTTTTTACTAATAAACCGACTGGGCGAGCCGGAGATAAAAGAATTGGGTGTAAAATATATACTAAACTAAAAAACAATAAAACCAGTGTAACAAATACATACAATTATAAATACAAAAATATCATAATGAATAATAATAATAGTATGCCACAGCCTTAATAGCAAATGCTGTCGGTCTTTGGAATTTTATACTGTCTTCAAAAGCACCCTCAAAACTGGTTTATACTCGTTTTGGCCCAAGGAAGAAACCATCTCTAAAAGAACTATTTCCATCGCTATAAAGTATTTCTTCTAACGAAATTCTAAAAAATGACTGATGAATAGCTCATGGACGTTAAAACCTTTGGCCGAAATACAAGGTGCTTTATTAAAATCGCTCCCAGTCACAATCATGAGAATATTATTACGTATTATCACGATGGTAGGGTTGAGGGTCGGTTGTTGCACGAATGGGCAGGCTCGTCCGGGTGAGTACCAAGACCTCACAGCAGACCGGCGTAAAGTGGAAGTATAAAACTTTCGCGTTTTGTCTGGCCTTTCGCTTCGAGGTGGTCGGAGCCCAATTTTCAAAAGATTGTCAACTCATCTGGAACTCTCGGGTGTGGCAGATGTCCATGGGTGGCGGTTTCCGCTTAACCGTCTGCTCGCTTGGCAATTTCTCACATAAAAACATATTTAAATGATATTAACTAAGCTTACCTCTCATCGTGGTTTCTAATGTTGTGTAGATGGTGACTTAAGGGACAGGTAATTTTTATACCCCCAGCTAATCTGTTACCTGGAAAAGACATTATGAGAATGCTTTATCAATAATTTCAGTTAATTGAAGTGCGGCAGTACAGACAGATAAAAGTAATGGTGTACTATGTGCTAATAAAACAGATGTATTATTGCAGATACTAGTCTCGGCATTCGGCGTGTGCTTCAAAGGGTTTTAATTTAATTTATTTAAAAAAAATGTTTATAATAAATAATAATTTCTTGTATTTACGCGATTACACATTACTAAATGAAACTTTGTTTAAGGATTTATCGCGTTTATTTTTTGTTTTAATTCCATTTCGTACCTTTTACAGCGTTCATGGTTCCGGGACAGACTGAGGCGTTGGACTCACCGTGTCATCGTTAATCCGGGCTACAGCCAGTTTTTAAATTATTTATTTTTGTGTCGATCTACGCAGAACATGCTAATTTTATCTTGACTTGCAGAAGTGGTGCGTTTGGGAATTAAAACTAAAAATAATCTCGATAAATCCGTTAAACCAGTTTCATTTCTAAGAAATGTTCAGTTTAGCCATTAATAAACGAAAAGTAAAAACAATTACATTTTTGTTGATGTTAGTCTCTGTACTAATGTATCATTTCACTTAGTCAAGCGTTCACGTGTTCATCATATTTTTTAATTTGATACATGATTTTGTATGTAGGCATACGGACTTTTGCTTTGATTAAGAGGGCCTACTCAAAATGCAATTTCGTATTCAACCTGTCCAACCAATTTATTGTATCGAGATTGAGCTTTTGGTTTATCGATTTTCATCTTGAATCGATGTGAAATGTAACCAAGCTAATATGGGGTTCACATGATGCTCAGTTATTCCCGCCGTATTTTAAGACATCTGCAAACTCTTGGTTTGCAAAAGCAATGGTCCGTGGTGTCCACACATTTAAATTAGTGTTAGGCTTACCATTAAAATTTTTTCTCAATTGGCAAATCATTTCGTTACATACAATCAAAAACAATTATAAGCATACATACGCGCAGGAAAAACTTTCACTTGTATTAAAATACTCGTGAGATACACGAAAAAATAATTGGATATAACAGCTTTTTCTTGTATGATAACAGTTTACTTTGCCATATCTTGCTAATTTCTTGCAAATGTAAATAGATAAGGCTTGATGTCCTTCATATCTTTATGGAATTGCAAATTAATAGATGACTTGTCGGCTTAAATGAGAATTTCGGCTCTTCCGCTGGGGTGAAAAACCCTGATTTTTCAGTAAAAGTGTTAAACATCACAGTTAAAAAAGAAACTAAAAAGGAACATTATAAACTCCACCCTTATTGTAGAAGTTGGCATGGTCCGTATGAAGATGGCAAGCGAGCTAGCAATTCAGTTGATGTTAAATGATAGCCTCCGCTCATGGTCATTTACAACACCCGTAGGTTTGCCAAAGGCCACCTTTTGGTAAAATGACCCGTAACTGAAACGCAAAGTGTAATTCATCATTTCCCACCGGTCTCCTGTGAGGTCGTGGTACTTCGACAGACAGAATTGTCCATTCGTGCAACAGCACGAATACCTACGGCCCTACCACAGCTAATAGTTTAAGCCTTTAATAGTTTCAAATAGGTGGTAGTAACTTACAACATTTTGTTTTAGTAAAATTAATAGGAGTTTAACAGAGTTTTTAACAATTTCAGCGAGAGAAAAACAATTAAGTATATTGTAATTATCGTTAGTTAAAATTACAAACCAATATAAATCAAGAAGTGAACTAAATGTTACAGGTCTTATTGATCTAATATTTACAAGATTAAATCTATCTAAAATTACATATTATCTAATAAACCTAATCCACGCGGCATGGTGCCAAGAACGCTAGCTGCATTTCCTCGCTGAATAGTTATGCTCAACCTTTGCGCGAGAAAAGAACCAGCTCTCTTGTCAAGTTTAGTTAAAATACAATTTTAAAACGATATTTCAAATCAATGGTCTAAATAATTAGTCGCGTCACAAGTTCTGTCACTTCATAAAATGTTTGAATTGATTTAATAACAGACTTGTGCACAGTTTTGAAATAAACAAGAGATTGATACAATTTAAAAAATATGCAGCGGAGGTGAGGGGTAAATTATTAATTTTATATTGAATATAATTGATCATATAGAATAAATCTCTATTTTTCAAAGGTGTTTTTTGTCGGTAAGACATAACTTCATTAATCCTTCATATATGGAATCTTATCTTTATAAAATATTTTTAATGTGAGAATGTGGCAATTGCGCTGGCGGTTCACCTGATGTTAAGTAATGACCACCGCCCATGAACATTTGCAGAACCGGTACGCTTACATCTCTCGCCAGATGAAACGCTAAATTATAACACTTTCACTTTACATCGGTCTTCTACGAAGTCGTGGTACTTTCCCGGACGGACCTGCCCATTCGTGCAATAGCGAAGACTGTTGCGTAGCTCTATCACAGCTGAATATTATTCAAACACCATTTTAAAGTCTATGTTTGCCACTATTGACAAAAAATAGACCAATAGAATAAATTAAATGCTTCATAAAATATTATATATGCCAGATAATTACCATTTGTTCAGTTTGACATTTTGCAATAAAAGATCACAAACGTAGTGATTACATTCTCTTTGTAAAAGATATCGAGGTAGCGAAAGTTATAGAAGGTGTGGCGTTATGCTTCAAATTCTTATTTTTACCTTATAAGCGAATGAGATGTGATGTAATCGGCCCGTTGGATGCAGACATCTTTTATTATTTATTTTGATTTTATGATATTAAAGACTGTGTTCGATGAAGGATCTACGGCAGCAGCTTGACAGCAAAACATCAGCCAAAGTTAGATATTGGAGAAGAGATTTGAAGAATACGTTCATGGAAACCTTGTTCAACAGTGGATGTCTTCCGATTGTTTTTAATAAGGATTTTTTTATTTAAAACTGGCCAGCACTTGTCTGCCATCCCACCTGGTGGTAAGTGGCGATGCAGCCTTTGATGGTAAGCGCGCTAGACCAATAAAAACCTACTCACTTGCCTTGAAGACGTACGTTGTAATCGGACGGAAAGACGGACGCCGGCAGGTTTACCTAGAGCTTGGCTGTTAAAGCCTATTCACTCTTGCCTTGACCTTATATTAGGATGGAAAGAGAGAAGCCTGCAAACCATTCGTGCGCGAGTCTGACTCGCGCTTGGCGGGTTTTTTCAGTTGAAAACACTAATCTACTACTTTCCTCGGATACCACTCCTTATCCTCTCCTTATCAGGAAATTTCGACAACAGAAATATGAAGGCTGACTTAAACTGCTTCAACATAACAGAGGAGAGTTTGACGGAGGACAGTCGAATCTCTGATAATCAAATGTTAGCAGTGTGTATTCTTGCGATAACGAACCTTTATTTAAGGCGTAAAAATGGTTAATCTGTTCACTAAGATTTATGTTTTTAAAAATGAAAAGAAATATGATGTCAACGAAATAAATTCTATATGACTATAAAAAGAATGATTCAAAAACATTGCTAATAAGTAATCTAATCGCCATTATTGCTTTACTTATCAAGTGCAATTTTCCTTTTGTTTTTCTTATCTTTATTCCATGTAATAGAAGATAAACGCTGTGTCTATTGTTCATGTCTTTTATACATTTTAAGTTGTATTTATTAGCAGCAGACAATTATTTGAATTAAATTAATATTTTTATAGCCCATAGTTTATTCAGATACGGATGTAGACACCTGTTTTTGTTTCAAAAATGGACGCTTTGTCGTGTGCCAATAGCCCATCTTCGTTTTGTTGATTTGATTATTCATCAAATCAAATATAGTTTAATTTTTTACGCATGCCCAAATAGCGGAAAAACTACAATGAAAAAACTTTTACGAATATACCTGATTGAGCCCAAATACCCTAGAAGTTTTAACTTTAAGAGATATATACAACGTGTTACAAAATACCCCGTAAAAATATAATTAATTATTAAAGCCTAAAATTTTGTCAACCCTAGTAAGCTGTCATGTCAGGGAACCAGATTATTTAACAGAAAAGCCTACGTACCTATTTATACCTAATTATTGTCTACTTTTATAGTTTTTCTATTTTTCATTCATAAATGTTTGCTACCACAATACAAGGATGTCATTATACTCAAGTACTGGCTTCAAACCTGTCAAGTTGGAAAAAAACATATGTTGTCAATTTAAAATCTTCTAATCGATTCCTACAACTGTTTCGAGATTTATTTCAACATTTGGTAAAAATTCCGAACAGTACGTCTCGTTTTTCAAGCTAGAAAAAAATTTTAATCGATAGAGAAATGTTAATAATTAAATATTATATCCGTGAAAACCAAGGCAAACACTTACTTTTAATAAAAAAAAATATTTAAAACTTGTTATTTTCACTAAATAAATCCGCCATTTTGTGTTTGACAACATGTATAAATTTACGAATTCACAAACTTTTCCAAATTATAACCTTCGCATTATTAAAAAAGAGTTTAAAAATACTAAAAGTACGGTTACACTAAAGTTTTCTGGGTGGTTTTCTGTGGTGGCTGGGTGGTTCTTGGGTGTAGTCATAAAAAAAAACCTAACATCGAAGGCTAAGGCTTAAACTTCTAACCTAACCTATCCGAGTCGGATCTGTGACTCATTTTGAACCTAATATTCGAGACATTAAGTGTACACTAAGTCACAAATTTTAAATATTAGAAATTGTTAATAATACATGTTCATGAAGTAGAAACTTGGGTTTTTGTGATATATCTGTGTATTTGTGTCTTCTTACAACGAAAAAAGTGAAAATGTAAGTTTTTAACTTAAAATAATAGTCTATAATGAATAATGGACGCACAGTAATGACGGATTTCAGTTGTATGAAATTTAAAAACTTTGTTAATTTTTTCCTCATAATCTAGTGGTTTTCATTGATTATTTTATTTATTTTATTTTAATTTATTCGGAAAACTTACAGCTATTAACAAAGATAATTGAGTGATATTAAATACTAAAGAAGCCATTTATAAGTTTTCACATTTAGAAATCTTAAATTACAGTTACTTACGTTACGTTAATAATAGAAAATAAATAAATACAAGGAATAAAAAAAAGACACGTGAGTACAATGGCATGAACATAATTATGGTAAAAATAACAGTAAAGCTAACATATATATATATATATTTTATGTGACAAAGTGGTCTTTAGTAAGAAGTGCCTTGGCCACCGCTGGCGAGGTATGAAATGGATCAATATTCGTTTGGTTGTTTATAAATTTTGCTGTCCTTATCATAAAATGGTTACTTCTATAATTTGTACGAGTTTTTGGAGTGTGGAAGGATTTACGATTTCTTTTATTCGGCAATGGAACATTTAACAAGATTTCAGATAATAACTCAGGTGAGTCTATTGATCCGTTAACAATTTTTAAATACAAGCAAACGTCGTTGATATTTCGTCGAACATGTAATGGAACAAAATGGTACCGGCTACATCTATCATTGTAGTCTCTAGACTTTATATGTGCTTTATGATCAAGATATCTTAAAAATCTTTTTTGAATACCCTCAATACGTGATTTATAGGTCTTATATTGAGGACTCCAAACCTGTGAGGCATATTCTAGCGTAGGTCTAACATAGGAGCAGTACAGAATTTTGATAGGTTTTAGGTCGTGAAAAACAGACGTGCTACGGATGATGAAACCCAAGGCTTTATACGCCTTCGATACTACATAATCTATATGTTTATCATAAATAAGTTTATGATCTTGGGTAACTCGGAAATTTGAAAGGAAGGAACTTGGGAAATTTTTTTCTAGCTTGAAAAACGAGACGTACTATTCGGAAGCTTTAGCCCAACATTTTTTGCAAAATAATGATGCTTTTTAATTCGGAATATTACGACGTCATTATGCGTAGGCCATGAAGATAGCAGCGACGGCTGCCTTCGTACCAGTGTTAAGACGACTACATTCCACCGGCTGATCGTTCCACGAATTAGGTAGAAATGTAGGTACATTCTGCGTAGTTTACTCTTTAATTTTACTGAAATAGGGTTTGCACATCAGTGAAAATAAAAATATTTTTTTATTTTTATGTGGGACTCTATAACGAGGCCCCATTGGCTTTTGGATCGACCTTTTGGCATTACGGATAGTTTTGTAACACCCAATATAGACTGTTGTTACAATCCACTGGCAACACTGCTTAATATACCAGCAATAACATTTATACTTAATAAACATTGAACCATAACTGGTATAATATTATATAATAAACCATGCTTAATAATAATTTATAATTTAATAGGTCGATCTTATTAACTGTATTAGTAATTTAATAAGTGCATTGATTTGTAATGTAGTTGTGATGTCTCATTATATTTTTGTATATAAGCGCATAATATTTCAGTGATAGGGTAGAAAACTTTATCCTTTGTATATGACATTACTCTGTCCTAATAAGTAGGAAGTAGTCTAATTAATGTATAAAGTTGTTTACGCTATCCTCACTATTTTATTTTGACCGACCAACCTACAGTCTTTAATACTATTCAATTTATACTATATGTATAATAACGGACCTTTAAAAGTTAATTCATTAATTATTAAAAAAAAACAAATTAAAGAAATTATACAAAATAAATGGTGTTGGCCAGTACCATGTGATGTGATAGTACTACCAACGCAATGAGTTCTTATATTTAATTATACTTATGTATTTTTTACATTATTTCAATGTTTGTATTTCTTCATCTTCTTAATTCCATTTTCCATTCCAACCTCTTCATTATAACAAATAAAAAAATATCAACCAATATCATGTGTTTAACAATGAAATGTTTTATAAGTAAAGAGTAAAGTGAAAGTAACAATCTCTAAACGCCCCACTACTGGGCAAAGGCTTCCTCTATATAGAGGGTATCAGGGGATTGTCCACCACGCAGCCTCACTGCGGATTGGCGGACTTCACAATTGTTCGAATTTTTTTTTGTTTTGAATAAATAATAATAAAATGTTCACGTTTCCCCACGATGTTTCCATTACCGCTGGACACGTGATAAGCCGGCACTTAAAATTAACAATTTCATCGGTGCGGGCGCCGCAGATCGAACTCAGGTTGCTCGTGTAAATTGAATTAAAGGCGAGCGCCCCGACACTGACCTCTCACGGCTCTAAAATGTTTTGATAATGAAGTTATTTGTAAAAAAATAATAATTAATTCGATTAATTGTATGTTTATTATATAAAAAAT
Organism: Iphiclides podalirius; assembly: GCA_933534255.1. NCBI lineage: Eukaryota > Metazoa > Arthropoda > Insecta > Lepidoptera > Papilionidae > Iphiclides > Iphiclides podalirius. The sequence continues at coordinate 2,997,677 of OW152831.1, read as the reverse complement.
GTAACTACAATTAAAATTAACAGAAAGGTAATTTTTATAAAATATTCAGCCTTCATATTTATAAAATATATTTAAAAAATTCAGTCTACAATTATTTAGCAAAATGAACTAATAAAACTATTTTAATTCCCGACGTTTCGAATTTCCAGCGTTCATGATCAACTTATGTAGTATTCATGGAACTCATCAAGAAATAATACTCAATAATAATTAAAGTATTTTCTATTGTTTACTATTTGTTACTAATTATCTATGTCGATTTTTAATATTAAATTTTTAGTGCTAGTTTTTGCACTAAAGTCTTGTCTTTTAAGATGAAGGTTCGAATCCAGGCTGTGGCGAAAAATTATGCGACAGTTTTATATACACATTTTTAGTTATATCGACTTTGTAAAAAAAAACAGTAAAGTTTCCAGTCAAAGTAAACTTTAACCAAAAATTCCTAATCCCGTTAACAAAACAATGAAGCGAAATTAATGAATTTGAAGACGATTGTGCCTTCTAGCCGTCAAATGTTAAGATAACCGATAATACTTAGTATTTTTTTGCGTTTTCAAACACACTTATCGAAATGGATTATAGCATATTTTCATTCCGAGGAATTTTGTTGTACGATCATGTAACAATTTACAAAACTATTGTTGGATTAAATGTTTCGATAAGGTTCGCTCCTATTTTTGCCAAGAGACTGCGCATTTCTTTAGCCAGCACAACCAGCTACTCGTGGCCAGTCACATACCTGTAAACATTAATTAAAAATTTTAACCAAACCCTGTGCAAGAAATATTTATTATTACCTAAGTATATATTGTTAAATATTCAACTTTACTTCGAAGAATATTATAGATTAATATATTTTATAAACTATGTTGTTTTCTTCTATGTAGTTTACTGCCCTGGTGGTAGAACTGACGAGCTGCTTCCACGATACCCTGTTTTTTGCCTGTCTTAGAACATCTCTTCCAGGTAACCAGGATTCCCGGAATCTCTTCAACGTTGTAACATCATCGGGAAGGTCGGCGTCTTGGTCTTTTTCCTACTTTGTACCGTTTATCGAGATTGTCTGGCCGTCATCGTGCTACATGGCCCAGGACCTAGGCCTAAGGTAGGCGACTATCGATGTGAGAGCATATCCACTGTCTGCAGAATATGCCATAAACAGTCCCACCACACGCAGTCAAATGCTTTGGAGTAATCAGTGACGTATAAAACCATTGACTCATTGAACTCTCAACTCTTGTCTATCATTTGCCTTACTTTTACTATTTGCTTTCTCATGCTTCGCCCATTGACAAAACTATCCTGTTTAGTTGGTATTTGGCACTGCAGATAGGATTACAGATGCGCGTGAATTATGCAAAGGATTATCTGCTACTACCTTGCATATGAAGGCCGCAGTTCGAAAATTAAATCGGCATCATCTGCCTGATGCATAAATCCAGCAGGATCTTCACGCCTATGCCCCCAAGATGATTCAGTTCCTCAGCGAGTATTGTATCTCTACCGGTTGATTTATTAGTACTTTATTTATCAACAGCTTATAATGAATTTAAAATGTAAGTAACATACACATTATCTAGCATTCCATACAGCATGGTGCCAAGAACGAATTACCTTGGTAAATTTTGTGCGTGAGAAATACCGGACCTTTTGTTAACAATCACAATGATTACAGATAAGGTCAACGATATAAAATGTTTTTATAATTTTCTACAGTAAGTATCATAAATACGTAATCTAAGTAAAGAAACCAATTTCTTATTCCGACTTTCTCTGCTGCTACCCAGGCTCTGACTGTAGCACCTCTTTGGATAAGAGCTTTCTTCCTCTCCCAACCAATCAGAGCCATGCAGATTGTAAAATTTAAAGAACATTTATGGAAGCAAGAGCCCTAGGAATGACGTTGTCCACAGAATCGTAGCGGGGAAAAAGGACAGCACTTTTTTGATATGATTTTCCATGGAGGTCATGTGCTCCTAGACTGATTCTTAATTCAATGCGTAAGCTTTCACCATCAAGTCATATGCCCAAATGACCTAATGATTATTATTTAGATGAAACTAAAGAACGGAAGAAACATAAGAAAACACGCTATAAAGCACATCTAAATATTGAATGAAGATTTTTTTTGGTCTCTACATCTCTATTCTGTACCAAACGAAAATCTGATTGTTCTGTTGGTTGGGTTTCACTGCTTAGGGCTAATAAAACAGTATTAAATATAAATACGAACGTGTACTTAAGTATCCTCCAGACAAAACCTGAAAAACTCAAACTTATACTTCTTTTAGCATGTTTGCAAAAACATATGAGAGTAAAATTTTGACGATGGGTGCGCACATCTACAGCCAAAAAGATACATTCTATAATTCCAAGTTATTTGATTAATCCGATGTCAACTGCATTTTAACGTATTTTTCACAAACAAACAGTATATAAAATACAAATAAAATGTTAGGGCATTTTTCTTTTTTTACGCTAAAGAAGTATAATGTTTTACGTGCGTAATTAATTAAATTAATTTACATACTCTAAAGAATTTAATTTAAGAATTCAAACCTATAGAGAGAAATCTAACTTGCCACCGACCTGAATCTTTTTGTTGAAATGCAAATAAGGCTGACACCTTCGTTTGAGTTTCATTCCCCAAAGGCAGTAATAGAATTGATTGCATTCCTCCTCATGGGGTAATCGCCACTGCACTGTAGGATTCACTGGGCAGCCGTTTTGGAAAAACTCCAAGCCCACGCTGACGGCCTCCTGCTCGCTGTCATCATAAATGTTTTCATCAGCATCCGCATACTCGCTCTCCGATTCGGCGTTGTTGGTTATTTCATCGTCATCCAAAGGATCCGATTGCTCTGGAATATTGCGACCGCTGCAATTGACGTTATACCCCCAATCGCATCGCAGGTTCTTTAAGTCGAAGAAGAGCCATTTTGGACAGAGCACTTCGAGTGGTTTTCCCTGAAAGCATTTGTAGAACTTGTCGCAGTCTTGATGCGCTAAGACGCCCTCTATTTCCAAATCATTTTCCGATGAATTCGGACATTGGCTATCCGTGCACGCTCTGTCGACTACCGCCACGATAAGGAGCACCAGTAGAACTGTAAGCAAATCAAGAATTAATTTCTCTTCTTTTTTCTTCAATTGTGTACTTATTCGTTTTGAACATGGTGGAGCCAGGCAGCGTCTGCTGTTGCCTAAATGAATCGTCCCACTCCCTCTCAGAAACCGACGTAAGGTATTATGCTTTCGCTTCCCGTCTGGTGAATGACGTGACTGGATCCCGCTTTTATCATAAACCGTCAACACATCTGCTACCCCACTTTTAGATGTCCACGGGTGGCAATTATCGCTTAATATCAGGTGAACCGCCTACTAGCTTGCCAAAATTTCGTCTGTTTTCAATTCAATACATAACATCACCTTTCATTTTCATCCGGTAACACACAGTTTGGATATGAAATAACTAAAATGAATTCAAATCAATACTAAAATACTTTAAAATAAGTGTTGTGACTTACGATAAAACTAATGTTAATTGACAAACCATGTCAATATCGTTGTTGTAATGTAGAATAACTAGACAGCAAAAACATAGTTGACTTAGTGTACGTATTTTATTTTCTTTTATTTTCCCCATTTTCTTCTGTAATGTAATTTTTGTAATATTCTTTCATAACCACAAAGCGCCTCATCATTCATCTCCGAATTCACTTAACTCTAGATAGTGAAATCTCAATTGCACGGGGGAAGGGACAAAATGATGATTACCTATAATAATACCTATATTTACGCGAATATAACACGGTTACAGGAAAGACTAGGTTATGAAGTGTGTAAATTATTTCCAGCGTCGGGACTGTGATAAAAAGAAGAGGCATGATTATGTTGAGTGTGACTGATTTAGAATAAACGATTTCATTTAAATTTTATACATGCGTGTGTGTATGAATGTAATGTGTATTCGTTTTGATGTCATGAAATTAAAGCTCAAGTGCCGGACTTCTGCTTTGAAAGCTAAAACATTAATAAATACATAATTTGAAGGATTTTGATGAGTTTCTTATTTAAAGAAAATGAATGAAAAATACGTCGGAAGGTCTGTTGAAATCAACCTTTGCACTGTTTTGTATGTTTTCGCTTTCAATGAAATAAAAAAAATCTTCAAAAGTTTTATATCCATATCATGTTTTCGATACGGCAGCAACGCCTAGCAACTTTTCTTATGAATTAAAGAACCAGATAGAAAAAAGAGAAAGTTAGTTCCTCCAATCGTGGATCAGTCTCATAAACGCAATTTCATCAGCTAGTTAAATTATCTGTATTATTCATGTGTTATTTTATAATTTAAAGCCTTATTAAAACTGTCTATTTAATGTTATTTTCAAATGAAATAGTTCATTTACGAGCAGCCGAGACAACTCAGTGTTCGTCGGTCACTTTTAATTTAGTATACCTACCCAAAGTATAAAGGACTTAAAATCAACGCAGGTGGAGTTGTAATCCTTATTCCAGTACCAGTAATAATGATAATTGCAATTTAAAGTGCTCATTACCATGAGTAAACCAGTCTATTCGTGATCAATTTCGAAATATTTTAAAGATATTAGACGTTCATACTGTATACTAAATAGTGCGATAAATTTAACGATGTGTCTAATTCGACAGTTATCGTTGTACACAACAATTAAATTATTTTTTATCAGAATACTTTAATTCACCATTACTGTACTTCATGTTGGTGTTCGAGTCTTGAATGATGCCTAATATCCTATCGGAGCGACTAAGGTACGTTTGGTTCGAGCTTTAGTTTCTTCGATGTTTTTGTACGGCGCCGAAGTATGGTGCGTGGAAAGTTGCGATAGCTGCAGAGTAGCTTGAGATGTGGTGTTGGCGGAGAATGCTGCGGATACCATGGACTGCTATCTGGCTGTCCATGAATCGCGCGATCGCGCTGGTTGGCGACATATTGTACATGGTCACGGTCCACAGCATTCAGGGAACGAGGAAGAAAACGAGCATATCATCTATATTAACTTAGTACATTAATCGACTGATAGTCGATTTAATTTCGGAGTTATGAACATCCTTCATTGTGGGTTGCCTTCACGACCGTAAAAATATTATTTATAACTACGAGCATATATAAAATCTCGTTTCCCTTTATATATTGTGTATCCAAAACGATATAGTAAAAACGGTTGTTGTTGTTCTCAACACCTAATTTAAATGCTTTTTAATAATAAAAATAATTTAAGTTAAACATACTCCTGTTGGCCTATTTTTGATGGAAAGGCTAAATTTCCACTAACTTGATTGACACTATAATCTGAGTCACTACATGAGCAGACAAGCATTCATTAACAAAATGTGGGAATCGCAGGTTACAGGCCATCGGTCCTCCTTTTTTCGGTCTCGGGGGGAAATACTCTAAAGAAACCCGATGTCGGGGGTAGGACAGGGTTGTACGGGGTTTTTATCCACTAAAACCCCCTCCGTGGCCATGCTCGGGACGTCGGGAAGGCGTCCGGGATCTCCTACGGAACACAACAATGACCACGCTTCGGGAAAAGGGAAACTATTTTTTTTAGATACATTTTTACACAATGTTTTCTAGTCCCAAACAAAGCAACGCTTGTACTATGGGTACTAGATAACTGATAAAAATACTTAAACATACTTTTCTTTTGTAAATAAATACAGATTATACATATAAATTACGTTAACTGCAGCCGAAGGACCCAAAAAAAACCGAAACTGATTTAAAAATACTTTGTTATAATATAAAAATTACAATATAATTATAACTAGAAAGGTATTGAATCTGATCGATGCTAGATCTAGAATGAATATAATTATTAGAACAAAAATTAGGAAATCGAATATTGGCGAGCGCCGATTGCATCCGTTGACTTCAATGATCACGTTCCTGCTGAGTTGCGCCTCGTGCCACTGGAATGTATCGGGGCCGCTGCTGTGTAGGCTCTTTACTTATTGGGCTATGTTGTAACTCCTCCGCCCTCAGAACAGCAACTATTTCAGAACTTTGAGCGAAAAAGTTGCTGGTAATCCCTTTTCCATTTTCGATTCTCCGGGCTTTTCATAGTTATGTTGCATGTGATTCTGGACCGGTTCTTGCTTTTTAGTCTTGTAGTAGTAACGAGCTGAGATAATTATAGCAATTACTACTATGCTTGATAGTACGGCGTAAAAAGGAAATGTTGTATGATAAAGGGCCTGGAGATGCATCCTCCGCAGGTGAAGTGGTTCTTGCATCATGAGTTGATTCTGGGCTGCATGTAGTTCTTTTAGGTCGATTCTGTTTAGGCTGATTCGTGGTAGCGCCGGGGCTTCTTCTGCGTTTGAATCCATCGGTATTTTCATCAGTTTCAGGGGATGACCATCCACTTGGTCGTTAATATTAGTGATGGTAAATTCATTCGTTCGCAGGAAGCAATTGATGGGTATTGTGGCTAAATAACTGCCTTGTTATGTAGTTATATCTTCACGCCCGCATACTGTATGGACCGTAGTTGGTTGAGGGAAGGATATAGTGTAGTGCTTGTCATCTAGGCGTTCCATGGCTTCTTTTGATAGTATGATCTTAGTCATCTTACAGGATTTTGTTATCGACTGATTAACGATGAGGTTCTGGATACAATCGAATTGTGTTCGGATTTGAGTGTTCGTTTCTTTTTCGCATAGATACCGAGTACTTAACTTCGGACATTCTGTCTCCATGTACACGAATTTTTCTCTATTAGTTGCTATTAGGGGATAAGGAGGAACGATGGATTGATGATTTTTATTGGGTACAATAGATAAGCGGAATAGGTCGAAGGTGTCTTTGGAAATAATAGGGAATTTTAAAACAATTACTATTTGATTTTCCGTGAAATAATAACCTGACTTAATAATATCATAATATTCTCTAATTTCTAAATTTAATACATGTTCTTTATTATAATTTTTTCTTAATCTAACTAACATGGAATTAATTACTTTGACACTTAACATAGAATGATGGGTGCTCGATGCACGACTAAAAGCTAATATATTTTCTATTCTAATAAGTTCATTAAGAAGAAGAAGAAGAAGAAGAAACGTTTATTCACGGTCTAAGCACAAATAGATACATAGAACACTTAAAAATAATAATGTAACTACACATTATATAAAATAATATTAGAATAACTTAAAATAAATGTAAACATAACAAAAAAAACTAAAAATAATAACAATAATAAGTGAAGGTCTGTGTAGCAGCATAAGACCGTGAAACGGACGGGACTCGGTTAAAGTCGAGATACAGTAACTAAGATTCGTTCTGATCCCGACGCCGGTTTTCAGTCCGCCCGCACTTCGAGACAACTCGGACGGCTGCGTCAGTGCACTTGTAATACATACCTACAACGCAGTATAGCGATAATTAAATTATTTTTGTTTGAACCTTTCAATTATATAGACAGTGGGTATCATTTGTCTGAAGAGGTAAGTAAAAAATTAGAACTAATGTTTTCTTATTTGATATTGGTGTCAGCTGCTTTATTTCCATTTTGGTTTTAGGTTACCAATATTTATCCCTACTCTGTGGCACTGTGACATTTACCGATCGAGCAGTGGACACGTGACTTAATTTGAAACGTAAAACGCGAGACAGACCTCGTTGCGCGTTGGCCACATGTTAAAGGTAAGAAAATGAGTGTCTTATAAGTATATAAATTATGATATATGTTTATAAAAAAAATATAATGTATATATATTATATTAAATTATATTGTATCAAATCATATTACATTGTATTTTATCAAATCATATTACATTGTATTTTATTATATTATATTATAGCGTGTAATTAAGCTGATAAGAATTAGAATTAAACGGCAGCATTTTTTTGTTCTAAAAGTAGATACAATTTGTACTTGTTTTTAAAACCAGTTATTGTTTTCAGGTCGCGCAAGGGAGGCGGGAGGTTGTTCCAGCACTTCGTGGCATTGTATTTGAAACTGCCTCTAAAAGCGGCCGAACGGTAGAAAGGATAAACTAATTTATAATTAGATGATCTCGTATTATACTTCTCATTTTGATCTTTAGCCCAAATCAACTTATTGTAAAGATATAACGGCTCTTTGTTTCTAATAGTTCCAAATAAAAGTGAGGCGAAGTGTAGTCGTCTGCGGAGGTCCATCTTTAGGATATTTGCGTTATTGATAAAAGGCGTTACATGTGCACGTGGAGGTATATTAAAACAGAAACGTGCACAGGCGTTCTGTACCCTTTGTATTATTTGCCTTGTTCGTGATAACAGACGTGGGCCTAAGAGGGAATCCGCGTAATTGAATTTTGAGAGAACGAGAGATTCGCATAGATTGATACGTAAGGAAACACTTAGGTAATCACGAATACGATAGAGTACTTTCAACCTGTAAAAGCAGTTACGTGCAATACCCATAATATGCTTCTCAAAACGCAGCTTGTCGTCCATTATTACCCCCAAATTTCTGACTTCCGCCACTCTTACAATGGATTCGTTGTTTACGGTAATGGCAGGGTGACTTAGTATGATCTTCTTTATTTGATTTGACGATCCTAGAATCATATACTGAGATTTCTTCGGATTGAGAACTAGTGCATTACGCTCTGACCACAAAGATATCCGACTTAAGTCCAAATTTAACTTTGCTACAGCTGAGTGAACATCACGAGGCTTAAATGAAATATATATCTGTAAATCGTCAGCGTACATGTGATACTTACAAAACTCAATATTTTTAATAAGATCTGCACTATATAATATAAAAAGTAATGGACCTAAGATGGATCCCTGTGGTACACCTCGGTCTACAAGTCGCTCTCCAGAGATACTTTTGTCCCTTCCACTTGAGTGCATTTCAACCCGTTGCGACCTATTTTCAAAGTAACTGGCAAACCAATGAGTTGCGCTTCTACTAATTCCATAAAAATATAATTTGGACAGAAGTAATGGAATATTTAGGGTTTCAAACGCGCGTGAGAAATCAAGAAGCGTTAAAATTGTACCTTCCCCACTCGCCTGTGCGGTCAATATATCATCTACGACCGCTATAAGCGCAGTGGTAGTGCTGTGCTTTTTTCGGAATCCAGACTGCAACTTAGGAAGGATATTATTTGATTCTAGGTACTCTGTTAGTTGATTACATGCAAGCGTTTCAATAACTTTAGAAAGGCACGGTAGGATGCTAATAGGCCTAAGATCCGACATATAAACAGGGTTACTAGTTTTAGGTATAGGTTTCACGATTGCTTTTTTCCAGAGATCCGGGTAGGTATGTGTCGCAAACGATGTATTAATTATACGTGTTATTTCTGTAATAGCATCTTTAGGTAATAACTTTAACATATCAAGTGAAATGCCATCGCATCCCACTGCATTAGACCGCAGAGAGTTTACAACTTTAACAACCTGATCTTCTGAGACTTCTTTGAAATGAAAAGAGCTATCATTAGAGCCATTAAATTCAAATAAAGTGAGAAGGTATAATGAAACATCATTATTTCCAGGAATATTCAAAAAATGATCGTTTAAGGCATTAGGGTCACTAAAATGAGATGGTAGTGAGGAATCCTTACTTTTTATTTGCACGTGTTCTTTAATATGTTTCCACATTATTTTTGGTTGCTTTAGTTTGGAGTTAACATAAAATTTGAAATAGGCAGTCTTTTCTGAAAATATCGCTTTACTTACTATTGATTTTAGTTCCCTATGATAATCCTTATGTGGAGTAAGTTTTGTTTTGCGAGCTCTGACTTGTGCTTCGTTACGCGTCCTCATCATACATCTTATGTTATACGTTATCCAGGGATAATATTTTTTTTTTATATAAACAGTTTTAGAAGGTGCGTGAGCATTGAATATATCTAATACAGTGTTATTGAAAGAGTAAATCATATCGTTTATGTTATTAGACGATGCACAGTGCCAGTTGATATGTATTAAACATTGTTTAAAGATATTTATGTCCATTTCCCTCAAAGGTCTATATGTGATGCACTTAGGCTGAAACTTAGGCTTAGAAATATTAAGCTCACATACGATAAAAGCATGACTACTGAGGTCATTAATATAATCTACTTTTATGTATGACACTGATGCATCTGTACAAACAATGTCTAAGAGTGTCTCGCTGTGTTCTGTAAAATGTGTAGGTTCCTCAACATATTGCACTAGGTTATGACACATTAGGAAGTCTGACAGCATTTTGGTACTGACACAATTTTTATTTAAAATGTCGATGTTAAAATCTCCGAGCAGTACTGTTTGATCGTAGCCTACAAAAGAACCTAAGGATTCGCTCAGCGCGTCCAGAAACAATGACACGCTTAACCAGGGGGGGCGATAAGCAGTACCGAAAATAAGGGACTTACCGTTAGTTTTAATATTTAACCACATTTGCTCCACCGTGGGACAACTCGGATGCTGAATAATTCGTGATGATAAGCCCTGTCTCAGATAAAAAACCCACACCCCCATCGCGCGCACGAACCTCGGGAGGCCGGGGAACGTGTCGCAGTCCATACCCCGGCACGCAAGGCGCTCGCCCCTCCTCCCCTGCCCGAAGCCATGTTTCGTTGATGGCCATAATGTCTACCGAGTGATATGCCATAGCAGCTATGAACTCGTCGTGTCCAGTACCGAGAGAGCCAGGGTTTAAGAAGCCAATTTTTAACTTATTCGACTTAATCATTTTCATATAAATAAAACGTGAACAATATAAAATTAATAATAATCCAAAGGTAAACATGATAAATTAGACTTTGACACCACTGCTTATATACGGTTAAATATATCTCAATGTATATTGACAAACACACAACTTTACATTTTATTTGACTACTGAAAATTTTGCGCCCTAATACGTTTCCGTAAATTCCCTTTATGCTGCTACACATTAAAGTATAAATATAAAATCTGTCATCATATTCACTATGATCTAAAACAAAACATAAATGCAATAACCCGAAAAGTTTAACTACAAAATAACATTGAAAAAAATTACTCCATATTTCGCTAATCTTTGCAGCCCAACAGCTTAATAAAAATTCTATGTAGCTTAATAATAAAGTGGAAACAAAATGTACTCTAAACAAAAATAAAAAGTTCTTGTAACAGCTATAATATAGATGCGTACGAAAAATTACAACAAAGAGATGATTGTGATGGAAATCTGAACTGCACCCAAACAAACATCTTGCAAGAAATAAAAACAAAAAGAAGATCAGGACTCGCTCTAAACTATTCATTCCGCAAAAAAATTATTTATGTCCATTTCTGTGCGAATTCTATGACGCGGTGAGCCAGAATCACGACGCGCAAAAAATACATCCGTCTCGCGTCCAAACATATTTCCATCCTTTGCGCCGTCCTTCCTTCTTCCCGTGCCTTATAAAATAGTTGCCTGTTAATTGAGGTAAGCCGCTCATTAACATAAAATCGGCGCGGCTCGGCACTTAAGTTCAAACCAGCAGTATCCGCACCTCGCCGAACACGCGCTTCATGAATTAGTTTGTCGCGTATCACTCTACGAGCGAGACGGACAACCAACGGACGCGGCCTCGGCTTATCGGTGCTGCCTGGTATTTGTTCGCGGCGTATGCCTATACGTCTCGCGCTTACTACATCGCGCTCATCCAATTCAGCGCCTATTTTGGCGGCAAGCAAAGTGACGAGGTGCAAGGGGTTTTCACCCTTAAGCTCTGTTACACCAGATATCTCGACGTCGTTTAAAAGCAATTCCTGATCCCGCTCATTAAGTCGATACTTTAACTCTGTTATGCTTTCTTCGACTTTGGATCCTCCGGGTTGGCTCGGTATATCCATCGCCTGCTGCTCGAGATATGTGACCCTTTTCTCGACGTCGATGACCTTGTTGCTTAGTTCACTAACATTTGAGTTAATGTTAGCAATTTCTTGGCGAAAAGATACCATTTCATGAGCAATAGTAGTTAACTGCTCGCGTATTAATTTTAACTCGTTTGCTAAGTCAACCTTGTCTTCACAGTGCCCTCTCTCGTTGGGTCCGGGCTGTGCGTCGCCGAACTCAGTATCCGTGCCACCGGAGCTACACGAACTAGGCGTAACAGATACATGTTTTGTTTTACAACCGCTACATTGCCATTTACCTGATACACGGCCGTCAATAGGAATACCAGCACATTTGCGATGAAATAAATGCATGCAACTCAGGCATTTTACTGAGTCCATTGTAGAAGCAAATCTTCCGCAGGCGCCACACTTAAGCACATCGTCTATATTTTCTATTAAGATTGTTAGGAGTTGGGCAAACTTAGCATACTTGATTAGGCTACTATCTCTATAACTGGCTCTATCTAATAATTGGGTAAGTGTTGAGTTAATTTTATTTTCATTTTCAGTTATCTGGGATATTACACTATTATGTTGTAACATCCACTCCTTACTAATGCTAATGTGACTATTAAATTCTGATTCGATCTTATCCTGGTTATCCCTCAAAACTTTTATGGCATTGTCATATTTAGCAGCATCCAAATAATCTAGGTTACCGGTTACGCTTTTGATTAGAGAACCTAATCCGTCTACTAAACTTCTCTTAGCGCGATTAGGCTCTAAGCTATTTAATTGCGTTAGTACTTTATTTAATTTGCTAGAGAGATAGTCCATTTGTAATTCGTAAAGTAAGTTGGTGTCATTACTAAGTCTGCTCTTATAGTTCTGTAGCTGTACCTGTAACATGGTTACTTTGTCTCTTATGTCGTCAAGTTTTACATATTGAAGAAAGGTATGATAGTGGGTTATGAGTGTAGTTGGTCCAAGTCTAAATGGTAGTAATCCTGGTCCGTCTTCGAGGTATTCAAGTTTTATCTCCTGGGCTTCGGTCGTCAGTACGGTTAGTACAGTCAGTATTTTTAGAGTCCTGTAACAATTCGGCACTTTTAGGTACACGCTTAAGTCTAGACTTCCCTATCGGTCCGCGTTTCCTAGAGGTATAGATGTGTATTGGTAAGTCAGCTAGTACATTGTCATGGGTGTAACGCCAATTTTTGTCGGCTAGCTAAGGGGTTGGAAATAAAAACCTGTTGGTTTGGTTGATATTCAACTTCGGGCTCCCGGGATTTATTCCGGTTATTTATAAGTGTTGAGCGTTCGGATAGAGAACGTTCGTTAATTAAATCATACACGGTTTTCATTTGATCGCGGTGTGTTAGTATGTACTGTAGTACTGCTGTAGTAAGTGTTTTGACAAGTCGATGTCGATTGGGTCTCTAGGGTCGAAATGTCCATTGATAATGTCATACGGCCTGCATTTGGTAAAGCTATGTACAGAACTGTTGTATCCCAAGATAGCATAAGGCATTAGGTTAACTACATGTTCGTCTTTCTTTTGTAGTTTTAGGATTCGCAGATGTTCTAGTGGAGTTGAGTGAAAGCGTTCTATGTTGCCGTTATCATTAGGACAGTGGGCTAATGTTTTATGATGGTTGATTTTGTGTAATTGTACAAATTCAGTAAATAATTGGTTCGTAAATTCGGTCCCATTGTCAGTGACTATTGTCAAAGGAAGACCATGATGTGTACAAAAGGTAAGTAAGCTTTGCAAAATACTCAACGCTGTTCCCTCTCTTAAGTGGTACGCTTGAGCATATTTGGAAAATACGTCTATGAATGTGAGATACTTTTCGTTATTTACAGTGAACATGTCCATATGGATAGTCTCGAATGGTTTGGTCGCGGGGGGGCACGATATTGAACTGTGGTTTTACAGGTTTCCTATCGTACTTGGCTTGGCCACATATGGTGCACTCATTAATGTATTTTGTAATGTGTTCCCTCATTTTGGGCCAGTAATAACGTTTGGAAAGGGCCAGGAAACACTCATTAATACCGCGATGGTTGGTTTTACCTTCGTGGTAATTCTTTATTATTTCCTGCTGATTCAAATATTCTTTTACATTTTCGAGCTCAACTTTAGTTAAAACGAGATTCATAGATGAGCTTTTAAATTTTTCTTGTAGTATTGGAATGACGTCGTACATGCAAAGCGGAGGGTTGATTAATAATCCGGTTTTGACTTTTGGGTTCACGTATTCTTTTATAGCATTAACAAGGTCTACTTCCATTTCTGGTTGTCTTATTTGTATAGATGTTCGAGTATGCGTGTCGAAAGGTTTGGTTGCTATTGGTCGTCTCTTTATGTCGCCTACAATTGTTAGTATTAGCTGTCTGTGGAATTTATTAAGAGGTTCGTCGGTGATAGGTATTTCAAGGATTGGATTCTCTTGACTTGTGTGGGCTGTCTGGGTAGTAGAGCCTGTGTGGGCAGTTTGGGTAGTGGATCCGTTGCCTATTTTTACTGACGGGTTGGCTATCATAGAACATGATTCCTCGTTGTGTATCTCTACTCGGGAAAGTGCATCGGCATTGGTATTACATTTACCCTTTTTGTAAATTACAGAGAAATCATATTCACTTAATTTTAATTTCCACCTAGTAAGTCGTGAGTTGGGTTCCTTAAGGTTCATTACCCACTGAAGGGGTTTGTGATCTGTTAAGATCTTAAAAGTACGGCCAAACAGATAGGGTCTGAAGTATTTGGTTGTCCATACAATAGCAAGTAGTTCTTTTTCTATTGTGCTGTAGTTCACTTCGCTCTCATTTAGAGTTCTAGAAGCGTAACATACAGGTTTATCTGAGCCTATGGGTCCCTGAGATAGGATTGCTCCTATTGCTACGTTTGATGCGTCAGTAGTAAGGATGAATTCTTTACTGAAATCAGGATATTGGAGGATTGGGTCGTTAGTCAGGAGAGTCTTACACTTTTCGAAGCAGTTAGTATAGTCTTTGTCAAGAGTTATTTTACGTCCTTTTTTCAGACACTGTGTCAAAGGTTTGGTGATTCTAGCGAAGTCTGGGATAAACTTCCGATAATATCCTACGAGGCCTAAAAACTGTTTAATTTCCTTCGCGGTTTTGGGTAGGGGATAATTTTTTATGGCGGATATTTTATCTGGATTTGGCTTAATTCCATCTTTACTAATGATGTGTCCTAGGTAAGCAGTTTCTAATTTAAGAAATTCGGATTTATCCATTTGAATCTTAAAATTGGATTCCCTTAGTCTGCTGAATACCTTTTCGAGATTAACTATGTGTTCTTGTAAAGATGTGCTAAAAACAATGATATCGTCTAAGTATACGAGGCAGATCTCGTTTTGCAATCCTCTGAGGACGTTGTCCATCACCCGCTGGAAGGTAGATGGCGAGTTCTTTAAACCCATGGGCATGCGGAGGAACTCGAAGTGCCCATGCTTTATACTGAAAGCAGTTTTCGAAATATCATCTGGAAGCATCTCAACTTGATAAAATCCTGATGCTAAGTCTAACGTCGTAAAGTACTGACACCTACCAAGTTTGTCTAATACGTCGGAAATGTTCGGGATAGGATATTTGTCGTCGATGGTCTTGTCATTCAGTTTACGAAAGTCAACAACTAGTCTCCACTTCTGCTTACCCGAAGCGTCGGCTTTCTTTGGAACAACCCAGATAGGGGAGCTCCACGCGGATTCCGATGGTCTTATTATACCCTGTTCTAACATTTTTCCTATTTGGTCTTTAACTTCTTGTCTATGTACGAATGGGTAACGGTAGCTCTTGGTATATACTGGTACTTCATCCGTGGTTCGAATCCGATGTTTAATTTTATTCGTAAAAGAAAGAGTTTCGCCCTCCAAATAAAACACGTCGGCGTAGCGCGAGCAAAGACTAATTAAATTTGCTTTTTCTTCCTCGTTTAAATGATCCGTACGCAAGCGTGAAATTACGTCTTGCGCGCGATCCGACGGTTGTTCGGTGCGCGTGCACTCGATATTAAATAATTCCGCGCGGGCGGGCTGATCGAGCGAAAATATTATATCGTGCGTTGTCGGGTTCTTGACGTGAATAATACAGTTACACATAATTTGTTCCGGAATATAGGCTTCACCATCATTTGTATCTAATGGAATTCTAATAATTTTTGAAGAGGTGGCAGGTATAATATCTTCATATAAATTAACGTTCCGCGAGTTATATAAATGAATTGGATTACAGGCTGAGCGGGTTATTAGTTGTCCTTCTTTTAAATCAATGCGGGCCTCCCATTTACTTAATAAATCTAAACCTATTAGTCCGTCAAAATAATCGTGAAACCGATATACAAATAGTTTTACGCTGTCCGAGTCGTTGAATTCAGTGAAACAAGGCAAAGTTATTGAGTAATTATTTCGACTTATCGCGTGTATGCTCAGAAACCAAACCCGGGGCATAATCATAGTCGGTAAAGTCAGTATAGTAAGCGTACTCGTATTCCGGACGATGTTCGTAATATGAGTCGTTGTACGGGGCGCATTCATTTGTATTCATTTCGCGCGATTTAAAATAATTTGTTGGAGGTGGATTACCGAACTTATTCCAGTCATGTCCTGTCAACATTTTTGTATGCGGTAATGTCTTGGGAATGAAGCGCTGGACACCACTCATAGGCTGAGCGGTTTGAGCTTGTGGAGGATTGTTTCGGGGTGGAAGTCGGAACACATTACTTCGAGGGTTGTAATTAGGTGGGGGTGCAGCGAACATCCTCTGGGTGTTAGAGGGCATACGCTGTTGGTGCTGTACAGGTTGAGGTAATTTGAAAGGTTGAGGTGGTGGTCTGAAAGGTCGCTGGCCAAAGGGAACTGACCAGTTAGGTACTGGAGCTTGGAAGGTTTGAGGTTGTGGAACATTGAGTGGTGTTGATGATGGAGTGAACTTAGTGGTTGGTTGACTTTTAGTGGGCTCACTACGTTGTTGAATATACATTATGTTCAGTTCTTTTTGAACATATTCTAAAGCCTTTTCAATAGTTGAGGGTCGCATGCAACGTATACGAGAACCTAAGGGTTCTTTTAAACCTCGAACAAACGCTTGCATGGTAACTTTTATATAAAGATCACGCTTTGCTTCTATAGTAGTCGGTATAGTCTCATGTAAAGTTACGTATGTCATTATGGTGCTGAATAAGGTTTGGCAATGGTCATAAAATTCCTGAGGGGTTCTATTGCCCTGCGATGCTAAAGAGAGGTCATTATATAAAGCTGTTTCGTTTCGTTGGTCGGAAAAATTATTAATTAGTGCTGTTTTAATTCCTAACCAACTTTCAGGAATACCGTTTGAGTTTATCGTGCAGGCGGCGGTTCCTTTTATTTTATTAAGTATGCCATTTAAAGCACTGAGATACTGAGCGGCTAAACTATCGCATATCTTAATGAACCTAGTTAGAATATTAGGGTTACCATCAAATTCCGGGACAAGGCGTAAGGCCTTAAAAATTGTGTCCGGGTCGTGGGCCATTATATTTGTAAAGTTATGAGAACTTATTTCTAATTCAGTTTGCCTATTGCTGTCTAATATATACCAGCGAGCCTAGCGGGATTCAGGCTCCCGAGGACGATTAACTCTAGGATGATAAATCTTGAAGGGGAAGATTTAAGGATAAGGGAAAGATATAAACTAAGAAAAAGGAAGCAACACTAGATAGAATCCTGGTGTACTCACATTGATTTCATCTCGGTTCTCTCGGGATCGATGTCTTGATATATCCTCTTGGCTTGCAGTTGGTCCGTAGTAAATTCGAATACTCGTTTAAAGCTTGAAAGCTACGATAGCCTAGCTAACTTTTGAGTATCCTACCGACTGCGCCAATTACGTTAACTGCAGCCGAAGGACCCAAAAAAAACCGAAACTGATTTAAAAATACTTTATTATAATATAAAAATTACAATATAATTATAACACACCCAGACACTAGGAAAACACCAAGGACATTACACAATATTTTTCCAGTAGTCGGAATCGAACCCAGACCCTCTGGCGCAGGAGGTGAAGGAGGCAGAGGTACACTATCCACTACACCACTCGGGTCGTCATTTTGTGTCACCGCCCATGTCTGCTTCACTTTTATGGATGACCAGACCACGATTATCCATGAACCGCTTATAATCGCCTTTTAAGCCCGCCAGGAGATACCTTAGTCCTATTCTATGGGATTAATAATTTTTAAACTTTTGTTTTTATTTAACTTTTTATGGGATTAATAACTCATAAAGAATCATTTTCCTGGCTGCCTGTTGTGGCTAGCTCGGTTGTGGACGAGTGAAGTTGCTAGGGTTGAGTAAAGAGTAGCTCCGTGGTAAGTACATTGTAACACTTTTCTGTGGAGTTTTAAGCACGAAACTTCCCATTTATGTACATAAATTTTCAGGCAAAACACAAACACGATTATTTGCTATTTAAATTTTTCAGGTGTTGTTAATTGAATTCCAATTAAAACATACATAATTAAATTGGGTATTATACTTAAAATATGTACACATAATGTTACGGTGTCATTTTCAAAGTTCAATTTAATGATTTTCCAAAGTATCAGCTTTATAGTATAGAGAGTGAAAAAAAAAGTAAAGGCCGAATGTGACCTATGTGTGATAATGTGTCAGTTACCAGTGGTTCTAATTGTCTCTTACATCATCTACGGTCACCGATGCTGCAGAGCTCATTAAAACTATCAATTACTGGAGATAAGTTTTTCAGTTAAAAACATTAAAAATGTTCCTTATCTCACGTTGCCTTTTGTCATGCGTTGCGGCTACAATTTCGCACGAATAATGTCTGTAATCGAAACTAGACAAAGAAAAGATATACTTTTCACTTTTACTATTATCTGTTAACAAGTAAAACAGGGTTACAGTGCCATTAAACCTATGTATATATTTTTAACTTGACCCCCCACTGGATGAAATGACGACCTGTGCAAATGTGCGGGGAATCGATGGATGCAGGTGGCTCAAGATCGTACTTCGTGGCATTCTATGGGGGAGGCCTATGTTCAGCAGTAGACTCAAACTGGCTAAACTGATGATAATGAATGCACGCCCTGCAGTGCCTAGCCCAGTGGGGATATAAAACTGCACACAACCCTCATAACGCATTGAATAAAACTAGAACGTTGCAAGAAATCAAAAAAAGTAACTTGAAAGGTAAAACATATTAATAATTCATAATTTTTTAATTATCATACATATATTTTTTAGATTAATATTAACTTTCGCTCAAACGTCTTGTGGGATTATCCTGGTTTCACATTTATAATTTGCGCATGGCTCACATGGCCCGGTGACGCAGTTGTTAAGTTGGCTTCGTAGGTCATGGGTTCGATTCCCATTCGAGATAAGGACTTGTGTTACCCACAGACAGTTTTTCCGTATCTGGGTGTAAGTTCCCAAGTCGGGTAGGCGGATGATCTTAAAAAATCTAGAAAGGCAGGAGAAAGAGGAAGAAGAAACGTGGATTATATTAAGATTTATTTTGCAAAAAAACAACAACATATTTTCAATGTTATCCGTTGTTGCAACTTATCCTGGGAAGCGATGTTCCAAAATACAAGAAGCAGATTGGGAAATCGAAGTGTAGCAACTGTGATAAATTCTACCAGTGTACCCCCCGCGAGCCGGTGGAGATGTCATGATCTCAAAATACTAATTTGACTTTTGGTAATTAAAGAAATTTAATTTGAAAATGCGCGACAAAACTACTATCGAACATCTAGAAATTTGTTTCACATATGAAAGTTAAATATTAAAACAAAATGATATCAAAATTTCAACGTCAATAACAAAACAAGCGACATGAAGAAGGTATTAATTTTTATCCATCCAATATTGTCCATCGTTCATATTGAAATTTTTCGCTTAAAAAAAAATCAAATATTGATTCTGAATTTTAAACATTAAAAACTACATGCCCAAACATGTAGTTTGACATTGCACAAAGCAATAAGGCCTCCTTTGTACAGAGGGTATTAGGACATAGTCCACGAACCCACTGTGGATTGGCAGACTTCAAGTTCAGTTTTTTTTTAGGATTTTTTTGTTAGCTTTAAAAAATATGCAGGTATTCTCACGGTCTTTTCTTTCACCGGTGAGAACGTGATAAGATAATGAAGAGAAATAAGAACGTGATAATTCGGCAATTAAAATAGTATTTAACAATTTATTGGTTATATTTGTTTCCAGTTTATTGAATTAAAAGCGAGCTCCCGGACATTGAACTAACACAACTCTTTTCTCTCTCCTCCAATGGAAACAACAAAATCGTGAAAAAGAGAACGGAGGCGGTAGGTTTTACCCAACAGTGGGATACAATATATATTAATTTAATAAAGATTACCTAAAGGATTTAATTTAATGTCATTAACATAGTTTTGTTTTTGGTTTTAAATCAAGGTCTTAAAATGACATTCTTACTCTATTATCCCCATAATTAATATTACAAATATTTTAAAATCTTTTTTAATTTAATTACATATGTTCCTCAACGACCAGAATAACATAGTTTTCATAATTTCTGGATGTTGAACCATTACAGATAAATATGTCCTGATTAAATAAATGTAATTGAATATAAAATGTGTAAAAAAATTTATGGACGAAAAAGAAAATGTTTAAACTCTTAAATAAGTAACAAGGATTGTTATTTACTTATTGAACGACGCTTAGACATTTAAAAAGTTTAAAAAAAAACCTTTTTTCGTTCGACGCACACAAATTTATTCAATATTGAACATGATACACACAAAAACTATATCACTATCATATTCTTATTGCTAATGGTGTTGTTATTAGGTACATATTGTGATTATATTATACTATACTTTAATATTATACATATTCTAAACATTGAGGCTATTTCTCAGCAGGACGACTTTAACATTCCGTCGACTCCTTACAATTTACCTTAAATCATTGCAGCCCGCGTTCCAAGGCCAATCGCAAACCTGAAAATCAATACTCAATTATTTAACTGTACACTACATAAAGGTAAACTACAACAAACTTTTATTTTTTATGTGAAAGTTTGCCAAACGAGCAGGCGGTTCACCTGATGTTAAGTGAATACCCTTGGGTGACATCCGATACCCAAGAGTTGCAGATGCTTGACAATCTTTTGAAAATTGGGCTCCGGCTACCTCACTCACAAGACGAAACGCGAAAATATTATACTTCCACTTGACGCCACGGTACTTACCCGGACGAGACTGCCCAGTGCAACAGCCGGGACTGCTGCATGGCCCTACCACCGTGCAACTTAAGTAGGTATAGATATTATATTGGTTTGGCTTTAACTATTTTCTTAGATTACAATTTAATGAGCTTAAAATATAAATGTTTCTTCAAAACAGATAATAATAACCTTTAAAATTCACACCACCTAAACAATAAGTTTTCTTTTTAACTTATAACGCCACAATATATGGGCGAGATAATTTATTCAAAGTTGGAATATTAACGCAAATAGAAGTTTACTCTAAATTATTACAGGATTATTATGTATAAACATAGTATGTATTAATATAGTATATTCGAGTTCCGGCATTTTTTCACATTTTTTTTAAACTTTCATACAATCAATTGTCATTAAACGAGATATAACATTTAAGAATCCCCAAATACCTGACGTTTCCTGTTGAAATGAAGCTTTCGTGGGCACAGTCTTAGTTCTCGGTTACCCCTTTCGCAATAATAGAAACGTTTACACGTTTTCTCATGTGGCAACAGCCAATGCACGTCGGGGTCCACCGGACATCCGTTTGGAAGGAACTCAACTACCGGAAACTCTGGTTTCACTGTCTGTACAGACTCATCGCCGTCGGGCACTGGAGTAGTCTCCGTTTCTTTCTCGCCATCAGGTTTAGATGCATCAGGGATAACTCGGTCGCCACATTCTACAAATTCCGGCCATTCACACTCCCTTTTGAGGATGCTGTAGAACAGCCCTTTGGGGCACGACATCTCTACTGGCTCCCCGAGGGTACACTGGTAGAATTTATCACAGTCCCCGTGCGGTAGCAACACTTCGATTTCCCAATCCACTTCTTGTATTTTAGGACACCGCTTCCCTGGAATAGCCACAGCAGCAACCGCCAACAACACAACACCTAAAACTGCGAAAAATATTCAGTTATTTTTATTTCAGAAAACAAACTATAATAGGCATCCACAGTACGTGAGCAATTTCTACATAAATGTAATTATATGTAATTATATCGTCCCTACAACAAGTGATCATCATTCTATCCGTTATTTAATAACAAGTTATATATACTTTAAAAAAAAATACAATAATGCTTCTGCGGTTAAAATACGGATTTATATTTTGTACTACCTTTCATGGTACCAGGCATGATTTCGCACAACGTCTCGATTGAAATGGATAACCATTGAGGGATGTATCCTGTTTTATACCCCAATAGGTTAGTCACTTTAGTGCGTCTTATGAGGGTTTATCGTTTATGATCGAACTTCTGATAGCATAAATGAAAAACCTATACCGTGCTATTGGCACCGTAATCTTGTTTAATTGTTCGAACAGACAATAACAATATTGATTCACTCTATGATTCATTCCAATAAGTCAAAGAAGGCGGTGTGGACTTGATTGATAATAAATATCCCCTTATGAAGAAGAAACATTTATCCTTACTTTAATTTAATTTATATTATGTTTACCCTTACTTAGTCTTACCTATTGTACCGACCTATTGATAATATTCATTATCAATGATGTTTCATTACAATAAAGGTCGTCTAAAAATTTTACAAAACCTTTTAGAAAGATGAACAACAAAAAGTTAATATATATACTCCTACTAAAAATTGTTTGTACGATGATAAAAAACATAATTGGGACAATAAGTAGTGAATAATTATTATTTAAAAATAATTTACAATATTCAAAAAAGAATATTTATTAAAAATATAAAGAGATCCCTATTATTTCAATAAAAACAATTCCGTAACATGTGATATATGTAGAAGGTGTTCGTGTATTACTGCTATTTTATTTCATTAATAACTCAAAAAGTATAGCATGTAAATTAAGAATAATAATTTTCCATGTCACAATTGCCTATAGATACTGCAAAATATGATTTAAATCGGATCTAATCAAATATTTACTACTAAGTACGCAGATCGATCGTAACTCTAGTACTAAAGAATCAAAACACAATATGAATGTCCCATACTAGGGTGATATGAAAGTAAGGTTTATAAAATAAAAACAATAATACGTGAAGACTCTAAAATAAAATACAGTATAATGAATAGATGATAGGGTGGTGATCTGCCCATAATATGGTTCATAGAGGACATGTAGTCTGCTTTTGAATGAGGCCTTGCGATGGCGTGTGTCAAGCGATAGTCGTATTGATCTAGTTGCGTTGTTTGCGTTTAGCGGCATTGCATCTCACGGCGGTGGCTAAACCGCTATTCATTATGGTGGGGTCGCGGTCGGTTTGACTTCCCAATAGATTCGTCCTAGTCGGTTCCTTTATGACGGCGCTGCAGAATGTTTGACCTCCCTAATTTTTATTTAACAACATAATTGAATCTCTTATTAAATTTCCCACCATTTGAATATATGAAGGCAAATTTCTGGTGAGTGGGACAAGCTAGATCGAATACATTATACTCAATGTCAGTTACACTAATCCTATCTGAGGGCCAATTATATACATACTTGATGGTTTATTATTATTATAATAACAATTATGGATAAGTCTGCTTATTGCAATGGCTGGTGGAGCATATGCGTTTACCTCACGCGGGTGGTAACTGGCGGGAGAAATCTCTAAAGGCTGTGGCCGAATGCCGTTCATCATGGGAACCAATGTGCACTGCTTACCTTTAGGGTAAGCAGTGCACTGACGACTTATTCTGCGACGGTATTGCCGTGCTAACCATGTAATTGGTGAGCGAGGTGGCCGGAGCCCAATTTTCAAAAGGTTGTCAACGCATCTGCTACCCCCGGGTGTAGCAGATGTTCATAGGCGGCGGTATTCACTTAACATCTGGTGAACCGTCTGCTCGTTTGGAAACTTTTTACATAAAAAGTTGGTGGTAATGCCAAAACGAAACGAACGAACAACATGTCTCGATGGTGTGGCCAGGTGGTTACGCTCACGGAAGGCTTATTTAAAAGCCAAAGCTGGGCTTGTATGACGTTTACACGCATTGGCATTGTGCTAATTCACACAAGTGACCGAGCCCTCTTTATACCGTCACGCTAGTTTTGCAATGGACTACCCGACCTCACGTTCCTCTTCGGGGGTGCGCGTGCATTGGCTCACTGCACAAATCGTCGGTGAGTTGTTTTCGTGAAGCTGTGTCTGTTCCTCACATTCTTTAGGAAAATGTGGGGAGCGGATGCCTTACATAGCCATATTTATAAATAATATTGTGTACCCTTTACAAGAGAAAACGGAACTATACTAAAATAATTGTATATTTTAGTCTATTCAGTATATATATATATATACTTAGATTATATTATAATCTATGTTATAGACTATAATATAGCCTGAGCCCTTCTCATGAAGTTCGGATTAGTTAATAACAAAGCGGTCTAGCGCTATATACGGTTTACTCCGTCACTGGTGAATGTTTATCCATCCGAGAAACACCTAAAAGAATATGGTCAATAAAAACGCAACTTAAAAATAGTCCTACCTAATATGACGATCACATTTAATGAAATATAATAAAAACGGTTTATTTGCCTGCACTGATTATACGGCTTATATATATATGTATATATATATATATATATATATATATATATACAGCGTGTCGTTACCATCGCGACAATAAATGAGCACACGTCTAACGCTACTTGCCAATAATCATAAAAAATATTAACGTTAAACAAAATCCATAATTAAATTTTTTTTTTTTCAAACAAACTAATTAAGTAAAAAAGAAACAAAATTTGTAACAGCCTATACAACTCGCGCCACAGCGTCGCATTACAAGCCTCTCCTTCTAACAGTATGTTTTGTCTCTTTTAAATTCATTCAACCCATTCATATGCTCTATATATATATATATATTATTCTATAACATAGATAATATATATATATAACCACTTTTGTTTTAGCTTATGTAAAACATTCGTCAGGAGTGAAATAAATAAATGTATTCTATCAGAGAATTGTGATCCCAAAAAATGGCTGGCGATGGCTTATACTGACTCGCCCCCACTATTCCCTAGGCTTGACTTAAAGGGAGAGTCAAAATGGTGATTAGGCTAGATGGCGCCACTGCCAGACATCACTACTACATCCGCTTCCGCTATACTATGTCGATTGTGGATTTTGCCCTAATATCCTCCCTAATATCTCCTAATAGAGACTTCCAGTAGTGGGATATCCAAAGGCCGTAACTTTATTTTTTTAATTTTTACGAACTAAACAACTAATCTCTGTGTCCACCAGACACACACGCTCATTCCGAGTGGTTGTCACCGCTCCCGCCCACCGATGAGTAATACAGTCAACGACGATCGTTGGAGTTTTAACTGGAAACTTAAACGATCCGTGTTTTGCAAGACTTATTAGATTATGCTTAGATTTTCCACTATAAAATTTTATGTAGTATTTGCATTGAGTATAACTTCAATTTTCATACAAGGCAACATTAAATACCAGTCGTTAAAAGACTTATAGCCTGACTAGAAAAATAAAAATCCTCATAAGGTATCTGAAAATCCATGGAGCTAACTTCTTCTACCAAACATTTAGGGTAGTGATAATAAAGTGAATGTGTTTTTTGTTTTTCTTATCCGGATTTAATGCTTTTTTCCGTTAAATATTCAACATTTATTTATTTATTTTCTTTATTCATTTATTTCACTTAACTAACTACCATTACAGACATACGCCAAATGCGATAGCGTAAAAAAAACTCATAAGTATAGTGTATTTGTATTTATATTCTTTGGTGTGGTAGGGCTACGCAACAATTTTCTTTGTTGTACAAATGAGCACGTCCGTCCGGGGAAGTATCACGACCTGACAGAAGACCGACGTGAATTAGAAGTGTCGTTTGCGTTTCGTCTGGTGAGGGAGGTAACTCCGCCGCCGGAGACAACGGCGCAGGAGGCTGGCCTACGCGCGCAACCTTCCCCCCTGATAGCGAGACCCTGAGCGGCAGACATGGGGGTGTCTGTCACTCAATATGGGGCTCGAGACGTGTGCTGTGCCAATTGCACCGGCACAGCACGATGCAGTAGAGGAGGCCTAAACAGGGCCATAGTCGCGCCGGGGTCGCGGATGATTGCGTCCACGTGTTCCCGTGTCCCCGGCGATAGAGACAGGTGCAACGTGGGTTTTTTAGTGGGTATCCGTTTCTCACCGGGACTCCCACATACCCCTGCCATTCCCCGATCCAGTGGTAGGGGATCCATAAAGGATTTTTCCCACGAAAAAAAAATGGTGAGGGAGGTAACTCTTTATTAAAAGACGACAACTCATCTGCAAAGGTCTATGGACGACGGTTACCGTCAGATGAACCGCAAGCCCGTCTGCCATCTCTTACCATATAAAAAATTCTACGCACGTCATATTATTAAGTCATTAACCTATAGAGCAACCCTGAATTCATTCTAACTTGTTCTACTAATATTATAAAGGCGAAAGTTTGTACCTATGTATGAATGGATGTTTGTTACTCTTTCACGCAAATACCAGTAGTATTTTTTTAATGGATTTTAATGAAACTTTACAATAATTTAGCTTATACATCAGAATAAGACGTAGGCTATAATTTATATACATATTTTATGTATATCTGTCTTTCTGTCTAAATGTTACGCATTCAGCCTATTCTACGCAGACGTAGTCGCGGGCATCAGCTAGTCTCAAATAAAAATACATTTTAAATTCCACGAGAAATTGTATTGTTCTTCACTTTTAACAAACCAGGCCGTTATATCATAATATAATATGATGCGATGTCAACAGAAAAGATACTATAAGAGAAAAAGCCGTTGTTAGTCAAAATTCTTTTATGATAGACGTGGCGGCTGACTTAAATGTTCCAACAACTATTGTGAGCAGAGGACTTTAGTTTCTCACTAGCATTGTGGCCGTTCCCATTAAGGCCTTCTCTGACAACATTCTTAGAGAGTTTTACTAAGAGAGTTTTTTTTGGAAACACGTACGTTACTTTCGCGTGAATCAAAATAGTTTGTTGCTACAGACGATGCTTATTATCGTAAATTGTGACTGCTTATTATTAGAAAGCACTCACAAAAAAAGCACAAATACAAAAAACAGCGCATTTCGGATCATGAAAATTAATTTATTGAAACAGTCGATTTATGGATACAAAATAAAGTTTATATCAAAACATTCAATTATACATGCACAATATACTCCACATTAATATGCTCATATTTTGCCGTTGTAGTTGCTATTTAAACTTATTATTTTCTAACGAGAGCGCCATCTCTTGACCCAATACGGCTACTCGTACCAGCACAACCTATTTCAATTCAATACAGCCAGCGCTCCACGGCCAATCGCAAACCTGAAGAGGAAAATTAAAATTTATAGAAAAACAGAAAAAATATTGCCAGTAATTTTAAAAACAATGCACTTTTGTATAATGTACCTGCGGATTTTATCGCATGTTCACTAATAATCATCAATTCAAACTGTTTGAGAAAAAACTAGACAATTGCTGAAAATAGGCCTCCTGCACAAACTGCCACAAAGCTGTAGTTAGCTTTGTTAATAATTACTTTAAATTTTAATATCATTAAAATTTCATATTTTCATGGGTTCGATCCCCACTACTGGAAAAATATTATATGATGAATATAGCGTTTTTCCCGTATCTCTTGTTTATATATCTATTATATGTTAATACATAAATTAACAAAAGTATGTTTATCAATTGTCTAGTACCAATAGTACAATCTATGCTTACTTCATGACTGCGTAACGTTGTATTTAAATATGTCCCGAAAATATTTATTTTTGTATACCTGACGTTTCCTGTTGAAATGTAGCAACACCGGACACCATCTCAGCTGTCGCTCGCCCCTCTCGCAGTAATAGAACAGATTGCACGTGCTCTCGTGTGGCAGCAGCCAATGCACGTCGGGGTCGACCGGACATCCGTTTGGGAGAAATTCAACCACCGGTTTCGCGGTCTGTACGGACCCATCTCCGCCGGGTCCTGGTGTTACCTCCGGCTCTTTCCCGCCGTCGGGCTTCGACGGTTCAGGGACGATGCGGCCGTCGCACTTAACGAGCTCAGGCCATTCGCACACCCTTTCGACGATGCTGTAAAACAGCCCCTTAGGGCACGCCACTTCTACGGGCTCCCCGTGGGTACACTGGTAGAATTTGTCGCAGTCCCTGTGCGGTAGCAACACTTCGATTTCCCAATCCACTTCTTGTATTCCGGGACATAGGTTTCCCGGGATCGCTGCAGCGGCCGCCGCCAGGAAGACAAGGGAACATAAAACTGGGGGAAAATTTTCTGTCACATTTTTTTTTTCGGATATTTTATTAATATATATTACAAATAATACATATTAATAAAATACATTTTGATTAAATCTAAACTGATGGATTAATAATATGGCTACTTACCTTTCATGGTTTCTTGATTTGTCACAGCTACAAAGTTGTAATGGATGCCTAGTGAGGGTTGAATGCAGTTATATACTACATTGGGTTATTCACCGCAGTCCTACTTGAAAGAGTTTATCGATTCACGATCGAACATCTGATTAAAGTGATAAAAAAAAACTGTACGTGTTAATGGCACCCCGCATCTACGATGTTGTCTCGTTGTAATTGTTCGAAGAGACAATAAAAAAAAATATTCATGCAATGATTCATTCGAAACTGTCAGACCGCCGGGTGGTAGCGCCGTGTACGGTAAAAGGAATCATACAGTTAAGCTCTTAATTATGTCAGAAGTTTTCAAATGCATTCAAATGCATTTCAACCCTTGTGAAGCTGAAAGCATTTTCTAGCTTAATAGATCAATTTATAGGATGGCGGTTTCTACATTTTTGAAATCAGAAAAGAACGAATTGTACATTTAACTATTATACGAGTAGTAGGTTTCTAATGTGTAATAAAAAACGCCGCAATCCCTCACAAATCCTTCAGAAAAAACATTCAAAACAATAGGAACCTGTTCCTGGTTTGAATGCTTATTCATGAGTCAGACATGAAGGCTGATTCAAACGCTCCCCCAAGTATTGTGGACGAATTTTTTTCACCGAGGTAGTATTGTGCCTGTCCCCATTTCAGTCTTCAGCACTTGAGTTCCATCAAACAGTGTTGCACTTTGAGAAAATCTTTTACAAACACCAAGTTCTCAGTACGGATTAACATAGTTATATTCCTTCTAATTTTCAGGAAATATACTCTTAATTAATAATATTATCGAACTAATTATAAATAGAATCATTAAGTCGTCATCATCACCATCACTACACCTTGTTAGAGTCAACTGCTGAACATAGGCCTCAACCAAAAAGTGCCTCGTTGCATGATCCGAGCCACCTGCATCCATCGACTTCCCACACATTTGCTATATGTATATATGTTATAGGTATTAAGGTAAAATTGGCTAGATATAGTTGTGTAAAAAAATATGTCCCGTAATATTTTTTATTTATTATAATTAGTGCCACCATCCTACCGGCGTAGGATAGGGTGAAAATATAATGATCACGCGAGTCCAATTCAATAGGCTTCAATTTCCTATTAAGCTTATGTGCACTTTTGCAAACCAGCAAGCGGTTCGCCTGGCCGTATAGGCAAACAGGATATGCGAGAAGCTACTAGTTTAGTTTAAAGTTAGCTTAAACCTTCATTATTTCAGTGTACGTACAATTTGTCTACGGTCATCGTTACCTCGGGTCCCTCTTAGCACCTATAACTGTAGCACTGTTAGTTACTTCTTTATCCTTGCCCCAAGAATGCGTCATATTTGATAAACAACTCATTGTGATTTCCCTTTGACCACGCGAGCGAAGCCGCATGTTACAGCTAGTCTTTAACAATGAAATAAAATTAATCGATTGCCGATTAACAACAGTGTGTCCTACATAGTGCTTTTTTTTAATACATATTACTTTTCAATTGAACCAATTAATCAATATCACGGTTTTGCTGTCATTTATTCTTAGTTCCCTATTGATGATTGGAAATCTTAACATCATCCACATTTTTTTTTAAATATTTGAAATAAAATTCCAACATTTCAAAAGGTAGGCTGGGATAACCTTCTCACTTTACAAGAAACAAAAAACGATTTTAAAGCTTATCTTTACCTCTATTGACGAAACAGACAATAATGTTTTCATAAATAAACTTTTAGTTTAAAAACTTCTACCATAACACCATATATTGAGAATTAGTTCTAGTTAAATATAGAGTCTGAAATTAATCTTTATTCTAAAAAATAAGTTACCATTCATTGATTAATACCTTTTTACATATAGATAATAATACTTATATTACTATTCGTGATAGCTCAGGAGCCGTGATAGCTCAGTGTCCGGGCGCTCGCCTTTAATTCAATATACTCGAGCAACCTGAGTTCGTTCCCCGGTGCCCGCACTGATGAAGTTTATAACTTTAAGTGCTGACTTATCACGTGCTCCGCGGTGAAGGAAAACATCGTGAGGAAACCTGGCATATTTTCGAAAATAATAACAAAAAAAATATTTTTCGACGATATGTGAAGTCCGCCAAGCCGCAGTGGGGCCGCGTGGTGGACTATGCCCTGATACCATCTGTATAGAGGAGGCCTTTGCCCAACAGTGGGACATGTATAGGCTGTTACTTTAATTTTACTTTTATATTACTATTCGGTGACTTATCATGGTACTGCACAAAAATCTCGAACGGGTCAGCAGGTTATAGTATATTTCATATAGAAACAAGACTTCACCTTTTGAACTCTATTAGTTGACTTACGGCTGTTTTCACCATCGATCCCTAACCTAACCTAACTAAAAAAAAATTAAGGGCTAGTTTCGTTTTCACTACTGCTTAAGCTTCACCTAGTCTTAAGCGGTACCTTAAAAATAAGGGCTCAATGTTCGGCTTTTAGCGCTAAGTGACAGTTTAGTGTTTGTGATGCACTCGCCTATAATTTGTCTGTGAAGTTTTGATGATATCGCTTCACACTTTTTTAGTAATTAAAGTTTTAAGAAAAGAAATATACATTTAAAAAAAAATTATTTCAGCTATAAAAAAAATTAAAAACATTTTTTACTCTTTATTTTTGTATATTTATTTTCGTGTGTTAAAACTTAATACTAAAAATCCTTACTTCCTTACTAATATTATAAAGGCGAAAGTTTGTGTTTCTTTTTTGTATATGAATGGATGGATGTTTGTTACTCTTTCACGCAAATACTAATGAATGGATTTTAATGAAACTTTACAATAATATAGCGAGTACATCAGAATAACACATAGGGTATAATTTATATACATGTTTTTATGTACATCTGTCTTACTCTCTGAATGTTACGCCTTCAGCCTATTCTACGCAGACGTAGTCGCGGGTAGCAGCTAGTACGATATACTGATTAAAAATCGGTGACCTAGATATTGGTGAAAATCATATTCCAAGATCCCAGGGCCGCCAGAAGTCGTGTATCAAAGCACAATGATAATTAATTGGTTATTCAT
Source organism: Iphiclides podalirius (assembly GCA_933534255.1). Lineage (NCBI taxonomy): Eukaryota > Metazoa > Arthropoda > Insecta > Lepidoptera > Papilionidae > Iphiclides > Iphiclides podalirius. Next base: position 2,966,076 of record OW152831.1, on the reverse strand, counting down.
ATATCATTTATTCCATATCACACATTTTATCGAAATGAGATTATCATGACTCACGTCGTATATTCGTCGGATTTTTTAATTAAAAACTTTACGAACATTAGCTCTTTACTAGGTATTTGTTAAATGAAACCAGCGCTTTATCATAAATATTATATATAATTCGAAATAGGTTAGAAAAAAAAAACAAAATGAGAAAAGAACTGCAAATGAAAATTTCTGGACATTTTTACATAATGCTATGTGGTGCCAAACAAAGTAAAGTTTGTATTACGTACTTAAACTTGTTTTTATTTTATAAATAATAAATGTTATGGAAACATAAATAAGCAGAAATAAGCAAAAACTAAGTTCATCACAGAATAATTTCCCAGTAGTGGGAATTGAACCCACACACTCTAACACCACTAATATCGAACGAGACTATTTTACTAGCCGTAACACCCATTGGATTGTTATTAGAATGTGCTATATTCTCTTACGATAATAAATAATAAACATATCGGACAAGTAATATATCGCCAAAAAGATTAGAAGGCACTTTATTGGAATTTCACCATTTTACGTTGGATTATTTTTATAAATACTTATTTATAAAATGTCTTATAATATTAGAACCGTTTTATTTCTTCAACAGTTGGAGTCTGCTCGGTAAATGTTTGTCAAAGGACTGTGCGCAGCACGCGTTCAAAGGCAAATCGCATACCTGAAATCACAAAAATTAAATGCACTAAGTAATACATTAAATACATATTGTATAATAACTTGAAATAGTGAAATGAATGAAAAAGAAATCGCCCAAGTGCAAGTCGGACCCGCGCACGAAGGGTTCCGTACCATTATCTATAAAAACGGCAAAAAAAAATCGTGTCTTTTATCTATTCTGTTTTTCAATATTTGTTGCTATATCGGCAACACAAATACATTATCTGTGAAAATGTCACCTGTCTAACTATCACGGTTCGTGAGATACATACAGCCTGGTGACAGACGGACTGACAGATAGTCATACACAGCGAAGTCTTTGTAATAGGGTCCCGCTTTACCCCTAGGTTACGGAACCCTAAAAAGACCAACGAAAAGGATATGGTATGAAAATGACTGGTAAAATCGGTATACACCGATTGTCCACGATGTCCACATTGATTGTTGAAGAAGCAAAAGACTTGTGCAATGACAATAAAAAGAGATGATGAAATAAATACCTATGTATCTTATTGCAAAGGTATCCCTATCTTTAGTATCACCAGTTTCTTGATAATCTTTGTTAAAATAATTCTAGCTTTCCTAATTACGCAATTCTTGTCGGAACCGGATAGGTTTAGAGAAATAAATGTTACTGGTCATCCGCCACTGCCTTGTGTGACATTTTATAAAAAAAATTAAGAGGAAAGCCACATTTCAAAAATATATCTACTTGATGAGCACGCATTATAGTTAAATTATTACATTTAGGGCAAAACTTTGAGGCCAATTCAAAGAAAAATACAGTATTTAAATACTAACAATGTTCCAATAAAACGAAAAAAAGATGACCCATTCCTCGATCCTTGGGTATAAAAAGCTCACATAACGGACCTTTCTACGCGTAAATTTGACATGCAAGTGATGGCTTACCTGAAGCCTTCTGTTGAAGTGCAACGTGCTTGGGCAATTCATGAGCACTAGTTCGCCATTCAAGCAGTAATAGAATTCACTGCAGCTGCCCTCGCTTGGCAGCAGCCAATGGATGGTCGTATTCAGCGGGCAACCGTTCTCTAGGGTCTCGAAATCGGGGGTTTCTTCAGAGCCCGCCTCGCAGGGGTCAACGGACTCTTCGCCGTCGCCACCCGCACCACCGTCGCCGTCCGCACCGTCGTCGCCGTCTGCACCACCGTCGCCGTCCGAACCACCGTCACCATCAGCCTCACCGTCCCCTTCAGTGTCACCATCGTCTGCCTCTGGGATGTTTCTATCGCCGCAATCTACGTTTTCGTCCCAATCGCACTGCCCAAGTTCGACGTTGAAGAGTAGGCCTTTGGGGCACGGCATCTCGATAGGTTTCCCGTACGAGCACTTGTAGAACTTGTCGCAGTCCTCGTGTGCCAGCAACTTCTCAATCTCCCAATCGGTCTCCTGCTCTACGGGGCATTGGTTCGCAGCGCTCACCGCGACCGCCAGAACGCAGAACAAAACTACTGATAGCACTATTGAAAAAGAAACGTTCTCAATTACATATTAATAAAGTTGATTTAAATTGTTTATAATATAAGTTATTTCAATATATAATAATTATATTATAAACAATTTAAATTTAACATTAATAAGCATACGCACCCTTCATGTTCGCTCAGATGCAACAATTCGAAAAGATACCGTTTTGTGTAGCAATGAAGATTTATACCAGTTGTCATAATCTTTTTCCCGGAAAATAATTATCATCTAATCTATATCTGCCATCGAAAATCAAAACGGCGTTGATTGTTTCAATTGTATTCGATGATCTCACTGATTGCGATGCGATAACGTTGCGAAGTGTATTTCAATAACTTGTATGTTAGACATTTTCAATGCACATCCAAAAACTAATTGCAATATGATTGTTTGACTGCTTAAATAAACAAGCTATTTCATCACTGTCGAATAATTACCGAAAATTAATGACACATTATTTTTAAGAATATTAATTAGAATTTCATTTAAGAATATTATTTTTAAGAGAAGAGAAATTATTCATAAGAATAAATCGTGCGATTTCTGTCGCGGTCCTTTGCGAATCGTAGTGCGAGGGGGCTTTTCAAACCGATGCGATATGTAGGGCGGACGAGTAAGGTACAATTTGGCACAGACTGAGTTGAATGGCGCCCGCCTGGCTGGCGCCCTCGCCCACGGAGGCTGTACCCAGTCCGACATACAGACGCTCAACGCTTGCACGCCCCGGCTCATCGTTCGTCCGCAACTAGATGCGATCTCCGCGCGTTTACTAGATAATGAATTCCATAACGCTTTTACTTCTAACGGTGCTCCTGCAAACGTGTGCCGAATGCAAAACGTCCGCGGCCAAGACGGAAAACTTGGAAACGATAAAGAAATCTCTCGAAGAACACCAGAAGGAGCTGACCGCGGCGAAGAACAAGTCGAGAACTATCCCGAAGGAGATAACCAACGTGGTTAAAGTGAAATTGAAATCGGTTGTGCCGAACAATGCTAATGACAAACCGAAAATGATTTCAATGAAACAGTACGTGTTGTATAATTTCATTTTCGTACATTTAAATGTTTCTTTATATCTATTATGCTTCGCAAATAACAAGCTTTATGACCTAATTTATCTATACATGTTGTTAAATTATTATATGAGTTAATTTCTTTTATTTACTGCGATTACACATCACTAGAAGAAAATATTATTTACAAAATCTAATATATAAAATTCTCGTGTCACGGTGTTTGTAATTGAACTCCTCCGAAACGGCTCGACCGATTTTCGTGAAATTTTGTGTGCATATCGGGCAGGGTCGGACAACATCTGTATTTCATCCCCTAAGTTTTTTCTACCCTACAAATTTTATGAGTATTATATCTATTAGTGGAAGAAAAGTACAATTAAATTTATTTGTGTGGACTTGTGGTGTCAATTTTAATGTTTATAAAACTGTAGTGACTAAATATCAATTTTAACAAAATAAGACAGATAGAATCTAGTTATAAGGTTATAGTAATTGTTAAATTGTAATCTGGGGATTCTCACTGAAAAAAAAACTTAAAAAAATTGACCCACTGAGTTTTTTTTGCCGGTTCTTCTCAGGTAGTGGCTTTTACAATCAATAAGTGAGTGTAATGCTCACTTGTCGAATAAAGATATTTGAATTTGGGCAAATCGCATGTCAACACATTAAACGGAAATAAATTTTAAATACGACTACTTGAAACTAACTAAAACCTAATTGAAACGCGCGAAATATGAGTAATCATAAGTAAAAAAGGAAAAGTATCAGCCTATACATGTCCCACTGCTGGGCAAAGGCCTCCTCTGTATAGAGGGTATCAGGGCGCAGTCCACCAGTATTACACCAATTATAAGTAGATTTTAATCAATATAAAAATAAACGAAATTATATTTATTGCCAGGATGCAGGAGTGGGCGAAAGAGATATCAGATAAGCTCTTGGAGCACGAAAACCAAATTGTAAGAAGGGAGTTGCTGTTGAAAGAGTTTAGAGATATGAGAATTGAGCGTCGCAACGGATCCAAAATTGTGGAACAAACAGCTGCGTCCTTGAAGGATCTGTTGTCGAGACGGGCGAAAGCGGCGGAGGCTATCATGCGGAAAGCTGAAGAACTGTCCAGAAGGAATGTCGATCCACCACCCAATTACACGTATACTCTCAGTACGGTAAGCACGTCTTATCCCGCCGTCTTAGCCCTTAAATCCCGCTTTAATATAATATAATAGTATCAATAAATTTAAATTAGGTACCTACTCGTCACAATAACTTTTCGAATATTTTATTTTTATAATGTTTTATTAAACATTTAACATTTATTTTTTATTTCCTGACAAAACGAGAACTTAAATGAACTGATCATTCTGCGGTAAAATGCTATCGTATTTTTTATCAAAACAATATTATATTTCTTCATTTAAATAATTTCTTATTAAATTGGAATTGAAATTGTTTTTTGACAAAATTAGCACCACTTGCTCTTGTGGATAATAACTATCAAGAGCTATCGTTTTTATTCAGCTGTATATTCACCAGATATGCCACATTTTCTTTTTTTAGATTAACTTATTTTAAATACGATTTTATTATACAAATTGGAACGAATTTATAACGCATGCTCCTTTAAAGGATCTAAATCAATGGAAGAAAGAGGATACTGAGTGGAAGGAAGATCGTCGGAACTTTACATTCCCTTTAAACTGTAGGAACCTTAACAAAGTAAGGCTGGACAAAAGTGAACATTTCGATGCTGAAGTATCATTGGACACAAGCAGCGTGCATGTAGCCGTTGAAGTGTTTGATTGTGGTAAGTACGGCTGTCACATTGAACTTTTCAATACACGCAGTGGTTAAGTTATACCAAAAATAATCACTTTTCCCCTGGTCTTAGTGTAATATAGACCTCAATACTTAAGATACAAGATTGAAAGTCCTGTTATCTCAGTCTGGACACTCACCTACTCTGTACACAGAAACATATAGCCTGTTACATACAAAATCTGATTGTGATTTGAGTCCGGTAGTAACATAATGTCTGTCTATAATATAACGTGACCTCCTACGTACAAGAGAAATAAGAGAGCCATATTAATGACGAAAGATATTCTTCTATTGTAGATCCCAGGATTGTCGAACATTTACACTGGTCAGAAGGTCTCATTTCCACCTTTAAAGAGAACTACGCGCATGACGCTTCTTTGGACTTTCAGTACATGTGCAGCGCCAAAGGCTTCTTGAGACATTATCCAGGTGAAAATATTTTTTAAAACGCCTATTAATAATTTAAAATTAACATCAACTGATATATGGCTTATAGTCGTAAAAAACGATTTGTTAATAGTTAACGATAAAATAATGGATATGTTATTTGTATTAACTCCCTAACAAAAAATTATTAGTAAAGGAGGTTCCGTTACTAATAATTTTTATCAATAAAATTATCAAGCACTAAAGGAAACTCATCTTAATAAAAACTCAAGAATGGTTGGACCAATTCAGGTAATTTAGTTTTGTTTGTTTCTACATAAAACTTTCCTTGGACCTTACCCACGTAAGGTTTTAATACTATTAAAAAAAAATTTTTTTACAATATTCTAAATGGATAACCAATGAGTATACGAATATGTAGAGCGAATAATAGATACATAACGTGATTTCATTATCTTTAGTCACTTTTATATAGTTCGGAAAAAACTTATGTATTATTAATGCGAAAAGTTGGAAAGTGACTTGATGTCAAATGAGTACCACCGCACATAAACATATACAAGACTTAAGCGGTAAATGCGTTGCCAACCTTTAAAAACGTGGGCCTTTGTTACCTCAGGCACCAGACAAAAAAATGTATAATACATAATCCTCACTCCAGTCTTCTGCGCCAATATTATGCCTGTATCATATCCCGCTCAGTTTTAGCCATAAAGTCATTTAATTCTTCAATGTTTGTAGTTTCAGTCTTCAGTATAGTGTAAAACTTCGGAAAGACTTGCCCGATTGAGACTCCATGCAAAAAACATATTTGTCTTTGTTGACCGAGGCGACGCTTGACCGTGCGCCATACACCGTCTTCTACCATTCAAAATACAAGGTCTTTTTGGACAGCTAGTTTCATTATATGTCTAACCCTACCTTCCTTATAGTGTTGTTCTTTTAGCGGCGTTGTGGGACAGTATGTACAAACTTAAGCTCAACGTGGAGGACATATACGACTGCCGATTGCGGCCCTGGTACGTCAGCGCTAGCGGTGCTCCGCGAGACATCCTCATTTTACTCGACGCTTCCGGCTCCATGAAGAACTCATCCAACTTGGTTAGTTAGCTTACATTATTTTTATTTGTGTCATTTTCAGGTCATATATTTTTTTTAACTTTGCTCTTACTGTATGAGGACATTATCTTGTGTTATATGGACGTTTCACAAACATAAACGCGGGGGAAAAAAGCCAGATCCGAAACAGTTATCTGTAGGTGGGATGATAAGTCAGCACTTAAAATTAGCAATTTCATTGGTGCCTGCACCGGGGATCGAACTCAGGTTGCTGGAGTATATTGAATTAAAGGCGAGCGCCAGGACACTGAGCTATCACGGCTCAAAGACTAAGCTCATCACAAAACACCTTCTAGACACGATGCGGGGTTTTTACATTTCTTTCGTTGTTTGCCGAACAGTGGGTGGCAGAACAGCTTACCCTGGCTCTACTGAGCGCCCTGACCGATGATGACCAAGTCAACGTCTTGCGCTTTAACGTGACAGTACGCTCTCCCATCACTTGTTTTAACCACAAACTCGTACCGGTAAGTATACAATCATCAGCGAGTATTCAAGTATAAACAAAACAGTCAGATGCGTTTACTACTAAGAGTTCGGAAGTGTCAATATTCGTTTTGTTTTTATTGAGAGTATATTTAAAAGTCTTTTACGTTTTTATATTTTTTTGTTAATTCTCAACAACTACATAACTTAATCATCATAGGGTTTTCATTAATACAAAAAGTTTGAAAAACAAACCCTAGTTTCTTTGCTAGATATAAATTTTGGACCCTGTAAAGTGTCGAAGTTTACGAATGAAACAAGAAAGATTTTTTACAGCTATGGCTAATCTAAACGCACCCAGAATTACTCATTTACGGCTGGTTTTAATATTCTATCTATCTGTTAATTTGGTTACTAGCGATATATATTTGACATTAGCTCCATAATACTTGGTGAAAATTCTATCACCATTAAACAAATCAACAGATAGATAGAATATTGAAACCGGCCGTTAACGATCAATTGACTAGTTCTGTACATTAGTTTATAGCAAACTTAATGTTTATAGCAAACTTATTGTTTTTACTTATGTAATTGTCTTGCATCATCATAATGACATAGTATAAAACAAATTCGACCCGCTATCTGTCTGTCCCAATGTATGCTTAGACCTTTAAAACTACGCAACGGATCTTGATGCGGTTTTTTTTACTAGACAAAGTGATTCATGATGAAGGTTTATATGTATAATACATTACACCCATGCGAAACCACGGCGGGTGGCTAGTAATTGTATATACACATGTTTGTGACCTGGCAATTTGAACCCAGATCTCGTGAGTAAGCAACCACCAGTTCGATTAATGTTGCCGCTTCCCCAGCTCTGTTTATTTTGCACTGAAAGATCCACGTTCATAGTGCACCAGCTTTTGTATTAGTATTAGAATAGTATTTTGGTATTAGAATTACATACGAGTGTATACTCAAAACAGGCGAATCATGTGAACTCTGCCGCCATAATGGCCGCCTTGGGACACATAAAGATGTGGAACGAGACGTGGATGGACAACGTTCTGGAATATTCCGTCAAGCTTCTCCAGAAACAACGTGGCACCAGCGACCGTCCTTCTTGCCAGCAGGCCATCATTCTCATCACTGACAGCCTCTACGACAACTTTACACAGTTACTCAACTATCTGGATCCCGAAGGTCGTATTAGGTGATATTCCGATTGAAATAATGATAACTCACTTAATATAGATATTTGCCTTACATATAGATGGTTGCAAAAGAAAAAAATTCCGAAAAGACTTTTAATAAACGACCTTTGTAATACTTGAATTCTAGAGTATGTCGATGTTGATAAACGCGATAGAGAAGTCTTATTAACCCTTTGTATAATTGATACCTTTGTCCAGGCCTTGCCCAGTAGTGGGACATGTATAGGCTGTTACTTTACTTTTATATTACAACATATGAATATTTGGAAATGATCTACTTCGAACACTGACCTTTCGTAGAATATTCGTGATGTGGCTACACGACCCCCATGGTCTACGCGACGACACGCGTAGCTACGGCGAGACGATGAGTTGCGCGCGTGACGGCTACTTCGCGGAGCTGAACACGCCCGCTGACGTCACGGAGCAGGTGATGAGAATCCTGAGGGTACTGGAGCGACCGCTAGTCGCCCAGCGGGAGAGCCGGCTCACCGTATTCAGTGACGTCTACGCGAACGTAGAGGTGAGGTCGTAGCACCAGAGTATAATATGGGCCGTTATCTATCGCGCTAGGTATTTTAATTTCAAACATGTTAGACATTTGATAATATTCATATTAGATATAGATTAGATATTGTATCAATGGGCTGCTTGCCCGGGGAAGTACCACGGGCTGGCAGAATGCTGTTGTGAGATTTTTTTATGTGAGAAAGTGGCAGACGAGCTGGCAGTTCACCTGATGTTAAGTGATAACCACCGCCCATGGACATTTGCAACAACCCTACAGTTGCAATGCGTAGCCACCTTTTAATGAAGTGAGCCCGGGCTGCCTCACTCACCAGTCGAAACGCAGAAGAGTAACACTTCTACTTCACGCCGGTCTTCTGTGAGCTCGTGGTACTAACCCGGACGGACCTGCCCATTCGTTCAACAGCGTATACTGTTGCGTGGCGTAAAATGTTTGTCTTTTCAATTCTTCCAGTCAGTACACCTTTCCATGAATTTCACCAGGATTCACCTTTTTATGGTTGTTGTGCATGTGTAATTGGCGTTGGTTACCCGCTCTACGTTTCTACATCGAAAAACTTTTACCTCGCTACTCCAAATAAGCTGCATTTAAAACATACAAAAAATTGAATTCACAATTCGTTGACAACTCCAATGTAAAACATATAATAAATTATATTGCGAAAGATAATTTTTACGTTTTCATGCTTTTTAGCGTTTCTATGGTTTTATAATTAAAAACAACGGTAAGGTTACGTAGGACTTTTATTTTGCAGAAGTTTTAAATGGTAAATAATACGTTGAAATTATTTGATTGTGATAAGTCTTGCCAATACTAGATTTTAATCTGCTTTTACTTGCTTTTTAAGACGCAATTTTAAACATATCGATCAGATTTCATGAAAAGATGAAAGCTACCGCGGTGTTCCACTGTGCTCATGCCGTGTCCATTCTTATGGTTTACATTTAAAATATCTAATCGAATATTTTTAATCTTATTGACAACATTATTTTAAATTAATGTTTTTTTTTTCTGATAATATTGTTTTATTAACGCGAAAATAATATTTAACAAATATACTTCTAAGATTTTATCACGATTTCTTTTTATGTTTTAACACCCAAAGTTCTGAGGTAACGGTAAGGACTGAGGTGTAGTACGTTATAATCTTATGGTTGACACTGTAAATTCCGGATACCGTTAAAGTGTAAATCGCTTGTAAATTGTATGAGTCTAGTTTTGGTATTGTGCCCGTGGCTGGATTTAATATTATTGATAACAGAATACTAAGCTACGGCAATGGTAACAAATAATAAATAAATTATTAATTTACCATCTGGGAAACCGCGCTTATTTGCCACCTATACTTAAAAGAATAGACATTAGACATTAAGACATTAAGACATTTAATCCGACACTTCATCTGCACACATATTACATTTGGTTACAATGTTTATAATTATCTACAAAATAACAACCAAAAAAAATAAAAAAATAAAATAAGCAAATAAATTAAATAACCTAAGAGTAATTACAAGAAGAAAAAATAATAATATAAAAACAAAAGAAAAGTAAAATAAAGAATAAAAATAAAAGAAATTTATAAATCTGCAGCATATGCCGCGCAGTACTGCGGCGCTAGTTTTCAGTCGGCCCAAGCGTAAATACAATAACATTTTATACTCTCATATTAAACAGGAATATTTAATCGGACGACGCAGATTTGAATCACGTAGTGGCGAAAATTCAAAAAATTTTCAACAGAAAATTAACATTTTAAGTTTCATCTTGAGCTCAGAGACTACGACTCAGTATGAAATTAATCATATTATCAAAATATTAAGTTAATACTTGTACCCCTTTTCAAAGGACCCGAGAAGAGGTGAATATTATTGGCAACAAAAGGAAAACGCTGAACAAGTGTACAGGTACAAGCAGCTACGGAAAAACAAAGCAAAATTGCTCAATCAGTCACAATTATACAAGGACTACATGCGACATGTGAGCCTTGTAAGTATTGTTCAGTCTTTATAACGTCTGAAAATTACAAAACTTACTATTATCTACTTAAAATTAAAGTGTTTTAATTGTTGTAGACAGAAAATTAGAAACGTCTAATATTCTTAAAAAAACCAAGATTACAGATAAACATATCTCATCACTGTCCCACACATACAAACTCGTTTGACAAGTATAGTATCTAATTTTAATCACAACTCTTCAATTTCGAAGAAATGTTTATTTCATAAATAAATAAATTAGCGTTATATAACATTACATATTATTTTACCGAACGTCAAAGATTTGTTACTATTCTCAATATGTCATCTCATTCAATTTCCTTTTAGCCTCTAAAACAAAGGAATATGACTTCCACTCCACATTAGTTATATTACTTTTTAACCGACTTCAAAAAAGGAGGAGGTTCTCGATTTGACTGTATTTTTTTTTATGTTTGTTACGTCAGAACTTTCAACTGAGTGAGCCGATTTTGATGATTCGGTTTTTATTCGAAAGCTGATGCTTCCCACGTGGTTGCATATTAATTTCCTTGGTGTTGGATCTTGGGCTCCAGAGATACTTAGGGAAATCCTGAAAATCAATTATAAAATGAATACAGAGCGAGATATTTGTAATCGGTTTTTGTTTTTCGTTAATAAAAGAATTGACTTGTAAGTTATTTTTTAGGACGTAGGTATGACTTTACCTTTTCAATATCCATACCTCTACACGCTTCCAGGACGAATATGGCTATTACTACGAAGGTGAAGATATAAACTATCGACTCCAAATCAGCGTTTCGGTGCCAGTGTTTGACCATACTACATTTGAGGTACTTACATTTTTCAACGTTTTTACTTTTCTCCATGTGTCGTTACTGACGCAACAAAAAGTTTGTATACATTTTATAGAATTTTTAGTCCCTGTAATTTTCATACTACGTAGGCAATTACTGAATAGGGTAAAAAAAATAATTAAATAAAAAAATCCTTCATTAATCCATTATATCGCATTTCAGAATATCACCATCAAACTGGACGAGGTGAGTATACCCTAAATGCTAATTCGTGTGATACTCGAATAATGAGAGTCTGTATACATCTCAATCTAGAACTTCCTAAGCAAAGAGATCACGAAGTTCTAGATTTCGATTGAAAAGCACTCTTCGGTCACACAGTCACACAGTGTCCTAGTTTAAAATAAATAATTACAAGAATAGCTGAATAATTACAGAAACTAATAAGAGACAAAAACACATTAAAAATGATTTTTTGATTAATCTTTAATACTACAAGAGCTCGGTCCAACTATGTATTCAGTGATTTCTCAATACGCCATACTAATATTTCGTAACAGTTTGTTCAGAACATACTTGAATAATCTTCAGGGCAGCATGGCACAAATATATCAAGTTAAACAAAGTCTCAAAACACAGATCAGTTCATCGTAGCATTTTTCATTATGCGTTCAGTGTTATATCACTAGTTTCATCAACAACTAAACAAAGGATTTGATCTTATTTATTGTCTTCTTTTAGGAAAAACAAAGGAATTCCACAAGAACGGTAAGGTTATTGTATTCCACTGTAGTGTTTTTCTTTTTATACAAGTAACTAATTGAGTAAAGATACGCCTTTTTGGAATACTTGCCCATACGTTTAATGGATTTATTAAAAAGTAAATGAAAGATATTTTTTTTTGCTTTTTAAGAGGTTTTACTTGCTAGGTTGCTATTTTGGAAATTAATTATCGCATATTTATTTATTACAGTACCCGGTTAACAGACTTCTTGGTGTCGCTGGAGTGGATATACCAATAGATCATTTAAAATTATACATCCCTTATTATCAGGTTAGTCAACAAGTAACATTACTTTAATAAGAAACTGACCAATGCCAATGGTAGGTGGCGAAGTGACCGTAGATTATAAGGGCCCTAGTTCCATAAAAGCCTATTTACTATTAATACGAAGTCTTTAATACGAAGGATGAAGGTGATGAACTAAAACTAAAGTAAATCGTTTGGTTTGAGTGCATAGAAGACACAGACAGTTAGAAAAGGCAATTGTATGAATGATAAAGTAATCGAAATGCACTTTGGACTAAAAACAACTTCGGTGGATCACCTACGTTCTGTGAAATCGATTCGTAACAACGCATCGCGGAACAACAAAGCAAAAAGGATAAGATTATCAAAGACATATCGGTTATTTAAAGAACAGTAAGTCAATGCAAAAGTTTCACCTTGATGCCTACTCTGATAACAGCTGCAATAAAATTAAATTCCCCAGAGGCTATCTAATGATCATTGCCTGATAACAGATTAATTGTGCTGATTGGAAATTGAAGGACAATTAATTAACGCTTCGGAAACACTTCAAACCTACCACAGCAGCATATATACCTTTTCGATGGCTGGCATGTCTGAAGTCATTGTCTCAAAAGGAGCATTTTATATTGTGATTTAGAGTCAAAAGTCAAAGTCAAAATTTCTTTATTCAACATAGGCTTATTTTAAGCTCTTATTGAACGTCAAAAACTACCACCGGTTCACTAAACTAGACCTGCAAGAGAAGAACCGGCAAGAAACTCTGCGGTCATATGTTTATATTTTATTTATATTATTTTTTTTAAGTATTTAAGTATACACACAAAATTATTTTAGTATAATTTAGCAGGAGCCAGGGGGCTTGCAAGTGCAGAGCAAGAGTCATTTCCACACATCCTTGTCCTCAATGTATTCCTCGACATTATAATAAGCCCTTTCATTAAGGTGGCTTTTACAAAATGTTTGAAATTATTTAAACTTAATTGTTTGTGGATGTCACCTATTCTATTATATAAGTTAATACATCTACCAAGAAACGATTTCCTGGTTTTAGCTAGTCTAAACCTCGGTATTTCCAACGTGTCACCACGGCCCCGACGCGATGTGGTATGTTTTTTTGTAAAATGGTGTAAGTTATTTCGTACATACATGATGTTCTCAAGTATGTATAGCGACGTGAGCGTTAAGATGTTTATCTTTTTAAAAATATGCCGAAGGGACTCACGTGGACCCAGGCCATAGACAGCCCATATCGCTTGCTTTTGCAGTACAAATATCGTGTCTAAACCGGATACGGAACCCCAAAGTAAGACACCATAAGACATAATACTGAGAGTGGTTGCCTATACCACGAATATGCCGTCCATCCGGTGCAAATTCAAATTCAAATGTCATCGTCCCGTTGTCTGTCTGTCTATGTATGCTTAGATCTTTAAAACTACACAACGGAATTTGATGCGGTTTTTTTTACTAAATAGAGCGATTCACGAGGAAGGTTTATATGTATAATACATAAAAACACTGCCCTTACGATAGGATAAATTTGTCCTGTGTTGCAAGCGACAAACATAAATTTCACGCGGACAAACACCCAGGGCGAAACAACTATCTGTGGGTCACACAAATAGTTGTCCCGTGTGGGGATCGAACCCACGACCCCCGACGCTGAAGCCAATACCTTGGCAACTGCGCCAAGGAGTCATCGACATTGTATGCGAAGCGGGGGCGGGTGGCTATTTCAACATAAGAGCATAACACTCACCTATTGATTATCAAATTACTAACACCGGTTCGGAAAAGAAAAGCCCGAAAAGCCCGAAAGAGAAGAAGCGGCGAAATAAACTAAGCTGGACAATATTTCTAACATGTTTTCAACAGAAAAACATATTTACAAATTTTTCAAGTCCAACTGACAGAACTTGGAGCGATCAATTCATTTCCAGAGTGTCTTATCATTTAACAAACACTAACAACTAAATAGAGTTTAGTTGTTAGTGTTTTTTAAACAGAGTTTAGTTGTTAGTGTCACATCACAACTGTGTTTAATTTTTTGCTGTAATAAAACATTTTCTTTTCTTTTTCTTTTCAAAGTCTACGCAAAAAGTTTGTCCAGAGAATACTTTTGTTGTTTTTTGCTTTTAAAGCGGGAATGTGAATAATTTCATAAATTTCAAATTTATCTTTGTATTAAAAAAATTGCATAGCATATTTGTGTCCGCAAAACTCGGAAACTAGCCGATGGCTTGACATGATATCTTTTCGGAACATAGTTATTGAACAGGAGAGTGTTTTATATACTTTCTATTCCGCAGTCTCAATGGTAAAGAAAACAGGCTCAGAGACGCGTTGTCCGCTTCAGCTAGTCCTTTTTAATACCTATAAATTTAATTTGTAATTTTACCTACATATAAAAGTAAAAAGTAACAGCCTATACATGTCCCACTGCTCGGCAAAGGCCTCCTCTATACAGAGGGTATCAGGGCATAGTCCACCACGCGGCCCCACTGCGGATTGGCGGACTTCACATATTTTCGAAATATATATATATATTTTGGTATTGAAAAGAAAAGACAATATTTTCAATTTTTGGTATTATTTCGAAAATATGCAGGTTTCCTCACGATGTTTTCCTTCACCGCGGAGCACGTGATAAATCAGCACTTAAAGTTAAAAACTTCATTGGTGCCGGCATCGGGGATCGAACTCAGGTTGCTCGAGTATATAGAAATAAAGGCGATCGCCCGGACACTGAGCTATCACGGCTCTTCCTACCTACATATACCTCGATATTATTACACGGTAATTTTTTAGAGTTTTTATGAAAATATGAGACATGTTGCAAAAACGGCATTAAAAATTTATGATTTTGCAACTTACTTAAAAAGCCTTTTAAAATCCTTTTTCTTGCCTCACTTCAGTAATTCGTTTATGTGTTTGTGTGTGTGTCTCTCTTTGTCTCTCTTATGCCAAGAGTGGAAATGTATTTGAACTAAATAGAAAACTATAGTAGTTGGAAAAATTAGTATAGGAGCAAACATTTTTAATTTTTTCATGTGAGAAGGTGGTAAACGAGCTAGCGGGTCACCTGCTAAGTGATAACTACCGCCCATAGACTTCATTGGACGGGATGAATGTTATTCTCATACATACAAATATCTATACTTCAATCACATACAATTTGTCTTCCTCTTCTTCTTCCAGCTGGGACCGGGAGGATATTTTATTCTTCTAGACCATCGCGGCAGCATTGTACTACATGAAAATACTAAACCCGTGGTAATTATTCATTTTAATAATTCCAGTCGCACGCATAAGATAAGATATAAAGCCGAGGAGAGTTCTAGGCAAATGAGCAAATGAATAATACGCCATTACGATAGTGCCTAAATCAACTCAAACAGAAGACAAAAAGGATTAAGCGACCTTTATATCTCACAATGGCATTTTATATATAATATCTTCATTAGCAAACTCCATATATTGAATATACAATTTTATAATTAGCTTATATATAGTTATGTAGACATAATTCGATTTATTTACATTTGTAATACCCGTAGGGTTGCAGATGCGTTGCCATCTTATAGTAAAGTGGACCCCGGCTACCTCACTCACCAGACGAATGCAGAAGCATAACACTTTCTCTTCCCGCCGGTCTTCTGCGAAGTTACTTACCCGGACGGACCTACCCATTCGTACAATAGCTAAGAGTTTTCCGTGGCCATTCTTATTTATAAATAACTTAAATACAAGCCATCGTGAATATTTTTATGAATTACTTCCTGTGATTATATTTCAATCTTCAATGCTTATCGATTAATGGCAAACAGCTTTCTTAATCTCGGCCAAAGCGAGACAAGATTAAGTTTGCTCCAACTCTCTGTATATTATTGTACAATTATTCCGTTTACCACATTCTACCAACAGTTTGATGGTGACATTTTGAAACCTGGATATCGCACAGTGGACTTTTTGGACTTGGAGCAATCCGCCGCTGATCACTTACCCAGAGAATATCCCCAGGAATGGCTTGAAGTACGTATTTATGTTACTTATATCGGTAAAAAATTTCATTAGTTTCCGGGTGTTTTCGACAAAACAAAAATTTTATTCGGTAAAGAAAAATCACTTATAAAATAATCAACAAGCAGAATTTGGCGGTCGCTTATAGTTTTCGAGAAATCATTTATATGGCAAAACAACGTTTGCCGAGTCAGCTAGTTATTTTATATATATCTACAATACAACAACAATACAACATCAGCTCGTCCACTGCTCGTTCAACGTAAGCCTTCCTCAAAGTCTAACTAGTATTTATAAATAAAATTGGCAACCTAATCTACTTAAAATAAAAATAGTTTGAAATTAATTAACATGTACGCTATGTTTTAGCTTTTCGATATACCGATTTCTAATCATACGGTCATTTAAGCACGTTGTACGTAAGAAACTTTTTTATTGATTTAGATAAGCCTTAGACGATAGTACAATAAACAAGAGAATGGGAATTTGCACAAAAATTAATGAGAATTAATTTACTAAAAATTACTTTTATAGATATAAAATAGATTTCTATTTATACTTTCACCAAGTAATTGTGTAAAAGGTACTGTGAAATCTGCGCATGTAAAATTTTAAAATGTTCGATGAATTTTTAAATATTTTTCATAATCGTACATTCAAATTCAACTAGCGTATTTTTTGCTCTAATTTAGCTTTATTTACCTCAAGTACATATTAAACGTAGGAAAATAAATAAATATAATAATACACTTTATTATATAATTCATTATAATAAAGTTATGTTAAGTTAAATAATAAAGTTTCTTAAGTTAAGTTTTTATTATAACTTCAATTCTGTCTGGTCAACCTCACTCTAGGCTACGAATCGTAAGCGACAACGAAATGTCAAAAGTTGACTTGTGACCAGTGAATACTGTTTCTAGTTCCGCAACAAGCTAATTATCGAGCAGCCTGAGGGCAACCGAACGATGCACAGTAAATACATCTACGAGTACGGAATGCGGAGCGTTTTGGAAATGCGCGAATACCATTGGAAGCGCATACTCGACCACTATACTGCGGTGGTGGTACTACCGAAGCGTGATGCTCGCTTCGCAGTGCCCAACGTGAGGCGTTTCACCCAGCAACTGGCGATGGAGGCATACAAAACCCTATCCGAGACCGATTTCTCAGTCCATCCTGATTGGTAATCATTTCTATACATATACTTACAGCTCCTCACGTGGTATTTTAATCTGATTCATTGACTAATTTCTCAGTCCAACCTGACTGGTAATAATACCTAAAGGTTTACTTACAGTTCTTTGCGTGTTATAATGATTGTTCAAAGTTTTGCAATTACCTGTAATGCGTCTGCAACCCTACGGGTGTTGCAAACGGCGGCGGTTATGAACCGCCAGCTCGTTTGCCACCTTCTCACAAAAAAAAAACAATTTCTATTAATAACCATTTACCCATACAGAAGTTCAGTCTGAAAAATGAAATCACAATAGATTATTTATCTTTAAGTGTATAAAAACTATAGCTTCATGATTTTTAAGGTTGTATTGTCGCCACGTGGAGCCACAGTTCGAAACGCAGAAGGACGAAATACTGCACTTCGTGAAACGTAGGAAGAATGAACCGAATTTTCTGATGCAGAATCTTAGACACATATATTCACCGTTGCCTCCGACGTTACAAGAAAAACCTTATCATTGTAAGTTTACGCCAAAACTTTAAACAATATTTATTTATTACATGATTTTTTAATGTATACTCTATTAATTTTCTGAGTACTGATTTATTGCCGTCCGATGGATCTGCCAAAATTACATCAAAGCCTGTTCGTGAACTGATAGTGAAGACTGATCATATTCATTACCATACCAATTAGCTAACTCTGCTTAAACTACGTCCCAGCTATTAGGGCTATCACTACTTTACGTAAAAGAATATTATTCAAAAACCAATTCGGATAAACACAGGTAATGAAGAACTTATGGCACGCATAGCAGCAGAGGCAGTTATGACGGCGAAATGGGCTGAAATCGATGAAGATCAAGACTGCTCTACGTGTCAGCTCGGCTCTGTTATAGCGTTCTTTGCCAGCGGTAAGTGGTGTGGCATCATAAATTATGACAGTCAAAGCCTGGCACCAACCTTAACATCATCACACCACATCAATATACGGGAGTCACCGTCACATAATTAACACCTCATTGGTACAAACACGGAACGACTCGAAGACTCAATGTTCATTAATGGGAGTCACCGTTTCCTATTTTTAAATGTGAAAATACAAATGTCGATAAGTAAATATTACATGATATAAACTTCAAGATCATGACAGTGGACGTTGCAGCTGTTTTTTTCAGCTCAACACACACTGTTCAACCAACGCTTTAATTGGTACATAATCTTAAGAAAAGATCTAAGCATACATAGGGACAGACAGACAGCGGGACGACTTTGTTTACACTACGTAGTGAAGCCCCCGTTAACTGGTGGTTAGAGAGCGGCTTCGCTCGCTGGCAGTACTACGAGGCCACGAGCCCGCACGCCGTGCCGCCGTCGGGCGCGTCATGGGCGCGCGCCGCCACCGAGCCGTGGTTCGTCCGCGCCTCGACCCACGCGCCCTCCCTCGTGATCCATTCACCCGTCGCGCCCATACGCCGGCTGCGGAACACGGATGCGCCGGCGCCCCAGGTAATAATGACGTCACGGCACGAGCGTTTCGTCTGTTGAGTGAGAAACACCCCGGCGCCTCAGGTAAAGATGACGTCGTGGCACGGGCGTTTCGTCTGTTGAGCGAGGGACGCCCCCGCGGCCGAGGTGAAGATGACGGCACAGCACGCACGCTTTGTCTGTGACGTCACAGCGCGAGCGTTTCGTCTGTTGAGTGAGGTACGCCCCCGCAAAATTATGACGTCACAGCACGCAATGCCGTCACACGAGCCTCCTCTGGTGAGTGCGCTGACCGGGGCCCACTTTTTAGGAATGTAGCAACGCGTTTGTGACCCTGGGGTGTTGTAAAGGTCCATGGGCTCGTCTGATACCTGAGGTGACTGGGAGGGACCAACTTTATTTGAAGGTGGCAACGCATTCGTAACCAACGGGTGTTTTCAATTAAATAATAGGCATTTAATTGAAATTGGGTGTCGGTTATCACATAACGTCAGGGTCATCAGGTGAAACGCCAGCTCGCTTGCCATCTTCTTACACAAAAAAAAAACTACTGAAGGGAAATTTGAAATTTCCCACCATGACGATCGGTTCGGATTCTTATGATACACTTTACGCTTATGATCACAATATGGGAGTAAATTTAGAAAGATGATGAAGCTTGGTATATTAACAAGCTTATTGGTTGGTAATATACCAAGCTAATATTATGGTTCCGGTATCCTATACCCATGTTTTAACCCAGTTAAGGTGCATTCTCATTTTCTAACCGTTATTTCGACAAACTCAAACTCAAATGTGCGTGTTTCTATTGTGATGTTACCAGGTACCGACTTACTGCAATGCATAATTAATCGATTTTAGGTGCCACAGCACAAGACTTGGATGACTGCTGCAAGAGTGCTCGACTACACCTCGAAAAGTACGATAGGAGTCGCCGGCTTCCACTTCTACCCGAGACACCTTGACGATCTTCTCAAAACTGTCACCAACATTCATGTAAGCCTATTTCCTTATAAATAAATGCTTTAAACAGAAAGTGTGATTCGTTGAAATCATGAGAAAAGGATACATCTTCCAATTCGCATTATTTTAATTTACAAAAAGTATTACATTATTGATATTGTAGTATTTGAATACTAAGTCAATTAATTACACGTTATCTACCAAACGTCACTCACGGCGCATGGTACCAAGAACGCTAACCGCATTTCCTCACTAAATAGTTATGATAACCTTCATCAACAACGGCAACAATAATTCGATGAAAAAAAGTTTGCTCGCAACAAAATCGCTGTCTGTACAAAATAAATATAATTTAAGGCTGAAATGTTTAATTATTTTATTAATATATATCTAGCGCGTACTTTTAACTCTTTCTTGCGTTATTCGTTTATATCCGAAAACCTTTATTCATTCTCACAATTGCGTGCACCATCGCTCAGTGGATATTAAGTACAGTCGATATTAAGTCTGCCGCTTGACCAATTTAAATGTAAAATTAAAAATCAACTGATGATTAAAGCATATTATACCATTTCGGAATATCTCGACGACGCCAATGTGTGGAGTTAATACTGTTGATACTCACTTAGGCTAGAATAAGACTATTATACCTGTAATACCTGTATATTATATTGTACCCTGATATTTTTGAAAAAGAGCAACTGTTGAGTTTCTTGCCGGTCTCTTCTCAACAGAAACCGCTTTCCGAACCGGTGGTACCTTACGAACCTATACACATAATCTCTGATGTAAAATTTGAGGATTCATAAGAGCGCGCAAGCGTCTGATTGAATAAATATATTTTTGATTTTGATTTGATTTTGAGTGCCTCGAGGAGGACGAGAGCAAATGCGAGCCGCGCTGCGACAACAAGGACTGGTCTTGCGTGCTCATCGACGACGAGGCCTGGGTGGTGGCCAGGGTGCGCGAGGAATTGGACGACGAGGCGGAGACGGAACCGCTCGGGGAGCACCTAGTCAACTTGCACCCGACCGCGATGGCAGCGCTTCTGAACGCGAGCGTGTTCAAACTGCGCTGGATACACGACTACCAAGGTGTTTGCTTCCCGCCGAAGGACGAAAAGATACGCGCAGCGGCCCCGGTGAGATTTCGTACAATAGTTCATCGGCTAAACAGCAAAAGTTTTCTCTAAATTCAACGATCATACTCGAGCGATCTTATCCTAGCGACCTTTGAAGAACCATATACAACCATTAAAACATGAAGAAAAAGTACGAAAAGATTGTCGCCGCTGTGGGAATCGAACCCACGTCTTCGGCATTCGCGGCCTGACGCTCTAGCCACTAAGCTAAACGGCTGATAGCCACAGCGACGAAAATCTTAACGCCTTCCTTCTACATTGTTATTTAGCATTTGATGCAATGCTTGGCGCATCTATTGTTATATCCTATGTGTAATAATAATAATGTGTGTATATAAAAGTATGTGTTGTGTTGTTTTTGTAATTAAGATTTCAGATTTTTTTAATGTTTCAGGTATTACCATCGATACTGCGATCCATATGGTATTCATTACAACATATAATCCATGTCACTAGTGAGGTCACGACAGCCATTTTTTTACTTAGCACCGGTAAGAAGGTAGTATACGAGAAATTGTCAGTTGTAAACAAAGTACGACTAAGTCATTATTGGATCAAAGTTAATATAAATATCATATTAATATTTTAATACCAACAAATATAAACATCATAAACTTTTTACATGAAACTTTTTTAAGAGGAGATGGCTAAAACACTAGGCTTTTCTAAAGGTTCGCTACACCAGAGGTGATGCGAATGATTTGCCTGTACACAGTAACGAATATTTATGAGCCCTTATCTTTATTTTTATTTTATAGGATCCCTTCTCATTTTACAAGCTTTTTGGCCAAGCTAAGTTTGGCCTAGCCAGCCATATCCGTAATTGCTGGGGTCGCCGTCATCGAAATCGATGAGGAGGACTATATATACAAGCTTTTTATTTAATTTGAACTGACCCGGGGTCTGTAATGTACGTAATCTTACAAATTGAATTTGGACCCACGTATGATATGGATATCAAATGTAAGGGTTTTTATTTATTGACAACTAGTGAATGTTTGTTAGTAAGTTTTGAAAGTTTTGTTTTAAAATAAATTAGCTTGTCTTATTACCAAAATATTCTAACTCGATTTCCTGATTTTCAGGCAAACCAGTAAGAGCAGAGACTGAGGCGGAAAAGATGAAGAGACACAGGCGCTTGCAGAAGGACTATGAGCGAGAGAAGTACGAACGGCTGTATGACCCTCGCGTACTCGTCAACAGGACACGCTTCGCCGCCTGCGATCGTTCTAGACCTTTCTATCAACTGCAGGTATAAGAATGCGATCGTTTTAGACCTTTCTATAAAATGCAGGTGTAAGAATGCGATCGTTCTAGACCTTTCTATCACTTGCAGGTATAAGAATATCCTAGTATGTCCGGACAACGAAGTCTCTGATATAAAGACATTATGGCAAGCGATAGTTTTCGTGGAAAATTTAATGACACAAAAGCATATGAATTGCCTTATGGTTCGTAAGCAAATACCGCCGCACACAGATATTAAAGAGGTTGTCAGTGCTTGTTGTTAGTGCATTTTCTTTGAAACGCAAAGTACAAGTTATTTTACTTAAATTATGCTTCTGACATACGCTGGCAACTTTTCCTATTAAGCCCGCCCATTTATGCTGAATAATTTAACCACAAGAAATGCATCAAATTAGGGAATAACCCAGATTTGATGTTCCCATAATTGTCGAAATATCTCCGGTTTGATCTCCTAATCACAAATACGAATGATGTTCAGTCAATAAAAAGTTGGTATGGTATTAATTTTTTTTTCTTTGATGTTCATAAGTCAAAACATATACCAGATATACCGTTGACGGCACGACACAGTGCATCTTGCGATTCAGAAAATACCGTGAATAACGCACATTAATGGTCTGCAAGACATCAAGATGACATCGATGGTATTTGGCGGTTTCTCGTGTTGAACGACGGTGATACTCAGCAAAATCTCGTAATAAATGCATGTATAATATAATAAATTAAGAAGTAAAGTAACAACCTATTTATATTGCACTGCATAGCCCACCAAGCGACCCCACTTGCGAGTGTAATCTTTACAAATCTACGCAGTAGTTTTTGTTAATATTACAAAAGCATTCACGTTTTGTCATGGTGTTTTTCCTCATCGCCGAACACTAAATAAGTTAGCACTTGAATTGCAATTAAGAATTTCATTGGTGCCGTCACCGGGATGTGAACTCAGGTTGCTAGAGTATATTGAATGAAAAGCGAGTGTCAGGACACTGGAACTATCACGGGTTTAATGATGCGCAAAGTCTCCTTGCGCTAAATCGGAGTGAACTTGGTTGTCGAAGTTCGTAGCACATTATCTGGTCAGTTAATCTTCACCAATTCGTTCTGCAATTTATCTTCGATTGAAACACTGGTCCACATGTAGTTCTTAATTTAGTTGTAAGTTGTTAACTCTACGCTTGGACACGATTATGAGATTCTGAAGGAGTTTCTATGTCTTTGCAGCGAACGGCGAAAGCCACTGATGCACTGCGGCGCAGCGTCCACCTCTGCCGCTGGCCCCTGATAGCGGTGCCAGTTCCAGACACCAATCTCCTGCTCCTGGCCGTATACAACGCCTGCCCTCACCGCGGCAGACCGCTCAACAACCCGCTGGTCAACGAACGCGTGAGCACTTTCGAACTTACTCCTGATTATGCATTCCTGTAACGTTCTTCTAGTTGTTGATCACATCAATCTAGCACGTATACCACCTGCTGATGTTAAAATTCATATACAGGTAGAGATTATTATTTGTTCTCATATGAACTTATTTCCTAGAAGTTACCTAACAAGCTAACTGTGATAGGGCAACGCAACAGTGTCCGCTGTTGCACGAATGGGCAGGTCCGTCCGGGTAAGTACCATGACCTCACAGAAAACGGGCGTACAATGGAAGTGAATGCTTCTGCGTTTCGTCTGGTGTGTGAGGTCGGTGCGGTCTATTTTATTAAAAGGTGGCAACGCGTCTGCAACCCTACGCGCGTTGCAAATGCCAATGGGCGTCGGTCACTTAGCATCGGGTGAACGCGAGCTGGCGTTTGTCACTTTCTCACATAAAAACAATATTAACTTATTTTCTAGTAGTTGCTAAACGTACTGTAAATAGCCCCTTGTTAGACACAAGAGACATTTTCTTTCCTATCAGCATCCATTATTACCTCGGGGTAGCATATATTTTTTTTATCAATGTCGATATCGTAAGATTCACTCCAAAGGTATTTGAAAAATTTATACGCATACTTTGTGACGTTTCGCGAACATTTGTCGGTATCTTTATTTCTAACTTATCTTATCATAAAATTAATGTTTTTATATGAAAAATTAATCGCTTTCATATATTTAATCTATCGTATTCGTATCAATCTGTGCAAGTAATATTAGTACAATAGCCAATACCCGAAATTTGGGCGACACAATGCTAAAAATGTAAGGTTAATATGATGATAAAAATACGTATTTACGAGTTTCTTATTCGGTGCGCAATTTTTCATTTTATTTTTACTATCGACCGTTTCGGGCCGCAACCGTTCATAGTAAGTTACTCTATAGTGAGCTGTTCACAATTAAGTAATCTAGTAATTGATTTCTTGTTTTCACGCGAATTTCAAACAATGTTAACTAAATGTAATTGGGAACAGAGACGCAGCGGTCGCAGAGAAACTAGCAAAGAAATAACACCTATTACCTAATAACCTGCGACGAGATCTCCGTCTATTCACCCTATGACAAAAAACGTGAAGGAAAAATTGTAAATTGCAGGAAATATATATATATATATATACAATTATTTAAAAAAAATAGAAAAAAAAATTTAAAAATTTAAAAAAATCAATAAATATGAACTCACTGCTGCACCGTTACCAGCCCATTTGATGTACGCGGCGGTGACAGCCCAAAAAGAAAAATAAATAAAAATGATAACCAAAAAAGAGTACGGACCACAAGTCTGTAGAGTTAGTTTGATAAAATAAAAATAAAACAACTAAATGTAATTATATTATTATTGCGTATTATATATTTTTTCAAAGTACCCAAAATACAGTAGTTACTATAAATTATAGTAATTATGGTGATGGATTAGGTAAGTGGAGCGTGCATGCATAACGCACCTTTATATCAAAACTAGATATAGTAAAATAAAGAGCTGGATTTCGTTCGTTTGTATGGAACACCTGTATCGACTACTACTAATATGGCTACTTCATTTCCGAATAACACATAAATCAAATTGCAAAGATTTTGTTTGATTTTTATTATTTGACGGAATATTATGATTATTACAAATGTTCGTAATTCATGTACACAAGTACTGTTACCAGCACGGGGTTGACGTCTCAAACACAATGGTCTTGATTATTTTTGGTCAACGCCCGGCGAAACGAATCGCGAAAGTGTAACACTTCCACTTCACCCCGGTCTCTGCCCATTTGTGCAACAGCAGTCAGCAACTGTATCTTAAATTCACCACTGGTATAAAGCTGTTGTGTTGCGTATCGCAGGTTGAGATGGCGGATGGGCGGGAGGGCTTGGAGCCGTCTGCGAGTAGGTTGGCATGCTGGCGTAACCGCGTGCCGCTGCCCGGCCGCCCGCCGCACGTGCAATGCTACCCGCACAACTACACCTACGTAAGCGACGGTCAGGGCCGGACTTAGGGGAGGGCAACCGGGGCAACAGCCCCAGCCTCCACAAACGAGGGGCCCCCCCACCAGAGACTTCGGAAAAAAAAATCAAATTCAGTCTAGTAAACAATAGTAAACAACTTTTCCTTTGATATTTTTTTTCGCGTTTTACTTTTATATACAGTACCTTGAACAAACATGATCACATTAAATATTAACAGAAATCCATAGAACAATCAATAGGCCTCAACTCCTTCGTTGCTCCGAGGCCTCCAGACCTCTAAATCTGGCCCTGGCGACTGGTGAACTGTCAATTTGACGACCCGAATGGCGTAGTAGACCGAATGAAATTGTTGATTATAAGTGTTGACTTATCACGTGCTCTGCGGTGAAGGAAAACCTGCATATTTTCGAAATGATAACAATAAAAATATTTCGAAGATATGTGACGTCCGCCAATAGTCAGTGGAGCCGCGTGGTGGACTATGCCCTGATTCCCTCTGTATAGAGGAGGCCTTTTCCCAGCAGTGGGACATGTATAGGCTGTTACTTTAATTTTTACTTTTATGGCGTAGTGGGTAGTGTACATGCTTCCTGCGCCAGAGGGTGTGGGTTCGATCCCCTCTACTGGAAAAATGTTGTGTGATGACCATAGTGTTTTTCTAGCGTCTGGATGTTTATATATCTATAATATGTATTTGTTTACAAAAGAGAAGTATGTTTATCAGTTATCTAGTATCCATAGTACAATCGTTGCTCAGTTTGGGACTAGAAAACGTTGTGAAAATGTGTCCTAAATATTTTTGTTCAAACTTATTGTTATTGCTATAGTGCATTACGTCTGGTACATAGGTCTGTCATGTCTGTCTGTCCGTCTGACTGTCTTTCACCGGGCTGTATCTCATGAACCGTGATAGTTAGACACTTGTAATTTTCACAGATGATATATTTCTGTTGCCGCAAAAACAGTATATTCATCACACAATATTTTTCAGAAGTGGGGATCAAACCCACACGATGATGACGTAGACAAATCCACTATCTACTACTTACTTAATTAAGCTGAATTCACGTGTGAAAAGTGTGATCTATTCGTTAATTTTATATTATTTTATACTATATATTTTATATCGTTTATATATATATTTTACAGGAAGAAGGCTACAGGCAGTGCGGACCATGGCTTCCGGATCCGGAAAACCGCGGGAACAAGCTTTCCACAACATACATACCCCTTCTTGTATTACTCATAATTTATTATATATAAACATTGAAAAAAAATTATGATTCTAGTAATTTTACTTATTTAATGACTTATTTATTAATAATTAATTGTCTACGACTATTATATATTATGACCACCTACTTAAACTTTACTCGCGAATTCGACCCCGTATTTATACTAGAGCTATGAAAGATTAACCCAAATACATTTACGTTAAAAGTTTTGAGCATAAAACTGAAATAAATTGCAACAGTGCGAATTCAATTGTACTTTATAATGTCAAATTTACCTGTAATTACAAGTTATTTCATTAAACCGTGATCATTCGCATTTAATGTCTTTATTTCATAAGCAAAGAGTACTTGTACACGGGATAAGATTTTTAGCTGTTTGTCTTTCGTATATACTATACACATATATTTTTAGGCAGCTTACATGGATTGGCAAATTGATTGGAAAATCAACGGTATATTAGTATGGAGTATTAATTATGATGATACAGCAAGCTCGAACTAAACTCCATACAATATACTGAAAATTATCTTAACAAATAAAAAACGCATTGACACCTTAAATCTTTATTTATTATATTTGGTTCGGAAATGTCCATTAATACTGATCGTAAAACGACAGGCAGACAAATCACATGATTGTTTTCATCACGCTTAGAAAGTTGCACGAACAATTAGACAATAAATAGAATAGATTTATTTCAATACCTGATCTTATTCACACAAAACACGAACAAATTTCACGTACTAAAATAGTTACGTAATTAAGTTTTTTTTTTCTCATTAGTTTTCTTATTTATTTTACGATATTATTTCGAAACAGTAAACTGTCACTGTCGAGTTATTACAGTAATTGGAAAAAAAATTAGCTCAATTAGCTGTTAGTTCCTTAACATTAAATCAGTGAAAGTGAGATAAGATGAAAAGTTCGCTACAAATATGCAATATTATAATCCCAGCAAAATTAATAGCAGTAAATAAATGTTTACGTTTTAAATTAAACTTTATTTATAATACCGTTGCATTCCAACCATAACCAACAAAATGTATTACCTCATTCAATCTTAATAGCCTCAAATATCAAATTATTTATGGCGAAACATTCGGCAACTGGGCGCTATTTATTTAGAATTGGAATTATGTTAACTTGTTAACATTGGATAAAATTAAAGATAAGACAACATCAAATGGTTGTTGATCTAATCAGAAATAATTAATTTTTATTCTTAATATTGTTCTTATTTTAACACGGAAATTTACAAAACATTGATTTGTTCCCGTTTAGAAAACCAACAAAAAAACATAAGTTTTTTTGTCAAAAAAAGGAGACAACAATACTTAATTATAAAGTGATAAAAGCATATGAAACAAAAATTGAGTAATAATCAAATATTTAAATTTCCAAGTGTGCATTCTAAAACAGCCAAATATTTTCATGTTTGCTCATGGCATGTTTAATTATCAGCCAGCAACAACCTTAACACTAATTTTGAACATTTAAAACGTCAATAAATGTGATTGAACAAAGATTGTTGTACAGACAATAAATCTCAAATTTCTAACCTAAACCTATTTAACACTCTAAGGAATGTATTTCCACGATTTATTTCAATCAAAAATAGTTTTTTATAATTTTACATTTAATATTATCTACATTATTCAAACATGGAATTCAACATTTGCTACCATTCAATATTAAAATATTATCTTATAGCCGGAATATTTGAGAATATGAATATAATTGTGATACATCAAAAATATTAACAATATTGATAATACTTATTTCATAACACAGTGTGTTCACATTTTCCTGAACATCTTTCAGATTTGATTTTTTTTACCTCTAGCATTTTATAGCTTATTAAAAAGACATATAATAAGAATGCCTACCTACCTATAAATTCTAAAGTAGAATTTGATTAAATCCTTCCAATCTTTTTTGTATTTTTTTTACAATTTGGCACTTTTATTTTGACAATAAATGTAAATTAAACAAAGCTGGTCGTATGACACTGCTTGCTTCGAAAACGATATAATTAAAATATGAACACAATATGACATCAGGTCCAAAGTTGCTATGCAACATACATACTTTACAATAGAGCAGAGAGACCAATATAAATACTAAAATGTACAAAAATAACTCTTTCTCATCTTTGGTAAAATATCTTTTTCTCTCAGATCGGTTAATTTGATTAACAAGAATAAACAGAACACCTTGTGTTAAAATAATGATAAAATATTGCAAATAAAATATAATTTGTAATTAAAATAAAATAAAAAAGAATAACAAATATAAAACAAAACTGATGTATAACTAGGATAAATTGTATGAAAAAAAATTCAAAAGTAGCGTTTAAAACCTAAGCTATCAGGTGGTATATCCATATTACGTAAGAAACAAATGTTTTAACAAACCATTTTTGTATTGCCAGAAATAAAACTTAATTAAATTATAACATTAGTCAGTGGCAAACTAAATGTAAGGTAAATGCATGTTTATACAATTAATAATTTAATAAACATGCATTTACTTTACATTTTTTTTTAATCTATATATATATATATATATATAATTTTTCTGTATGTGTATTTGTCACTGAACTCCTCCTAAACGGCTGGACCGATTTAAATGAAATTTTTTGTGTGACTTCAGCTTGATTCGAGAATGGTTTAAAAACAATTCGGTCCACAATTTTTTTTTATTTATTAGTTGTCGGATTTAAGTCGTGTGTACAGGATGACATGTCGGGTCCTCTAGTAATAACATAAAAATCACAAAGACATTACACAAAAAAGACATTACGCCCAGTGTTGGATAAATGTGATAGATGCATTTGAGTTATTGGTTACTCTTCCTCTGACTCTGTATCGGAGTCTGGTATGGTGTTGAACCAATTCTCCCAGTTGGATGGCGGTCCCGCTGCATTCCGGCTGGCAAATAAATGAATACTGTTCAAATTACAACATCAAAATTATATTCAAAATCTTACTAAACATATTTGTTCAATAATAATCGAAATCTATTTTCCTTTTACTGTGTCCTATCTGTTTCGAGAACCATCAATGACTGTTACAAAATATGTCATAGGTACGGCTACAGTACTATTTACGGAAACATTTGTTTTTTTTTATGTGAAAGGAAGTGTGCACTCCTGCGTTGCGTCTGTTGAGTTAGGTAGCCGGCGCCCAATTCATAAGGTGCCAATGCATCCGCAATCCTACGGGTGTTGGAAATGTCCATAAGTGGCGGTTATCACTAAACATCAGGTGGAGCACCAGCTCGCTTGCCACCTTCTTACATATAAAAGAGGCCTGTGGGATTTTTTGAAAACTAAAAATATAAAAAATTAGGGCGTTGACCCCCGTTCCGGTGGGGGATGAAGGGCGTCGCGGCTCACCTCAGCTTGGTGACCGGCTGCGGGAGCGTGGCGGTGGCAGCGGCGGGGGGCGGCGCGGCCGGAGGGGGGGCGCGCCTCTGCAGCGTCTGCGTACCACCGCCCTCCTCCTCCACGCACCATCCCTCCTCTAACACCCATCTGCGGACACGGCGACATTCATACACAAGTCGAAAGAAACGGCGATGAATCTGTGATACATTCGCCAAAGTTTCAGCCTCGGCGTCGAGGGCCGTGGGTTCGATCCCCACACGTGACAGTTAATTGTATGACCCACAGATGATTTCTTCGGATCTGGGTGTTAGTCCGCGTGAAATTTATGTACGTAAAAAGTCCTTGCAACACGGCATAATGTTATCCTTAATTAAGGGAAATGTTTAAAAAAAACAAACAAAAAAAAGTTTTGTACCGCCGGTTGCAATGTTCCATCTACAGATTCGGTCACTGGAGATAGAATTTTGATGTAAGTATTATAGAGCTCATGTCAAATACCTATTGCCAATGACCAAATCTATATGTAGATAGGATATTGAAACCGGTCGTCAATATGGCAGAGTAAAAAATGAAGGAAAGGCAAAATCAGACGCACACTCGATCGCGTTATGTGGGACGTACCTACTGACAGGTTCTGGAAATACTCAAATAAAAAAGTATGTGTAACAAAAGAAAAATAAATAAAAATTCGATCCCGTTCGCCAGTACTCTTTGTTTGTCAAAAATATAATTGATAATGGTTTAATTAAATAACTTTGAATTTTAAATAAATGTGAAAAAGTTGTTATTGGTTACCACGGTAACACCAAGTTGGTGTCGTTTTTAGGTGTCGTGCGTCGTAAAATTCACCCTCATTATTTTTCCCAAACGCGCGAAAAGAGCTATAACTTCAAAAATATTATTTCGAAACAAATTTTTACACAACGTTATCAAGTCCCAAGGTAAGTAAAGCTTGTACTATGGGCACTAGGTAACTAATAAATATACTAAAACATACTTTTATTTTATGAATAAATCCATAAACACCCAAACACTAGAAAAAACTGTACATTACACAGTATTTTAACAGTAGTGGGGATCGAACCCACATCCTCTGGAGCAAGAGCCACTTCACTATCCAGTATGTCAATTTAAGCTCACTTTATTTCTAGGTATTTGAGCCTTTGAAAGGTGTTGTGAAGATAATCTAGTCTAGATGTAATAATAACATCGGCGAATTTTAATCCTACTTTTAAAAAAAATTGTGTAAATTTCACCAGAGGATTTCTTCCTTTACCTTGTTTGAATGCTCAGCTTTTTGCCTCTCTCTTTTTGTTTTTCATTTTCATTCATTTTCTTATTTCTCTTGTTTAAACAGTTTACTAATAACTTTAAAGTAGTAGCAAATTCATAATTCTGATTAATAAGAATTAATAACATATTCTTACAGGGTCAAACACTATTTCACATTTTCTTTTTGCTAAGTCCTCCTACATTAACATGCATATTATGTTACATTTATTTATTTTTATCTTACATTTTTATATAATATTACTAGTATTATATTGCTTATGGATATGAATATATGCCCAGATATCTTGTTAAAGTATTTTATTCAATAATTTTTCTAAGGCATGTTTTAGTCTTATTTTACACATCTCTTGATATTTTATAGGTGTTAAACATTATTGTTATTTAACTGACTTGACTTGACTTGATAACTTTATTTCTCACCACATCGGTTTGTACAATTTATAAAATATAGAACTAAATTTAAAGTTCAAAGCAATGTGGGAGACTGATGCCTAAACTAGGCAAAGCCTGTATTTTAGGCCATCAGGTCCCCCTCCCAGATATAAATATGTATCACTATAATTGAAAAACTATCTTTATAACTCTTTTATAATTACGTTTCGAAAATTTAATATGAGTAATATTTTACATGTTACAATACTCCCTTTGAATTCTCTATATTTTATGAAAATTTTTGTTAACAGGTTATTAGTAACCTGGGTGTCTATATGTAGCAATTATAGTTTTCAAAATCAGTAGCGCTTTTTAACATTAAAATATTTCATTTTGATTTCAACTTTATTGCTACTTTATTGCTTTCGTTAAAATATATTCCACCGGAGCGTGGATGGGTGGAACGTGGGGGGGGGGGGGGGGCAATTTTGCCTATTCGGGGCAAACAACATAAGCCCACACCTTCCACGCTTGCTGTGGGACTTCTGCAACATAAAAGTACTGAATTCCAACTTGAACACTGTCCATTCATTCTTGAGACGGAGAAGCCGGCCTTGCCACCTTTCCTCTTTCTTTCCTCTCCTACCCGGAGTACAAACTGAAGGGCGCGACCTATCCATCGTCTAGCTACGCGTAGACTGCGAAGACCATCAACAAATCTATGCGTTCCCCTATAGGTCCCATAGGGGTGGGACCAATGCTGAAGCTACTCACATCTTCTTATGGGCTTACTGACCAATCATGCAACTGGGTCACCAGCTTTTTGGCAGATCGCGAGTTGGATACTCGATGGTCGTAGTCGACGGTGCATGCTGTGATCCTAAATTTGCCAATACCGGTGTTCCACAAGGTTGCGTACTATCTCCTACTCTGTATCTTTTTAATACCGCATCAACAACATTAATTGCTATGCAGACGGTAGCACTTTGGATGTCTTGTACATTGACCGTTATAATATTTCTCAGGAATACGACGTTCTTATATTTCTCGACGAGAGCTGGAACGAGCTTGCGTCTGAATTCGAACCTTTTTAACCAAAGCCTCAGACTGGGGTCGACTAAACTTAGTCTAGTTAAGCCCCGAAAAGACACGAGTCTGTGTGTGCTAAAAAGTCACCATTTGTCGTAGTCATTTTAAAAACAATCCCCTGTCTGCCACAGCCAGTATTAGACTAGTCATCGGCACCGGGATTTGAACTCAGTTCGTTCTTGTATGATGAATTAAGAGCGAGCGCCCGGACACTGAGCTATCACGGCTCTTTTGAGGTGAGGAATGAAACAATAGGGATTCGAACCTGGAGCTGCTGGCCGATTTGCAGTTCTCGCACTCACTTCGGTAGTCGTCGGCGTCTTCGGCGGCCGGGGCCTGACTGCCGTCGTAGCTGCACTCGCACGATGGCTATGAACGGGTTAATAATGTTTATAAGAGAGGTGTGTTTTAAATAAATTCGTTTTATTTATTGAAGTTATACTTCTTTCGGCGTTGGAAGTATGGTGAGTGAGAATATTTACGATGCGCGACACCTAAAAGCGACACTGCACTACACGGTATTACCACGGCAACCGATAACATTTTTTCTTTTTATATTCACCTATAATTCCAAGTTCTTTAGTAAAATAGATATCAATTTCAATTTTAGTGACCTTTTTTTTCACAAAAATACTGGCACTCGGGATGAAAATTTTTAGTTATTTTTCTTTTGTAACACACACACGCGGATTGAGATAAAAGAAGTAGGTACAAGTAGGTAAGTAAAGAAAAAGGCTCTGAATCAGCCACAGGTTGGCTACTTGATGTGTTGCGTTTTGATTGTACTACCAGACAGTGTAACGTTTCAGACGCTTCAAATAACTAGGACCTTTCACTATTTCCTAGGAAAGACAATTATTGCTTGTTTGTCTCTCTTAGCAGATTAACGGCAATTAAGCACGTGTGTGCTTCGGTTAGAGCCGTAATAGGCGCGCTTTTTAAGTTCAATATGCTCGAGCAACCTGAGTTCAAATTCCGGTGCCGGCACCAATTAAATTGTCAATTCTAATTTACTTTTTATGTGAGAAGGTGGCAAACGAGCTGTCGGTTCGCCTGATGTAAAGAAATAACCGCCGTCCATTGAGATTTGCAATAACAGTAGGCTTGCAGATACGTTGCCGCCTTTAAATAAAGTGAGCCCGGCCACCTCACTCACCAAATGAAACGCAGAAGTATTACACTTCACGCCGGTCTCCTGTGAGGTCGTGGTATTTATAGGTAATACTGTTGCGTGGCCCTACCACAGTTAGGTTGATTCCGACATAAATGCATTATATCAAGAAATAATTAAAAAATAATTTATTTCTTAAGCCAATTGGCAAGAAACAGCCCAGAATAGAGAGCAGTAGCGTCTTTTCGTGTCGGAGGCCAAGATCCTCTTTGGGTCGCTGAGCCAGCCAAGTAAGTAAGTAAGTAATTTATTTCTATGTTCTTTGATACAATTGCCAAGTTTTCCCAATCATTTATCATAGACACTTGTAATGGGAATAACCGCTACTTCCCTTATGGATATAAATATATGACTATAGATTAACCAAAATACTATTTAAAGAATTAATTCGAAATACACGTATGTGTGTATGTGAGTGAGTGTGTAAATGAGATAGTGAAGCAGTGAGTTTGTGTGGGTGAGAGAAAATGGGTATTAGAGTGTGTGTGTGGCTCTGGATATTTATGCCCGGTTCCTATATTCAGCGAACGGCCGTTAGTTACATAGTCATTATGAAGTCGTTACGAACGAACGAAGTAATGTAACTAACGGCCGTTCGTTGAATGTAGGAACCGGGCATTAACGTCGGAGGGGTTCGATACCTTGTCGACGGTGAGGGGCAGCGTGGGGGGCTGCTGGGGGGGCGGCGCCGGCTGCGGGGCGGGGGGCGTCGCGGTGGCGGCGTCCGCCTGCTGCGGCCGCGGCTTCTGCTCGGCCCCGCCCACGTTGTGCTCGTCGCTGTGCGCCCGCGAGCGGCCGATGTTCAGCCGTATGGTCGTCCTGAGGCCGCGGTTAAGCGTTCAGCGACGAGTGATTTGACGAATGAAACAAGAAGCAACATCCAAAATAAATGGATAAATTTCTGGATGGTTTCCAAAACAAACTAGAATCAATAACTTATATTTTATGACTTTGATAATATTCGCTAATGCTATTTCTAGTGGCTGAACTTGGAAAACCTCACGCTTGAGCTTTTTATGGATAAATTTTCGGGGCTC
This sequence comes from Iphiclides podalirius, assembly GCA_933534255.1. Classification (NCBI taxonomy): domain Eukaryota; kingdom Metazoa; phylum Arthropoda; class Insecta; order Lepidoptera; family Papilionidae; genus Iphiclides; species Iphiclides podalirius. Next base: position 2,930,556 of record OW152831.1, on the reverse strand, counting down.
TATTCAAGCAATGTGAAATGTGGTAATACGAAGACAGAACACGGAGAATATAACTTAGTTGCCAAGGTATTGGCGTCGGCAAGAGGGGTCGTGGGTTGGATTTCCACACGGGACAACTATTTGTACGACCTACATCATTTTTTCGGATCTAAATGACTGTCCACGATCTATGTTAGTCACTACTAGGAAATAGATCGGCGCGCGGCGCTCACTTGTGGTCCAGGCCGAGGTCGACGATGCTGGCGGCCATGTTGAGGTTGCGCGGCACGCTGCGGCCGGTGTCGAGGCGCGGCTCGCCGGCGCGGTGGAACGAGCGCCGGATCTCGCCGCACAGCGAGCGGTCCGCGCGGCTGAAGCCCGGCAGCGCGCACTCCAGCGTGGCCGCCTCCAGCGCGCCCGAGATGCGCGGGATGGTGCGGTGCCTGCGGCCGGTCACGTCACACACGTAGCGGAGGAGCCGCACGTACGGCCGCGACGGCTAGCGTCACGCGCCTAGCTGGGACGCCGCGAGGGCGCCCGCAGCCGGTGACGTCACGCGCCTATCAGGGGTGCCATGCGGGCGCCCGCAGCCAGTGACGTCACAGACCTATCAGGGGAGAATGCGGACGCCCGCAGCCGGTGACGTCACACAACGTCACACGGTCCATGGGAGAAACGAAGACCGACCTCCATGAGGACCCGTCTGGGTCGCCTGAACCGACCTCTGTAAGGTCCGCTAGTCACCCGGCTATGTCACATTTGTCCATCCGTAAACTACATCCATCTGACGCGCCCGCAAGGGCAACCGACGTCTTCGAGTAAGATTGTCGGTCGTTGCGATGCACCATTTAGGCGGGTATGATGCGACTTAAATGTTTTATCAAATATCGCCTTTTACTTGATCTCGATTACTACTAAGACCAGGTGTACTCACAGCGAGGTGTGTATGGGGTGGGCGTGCGCGTAGAAGCCGGGCACGTTGTGCGGCCGCTCGTGCTCCGGCTGCGGGGGGGGCTGCGCGGGGGGTGGGGGCTGCGGTGCAGCGACCGGCACCTGCGCCCCCCTCCCGGCGCCCCCCACGCCTCCCACGCCCCCTGCGCCCCCCACGACCCCCACGCGGCCCGCGCTGCCGAACCCCACTGCAACGACCGAGGCTCCAATTGAAACAAGACTTAATCGGCTGGAACAGAATCGTTCATCGAATAGCAATATCGAAATAGCAGAAGAAGTGTTCACTGTTGCACGAATGGGCAGGTCCGTCCGGGTAAGTACCACGACCACACAGGAGACCGGCCGTGACCCACTTTATTGAAAGGTGGCAACGTATCTGCAACCCTAAGGATGTTGCAAATATCAATGGGTGGCGGTTGCTACTTAAGATCAGGTGAACCGCGTGCCCGCTATCTTCTCACATAAAAGAAAATCTATTTCGTCCAACTCGTGTCGTTAGTCTCACCGTCCAGCCACCGGATTTCCCTGAATTTAGACCCTTTCACATTAACAGCCGGAATATTACCGTTAGGGAGGGGATGGTGTGGCAAGGCGTTGCTATCGCCAGGGTGGACTGTCTGCAACAGCGGCGCATTGTAGCAATTCTGCGTGTTGGCTATCTGCAACACGTGAGATAAATCGTTAAATTAATACCAGCCTTTAAAAAACAAACCTAACGCAGGCACATAGCCACGGCTTTGAAGTGAGTCTTTGGCTAGTTCGTTAAAATCATTCAACTATCCCATATCACATATATTACAAAACACTGGTGATTTATCTTAATAGCATAATTATCTCTATGGATCGAAATTCGACCATAATGAATTAAATGGGGAGTGTATGTAATGTTTTTTTTATTCATTTAATGTATTTTTATGCATAATTTATTATTATTGTTAATGTACAAAGGATAAAAAGTTTAGCGATCGCATGGAGGCCTTAAAATGTACCGGTATCCAATGCATTTTCTACTCTAGTAGATTTCGATAAAAAGAATAGAATTTCGACAAAGGCACAACATTTGTGTCATGTTGTAAGTGATTTTAGCTAGATTTTTTAGGACAGGCCTAAACGGCTAAATGCGAGTCGGATTCGAGCACGAAGGGTTCCGTAACATTATTTACGAAAAAATGCATATTGTATGGGAGCCCACTAGAAAATTTTTTTATTCTGTTTTTTAGTATTTGTTGTTGTAGCGGCAACAGAAATGCGTCATCTGTGAAAATTTCAACTGCATAACTTTCACAGTTCATGATATACAGCCTGGTGACAGACGGACAGACAGACAAACAGACAGGCAGACAGAGGAGTCTCAGTAATAGCGTTACCCTTTGGGTACGGAACCCTAAAAAAGGATGTATACATTATTCATAAGTATCAGTTACCTGCTGCACAGGCCTTGGTATGTTGACGTAGTGCCCCGCACACTGGACGGCGTCTGCGGTATCCACCACGGGATAGGAGCGATGGAAAGACTCGTTGTTCAACCTGGAATCGAACCCGCGACAGTAATGGCGACTTTCGGCCCACTAACGCAGACAATCTTTTTTCTATGTGACGTGGTTGTAAGTATGCTGGCGGGTTACCTGGTGCTAAGTCACCAGCCGGACCAGTTGCACGAATGGGCAGGACCGACCTGGTTAGTACCACGATCTCACAGAAGACCTGCGTTTCGTCTGATGAGTCAGGTTGCCGGGGCCCACTTTGTTAAAGGTGGCAACGCGTCTACACCGCTACGGGTGTTGCAAATGTCCATGGACTGTACGCGATCTTTTGAATCGACGGTGAGGTCGACATACCTCATGGTCTCGGCGCGGCACTGCGCCACCGCCTCCTCGTAAGGGGGCGGGGCCTCCCCTCGCGGCAGATAGTTGCTCGGGGGCTTCCAAGCCGCCAAAGCGGTCTCGCACGTGCCGCCCATATAGCCCATGCTGCCGCTTATGTAGCTGTAAGTAAAAACAAAGTACGGACAAAATATAACCCCAGTCTCTCTCTTGCTATTAATCGACAATCTCAATAAAAAGCGTTTTGCACTTCCTGAATGCGACGATATTTACCTCTCTAATGATAAATTCAGTTTTACTGGAGACGTTCAAATGAAAAGTTATGTATTGGAAAAGGTATCGCGGCATAGCGGTTCTCCTTACAAGTAACAACCTATACTGGGCAAAGGCCTCCTCTGTACAGAGAGTATCAGGACATAGACCACGACGCGGCCCCACTGCGGATTGGCGGACCTCACACATCTTCGAAATATATTTTTTGTTATTATTACGAAAATATGCATGTTTCCTCACGATGTTTTCCTTCGCCGCTGAGCACGTGATAAGACGTAGCTGTGCCGAACGAAAAATTGGGGAAGGTTAAGACTTGTTAAAAACATCTACCAAAATTTTTGGGCGCGAATCCTGTAAAGGTGCGTTCGTTTCCCGCAGCAGCGCGAAAAAGACTTTTAGTACATTTTTTTCGATAAATTTTTATGTTTTAGCTTAAGTGCAGAGTACTATAAAAATTGATTTGAATGATTGAAATTGAATTTCCGAAAGATTACTTAAGAAGCATCCATATAGCAGTTCAAGTTATGCGTGTTCTCATTCTTCCAAACTTTCCAAACGCTCGTTTCCTTCTGTACTCGATAGGATATAAAAATAATAAACATATGAATAATTTCGATAAATCATTTTATTGTTAGATATTCGTTCCTTTCAGACAGAGAGGGGGGCGCTGAATTGTGCAAACAGCATCGTAATGCTTAGGCGACGATATCATTCTGGAGGATATCATCCATTATAATCAAATGAGGAGACTATTCATCGGCCGTACTCAGACGACAAAGGGGCGGAGCAATTTCCTGTCGTCTCTCTTTCCGTTCAACGGGAGCGTCTTCGAGACTATTGAATCGGCTTTTGTGGAGCTAGTTTGTCCCTCTTGATGCGTACCGAGCAGTTACAACATAACATTTTTATTTGCAAACAACAAAATCGACTTCGCATATAATACTAAATATATACATTTTGCTTATTTATTTTGGGAGTTCCCTGATATATCCCCGAATCCTAAGGTTAAAAAAAACCAATGAAATTAATACGAGACCATTATATTAAGTTTTTAACCGACTTCAATAGGAGGAGGTTCTCAATTCGATTGTATTTTTTTTTTTGTTTGTTACCTCACAACTTGAACCGATTTTGATGATTCTTCTTTTATTTGAAAGCACCAGGCTTCCCATGTGGTCCCTATGTATTAATTTCATTGGTATTGGATCTTGGGTTCCGGAGATATTTAGAGAACTCCTGAGAGTTAATTATAAAATAAATACAGAGCGAGATATTTGAAGTCGGAATTGTTTTTCGTAAGTAAAAAAATGGTTATTACAGGGCTAATCTCTGCGCTCAAGATGAAACAGAGAAATTTGTAGAAGAATCGATGGGAACTTTATCGCCGCCAACTTTATCGCCGCCAACGCTAAACGGCTGATTTCTACGATGACGAAAATATCAACGTATTTTATCTATATAGTTTTTCACGTTCTAAGCAAATCCTTAGGACATCTATTGTTTTCCTTTACACCACTAGAACAAATTTTGTTTCTTAAAGCCTCCGTGCGATATTCCTATATCAATCAATTTCCGCAACGAAGGAAAGCTTTTCATAAATTTTTCTACTAGTTTTTAAATTAAAATCGATACATAAATGACGGATAAACAACCGAAATAAGCAGGGGATAGCCTATTTTGAAGTCGATTAAGAAGTCGTTTAGTCATAGATCGACGATAGATTGCCATATAACCATAGATGGTTAGAAATCCACAGCTTTGCGGTTCTCGGCACAAAGAATGGGGCTTCGGTGCATTACGTATATGGCATAAGACCATAAAGGGGCTTAATATTCGAGGACATTCAAGGTAGAGCTACGAACGTAAGGAAAACGGCCAATCTTTATTAACATAGCATAGCAAAGGGTCTAACTATAAAGTCATGTTTGCCATAGTTGCCAGGAATGAGAAGTATCGCGAAAAAATTAGCAACTTGTGTCACGAATTATAAAACCATTTGTGAAGAAGTTTAGTTGTATAACTAATTTATTAGGGTTTTATGTAAATCGTCGACAATACTTAATAGTGCCGTTAATAGTAAGGCCGCGGGGAAAAACTTTGCTACTCGGGCGAGCCCGAGCAGGTTGCTAGTACATTATAAGGCTTAACTAACTTGGAGATTAAGTTGTTACTTCATATTTTCTCATCCTTACTCGATATTGAGCCCCAATAATGGAAACAAAATCACTCACACCTTCCCTATTTCCCCCTTTCAATATTTATTTACGACCGTAAATCAAACTGTACATCGTATTATTTATCATACAAAGTACAGGCATCCGCCTAATGTGGTGATCAGTTCTTAAAGTATATAAATTAAGTATAAATTTTGGTAAGAAAGTATTTGTATTGACAAAATCCGTGGAGGTTCCTGCCACCCGGAGAGACAATTAAAACTACATTTATCTAATCTTTAGAATTAAAGAGACCTAATTAAGAAAATCATTATTTTGTCATTATGTCAGGAAACGACCTAAAACCACTACCTTTCGACTCTCTCATTAAAACGACAAGGGGCCTATTTCGGCGTAGAAAGGTACATAACGTATACTTCGTAAAGGTACATAGCGTATTTCCTTCACGCCCCTCCAATGTGCACAAACCCTTATTGAATGTTTCCCAAACAGAAATTTAGAAATTAAAATTTTTATAGCGCTAATCTCTGCACTTAAGATTAAACATTAAAATTCCTATATAGAATCGGGTTCGATTCCCACAGCGGCGACAATCTTTTCGTACTTTTCTACAAATTTTAACACATATTTTTTTAAATGGGTCGCTACCATCGTGAAGGTGCGTTATGGCGGCCTACCCTATGCTGGTGAGGCTCCGCTGGTCGTCGGGGCGCGGGGGGCGGCGGCGCTTGTGCGTGCGCACGCGGTACACCACCAGCGCGACGGTGACCAGCACCAGCGCCGCCGCCCCGCCAGCGGCCACGCGGACGTTCGCCTCACCATCCGCCGGCTTCACCACGTCGTCGAGGCATATGAACTCGCAGCAGGTGTTGCCGACGCGGAACGACCGACAGTCCTACGGTGTTGACGGCTGTTTTTGAGGCTATACCTTTTGGCGCGTTAGGGGGAAACGGTGAGGGTGAATTTCTCACGATGCGCGCGCGCGCCGTCACGAAAAACCGACACCCTGAAGTTGGCTAAACATCTACGTGTTTTCGTGAGAAATGACAACTGTGTTCACGATATTTATTTAGTGATATTTAAATATACTTTATTTAACTAGATAATGCGTTATAATAAAACTTTCAATGTATTAAATATCTTTTTTCTGTGGTAGTTTTTTCTACAAACGTAAAATAAGGCGAAAGACAAATTTTTTGAAAAGATTTTTATCTTGTTACGCCAAAGAAGTATAACTTCTAACGCGTGTACATAAGTACACACACATTTTTTTTTAATTTCCTTTCAAATATTTAAAACTATCGCCATAAATAGTTTTAAAAAAATGTGCCCTCGTGTTGTGTAAATACCGCCACCACCCTTGGATATCCACAACCATCGTTGACTACCATTATGTCTGGACCCCAGTTACCTCACCCGCCAGACATAGATAGAGAAGATATAAACTTGCCTTTCTATTGATTTCTATGTCTAATGATGCTTTACATGATCCTTAAGACTAAAAGCGAGAACAACACTGCACTAAACTTTGCCCAATATACAGCGTGTCGTTACAACCGCGACAATAAATGAACACACATATAACGCTACTTACTAATGATCATAAAAAAATATAAAATGTTAAAAAATTCCATAATTAAAAAAATATATTTTTCAAACAAACTAATTAAATAAAAAAGAAACAAAATTTGTAACATGCTACTGACTGATTCATACATTCAGAGACTTTTTCATTCGTTGCCAAAACGTCGCATTACAAGTCTCTCCTAACAGTATGTTTTATCTCTTTTAAATTCATTCAACCCATTCATATGCTTTGACCTTTACAAATGAACTTACGTTACAGTTTTATACATAAGCTTGTTCTAAAAATGTCTGTTTTGTAAAATTTAATAACTCTGTAAATATTGATGTTTAAAGAATGTATATGTTTAATACAATTTTAAAAAGTTATCCTCTACATGTGTGTTCATTTATTGCCGCGGTTGTAACAACACACTGTATACCGCTGAATTACCACTTAATATAAGGGGAGATAGTTGCCAACTCATATCCTGTTTATAATAATGGAAACTAACTTCAACAATTGCATTTATATACCAGAAGCTATATACATTGTTAAGGCATATGTAAAATTTACAAAAGTTTAGTCAAAATAAGTTATATTCAGCTTTAAAGCACAATTGTGAAAACAAGGATAAAATTGAAATACTAAATTCCATCTTTAAAACTTTTTTGTTTTTTATATGGATTTCCTGTTATCCACCACTTAAGCTACTAAAATGCTATAAATGTTGAGCAGCAATTGAAATGAACTTAATATATCTCATTAAAACTAAAGTAATATTTTTTTTAATCAAAGTATATGTTTTAAACATCAATTTGTTATTTTTAAAATTGAAGTTTAGAACTTTAATATTAATAATAACAGAACTACCTTTATCTTTAATTTTTAAAATATTGAGCAGGCTGATACAAGCACTATTAAATAAAAACAGCTTTGTGTGGTATCATAAAAAAAAAATAGAAGAGACATTTACAGATAAAAATTTAATAATTTAAAACATGTTTTTACAAAATTTCTTATGAATATGCTGACCTGCGGAGGCGAGCAGAGAACTGCCTTGCATACTTTGGGTAGACCATTATCACAAACACAAAGAGTACAAGTGTCAGGACCTGGTACGTAGTGTAAACCGTGAGATATAAGCCTTCCTCGTAAATCGGTGCACTCGCCTTGTGCTGCGATACCTAGAACAAAGCATTCCACTATGAAGTAACTGCCTATATTTTCCCTTAAATTACAAAGTTCACGGGTAATGTATTAACTTACTATATAAATGCAATGCCGTCAAACACAAAACAACTTTTTTCCACATTTTATTAAAACATATATTCAAAGACTAGTTTACAGAGAGACTCATTTTAGGTTTTGGGCGACTGCACGTACTTTAGACCCATTTATTTTAAATCAATATTTCCTTCGCTTACAGTTGGAAGCCCTTACAGAAGATAGGGACAGATATAAAATTGATCATGCGTCTTGAGTTCAATTCTATGATTCGAATTTGCGCCTGATGGCTTCCGTCCGAAAGCTCGTTAATAAAGTTTAAACTATAATACTATTAGAATAATTTAATTAATACACAATTTTAATACAAACATTTGTTATGAATTTATAGGTGTACGTATTAAACGAAAGGAATAAGGAAAAAGGACATTATGCTAGTATTAAATTCAGAGTAATAAAATAAATTAATTGTCATATCTTATCAGGCAATACATGCTTTTTAACTTGAATAATATTTTAATAATTTTATTTTATGGCTGTAGGTTCGATAACATCAAAATTACTTTACTCGAAACGAAAAAACATAAATGTCATTTTAACATTCGAGAGATTGGGGGTTTTCGCTCTTCGCCTTTAACTTCTATACCAAGTGATATTTTTTATGATTAAATTAAATGTTTTCTTCTGACATTAACTTTATACATCATGAAAAAGGTTTAGTCCAAAGCAACTTGAATATTGTGACTGAATATTATTGCATAGGCAAGGTTTTGGCTGAAACATCCATGTAACCAATATATGTGGTACTAGTATTAGATAATTTAAAAAATGGCTGGATTTGGAGATTACACTGGATATAACCGCCCGTTTGGTTTAGATCCAAACAGAGAAACGAATGATTTATATGATACAAGATATCAACAGATATATGGTTACCACACACCAGTAACTGAGGAATATCAGGGCCCACCTCTGGTCATGGACGACATTCCGGAAGAAGGTAGTGCCTAGAAATAAATATTTATATCAACCAAAATTTATTCAATGTAGATAGTGATGTAATTATCAAAACATATTAATTTGTTCCAGAAAATAACACATTTATTACTACAGCAATAAGTGTCGCAAGTCTGGTAACAGAGAATTTGTTGAGTCATCCATTTATTGTGCTAAGACGGCAATGTCAGGTATGTATGCTGAATTAATAATAATAACAAAACTTATCTGCAAAAACATAATTAATGGAATTATAATATTCTTTTACAAGCAATAAGATATTCTAAGAATTGCCATATATATGCTAAACAAAATAGAAGAAATAAGCATCAGCCAATGCTGCCAGAACAAAGACATTATAGACAAATATATGACATTTTTTTCAGTTGTGTCTAGTGCACAGACGCAATTGCACAAATATTTCTTAATTATAATATCATCATAATCAATGTTCTCATCTTTTTGTGAACTAATAGGTAAATCGAGGTCTCAAAAGTTATCATATAGTACCATACACCCTACTACCAGTTGTTATAAAATTGCACAGAAGACAAGAAATGACAACATTGTGGAAGGGAATTGGCTCTACATGTATTGTAAAAGGACTCAACTTGGCAGTAGAAGATGTAATATCAAAGGGTACTAGTTGGCCTAAGTTAGTACCAAACCTTTTTATTTATAAAGTAACACAACATATAGTATCATCATTTTTTAATGTAAGACAGTGATAGCATTATGGTTTGTTGATTAACATTTGATGTGATATTTGTTGTAGTAAAATTCACAAGAATTATAGACAATGTTACAACACATGAAAGTTTCTTAACCATAGTTTCTATTGTTAAACGCAAATTAAATTATGTTTTCTTTTCTGTAGATTAAAAAAAAGTGAAGTAAATTAAGGCATAGTCCACCATGTAACTCCACTGCAGATTGAAGGATTTGCCATACCTTTGAAATATTTATATTGTTATTACAAAAATATGAGGTTTTCTTCACAATGTTTTCTTTTAATAATCAGAACATGATAAATAACCACTTAAAATTAACAATTTCATTTATCATGAATTAAAAGAGAGTACCTGAACAATAAGCTATCATGGCTATCTGTCATTCATTAAAATTAAATTCAAAATTTTTATTTTGCAGGGAAATTGGAAAATGTAATTCTGTTTTGCAATTCCTTCAGCATGTAAGTTTGAAATGGTAAGCTTTTTCTATAATTTACAAGGTACAAATTCATGAAAACATCCATAAAGGCTCCAGCAGGATTTTGATGGCAGTATTTTTATATGGCATTGTTCTAAGCCAAAGTTAACTGTAATTGCTTGATAATATAGATTGATGTATTTTTGAGAAGTTGGATATATTATGATTAGTGATGTTCCAGAAATCCGTATCCGTATCCACGGATATCCATCAGAAAAAAGATACTTGTATCCATATCCACTACATATTTGACAGATCTTTTACGGATCTTTATCCTTATAATCGTAATAAAATGATAATTCTAATTAAGTAAATTAATACACTGTGACACTCAAGGTGTTAACTTTTAATTAAAAACACAGTGACAATTAAAGGAAATGTAGTTCAAAGTGTAACTTGTCAGCTTTATCCCCCAAAAGTCATGATAAAAGATAAATATGTGCGAGCATTATAAACATTTTGGGACATAAACTTTTAACACAACATTCTCCAGGCCCAAACTAAGCAACGCTTGTACTATGGGTACTATAAAACTGATAAACACACTTTTATTTTATAAATAAATACATATTATACATTTATAAACAACCAGACACTGTTCAACAATGTTCTTCACACAATATTTTTTCCATAGATGGGATAGAACCCACACTATCGGGCGCAAGAGGCAGGTTCACAGTCAAGTTGTATGACTGAGTCCTCCAAACTAGACTCTGGCAAAAATCATGGGTTTGTCATTAGTACTTTTTTAGTTGCCTGTGAGATTTACTTCATTCTTCTTCAAAGTTGTAAGAGATTTTTTTTATTCCTTTGACCCCTAAAAATGTGGCTACTTGAAGCAATTTTTCTTATCAATTTCTGAAAAACTAAAATCTAATTTATCCTTCGAATTAGACACAAAATCAAGGACGGTGGAGACACTAATATTGAGATTTTCCTGGATATTAAGTTAAGATCCGTATCCGCGGATTTTAATGCCAATGATTCGTATTCTCATCACTAATTATGATTGATCTATTTTTTTTATTATTATTGCAATCTAGCTTGAAATGTTTTTAAATAATAATTTTCTAATATAGACAGTGATTATTTAAAATGCAGTATGAAAAGTACTAATGGATTGATGGCCAATTTGAATTTTGCTAAACTATGCCACATAATCAAATTGATTAGTTGGCTAAATCTTTAAAATGGTTGGTTTATTTTATCAGACATAGTCTTAAGATGCATCTGACTGACACAAAGCTAATGTAACAGTTCCAATGGGTTTGGACCTCATGATTAGAATTATTACATTACTATGATTATTAACAAGCACATAATTTTGACACACATGTGCTTACATGTGTTGACCCTACTTATAGAGTACACTTAACATATATTGGAGAGGTTGTCGGTTGAGAGTTTTCTGTTAAAGAAGCAGGAGGTTCAAAGTAATTACTGCCACCCATGGACATCCACAGCTCCTTTTGGAGATGCAAATATGTCACAAAATTTTAAGTAATCGGGACACAGTCACCTCACGTACAATACTCAATACAAAAGTATTATACTTCTACTTCAAGCTTGCCTTCTATGATAGGAATGTTGAAAGCGAAGAAATATACCGAAATTTATAAAAATATCAATATCGGCTTCGACATATCGATATTTTCTGTTTAGGACAGGTTGACCAAATAAAAGGTATGTCAAGTATTAAATTTTTGACATCTAAAGACTGCCGGATTCGAATTTTTACATCCCTATTCTATAACGCTGACTCACTTTCCCGTAGGAGCCTTTCCCTCCTCACAAAAGCAAAAGCTTCTGTATGACTACTACAGGTAAAAAAAAATTTAATATTTTTTTTAGCATCAGCCTGGCTATAATTACCCCATTCTACTCTGCAAGTTTAGTGGAGACAGTTCAGAGTGATATTGCAAGCGATAAGCCAGCACTGCTAGATGTATTTCGTGAAGGATTCCTACGTATTTTAGAATGGGGATCCCCAAGCAGAGGCAGGATGCTGCCTATTTGGGCTATTGTGCTGCCGACAGCTGGATTAGGAATATCAAAATACTTAGCCCAGTATGTAATACTGTTTTTTACCTTTTGTATTCCTATTATTTTCATGCCTGTATGCCTCCGCGTATTCTTTGTCTGTGTGTAAAAACTAGTCTATATAAGACTAGTTTTTATATAAAATTTTTGTAAATAATTGAATTGCAAATGCTTACTTTAATAATTAGTAAAACAGAAACAATAATTTACTTAGTTATCAGTTTGTTCTCTTATTATTATTGATGTCCTTTTAAAATTTTATTTTTTAACAGCTTACTATTAAGAAAGATTACTGTAAAAGCACTACGGTTCCAACAAAGACACCGTCATGAGTTGAGCGACTCATACAACTCAAACTTTCCAAAGAACACTCAGAATCCACTTATAGAAGACATCAATTTGAAAGCAAATATCTTTTCATTCATAACTATGGAAATTATCTTCTATCCAATAGAAACAATTATTCATAGACTACATATACAGGTGAGAAACAATTCCAGATTAAAAAACATTCCAAATACTTCATATTTCTAAAGATAAGTTATAATTTTGCACCAACATAATTTTCATTAATATTTCAGGGGACCAGAACCATCATAGATAATTTGGACACAGGTACCTCTGTTACACCTATCTTAACTGGGTATGAAGGATTCTTAGATTGCTACAATACAACTATTGCAAAAGAAGGTGTATCGGGTCTATACAAGGGCTTTGGTGCATTAGTTTTGCAATTGGCTGCACATTTAGCTATCATAAAATTGACCACTATAGTAGTAACCGAAGTTTCGAATTTGCTTAAACCAGCCAACACTCCTACAAATTCAGAAGGTTCAGTTCAGTCACAACAAAAGTACATTTTTAACTAAATTACTCATGCAAATAGTTGTTTCTTATAAATGTGATCATAATAAATACTATAAATTAGCAGATTTGAGTAATTAGTTACTACAATCAAAATTTATATCTGGCAATTCATGTTTGTTGTGTTTTTTATAATTAAATTATTTGGTTAGATGTAAGTAAATGAGTTCAGCTTTTCTTGTAAGTTATGTTTTTGAATCAGTTGTTTGAAATAAAAGTCATACATAATAATTGTTTTATTCTTTAATTCTTATCTAAAACTATGTATATAATATACAACCAAAAACCTAATGAGTCAAAACAAATCTACCTTTTAATAACCTACGCATAATAACTCTACGGCCGTTTGGCGTTGACATTCTAGCCTTCCAACCGTGACGGCGTACGCGTCGAACTTCATTGGGACGTGGGAAATAACAACGTACTTTGTTTCTTATGGTAGTAAACAGATATGAATCTGCTTGCACTAGGCTGTTACTGCTAGTAGTTTGAGTTACAGTCTGAAACCTTTGAGCGACATACCTGAAATGTTTAATTACAAACCTTAGTAATTCAATTTTCGAAACGCTAAAATTACAGGTTCTCAATCTGATATCATATCTTTTAGGGTTATGAATTTTAAAACAAATGGAATAGTCATGAATTTTAAATACATACCGTAATGGTTGTAAAATTCCTGCCATAAGCCTAGACATATTTTGAAAATAAATACTTTTCTCTAATTTCTCTTCCGCACTAATATTCAAAGAGAATGTAATCACTACGTTTATAATATTATTAATAGTCGGATCGCCAATAGCTGTCACTTATCACCAGTGTTACCAAATGTTGAAAAAAAAACTCCTAAGGAAATTCAAAAACCTAAAATCCACTGTTTTCTAAAAAAAACTTCCTAAATTTAAAAAATTTACCTATTTTTAAATTATCTAACAAGGTAGATCAAAACTGTTTTATTTAAAAATTAATTTAATTATACTTCACCTTGAACATTGTTCATTGACTTGAAAAATATTTATACATTTTATTGTGACGTTATAATTATTTTCATTATTTTTAAGAATCAGACAATAAACAATGGGAATAAGTATCATTATAAAAGATCTGAATTAAACATGCCTTTAAGTTTTTGATCACAATTTTCTCACCCTTTGGCATTTTATATTACTTATTGAATGAATATATTACGAGTAGACGTATATTCACAATAAGCGTTTATGGCGGAACAATTTAAAATACTACTTAAGCCAATGCAGCCAACTATAGTCACTGTTATACACAATATACAAAGCTGCCAATACAATTATATTATATTTTGTGTTTAAAATTGTATGGGTTTTTTTTCATACATGTGAATAAAATTTTATTCCTAAAAATATTCCCAAAAAATTTCTCCTCCTAAAAAACTTCCATTGTAAACTTTTTCTTCCTAAATTTAGGAAGAAAACTCCTAAGTTGGCATCCGTGATCACAATATGTTTTTCAGGTGTCATTTAACTTGTGATACTTTAAATTGTAAGTTTTTTAATATACTGCACAAATAAATACTATAAAACACGATAAATAGTTTAAAAATAGAAATAATTAATATTTTAAAATATATTAAACATGTTTATTTGACACGATTAATACTTTCGTTTTTTTTGCTGGTACGTTAATACTTTATTAGAGCTGATACTTTTTATAACATTTCTATAGGTCATTTTGAGATCCATTTGATCATTTGAAACGGAACGTTCAAATTTCTACTGTCGATACGATATGAAAAACTGAATATGGCGGACAAAAATAACAAGGGCGCTAAAAGATTATTTTCTATATTTGTGATACATTTGTAAAAAGCACAACAGTAAATTGTATATAAGTGTTATGTTTACGTATTATTTTATTAAGATATTATTGTGGAATTGTGAGTATCATTAATGATACTATTATCGAAGGAATATAACATTGCGTACTTAGTATATTATACTTTTATTTTGTACTTCTTCAGTCGATTGTTATACTCAAGACAAAAACAACTTTTGTTACAGATGCAAAATGTCAGCGATTAAAGTGAATTTTGAGATTGGACATAAAGCGTCATTAAAATCTAAGAAGACACCAGAAGGATTCACTCATGACTGGGAAGTCTTCGTTCGCGGTCAAGAAGGCGCTGATATAAGTCATTTTGTTGACAAAGTAGTTTTTCACCTGCACGAAACTTTTCCTAAACCAAGAAGAGGTAATATTTCCTGCCATGCTTAAAAGATATTAAATAAAATCTTAAATGGAAATATTTTGTTTACAGTATTGACAATTTTAAAGTTGTTTACATTTTATAATTCACTGATTACTCAACTTTTTCTCATACATTTTTTTATGTAGTTTTGAGTTATAAAGGTTTATTTTTAGAAATGTTTTCTCTTTTTATAGGTCCCTTTTTTATTCAAACAGTATCCATATTGAATTTAACAGTTTTTATTTGTATTTTCCAGTTGTTAAAGAACCACCATTTTCCATAAGTGAGTCAGGTTATGCAGGCTTTTTTTTCCCAATTGAAATATACTTGAAAAATAAAGATGAACCTAAAAAGATCAAATTTTCATATGATTTTACATTACAACAAAGTGGATGTCTCAAGGATAGATATATTTTTGAAAACCCAAATGATGACTTTAGAAAGAAATTGTTGAAAGGTGGAGGAATACCTGTTAGCAATAATGCATTTTACACAAATCCTGATCAGGAAAATCGCAGTAGAGATTCATTTACAGAAGAAAAACAACAGCTAGTAAGCAAACCCAAATTGTTTTTAGATAATACTAAAAAATATAAAACAAAAGAGTTCAAAGAAGAGGTACCACCTAAAACCAGCAGTTTTGAAAATTTATTTGGGCCTCCTATTCAAAAGCCACCTAAAGTTTCTCCAGATCCCAAAAAAGTTGAGAAAAATATTCCTACTGTTAAGCTAGAGAAAAAGAGCAAAGATAGATCAAGCTCTGATAAAAAATCAAAACATGAACATAAGGAGCCCAAATCCGAAAAAATTAAAGTAAAAAATGAAAAAGAGAAAACAAGATTTGAAAAGGTGAAAAATCATAAAGAGACTGAAAGATCAAAAGACAAACCAAGCAAAAGGCCAAATGAAAGACCTCCTTCACCAGAGATAGTTAAAAAACGCTGTGTTAGTCCAGTAAGAAGGCCACCAAGTCCATCACAAAGATCTAACAGTGCATCCAGCATAAAAGAAGAATATAAATCAAAACATATAGCGGAAATATTTGAATCCAAAAAGCCAAAAAATGAAATTGAATCAAGACCTGTTGAAATCAAAGTAGAAAAAGAGGGTAAAGAGAAAAAGAAAAAAGAAAAGAAAAGCCATGATAGGGACAAAGAGAGAAAGGAAAAAAAAGAGCACAAGAAGGAAAGTCATAAATTAAAAGAGTCACCAAAAGAGCAACTTAAAGAACTGACGAAAGAAAGCCCAAAAGTCAAAGAAGTAATAAAAGAAAAAGAACCAATAAAAGATTTGTCTCACACAAGAGATAAACCACCAAAATCTGAAAAAGCAATTAATAAATTTTCAATAGAAAATCTAAGAAAAACCCCTCCACCAGATGGTGAAGAAAATGTAGAAGGTCGTAAAATAAAAGAAAAAGGTGATTCAGAAAGAAAGCACAAGCATAAGAAAAAAGATAAAAAAAGGGATGAATCAAAAGAAAAGCACAAAGAATCAAATAAAGAGAAGAAAAATAAACATGAAAAAGTTAAGGAGCCTCCACCAGAAAAACCTGAAATAATTGAGCATAGAGAAACACCAGGCCTCAAGGAACACTTAATACCAGAGCCAGCATCTCCTATATCTATTGACACAGCATCGCAATGTAGTTCGAAGAGTGGTCAAGTAAAGAATTCACATATAAGCATAGAAGATGTTAATAGTAGTCATTCAGATTCTGAAGTGTCAATAATAGCTGATGATGATGATGTTAAAGAAAAGATTGAAAATCCTTCTCCTGTTATAAAGCATGAGCCCTCACCAGAACCAGAACCTGAACCAGAACCAGAAATTGAACCCGAGGTAGAACCTATTGTTGAGGCTCCACCAGTACAACAAAAGGAGAAATCTAAAAAACACAAGGATCGTTCATCAAAACGTGAGGAGAAGCGTCGGAAACGAAAAGCAGCGGAGGAAGAAGAAATTGAGAGTAGAAAAATTGTGAAAGCTAATGAATTAGGTACTGCAAACAATGAAACTGGTGAAAGTAGTGGATCAGTTTCGGCCGAAACTAAAGTGCAAGACAATGGTGTGTCCAGTAGCCTGGGTGAGGATGCTGAGCCTGGGGACTTATCACCGGACTACATGGTACAACTGCGAGGTCTACAGCAACGTATAATGATGATCAAGAACAATGAAGATTTAGAAAGGGTTGTGAATCTTATCGCTGAGACCGGAAGATACGAAGTGACTACTCAAACATTTGATTTTGATTTATGTTTATTAGACCGCTCAACGGTGCAGCGGCTGATACAGTTAGTGGGTTGCTAGCCGTGTTGGAGTCTTGTTGAAGTTTTTGTAAATAGCGCTTATTAGATAGCATATGGCAACTGTACAGAGAAAATAGAAATAAATTGCCTATGGCAAATATTAGGCAAGTAATATTTGCAACATTTTTGTAACAGTGCAAAATGCTTGTCTCCATATGTAATTGCATGGTTTTGCAAACAAATATAAGATTTATTAAAGTTAAGAATAATCTCATATACATTTACTATTAATAGTAATAGTTTCACATTACTCATCACTGGAGTTTTTAAGTGCAATACTATAGGCATAAAGTTATAAGACTGTTGAAAGATTGTTATAACATATTGTATATTTTGTACATTATTGTATTGATTCATTATAATTTTAAGTTGAAGATTTGGAGAGTTTTTAATTAACCTCCTGAGTTGATGGACTATGAGAGGCTATGTTTATGTATGGTAGTCAAGATTGTTGCATTTCAAGTTAACATATTAGTGAACATAAAACCAGAGTAATAGTATTTATTTAAATCTTAACCTTTTAATTTTTATTGTTTATTTCCTAATGTATTTTATATTTGGCATTCAGTTTTACGTAATAATCTATGGGTAATTATAATGGCATCACAATTAAAATTAGTGTAGTTTTTATAAGTGATTGTGATTTAACATTAGTAATTATGAATTACCTAACATTTTTAATATTGAAAAAACGTCCTATGGTCTATATCCTCCTGCCAGTTTCTTTTATTTATGTTTGTTATGTAACTTATAATTTTTAATTTATCCTTATTTTAGGTATATATTTGAAAAAAAATAAATAGAGTGTATTTTAATTACTTTTTTGTTTTGGCCTTTCCATTGTGTTATTGTTATCAAAGTCGCACTAATATTACACGCACCATCCATATTACGTTGTTTTTTATTTTATAATGTTCGTTAAAAAAAATTAGTTGTGAAGTCTAGTATGATGTTCGACATTAGTTACAACACGGTGGCGCAGACACTTAGCTATTGGCTTCGGTGCCGGTGGTCATAGATTCGTTTCCCACACGGGACAAGTATTCGTTTGAACCACAGATAATTTTGTTCCGGATGTAGGTGTTAGTTCCTAAGAGGGTGTGACGTCTGACAGGTGGCCAGTGATATAAAAAGCCAATACCACTTGCAAAATAATTTGCATGCGGTGCCTCCCCCATACGGGTGAAAAGGGCAGGAAGAAAGAAATAGTATCCTGGCGGATTTGACAGCTTCATCGGAAGAGATTTTTTAGATGATCTTCTGAAATATTAATAACGCCAAATTTATTTGACATTACTTTTTGTTGCATTATTACATGTACACGGTTATTGTGATGACTTACGGTATTCATTTTATACATCTCAGCTTTGGTGAAAGTAAGCATGTCTTTGGCAATAAAAATAGCTTTTACGTTGTGTGAAAAGAAACTAGGGCGGAAAAGATTTTGTTATACAGCGTGTCGTTACAACCGCGACAATAAATGAACAAACGCCTAACGCTAATTGCCAATAATCATAAAAAAATATAAAACGTTAAAAAATATATTTTTCAAACTAATTAAATAAAAAAGAAACAAAATTTATATCACCTTTAAACTATTCTATATATCATCAACTATCCTATATATCATTCGATGCCACAACGTCGCATTTCAAGTCTCTCCTTCAAACAGTATGTTTTATCTCTTTTAAATTCATTCAACCCATTCATATGCTTTGTGACCTTTACAGTTTTATACGTAAGGCTGTTCTAAGATTGTTTGTTTTGTAAAATTTAATAACTCGGTAAATATTGATGTATAAAGAATTTAAATGCTTAATACAATTTTAAAAAGTTATCTTCTATATTTGTGTTCATTTATTGTCGCGGTGGTATCGACACGCTGTATAAAACACTAATTCGTTTTTTGAAAAGGTGTTTTATGAATTTGTGTTCATTACTTGATTAAACATTTTAATAAAATTAATTTACGGAATTTACCGCAATTTATTTAAATATTAAACTACGACGTTTCGAACGTTTTCAAAGATAATCAAAAAGGACTGGACTACCTAAAATTTTCCATTACAACTGGATTGTATACAACGCATAAGATTCACTTTTTATTCCCAGATTTAAGGAAGGAGCCTTAAAGTCAAGAGAGTTAGTAGGTTAAGAGGTCGTTTGTACCTTCTAACAACTGTCATTCGAAAAAATATTGACTAATAGCTCAGTTTAAACAATAGAAAACTTGCTAATACTTTTATATTCGACTATTGGCAGGATAACAAAGTGTGTATGTGTACCGCATGCCTGTGTTTTTTTTAGTATCCTCCTGTCTATTACAAGTGATGAAACAAGAATAGAACACATCTGAAAATAACTCTTTTTTTATTTTAAGTTATCAGTGTACCGCTGAAAAGGATTATAAGAAACAACACAATAGCTCTCAGAACAGCAATTTAACATACGCAAACAACAGAATTTCTTAAAATAGTGGTAAAGCCCTCTGGCAACCGTATTCGCTGCGAAGGAGGTATCACGACCTACGAAGACCGTCCGAAGTTCTTACCGAAAGAACGAGCATTTGGAGCGAGGCCTAATTGTGTTTTCAGTAAACGCAGTCTTAAAGTGGTAATGACATCCACATTACCACGGCACTCAGGTCGAACCCTAGGTTAGGGCGTTTCTGTATAATTTTTTGCAGAATGCAAACTGATGACTCGAACATTTTGTTTTTTTTTCCTGTTCAACCTGCAAGCAGTCATCTAAACTATAATCAGGTAAGTTGTAAGAGGTTGGAGTTTGGCGAGGTGGAGCCATTGCTCCATCTCCCCTTAGTAAGGCAGCACATCAGCTCTCTTGAGTCTTCTAATCGGATTTGGCTGCAGGAGCATACTGGATGGGTTTGGATGAGTTGTCAAACGGTCCTTGTAGTTGGCTGAGTATCGTTTCACTTCGTCCAAGACTTCTGGAATTTCTAGGTACTCATGGATTTCCGAATTGCGAGCATACCAGGGCGCCGATGAAATCACCCTCAAGATATTGTTTTGAGCTTTCTGGATGAACATAATGTTGGATTTGCTGGCTGTCGACCACAGCTGGATTCCATATGTCCAGATTGGTTTTATTATTGAGGAATATATCCTTAACTTGTTGGATAGGGATAAGGCAGACTGTCTACCGAAGAGCCAGAGGTTTTTAAATCTTAGATTCATTTCATTGCGCTTCGTTTTTATATGATCTTTCCATGTCATTCTACGATCCAGGTGAAAACCAAGGTACTTAACGCAGGTTGATTGTGGTAATGTGTCCGGTTCTAAGTTGACGGGTGGGCATGTTTCACGTCTAAGAGTAAATGTGATATGATGAGACTTTGGTGCACTTGCTTTTATGCGCCACTTGGTCAGCCAAGCATTGGTGGTATTGAGCTGGGATTGCAATGATCTGCTCGCTTCATTTGGGTCACGGTTACAACTAATGAAGGCCGCGTCATCGGCAAAGGTCGCTACAGCTGTTTCAGGTGATTGGGGTAAGTCACAAGTAAATATGTTGTAGAGTACTGGACCAAGTACGGAGCCCTGGGGCACGCCGGCCTTGCAGCTAAATAGAGAAGATCTTGCGTCGCGTAGTTTGACTTGAAACTTTCTGTCACTAAGATATGAGTCCATCAGCAGGTAGTATGAGTGTGGAAGGTATTTTTTGATTTTACACAGTAGTCCTTTGTGCCATACCCGGTTAAAGACTTGTTGTACATCAAGAAAAGCAGCTGACTCGAACATGAACGCTGTATAGTATACGAAACTTTGGCATTTACTTTATATATAACCCGCCAAGAAATTTTTTTGTGACGTGGTTTGCTGTTAGCATTCTCAAAATCTTATTAATACGCAAATATAATATGTTATATGGCTCAATCATGTTCACCTCTTTTTGAAGTAATCGTCTTGAAATTTTAGAAAAACGCCTTTTTTTATTTATTTACTACTATATTACTTATAAACAAGTACATATAATGAAACAAAACATCTGAGCTCGTAGATATTTTATTAAATGAAACACAAAATAACATAATGAATTTAATGAAAGTTAAGTAATGTACGAACCGACAAATACGAACGAACCAATGAAAATGCCGACATAACCCATTCGAAATAAACGACGAAATGAAACTCATAACGTCACAACGTATTACACAGCGACGTGCATGCGTCGCACGGCCACATCGCGAGTGAGGCGCTCGCGGGCGACAGATTAAAAACGGCCCACAGAATATATATCCCAATCCATAAAAGCGAATTTGCCGATCGCACGTGTCGCTCGCCAACGCGCGCCTGTCCTCTGTCAGTCGCGGCTGGAACGTCGGCGGGTGAGGGTCGCGGCGTCCGCTCCTCCGCAGCAATCGAGACCGGGGTGCGACGGGGGGCGCGTTCACCTCTTCTTGCCGCTCTTGTGGACGGTCTGCCGCCACCTGGCGTAGAAGTCGCCGATGTACTCGACCGACACGCCCGCCGCCCGCGCGGCGTCGGCCAGGCCGGGCTCCTCGCACTGCCCCGCCCCCGGCTCGGTGCCCACGAGCAGCACCAGCAGGGGGGCGGCCTTCCCGTGCACCGACTCCGGGTCGCCGCCGCCGCCTTGCCCTAGAAAGAGGAGAAATATATCGATATTTGTACAAATATCAATATATCGAATATAGATCCTAGAAACCCGGTTGTCATAAAAATGTTGCAGATTCGAATTGGAAAAAAATATCGTTTTTGACACGATTTGCGATATTGAATCATCGAAATAACACACCCTCTACAGATGAAGTCTTTTTCCAGCGGTGGGACATTTATAGATTTATAAACGGCTGTTTACTTTGTATATAATCAAAAATATCAATACACCAATATTTTTTCGAGACACCCCTACCTTGCGCCCCCCTCTCGCTTTCGACGAAGTGGTTGCAGAACTCTAGTATCTGCACGTAGTTGGGCACGCGCTGCGGCGGTTTGCGCGCTTGCTTCGACGGCGGCAGGGGCAGCGGCCTCGACTGGCCGGGCCGCTGCGTCCTGACGAATCGCGAGCCGCTCCTCAGCTGCACCTCGAGCCAGCGGATCGCGTCCCTGGCCGAGCTGCGCTCGCGCTTCAGCTCGTCCAGCTCTTGCAGTACTGGGGGAACGTCCCACGGAATGGCGCATTAGCGAATGTTATGAATGAATGAATGAATTATTGCTTGCTTAAACTGACGTGGAATGCCCCATTAGCGAGTGTTATTCATGCATGAATGATTGTTTGTTTAAACTGATGTTAGCGCTTTCAGTCCGTAGACTATTAAAGCTTCATAGAACGCAGAGCCCACGTGTTTGAGGCCCTCCACAGTTGGTAGGACCGCGCATGTGCCCATCCGTGCGTTAACTAAGGAGTGCCGTATACGGGCTATTGAGGTTCGATGCGGACCGTAACCCCGATGGTCGTTGACTGTGCTTGTTTAGTCTGTGGCCGGGGGCGGTGAGAACCGCCCTGGAGCGCGGGTGTAGCTAGTGTACGCGTTAAGTTAGTTTCGCCGTGCCATGTGATGACTTTGTACTGCGCTGGTGGTCCCGCCTCGGAGATGCTGTTTGCGCTCGGACATAGTTCGTGCGAGGGAAGCGGTAATTTCCCCTCGTCCGAAATGTTGCACTAACTCATTTGGTTGTGTTTTTTAATGTGAGAAGGCTGCAAGCGAGCTGGCGGTTCAACCGATGTTAAGTGACAATCGTCACTCGCAACACCCGTAGGATTGCAGAAACGTTGCCACCCTTTAATAACGTTAGCCCCAGCTTTTTCAATCACCAGACGAAAGGCAGAAGTATAACACTTACACTAGTACACTTCACTCCGGTCTTCCGTAAGGTAGTCGTACCCCCCTGGACGGACCGGCCCAGTCGTTGAAATGCATTATTAGCGAACGTTGAGACGTTTTTTTGAAGTAATACTTATCTTGGCGCGTTTGGGAAAATTTATGAGAGTGAATTTATGCGCTACACTAAATTCATGGCAAACAGTAACAACTTTTTAAAATTTACCTATAATTCAAAGTTATATAATTTAAGATTTTAGTTATTTTTCCTTATGTTACGCTAAGGAAGTATAAGTTGTTGACCGCGTGCATAAGTAAACGAAAGACATTATCTCATGATAACTATTTGTACAGTTTTTAACTTAACTGTTTTATAAAGTAATTGGAATATAAACCAGCTGATCGTAGGCCATACAAAATGATATACATATAAATATTTCAACATAATTATACATATTTGTACTTATGATGCTGTAGTGGATGAAAACTATAATATAACGACATCCATACTATGGTTGTGCGGACGTGCGGTTTGCGCTATATTGATAAGGCAGTTCCAATTTTAAATGATAAAATGTGTAAACAATGAATGGTTATTTTTATATAGAACTTTCGCTTTTCGGCCCATGGACATTTCTTCATCTTGAAAATCGTCCAGGGTTGAAAAATAAATTGAACACTCGTGGTCGTCAGCCTTTTAAAAAACCGGCCAAGTACAAGGCCGACTCACGCACGTATGGTTCCGTACCTTTATCTCTTCTTAAATATTTTTTATCTGTTTTTTACTACTTGTTTGTTACAGCGGCAACAGAAATACATCATCTGTGAAAATTTCAACTGTATACCTATCACGGCTCATGAGATACAGCCGACAGACGGACGGACAGACAGACAGCGGAGTCTTACCTCTGCTCGGCGGTAATGTTTTAATGATGAGGTTAACTAACAGTGATTTTTAAAAAATAAAACTATGTTTACGGATTTACGGAACCCTTTAAGAGATGTCCGGAAAAACTACTAATAATGGAGTGAACAAGAAATAAACAGTGACTGTGTTAAAATTAATCTATATCTTATATAAAAATGGATTGCTGTTCGTTAGTCTAGCTAAAACTCGAGAACGGCTGGACCGATTTGGCTAACTATGGTTTTGAAATATTTGTGGCAGTAAAGGGAAGGTTTAAACGAGAAGAAATTATGGAAAAAATGCATGGAAAACCGAAATAGCAACAATTTTATTTTCCCATACAAACTGTACCTGTCAACTATGTCTGTGTAACCTGTTGAAAACTATGCGAGCGGTTCCGATTCCTCTAGAAATATTTATATGGCAAAACAAAGTTTGCCGAGTCAGCTAGTAATTATATAAAAATTGATTGCTCAATTGTTAGTCTCGCTAAAACTCGAGAACGACTGGACCAATTTGGCTAATTCTGGTTTTGAAATGTTTGTGGCAGTTCAGGGAAGGTTTAAACAATGAGAAATTATGGAAAAAATGCATTGAAAATCAAAATAGCAACAATTTTATTTTCCCATACAAACTGTACCTACCTGTCAAATATTTTATGAGTCCTTCCCAAAATTCTTTTTCTATGTGTTCAAATTCACTCCTAGAAATAATTTATATGGGAAAACAACGTTTGCCGGGTCAGCTATTTGTGTATACATATTACATGTTTATGTTTTGCTGTATTTTTTCCTTTTTGTTGGAGAGTTGTGTACAATAAGTATCATGGTAATGTATATCATGTACAAATATTATACCCAAACTTCTATATTACAATGGAAGCCCCTAAAAATTGTTTAGAATTTTTGCTACAGTACATTATCAACTAACCTGTGAAAGACCTCTAATTGTCTTTCTCTTATGCTACTAATACTAGCAAAGTAAATAGGGATTATAATTATAATAATTTAATTATTTATTAAACCCTTTTTATTCGTATTTTTGTGGACAATCCTTATATACTATACTCCATAGCCAGTAATGTATTCAAACAAGACACTTTTGTCGTGTAAAATAGAATATCAATGTAAAAGCTTTATCATATATACAATATACGAAACTCACCAATGGTGGGAACAAGGAATATGAAGTTCCTGGTTCTCAACAGTTGCTTTACTCGCTTCAAATGTTTGTATAGAGCGGCCGTGTCCAGAGCAAGCAGAGAAGGTGCCGGAGTGTGGCCGGTCCGCTCCAACTCCTTGACTTGAGATACCAGCCAGAGACGCCCCAAGCGACGAAGTAAACCGCCCTCTCGGTTTTCGACCTGAAAAAGAGATCAAAACTTTTACTGTGATAGGCCATGCAAAATTTTCTCATACAATTCAAGTGTATATCCCAATGCCAATCAGCAGTGGTTCGCGTGATAGACTAGGCCCAAATACCTAACTTTGTATTGAAAATAAAGGTTGAAGTTTTCACAACTTAAATTGAGTGTATCATCATCATCATTTCAGCCTGTTTGAGTCCACTGCTGAACATAGGCCTCCCCCATACACTGCCATGAAGTACGATCCTGAGCCACCTGCATTGAGTGTATACATTTAAATAATTCTCATTGTTTTCTTAATTTTACGCGAATATTATACATTGTGAAATGAAACTACTTTATGGATTGTACCGGGTTTAATTATATTTTTAAATTCCCCACGTTTAGAATTCTTTCCAGTATTCATGGTCAAGGACAGTCCATCCCTAATTTCTCCCCAATTTTATATCGTGTTTAAAAAATTATATTTTTACTAATGAGGTATAAAATAATCTTTTTTATCTGAGAATGTGGCAAGCCAGCTGATGGTTCACCTGATGTTAAGTGATAACCACCACCCATGGACATTTGCAACACCTGTAGGTTTGCAGATTGCCACCTTTTAAAAGAGTGGGTCCAGGCTACGTCAATCACCAGACTAAACACAGAAGTATAACACTTTCACTTCACGCCGGTCTTCTGTGAGGTTGTGATATTTCCCCGAACAGACCTAGCCATTGTGCAATAGAAGACTGTTGCATGGTCCTACTACAGGCGATATAAAATATGTAAATGTGTAAAATATAAATGGGCTATGAAATGTAGTCTCTGTTATTCTTATCTGATTTCTGTTAAATTAGTTTTACTAAAAGAGGAACTTACTGGTTTTTTGGAATTGTGCCAGTCTCTATTTCTCTTATGATTAACTTTTGTACTGACTTTGGGAGTCAAAAGTTTTCTCAAGTAGAATATTTTCATGGATCTATTGAATCTTATCCTTGGTACGATCTTAGCAATCTGGTAACCAAAATCAATGAAATTAAGCATTCTGATAATATTCTCCTCGTAAAGAGACGGTTTATACTTCGCCAATAATTGCCATTCCGCCGCGTCTTTGTCGAACTTGCATATGTTTGTTCCCCTTAAATTGATGTCCTCTGGCAATGGAATGGTCTTGTACTCAAGTTTCAATCTTTTGACAACTGACTTGGCGTAATTTAAAACTTTACAGTCCTCCGACGGAAGCTTGTTGTGGCCCTTAGAGTTGAAATAATACAAAAATATATTCAGCAGATCCACAACACACTGAAATAGGGACTCACCACTCTCACCACAAGAGAGTATAAGATCTTTCTCTGTAAGAACCCAATCCTGCAATAATTTGATACTTGGTAGGAAGTTATTGCCCATTAAGAAATTTTGAATCCCTTCTACGTCTAATTTCCTCTCTCCATTACATTCTGCAGTTTCATCAACATTTGTATCAGATGTACAGTTTTGCGAATCCACTTTAATTTTTGTGTACTCTTTTGTTTTGCTGTGCAGGTCATTTTTGGCATTCCCATTTACAGGTAGATCTTCAGTGTCACTATCATCATAGATGGAACTTTTAGAATCATTATCAGACTCATAGGTGGAATCAGATTGTTCTTCGTTATTTGAGGCCTCTTCGTCATTGGACGCTGATTTATCAGTTTCAAACTCGCTGCTCTCTGAATCCACATCGCTTAGATCAGAGCTCTCTGAGGACATTACACGCCGTCGGCGTCTACGTTTTGTTAAAATTTTTTTACTACTTTTTGCATCTCCATTGATCTTAACCTCTTCATTGTCAGTGTCTTTGTCATTTAAGATAGTCTCATTGTTGACATCATAACTTTTATTCCCATTAACAATCACAGTATCTCCCAATTTCTGGTCTTCATCTTCATCATTCCTGTTACTTTTATCCTCCTCTTTAACTTGTCTCAGTTGTACCCTTGGTGTATATTTGTATGCAGGACTTTTTAATCCAAGGGATTCCAGTTGTTTGTGTAGTTTCTGCAGCAGTTGCGATAGGAAGGCCAAAGTAAATGCTTTGCAAGCAAAGGCCTTAGGCTCATCTGTCTCTATCATTTTTGCATTTGTAAAAAGGCAAATTTCCACAATATTGTGAATCAGACTAGAGTTAAGATATGATGGGTTAATATGTTCATCCTCAATAGCTTGAGAGTATTCTGTGTAATTTTTGTTTATATCTGGTAAAGGGTTCAAATTAAAATCCATTCCAATTTTAAGCTTTTGAGCAATACTGCTACATAATTTTGGAACATGGGTGTCTTCTTTTCCAAGATACCATATTTCAGTAAGAGAAAGAAACTCAGCAATAGTATTTTGAACATGTTCAGTCTGAGAATATGTTTCAGTATCATTGATTGTTTCAAGAAACTGGTTGTTTTTCTCAAAAATTTTTGTCAAATTACCAATTGCCCCTTCAAATGGTGAGACGGAGCTTAGACAATGAATGTAATAGCAGACAGAATCTAAATTGTAGTTTTTCTCAAGAAATAAATTGCCCAACTGATTGTAAGGCATGCCCGAAGATAAATCAATTATAGCTGCTTGCAAATAATACCGAGCAGCAATTGAAGCATCAAATGTGTTAAAAATTTCAGCTTGGTAACGACTCAAATCGCCAAGATAAATTAAGCAAGAGAAAAGTACTGATCTAGAAATCTGTACTTCATCTTCATTGGATGATTCTTCAACTTCTTTCTCTTCGTCTATATCTAAGGGCATGTAGTCTAGTTCATTTGCCTTGACATTCATTTCAGACTCAATCCTTGTTATTAAATGGTGAAAATGGCCTATACCACTCATGATGTGAGTGAACAGATAACCATCGAACTCATTGTTAGCCTCACGGAATTTCTTTGCAAGGCAAACCGTCTCATAATACACTTTACGCCAAAGGAGTTCAAGTGATTTCTTTCCATAGTTTAATGGGTCCCAAAACAACAATTTTTCACAGTTTTCACGCAACTTCTGCCTCTGGACTTCAATGCTTGTCACAAATAGGTCTGATACATTATTACAAGCCGTAGTTGACTCTCCAATACGCCTTGAAACATCACTCACATACCTAAAATGATAAGAAATAAGGACAACTAATTTCTATAGTCAATGGTCATTTTATACATATTTAACAATTTAGAAATTGCTGGAGAGACTGGATATTCTTTATTGAAACACAGGATAATACAGTTTTACATACAATTATTATGTCTAATCTCGAAAATATATCAAGGCGAACGAAAATAATGTTTTACTTAATGTATGTATGTATGTATGAGATGATATCCATTAAAAAATTCTGTATTTCCCCGATATTCTGAATGAACAGTGATATTCAAATGTATTTCTTACATTAAGCAGTTTACAGCTCAATTATACATATATAGAAATAACCTTTAATAGTAAATAAATAAAAAAAAATATCCAAACAAATATACGTGTTTTACTTAATTTTAACAAGTTTAAGAAAACTTACCGATAAACTTTTTTAACGCGTTCATTGCGTTCGGCAATTTTAGCCTCCAGTTGTTCATTAGATTGGTTAGTCATTTTCAAGTCATGGTACGTTCACGAAACCGTCAAGATGTTGATTTCAAAAACACTTTTGAAGATTCCAAAATATCAACATTATTGTATAGATTGATCATTTCGCCATATTTATATTTGGCCAATACCAAATGAACAACCTGCTGATATTTTTTGTTTAATTTTCAAAACAGTGATGTGATGACCTAGCAATCCAAGTCCGCCCGTTAAATGTCAAGTAAAATATTTTCGATTATGTATCGATTCTTTTAATCCATTATTTCCTATTTAAAATAGTCATGATTAAAAAAATCGAATTAAATAATACGTGTTTGAGATATAAAACAATTAGATTTAATTTAATACAAAGGCTATAAATTTTTGTATAATTAATATTCTACGTAGCATAGAAATACATAATTACAATCACTCATCGGTTATCGGTTCTACGATCTATTATAGGCCCATTGCCACTTCAGCTTGCTAATTTTCTGAGCTCTGTCAGTTACTTTTGTTGTAGTGCGAGTGTCTTCATTGAAAACCGATGAGAAAGATAGGTTCTTGAGCGGCAGCCTCGTACTGGCCTTGACCATCGCAGGACGACACCTCACTAGATGGAGTGACGACCTGTTCAAATGAGTGGGAAGTTGATGGATGCAGGTGAGACAGGGTCGCGCTTCGTGGTAGTCTGTGGGGGAGGCCTATGTTCAGCAGGGAACTCAAACAAGCTGAAATTATGATGATGATAATGATAATCACTCATCCACTGTGCTGCAACTACGCGACCCTTATAGACGAGAGATCAACTCATATAGAGGGGGCACGACGTGATCCTCGAGCCTCTAAGATGAAGGACAGAATGTAGTTTTTCATGTAAGTCTGGTGGCATTCACAGCTTCCTCAGAAGAGGTCCTCAACTCAGGAGAAACAACGAAGCGGGTGCACTGTGACGACACCACGATGCTATTCGCTGCCCTGCGTTTCAGCGACCCATTCTAACGAAAGGCTGACATTTCAATTAACTAGGGTCACGACACCATCCAAAGGGCTCTCAAATGGAGGATCTAACTTCAGCTTGAACCGCCATCGATATTGGAACTTATCCAGATAACATCGAACGACCGATTACATAAAATGTTATCGCGGAAACTATTAATTAACAAAAATATTTGACTAAGTAGAATTAATATTATATTGAACATATGAATCAGAAAAATTATGAATTCACAGAAATACTTAATAAACAATCAATATACGATGATCAAGCGACCTACACCAGGATCGCTATTAAATTACATTAATCGGAATAAAATCGGGGATTTATTTCGATTGACAATTAACTAGGGTCACGACACCATCCAAAGGGCTCTCACATGGACAAGAACGAAGGCTTTAATCAAGGGACTTCTAAGTTATTCTATTGAAGTTTCTGAAGATATTGTAGTTTGACGCCCTGCGTCCCTTACACTTTTCATTGCAGTGCAGTTTATCGGGAGTAGCTAGCGAACGCTCATTGTTTTGCATGTACTTATGCATTTAATAATAAATATTATATATAATAGTAGCGTAGCTTTATCTCATTTCCTCGTTACTATATGGAACCCTATTTATAATCAATTTAGTGCCACTAAGATTAAAGTGCTAAAACAAACTGTGCACGGCCCCGCCATAACCGTCCCGGGTATTAATCGATGAAAAAACAAATTTGAGCAACTCTTCTTTGGATGCGGTCAAATGGTGTTAGGACACCCAAGCCTAGGGTGAGAACAGTAAAAAGTGTGACGGAAACTGCGCTTTGTAGAGTTGGAGGTAATGCGACGGCAGGAAATACTACCTCACTCTATTATCACGCAGTTATGTAAGCCAGTAAATATGAGAACTTAGAACACATGGTAGGTAATATACTTACATCTTACATTTTCTTGCGGTAGTAGTCAGAACGACAAATATTTATGATTGCTTCTGACTTCGGTCCGACAATTTTGAAACCGTTTGTTTTGGGCGTTTAGTGCAGAGTATAAACGGATAATTTGGTTTCATATTAACATGGTTATGATCAGTAGCATATAGAAATGACTTTTGCTTTGTTGCATAATCTAACGTTTTTTGGAGTACAAATCAAAACCTTTTTGGCGTATTTTGTTACTATAATTTATTTAATTTAACGTTAGTGTCTTTTTCAGATCATCACTGGCTCTTGTGCCTCTTTCGGAACGAAATCTTAGTAAAAAACTGTCCTAATGATTTGACAATAATTAATCATCTTTGCAGTTGATAACGTAGAGTTCTAACAATCTTAGAAAATTTTCTTTTATAAACACTTCTATGCAGATGATTTTTCTTATACTCAACACTCCTTAAAAATCTTGGATCCACGGTCCACCCTTGGTAAAATTGAGTACCTAGTCAACGATAGCGATACCAGCTTATTGAAAAAAATATATATCTTTTGATTCGATATTTTTTGTCGATATATGTTGATTCGATACATCGATATATAGATACAAAATATTCAGTATTGAAAATCGAATCAAAAACGACATTTTTTTCAAATTCGAATCTGTTACAGACTTGTTTAAAAAAATATTTACGTGAAATTTAAC
Source organism: Iphiclides podalirius (assembly GCA_933534255.1). NCBI lineage: Eukaryota > Metazoa > Arthropoda > Insecta > Lepidoptera > Papilionidae > Iphiclides > Iphiclides podalirius. The sequence goes on along the minus strand of OW152831.1, from coordinate 2,898,692 downwards.
CAATATTCTCAACGATTAATAGTTGTACTTTAATTTACACAAATAGTTTCAGCTTTATATACGTATTTTTTATTTCGCTTAAGCTGCCGTTATTTGCTAGAAAATATACTTTTAATCAGCCATCGCTTGAAATTAATCACCGATCAGGTCAAAAAGTCTATTCAGCTGTCAATAAGGGTTACCTGACATTTTTTTGCGGCTTCCTCTGTGTCTTCAAACAAATTTCGAATCTGTTACAGAGTTGTAGTCACTATTAATTTTTTTTTTAATGCGTGGATATTTTAATAAATATCTGCGGCTTAATTTATCCTCTGTGTCTTCAAATTTTTAAAGTATATGTTTTTTTTTTTTTATACGGTAGTTTATAAACCCCAATCACAAATGAATATCTGACATAATAAAACCATTTATTTTTTAAAGTGTGAAAAAAACAAATAAAAACTATAATATAAAGAAAAATATAAACTATGTGCAGAAAATGTGAGCGTTGCAATGCTGAGTTGATAGGGTCAGCTGCTCACCGCTGACGCACAAGTATATATATATATATATACGGAGTTGGCAACACTGTTTCTTCATTCATGATCGGTTAATTAATTTGATTTTGTGTCATGTCATTGTCATGTCACGATAGTGCTGATTGTTATTATTTGCTAGGTATTTTATAAATTCTATTTGATATTTTGAAATACCATAGGTACTGATCTTGACAAAACCATCTAGTAGTATAGGCCGTTCGAGTTCCTTTTTACCTTTTATGCCACATGAATTACATCAATAAATTAAAAGTATACAAATTGCGTTGTCACCATAATTTTAACTGACTTTTTTGTTTCAGAGACTAGTCATTATTAATTGAATAAACATGGAGCAATTTGAAAGTGAACCGTTTGTAGTTGTTGGCGTAAAAATAAAGCCTGGCCCTTTGGAACGTTATAAATTAGAAAATTTTGGGCTCGACAACACAGTGAATAACTTGAAAGCAGAGGCTGGAAAAAAAATAAATGAACCATCTTCTTCTTTAGGTTTGCCTAATTTTGCTCTTTACTGATTAAAAAACAGATTGAAAAATATCATGTTAAAATTTTCTTTTGCAGAAGCAATACATCATGGAAAAATTCTTCGGGATAATGTTACATTGCAAGATAGTGGGGTGAAAATTGGTGAAATGATTCACGTGGTGAAGAAAAAAGTCGCCGCTGCCCCTCCACCAGCTGTTGCCTTTCCCGATTCAGAATTGCAGCAGCTCAATACATCATTAAGAACTCTTGGTTGCACACCAAATGCACCGGGTTGGACTCGAGCTATGCAGGTATATATCTTGTAAGCATTTATAATGAACTATAGAAGCACATTAGTTCTATTTCATTCTGAGGTATAAAATTTGTGTTCATTAAAATTTCATCTAATAAATTCTATAAATTCACAGTAAATAGGTGTCAATGTGTCTATTTAAATAATGAAATTGTGAGAACAATTAATAAAAGTATCTGCCATTTTAAGAAAAATGCTGCTGCACAAGGTTTGGGTTAAAATTGTCAGATGAAAGATGACATAAAATAAGTTTTGTCAAATTCAAATTTTAAAGTCAGAATCAAATTCTGCCTTAGAGATGGGGATAAGCACTTCTTATAAATGTAATGTACAGTTCTGTGAACAACAAAACTAATTTTTGATAAAAAAATGGTACAAACATCTCTTGTCTGTGATTATATTATGAGCTATCACTTTTTATATTAACATACTATGTTTCTATAATATGATGTAAATTTAAAAATTCATATATTCTTTAATAGTCAAGCTATCAAATTATCTGTGCCTTAGAATTAATTTGGAAGTTAAGGCCCAGAGCAATTTTAAATCTAGCAATCAATTTACTATTGGATAATTAATATCTGTGCGTGCATATATTTTTGCATATTATTTTTCTGCAGCTCTTAAATGATGAGGCTACTCTGTCTGAGGTTATTGATCAGTCACCATCGTTAAGCGAGGATTGTGTTGCTCTCTCTATCCTACATGAGGTAGAGTTACTCGCTGCTTTGGGTGCCAATGTTCAGACAATGAGACGGGGTGCGGATGCACATCCTGACTTGCCAGCGGCCCTGCGCCACCTGACTAGGCTAGTGCGCTCTCGTAATACATCCTCTAATGATAATGGTAAGATTTCACACTACCCAAATAATTTGGTATATAAAAACATTTTAAATTCACCTTATATATATCTTGATCATGTTTTATTGACTTAAATAATGATAAAGCATTCATTTAAAGTTTGTGTTATTTATAAGTTTTAATAAATGTTACAAAATGCTGTAGTGAAATGAAACCAGTATCTTATCCCATATTTTCAGTGCCCACTTCAGGCTTTGCATATTCTCTTGAGGCTCTCTCTGAAGATGAAGATGTTGAAGAAGAAGAAACAGAAGAGGGTGGTGAGAGGAGTGCCATAACACAGGAACATCTAGCAGCTGCCCTACAGGTACTTCATTGCCACTGTGCTGCTATGAAGCTTTAAAAGTTTACAGACTAAAGCGAGAACATCAATCATAGAGGCACTCATCATTTATACTTTAACTTTATTTAATATTCATGTAGTATATGTAAGGGTTTTCTCAATTTTAAGAATAGTTTATAAAAAAAATGTTGAGGATAATCTGAAATAAAATATCTATGTAATAATATTTTTACAAGACATGCTAAGAATGAGTTTTGTGGGTAAATTGATTTGATATTCTTAGAAAATTTAAACCCATATAAATGTTATGAAACCTATCTCAACCTGATCTAATCATACCATCTAATTAGACTTGTTGTAATCATACAACACCTTGTAAAAATAGTAACTATAATTACTTTTGATTAAGTGAATTAGATATTCAGTAAATCTCATTTACAATATATAAATTATTTTTTGAAGGCTGCAACTGAGGCAGTATTCTCCCCAACCAACCGAAGTGGAGGCAGCCAAGATAGCCTGTTGCGTCTGCTGCAAGCGGCTGGTGACAGGGGTACATCAAGGCCATCAAATTCTACAGAATCAAGCACTCCTACTTCTTCTGGTAATTCATTTTTTAATTTATGTGAAAAGTTTTCAATTCCTTCTGGTAATTCATTCAGTGAGCAGGCGATTTGCCTGATGTTATGTAAATAATCCTACTTATTAGTAGTATTTTCATTCGCAAAGTCAACTTTAGGCTCCATTTGAAAATCAGCGCTGTAGTACAAATAGAACTGCAGCATTTTGCTGAAATTGAGTTCCAACTTGATGTCACAATAGTTATTTTTCTGTTTATGTTTTGAATATGTATTTTTTTTAAGTGAGAGATTTACTTTCTTTCTTTCTTCTTTCTACATATGGATTACTCCAACACCTGATGGCTTGCAGATGCATTAACAACCTTCACAAAAGTGGCCTCAGTTACCGTACTCGCCAGGTGAAATGCAAACGTATAATGCTTCCACTTCACGTCGGCCTAATCCAGTATAGCTGTGCTCGATTTATTGAGCCATTAATTTTGTATGGAAAATTGTATAAAGTTCAAAATTTTGAATAAATTTAACCACAGGCCCCAGCCGCGCAGTTATAACAACCGAAATGTTTAGCGAGGCCATATCGGAGGCAATTAATAGAGCCGGTAACCGTAATGCTGGCACACCCATGGATCAGAGCAACGCAGGTAAGTTATAAATTAATTAATATTTTTTTTCATTCATTTCCAAGTTACAACTCAAAATAAAGAGGACGCGAAACATGTGAATTTGCCATTGCGCAGAGTGTTGTGTGTTCAATTCCCATAAAGGTCAAAAATTTGTACCCATAAAATCTTTGTTACAATTACTCTGGGTGTTCTCCATGTCTCCAATTTTTATTTTGAAGCACAACTAAAACAGATTTCATTTTGTAAAGCTGGTTCTGTTAGGAAACAGGTTAGGAAAGTAAGGATATTTAACTTTCCCCCAAATTATTTAAGCAGTAGTGATTTTGACTGTATTAATTTTTAAGAAAATGTGTATTTTAATTGAATATTTCAGCATCGTCATCACAAAGCCCAGTAGGGTCGAGGGATGAAAATTTCTTTACTCAATTAAATCACATGCATGAGATGGGACTTTTGGATGATGCTCTCAATGTTCGTGCTCTTCTTATATGTTCAGGTATATACTTTTTATTCATAATGTTTTGTACATCGTCATTCAAAATTTTTTGATAATGTTCAAAAATTTTTTGATAATTTTCAAACAATGATAATACTTCACAGTAACATGGTCATGATGATGTCAAAAAAATAAAGTAACTGCAGTTGTTGACTCATAATGTGTCACACAAAAGTATTATTAAATAATGCGTGGCTATGGGCGCAATTACAAGTTTTAACTAACATTAAAATAATTTATTAGTCATGTGAATTCCTTAACATGTCACCGGTGTGGCTGATGTTAAAGAATTTATTCCCTACTTTTGCAATATTACATTTATAAAGTAGTCACAGTCAATAATATTATATTTATATCTTTATTTTTTAAGGTGATGTGAATGCAGCTATAAACTTGGTATTCAGTGGAGCAATTGGTGATGATTAAATTAAAATTGTAAAGGATTACCAAATTCTTATTTGCCTGTTTATTGTAATTAAAAATTATTCAAAAAAATGCAGGGCTTTGTTTCTTGTATTTATTAATACTTAAATATTTGGAAAATTTTGAATATATCTATAATATCACTGGATTTTAGAATCCGTAAGGGCAAGTGTACATATAATAATATGACATTTAAATTAAATACCTTAACAGCTTAATAGTTTTTCATTTCACATATGCATTGAAAATGGTCATAGTGTAACAAAATGTACTTGAATTTGTTATAAGCACCATATATGCTAACATCAAATATATAATTCCAAATGAATAATCAATACATTTAAAGTTTTTGGTCAAGCTATAAAACGAAATATTATTTTCAAGTTAAATAGTAACATAAACAAGGCATATTATCATTATAATAATATTGTGGTGTTATTAATACATAACACATGTTAAGGTTGTGATGTTGATCATATTTTATAGAGTAGAATAATGAGCACTACATATGTAAAAAAGAAGGAAGTAGGAAAAAGGTAATTTGGTTAGTTTAAAGATGAGTGTGAAAATAATTCCATAGCATTAAAATGCCTGGACTAGTTAGTATTTCATTTTAAAATTCATATTGAGCTTGGATCCTTTCTTATTCGTGATATTGTTAGCTTTGGCTCGACATTGCTCTCGTCTCTTCATACGTCGAAAGTACCATCCGGAATCGTTCAAATTTTGCTCACCAAATAGTTCCAGTTCTAGTTCTTTTCTTGAATCCTTTCGCATGGCTGCCCTTTTTTCATACCAACTGCTTCTTTTTTCCTTCTCAGGATTTTCATTTGCTTTTAGTGTACTCTCTGCCTTATCCAAGTTTTTTTTTAAATTGTCCTGACTCTCGGTTTTATAACTTAAATTAACATTGCTAATATGATGTGAGTTCTCACCATTACTTTCGTTTTCTTGTAATTTTTTATTTTCATCAAAAATTTTGAGTTGGTCATTGATCTCAAATCGATCATATTTGGTTCTCCTTAGTTGCTTTTTACGCCATTTCTCAGTCTTCTTCCTATTGTTTTTGCACTTATGACAATTATATCTGTCATCTTTTTTTATTTCTTCCTCGCTCACCACATTCTCCAGGCTTGGTTCAATATGCTTTTTCATCCTCTTCTTCCTACTTTCATAATGTTCTTTTTCTATTTTTTTCTCAATTTCTTCTTTTTGAAGTTTATTTTTTTGTTCTAATTTGACAGAATCTGCGTATGAAACTTTCTTGATTTGAGATTTGTGTTGTGAATTGTTATCGGAATCATTCAAGATTGTTGGCTTAGATGGTAAAATCAAGTTGTCTTTCTCTTCTGTAAGGGGCAATATGTTCTCAATTAATTTTTTGTTCTCCTTTAAAAATGGCCTTTGTTTTATAGATTTTCCACTTATTTTGCCAAATTTTGTTCGCAGTTCTTCATGTTGAATTCTTTTAGAAATTTCATCATCTAACCAATGTTTATTTTGCTGATACACCTTTTTAATTTTGTTTACATCACTCAAAAACTCTGTTTCAAAAGTAGGCTCTACTAAATGACTTTCAAGATAGGTATCACCTTCAACATTTCCGCTGTCAAGACATTTAGTTATTTTATTTACAGTTTTACTGTTTAAAGGTTCTTCAAAAACTTTTTTGCAACGGTGTTGTTTTGTCAGTGACTTCTGCTGTTGCTTTTGTGAGTTTCCTAATGATGTCAATTCCTTTAATTTACTTCTTAAAAGTGCATTTTCCTCCTGCAACTTGTACAAGTTTGACAAAATTTTATTCACAGACGGTGTGGAGTTCATTGCACAGTCATTTTTGGCACCCCACATATGTCCAACAGCCACTCCTACGGCAGTTATAACACTTCCCAACATAATAATGTTTAGAATGGTACTCAATCTTTTATTTCTTCTGTGCACATAAGTCTTAAGCTTTCCAGTACTTTCCAAAAGAAACTCGTCACTAGCCCCTATAGATTCATCAAGGTTAAGATGGTCACCTAAAGTTGAGTGCTGAGGTGAAACTGCTATATGTGAAGACATGTGATTCTCTGCTGATATTTCTTGTTCATTGAGGCGTATCTCATCTATATTTGTGAGTAGTATAGAGTTATCATGGTCACTGTCGCTTATAATTGATATTCCATCAGTATCTTCATCCTTTTCATTACATAGTACCCTGAAAACAGATTATAATTACCAAAATAAAAAAAACTTAGCAAAACTTAGCACATAAAAAAGAAAATGGAAAGTTTTAATTAATTCTTTTTTTATATGTTAACTTAGATTCTGCGGGCTTAGGACAAAATAACACTTCATGAGGTCATAGAGCTACACCAGACAAGTTTTTCAATAATAGTTTCTTACTTACATGTACTACTTATAAATTAATTTAATTTATTATTCTTTTTTATATTTTTCAAAACAAATGCTTATTTAGTTAAAAATTAAAAGTATCACAATATAAAGATAAGCGAGGGGTCTCCATTTATCTTACTGAACGGAAACTTGAAAAGTATACAGCATCAGTAACAGCTTTAGCTTTTGCATTTTCTGTGATGATAAAGTACATTGCCCCAGTTGAGCCGGCTCAATTACGCTTCTGAAAAGCTGCTGTGTCTGCACAGTAAAAATTAATTCTGGAATACTTCAACGTCTAGCTGAACATTTAATGCTTTTGGACATCATACGTATACAATACTTACCTTTGAGTTGAATCTTTAGTAAAATCTGGTACATCTTGAGAGTCCTGCGGCGAATGCTCCAAGATGGTCCAACTTTCACCAGAATCGGAATCACTATGATCCGTTATAACTCCATCCATTTCGCTATACCAAAAATTCAAAAATAAATTTGAAATATCAAAATATCGGTGCGCAAAAATATAACGCAATTACAAGTTGCTTACATTAATAGGTACAAGAAATTTGTTTACTGCCAAACAAACTTAAAAATTGCACTAGAATTTAACTTGTTAAATTATTGTTAATTAAAGGAGAAGTACTTTATTAAATTTTGTATTTTTTTTTCGAAAACGTCACAATTCACAACATACGCGATTATTTTGTTTTTATTTTTAACGCAACATTCGGTATACAACCAAACACAAGCACAAGGCCATAGATAAGATAAGAAATATAAGATAATTAAACAAGATGTCTATTCATTCGCTGTAGATGATTTATTTAAATAAATTCTTATGACGAATATAAAAAGTGATTGACGAAATTATGGAATATAAACTATTGTTGATTTTTTATAATTAAAAATTTCGGGTGGGGCTGTATCTACGTACACGGCCACCATGGGCATGCGACATCTACGTCGCGCGTTGCCGAATAGGCCAAGAAAACAAGATTAACTTCGTTCTAAACTTTTTAACACAACACTGATGAAAAATAGTAATTACATGAAACTTCTTTCAATTAATATTCGAAAAGGATTTTGTTTAACATTGGTCGATATAAGTCGTCGTCGATAGCTTCTTGCGCTCTCGATAACACCTCACTTGCTCAGCGCTGGTTAGGTACTCGTGGTCCACAAACCTCCTTTTCCATTGATAGCCATAATATATATTTACAACTGGCTAAGGTCAACTATTTAAACTTTTGATAATTTCATTCTCCCTACAATCTACTTTCTGAAACTGGCACCGGTAAATTTCGGTAAAATTTAAAAAAGTTGCACGTTAAAATCATTTTTACTAATATTTTTCTATTACATTTTCTTTTCTTTTCTCAGTTTTTTTCCTTTGCTTTATTTGATGTTTTTGCTTTCAGTCAGCGGACAATTAAAGTTTCAGCAGAAGTGCAGAACTTGTGAGCTAGCCAAAACCCACGAGCTTGATACAGCCCTCTACGCAGGGTAGGGCCGTGCATGTATTCACGTGTTCGTTATCTTAAACGGGCCCGATTTAGAGGTCTGGAGGCCTCGGGGCAACAAAGGAGTGGAGGCCTATTCTGGTCTTTAAGTGGGGGCCCTCTTTTGTGGAGGCTCCGGGGCTGTTGCCCCGGTTGCCCTCCCCTAAATCCGGTCCTGTTATGGACCGTTACCCTGATGACTGTATTAAACGGCGGCTGGAGGCGATGTGAACCTTCCTGGAACACGGGTTTACTTTGTGTACACGTTGTGCTGGTTTCGCCGTGTTATTAAATGACAAACTAATTGGTTAGGTGCGTTAGCACTGTCTGTGGGTATAATGTTGTCTAGGGGGAGATTTCAGTCCTGGATTGGGTATATTACCAAATGATTGAAAGACTCTTGATTCTGAGTTCGGCAAGACTAAAAAACGTTTCACGTTAAAATCTTGTTTTACTTATAATATCTGTCTGATATATTTTGTTTCTATTTTCAGTCTTATATTGGGTACATAACCGCACGATTGCTTGTGAAAACTGCTGACATTGGGTTCTTCTTAGCTCCCATATTTCAGACTAGCGGCCCGCCCTGGATTCGCACGGGTATTTGACGAAAATTTCAAAATTAAAAATTATAAAACACACACCTAAACCCACAAAAAATATTAGCCTTTTTGTTCGTAACGATAAAATCATGTTGTAACAGCTTAAATTTTCAGCTGGTTAAAACAGAGTTGATTCTTTCAAATTCATGACTCGCTGAAATGATTGTTGGTTTATTTTGATAGTGACCAATATTGATTACTGATTTCCTGCATTAACGCGAATATTGGTCAAAGGAAACTATTTTGCGGATTTGATCGTATTATTTTTTTGGTTTAACATTCCCGAGATTCCCCGCGATTTCGTACACTTGTCTGGGTTCATGGTTATGGGACGGGGTTTTACTTCCTGATGATGGAATTAACCCTTACGTCAATTATTTTATTCTAATTTGCACAAAAAGAGAAATATAACAAACTAGCTTTTCGCCCGCAGCTTCGCTCGCGTTGAAGCCCTTAAATAAATATCTATCCCCTAATAAATATTTAAGAACCCTTTTTCCAATTAAAAAATAGTCTAAGTAATAGGTTTTACCCAAAAGGGTAAAACGTACTACTAAGACTCTGCTGTCTGTCTGTCACCAGGCTGTATCTTATTAACCGTGATAGTTAGACAATTGTAACAACAAATACTAAAAAACAGAATAAATAATATTTAAGTAGGGTTTCCATACAACAGGCATGATTTTTTGCCGTTTTTATAGATAATGGTATGGAACCCTTAGTGCACCACTTGTCCGGTGATAACCAGTGGTTACTGTACTTGTACTCGCCTCTGACCATTGTGCTTTTCTATTGTAAATCGGGCTTAATGGACAATCGATGTTAAGGTCGAAAAGACCGTAGCACTGGCAATGGCAATACACTTCACGCTAGTGAGTGTATTGCTAATTTGCTACGGTAAAAAAAAACATATGAAAAAATATAATTTTTATGCAGATGGCATTAAAATACATTCTTTATAAGTGATTTTCTTTCTAATTATTCTTATTTGAAGTGAAACTTCTAATGCGAATTCCGACAAGGTTGCGTTAAACGTTTAACGCTGCCATGGAGGGGGTATGAAAAACTGTTGCGTTAAACGTTCAACACTCCTGGGGAGGGGGAATAGAAAGAGACAGAGCGAGAGTGAATGCGTGGTACTCGAAATTTCACTTCTTCCACGCGGAGGGAGTTCACGTACTATTATTTTTCCTTTATTTGTGCTTTGAGGTCTTGCTTATTGCCAAATCTCGTAATTCTTTCCATATAGGTGTTCGACCCAAAACCTATAGGATACTTCCGGTTGACCTAGAATAGGCACTTATCATTTAAAGCAAGGCCTTACTGCACAAGTAAAGGGAAAATCGTGAAAAATAAAACAAATTGAAAATTAAGGCAAATTTTGATTTTGCCCATATCTTTTTATTATGTTGATTCAGGACCTTGATTTCTATACACCTAATAGGGACTATAAACCTCACCATTTGGTATCAATTTCAACTTGCTAGGTCAACGCTTTCCTGAGAAAATCGGTGGTGACACACAGACAAAGAGATGGACAAGAGAGTGATCTTACTGAGGTACAGAACCCTAAAAAAACATATTTAGTGGCACTCATATGAGAAATATTAGATGACCAAAAATGCAAATCTAAGTTCAATAAGAGTATGTTGGCAATTTTCAAAAAACAGAATTTGATAGATATCACATGGCAATCTTTTTGCTTTAAATTTTTTTTTATTTTTTTGACCGGTATTATAACTATTTAGGGATATTTGGTGATTTATAGAATGAAACTACGCATTTTATGGAATGTTAATTAGTATATTTCTTTATGCTTGGATCCTCTATAGCATGGTTTTTATCACATGTAAATGAAATCGTGATTGCATATCTTGTACCTGATTTTACTTTTTCAACATAATGCAAATTCTCTGCACCACTTGTGAAGATACTCAATCTTCCCTTCCTTGGTTCTATTGTTTTATTAACCTTTTTATCTACAAACACAAACCTACCACCTTCAAAGTCGACATTATAGTTACTTAGGTACAGTAATGTTGTATAATGGAACGATTTATAAGTTTCCTAGAAAACAAATATCAATGAAATAATAAGGGAAATTGAACATAAAAATGAAAGCAGTTTTTGTTGTTGAATACAATATTAAATATGAAGCTATAAATAAAACGAAATAAATTATACATCTGAAGTTCTTTAATATGTTAATTAAGTTTTTTAGATGTGGTTAGGGGCATGCCTCCATAAAAAAGTGGAAGTGTTTGTAAACAAATATAACCACTATATTTATGTAGACAGTCAAATGGTACTTAGTTGTTTGGACTAAAAAAAAATGTCTGTAATAAATGTATATAACATTCCAATTTACAGAAGAAATGTTACAAATCAATTCATCTCTACTGCATCAAAAATTCTTTCATTTATTGTATCCATGTAAATTGATTTATTGCTTTTAAAATAATCAAATAAATAATCTTTACATAAAAGCTGAAGTAGTCTTAAATAAAAAAAATATACTTACTTTATCTACATGTGGGTGCCAATATTGATCGTGAAGTGTAACAGGGGGTTTTGAGGTAATTTCAGAAAAAAATGTTGGATGAGTTAAGTAAATTTTACTTGGCAAGACACCAAAATGATGAGCTATTGTAAACTTAATTTTATCCTTTACCACCTTGAAGAAATAAATAATGACAACATTATTAGGAAATTAATTAAGCTAACCATTGTTTTTGTAAATTAATTTATCTAATATCAAAAATAATTAAATTTTCTGAGCTTACCCTAAAATAGTTAAAATCACTTGAAGTAAATAGATTTTTCATGTCTTCTTTCTTATAGATATCAATAAAATATTTCCCATGAGATAGTGCTCCACTGTGTAAATCTAATATAGAAGCGCCACCTGATGATTGACCATAATTAAAGCCTTTCTTTGCTATTTCTAACAATTCTTCAGACTCCATATCTGATATAACTTTATCAGTGACAAATCTCTTGCATTCCTTTGGAAAGCAGCCTTCAAATTTATCTATTTCTTTTATATATTTTGCAGAACAATCAATAACTTGTCCTTTCCCAGCTAATACCTCGAACTGCTTTGCAAATGTTTCGAGTTTTTCGTCTCTAGAGGTAAAATAAACAACTAGAAGAAGTGCACTTATGACAACAATTCTGGATAGTACTCTAAGTGGTATGTTAAGATTTAAAGGTCTGAAAAAACGTTGAACCATTATTAGATTTTTATTAGAATATAAATTCTTTGAAATAAAAAGAAAATAAAATAGTCTTACTCCTTGTCTTTCACATGATTAAAATCATTCTCTTTATTATCATTATTAATCTCTTTTTTAATTCTTTTCTTTAAATCTGTCATTTTTCCCTACTGTTTAAACCATAATCATTCATAGAATACCAATATTGAATATTTATTCAAACGTATCTCATAGCATCATTCTAAATAAGTAAAATGTGAAATTTATGACTAGTGCGAATACATTCTAAAAATTATTTAATGTTCTAACAAGACATCAAATCAGTTTAATAGATATTTTGCTCTTTCACTCTATGCCTGAATCATAGAGTAAAGTAATAATAAAGAAATGGCCTGAATCTGAATCAATATCAATGACAGCTACAGGGAGACCATGTCAAAAATAGCGAATCTGCCAAATGTAGTATGTCAATCACTAGTAAAAAATCTGCCAAACACTGATAATATCAGAGTTCCTTTAACGATAAAGCGTTAATGGAACGTATTATTATCAGTCTAAGAATAAAATAATTGTATTTACGAAACGAATTTATATTTTCCGTTTAGTTAAGTGAGGTGACTATCAATATTACTGTTGCTAAGCTACAACACTTTCCCTCAGTTAACTAAATCAAGCTCTCCTCTGAGATGCGTGTATGTTATCCTTGGAAGTGGTTTCATGAGAATATCCGCGATTTGTTCAGAGGAACTCACTCTTCTAACTTCTTGTATATTAACTTGCTCACGCACAAAGAAGTGCCTCAAACAAATATGTTTGGTTCTCTTATGAAACTCAGGTTTGCGCGCTAATTTCACTGCAGCTTCATTGTCGACGATTAGATTTGGTATTGAGCTGAGCGTGCTCCCATTTCTCTCGGAGCTTACCTTGCGGCGCCTAGCTCTGGTTTTGTTGTTGAAATAGAAACGGAAGCTTGTCGTTGGCTTAGCCACGATATCGCTCCTACGTAACGACACAATTCTCGGTTGTTGAGCGTCCTGTGCTGAGATCTCCTTCGTGATGAGTCACTAAAGCCATCGAAGTATTTCTTTCTTGCATTGGAATTATATTTTATACCATACGACATTGTGCCTTTTAGGTATCGCATAATCCTTTTTGACTTTAAGCCAATCTGCTTTGGTAGGTGCTACGAGCTTTCGTGACACTATACCTACTGCATAAGCAATATCAGGGCGGGTCGCAACCATTAGATAGGCCAATGCTCCAACTGCTTTTCGATATGGAAAGTGAGCATCGTCATCAGCTTCCCTGTTCCAACAGTTTCTTTTTCTATAGGTGTTGAAATTGGGCTACAATTCATCATTCCAAATCTTTCTAATACTTATTTTAATATATGCTTCTTGTTTCAGTATGATTGAAACATCACATTTCGAAATCTCCATACCCAGATAGAATGAAGCTGACTTCGTAGTTGTCTTTATACTTTGTTTAAGATCATTAAGAAATTGTTCTGCCATCTTTTGATCAATTGCAGTTACGAGACCGTCATAGACACAAAGTGATAATAAGAGTTTCTTGTCTCCTTGTCTCTTTATATACAAACATGTTTCTGCACAACTTTGTTTAAATCCTAGTTCTATTAGAATTTAAAGAACAGTGATTCGAACATCGTGGTGCTTGTTTCAAGCCGTAAAGACTCCGATTACAAAGACAAACTCTCTCTGTGCCATTTTCAAAGCCTTCGGGTTGTTTCATATTGATTTGTTGTAGTTTCATATTGATCTCTTCTGTTATTTTTCCGTACAAGAATGCTGTCATTACATCAAACTGTACAAGGTAAAGATTTTCTGATGCAGCAACGCTTAAAAGGGAAGAATAGTAGCCATTCTTGCGACTGGGCTAAACGTCTCTTGAAAATCGATGCCTTCTTGCTGTTGAAATCCCTTCGCCACTAAAGGGGCCCATTCACTATCTTGCCTGGCAGTCCGCCGTGCAGGACTGCAAAGCAGGATGTAGCCTACACACTATCCTGAATGCCGTCCATCATAGTGTCAGTGTTGTTGTTGTTATAATTATGGATTTCGAAAAAAAAAAAAAGAAAATAGCGATTCTGCTATGTTTTTTTTGTTGTTAGATAAAAGTTTTTATTAATTAATAACCTTTCCTCACATTATCATACTAATATATATAAAAATTAAGTAATGACCTTTTCTCAAGTTGAACTTGTTTTTTAGCTTAGTTTTAGTTATCACATCAGTCGGGCTTCCCGGGATGCATACGTTTTTTTTTTGTTTAAAATAAAGTACCTAGTCCTGTGTATGTTTTTTCACAGATGTGAATAAAATTTTCCTAAAAATATTTCTAAAAAAATTACCTGAAACAAAATTTCTATTGCAAATATGTAGTGTATTTAGACACTACATATTTACAATACGACAAAAAATTCCTAATTTAGCATCCGTATTTTCGTATAATATAGGGCAATTTTGATAAGGGCTTAGTGCGTTGTAGTGTTTTCGTCATATGGCAGCACTACCGCTATGCAGGACGGCCAAACCGCGGCGGACTGCAAGCGGTGGGTGGAGCTTGCAGGTCTCTTGCAGGATGCAACGCGCGTCCTGCTCGGTGTTGCCAGAAATTTTGCATGCCTGCGACACATAAAGCGGCGGACTGCACGGCGGACTGCCAGGCAGGATAGTGAATGGGCCCCTTAAGCGTGCGTTTGATCATGCCATCACTGTTCCTTTTCACCTTCAATACCCACTTGCAAGGTATGCATTTCTTATTGGCTGGTAAATTTTGAAGATTCCAAGTATCATACTCCTTTAAAGAAGATAGTTCTGCCTTCATTGCAGACAACCACTTTTCTTTATTGTTACTGTAAATAACCTATTTAAAAGTAAAGGGTCCTTCGCATAATCCATGTTTAATGATGTTTCATAATCGTTGAATTTTTCTGTTATTTTGAGTGAAGATCTATCACGCAGATCATACCTCTGTTCTTGACTTTTGTCGATACTGTCATGAAACTCGTCATCTGTGATATTATCATCTTCATCACAATCTTCTCTCGTTCTTGTGGAAGAGGCTCATGTGCGTATATAAGTGATCTTCCAGTCTCTACAAAGGTTCGGTTTTCGTGCTCAGTACGCCCATTTTCTTGTGGGGTATAAGGCATAACCAGCCTTTGCTTGATGCCATGTTTATTCAAAATATGTTTGTGGCCTTGAGTTTTGACCGACTGAATCATAATTTCAAGTTTGTCTTTAACTTCATTCTTATTGCGCATGAAATAAACCATTCGATAGCTAGAGTAGTCGTCTTTAAAAAGTACATAATATTGAAACTTGGTACAGCTTTGTGTAAATGGTCCACAACAGCAATGTGGAATAATTCACCGGGTTCGGATGCTCTCGTTCTCGTACTGAACTTTAATCTGTGAGCTTCCCCATAAACGCAGCCTTCACACGTATCTTTATCTAAAGGTACTAACTCTCTCTTGATAACTGCCTTGATATATCTCTTATTCTTATGTACAAATCTTTCATGGTACAATTGTAAAGAGGCTGTAGACAGGCATACTTCGATTGGTTGAGCTAGTTGTTCATTCGGAACATCTACTTTGTACAGACCGCCTCCACAACGCCGCCTTCAATTAAGCAAATATTGCCGTTGATGCTCATCTCACACATGTCTATCCTGGACGCGAACAGTATATTTGGATTGCTATCGTATGCCGCTAGTACTGCAAATAAGTTTTTCTTTATCTCTGGAACGTACTTCGCATCTTGTACAGTAATCGTATTCGTGTTCGATTTAATGATGATAGATCCTTTTCTTTAGCACGTATGGTGTTTCCATCGGCAGTTTTTACGGTGGTAGGGCGACGCAGCAGCCTCGGCTGCTGCTCGAATGGGCAGGCCCGTCCGGGTAAGTACCACGACCTCACAGAAGATCAGCGTAAAGTGGAAGTATGAAAAATACTTTCGCGTTACGTCTGGTGAGTGAGGTAGCCGGAGCCCAATTTTCAAAAGGTTGTCAACGCATCTATAACCCTTGGGTGTGGCCGATGTCCATGGGCGGCGGTAATCACTTAACATCAGGTGAACCGTCTGTTCGTTTGACAACTTTTCCCATAAAAAAAAAAGTTACTTGGTGGGTCACATCAAAAGGTTTGAATGTTATGAATAGATCATAAAATATGGATATGGATGAAGAAAATAAAATTAAAATCGATCGGCAAGAAATTCATTAGTAAAAATAAAGTAATAGGTCCTTTTATTTCTAGTAGCTGTGTGTGTTTCAAAAGAAATTGATTTCACTGAAGTTGAACTAGAGGAGAGGATTATAATATGCTTTAATAGTTACAGAGGTACTTACCGGTAACAGTAAGGTAACTGTTTAAATCAAGTTGATCTTTTTAATTGATTATTTATTGCAATAATATTTTTATTATCTACTAGCGATCCTCCCCGGCCTCGCACGGGTGCAATGTATTATAAATATGAGCCTTCCTCTTGAATCACTCTATCTAGTAAAAGAAACCGCATCAAGATCCGTTGTGTAGTGTAAAGATCTAAGCATACATAGGGACAGACAGACAGCGGGACGACTTTGTTTTATACCATGTAGTGATACACAGCAAAGAGACGTTTACATTTCAAGTGACGTTTTACCACAGTTTTGCCTTCCCTGAACCCTTCCACTAACACTTAAACTTTATAGTATGGTGCTAAAGTTCAAATTGACTTTTAAGTATTATTACGAATCTTTTGTACGGTACAACAAAAACAAATGAAATCGGTCCAGCCTTTCACGCGTGATGGCGTGACCAAGGGAAATAGGGATTAATTTATATATATATATATATATATATATATATATATATATATATATATATATAGATAATGATAAGATATCCTTTAGCAAAGGGTAGTGGATATAAAAAAATACGAAGTGGAAAGCGTATCAATTGACACTGGACCTCAAACTGTATAGATAATAGAAATATTAGCAGCAGTGGCTTACCTTAGAATGGCCCTGTATCAAAATGTGTCGGGAGGCCAAGATAAAAAATTAAGAGGTTTTATCAAATAAATTTAATATTAATTGTACTACATCTCGCCAGAAAGTAATTTTACTGTTGATTTTCATGCCATTACTGCGCAACGTCTTGTATGAATTTATTATATCGTGTACGATATCTAAAAGCTATGATTTTTTTTCCGGAAAGAACGACCTAAGGGATTTAGTATGATTGTGGAGTTTTTGATTTCATCCATTCAGCGCAGATGCGCTTGATATGTTGCACTGATAGTTACGCCCCTGATTAGCAGTAGTAGTAATTTTATTTATAAATTGAAAATTACCATAATAGACTATGTTTATTTAGTTATACGTATTTAAGTATTTAATCTGAGAGAAATATTATTTGTATGGGCCAACTCCAACACTAATCTCTTAGATAGACACAAGGCATAATTTTAAAGCCCTGTTTAGGATTTGTTCAAGGAAACATGAAGGCGTTTGGGGACCTACCAGCGCCTGGGGGCTCGGGGCGGCCCGCCCCTTCTGCCCCCCGGTTAATCCGCCACTGCTAATAATCTGTGTTTTGTGCGTGTGTACAGAGCCGTGTCGTCGTGTGCCAATGACCTGAGCAGTCCCTATTATGTCGCAAGTGTATAGGGAATAAAAGATCGGGGATAATACCCACCTTTTAGTCTTCAAGTACACCACCTTACGGAGGACATTCTCTGAAATCATCATTCTGCCAAAACCCTAAGGAAATCTAAGTGTTGTTTTCCACTTTTGTTCGACATCACGAAGGCGTTCGACGGAGTGGCTTAACGGCTTAAAATATGAGCTTAAATCGCTAGGATTACAATTAAGACTCATGAAAATCATACGAGACTACTTGATGAAAAGTCGATTCCAATTTCGACTGAACCTTATCTGCCCCCATGCCAGCCTTACATGGTGCCAGCTTAAGCTTATTGACTACGGGACGGATCGGATCGGGGATAATAATGATCCCTGGGGACCTTGTACTTTTTGCCGACTAGTTTCACGCGAGGGAGATTTTTCTTTCAGTGGTAGTCGGGATGACGATTAAATATGATCTCCTCACTCTTTTCAGTTATTTGTGAGATGTGAGTAATAACTTTTTTCAGCTGTATGGTAACACAATGAACAGTCAAATATATTCTCTTTGGGTAACATTAGAAAAATCACGACCGTTGTATGTTGATTGCATTTGCTAGTATCAATTTTATTTTGAGGATAAACTTAAAATTTTCCGTGCATGTTTTCATTAACTTTAATAGTGTCATGTTGAATCATTAATTGCAAGTAGTAGTGTGTAATTGGAGTTTCAATCTTTCAACTGGTAATCATTCTTTGTCGCAATGTTCTTCGACGTTGATGAAGAAGAATTAGCACCGCAAGATTTATTACACGTCGTTAGCCGGGAGCTCTGTTCGTATTTCTTGGCTCATTCCTTTATATATTTAAAATATTTATTGCTATATAATCTAAATTTTATTTCAGTTGCTTTGTCTTCGAATTTTGACAGGAATTACCGCATAAGGAGTGTTCCAACACATACAGAAGATGGTATACCCATTAGGAAGATTTATGTTTCCAACTTACCTCCAAAAGTACGTATTATTTATAAATTATAACAAAAGTATTTGGCCACGTTAATTTATTATCTTTGCCTTTTAGACCACGCGAACAGAACTTTTTGGGATGTTTGCGCACTATGGATTTATCAAAAGCTGCTGGTTAAGAATGGGGGATAGGGGCCCAAACAAGTCTCCAATGCCTACGTACGCCTTTATAACATTCAGTAATCCTGCTGACGCTCACAAGTAAGTTGCTTTATTCTTAGTTTAACTTCATTATGGTTATTGGTTTGGACGTCCAATAAATAAAAACATCTCTTTTAAAATGATAATTGAAGAAAAAGGGAAAAAATTGGAATAAGAAACGGAAATTTAGCTTTATGGCAATTTTTTTTATTTTAAATGCCTATGCCATTCCAGGGCACTGCAAGCTCCATTCCATGAAAAACAACTTCGCGGGCGTAGTTTGCGAATTTCGCCAGCTGATAGTTGGCATCAACCGGCTGAAGATGCTGATGGTCAGGTGCAATGGAGGCCAAATGATCAGCTGTACAAGAACCTAACTGCGGCACCAACTAGCTATGAAGGGCGTCGACAAAATGGTATAAGTCTGTCTGGTATGTCTAGTCAAGCAGTGATAGAAACAAAAGCACAAGGTGTCTGTTCTGTAAGTATTTTTGAAAAACAAAGTTTGTGTAAACATAACAGAAATTTATTGTACAAACTGTTAATGGTCCTTTAATATTTTTTAGGTAAATGGTATTTTGCAGCCTGTAGAGCAGCATTCAGATTGCTATGAAACTTATACCATATTGGATATTCTCAATATGGATTGCATGCATCATATTTTATCATACATAACTCTAAGAGATCTTATACTGTCGGAGAGAGTCAGTAAGAGGTGGCAGATTACTGTCCAAGAATATATACTGAGTAAGTTTGATATTGTTTTATCATATAGTAACTACTGAAAAGTTTGAATTTATATGAAACATAATATAATTCATGCTTTCATAATTTTTTAATGGTGAACTGGAAGCCACCATCCTAATGTTTGGATTAACATGCTTTTAATTGAACTGTGGGTGTGGTTCATGTTCCTTTAATTTTGCTTTGAAGGGCTTTAAAAGAGACTTGACCTCAATTTATGGCGAAATATAAAGACAATTATGTTAAAAAGTAATAGAGCTCCAAGTGACATGTCCTCTCTAGAGAGCCTTGCTTGATGCCTTTGTTTTGAATTGAATTCGAGCGTAGTCTTAGAAAATTCACAGAAAAAGTAATTTTTACATGTAATAAGTAATCAATATTTTATTTGATATACTTAAAAGAAATAGCTTTGTTTAAATATAAATTTATTACTTATTTATTACACACACATTTATTTATTATATACACTTAAAACATAAAATTTTCTCAGTCAACTATTTTCATTTGGATATTGACTATTACATATTCAATCCAATTTTTAATATAATGGCTCCAAAGTGAATGTTTGAGTATACATGTTCAGTTATCTTGACACAATATAGAAATTGTCTATTAACATTATAATTTTCTCATATGAAAACATTTCCTAGCAATATCAGTAATTACAATGTTTGTAAAATAAATGGTCAATAAAATATCTTATCTTGAAAATACAGGTTTTGAGCCAAACAGAGCATGGATTATGTAATCACTTAAGATTTTAAAGACTTGCTTCTATCACAGGTATTCGTGTTTACAAAACATCATGGTGGCAGCATGTTCCAATAACCATGACCACAGCTGTGCTGAGAAGGTTATTACAAAGAGTGGGCAATTCTTTAGTACGCCTTCACATAGATCATAACTGGTCAGCTCTTAACGACCGTACAGCTCACACTATTGGCAAGTATTGTCCCAACCTTGAAGAATTAAAGGTAATTATCTTATCCCTTAAACGAGCAATTCTTGTATATATATATAATCGGAATTTCGGAAACGGCTCCAGCGATTTTCATGAAATTTAGTATGTGCACAGATTCGGGGGCGAAAAATCGATCAAGCTAGGTTTCATTTTTAGAAAATGCCCTTTTATCCCTGTTTTCAGGGAATGAAAAATATAACTCGAATATGACGGTAAATTGCGCCGCAAGAGAAAATGTCAAAATAGCTCGGTCGGTAATCGGGCGGCCCCAAAACAGACGGCCGTGGTTCGTGTCACGATCATTTACACATTTATTTTTTTACTTTTTTTTCGATTCCAGATCATTGCTTTCTTTATTTTTAAATTTTTGTCGATTTGTTATTTTGTTATTTTTTTTCCCTTTTTTTTTAAAGTTCTTTCTTTTGTGAAAAACATCTGTTCATATTTTCTTATTATTACGTCGGTAAGATCGAAAAATATGCATATTTCATTATATCTAAATGTAATATTTGTATCTAAATGTAATTTCCAATAAATGTAATTTCCAAAATACACGATTTACCAAAAAAAAGAAACAAAGCGAGCAAAGCTCGGTCCTCCGGGTACTTATTATATAAATATTATAAGTTGGTGGTAAGTATTCGCTTAATTTTAGCATTTTACATTACATTTTAATTTCATTTTAAGTATAAAAGTAAGTTTTATTTTAACATGTTCTGTAAAAAGTTATTAAAAGATATAGTTTATATATAATGGGAGTATGAGTTGTATACATCAAATTACGTCTTTTAAAAGATATTTTATAAATGATGGGGAAAGAAAATGTATTGTTTGAATATTATGCATAATTATATTGTTAAGGCGCTATGCAGTGGATTTTTAACTATTTGGGTGGTGAAGTATGAGGAAGCGGAGGAGGGGTAACGCCGCTTAGCGGCGCGCAGCGTGCGAGTTTCGTCGACGCGCCGCTAGTGCCGCTAGCGCCGTCGTGTGTGTAGTGGTGGGCCGTAGGATACTATCGATAGTATCATGGAAGGCTTTCGAAAATGTACACAGATGATCCCTATAATATCTTTTATAGACCGTGATTGTATTTTACTTTTATATTATAATAGGAATAATAATAAACAAACAAATATAAAATATGAGAAAGCAATCAACAATTTTAGAAAATCTTCTTCCTGTTTATTATTATTTTTTTAATTAAATGGAAAAGGAATCGATTAAAAATACATTTTAAAGTGAAATAAATTAATAAAGGCAAATTACTTATAATTATTATTTTTTGTTTTCATGGTTTATATTTTTATTTTAAAGAAATGGCTCATAAATTTTTTGCAGAAATTACGAACACAACTTTTTTTATTACATTTTTTTACATATTATGAATTTTAATTTAT
Source organism: Iphiclides podalirius (assembly GCA_933534255.1). Lineage (NCBI taxonomy): Eukaryota > Metazoa > Arthropoda > Insecta > Lepidoptera > Papilionidae > Iphiclides > Iphiclides podalirius. The sequence goes on along the minus strand of OW152831.1, from coordinate 2,876,502 downwards.
CCTTTAAATGTTCAAGATTTACTATGTTATATGACTTTCAACTAAAATGAAATTTAAAAAACTATCGCTAAAATCTTTATTTGTATCGATAAACGACAGTAATTATAACAAGAATCGAAGTTTTGTTACTTTCCACAGACCTCGCGTAGCCTGTTGGTCCGAGCGTTATTCACAACGGTAAACTATTGCTATAGGTGTAGTCTCAAGTTCAAACCCTCATCGAGTGGAGTTGTATTTTTTATATTATTTTCACTTTTAATTTGTTAGCCAACAAATTATTTTGTTGTTATTTTATAAAATGGCTCAATTTGAGAAATAAACAAATTAATAAGAAAAATTATAAAACAATTATTTTTCGTGTATAAGATAAGATAAATTTTCGTTTTAGGGTGAAAAATTAAATATTTTAATAAAAAAATAGATGACGTTAAAAAATTTTAATACTAAAAGTTGGTTTATTTACTGATAGAGACTTAGCGGCATAGGTCCATGTAGCATGGCGCCTCAGCGCTCTCTGTTCAACGTGTGGAGTTGGAAGAGAACCGAAACAACGCCGCGGTGGCGCGGTGTTTTGGACATCGCGTTCGAATTAATTTTAATGAATTAAATTAATATTTACAAATATATTGCATCAATCAATAAATTAAAACAACAATCCTTTTTATTAATATATTCTACATCACTGATATTAATTTCATTAAGATTTGTTGATGTATTACGTTCATTTTTGGATTTGAATTTCTCTTTTAGAGGTAGTTTCATGATTTTTTTTCTATCCAGAAAATATATCGATAATATGTTTTGGAAACAATGTTCCCTTAGAATGTACGATCAAGATTAACATATATTTTTTTTGCTGCTATAAAATGTGTAGATTTTGCTAAAAAATCTTGAAAAACCTATTTTTACTGCATACAGCGCCTTAAATGAATTCTCTATGTTAATAATGTAATAATGAAAACACAGGGAACTTCTTGCAAAAGAAAGATGTACAAGCATGGGTTTCTGCTTAATATCTTACTTTGACTGTAAACAAGCATTAACTAAATCTAATATATAAAATTCTCTTATCACGGTGTTTGTAATTGAACTCCTCCGAAACGGCTCGACCGATTTTTGTTTGCATATTGGACAGGATGGAGACAACAATGGGTTGGTGGAAGCTATCCACACAGTGGGTTCTAAGTTCTTTAAGACCCCGCGCCCGAATAAACCTCAAAAGCTCTCCCCACAGACCATTCAATTAATAAAGAATATATCAAAAGATCGGACAGAGATGAGACTGCAATCTTCAGTTGATATGTCGGAGTATGGCAAACTCAATAGACGAATCTCAAAATCCATGCGACACGACTTGCGGTCCTATAATACACAGCGTGTTAAAGCCGCCATCGAGTGGAACCAGGGCTTTAAAGTGTTTGCAAGGCATTCGTATATTGGACAAAGCCTGATGACAAAGCTGAAGATCGACGACGGCAGTGTCATCTCATCGGAACAGGACACTTTGAGGGAGCTTGAAAGGTTTTACGGACAGCTGTACACCTCGACATGTAAACCCATTGTCAGAACCGACCCGACACTACACTGAGGATATCCCAGACATCAGCCTGTACGAGATTAGAATGGCTCTGAAACAGCTTAAGAACAATTAGGCACCGGAATTACGACTGTACTTCTGAGAGCGGGTGGAAAACCAGTACTACAAGTCCTCCAGAAGTTGTTCAATTCTGTCATACTACAAGGCACCACGCCAGAAGCATGGCATAGGAGTGTGGTGGTGCTTTTCTTCAAAAAGGGAGATAAGACCCTGTTGAAGAATTATAGACCCATCTCGCTCCTGAGCCATGTATATAAGCTGTTTTCTAGAGTCATTACGAATCGTCTTGCACGCAGGTTTGATGACTTCCAGCCTCCCGAACAAGTCGGGTTCCGGAAAGGCTTTAGCACCATAGACCACATCCATACGCTCCGCCAGATTATACAGAAGAGCGAGGAGTTTAATCGGCCATTGTGCTTAGCGTTTGTGGACTATGAAAAAGCCTTCGATTCAATCGAGACCTGGGCGGTATTGCAGTCCCTCCAGCGATGTCATATCGACTATAGGTATATCGAAGTTCTGAAGTGTTTGTATAGAAACGCCACCATGTCCATCCGTCTACAGAATGAGAGCACGAAAGCAATCCAATTACAGAGAGGCGTGAGACAGGGAGACGTCATTTCTCCGAAACTGTTCACAACCGCATTGGAGGATGCTTTTAAGCTCTTGGACTGGGACGGATTCGGCATCAATATCAACGGCGAATACATCACTCACCTTCGTTTTGCCGACGATATAGTCATAATGGCAGAGTCGCTGGAGGACCTTAACACTATGCTCAGGGACCTTAGTAATGTTTCCCAACAGGTGGGTCTTAAAATGAACATGGGCAAGACGAAAATCATGTCAAATGCCCATGTCGAACCCATACCAGTTATTTTTGGGAACGATACATTCGAAGTTGTCGACCACTATGTCTACGTTGGACAAACGGTCCAGTTAGGCAGGTCCAACTTCGACAAAGAGGTCACTCGAAGAATCCAACTCGGATGGGCAGCGTTCGGGAAGCTACGCGATATCTTTTCGTCCAAGATTCCACAGTGCCTAAAGACAAGGGTTTATAACCAGTGTGTGTTGCCAGCTATGACGTATGGCACTGAGACGTGGTCTCTAAAAGTTGGCCTATTGGAGAAGCTCAGAGTCACACAACGAGCTATGGAGAGAGCTATGCTCGGAGTTTCTTTGCGCGACAAAATCCGGAATGAGGAAATTCGCCGAAGAACCGGAGTCACCGACATAGCTCTCCGGATCTGCAAGTTGAAGTGGCAGTGGGCAGGCCACATCGCTCGAAGAACTGATGGCCGATGGGGAGTAAAGGTTCTCGAGTGGCCACCACGAACCGGAAGACTTAGCGTTGGAAGGCCTCCCTCTAGGAGGACCGACGACATCATAAGAGTCGTGGGAAACCTGTGGATGCAAATGGCAAAGTGTCGTTCGTTGTGGTTCGATGGGGAGGCCTATGTTCAACAGTGGACGTCTTGCGACTGAAGATGATGATGGAGACAACAACATCTATTCTTCCCCCTGAATGTTAAGGATGGTCCACCCCAAAATGTTTTTTCTACCCTACAAATAATTTATATAGTAAAACAACGTTTGCGCTCGGTCAGCTAGTACTTTATATATACTTAATTATGAAGAAACTGCAGCTCTCATTACTGCACATTATTCTCACAAACTCACACACGCACTCGCATTCACACTCACACGCACGCGTGCGCGCGTGAGAGTGTGAAACACACCTTCACACATTAAAATATAGGAGTTTCTTTTTATGAATATGTTTCCTTTTATACATTCTTTATTACGCTGCGGCCTAATACAGTGTATCTTTTTTATTGAAATGAGGAATGGCGCCGAAAGCCTAGCACCTAGTAAGCCTTCTCACAACCTAGTTCGGCGACGGATGCTATTTATCTATTGTATTTATTTATAACATAATTATGTATTAGGATTAATTCTAAAATTGTACAACTAAAAGGAAAATAACTTTATCATTATTATTATCATCTTTTATATTTAGATATGTACGTAAACAAATTGTTGGTTTTCAAAAAAGAATTTGTTTCAGGTTGTCGGTATGCATACAAAAAATTGGAATCCATTAATTTATGGTTGTAAGAACTTAAAGAATGTGGGATTTATTTCATGTAATAAGGTAAAACAATTGTTTCAGTCAGACACTCCAATAATGGTTTAAAGCTAGCCTTAAATTAGTTTATTTGTAAAGTGTAAAACAGTTAGTATCTATATTCCTTTAAGGGAGGACTTAACAATTTAAGTTCTAGTTGAGTGGTAATCACCACTTCTTGATTAAAGAGTCCATAACTAACAGCAAATATTTATTAGATTAAAACAATTTCAACAAGGCCAGTATAACAAGGTCTATGTGCAACAGTACACTCAAACAGGTTGTAATGATGATAATGATGATAACGATTTCAACACGGCCGTTGTTATATATAATAACAAGGCTTTCTTTCATGTCCGCAGCTCAACGACTCGAGTCTGATACACCTTGTGAAAAACGAAACGCCCGTAGAGCAGTTGCTCGTTGCGAATAACACCCATGTAACGGGTCTGTTCCTGACCGGCTTGAACAATAGAAAGCTGACCTCGCTCTCCTTCTACAACTGCTACAGCCTGCAGGGTGCCGTGTTGAGCGCTGCCATAGACACGCTGCCCACGATCACAACCCTCCGACTGGACGTCTGCCCCGTCTCCATATGGAAGATCATCCCGCTGATAATGAAAAAGCTACCGAAGCTGGTAGAGCTGTCACTCAGCGAGTACACCTCGCTGAGTATATGTCTCACCCGCTTCGAGGTCGAGGACTTCTGCAACAGCCTGTCGGTGATGAAGAATCTGAGGGTGATAAACTTCAGCCGGAACGTCTACATCAGCAATGTGGTGTTGAAGCAAATCGCGCGCACCTGCTCGAAGCTGCAGTCGCTGAATATATCGTGCTGTAACGCAGCGAAAGACGTTGTACCAGGTAAATATTTCTCATGTGGAAAGTTGCGAGAGAAAATGTATACTTCAGTGAATGGCCGATCAGGGAAGCAATTGAAATTCCGACAGGTTAAAGATACATAAGCAATAAATGTAATCTGATAGGTAAACGGTAGTGGTTGCTTTGTGACAGCGATGTAGGATTTGGGAACTTTATTTTAGTTTTTTTTTTTTTGCAAGTAGCAACAAACATCGTCTTCAATTATTACGTGAATTAAAAGAAAAAAAGGAACATTTTCCTTTTCATTGAGACTCGTCGAAAGTGCGTCGTGCGAAACGCTCATCGCAGAGGGCTTTCCGGGACACCACCACGCGAAGTTCACACCACACACACCACCACTGAGGGCATCACCGCGGTGTTGCGTTGTCGCCGACCCTATTTAGAGTGGGCCCATGTAGCTTTGTGCCGACTAGTCTACTTCTACGTAGTCGCAGTGGTGGTAGGGACTTGCTACTCAACCCCTTCCATCACAACGTTGTGCAAAAAAAATCAAAATCATCCGTATACATAAGAAACATACATTTCATCAATTGATAAGATTTTTTTTTATAACTAACACCGTTTCCTAATCAGGTTCATCTAATGGAGAAGAAACAGGAAGAAACTCCCTAGCTGTGTCCTCTGTTTAGTATTTTTTTTTTTACCTCAAAACGTTAAAATATTATACACTAACGATTTTATATATCGATATTTGGATCCTATATAACGATACAAAATATTCAATATCGACATCGTATAAAAAACCGATACATATAATGGCTTTTCTAAAGTTGCCCAAATTCACACAGGAGGTTCAGACTCGGTAGTATAATCGTTTATTGAAATAAAAAGCAAACTTTATTTTTCAAAAAAAATTGCAATTCTTTTCCCTAAAAAAACAGAACTTGTTGACAATGCGGTAGTCATTCATAAACGCGTCGTATACTTTTGAAACGAACTTGTGTGCGTGTTAGTTATTAGTAAAATAAATGAGTTGCCCATAAATCACGCACTTTTTGAGATAAAGTTGAAATGAATGTAATTTACGAGTGATTTTAAATATTTATCATTTTAAATATAACATTATTTATGTCTAGAATTTAATAAAATAAAATCGATACACTTAGAAAATCCTCCCTGTATAATACGTTATATAGCGTTCCTTGAATCTACAAGTCGTTATGGCAGTTACGAAGCTATTTCGGTGGGTGTTCATGGGCGGCAGTACTCACTTACCATCGGGTGAGCCTCCTGCTCGTTTGCCCCTTTTCTCCATAAAAAGAAAACGAACTAACCAGGCATAAATGGTGCCGTGCCGGTACGCTCTGGTCCCGCTAACCGCGCGACGTCTCCCCGCAGCCGGCTTCCCGGGGCACCGCTACGCCAAGGGCGTATCCGACGAGGGCCTGGCGGCGGTGTTCCGCTCGTGCCCGGGCATCGCCTACCTGGACGTGTCGTACCTGGCCGGGCTGACGGACGAGGGGCTGGCGCAGGCGGCGCGGCTCGGCTCGCTGGAGGTGCTCACCGCGCGCGGCACGCCCACGCTCTCCTCGCAGCCGTTCGCGCTCTGCCTCGCCTCGTGCCACCGTCTCAGGGTGAGGGTTTTTTTTTTGTTTTTTTTTTTTAGGGTTCCGTACCATACAGGTCCCCGTCACCAGGCTCATGAACAGTGTGATAGTTAGACACTTGAAATTTTCATTAATGTTGTATCTATAGCAACATTAATGAAAATTTATGTTGCCTCTATAGCAACAAACACAAAGACATGATATTTTTTTTTTGCCCTTTTTATCGTTAATGGTCCGGAACCCTTCGTGCCCGAGTCTGACTCGCATTTGGCCGGTTTTTTTTTTACGTGAGATGGTGCCAAGCGAGCCGGTGGTCCACCTGATGTAGAGTGATAACCGGCGCCCATTAACATTTGCAACACCCGTAGGATTGCAAATGCGTTGCTACCTTTTAAAAAAGCGGGGCACCAGCTGCCTCAATCACCAGACGAAACGCAGAGGTGTAACACTTCTTCACTCTGTTCTTCTGTGAGGCCGTGATACTTACCCGGACGTTACTTACCTACGCAACGGCCGAAGCTGTTGTTAACTCGCCCTCCAGGTTTATTTTTAAATGTTAACATTATTTTGTGTCCACTTTTGTTTACAATAAATAATAAGGAATTCCGTATTTCGTTGGCCACCAGGAAATCGACGTGTGCGGTTGCGATGGGGTGTCCGAGGAGATAGTGGTGGCGGCTCGACGGGCCGTAGAAGCCCATCCGAGGAAGCTGTTACTAATGGTAGCGAATACCCCGGCGAGCGAACCGCAGGTGACTTACGGCTCATTTTCAATGGCTATTTATGAACAAATATCTTTATTCAATTAAGAAGCATTACATTTACTTATTGATTGTCAAAACACTACCACTGGAAAAGAAAAACCTGAGAAGACCGGCGAAAGAAATTCAGCGGAACAATTTTGTACCATGTTTACAATTAAAGACAACTTGAAAGAGCATGGCGCGATCAATTCATTTCCAGGGTGTGTTATCACTTATATCATAACTAATATTATAATAGCCTTTTAAGACCTTTACATTTTTTTTAATTCAGCAATTGAATGTCAAATAAAAAAGTTAAATTCACTGTACTATAAAAGAAATACTTATTCTAAGCAGTCTAGTCGTGGGTAGAATTAATTTACGTTTTTCCCTAGTATTTATATCATGCACATTACTGTCTTGTAAATTCATTCTTATTTCTATTGACATACTTAACAATTTCGAGTATGTATTGAAAAGCAACAATCAACATGAAGACCATCATAGACGACGCTAAACTTGAACAGCCCGGTGAAGTAGGACAAGTGCGTAGAGTGCAAAAAATATAAATATCGCTTCAAGAAGTCAAGTAGCAACTTATATATGCCCCACTGCTGGGAAAAGGCCTCCTCTGTAAGGTATTAGGGCATAACAGGGCATATGTACAGGGAGGCTTTTTTAAGTGTATCCATTTTTTTTATTAAATTCTAGACATAAATAATGTTATATAAAAAATGATTAATATTTAAAATCACTCGTAATTAAAATACATTCATTTGAACTTCTCATAAAGTGATGATTTATGGGCAACTCATTTATTTTACGCGCGATCATTCATAACTAACACGCACACAAATTCGTTTCAAACGTACGCGATCCCACTGCGGTTTGGCGGACTTCACATATGTACCTATTATTATTTTTTGTAATTATTTCGAAAATATGCAGGTTTCTTCAAGATGTTGATGTTTTCCTTCACTAATAAAATTTCTGGAATGGGAAATAATCCTGAAAATGGTTAGCCCTATTATGTATAATATTCTTACAGCCTCACACATAGAGGTAGTAGGTTTACTCTTATCCAACATTGACATGACTGATTTGCGAATATCAGTCAGGCTTAAATTGAGCTTGGTAGATTAATTAATTTTTTGCTTTTTATTCTTTTATTAGAGTATAAATATTGAATGTTCACAGGATTTACCAGAACATAAGCTGCTAACTGTTAACACCGAAACCGACCTCTGCAATCCACACTTGCGCCCTGACTTCATAGATCAAATATTTGAAGACAGCTCCGATGACTCATTAGATGACTTGTACGATGATGATTTGGATTTCCTAGATGCAGGTAATTTACATACATTTTTATCTCATATTTTGCCCTCTATGGAATTGGTCATTAAAATGTAAATAATTAAGTTTGTGTGTGCTTGCAATTTCATCCCAATTAGTGCATCACTTTGTTTTAAAGCACTTTTGAAAACATTTAAGTGAGAGCATCAATAGAAAAACATTAAAGGGGCTTTGAGCTGCATGTAGGACTTGGGATGTTAAATAAATTAAGTGGGGTACAAATTTCAGTGAAGTGTTCAAATGTCCATTTTAATCAAATTAAATACATTAGCACTGTTTCAAAGTTGTTATAAAGTAATATTGTAAGACTTTTATTGAATAAAATGACTTCTACAGACTCACAATCCATTTTAATTTTTGTTTTTAATTATAACATTAATAACCAAAAAAGCTTTATCCTTGCATATTTTATTTATCCTGCCTAACACGTCATCTACCCATTAGAACCTGAGAGCTATAAAAATTTGATTATTTGTTTTTGAGAAATGAATTTGTTATATACAGATGATGATGATGACGATTTTTTCGACGAGGAAATGGAAAACATCGAGGGCATATTTCGACTGGGACTTCAACCAGATGATGTGTTGCTTTTGTGAGATAAGCTTAGTCCCATAGTGGACACAACACTGAGTTAATAAATATAACTGCTACCAGTTTCTGTTTGAAAATGTACTTTTTACTAATGTTTCACCAAAAATCATTTGGTTATTGTTTGAAGTGTGTGTTTTTCTTTATAGTTTTTGTTTTATTTTTGAAAAGGTAGTAAACCCAAGTGAGCCCATTTTGGTATAATTGTTTTTCTGTAACAAGCTTATCATAGTACATTTTTTATGCTGTACTGTACAGAGAAAATTCATTGTATCCTTTGAAATCTTTAAAATGTTATCATAATATTTGATAACTAGCAGTAACATCAAGTTTTATAGATGTTTTGATGTGGTGGTTTAGGTATTATCTGTGATGGAGTGTGCTGTAACACATTATGTTAATATTTGTTTTTAGTCAATATTGTTTACTAATTTTACATATTTAAAATGTTCCACACTGAATTGTAACTATAAGCGAAGTCTGAGAAATATTGTGATAGAATTAAATTATTCATGTACCTTACATTTTAGTTTCTTCCAACTGAAAATATTTTGTATTATACTATTGAAAACATTTTTATTAATTTTATTAGGGTCTGACAGATATTCCTGTTTAGAAATTTGTGTTGTATTGCACAACCCTATTAGTAAGACTGTCTGTATGTACACCTCATAGTGTATGTGAATATCCTATTCTATTCTATTAAAAAAGCTTTTGAGTATGAATTAAATATTTTAGATGTGATGTGTCCACTAGTTAGATGGCTTCTTTATGCTTATTCCCTAATGTAGGTGATAAGGCTGAAACCATCTAATCAAGCTAATAGAATACAAACTGTTACCAGTGTCTAAATGATTGTGGTGGTGATTATGGTTATAATAAAGCAAAATCCATCCTGGAAACAGTTTATTAAAGTTTTAGTTTAGATGTATATTGCTGTTAGTTTATTATGCTTCTGTAGCATTATATTTCCCCTATTATGTTAAATGTAATGCATTGTAATCAACATGTTGGTTGTTTTTATTTTTAATAGAGAATGATTTTGCTTTAATGACATAATTGAAAAATCAATGACTATATATTTTTCTGAATATTTTTAGGGTGAAGATTAATTTTTATTTTCGTGCCAATATATGGTAACTCTGTTTTTGTTAAAATATCCCTATTTATGAAATTATCCACTTTGGCCCAACAGCATACTTTGTTACATTTTTAACAAAAAGTTCTATTGTTTAAATTTCTTCATGCAAACTGTTTTTATTTAAACTGTATTGATTAAATAAGTAGTGAATGTAAACAAAAGTTCTGTCATAATATAAATTAAATGGAGATAATAATCAGAGGGGAGACAAACAATTTTTAATAATATTTTTTTTAATTGCAAAGAAACTTCTTGTTATTTAGTTTTCAATTTCACACTGAATAGAGTTCAATATTGAAAGTGTTTATAGAGGAGTATATTGTATGTTTACAGGTTTCAGTGTCGATTTATGTTTTTAAAATTGCATTTTAGGCTAGATTTCATGCATGGAATGATTTATGTAAAGGTTTCAGTTTGTATAAAATTTTTTTTTAATATTGTAAGGAAGAAACAATATAATTACTCCTCAATATTTAACTTGCTTTAATTTGTCTATAAATTATATTGTAATGAAGGAACATTTCTAGAAATTTATGTTTTCATTCTACTGGTTACTTATGTACCCCGTAATTAAATGGTTACTTATTTGTGTATTTGGCCAATTATTTTAAACCTTATTTCTTTATAAAGTCTAGTTAGATTAAAAATAAAATTTGAAGCTGGAAATTCAAGCAATTCAATTAATAATAAAAATAGAATATGCAAATACACCAAATATACAGTGTGTCGTTACCATCGCGACAATAAACGAACATACGTCTAACGCTACTTACCAATAATTAAAAAAAATATTAACGTTAAACAAAATCCATAATTAAAAAAAAATGTTTTTCAAACAAAGTAAAAAAGAAACAAAATTTGTAACATCCTATACAACTCGCGCCACAGCGTCGCATTACAAGCCTCTCCTTACAGTATGTTTTGTCTCTTTTAAATTCATTCAACCCGTTCATATGCTTTGTGACCTCTACAAATGAACTTTACGTTTCAGTTTTATAGGTAAGGGGGTTCTAAAATTCTTTGTTTTGGAAAATTTAATAACTCGGTAAATATTCATGTTTAAAGAATGTAAATGTTTAATTCAATTTTTAAAAGTTATTCTCTATATGTGTGTTCATTTATTGTTGTGATGGTAACAACATGCTGTATAATATGAGATATTTTTGTGCTTGGGTAAATATTTTTATAAATGTTGTAACACATATATGAAATTTGATACTTTGCATTACATTAAATTTGGGCAAAATCAACAGCTTTTTTATTTATTTAATTTTTAAAACCAATTACTATCCTAATTATTATGCATAAAATTTGAGACTCCCTAAACAGTTCTTGGTTGTAATTAGAAATGAATAATCCAAATCTTCCTTAATATAATCTCCTTTACTATTTACAAACCATTTGTGACACTACATATAATTATTCATATATTAACATCATAATTAGTTGTTTTAATATAAATATTCCACCATTGTCCAATAAAACCAACATCTACAACTCTTGAAGGAAAGCTAAAAATTGTTGGTTTTAGATAAGAACATTGTGATTTGTATAAATCACATGTCTCATTTATTTCGGAGACATATATGACCGAAGCTATTCCAAGATTTTTATAATGTATAACTCCTTCGTTGTAACATCTGTCCAAGAATCGTAGATGTTCAACCGATTTCGGATTCGCGCACTCTTCACTCACTAGTATAATTTCATTTGTTAAACGTTTTAACCTATCCTTAAAATCAACCTCACTAGGATTATTCTGCACCAAGGCGTATACCGTCATGAGGCCAGACGTCCATATGAAAGCTTTTTTTGGTTGTTCTTGGATGTCACTTCTTAAGTCTTGAAACATTTGACGATAGTCAATAAAAAGGTTCTTCCAATAATCAGCCCATTTTTCCAGTATAGTTCCCTTTAGCTTTTCAGGAAATCTGACGTTTTTCAGATGCAATTTAGATATAATTCCAGGTGGTTTAATTATTCGTAACATGATTACTTCCTTTTAGTACCGAGACATTAGATCCTTAACTGAGAGAACATTTGATAAGAATTTCAGTCTCCACTTTCTTCTTCTTTGATTAATGGCTTCACCTTCTTTCTTTCGTAGATGGCAATTTCAGTAGCGATGTGCGACTCGAGTTATTTGACTCGAGTAACTCGAGTCAAACCTTAAACGAGTCAGCTCGAGTTCAGTTTTAAGCAACTCGAATCAACTCGGTCGTCCGAACGCAAGCCGGACGCTATACGCGGCGGCCTCACGAGTTGTCCGAGTTACACACGCGGCTCGCGCGCGCGGTTCGTTAGGCGTTGCAACTCGCATCAACTCGAGTTCAGTGAAATGTAAAGTTACGATAAACGCGCGCGCGCCGTTCGTAAGGTGTTGCATCTTACTCGCATCAACTCGAATAGAACTCGGGTTTTGAATTCAGAATTGTGCAAATGAAAAACCGCTTTAAAAGTTTATTTTGTTTTTTGATTGACATTTTGTTATTTGTTTTTATTAGTTGGCCGTTGGCGATCCGCGTGCGAACTAATATTTTTGATTTGTTAGTGATCTGTTTTGTTTTGTTTGTAACGACGTCAAATAACAGAAGTGTGGCGTCGGAATTCTTTGCTATAAAAACAGAAACTTTTTTTAACATTATTTTCGATAAGCAATCGACTATTTACATTTTATAAGTATGACTTTGAGGCGATTTTCTTAAACACGATGTTGAGATCTGCGCTGGAATAATATACACCTTTGTTGATTGATTTTCGAAATAAATTGCACACTAGTGCCAATTGATTGTAAATTTTGTCTTTGAAATCCCAACCGTCGGACACTGTTCGGGGTCGAGGTGTATAGAAAAAGGAGAGGATTAATTCAGACCACATACAAAGTTGCGAATCGACTCGAGTAGCCATATAACATCACGATTCAACATCATAATATACTTACTTGACTTGATATTGATACTTCCTATCTAATTAACCTCGAGTCGAGCTGACTCGTGCTCTCCGAATTGGCCGAGTCCTAGGTTGTGGTGCTAGTTCGTCGTCGTATCCGCCCTTTCCTGAGAGCCAAACAAACGTAGACCCGCCCCCGATTAAGGAGTGGACCGTCCGTCCCGGCATCCGCTCCCACCCCCCTCACCCCTGCAGCGCTCGTTTTTGTTTTACGGAGGTGCGTATACTTGCATATCCGGAAGTGTTTTTGAGGTTAGCGTAGGTCTCGTAGTCCTCCTCCCCTTAATACGTTTGGCTTTTAACAGCTGCGCCTCCAACATCTTCCGGGGGTGGTATGCTCCGGTTTAGCGAAAATCTTTTTGGGGAGCCAAGATTGAAATACCCCCAGTCGGTTCCCAGGTTTCTGGGCGCAATAATCGTCGCCTCCAGGCGCAAGACTTGGCAAATCGTACCGGGCACTATCCGGAAGAGGCCGCCTCCTTAGCCCTCCGTAAATACGGGCATCCCCCCTATAACGCCCCCCCCCCCCCCCCCCCCCCCCCCCTCCCCCTCCCCCCCCCCCCCCCCCCCCCCCCCCCCCCCCCCTCCAAATCACGAGACAAAGTAGGGGGCAAGTGCCCGTTGGAGTCTACGTCGTACAGTACAGTCAAGTTGTGAGCGGACGATCCCAACCGTGGTTTAATACAATGTCTAAAACGTCGGGGGCCCCGCTTTGTCCCCAACACATAACGGAAACTTCGATGCGAGTAAACTCGAGTTGCGATTCGAGTCAGTAGCCAAATCAACACGAGTAACTCGAGTCAAAAAAAAAATCCAACTCGTCACATCACTGAATTTCAGTTAATCAAACTTAACAAATTGACTTTTTTTTTTTTTTCCCTTCTATGGCTCCACTGATACGTCAGTGATTTTGCCAATAACTAAGTACTCAAAGTACTTAGTGATCAACTTGATAAGGTTAGGACAGTAAAAATGTATAATATTTTGTTTAAAATTATTTCATTTGCGTACTAGCGATGGCCGTTGAATCAACGAACTAGTTGAATCAACCGTTGATCTCTTTGTAACGAATTAACTTTAACTGTCATAGAAATCAACTAGTTGAATTCGTTAACGTCGTTTCGGAAATTTTGTCGTTGAATCAATTCGTTTAAAAACGCAGTCAACGATACGTTAAATCAACGGAACATAAGCGAAACGAATTGAAAACTTTACGTTGAAAAAAACGCCACAGAGTTGAGTTGAAATGTTTGTTTAATTTTATGAAGGACATGTTTAAGTTCGTTTTCTTTATTTTTGTTTGACAGTTTGTGAATAGTTGCGCACAAGGTTATAGAATATTTTGCGGCTTTGCGTAAATATTATTAGAACTTTACTTCAAGTTTAGTGTTTTTTTTTTTTTTTGTGAATTTCTTAATTTTGAATTAATAATATTTGGAATTTTATTTTATGTTATTAGTTTTGTTTATCAGAATTTAACTTTCTGGTTAGTGTTTTTTTTTTAATTTATGATTATTTAAGTGTATAGAGGACTGTGGGTACAAAATTCAACATAATTGAACGTATTAACAGTGAGCTATGGCTTCATACCTAAAAAGACAGTTCTAGCGGAAAAGCTGTTTGTAATGTATGCAATGAATACTTTAACTTTAAAAAGTACTTGAAGCGGAAATATATTGAAATATTTTCATCAGTGTTTTAGTGCCAATCTTTAAACACCAACGTATGATGGTTGATTTGGATAAGAAAAAAAATTAGTTTCGAACAAAAGAAAAAAAATAATTCACATTTGTTAGATTTATGCATAGATAGCTTTCATCCGTTTTCCCTAATAGAAGAAATGGCTTGCAATTTAACATACTTATGTATGTGTCACGTTAACTAGTTGACGAATTTAACTAGTTGATCAACTAGTTGACGAATATGAATCAACGTTAACGTTAAGTTGAAGAAAATACCTTCAACGACCCATCGCTATTGCGTACCTGTAAAACACATTGACTTTGACTTGAAATTTGAGTTTCATGTCATCTGTCAACTGTCAAGCAGTGAGAATTCAAAATGTAGATAATAAAAAAAACCGAAATGCTATAGAGCATCCATCGCATGTACTGGTTATCGTTAATATTTTGTTTTTTTCTTGTTTTTTTATATGTAATTGGCTTTGCAGCCAACGGGAAAACGCACGGTAGCAGGAAACTTTGACAGCTTCGGCGGAAGTGACAGACGATTTGCAGACACGAGAAAAACAACATCAATGTGCCATGGGTCCGTTGTCTTAAAACGTAATTGAAAACGGTTACGCGGTACATATCGTTTGATCTAAGTTGGTGAACGATGATTACATGAGTGCCACCGAACTTTTGATGGGTATTGCACTATACACTAATAAGATCTTATATAGTACATTTTTTTTATAAAAATGATATATAACAAAATTTCAATTTCGATACATAATTTTCGATACATAAATAAGCTGTGACAAGAGTTAGAGATTAATGTGGTAAATGTTCGCATTTATATATTTTGTACATATCTTATGCCAAAACTACTATCATTTCATAGCATTTTTTTTGCATAAATTTACCTATAATTAATCAACATAAGGATCATTATATGATAAAAGGAATGGTATAGTTAATAAATAATAATAAAAGAAAAGGTATCTGGAGCAATAGGATATTACAAACTGATATTACAATACAAATTGATATTACAAAATTGATTTTATTCTACACTAGCTGCAGCCCGCGACTACGTCTGCGTAGAATAGGCTGAAGGCGTAACATTCAGACAGATATACATAATAAATTGTAGCCTATGTGTTATTCTGATTTGTAAGCTATATTATTGTAGTTTCATTAAAATCTAATCGGTAATATTTGCGTGAAAGAGTTACATCCATCCATAAATACAAACTTTCGTGTTTATAATATTACTAAGGAGGATGTTAAAGTTGCAGATGGCAATATTGATCATGGAATGTCAGTGTTGATAGTTGTCAAAGATTTTGTCTATGTTCTTTTCCTGCTAAAATATTCTCTTGAGAGGTTGGTTTCGTGTATTGAAAATCTGTTTTAATCACAAAAAGTACTATATTTTATGATAACATTTATCATGAGGTTCCCAAAGATAGTGTTTTTGTTCAGTTTGCGTACATATTTTGAGCAGTTTTCAAAATTTTTAATTAAAAAATAAATTAACCACTGTTTGTGTATGCTATCAGTGACAAGCCGCTGCTCTGTTTCAGTAACAAAAATGGGTCGTTATTCTCGAGAGCCTGATAATCCAGCTAAGTCATGCAAGGCGCGTGGCTCAAACCTGCGTGTTCATTTCAAGGTACAGTGTGGAAGAAACTCTTATATTTATAGGCAAGACCCACATGTGTATGCCAATAGAAAAAAGTATTGAGTTCTCTCAAACCAATCATAAGATCAGTCATAAATCGTATACCAGCGACCTGTATTTCATTGCTTCAACCACTTCTTTACAGGTGCTATTATAACAATGTTTTAGATCGCTCTTGCTCCCCTAGCTAGCAGCTTATTATTGATTTACAAAAAGTGACTGTTAAATAGCATAAGCTATTTTTAAGCAATGTTCTCTTTATTGAAATATAAATTTACGAAAACCGAGAGTAACGAAAAATTACTGTTGATAATACAATAGAAAGTTTGAACAATTTTTTAATTGATTAAAAAGTAAAGTAATACATAATATTCTATTTCAGAACACATATGAAACCGCCATGGCGATCAGAAAGCTTCCTCTGCGACGCGCAGTCCGTTATCTGAAAAACGTCGTTGACAAGAAAGAGTGCATTCCTTTCCGCCGTTTCAATGGTGGAGTTGGCCGCTGCGCTCAGGCTAAACAGTTTGGGACCACACAAGGCCGATGGCCCAAGAAATCTGCAGAGTTCTTGCTCCAACTCCTAAGAAATGCGGAATCAAATGCTGACTACAAAGGGCTAGATGTTGACAGGCTGGTTATTGATCACATTCAGGTATATGAATACAAATTTTATGTCATTTTAGTTCATTAAATTTAAGAACTGCTTTATTTACCACTAACCACAATGTTGTTAAATAAATTTTATTGATACTTATATTTTTCACTGACAAATATTATTCATTGATAGAGAAACATTGGACAATAATTTCAAAGTAATTTTAATAAATGCTTAATTTTTATAGAAAAATAAAAACTTGTCATTTCAAATTGAATTTAGGTCTATATTGATTGAAGCAAGAAGTGCAAAGTGGTCTTATTTGGGAAAGTGAATGATTAATTTCTTGCTAATTTGTTCAAAAATAGTTGTATTAACCTTTTAGTAACTATCACTACATAGTATAAAACAAAGTCATCCTGCTGTCTTTTCTGTCATCTTTACAACTATGCAACGGATTTTGATGCAGTTTTCTTTAATAGATATTGATTCAAGAAGAAGGTTTATATGTATAATTCATGAATAATATAGTGGAGAAATACTGATAATTTTAGAGCTTTCTTTGTTGAAAACAAACATGAATAGTCGGGGCGGGTCACTAGTTAAATAAAATTAATAGACCACCAGCTTCATGTCAACTCTTTTTGGGAATTAACACCCAGAATGGGAACAATTGTCTGTAGATCACACAAATGTGTGTCCCACTTAGAATTGAACACAGATTCTAGAACTAAAACAAATAGTTTAACAGTTCATCAAACATGTACATGTAATAGTGAACACCCAGACACTTAAATGCTACATTCCTCCCACAATTAAGTATCACATCCTCTTACCCAAGATACAGATAAGCTATCCACCAATGGTCGGGATAGGGAACCTGGATAGTTTAATTAGTAAAATGTGCTTAAAGAAAACTATTGCTCATTAATAAAAATGTGAATTACCTCTTAAAAGTTTTGTATTGATGAATGTAATGATTCCAACATATTTACTTATTAATTGTTACCATGGCTATGTTTCATTTAAAAGTATATGTAAGTGAAAAATATATGTGTCCATAAAGTTATCATATCACACCTTTAAAGACAAACCATTACTAAACGAATATATATTTAGCACAGGAACATAAATAAAATTAATAGGTAAAGCTTTATTAAAAAAAAAAATAACTTTTCTAAATTTAAGTGTAAATAAAAACCCATCATTATGTTCTCAAAAGATGGCCCAAAGCACCTTGACCTTAAATTATATTGCAAAAACCGGTCTATTTTTTTTATTTAAGCTTCTGTGTATAATAAATCTTTAATAAGTAATGCTGTATGATACCACAATATTACTAAATAATATGTTACTCAGTACTTATTAGGAGAAACTGTTATTATTTAAGTAATATGTGTCAACAGACCAAAACAATAAATGCAAACAAAATAATTTTGTTCTAATATAAAGTTGTGACAATATTTGTTTATATGTTTATTTATACAAATAGATTTACAATTTATTATTTTTGCAATTTGATAAACATACATCATTATTTGTCTGCAAGACTTGTAGACTAGACAAATAATGATGTAAGTTGCAACATTTGGTTGCAATTTGATTACAAATATCATTCAAGAAAGGAACAACCGCGACAATAAATGAACACACGTCTAACGCTACTTGCCACTAATGACAAAAAATATAAACGTTAATAAAATTCATAATTAAAAAAAAATTTTTTTTCAAACAAACTAATTAAGTAAAAAAGAAATTAAATTTGAAACATCCTATACAACTACAACTGACCGATTTATACATTCAGACACTTTTTCATTTGTTGCCACAGAGTTACAAACCTCTCCTTCTAACAGTATGTTTTGTCTCTTTTAAATTCATTCAATCCATTCATGTGCTTTGTGACCTTTACAAATGAACTTTACGTTACAGTTATACTTAAGGATGTTCTAAAATTGATTATTTTGGAACATTGATGTTTGAAGAATATAAATGTTTAATACAATTTTAAAAAGTTATCCTCTATATGGGTTTATTTATTGTCGCGGTTGTAACGACATGCTGTATCATTAAATTAATATTATTTTTATAGTAATTGCCTTTATGCTTGACAAAAGAACAATATTTAATGTTACTTTTGTTTTCTAAAGGCATAAATTATTCTGTGGTGTGATTTATTTAGCTACAAAAATAATTATATGTTACTTTGTAGAGAATTTGTATTACAAACATTTAAAATTTAGATTTTATCAATTAACAATCTTATTCATATTTTATGCAAAAATTTTTTAACATTCATGACAATTACATCTTATTTTATTTGTATAAATTTTGCATCAAATATACTGATGTACTGCAGTAATGCTATGAAATAATCATTGATGTATATTAGTGTTTAGAACTTAGTTGATAAACAATAATGAAGCTTATATTTATTTTGGAAGATTATTTTATTTCATTATGCATTGAAATGTAAGGTATTTGGAAACCTAATAGAGAATTTTCCATAAAAACATAAGCATTTTTGATGTGTTCTGTGTACAAGTGAGGACTATAACAAACATCATCAATTCCCTTGTATTGATAATGATTTTTATTAGGTTTCTGTAGCCAAAGAGTAAAATGTGATACTATTATTAAGACTGCTGTCTGTCTGTCTGTCCTTATGTCACCATGGTGTATCTCATGAATCATGTTAGACAGCTGAAATTTTCACCAATGTTGTATTTCTATTGCCATGACATGATTTTTTTGCCGTTTTTATAGATGATGGTACGGAACCATACGTGCGCGTGTCAGTGGCCGGTTTTCTCTACCATCCTCAAACAATTTCATTAGATACTAAGTTACGCCTGTCCTGTGCGATTCCTATTCGCTTGTATGCCATTATATTCATATATAACGTGGCGCTACTAACGGGACCATAAAGCAACACAGAGGATAACTTTTGATATTGTATTAAACATTTACTTTCTTTAAACATCAATATTTAGCGAGTTATTCAATTTTCCAAAACAATTAATTTTAGAATATGGTTATGATTAAAACTAACGTAAAGTTCATTTGTAAAGGTCACAGAGCATATGAATTGGTTGAATGAATTTAAATGAGAAAACATACTGTTAGGAGAGACTTGTAATACGACGTTGTGGCAATGTATGAACCCACTGACTGATTCATACGTCTCTGAATGTATGAATCAGTCAGTGGTAGTTGTATAGGTGTTACAAATTTTGTTTCTTTTTTTATTTAATTAGTATGAAAGTTATTTTTTTAATTATGGATTTTTTGAACGTTTACATTTTTTATGGTTATTGGTAAGTAGCGTTAGATGTGTGTTGATTTATTGTCGCGGTTGTAACACCACGCTGTATATTTAGGACCACATAAGATAAAGCTTTTGCCTCTATGTCCATCTCCCGTCGAGATCTAACGGAGCGTTGAATCGTTGAAATCGCACCCCTAACTAGTGCTGTGCCGGCTGCAGGTGAACCGCGCGCCGTGCCTGCGCAGGCGCACGTACCGCGCCCACGGCCGCATCAACCCCTACATGTCGTCGCCGTGCCACATCGAGGTGTGCCTCAGCGAGCGGGAGGACGCCGTGGCCAGGGCCGCGCCCACGGACGACGCGCCGGCGAAGAAGAAGCTCTCCAAGAAGAAGCTCGCCCGCCAGAAGGAGAAGATGATGAGGGAATAGGCGTTTAGGGGTTAATAAAGCTATTAAAACAGCAGTGACGCCTTTTATTCGCTTCCGTGGTCGGCTTGGAGACGACGCCAGGAAACCGTATCGGGTGAAAATGTTGCACTCTGGTCATGAACCTGTTCGATAGCAGCGGTGCTGCCAAGTTTAAAAATAGTCGATCGCACGTCTGATTGCATTGGTCATCTTGTTAAATGATTAAATAGAAATTTATAGAAACTATACTTACTTTTGATTGTTGGAAAAGTGAATAAGAAATTAATTATGAGCTACGCTATATACTAGGTTAAATCGTGTAGCTGTTACGCCTGTTCCTGTTACTTAAAAGTAACTAACGAATACCTGTGACGAAAGAACAGCCTGTTATTTCATACTATGTTGTGACAATTTGTGTAACTGTTCTGTTACTCTATGGTAACTAACCGTACTTCTCATTCTAATAAAGCTTTAAGATCGATGCAAGAAAAAGAAAGAGCTTGTGACAGCGACAGTATTCAGTAACAACCTTGACAAGGAGTAGGTAACAGTTTTTATCTCTTTCTAACTAAGGTAACAGTCGTAAGCATGAATAAAGAAAACGTGTTATGGAGCAATTGGTGTGGAACAGGAACTGTTATTTAAGTTCGTAACAGGTATAGTGTTATCTCGAGATACCTGTTACTTATATCTATATTTACCTGTTGAGATAAATACGCCTCACTCCTAGTTGTAAGTCTCATGTAAGGAGAAGCCAAGGAGTAGCCACGCTGCCTCATTACCGCTGACATAATGTCCAGCTTGAACGGTTTGTTCTTCATTTAGAGGTTGCACTCTTATTTATCTTCTTGCACGTACATTTGATTGCGCGAACAGAAAAGCTGGTAGGGCCACGCAACAGTCTTCGCTGTTGGACAAATGAGAAGGTTCGCCCGGGGTAGTACAACGACCGCACAGGTGTTGCTGATGTACAAAGACATCAATTGAATTGTTGTCCAAGGTTTCGTAGGCTCTAGAGCGAGTCTTAATTGTAATTTTCCTTTTTTTTTTTTATTCGAAACTGGCCAGCGCTTGACTGATGTAAGAGGCGATTCAGCCGTTAACGGTAAGCGCGTTAGCTCAGTAAAAACCTATTCACTTTGGATTTGAAGACGCCTACGTTATAATCGTATCCTGCTACCTTCTTCGGTTGCTCTGCGTCAGTGTAACGGGTCGCCATTGTCATACAATTTTTTTTCTTGCTCAGGATCCTGAATCTAGGCGCTTATTAACTCATCTGTTTGGTTGAGGGAACAACTCTTTAAGTCATAAAATGTACACATGCTTTATCCCTTTTTTGCCATTCAACAGACTACATGAAAAGTCCTTGAGGGATTGAAAGTGTAAGTAATAAAAAAGTCTGGTCTTCCATAAGCTCGTACATGAGCGGATGCATTATTGCACAAATCTTGTGTATTTTGGTGACGTTAGCCGACGCTGTTGACGAAGGATGACGGTAGAACAACCATTTTGCCTAGATCTCTAGGATTAACATTGGCGTCGCTAGCAATCGCAACTGGCAAATGTATATAATTGTCAAAACAGTTTTTTTTTAATTCAAAGAAATGTAACGAAGACATTCGCTTTCCATCTTGACTTAAATATCTGGCGAGAATTGATGAAATAGTTGTCTGCACTGCACATATTTTCGGAATATTTTTTTACTATTATTTCGAAAATATGCAGGTTTCCGTACGATGTTTTTCTTCACCGCTGAGCACGTGATTATTCAATACTTGAAATTAAGAATTTCATTGGTGCCGGCACCGGGGATCGAACTCAGGTTGCTCGAGTATATTGAATTAAATATGAGCGCCCGGACAGTGAGCTATCACGGGGTATTGCCGAGCGCCATAAAATTGTGTGTCGGTTACCCGTTGCAACGTGTCACATGTGCTCGCAAGACGATCTCGTGAAGAAAACTGTTCACCACTTACTATAGCTACAATGTCATTAATCAAATCTATGGCGCATTTTAGCACCTTTTATGTTCGAGGGCTAACACGTTGTTACTTTTAGAAGTATGTAGAGATTAGTAATGGGTCTTTCCATGGGAATGAGGGGGTATACTGTAAAAGTAGCCTATGCCACTTTCCAGCCTCGTTAACTATTTCCACAAAACAAATCATACCATAACATCGCTCAGTTGCGATATGAAAGAAGGAGGAACAAACAAACACACTATCTTAATTTTATGTATATTACGATATATATATTACGATTATAACACGAACGAACCTTTGATGATATTTATGCTTTTTGGAGTTAAGAATTGCCGCACGTTGTTCTTTTCATTTTTATCTATTAATAGTGTTAAAGCCAGTCATATGTACAGTATTTGGTAACAAATAATTTAAATAACATTTATAAACTTAGTCATATTGGCCTCCCAGTAGCCTTCGATATTTACACTTCAAGTTGTGTATTTCTAGATTAACATCACAAAGAATCATTTCTAGATTAAAATTTTCCTCTGCCAACTTCTCTCCGACTTTGCTTGCTTCAATACGTTTTCTCTTTGACAACTCAATTTCTTCCCTCAGATATTTATTTTCAGTCCAAATAAAATTTCCAAATATCTCGCATTTTAAATATTTAAAGAGTGCGTAAAATTTCTATAAGATTCTTTCAACACGCAAGCTTGTTTCTTAGCTTCATGAACTTGATTATTTAAATTTATTTTGATATTATTCAATTGTATTGCTCTCGACATTTCTTGGTGTTGTTTTTCAACGGCGATTTTAAGTTCTTTTTTTAGTCTTGTATTTTCCTCAATAATTTTGAAATAATCTAATCCTAAACGAGCCTCCAAATATCTTGGCTTATTTTGCAATGTTTGTTTTGGGTTTAACATTATTTATAAAAGAATTTGAAGTTTGTCAAATCCCATTGTCACCGTTTTTTTTAATATGTATTTTTTATTTAAACAAAACATTTTTGTCTCTATGTTGTTATAACAAACAGTAATAAAAAGTCTGAGTAAAACCTAGTAAGTTGGGGCTAAGTTGAATTTCAGAAAGGTAGTTTATCGGCGGACTGTAGTTTAACGCCCGGATTCTGAAACACTGATTATCATAGAAATTAACTGACCGGGCTAATTAACCGGGCGTGAGCCTTGTATGGCTGCAGGTTGGCTAACTCTGGTCTAAGAGATACTTTTACTTGTATCTCATTGTGTACGGGAACGCGAAAACACACACTGGTTACTGTACTGGTTTTCATACAGTTAGTCGCTAACGAACCCGCACGTATGTCGTACGTGCGTGCCGCCGCCTTGCTCTGCGCTTGTGCGCTTATGGCAAACGTCGCCACTAAAGCTGCGCCGGCGCCGCCGAGGAGATCTGAAAACAAAGGTACCATCTGCCAACTGTTTTTAAGGCAATGTAAAGTACATAACCGAACAAAAATTCTTACTAACTTGAAAGTTATCTCATAATATGCCTTGCAATTTTTTGCTAAACAAAAATAATAATATTGTCATGAATTTATTTTGTTAAGTAGATTATGTTTACTATATATATTATTAATATAAAATATTTTTTAGCTTTATGAATGGAAAATTCTATTTCAATTTCATATTTTTAATACTTTTACTTTTTTTTAAATGAATAGTTTATTAAGTACTTAATAAAAATTTGAAAATTTAAGGCAAGTGTCGATGATGGCGATATGATTTATTTTCATAACTGTAAAAAATACTAAAGAAATGCTTTTAAATACGTTTTTTAATTCAAAATGATTTTTAATAAGCTGTTCTAATATTGAACGTGTAAACATAATTTTCGCGATACATGTATGTATATTTTATCTCCTCTGTTGCATCTGCTGAAAATCATTCGCACGTTTAAAGTTCAATAAAATAAACGGGCCATCAAATGAGGTCATTGGTACAGCAGGGAGACCGTTGGTACCGCGGTACAGGACAACCGTATGTCTGACTGTCTATTATCAGTTTTGTATATAAGCGTTACTCGAAGACTCTCCCGTAAAAATATATAGCCTTCAGTCATGAAAAATTTTGTAAGAAAAGTCAAATTGTATTTATGAGCTTTGATATTAATTTAGGTCGAATGTGCCAAACCTTTGCCGACCTTTTCGTATAATTTTGTAAATATATCCCGCCATTGCGCATTTAGATATAGGTAAGTATGAAGTAAAAGTCGTCAATTAAATATATGTGAATCAAGAGCCGTGATAGCTCAGTGTCCGGGCGCTCGCCTTTTATTCAATATATTCGAACAACCTGAGTTCAATACCCGGTGCCGGCACCAAAGAAATTGTTAATTTTAAGTGCCGAATTATCATGTGCTCAGGGGTGAAGGAAAACATCGTGAGGAAACTTGCATATTTTCAAAATAATAACAAAAAAAATATATTTCGAAGATATGTGAAGTCCACCAATCCGCAGTGGGGCCGCGTGGTGGACGAGGCCCTCATACCCTCTGTACAGAGGAGGGCTTTGCCTAGCAGTAGGACTTGTATAGGCTGATACTTTACTTTACATCGACGGGGAAACGGTGTCCTAAACAATAAATTTAATTTTATACAAAGCACCTTCGTGCTCTTCAACAATTCAACAGTGCTAGGTGTGACATCACATGTAAGATATTAGACGTTGGCTTAAAATGAACTAACAGTTTATTGATAGATAAAAATTTGTATCATTAATGATATTAAAAATGAAAACTTGGCGGCATAACAAATCTGTCCCTTGCCATTTTCGATTTTAAATCTCTATAGTCGGCAGTTCCCAACCTGTCAGTTCCCAACACATAAAAGCATCGTTCATAGCTCATTTTTCTCTGATTATTTATCTTTGCAATAGGCTTTCCTCATCAGAAAAAAAATTTCAATATCACTTATTAAATCAAGTAATTAACACTAGTCTTGCTTTTCTCCAGAGGGAACTTTTTTCATAGGTAAAATTTTGACTTGGTTCCTGTAGGCAGGCCTGCGTATTGATTAATTGCATATTGAATATTTCATAACAGGGCATTTCTTTAATCTTGCTGGGGCTTTTTATTTTATCGAATAAACAGAGCGTATGAAAAAATCTAAAGATTCAATAAGGTAAATTAGCATTCTCTTTTTATCGTCATATTGATTAAAAAGTAACTTAAATGGATATGACAAGCTCTTCGTTAATCTTAAAACGCATCCTCCGAAGTATCTTCGTGAAGCAGTTTTGGCCAGTTTAAAAAATGTAGGCAGTTTTCATATTTGTTCTTGACTTGTTTCACAATTTTAAAATTATTGACGGTTGATGATTGCTTTGTGTCATCGTGCTCACGTTGGTAAATGAGCTAAAAAAATCTGCGTCATATGTGTAAAATAAAAAAAAGACCGAATAAGTCTGCAGTCTTTGACCACATCCTAAATAACCACGAAAATAACATGAGATTTGAAAGACCATTAATTCTTGCAAAAGAATACAGAATTCTACCAAGAGTGATTCGGGAGACTATCTAATTTAAAAAAAATAGCTAAATTCCAGTAGAAAAAAGGCTTGGTGGCTAAAGTTTGAGATCTTTTAATAAAATCTAAACCACAACGAATGATTCAATTCAAATTTCTTTCTGCTTTCATAAATACAAATAATTTTAAGACCTGACGGTTAAGTTACCAGACCTCCGTCTCGTAACTGTTAGTGCTCCCAGGGTACTTGAAATTAACCCGTAACTGTGAGTGCTCCCAGGCCCAGGGTACTCGAAATTCAGTTGAAAATCGCGATTAATTCCGTAAAACTGGTTTCATGTATGCTTAGTCTTAAAAATAAATATAATTTGAAGCAAATTATTACAATAACTTCTATCATAATCTTCGTATATTAGCAGATGACTTTTAGTTCACACTACGACTTCAGTTTTACAGAGCGAAGTCAACTTTTCAACCGACTTCAAAAACGGAGGAAGTTCTGAATTCGACTGTATTTTTTTTATGTTTGTTACCTCAGAACTTTCTACTGAGTGAACCGATTTTTTTTTATTTGATAGTTGGTGTCTCCCATTTCCAAAAAAAATTATATGGGACCCCAAATAAAATTTTTATAAGTCAAAAAAATTTTTATATGACTCCGGAGATACGTAGGGACTCCTGAGAATCAATTATAAAATGAATACAGAGGTCAGAGGGAAGTCGGTATTGTTTTTCGTTATTACTTATTACGTGTAAACTTTTTGCTCTTGCTCTGTACGCAATTGTCGTTGTGTGACACGTAATTCGACGTAAGAGTAGATCGTTGACACCAAAACGGTTAAACGGCCGGTCCGTGAACGCGCGGCGCCTTTCATCCCATCAGCCAACTGACCCATATTAATGTTACTTAGCACTGGGCAGGACGCGCTAAGTGTAGCACCATGTTTTTGAATTATTGCTGCGCGACGTTTTAAAACTAGGGTCCGAAAGTTTTAAATTTAGCTTAGTTGATTTTAAGTGGCAACATATATTGTTTCTTTTTTAATTTTTCATCATAGTCTATGAGCAGAACCAAACTCAGGTTCACTCTTCCACAGTTCATTGTCATAGGTCAAGGCGTAGTTACGGCGTGCACCTAATTCGCTTTACGACTTGAACCATTCCAGAAAAACAAAAGACGTTATTACGACGTAACTGATGTGATGACGAGTTAGGCCACTGTCATTCACTGCTTTTATTATCTGTACAAAGCTGCGTAGAAGAATTCAATGTATATTAATTCCCTTCCTTTCGATGTAAAAAAAGCCCTGTTATAAATCTAGAGTTATAGAGGGTTTTTTTATAGTTAAAGTTTTGTTAAATAATGTATATTTATTATTTTTTCTGTTATGGGAATCGTTATTTTTGAATATTCTGTTGAAAATAGTGAAATTTCATCAATGTATGTTTTCAGTTCTCTGAAGGGAATGCGATTTATGCATTGACTTACATCCCCATCTTAGTTAAGTGGCCAATTGTAATTCACTTCCTTATGATGGCGGATGCAAACATTATCCGTTGATTTTGGCGCGCTGTCATGTCAACTGGCACTTTAAATTCCGTGTGTGTAAAATGTGAAGTGTCATTAATTTCACATTGAAATATACGTTTATTTTAAAATATATGTAATGATAATTTTTATTTTCAATTTCTAGGATTTAAAGACAGGTTTGGTTATGCAAATATATATTTTTTTAAATGATTGTATACAGTTGAGTACAGGCGCTTTTATATTTAGCCTCGTAAGTGGCATCAAGTTCTTACAATTTTATTAGAATATTTATTATACCTATTGTTGTTTTAAATTATGTTTAACTGGGAGGATAACTGGTTTACTATGTAACGTAGTATTACGTTGCATTGCTGGGGATAGGAATATGTGACGGACGTAGCAAAAACAAAGGGTCCAACATCATCACGTGTTCCTTACGAACGTCTAGATGAGTCTTAAGTGAAAAATCGTGGTTTCACACCTACCGCGCGACCGGGAAGTAATCTTTGCTCGGAATAGAGCAATTGACAACATTTGATTATGGAATGTGTATTTACGACGACTTCTATGGCGGCTGCGCAGGCTACGCGATTGTTTGAGGTTAGGACGAGGTTGGAATTTTGAATGATACGTAACGTTAATTGTGATGATTTATACTTTTTCCGACAGTATTTATTACTGTTCTGTTTTATGCAGCTAGTGAAAATATAAACCAAATGATAATCCGCACGATACTTGAATTCGCACTCCATTTTCTATCGTTAAAGATTTCAATACTATATCGCCGTTATAAATTTGGTACTTTTGGTACTTGTAAATTTAGGGATAAAGACGTGAATTAAGTTTTTATTAAATGGTAGACGGAGATAACTGACGTTATACATGTCTTTTTATTTTCAAACGTGTCAAGTGTAACGTTGTAATTTTTTTGCACCTTTCAATATCGAAGACATTCGCTCATTGATGCTCCGAAAAAGGGCTAGAATTTTTAATAGTTCTGAAGTCAAATCTTACTACCATTGGAAAATAATTTTATTAAAAAAATATGTGTGTACTTATAAATGCACGTAAGAAGTTATACTTCTTTAGCGTAACAAAAGAAAAATAACTAAAATTTTTATTTCCTGTGCCACTTTGTGACAAAGTCATTAACTGCAATTGATAAACCACGACTTGACAGAAGACCGGCATGAATTGGATGTGTTATATTTGTAAGTTTCGTCTGGTGGATGAGGAAACCAGAGCCCACTTTATTAAAGGGTGGCAAAGCATTTGCAACCGTACGGGTCCTGCAAATGGCCATGGGTTATCACTTAACGTCAGGTAAACCGCCAGCTGGCTTGCCGCCTACTCACATTAAAAAATGTTTTTCGATTAGTGTTTTTATTTTTCGACATTCAATTTGCAACGCTAAAAAATGTTTTCGCCTGTGCGCAGTGCGAGTCCGTCGCGCTATAAACATTCATCAAAGTCGATCACGAGCAAATATTACGACACGTCGCATCCTATGACCGGAACGTCCAAAGTGTGTGACCGGGCAAATAGATGATGCGAGTTGAACTCGATCGGTCAATAAACAGAGCTAGGAAGAGATAGCAATTGAAATGAAAATATATCAGTCGTATATTTAATGATAATTTGTTCTTCAGATTACGTACATTCATTATCGAAGAAAAAATACCATATTTTTATATTACCAGATTAAAAATTACCATAGATATAAGATAAACAATGAAATAAATGCAAACAAAAACAATAAAGTAATCTGTATGCAGGCTGCTGAAAAGAAAAATGGTATAACTGTTGATGAATTGTCTGTATGGAGAAATCCTAAGACGAACTAACTAAAATGATAAAAATGTTTAGTCTGATAAAAACTGTGACCATAACAGTAGATACTAAATGCATTTTTGGACTTAATTTAATAATTTCCTTTGAATTGAAAGCTTCATCATTGTTTCGTTTTGAAATGAAAATAGTTAAAGCTCTTCAGAACAGAACAATCAATGATGAGAAAATGCGACCCGTTTCTTTTGCTGTGATTGTTGCTGAATTCGTTAAGCGTTTGCGGAATTGGACGAGGTGGTTTATTCATTTTCATCATGAGTTTGACATTGATCCCTGCAAAGTCTTCCTAGTTTGGTGGGAAGTGGGGTATCATTTATTGCGAATCAGTCCCTTCCTCCTTTAAAGAGCGACCTTGTATCTTGTCTTTAAATTGAATTGATTCGAATTTTACGAAGCCCGTTTTGAACCAACGACATATTTGGGTTTTTAAACTTTTCAACTTTTTGCTTATTTCTTTAACTATAAATTATATACAGATTCATCGCGGATGTCACTTGATTTTCCCACCAATCACCAGTCTACATCTAAACACTGCAAACGCGTTACATTGTAATAGTAGTTGTAGTGTTGATCAAGAAGCGAGCCGAACGCGTGATTGGCGGCACTTTGGCTTATTTCAACTCAATCATCAGAGGCCCGACTGTAATTGATTTGATGTGATTCAGTTGCCTAGCGCCGTAACGGTATACGTTGTATGCGTTTGTGACGACTAGCTGTACGACGTTACTATACTGTCTGTGTGGAGTAACTGTGCGACGCAATAAGTCGCAATAAGTAGCGATCACACGTAGATGTGCCGTTGATAGTAACAAATAAAGCTCGATGGTAAAATGAACGCTTATATAGCTTCGATCAATTTTATTGTACAAGTTTAACAAAGTAGTTTTTCGCCCGCGGCTCCGTTCGCATGTACTACATTATACTTAATAATATAATAATAATAAATAGTGAAGTGACGACCCCATCGCCCACCGGCGTAACAGTTTAAGTGACAGAACTGTTACGTCGGCGCAATCAGTCAGCGCCTTGCCAAGAGGTGTTTGCACCGTGCCTCGGCAAAAGTGAGGGTGCATAGGCCCGTCTGTGCGTATGGCCACACTATTGAAAACGGTGCCGGTCTGGGGGCGTCTTCCGTTAAATGACGCCCTAAAAATATAATGGATGATGGACTCCCGAAGAATAAGCATAGGTCCGCTGCCTGGGGGCCGCCAGGGCGCGTCTGGAGCTGGCGCTGGACGTGGCAGCATGCGGGACGCCAGCCGAGCGCGGGGTACTGCACGACCACCTAGCAATACCTCGCATCCATCATCCCCACCAGTTGGCTTGGTGTCGGCAGAGTCCTCTCGGATCCAGCAATCGGCACCCGCCGCTGGTGGAATACGCCGCTTGCGCTGGACGACAGACATGAACAGGAACGCAATGCGGGCGTATCTTAGGGCGAAAGGGAGTGAAACTGGAGGGTTTGCGTATCGGGCAAGGATGCATCGCTTTTTTGCTGAGCTGGAGCCGTCTGTAACCGTCACCGAGCAAAACCTGGCAGACCGAGTTCGGTACATCACGCGTTCGAAAATATTTGATGATGCCGAACTCGTACGACTTCGACGTGAGGCTGTTCCCTCATCGGACGAAAATGCAGTGGCTGGAAATTCGACCCCGCAAGCTGCGGACCTCGCGGGGTTACAAGCGGAAGCGGAGGCCGCGTTTTACCCCCCGGCTCCTGTAGATTCGTGCGATGATGGAATAGTCGCCCAAGATATAGAGCAGATGAGAAGCATATTGGAGGAGGCAATTCTGGAGGTGCGCGAAACGCCTCTCGAGAATCGATCACGTCTCCCCCGCATACCCCTGAGTAAGCGGAGTCGGTCTGTCGTAAGGTCTCTCAACCCGATGCTGGCAACCTATTTGGAAGCTAGCCGGGACCTTTGCGCTACGGACTCAATTCTATTTGGCGCTGCACTGGCAGTATGCCGAATCGTTGGCGCCAAACTTCCCAAGACTGGACGTGCTACTAGACCAGGTAGCACTATCCCAGTATGGAGAAGAAGAATTGAGGACCGTATCGCAAAGGTAAGGGCCATCATCGGCAGGCTGATAAGCTTCAGGTCAGGCAATAATAGGCCCAGAATTGTGCGCAGCGTTAGGATGGCGTTCGCTGGGACCAACACCAACTTGTCCCAGCCGGATATTACGCAAAAACTAACGGAGCGCATAGATGACCTGAAGCAGAAGATCGCTGCTTGGGGGAAGCGGATTCGGAGATATTCCGGGAGGACGGCGCGGTTTATCCAGAATCGCCTCTTCCAGAGTGACCAAAAGAGGCTCTACAAATCTTTGGAGCGACCAATGAGTTGTGGAACGGGCCAAGGACCAGACCAGGCCGTCGCCTTTTGGCGCAGCCTGTGGTCAGAGCCTGTAGACCACAGTGAGGGCCCTTGGACACAAGTCGTGGCGAGCCAATGTGCAGACATTACACCCATGGACCCCGTCGTCATAACACCCGACGACGTATCTGAGGCAGTCCGTAGAGCCCCGAACTGGAAAAGTCCGGGACTCGACGGGCTGCATCACTACTGGCTGAAAGGGTTCGTGGTGTGTCATGCTGTACTCGCCGGACAGTTCCAAGTGGCTCTCGATCAGAGGTCGCTCCCGAGCCTCTTTACTACTGGGGTCACTCATTTGGTTCCGAAAGATCATGTTACCACAGACCCAAGTAAGTACCGCCCCATTACGTGTCTACCCACCATCTATAAGACACTGACATCTATTCTGAGTATGAGAATCACCCGGCATATTAATGTGAATCGGATTATGTCTCGTACTCAGAATGGATGTCGGGGCGGCGGTCGTGGAACCAAGGAACCGCTTCTCATCGACGCGGTCATTGGCAAAATGGTTAAGCGCAACCGTCGGAACTTCTCCGCCGCCTGGATAGACTACAAAAAGGCATTCGACTCGGTGCCCCATACATGGCTAAAGAGGGTCCTCGAACTGTACAAAGTAGACTGTACAGTAAGTTCCAGTTTACAGTTACTTCCTCGAGCACTGTATGGGGCAATGGAGTACGATCCTTTGTCATCTAGGCGAGCGGATGACGGCTGCGGAATACCGGATAAGGATACGACGGGGTATTTTCCAGGGCGATTGTTTGAGTCCAATATGGTTTTGCCAGTCCCTGAATCCTCTCAGCGTGTTACTGTAGGGCTCGGGGGGAGGATTTCAGCTTCGGAGAGGAGGGACAAAAGTGACCCACCTTTTCTACATGGATGACCTCAAATTATTCGCCTCCAATCGCTCCCATTTGATGGAATTGCTTAAAGTCACTTGTGATTTCAGCAATTCTATCAAAATGGAGCTTGGGACGGATAAGTGTGTGGTGCTCCATCTCGAAAGGGGTAAGGTCGCTAACACGGAGGGCATAGATTTATCTATGCCCGTTAACATAAGGACCCTCTCTGAGGCTGAAACATACCGATACCTGGGTATGTCACAAAATATGTGTATCGATGAGGCTGGCATGAAACAGTCAGTTCGTGACGTGTTTTTTGCACGCCTGACAAAGGTGTTTAATAGCCATTTGTCAGGCGGGAACAAGGCACGTGCTTTTAACGGCTGGGTCATGCCAGTCCTCATGTATACCTTTGGCATACTCAGGTGGACTCAAACTGAGCTCAACGCCTGGACCGAAAAGTCCGCACAACTATGACGTCCCACAGAATGCATCATCCGAGATCGTCAGTGATGAGGCTGTACCTTCCGCGGAAGCATGGCGGGAGGGGCTTTTTAAGCGCCCTCACCATGCACAATCGCGAGGTGTGCAGCCTCCGTAACTACTTTCTGGCGAGATCGGATGAGTCAATCTACACGGACGTCATTAGTTGTGATAAAGGACTTACCCCTCTATTCTTAGCCAACGAGCAATGGCAGGACCCGGGAGTACTGAGCGTTTCCGACCGAGAGGCTGTATGGAAGGAGAAAGAGCTCCACGGGAGGTTCTACAAGGCACTACACGAGCCTTTCGTAGATACTGTTGCCTCCCTGAACTGGCTACGTTTCGGTGACCTCTTTGGGGAAACCGAAGGTTTTGTCTGTGCGATACAGGATCAGGTTATTAAGACGAACAACTATAGGAGATACATCCTAAAGGATGGCACCGTCGACATCTGTCGAGCTTGTCGCCATCCCGGGGAGTCGCTTCGGCATGTTATTTCCGGTTGTTCCATACTTTCTAACTCTGAGTATCTGCATAGACACAACCTAGTAGCCAGAATCCTACACCAGGAGCTCGCTCTGAAATACGGCCTCGCGGTGAAAAACTGCCGTACTACAAGTACTATCCGGAAGCCGTGCTCGAAAATGACCGCGCCAGGCTCTATTGGGACCGGCCCATCATCACGGACAGGACGATTGTCGCGAACAAACCTGATATCGTGGTGATGGACCGGGCACAGTCGCGGGTATTTTTGGTCGACATTATCATTCCATATGACGAAAACCTCGTGAAAGCCGAAACAGATAAGAAGACAAAGTATCTGGACCTGGCTCACGAGGTGACCGACATGTGGGGTGGTGTGCCGACTGAAATTATCCTGATAGTCGTTTCTGCCAATGGGTTAATCCCAGTCAGCCTCTCTAAACATCTGAGGTGACTGGGACTCCGGGACGGATCGCTCCAAGCTCAAATGCAGAAGGCGGTGCTCCTCGATACCGCCCGCATCGTCCGCCGGTTTCTCTCCCTTTCGCCCTAACCCTCGGCCGTTTGGTCTCCCCTGCCGAGGGCTTCCGTCTGGTTGGGTCCTATTTATATATAACATATTTATATGTTTATTTTTATCCATAATATTTATTTTATATATGCAATATACATCTATATTTTTATTTTTATTTATAAACCCAACCAGACGAGAAAACAAATGAATATCCCCCTATAAATAGTAACTTACAATCGTCATCATTTTACAGACAAACAGACGTACATAATAATATGATACAAAACATACAGACAAATTTTAACAATCGTTGTTTTGGGTTCTACTGCGTTGATAAAGAGCCCCAATATAGTTGTTCTCAAATATTTTCCATATACAGACAACGATCAGTTACATTTTTATTCTTATATCTATTGATGATTTTGTAGGCAATAATTTTATGCAATTCTCGTTTTGCAAATGCACTTTCTATTTGGGAATTAATTGATTCCTTGAATGAATCCCTCTTTATATCTATCGGCTGACGAGTCAAGCTTGCAAGTAAAATATTCATCGTTTGTTTCAGATTCCAACGTCGTGCAGGACAAGACTATCGCCGTGAGGAGGATGCCCATTGCTTACTTTTACCCATTCAGCCTGTGGCCCTTGCCTAGATATCCTAACAGAGGTGAGATTCAATATCAAAAGGAAAAAAATATAAAAAAGTTTGATACTATATTACTCTTTCGCGTTTCGTCTGATGAGTGAGGCAACGGGGCCCCACTTTTGTAAATGTTGGCAATGCTAGATGCAATCATTTAACATTAGGTGAACCGCCTGCTCGCTTGCCAACTTTTCCCATAAAGTACCTACAATAAAACTTTTATACCGTGGACTACTAAAAAAAACATAGAAATTCCATATAATTTATTGTAATGTTTTTTTTTAAGCGAACAGGCGGTTCATCTGATGTTAAGTGAATACCGCTATGAACATCTGCTACACCCGAGAACATCTGCTACACCCGAGAGTTGCAAATACGTTGATAACCTTTTGAAAATTGGGCTCCGGCTACCTCACTCACCAGACGAAACGCGAAAGTATTACACTTATAGGATTTGGAACCTTAGATATAGGAGCAAAAGTCGCCGGTTCGTTACTAATGACGGTGGCATCATGAATGAATTTGCGTATACACATAATTTTGTAGTCACTGTAAGGGAAGCTGCTTTATCAATCCAGCATTAAAACATCTCGTAAGAGACTGTTGCGGACTAGACTGAGTAAAGTACACGTGACTTTCACTTTGCCAATAGATGACACTTTCGTCTTTATATTATGCGGTGGATGTACTATTGGGAATTATGCTCAACGATAATAATATATTTTTTATTTACAGATAGAGACGATTCTGAAGTGAAGTATCGCTACCGAAGAAGTTTACAAATATATCAAATAAAGAATAATGAGAGATGAAATAGATTTTTCTTATGCATTTCATGAATTAAACACTTATTGGCCGTAAAAGTTGGATTAACTTAATTAGGTTTTGTCAAAAAATATGTCTGTTATATCTATAGGTTCTCCTTAGGTCATAGTGTGATTTAAAATGTTTTTAGTGTAAGTAGTATCTTTAGTACGCGATCTTATGAATTTGTATTATGTATGTTGATAATCATTGTTGTTAATAAAATTGTTTAAATACTTTCATCTTTTTTTATAAGTAAATATATAATGTGTAAAAATAAATAATAATCGTAACCATTTCAATGTTGGCTTTCGTCTAAATTATCTAACCAGCACTTTACAGATTCAGCAAACATTATACATTAGTACGTGACGCAAAAACTTTTTATTGTAATTTTTTTATGTGAGAAGGTGGCAACCGAGCTGTTTGTGCACCTGATGTTAAGTGATAATCGCCGCTTATGGAAATTTGCGTCTCCCGTAGGGTGCATACGTGTTGTCATCTTTTAATGAAGTTGGCCCCGGCTACCTCGCTTGCTAGACGAAACGCGGAAGTATAAAACTTCCACTTCCCACCGGACTCCTGTGAGGTCGTGGTGCTTACCTGGACGGACCTGCCCATTCGTGCAACAGCGAAGGCTGTGTCCGTACCACAGAATTGCATAAATGCGCACGTGCATTGTAAAAAAAAGCAAGTTTATTTCAACATCATGAAAAAGTACACTCTTCTTCAGTTAATGAGAATAAGTAATTGTTACTTCATCGTAAATTACTGTAAGGTATAGTTAGGTGCGGTTTTATATGAATTTAAGATATTGAGAAATTAAACTATACATTATAATGAATATTGCGTTTTCTTATATGTGCGCATTTATACATGAGAGGTTATTTCCGTGTGGGATTTATTCCACATGCACAATTTTCTAGTTTCATATTCATATATATCTCTTGAGGTCTTATGTTAAATTGCGTGTTTATTCGTATATGTGCGCTTTTTTTCTGGTTATCGAAAGTGTTTCACACGCTTTAAATTTGCTTAACGTTAGCTACGTGTATATGTAGTTTTACATTTTGGAGGTACCAAATCACAGAAGACGGACATAACGTAAAAGTATTTATAATCTTTGACATTCAGACATTGAGGTGCCATCACCTCATAACAAATCAATATAAAATTACATTGGGATAAAAGTATGTAAAAAGAATATTTTTATATTCTTTTTACATACACGTATAAAGTGTAAAGTGTAAGTATACACAAAAGTACGCTTGTGATATGTTTCTGCAACCGTTTGTGACTCTCGCCGAAGTCCAATTGCTAAATGAATATAAATGTGTACAAGTCGTTTATAACTAATAACTTTTAAATCTGTCACTGACAAGATTTTTGGCTAGTTATTATTGCAAAATGCGCTAAGAAATAACTCATAGAGACTTTGGAATATAATTATTATCCTTATAGTGAAAATACTTGAGTTAAGTGTGTTTATAATTCGAAAACACACCATATTCAGGTGGATAACTAGTAGTTTAGTTCATCATACTTTAGTATCATTTTATAAATTTTAATCTTGGTGCTTAAAATAATTCCACCCAGTTTTCGCTGTAACTGAAGTACATAGATCATAAAAGCTCAACATTTAATAAGTTATTTCATTTTAGGTTTTTTTATCAAAAGATCACTATATGAAGTAGTATCTACTTAAATTCTTAAAAAAAGAAAAAATACTATTTCGCTTCGCAACATATTTTTACCTGGCGACCGAAATTAGTGGGGTAAAATAGTGGTGGTTAGATTTCAGTAGATGTGTTTGTTGTCAGTTTCTTAGCCAACAACGTAACATATCTTATCCTTTAAACGAGCAATTTTTGTATATATAATATATAATCGGAAAAACGGCTCCAGCGATTTTCATGAAATTTAGTATGTACGTAGTACGTAGTACATACTAAATTTAGTAGGTTTAATATTTAGAAAATGTCCTTTTATCCCTGTTTTCAGGGAATGAAAAATATCATTCGAATATGACGGTAAATTTCGTCGCAGAATTAAATGTTATTAGCTCGGTCGGTAATCGGGTGGCCCCAAAACAGACGGCCGCGGTTCGTATCACGATCATTTATACACTTTTTCTTTTCACTTTTTTTTCGATTCCAGATCATTGCTTTCTTAATTTTTGATTTTTTGTCGATCCAGATGATTTTGTTAGTTTTTCCCTTTTTTTTAAAGTTCTGTCTCTTGTGAAAACACCAGTCCATATTTTCTTATTATTACGTCGGTAAGATCGAAAAATATTATACATATTTCATTACTCAGTAATTTTTATCTATCTCATTTCCAAAATACGTGTCACAAAAAAAAAATTCCGAGCAAAGCTCGGTCCTCCAGGTACTTTTAATTAAATATGGAACCGAAGAAATGGTGATGCCACACTCCACAGATGAAATCAAGTTTCGTTTGTCCTAGTGAAGTAACGCCATCTAGCGATGAATGAGTATGCAAGTTTGGTTCTCTCGGTCGCAGCCGCCAAAACGGCTGCGTATTGATTTTATTTCCGCCTGCGCACAGCATCCCTCAATTCAGTAAGGGGAGGCGCAGATCCCTGTCTGGGCCTGGTGTAAAAATTGAAAATTAAATCGTTTTAATTGTTTGAGCAAGATGAATTTGAAATTCATTTGTTTATTATTCATTTGTATAAGTAGCTGCAATGGTAAGTACTTGTTTCATTACTCCATTAAGATATGTATATGTATCAATGTGAAATTTTCATAAGTTCTTTGTCTTTAAACAAACAAAAAGATCTATTTAAAAAAAAATTATAGGAACTAAACAAACAGACGATCTTCCTTACTGTAAATAGTTATCTATATATTATTAATATATATATTTAAATTTTATTTAACTTACCATAATGATCAAATTTTGTTAATTGTAGAATTGAGAGTCTTAATAATACAGAATGATTATGAACTTCTTGGGAATGTGTATAATTACATATAGGGAAAATTCTAGACCCCATTGGAATCTGCGCATCGGTTACCTCGATTGATTTTCCCGGGGCTGGCACGCGTGAAATGCGCAAGTCCGTCTTCCTCAACAGGTTCAAAACAATGACAGTGGCAAGAAAAATGACGATTACAATGATTTACTGATTTATGTCTTATTCATTTATGGCGAAGTAATTAATCTGAAATACCTTCATTCATCTTTTTTTCAAGTTATACTTCTTTAGGCGCGTTATGAAAAAATGATGTGAGTGAAATTGTAAGATGCGCGCGCATTACTGTAAAACAAAAGCAACAACTTTTAAGCTGCCCGCAAAATCGCTTATTTTTTTCTTAGATGGCAGCATATTCTCAATAACATTCGCCCGTTACAGCTCCCAATAAAGACTGTAGATGGCGCTTTCACATTTTTATTATTCATATCCTTTTCCAGTTTTTTTTTATTTGCATGCAATTAAAAACTATTTAAATTAATGACGCCAAAGAAGGGTAACTTCTCACGCGCGTACATAAGTACACGTAACCATGATGTGAGAAAGTGGCAAGTGATCTGTCAGGTCACCTGATGTTAAACGATAACCGATTGCCCCTGGACATTTGCAACACCGGGTCGCAGATGAGTTGCCACATTTAATAAACCGGCTCCGGTTACCTCATTCACCAGGCAAAAAGGGGTATACCAAATAAAGTGGGCGCTGTCTATTATCTGTTTCTAGGCGTAAAGCTGTTGGAAGCGAACCCGGACGTGAAGCGATTGTACGACGATCTGCTGAGCAACTACAACCGCTTGATCCGTCCCGTGACCAACGTGACCGACATTCTCACGGTGTGGCTGGGCCTGAAGCTGTCGCAGCTGATGGAGGTGAACCTCAAGAATCAGGTCATGACGACCAATTTGTGGGTGGAGCAGGTAATTTTACGTTCTTAACCCACCTAGATAGGGTCCACCATGCTATTGGCTTTTTATGTGAGTAAGTGGCAAACGAGCTGGCGGTTCACCTGATGTTAAGTGGGAACCGCCGCCCATGGACATTTGCAACACCCGTAGGGTACCAGATGCATTGCCACCACTTAATAAAGTCGGCCAGGCTACCTCACTCACCAGACGAGACGCAGAAGTGTAACACTTCTACTTTACGCCGGTCTTCTGTGAGGTTGTGCTACTTACCCATTCGTGCAACAGTTTTGCATGGCCCTACCACCGTAGTATTGGCTAGGTGTTTTTTTATTGGCCAGGTCACCTGCCTGATGCTAATGCTCCTTGCTATGCTAAAACTCCTTGAAGCCAAACACTGAAATCTTAATCGAACGCACTATCCCGGGTGCCGAACAGTGCTGGATTAAGCAACCGTGGGGCCCGTAGCAAATTCTTTCAAACACCCCTTGATCTGCTATGGGTCCTTAAGTAATAAAGTGGCAAAAATAATACAATACAATATTTCATAAGTTTCACTCAAAAAATTAATTTTCTGTTCAGGCAGAGATGAGTGGATTTAAATACGCGTGGCCCCCTTTGGGTTGGTGCCCGTAGCAATTGCTACTCTCTGGCACTGTTGCCGACGGTGGAATTTCTTAAAATTTAAAAACAATTTACTTAAAAGCAAATCGATTAAGGCCGTTAAATAAAATTTTTCAGAAATGGTTCGACTACAAGCTCCAGTGGAATCCTGAAGACTACGGTGGCGTTGAAATGCTGTACGTGCCGTCGGAGCACATCTGGCTCCCAGATATCGTGCTGTACAATAATTGGGACGGTAATTACGAAGTGAGTAAATAAATGTTAACAATGATAACATTCTTTTAAATAGAAGAAAATGATATTCTACTTAATCCTGAGATGCGTCAAACGAACTGAGAACAAGGGAGACTCAAATCGTAATGAAAGTTAAAGATGGGCACTACTTTTTTTTAATATTTGCAGTCAAATTTCTAGATAAAGTGATAGAATCACAAGTCAAGTTGATTTTGCCCTGATAAACGTGGTCACTCTGGGCTATACAGTTCAATTATATTCTCCATATATATGTATGGGTATAAATAAATTGCTGGATTGCTGCACTAGGCACACTTTTATCTTTATGCACTACAGAACTTTTATTTTTAATATTAATTTCTTCTATATATTATATTCTTTATATATTATATTTCTTCTTTATATATTATTTATAATATTAATTCTTTCTTCTAATTAAAATTTATTAAATTTGATGTAGGTGAAAAGCCATTGAGAATTTTTGCGATTTATTCGTAAGTAGGTATGCTTAATTATTTGCATTTGAATTGACAACATAAATTTAGGAACAACCGTGTACATACATACAAATAAAGAAGGTATGAGCCTAGGGTTTGTTTTACGGGATAAAATATTTTTCAAAGTAAGTTTGAAGTAAGCCGATTGGACATGGCAGGGGGCCATTAACTGGAAAATGTTTTGGACTAGTGGAATAGATCAGGTTCTGATCGTCATCATTAAGCACCATCAAACAAAACTTAAAGTTTCACGCTTCTTTCCCATCTTTATTAGTCTACGGAAAGTCAATTAATAATCCCGCTCCGATAGTTTTAGACGAGTGGAAGAGGGAGTGGAGGAGGGATGGGAACTAAAACATTTATAATTATGGTTACTATTTCTGAACCCAGGAGCCGTGATAGCTCAGTGCCCGGGCGCTCGCCTTTATTTCAATATACTCGAGCAACCTGAGTTCGATCCCCGGTGCCGGCACCAATGAACTTTTTAACTTTAAGTGCTGACTTATCACGTGCTCCGCGGTGAAGGAAAACATCGTGAGGAAACCTGCATATTTTCGAAATAATAACAAAAAAAAATATTTTTCGAAGATATGTGAAGTCCGCCAACCGCAGTGGGGCCGCGTGGTGGACTATGCCCTGATACCCTCTGTATAGAGGAGGCCTTTGCCCAGCAGTGGGACATGTATAGGCTGTTACTTTAATACTTTACTTTTTTTCTGAACCTTATTTTTTTCTATTCGATGAGTAAAAAACCATAGTCAGCCAACCATCATTGCAGCAGCAAACATGGCTATGGTTTTTGCATCACGTTGAAAAGTTTGTTGGTCCGATGTTGATTACAAAAATTGCAGGAATAAAAAAATTATCGACTTTGAAAATTTGACTCCTTTATTAGTCAAATCACATAACTTGGTCGATGTTAGTGCATGATATGTGATTTTAAAAAGAAAGTTATGTCATGGTAACGCTGAAGTTGTCGGAACTGGGACGCCCTTCTGGAGTTCTTAATTGGGTCCTCTTATTTGGTTTGAACCATACGTATCAGGTGGCAATTACTTTTGCTTCATTATTTTTATTGGCTGAACTGTTCGACTAATACGAACTGCGAATATTTGAATGTACTTCCTTTATGTGCTTGATAAATTTAACGGTCATGGTGGTATGCCTCAAGTTTATTTGCCATGTATTTTCGAGAAGCAAGCAGACTGGTGGACCCGTTATTCTATTGGACTGTTTTCACTGACATTGCACATTGCGTCGTAGGTGACGTTAATGACAAAAGCAACGTTGAAGTATACTGGCGAAGTGAACTGGAAGCCGCCTGCGATCTACAAGTCGTCCTGCGAGATTAATGTCGAATATTTCCCATTTGACGAGCAGACGTGCTTCATGAAGTTCGGATCGTGGACCTATAATGGAGCTCAAGTAATTTCAGCACTTTTAATTTTACCATTTATTTAATAAAAACGTACCTGCGCCCGATTGTCTTTAATGTATTGACATTGCTAAAGAAAAGCTGGGCATTCAACAAACTTTTAAATTGCACCAACTTAACAGTGCCTTTTCAACAATAGACAGACTGATATTATAGTCGGTTCTTTTAGTTTTAGTTAGTTTAGTTCTTTGTTAACTATGCTTAACTTGATTCCGTGGGGTGAGGACCTGGTGATCTATAATACAGGTGTACACCTAAAATAGACACCAGCTTCGGACAATTACTTGAATAAATTGTATTGTCATATATTGTGAAGAAATAAAATACATTATTATTATATTATTATGTAAATATTTTCCAACAACTAAGTAGACACGACAGTTGTATAGAAAATCGCAGTGAAGTAATATTTAAACATATGGAGACATATTATATAAGAAATCTCTTTAGACTATTTATAATTTCTTTATCTTATTTCTTTACGTTAGTTTTCAATTTAAATGATGGATCCAGCTTTCCATTATGTATAACTGTAGGTTTTTATTTATGGATGAAAAAAATTAACTTTGATAGAAACGAAAGAAGAAGTATTAAGTATAATAACTTGAATCTATGGTTTGTTTAAGGTGGACCTAAAGCATATGGATCAGTCTCCCGGTAGCAGTCTTGTACACGTTGGGATCGATCTGAGCGAATTTTATTTATCCGTCGAGTGGGACATTCTGGAAGTACCTGCTACTAGAAACGAAGAGTATTACCCTTGCTGTGCTGAGCCTTTCTCTGGTAAGCCAAGAAAAGTTCAAAAGTTTGTTTCTGGAAAATTCAAATCAGAATATCGGGGTAGTCATAAATCATGAAACATCAAGCTTATTTATTGTAAAATATTAGAAGTCGGATCTACGATAATATGTTTAACATTATGCCAGGCAGGTGTGACAATTTGACCATAAATTTTTCTAGGCGACGATTTTGTAATTGATGTCTACCCGGTTATCGTTATAGAAATTTTAATTCCGTAAAATTTTAAGATAACTAAATGTGTTAAAACGGAAACAATATTAAACCTATAGATATGTGGTAGGGCTACGCAACAGTTTTGCACGAATGGGCTGGTTCGTCTTGGTGAGTACCACGACGTCACAGAAGACCGGCGTGAAGTGGAAGTGTTGCGCTTCTGGGTTTCGTCTGGTGAGTGAGATAACCGAGCCCTACCCTATTAAAAGATGGCAATACGGTGTTGCAAATGTCAGTGGGTGGCGGTTATCACTTAACATCTGGTGAACCACCTGCTCGCTTAAACCTTTTCACATTAAAAAAAAATTGTGGCTTGACATACTCTATACTACTCTGTTGTTAACTAATGTTCTGTAATATCTAAATTTTTAATGAATTTTGCAATTTTTTTTGTTACAGACATAACATTCAAGTTAACGATGCGTAGAAAAACTCTTTTTTACACGGTGAATCTTATAATTCCCTGCGTCGGTCTCACGTTTCTAACAGTATTGGTATTTTACTTGCCGTCAGACTCCGGCGAAAAGGTAAAGTTTACGATGTCACGTAAGTATTGTGAATTTAATTAATAAAGTGTAAAAAAAATACTTTTCCAGATCAATGTATAATGATATGGTGTTGTGAACCTTTTGATTATGCGGAGGCACTGATTTTTTTTCTGATGGCGCCTTAGAATATCGTACACATGGCAAAAAAAGTAAAATTTGTCTTCCTTTTCTTTGTCGCTAACGAAAAAGATATTTGGTAACTGTATTATATACATTTTTAAAAATATTAATTGGATTTTTAGTCTAACTTCATGATATTCATTTAGCTACAGTCGAACTAAGTGATTTTTTGATGGAAAAATGTAAACTGCTACGGGTTACTGATTTTTTGACCATATTTGAGTCAAGTAGTTGTTTATTTCCCTTTCATACAGGAAAACTTTACGTCACAACTAGTGAATGTCCCTCAAAGCTCTATTAAAAAAAAATCAGTGCTCTACGTGCATATCTGTCAACCCAAGGGCATGCTCATTTCCATCCTTCAATCCATCCATATTCCATTTGCCAAATTACTGGTCCGTTACAAGTGTCAGTCTTTTTTGATCAATTGGCTGTTGTGTGAG
Source organism: Iphiclides podalirius (assembly GCA_933534255.1). Classification (NCBI taxonomy): domain Eukaryota; kingdom Metazoa; phylum Arthropoda; class Insecta; order Lepidoptera; family Papilionidae; genus Iphiclides; species Iphiclides podalirius. The sequence continues at coordinate 2,832,142 of OW152831.1, read as the reverse complement.
TGGTAGTGTCATCAAAATTATTTTGCCTATCATTTACTTTTGTCTTTCCACCAGAAAGTAAAATATTATTAATAAAAACATTTAAATCAAGATCACGTCTATTTAAATAAAACAGATCGTCTTGAAAGGTTTTTCGATAGCTTCATTTATTTTTATCGAATTGTCGTAAAATAATTGCAGGCAGTCAAAAAAATAAACATATCTGTAATTTGTAACTGCTTTAGCAAAAATGATGTTTAACTTAACCGAAATATAACAAAATGTGTTATGGTGAATACAAGAATCCAAATATTTTTTGTTACTACAAAGAATAGCACCAAGTTATCTAGTTCAAAAACGTCAAAATTTTTATATTATCTTTGTATTGTATTTGAATGTTATCAAACATTTTCCCTTTATTTACATTTTCTGTTTGACAATTGGCTTCGCGTTTTCAGCATGTGTTAGTTTTTCGTTAATGATTTGCTTGTCAATTATGATAATGCAAATCCAAAGCGAAGTTTTTTTCCATTTCTCAATTGGGAAGGATGACTTGCGCAACTAGTAACTACCATTCAATTTTTTTAATATTAGGGAAGTTGTTTTTTTTTAAAGAGAAATGCTTTACTGGTTTATAATATGGAAGATCTTTCATTTTCTATAATATTTACTGAGAATGGAACAAAATTTCTACTTTCAAAGGCTTTACTGCTACTTCGATAAATACATTATGTATTAATAAAAATAAAATTAACTAATCAAAGTTTTTTAAACTCAAACATAAACAAATTGGCGACTGTTAAAAGTGCAAACAAAAAGCGAATGGATTTTAGTTTTTTGACGATGAGCTCCCTAAACATTTACAAGCCTTGTTGTATTGGCCTTGTCACCGGGCCCTGGTGCGGAATAACAGTCCCCATTTTGACGAAGTTTATGAACAACAGTGGAAAGACAACTGGCGGATTATCAGTAGCGTGTAACTCAAAAAGGACTTCTCTCCCTTAGATTTCGCTCTGCATCTCCATCCTGGTGTCCCTCACTGTGTTCTTCCTTGGTCTGGCGGAGATTATACCGCCAACGTCCCTGGCGATCCCCTTGCTTGGGAAATATCTGCTATTCACCATGATACTCGTCTCGCTCAGCGTATGGGTCACTGTATGCATAGTAAACGTCCATTTCAGGTAATCCTTATGTATCTTTCTCTTTTTCGTAGATATCATTAAGCATCTCGATACTGGTATCACTGACTGTGTTCTTCCTGTTGATGGCCGAGATTATACCGCCTACATCACTGGCGATACCGTTGTTAGGGAAGTATTTGCTGTTCACAATGATATTGGTGTCATTAAGTGTGTGGATGACGGTGTTGGTACTTAACGTGCATTTTAGGTGAGTGAGGCTTGTTCATTAGTTGGAACGTTGTTCAGTTTGTTTCCTTTCTAACCATTTTCGTTTCTGCGGTTAAGTTTTTACAGTTATAGGTTTTATGTTGTGTGACAAATTTGACATATCACAAAGATATTTTACTGTAAAATTCACTTATAATATTTATTTTTCAATAGATCGTGCATGATGTTAAAAAGATAACTATTTAAAAACACTATCCGATACTATATTTTGTTAACAGAAGTCTTTAATTAGTATCGAGTGAGTTTTTGATAAAAACTTTATAGGTTATTTTGCACATGCTTGTCATATAACAAACAATAATTGTATATCATACATATATTTTAATTTGAGATGTAAAAGTAATTTTTTTGGAGAAAAAAAAATCGGAAATAATATAAAGATAAAATTATCCACAACTTTATTTTAACATGCACTCATAATATCTTTTACGATTTACTTAAAAATATGTTCCTACATTTAAACACCATACAGTTCTTAGCGATGATTAGCAGAGCCAAGTTGTTTGGCAGTGTAAGGCGAGCAGTTTTTTTTTTGGTAAAAGAGGCATAAAAATTTGAATAACGCTAAGATTATATTCATGCCTAGAAATCATGTCGCCTCCTACTGGTTTTTTTAAATGCGAAGAGACTTCCGTCTTGATTTGAAAAGCAGCGCATTCCACAGAAGAAGAAAAATTAATTTCGTCAAAATTTAATTCCCTTTTAACTACTTTTTGCAACTGTCCTGCATTTTCAAATTGAACATTTGACGATTTTTTGTTTTGCTTTCACAAATTTAATTTTTTTATAGTGCTAATAGTTGTTTGTATGCTGGAAAGGATATAAAAACGCCAAGCATTGCTTCAAATGCTATAAAAACAATGTAGATAAAGGACGTTAAGATTTTAGAAGACGTTAAAAGACGTTTAGCTTAGTGGCTAAAGCGTCCGCGGCCGCGAATGCCGAAGACGTGGGTTCGATTCCCACAGCGGCGACAATCTTTTCGTTCTTTCTACAAATTTTACAAATTTTAATAATTGCTTTCACAATTAAGGTTTACTTAATGTTTTCGAATCGGGCTGCGAATAAAAATGCATAATTTTTTTTGCCTTCACATCAATTTTGATATTAAGATTTCCAGCCATGCTGTATTGAATTATTAATTTTTTCTTCAATATAAATTAACAGTCTGACATTCTCTTCTTAGTCTACTGTCATCAGACGGCACGGTGTGTTTATGACAGTTTTTTTTTAATTTTCGAATTCAATGAACTTCACGAAATTTAAAAATACAAGCCCAACGTTCCATTTTAAACTTTATCTGTGTTCCATTGTAGTTAGAGTTTGGGAACACGATGAATATGCGGAGGAGCGTAAACACGCGTCATAAATATTACGCGGTCATTGTGATTATGGCGCGACGATAGCGTTACAATGGCGTGTGATATACTGCCAAAACGGCTTTAAAACGACGCATTCCATGCAACGTGTGTTGCCGTAAAATATTCATGAAATTGAACGTAAGCGGTGTGAGGTCATGCTAAATAAAGTTGAATCGCTCAGAACCTCTTAAACAGAAATCGACGTTTAGAGCAGTGGTGGCTAAAGCTAAGACTATAGGCAACTAGCTTTTCGCCCGCGGCTTCGCTCACGTTGATACTCTTGAATACATATCTTTCTTTAAAAAATTTATATTTATTAGTTATTTTCAAACTTTTACAACACTTTTTTCCAATTAAAAAATATATCCTTTCTCAGGCTCTAGACTATCTGTGTAACAAATTTCATTTAAATCGGTTCAGTAGTTTTGGCGTGAAAGCGAGACAGAAAGACAGAGTTACTTTCGCATTTATAATATTAGTATGGATCTAAGTGCCCATGTGGTGCAATAGACCACGTTTCAATCGTGCAATCCATCTTGCAACGGACGTGACCCCAAACACTACTTGCTTTGGTTAAGAATATAAAGTAGGTCACAGTAGGAAATTTCTATCCACCATAACCGTCGAAAGGCCTGTAAATGTACGAATATGGTGGCGAAAATTATTTCATGATTTCTCGAATGAACTCTCTCGCTATGAGGCTAGAGACGGAGCAGGACTTTCGAGGGATCGTTAGCTTAGATAATTATAGTTCAAAAGTTGGATAGCTTTTTAATTAAAAAAGAATTTAACATTCGTAAGGCTTTACACTTTTTAATTAAAAAAGTGTAAAACTTATAAAATAATATTTAAATGAGGCTCTCGTACCACAGACATGATTTATTGCCGTTTTTACATATAATGTACGGAACGCTTTTTGTCGGTTTTTGTATTTAGTTAACAATGGTTAAAAAAATTGAGTTATTATTTCTTAAAACTTATAAACTATAAAGACAAAAACACGTTTGAGAAATGCTACATAAAAGTATAATATACTATACTAACGTTGTAATAACTAAAGGTTTGTCATTGCGATGAATCTTCATTAAATTATTTACTTTTATGCGACGTTCAACGTTCATATTCGAACGTAAAATGCAATAGTTTCTTACTAAGGACATAAATGGACTATTAATAACTCCAAAAATGAATACTGTTAGTCTCCATACTGTGCCACTATGAAATTTAACGAATTGCACTTGTTAATTGGCATCGTAAAGGCTGCTTTACATCGGGTTTAACGGTTTAACACGGCGTTTCGAGAAATTTTGGTCTTTGTTTTTTGTTTTTGTCTGTATCTGTTCCGTATATTTTTTTTTTGTTTTTTTTCTTTCTGTCTGTATCTCTTCCGTATTGTGACTCCTAACGGTGACTCCGTGGCGCAGTCGTCAAGGTATTGGCTTCAGCGTCGGGGGTCGTGGGTTCGATTCCCACACGGGACAACTATTTGTGTGACCCACGGATAGTTGTTTCGCATCTGGGTGTTTGTCCACGTGAAATTTATGTATGCAAAACGTCCTTGCAACACAAGATAATGTGAGGGAAATGTCTTTAAAAAAAAGTATTTAAATGTCTTTTTATAAAATTATTTTACAACGCATTATACAATGAGCGCTCTTTGCGTAAATAAAAACGTTTTCCCCTCAACGTAACTGCACCTTATGCTTCTGTGCAAACCGGCTGCATAAATTATGCAGTTTCATTGTTACAACGTCATTATTGTAATAGGACTTTGCGGTTTGAGTTATTGCTATGAAAGCAATTAGCAGCGCCATAGTATGTCGCTTAAAATTTAGGTGTCTGCACCGTTGAATATGCTATCCCAATGCGTTATGGCGAGCCTTCGTAGACCCTATTGTATACGATCGGAACAATTGAACGTCTGATTAATTAATACGTTAGTTTTCGTTCCCCTCCCAAAATCGGAACGAATTTTCTGAAACTAGTAAAGTAACAGCCTTTATATCTCCCACTCTGTACAGAGGGTATTAGGGTATAGTCCACCACGCGGAACCACTGCGCATTTGCAGACGTAACATATGTTCGAAATATATTTTTTGTTATTGTTTCGAAAATATGCAGGTTTCCTTACGATGTTTTCCTTCACCACCGAGCACGTGACAAATCAACACTTAAAATTAACAATTTCATTGATGTCGGTAACGCTGTTTGGACTCGGGTTGCTCGAGTGTATTGAATTAAACACGACCGCCGCGCCCGGACATTTAGCTATCACGGCTAGTTACGTTAGCTAGAAACGTTAGTATCTTTTCTATGTTGATTTTGATTTGTGTACAACCCTAGTGTTCATGCACTGCATAATGTGAGGTATTTAGCATAGGCACATCGTTGTTGTAGATGCATGTGATAGATTAATAAAAAAAAAATTAACACATGCGTGCGGAAAACTGCACCAAATTCTGTGAACGCACTTTAAATATATATCTTTTATAGATATATTTCTTTTAATTTTATTATTATTTACTCAGACTTTGAAGAGCTAACAAGTATGTTGTTTAGTAATAATAAGTTGCGACTAGTAAGTATGTTGTAAGTAAGTTATAATGGATGTCTCTGGATTCATACTTGCTAATTCGGCCAATTTACACCGAGCAACTTATTTTGTCATTAGAATGAGTAGCTTTCGTTTGTTCATTTAAGCTTTCATCGTTAGGTGTTCATTGGGCATAACCTTTTAAAGAAAGGTAGTTCTAAATTTGAGGGCTTGATGAAATATTACAAACGTGGTAATTCTAAACATACCTCATTTCATACTACGGGAAGCGTACGAATTATTTTGTAGTTTGTAATTGTCAGTATCTTTATTTCATTTTTTATTTTTTTATTTTAAATAACATACTCACGGTAAGCGTGCGATTAAAGTACGTACTAATGCGTGTGTGTCGAGGAACACTCGGTTGGAACGAAGTTCGTTTCGTAGTATATTATTATTAATAAACGTATTATATTTCCGTTGACTAAAAAGTTGTTATTAGTTGGTATTTTTGTGATGATTATACCTCGTGTCGGAAAAATTCTTACACTTTTTTCGCCTCGATTATCAAAAACCACAATCGATATAAAATAGACCGGTTCAGAAGACAACCGGACGGGACATTTACATATTTTTTATATATGTATGAAATAATGTTATTAATTCATTAATTTTGTTTCAGTCTCAAGACATTTAAGATCGAAAACTTTTTACTTATCATAGTTCTAGTGAGGGTTGCGATTAAGGAGTTTGCTAGTAATTTAGAAAAATTGTATACTGCAAATATCAAAAGCTTTATAATAAATGAATACAGATAAAAATAAATTATGTCAGAACAAGTTTAATGTGACTTTTTTTTGTGACATGTAGTAAGCCGCCGGGCTAACAGCAAATTACATGTAACAAAAACGGTCAAATTATGATGTGATCATATTGTTCACCTGAAACACATTTTGAGCGAAGCGAGCGGAGACAATGTCTGATGATGTTCCTAATCGAAGTGCACATCCAGGTCTCCCTCGACGCACACCATGTCCCCGTGGATGGAGAAGCTGTTCCTCCAGCTGATGCCGAAGCTGCTGATGATGAGGAGGACCAAGTACTCACTGCCCGACTACGACGACACATTCGTCTCCAACGGATACACCAACGAGCTGGAAATGAGGTGAGGTACATTGAATTGCAAAAAAAAATGTTACAGCAAATAATTATAATAGTAATGAACAATAAACTAACTACTAGCTCAAATTCTCGGCCGTTTGGTCTCCCCTGCCGTGGGCTTCCATCTGGTTGGGTTCTATTTATTTATATGTTATATACAATATTTATATCTATATGTTTATTTTTATTTATGAACCCAACCAGACGAGAAAACAGATAAATTTCCCCGCAATAGTAATGAATAACAACAAATAATTAATATTTCGGACACATTTTTACACAACGTTCTCTAGTCCCAAGCTAAACAACGCTTGTACTTTGGCAATAGAAAACTGATAAACATACTTAAACGTACTCTTTTTGTAAATAAAGATAAACACCCAGTCACTATAAAAACATCGTGTTCATCACGCAATATTTTTCCAGTAGTGGGGATCGAACCCACACCCTCTGGCGCAGGAGGCAGGATCACTACTCCCCACGCCAATCGGGTCAAAAATGAAAGATAATGTTAAAAATCCTGTACGAGTAGTGTGACTATTGTTCACGTCTCAAGGGCTATACGTATTTGAGTGAAACTCGGAATGGTAATAGCTCAAGCGTTCGTTAACCTTAGGGTACAATTTATAATAACAATTACTTTGATAGCTCCGTCGGTGTAGTTGTTCAATGTTACACTTCGATGGGGGGCGTGGGTTGGATCCCCGACAAGGTCGAGTATTCGTATGAACTAGAGCTAACGTTTCGACGTGAAGAAGGAGAACAGGAATCAACTTTTATTTAAAACTAAGCCAACTGCGAAAGTTGGCTTAGTTTTAAATTAAAGTTAATCAATTTGTTTTAAATGAAACCAAATCATCCTTTCCCAGTCCGCTACTGAACGTCATCTATTGGTACTTTATTAAATGATTTAGAGTAACATATATGTGGTAACTTAACTATTGACATTTATATACAATCAAGCCTCAACCTTGTTTGGTCCATTTCTGTTCATAGGTCACACTACATCATTAAAAGTCTTATATGTAAAAAGTATTTATACGAAACATTACTTTGTGCATTATTTATAAATACTAACTGCGGATCTAAAATGGCTATCTGTATCCTTATTGAAAAATTGTACCTAATCTTTGAGCGATAAAAGAACTTGCCCGCTTGGCGCAATTGGTCGCAACGAAGAGTTGCGATAACCTCTAAGACGTAAGGTTTCTGTGGTTTGCGTCTCAAACAAAAGCTTTGTTTCTGTCCTTCGAGGTGAGATCTAGACCTTCAAATCAAACAAAATCCTTTAAGTGCAATCAAGTCTGATATCAACTATATCAAATTTATACTTGTGGGACAATAAACACTCTGTATATTTAATTAGACCGTCTTTTTATTTGTTAGACTATATGTCATCCAGGAACATTTCACTCACCGATGTTGCGATGATATTGAAATGATCTTACAATTTTGACCAACGTTATTATTATTTATAGACACTACTCTTAACGAAACAGATGCCGCGTTATTGCCATTATAATAAAACATATAAGAATCAAACCTCAGAATAGGAACCATCGATAGATCTCCCTCGGGATTCTTACTTCTTAAACTGTTGCATTAATAAGTTTTGACACGCAGCATAAAATATATCGCGTTTTATGCGGCGCTCTGAAACGCGTTTTACGATAAATAAAATTACGCCTCGCTGCGCCTCGCTGCGCCCCGCTAAGTCCCGCTAAGTCCCGCTACGCTACAGTACATAAATTAAATCGGCTCGAATGGTTATAAAGCTATGTATTTATTTCTGCTCTGTTTGTGTTGAAGCTATTAAAAGGGACCTCCCATATACCTTTTGAGTTTTGTTCACCGGTTTCGATGATTTACTTAGAAATTTTCACTATAAGTAACAAAAGTCAGGCTGAACCAAAAATAAATAAATAACTCATAAATATAGTTTTCTTCAGTGCCAGTTAAAGAAATCAGACAGATTAGAGAGATTCGCGTCGTGAAGACATCGATCGTATAGCTGTGTTAATTAGAGCTATCTAAGACAAAATCTGCGTAATGCATTTTACCAGTAAAATACAGGTTCAAAGTCAAATTCAAAAAGTATTCATTCAATATAGGCTTGTTTATAGGCTTATTCTAAGTCAAAAACGTACCGCCGTTTCTTTAATTTAGACCTGTTCAGAGAACTCTGCGGGCTTGTTCTCCTTTTTTATTTCATTATCAAAAATCAGTTTAAAATTAGTTGTTTGTGGTTGTTACTTATTTAGTTATATAATACCTCCAAGGCAGTTTAAACCTCGGTACTTCCAGTGTTGGTTTGAGATGGATATTATTGCGTACATACATCATCCTCCCGAATTATGGGAGAGGTAAAACGTTTATTTGCTTAAAAACATGTCTTAACAACTCACGTGTACGCAAGCAATAGACAGCCCGTATCAGCTTTTGTAATACAAATATTATGTCCAAATCGGACGTAGAGCCACGTAAGAATAAACAAGTAAGCATAATAAACTAATTTAGCTGTTGCTTCGTTTGTGAGCTGCCTGAGCTTAATCTATAAAACATTCAAACTAGTAAGTAAAACTTGTTGTCGACAAGTAATACAAAATTTAAAATAAGGAATTCTTGACCCTTCAACGTGTTTTCGCTGCATCGTATGTATTCTGAATAACAAATATGAAAATCAAAACAATTTCGATTGAAATTGTTGAATCTTTTGTATCTACGTCGAAATGGTATTTGCATTGGCTTGAAATTTCGGTCAGCGATTTGTTCCGGACCAATGTGGCGTCGATTGAACGAGTGTCGCGGTATTTTGTGTCTACAAAGCGATTGGGAATGCAGTAGATGTTCTAATTTTTTATCTGTACACTTGTTTTGTTTATATATTTTTTTAAGTTATGTTTGTGTTGCCGCGTTTCGGAAAAAATATGAGAGTGAGTCTTTGCGTGCGCGCGCACAGCTACATGAAATGTACATATCAACTTAGTCAGTGACATGAATTTAACACCATGATAACTAACTACATGTCGATTTAATTATACCCTTAAAAACTTGAATCATCAAAGTGGATTTTTTTTTAATTCACACCAAAGGAATATTACTTCACCCATGCTTACATAAGATAACACACTTTTTTTTGTTGTTTAATTGTTGTCTATCATTAAATGCATTAATGCATTTTCGGACTAAATATTTATAACTTTAATGTACTAACTATGTAAAAAATGAAGCACTCAATACTGTATATTGTTAATTCAATAATGTATATTGATTACAAAAACTAACCAAGCAAGACAAACCGTTTTTTTATAGTTGGTACTGATTAAAAAAAAATTTAATTCCTACAAATATAAAAGTCTACAGACAGCGCAAACACATCACATATTATAAAAGCCTATGCCTGCAAATAGCGTAAAACCTAATATGACTATATAGTGTATAAAACTTCAATCATATAAAAAAAATCACACAATCTTATGTGAAAGAGATTAACCTGAATGTTTCTGTTTTTTTTAAAGTCTCATTTTCTTAAATGTATATTTTAAACTTAATATCCCAAAAGTTTAGGTCCATATTAAACATTCCATAATAACGATTACGCTTCCTGGCTTAAATGAATATAGACGTTAATGCAGTGCGTTAGATCAAGCGTCATGGTTCTCAGACATATTTCATTCATGACCGAACACGCCGTCAGCCTCAAATATTTATCCGAGTGTGCTAGGGTCAGCACAATTATTGCACTACTTAACCATCGTCATTATCGCTAAGATCAACCATCACTATAACACGCGGGTTGATATATTTCAATCGCGAATCGGATAACCTGAATGGGCAGGATATGTAAGTTCCTCGAATACAATGAAATCCAAACTCAGTTCTGATTAAAAACCGAACCCGATTTCGACAATAAATAGTAAACGGATATTGATATATTTTTACTAACGAATAATCTTTGCATATGATACTATCCATGATAGGGAAGCATATTTATGTTGCTGGATTAGAATCTAATTTAAATCTGCTGAAGCTAACTTCGATAATAAACACCAAAATTCAGCAGGGACAGCTTGACCGATACGTTTGGCGATAGTAAATGCGATAATGGTGACTACCGAAAGTCCCCTGGCCCCGAAGATGACATGCTTGGAGCCGGCGCACACCAACGACCCTCTGGTACGTGTATACGTAGTTAAAAACACGTAGTTTAGTATAAAATTTGAACTACTATAGACTATAAATAAATATTTTAGAAAACACTTCTACACAACGTTCTCTATTCCCAAACTAAGCAACGCTTGTACTATGGGTGCTAGATAACTTATAAACATACTTAAAAATGCTTTTCTTTTGTAAATATATACATATTATAGATATATAAATACCCAGACATTAGAAAAACACTATGTTCATCACAATCATCAATTTGAACTAAACTCAGCCGTTGAAGAGCTTGCGCTTTATTGTTGCGGCTGGTAAAAGTTTTCCTTTCTCGCTCAAAGGCCAAGCTTATTACTTATAATTAGTACATATTTTAATAATATATGATCACATGGTATCGTCCAGATAAGTCTAGATGCCGACGTTCAAAATTTTCGCTCTCATAATAACCTATATGGAGTTAAATTCCCTTTGTTCCTTTTAAAATGACACTTCTGTATCTGTACTTCCATTTATCTTATTTTTTTATTTTTTCAAATTTACCTTATGGATATTCATCGCGTTTAATTCCACCAACAGGTTCAGTTAACCATATACGATTGTATGTTTCATCCCACTGGTGTGGGTGTTGTGACACGTGCTAAATTTCAATTAAAATAGATCCCTGAGTTAGTTTAAACAAACGGAACTAAAGTTAACTGAAATCTTTGTCACTAGTTACTGAATCGGAAAATATGCTGCCGCGTCATCTCAGCCCTGAAGTTGCAGCCGCTTTACAGAGTGTTCGGTTCATAGCACAACACATCAAAGACGCTGACAAGGACAACGAGGTTAGTCTAATTTGAGGTGAAAATTTGAAAGTTAGTTGCTTATTTAAAATGTTTATTCAATGTTGAAATTTAATAAATAAAATAGCACTATTACGCCCGTGTCTGAACCACTGATTATCCTAGAAATTAACTAATCAGCTCTCATTTAAGATGCCAAAAGGATGGTTAAACCAACTCTCAGCTAATAACTAATCAGCTCTCATTTAAGATGCCAAAAGGATGGGTAAAAAAGGATGGTCATGAATTGATCACTGTGATCATTAAGAAGATCATTATAAACAATTAGTTCATTTCTACGATGATCAAAGTTTCAGAAATAGGGCGTTAGTATGTTTTTTAACAATCTAAATTATATGAACCTGATCCTATTTAAGGGTAATGTATCTAGTGCATCTCCTAATGTGTAATTAATAAAATTTAGCCTAGTTGAATGTGTCATAGAAACAATTTTCGTATAATAAATTTAAATAAATTGGTTGAATTTGACATAAGAGTTAAATTTATTCTTAATCAGTATTTCGTGACCAGTTAATTCATTATTTGTTTTTCCTTTTGTACGCGTATATACTTTTCTAAACTAGGCAATAGCATTGCGTAACCATAATACACGAGATATTTAATAACAACAGAAAATTCTTCCCACCGCTGTCACTGTGTAGTAATTACGAACAGAAGGTATACTTGCAAGCTCATCCTTGTGCGTTCTTTTAATATTAATACATTATGTGGAACAAAGTAATGATCTGGCAATGACGGTGGATGTTTTGGGCTGAAGGAGGATGGAGAAAAATATACGATACGAGTTGGTAATTATTGACGATTAGGATAATTAGTGTGTGCAACCTTATCGTTTGTTTGAGATAATATCAGATGTTAAAAAACAATCTGTGTTTTGTATGTGCGGTAAAGATCGATTGGCAGAAGAACGCATTTTTGACGGGTAATGGATTAAATATTAGCTGCGAAATAAATTTAATGAAGAATTACTCTTATTCATTCTTCAAGTAGAAAGACCATAGCTCACGATAGAGAGAGGTCCCGTCCGATTTCACCCGTTAGGGTAGCACGTTCCAATTCCCACGCTGGACAATTTGCCAGTGTATGGGATGCAGAGTCTTCATCTCTCCCTCCACAATGTTTGCAGCTCGCGGTCGACTCACGCCCGGTCTTACACAGATAATTACCGAAACATCCGTGTCCGGTAATTATCTGTGTAAGTCTGTAAGTGAGTCTACCTCCTCGTCGATCCATCCAGGCTTCGAATACCGGCAGGAAAGCTTCAACAACGCGTTTGCGCGCATAACGCTCTTCACTGAGCCGAGCGCGCCACGTCGCTAATGCATTCCGCCGTTCCCGCTGTTTAATTAACCGGAACGCCTCTTCTGACTCGTTTCCACCGTCCTGACGGAGGATGCGGGTCTGATGATAAACCCGTGCATCCATGGCTGCCAGTATATCAAGAGGTGGAAAGCGAGCCAAGATAGTCGCCGCTTCAAAGGATACGGTTCGGTATCCTCTTACGATCCGTATTGCCATCCTACGCTGGATACTGTAAATTTTGGATCTACAGCGACGAATAGCAAGCCTATTAGCCCATACTGGCGCTCCATATAAGGCAACGGATCGCACGACCCCTGCATAGAGGCGACGAACCTCCTCTATCGGTCCCCCAAGATTAGGCAGCACTCTGCACATGGCACCCGCTACCTTCTCGTTACCGGGGAACGAGGCGCTTAAAATGTTCCTCAACCCCCAGCGACCGTCCAGATGAAGACCCAGACACTTCATGTACCTTCCCACTCTGACATCAGTTCTACCAACAAGAATGTGTGATCGGGTGGTTCCCTGCTGCGTGGCAACTTGTGAAACCATAACGCCTCGGTTTTATGTGGCGCTATTTCCAATCCCAGCTCGTGGATCTTGGCAACGACTCTTCGTACTCCCTGCTCGGCGAGTTCCTTGGTCCCCTAAAAGGCATCACCGCTAGCGATCACTAGAGTGTCATCTGCATAACAGACGACATCCACATTCGCAGGGAGGTCAACACGTAGGACTGCATCGTAGGCGATGTTCCACAGTAACGGGCCTCCGGATTTTCCGGCCGTCTTTATCCGTGTATGAAATGCACCTGTCGCGCAAGAAGTCCGCGATAACGGCTTGCAAGTAGAGGGGCATTTGATGATGTGATAGTCCCCTCTTGATTGCATCCCATGGAATGGAGTTAAACGCATTGACGATATCTAAACTTATCGCCAACGCAACCCCACCCTGAGAGACCACCTGCTCAGACAGGGAGCGAACGCGCATTATAGCGTCTATAGTTGAACGCTCCCGTCTGAAACCAAATTGGTTTTCAGCGAGATCGGGACCGACAGGTGCCTGTTAAGACGAGCGGCAAGTATCCTCTCGAAAAGCTTGCCAATCTCGTCCAAGAGGCATATGGGACGATACGCAGAGGGAGATTCTGCAGCCCGGCCTTCCTTCTTCAGAAGGACCAATTTAGCTTCCTTCCAGGCCGTAGGGAACTTGGAATATCGGAGGCAGCTGGTGAACAACCGACTCAACCTTTCCCCTAAGGTATTCCAAGTCAAGACCTAAACCCGCCCAGGGACTCCGTCCGGCCCTGGAGCAGACAATACATTTGACCTAAAAGAGCATTGAATCACAGCGGAGAAAAATGAGAAAAAGGTGTGAATGTATGTTGACATTGTTGGTCCACAACTTACTAGCTAATATTCCTTTTGCCAGATATGTTAAAATTGGGTTACATTCTGGAAACGCGTAAAATCTCGTGAACTATCTCTTGAGTAATTCTTTTGAAATAAATACGCAACAACACATCAGTATTTTTCCCTATTCATTTCACTGTGGTCGAACTATATTGGCTCTGGGAAATAGTCGCTCGCCCTAAAGAAATTCTGTTTTACTTCTAAATATTCCTATAATTCTAACGTGGCGCTGGACATCTGTATATTTTTGGTTGCAACGCAGTACGCTATGAGTGTTTACAGAACGTTTTAACTTCACATAAGAATAAAATGAGGGGCGTGTGTTTTGAATGTAATCTGTTCTGTATTAGTTCATTCATTCGTCTCTGTTATTTGGGTCTGTTTTTTGGGTCTAATACCTTTGCTATCACAGGTGGTGGAAGATTGGAAGTTTATGTCAATGGTGCTCGACCGCTTCTTCCTTTGGCTGTTCACCATCGCATGCTTCGTGGGAACCTTCGGCATCATCTTCCAATCCCCATCTCTTTACGACACCCGAGTGCCCGTGGATCAGCAAATATCATCCATATCAACAAAAAAGAACAATTTCTATTACCCAACGGACATTGAAACTATTGGTATTATAAGTTAGGTTAGAACTTTGGAGTTCTACATTCCATTCAGTCATATCTATCGTTCTTATTTTGTCGATGTTTTGAATTTTTATTGAATTCATAGATTATAATTAAAAGGACATTTTGTCTTAATGTACACAGATACGTGAATAATATATTGGTAGTTAGAAAGCTCAATGCTCAATTTCTTGTCATCTTATGTATTATGTAGTATCATTGTTTATGATACGTAATTGAGATATATTACTTAAAGATGGTTGTAATAACCACGTTTTAAAATATGTGAATGTTAGTTATATATCATCATGGGGCAAAGTGTGCGCATGTATAATAAAATCCCACAGTCGATATTAAGTCTGCCACTTGATGAATTTAAACGAAAAATTAAAAGTAAACTTATAGCTAAAGCCTATCATACTATTGCCGAATATTTGGAGACGCCAATGTGTGGGGTTAATACTGTTGATACTCACGTAGGCTAAAACAAGACTATTGTACTATTATATTATAAACTGATTTTTTAAAAAAGAGCAACTGTTGAGTTTCTTGCCGGTTTCTTCTCAACAGAAACTGCTTTCCGAACCGGTGGTAACTTACGAACGTGTTAATTTCTTGTAAAATTTTGACGTTTCATAAGAACGCGCAAGCGTCTATGTGAAAAAAGATATTTTATTATTTATTATTATTATTATAAGGCAATCATATTAGGTCAAAACATTGTATTCATAACATTTGAATTTAAATATAAAATGTATTGTATTTAATGTTCTATTTAACAGCCGTAGACTTCTATTAAACTTCTTTCTTTCATATTTCGACTTCCTTCATGAGTTGACTTTAGTTGACAACGTATGATGGAAGTATTAAATATCTTGGTGTTAT
Source organism: Iphiclides podalirius (assembly GCA_933534255.1). Lineage (NCBI taxonomy): Eukaryota > Metazoa > Arthropoda > Insecta > Lepidoptera > Papilionidae > Iphiclides > Iphiclides podalirius. Next base: position 2,816,483 of record OW152831.1, on the reverse strand, counting down.
TAAATGGCTGTGAAAAAAAAATCGAAATTATACTTAATCCTATAAATTAAGCTTCATACATTTCTGCAGATTTGTAATCCAAGTTTATGCCCGTTTATTAAATAAACTTCATAAATGATGCAAAAATGTTCTTTCAATCACTTTTGCCAAATCCTATATTTGTCTTTCTCCAATTATTTACTGCTTTCCTTAACTTACACATAAAGCGGTTCACCCGATGGTACGAGATAACTGTTTTGTTGAACTACCTGATTTTTAATGTGAAAAAAGTTTTCAATGGAGTTGTTTCTCCCCTGATAAAATATAAAAGGTGGTTCACCAATGATGTTAAGGTTATAACGCCGCCCTTGGACATCTACAACATCCGATGACTTGCAGATGCATTGACAAGCTTTAAAAAAGCCAGCCCCGGCTACCTCACTCATCAGGCGAAATGCGAACTTATACAATTTCCACTTCGCGCCGGTCTTTTGCCGTAGTACTACCCAAGAGGCGCGTGCCCATCCGTGCAACAGCAGAAGTTGCGTGGCTCTACCACAGATGAAACGCAAAAGTATATTGAATGCTTCTTATTGAAGCCGCACTTTTTCAGGACGTGGTAAATGCCCGGATGAACCATGCGGTCACGCGACAGCTTGAGACTATGTGACACTTTGTACAAAAAAAATTATATGCTGAAAAAACTGGTCAATACCTCTCATTAAATATTCAATCCAAAGGGGATTCTATAATTTAATGAGATACTCAAAACATTTTTTTCCAGGCAACCCTGCAGACTGGTCTGGTGTTATAATAAAACATAAAAAAATACATTCTAGGCGTCTAAATTCTGACCAGTGAACGAATCCTGCAAAGAATTTTAACGCATATAGCGTAAATATAAAAATTTATAATAGAATCTTGAAGAATTTATCCATTTTCTGAGGCGACAATAAAATAAGTAGATAATAAAATTCGATTTCTATGTGAAAACTTAAAAATCATAGGCATATTACGTAATGTAAACTTCTTCTCACATTACGAATAAAATACAAAAATACCTCAATATATTTTCCATGGCATGGGAAAGCCAGGCGACCCTGTTTAATGATTTTTTCCCTAGTTTGTACCACGATTGTGTTCGCAATAAAATCATTTTTACTTTGTCATAATGTATTCAGCGCTTCCTTCGTATGGTATATCTTATAGTCATGAACATTAAAAAATAAGCACCGCAATAAATAAAAGATGTAATAAAAAGGTAGTATTAAAAAAATATATGAATCATAACTTTGAACACACTTTCAGGTAACTCCCTATCAATCTATTAAATCTTAGACTTGAATATTTGTCATTTGATATTTATAATATGATTAAATAAAAATTGAGATAGCTTTGCCAATTTGAATATACAATAGATTAAGTATCAATATTAAATTCTAAACAATGATTCCTCTGAAAACGGAACTTAACTTATTGGTACAGTGGTAGAGTTTTTAGTAACAAAAACAAAATTGACTTCAAATATCTCACTTACATATTTGTATTTGGTTTGGAAAGTGAATTAATGCACGTTCTCCAGACCACCTGGGGAACTTTACAAGCTTGGCACGCGAAAAGAACATTGAACTAAATTTTTTGCGGCATTTATTACGATTTCAATTTTGTGTTCAGAATAAAAGGATTATATCGGATAGTGGTTTGTCAGAATTGATAAAAATGTTATTCATTGTTATACTGTTGCGACTTAGGGGCAAATACAAGGTGTTTCACTCCCGGTATGTATGGTGCATTTAGTCAACTTTAAAGTTATAGTTTCATCGTAAAACGTTTTATTAGCTCTATAGCTTACAACACGTTACAAAGTTATAGTTACTCCTATTTTACTAAGATACTACTATTTTATATTTTTATTTATAATAGAAGCAAGTTTCAATAGATATTTTTTCAATGTGTTAATTTTTTGTGTATTACAAAGCAACGATAAGTATTTTCACTGAAACAGCAATGGAGAGTATTTCATTTAGTTACAAATAATTTACTTGTTCCTTAGAAAATATGTGATCTTAAAGTGGTAATATAATTTACTTTGTTTTATGAACACGGACTTGCGAGTTATATGAGTCACGTCTACTTTAACACAATAAAGAAAATGCGACCAAGAATCCGCTAAAAATGTTCCTTACTAGTTGCTTTACAACAATAAATATGTAATCAAATTAAAAAATTTTTTTTAGTCAGTGTAGTATTTCAATGTAACATACTTAGTGATGCACAATTTTTTTTAATAGCGGTGTTGTACACTAACTTAATAACCTAGTTTTGACATAAATGTTATAAATTATTGGTAACTTGTGCTCATGAAGAAGAAATGTATTCGTATTTTTCCGATTTGTTTTTTATGTATCTCTGTGTCAGTCATCGAAGTAAAAATCTAAGTTTTAAGCTTCAAATACTAGCGTATTAAGAATATTGCGTGCTAAGTAATGGCGGATATCATAATATAACCGCTAATTAAGTAGCCCTTTGTGTCCATTTTTAATTCATAATTATTTCAATAGTGACATTTCTCTATTCTTTAAAAACATTTGTAATTGAATAAATCGTGTAAGAATGGGCAGGCCCGTCCGGATATGGGCAGGCCCGTCCGGGTAAGTACCACGACCTCACAGAAGACCAGCGTAAAGTGGAAGTATGAGAAATACTTTCGCGTTTCGTCTGGTGAGTGAGGTAGCCGGAGCAAATTTTCAAAAGGTTGTCAACGCATCTGCAACCCTCGGGAGTGGCAGATGTCCATGGGTGGCGGTATTCACTTATCATCAGGTGAACCGTCTGCTCGTTTGACAACTTTTCGCATAAAAAAAAAAAAAAAAAAAAAAGAATAAGCCTTGCAATCACTAGTATATTCGACTGCCTGCCGTATACCGAATATTGGCCGAATATTATGCAAAAGTATTCGACCAGCGCGCGGCGAGGAAACTTGTATTGACATGATTCTTCCTATTCTGTTCAATTTCACGCCGCGCTGAGTTTTTGGCAGAAAATTAGTTTTTAGACAAAGACATAAAAGTAAATATGAAAACACAGTTTATCGTACTCTCTATATTTAGTTTAGTTCAAAAGTAAAATGGCGTATGGTCCAAGTTATAATGATCAATAATGGCCCCCGAAAGACCGACCTCTATGGAAAGACTTCGAGGAGCACGAAATTAATCCGAGTGTCGTGTGGAAATTAAGGAAGTACGATATTGTCAAAAAATTTAGAAAAATTGGCCTTCCCGCTCTGTATCTTGCACTTCTGAATTGTAATTACGACAATTCACGAGGATATACATTTAAATGACTTTAAGGAAAAATACGTAAGAATAAATGACTATAAAAATATATTGTTAAATAAATAAAAATTTGCATTTTTACCAATTAATTGTGTACAACATAAAACATTATTTAAGCAGTAGGCGTTCCGCCGAATATTATATATATATATATATATTTGGTATTCGGCCAAGTATGATAAATGTTGTCGAATAGGCAGAATACCGAATAATAGCGGAATATTAGTTGCAAGTCTAGTCTAGTTTTTCAAAATTTTCAATTGATAAGTTTATTCAATGACATAGTAGAGCTATTTATATTTTTTTGTTTAGTTCCAACAAATGTATGTCTTTTTGTATTTGGGTCTCAGTATATAGCTAAAAGTTGACCACGTGTTAAGTGTTTTTGATGAACCATTTATTTCTACCTCGTATAGTTTAAAAAAACTACGGAGGGTTTAATTCTGTATTTAATTTTAACTAACTTGTTTAGCGCACTCGACAGTGAGTCGGGCGTACCACAAGCGATAAGTAAGTCTTTAACATGTTTAATCATGAAAATTCCGATAAATATTCAGAAGGATTTTGAGAGCACGACGATATTTCACGCTGCTCGCTAAAGCCTCTGAATTATTGTTGAGATCACGTTAAGACTATGTTAATTTCGCCACGTCTAACTTTAAGCTATTTAAGATATTTTGAGGCATGTACGGTATACGGTATACCTACCCGAGACGTGTCGCGTGATGTACAGAGGCGACACAGCACATATGTTGTTGTACCTCCCATCTTAAGTCAGCGATGTAAATTTTAATAATTGCCAAGTATGATATGTTGTAGGCCTATCGTCAAAACCTTCACACGAATATGATAACTATGATTTGTGTAAGTAAGACAACTGCATAAAAATAAGTTACATTTACTCTTTCAGTTATCACGTATGTATGTATATATTTAAAAAGTCATATTAACTAGTACATTAAATATTTAGTTTATCGTCAGGCATTTGCATTGCTTCAGTAGGTGCTGGACGTAGGGAAAAGGCCTTATGAAAATGAAAAAAAAAAATACTTATGGAAATGAAGATGATTTCAGTTTTTTTTGTTATGTGAAATGTTTCCAAACGAGAAGACGGTTCACCTGATGTTAAGTGAATACCGCCGCCCATGGACATCTGCTACACTCGAGGTTTCCAGATGTGTTGACAACCTTTTGGAAATTGGGCTCCGGCCACCTCACTCACCAGACGAAACGCGAAAGTATTATACTACGTATATTAGTTCGTGATACTTACCCGGATGAGCCTGCCCATTCGTGCAACAGCCGAGGCTATTGCGTGGCCCTACCACCGTAAAAAGTGTAAATAGTACTTTTGTTATTTGTGTAGTAAACTAAACTTAAGTTTAACGCTTATTTTTTATATAGTCACATCTACTGACTCTTATGCTTATAATATGTTATGTTTTAAGGAGTGACTTCCGTTAACGGTTCCTAGTTCACCAGTTCTTATCTTCTCTATTATATAAAGAGGAGAGATTTGATTGTTTGTAAGTATCGAATAGGCTCCGAAACTACTTAACCGATTTGAAAAATTCTTTCACTGTAGAGAAGCTAAATTATCCCTGCTTGACATAGGCTATATAATATTTTCAAAAAATTAGAGATCCTTACTAAAACTCCAATAATGTTACTCAAGGTGTACAAAAATTAACTAAAATATTCTTTACATCGCGTGCGCTGCGAAAACTATTGATGATAGAATAAAGTAATGTACTACGACTTTGCAGACCACATCATTATTTACAAAAAGTGTCGCGACAGCATATGTCTAACTATTATAGTTATGCCACAATAAGTGTTCTTTTATTTTAAAATTTTGATTGAAATGCCGCCGCTAACAAAGGCTGTTTATTTGTATCTCGGTATTAATCCTTATAAAAATAAATTACTTCATATTTAAGACCGTTTCAATATCTTTATAAAACTTTTTGAATTATTAAATTCGGACATTCCATTCCTTAGATATTGCAAGTTTAAAAATGTTAGTATATTGTAATTTAACTATCCAAACAGCTTAGTGACTGACTTAGTAGTTCTTATAAGTTTTCAATCACATTTATAGTGGTAATTCCTGTTCAGCAGTTAGCAGATTATTAAATACTGAGGAAGTTTAATTTTTTTATCATTATAAAATGCCCAAAACATTAAAAATAGGCATCAAAAATACGTCATGATAAGGAATCTTTACCGGAAACTGAATATCGTCTTACAAGTCGGAGAGTGTCAAATAGAGTGTTTGCAGTGGCTTGAAGAGTATATTAATATAAATATAGGAAATCGAGGTCTGGGCGTTCCCAACGTACACGAGATTAGAGAGAAAGATAACAAACGTCAACGACTAGAGTTCGTTATCGAGTTTTAGCTCACAGTAACAGATTAGCTTTCATGCATTTTGCTCAACAGTCTTCCGTCCAAATCGTAGCCACGAATAAGATCTGCTCTAAGTGTTCTGACAAAAATGGATCGATGAACCAAATGGTATGCGCTGTGCTTCTAGAAAAGGTAGTCCCCAATATTGAGGAGCCGCCACAACCAATAAAAAATCTTTTTACAAATAATAATTCACCATCAGGACATTTTTAACCAACATCCAAAAGTGCAATAGCCTCTTTCAAATGACTTCGTTTGATGCGAACTTTTAAAATAGAGGGACAAGTATACAAGTTATCATTATCCTCCTGACCCTATCCCATCTAGGTGGGGTCGGCACAACATGAATAATGTTGTAAGCAGTATTGGCAATATTTTTACAACCAGCTGCCTGCTTGACGTCAACCCTCCTTGAGAAAAAAAATACCCAGATCAAATTTCAACTGTGTAACATGGTTCATGAGATACAGCCTGTTGACAAAGGGACAAACAGACAGCGGTGTCTTAGTAATAGGGTCCCGTTTTACCCTTTGGGTACGGCATCCTAAAAAGGCCCCAGAGATATACAGTTGCACGGTAGACACGGCCAATTTAAAAGGGTCTCTGAGTTACACCGATTTTCCAATATCATCGTCCTATAACCCTTTACTTCTAGATAGGACATTGATACCTTGAGATGTACTAAAATAATTCAACGATTGAAATATATGAACTATTTAAATTTTTAAAGTGCTAATCTCTGGATTTAAGATGAAACATTAAAATTTGTAGAAAAAGAGACGCTTTAACTACTAAGCTAAACGGCTGCGTGTAACACCGACGAAAATCTCAAAGTAATATTTTCAACATTGTTTTTTTGTATGTAATCAATGCCTGGCGCATCTGTTGTCACAACGATAATTGCAACGAGAGATGGCCATTGCTATTTGAAATTTTAATTCGTATTGTGATAATCTCGGCTAGCAGTCGATATTATTTATGCGTGACAATCTATGATTTCATTTTATATGACTTTATTGCATTTTTTGTAAATACTTCCTTTGTAGAAAAAAAAAAAAACATTCGAAAATGACATTTTTACAAAACATATTAGAAAACTGGAGACGCCCTTTTAGCTATTGAAATTTAATTTTGATTTTTTACGTGAGTCTGCACTTAAGATGAATTTAAGATGTGTAGATAAAGTAAAGTAAAGTAAAATATCAGCCGATATATATCCCACTGCTGGGCAAAGGCCTCCACTGTATATAGGGTATCAGGGCATAGTCCAACACGCGGCCCCACTGCGGACTTCACATATCTTGGAAATAATTTTGTTTTTTTATTACTATTTTGAAAATATGCAGGTTTCCTAACGATGTTTTCCACTCAAAATTAACAATTTCATTATTGCTGGCACCGGGGATCGAACTCGGGTTGCTCGAGCCCGCTAGTATTCGAACTTGTGCCTTTCGTATTATAATCCAGATGCACTATCCACTCAGCTATGCGGTCGATATTCTCACCTGTTAAGATATTAAATGCGAGCACTGAAAGAGTCTTTCTCAAATGTTCAGCGCAACTCGGCTATTTCAAACAATATTCGTTGCTTCGTACGGGATCGTTTGAAAAGTTTACACCACTTGAGATGTATGGTTCACATGAAAAAATAATCACTTTCAACTTTCAAGCCAAAGAGTCAGGAACGAGCGGCTCATGAACCATTCACTGTGATTCTCCACAAAAGATGTCATTGTTAGCCAGAACAAGTACAAAGTTTGTAAAACTCAAACTTCGGCTCTCACTAACGAGAGACTCCTCTCTTTTAGAAGTAAAGCGGACAATTATTTATTCAGTTAAAACCCGCGGAAAGGGCACGATTTCATTTATAGAATTTTGGAAATATATTTTTTCAATAACATTTTCCAAAAACAATTGTCACAAATGTCAAACCTTAATTCTGTAGATATTAGACAAATGTCATGTTTACCCATACATTTATGTAATTACTAGCTGACTCGGCAAACGTTGTTTTGCCATATAAATTATTTCTAGAGGAATCGGAACGCACGCATAAAGTGGTTGACAGGTACAGTTTGTATGGGAAAATAAAATTGTCGCTATTTCGATTTTCCATGCAATTTTTCCATAATTTCTCATCGTTTAAAGCTTCCCTGGACTGCCACAAATATTTCAAAACCAAAATTAGCCAAATGGGTCCAGCCGTTCTCGAGTTTTGGCGAGACTAACGAACAGCAATACTTTTTTATATATAAGATTATCAAGGCTTTCTAAATGACCACTGTAGATAGGAACCCTGTCATATGTCTACTAGATACCCAAAAAAAGTTTTATATGTAGTTGTTTACCTAACAAAAGACCAGCGTGAAGTGGAGTTGTATCATTTCTACGTTTCGTCTGGTGAGTGAGGCAGCCGGAGCTCACTATTAAAAGGTGGCAACGCATCTGCAACTGTCAGATGTCAATGGGCGGCGGTTATCACTTAATATCAGGTGAACTGGCAGTTCGCTTGCCACCATCTCATATAAAATAAGTATACATCAAAAAGATTCGAATCTGTTTGTCTATCGTTGACGATTGCCTATTAAAAAAATATACATCAAAAAGATTTGAATCTGTTTGTCTATCGTTGACGATTGTCTATCGCTTTTACTACCTAGTAGGTACCTAGCTGAACCCGGGTCACGCTTCGTTGTGACTTTTTTTTTCGCTTCCGTTGGAACTTCGGAATTAAAAGTATACAAAAACATTCTCCTGTTCAATAGCTATGTTGTGAACAAATATCAAAATAATCCATCAGCTAGTTTTTGAGTTTGGTAGTCAGAAACACACGGAAATTAATTATTACATATAAAGATATCATTTACGAAAGGAGACTTAATTAAATATTTTCTCATAACATATAAGCCGAGATTGTTAAATCGAAACAAAATGATTTTATTGTGATGTTGATTTATTTTGAAATTATTAATTAATAAGAATTACAGGATAAGAAGCTTCGCAGAAAGTAGAGTCATCAGTTTCAAATAGCAATTTTAAGTGCTCACTTAGATTATCACATGTTACAATCCACTGGCAACACTACTTAATATACGAGCAATAACAATTGTAATTAATAAACATTGAACCATATCCAGATATGGTTCAATGTTTACCAGTATAATATTATATAATAAACCATCATTAATATTAATATATAATTTAATAGGTCAATCTTATTAACTGTATTTGTAATTTAATAAGTGCGTTGATTTGTAATGTAGTTGTGATGACTCATTATATTTTTGTATAAAAGCTCATAATGTTTCAGTGATAGGGTAGAACACTCTTATCCTATGTATAGGACGTTTCTCTGTCCTAATAAGTAGGAAGTAGTCTAATTAATATATAAATTGTTTACGCTATCCTCACTATTTTATTTTGGCCGACCAACCTACAGTCTTTAATACACATGTTCAGCGGTGAAGAAAAACATCGTGAAAAATCCTGAATAGTTTCGCAATAGTAAAAGATATGTGAAGTTTGCCAATCCGCAAAGGGGTCACGTGGTGTAATATAATGGAGAGTGGACCTGTACAGAGGAGGTCTCCTGAGCTGTGGGACAAATATAGGCTGTTACTTTTCACCCAGTGCATTCTGTGCATTCTTTCTTACAAATTCTTCTCCAGCTGCTTTAAATAAAAACTCGCCTGAATTGAATAAAGATAAACTAATAATAAGAAGTAATAAATACCATTACAATTTTGTATGAATACAAGATATACGTAGATACTTCACCGACTCATTGCTGATTAAATGATTGCATGATGCGTAAATAACTGGTACAGATTTTTTTCGGCGTTTGGGAAATACATTTGGAATAAACAAGTGACAGGGTCGATGAAAATTCAAATATAGTAATATTCAGGTAAACTTAATTAAAAATAATGAATAATGGGAGGAAATGAGTGTTTACTCGATTGTTTTGACAATTATTCATCCCTCTGCCCCCATCTAAGTGGGATCGGTACATGTGAATAATCTAAATATGTTTTTTATACCATGCATGCATTTGTAGTATGTGGTGTACCTTTGAAAGATACAAAATACAGTGTTTCTAGGTAAGGAATTTATTTGCTGTGCCGATATTTGAGCGAAATACGCGATAACCTGTCAGACAAATATTGGTATACAAGCGTTCTGTTAGGGTATCAATCTAACAGGTGTTATTTAAAAGCACAAAGGCCAGGCGTGAACTCAAAAAGCCTGCCACTGTGGTAAAATCTGATTTGAGCCCACTCTAGTGTTTATTGCGTAACAAATGGTGTACAGGACTCGGTTGGACATACGAAATTAAAATAAGTGAAGCTGTAGGATAAAGTAAAGTATCAGCCTATACATGTCCCACTGCTGGGCAAAGGCCTCCTCTATACAGAGGGTATCAGGGCATAGTCCAGCACGCGGCCCCACTGCGTATTGGCAGACTTCACATATCTTCGAAATATTTTTTTTTGTTATTATTTCGAAAACATGCAGGTTTCCTCACGATGTTTTCCTTCACCGCTGAGCACGTGATAATTCAGCACTTAAAATTGACAATGTCATTGGTGCCGGCACCGGGGATTGAACTCAGGTTGCTCGAGTATATTGAATTAAAGGCGAGCGCCCGGACACTGAGCTATCACGGCTCTGTAGGATAGTTTTAATAGTTGAAGTTATGAAATTATAAAATATTTATTAATGGTATTTTATCCCAGTACCTTTTTTTACTTTTTGTAGTGTTGTTTCTATATTGTTTTGCAAAGCAAATCGTCACGTTACTTTAGATTGAGGAGATTATGAAGACTGTCATTTACGTAATAATTAAAGTGATTATTTATTTAAATAACCAGGACTTATTTCAACTTTGAAGACTTAGAAACTTATATATATATATATATATATATATATATGTATATATATACCCTTCGGCTAAACGGAGGGTACCTATACGATACATATATATATAAATGTGACACAGTAAAGATAGTATCGTTGATTACTACTTAACTGAAAAGTGGCCGTATTTTTCTCTATACATATATCTTGTCTTCACTTATGAATAATTGATGACAAGATGGTTCATAGTCAAATTTAATGGTTAGTTTTCTTTATTAATTCTGTATTTTAATCCACTTCACAAGTAATTGTCTTTAAACTTGTTATATTCCAATTATTAAGTCTATCAGACAATATTAACTACTAGTAGTTGTAGAAGTCACGTTATCTCTACTAATTCTTCACGTTCATGAAGTTCATAATCGCGCAATATCATGCTTCCTTCACTACCATTATGCCGCTTCTTAATCTTCATAATTTATGGCCGTCTATTGTCTCCTTTAGCTCTTTTGTTGAACTGTTTAAGTTTCCGAGTAAATTTATATTGTGAATTGAAAAATAAAGTACGTTTAACCGGGAGACGGAAGACGTGACCAGAATAACAATTTGACTGTGGAATCTACCTAATTTGAGGGTTGCATTTGAATGATTATAATTTAGATTTGACAAATTCCTTATTGTATGATATATGGATATATACATATTTCATATTATTGTAATTGAAATGATATGACTGCTTAGTTGATTGAAACGTGGTCTCAACCGTACTCTATCATGCGGCGGAAGGGCGGTTAGGTAAGCTTTCGATTTTCTTGCTTTTTTTTGGAATTGTTATGAAAAAAAATTACGTCACTAGCTCACATTTGTTCTCTGTATATTGCGACACTTGGAACACAAACTTGTTATGTTATATTATTATTTAACTGAGGTACGGCTACGCAACAGTCTTGGGCAGTTCTATTTGAGTTAGTACCATGACGTCACAGAGGACCGGCGTAAACTGGAAGTGTTATACTTCCGTGTGTCTTCTGGTGAATGGGGGAGCTGGGGCCCACTTTATTAAGAGGTTGCAACGCATCTACAAGCCTTGGGTGTTGCAATCTAATGGGTGGCGATTATCACTTTACATCAGGTGAAATTTCAGCTCGCTTATTTATTTATTTATGCTTTATTGCAAAACCTTAAAAAAAAGTATTACAAAGGGTGGACTTATGGCCATTTGGGCATTCTCTCCCAGTCAACCCGGGGCGTGGAGAGAGATTGTGGTAGGTGCAATAAGCTAAAAAAGCTCATAAACACTAATTAACAATATCAAAAATAAACTTACATAATGTAAAAACTTTTAAACTTTGCCTTAATATTTATATCTACTCTATAATAATAAATAAATATGAACCACCGCTTACCACTCTTTCAAATAAAAAATAGCAGCTTCGCTCGCGATGAAGCCCTTAAATAAATATCTTTCAACACTTTTTTACAATTCATAAATAGCCTTGTCCTTTCTCAGGCTCTAGACTATCTGTGTAGCAAATTTTATTTAAATCGGTTCAGTAGTTTTGGAGTGAAAGCGAGACAGACAGACAGAGTTACTTTCGCATTTATAATATTAGTATGGATGAATGGCATCTTATTTGGAAGAATAACGTTCAGGCTACTTCGCTATCTTTCATTAAAACAAATTGTCAATAGAAGATATTATAATACAGTCTTTATAAAAAATGCTAACATGACAGTTGTTTTGTGAAAACATTCACTGTACTTGTCTATTAGTCGTTAAGGGACAAGTTATTTATGATAGGTAAATTGTTTAAAGGTAGTATTTTACCGTCAGAGCTTACATCCAAACGTGAATTATTTAGAGTAATTAGCTGAATGGTGAATTTAACCTGGCTTCCGTAGTAGACCGGTAAAGAAAAGCCAGTAGGGTCAAAGGCTGTTCGCGCTCATACTATTTTGCTACGGGGCTCGCTTCGTATAAACTCAGAACCTTAATCCATTTGTACTACTGGGGATTTGTTACTTTCCCGAGTCGCACTATCAACGTCTATGCAGGTATTCTCGTCCAACGTTGGAATTTTTAAGGCAACAGAAGCAACTCCACTCACCAGTACACTTTATTGCAGAATTCCCATGACTCCAAAACAGTAAATGCAATATGAAATGTGCTAATGGAGTATTTTTTAATTACAGAATATAATACAACTGTGTTTATACTGGTTTTCAAAATTGTTTTCGTTGCTATACGAGTAGGTACATGCAGTGTGCAATATTATAATTCATATTCATTAAGTACAATCATGTAACATGACATTGATATTAAAGTTTTCAAATACTCAATAAACAATTTTCTGCCTTTGTATTGTTGATTGTTCGAAAAGCGAAAGGGTTTTAGTTGGTAAGGGGAAGAAAAGTCCAAGCTAGCTTTAAGTATGTTTGGCTAACAAGGACATCATCAGCTGTAATAATATGTAATAGTTCATAAGCCTCTTTTGGGCACTAAAGACGATGATCTACATGTAAAAGTAAGGTTTAGCTGAACCGATTCTTTCCTTCTTAAAATAAATATTATGTCTGATTCTCCAGTGATATAATTAACAGTAAAATGTAATAATTGATTAAACTGTTACATTTAAAACAATGCCTTTCAGGTGAATTTATAGTAATACATCAATTACAGTAATTTAATACAACTGTATTCAAATTAATTAGAAATGAGCGATTACTATCTTATCTGTTATTTTCAAATCACCAATGCCACCAATAAAACTTTCTATGTACTTAAACATAAAAAGTTTTATTTTGATTTAATTGTCATTTTATAAATTAATATCCATAAAAATGTCTAGTAAAATATATTTTTTTTCGAGTTTTGCGTGATCGCTGGTATTACAGAAGTTTTTAATTGTTATCTACTAAACTTCTGTATTGATAGTACGGCAAACGAGCCAAATCACTTATGTGCATTACAATTCCAGACTAAGAAAGACTGGCGAGTGTTTCACTAATGAAACAAATCCTGTGGGAGCGAAGGTTGTTCAGCTTCAATTTAAATGTGCTGATCTCTACACTCGTTACGAGTGATGAGATAAAGCAACTAGATTGGTGTCTTATCCCATAAGTCGTAGTCAATTTATCGAATGCCGCTGTGAATGCCTACTGATTTCTAATACTCGTACATTAGCAGAATTAGCTTAGATCTAAAATAATGGAAAACTCATGTATGTTTTTTTCTACGATCAATTGTATACATAGGTTATTGACCGTTTAATTAAAACATTTTTTTTACAATATATGTATTAATAAATTAAAACATTAATAATTTATCATTCAGAGTTATTATTTAATTAAAGTATTAGTTAAGTTTCAATGTAAGTTTTTTTGCCTCAAGTTACACATCTGGAACTCTACGGGTGTTGCAAATGTCGATGGGTGGTAGTTATTACTTACCATTAGGTGAACCGCCAGCTCGCTTGCCATAATTTTCATCATCATCATCATCATTTCAGCCTGTTTGAGTCCACTGCTGAACATAGGCCTCCCCCATAGACTGCCACGAAGTACGATCCTGAGCCACCTGCATCCATCGACTTCCCGCACATTTGCACAGGTCGTCACTCCATCTAGTGGGGGGTCTTCCTACACTGCGATGGCCAGTACGAGGCTGCCACTCGAGAACCTTTCTTCCCCAACGGTTATCGGTTCTACGAGCTATATGGCCGGCCCATCGCCACTTCAGCTTGCTAATCCTCTGAGCTATGTCGGTTATCTTAGTTCTACTGCGGATGTCTTCGTTACGAACTCTATCACGCAGAGAAATACCGAGCATAGCCCGCTCCATAGCTCGCTGAGCGACTCTGAGCTTCCTCATACGGCCAGCAGCGAAGGACCACGTCTCGGTTCCGTAGGTCATCACTGGCAACACACATTGATTGAAGACTTTAGTCTTCAAACATTGAGGTATATTCGACGAGAATATTTGCCGAACTTCGGCCATAATTTTATATAAAAAAATTACAACAGTCGATTTTTTAGTAATGGTTCCATTTATAAAAATCGTTACATTGAATAATATAGTAAAACTACCATTACAAAAACTCTTGAATTACTGTCAATGTACTTACTGCCTATTAATTATCAATGTACTCGTATCTACCATTTAGGAACTATTGTTTATCGCCAGAAATTATTGTCATCACTGTAAATTAATAAATAATACTAGAAAAGAGATACACACGAATGCATAACCTCATCAAAGAATGATGTGGGGTTGGTGGGGTCGGTGGAGTTGGTTATTAATCGACGATCTCACAATGCAGACATAAAATTAAACTTTTGGCATACACACACATATACATATTCCGATGAAAATTAACCCGACCAAAGTTGGGAGTGTCTGGACCGGGTCCAACTATTCCCTCGAGAGCGAAGATCGATGGGCGGTGATTTAAATCCGTCAACTTTTACATTTACAACATATAATGAACTAATGCAATAGCCGAACGATAAACTACCCATCTACAAGATATATGGTATAGCATTTAGGTTCATACATATTTCTTATTAGAACAGTACTATTTTAATGGTTGGAAGTTTAAACAGAAACATGACGTCGCTTTTTTGAATCCCAATACCGTACAGATGATGTTCGTACGTGCTATCATCAATACTTAAGGTATGTCGACAGTCTCAACATGTATTAGCAATTAATAAGTAACACTAAAGGCAATAGAAAATTATTACATTTTAAAGAAAATATTAAATGCTATTATTAGGAATTTATAAATCAGCCCTGTAGCCTCAGGGGGATCATGTTGTTAAGGTGACTAACTGATTTCACGGGTTATCGGTATGGAGGTTATCGGAGTGGGGGTAACACTCGGTGGTTCCATAGTTCCGCAACATGGTATTAGTTAAGGTGTATCGTTTCAAGAAGTGTGCTCAGTTGTTGTGCAGGGGTGCGTTCCTGGGGCTTTTACCAAAGTTCTGAGGGGGTGGCAGTGAGTAAGAACTGTACATACCCTTTCATTCTCGCAGAACTAACACGTGTAATGAAATAGAGAACGAAGCAACGGATGAGGGTACGAAATATGACTTTTAGTAAGCTCGTCAAAATACCGCGATACTTCAGCAAATATTATTTAGTAAAAGTAAAGCTAGTGCAACTCCTGCGGATGTAACGTATTCACTCAGGGGAATATATTGACACCGAGTGGTGCTTCGTTTCAACTTTGATGCATATTTACATTTGTTTTACAGTTGTAACCTTAACCAGGTTATGGCTGCATTAACTTGTTAAGTTTACGCTACTATACTGAATAATGTAAAACTTCCAGTGCATCGAATCCAAAAGTTATAAGGTTTAAATGGGATTAGGAAACTCTCATTCAAGTTTATTTGTTATATTTTGTAATACTGATTATTATTTGGAAGGTTCCTTTTGACAGTGTTGCTATAAATTCTTAGTTTTTCTTTCTACCAACGTGACTTCCAATCAGTATAAACAGTGGCACGGGACGGGGCTTCATCATTAAATGCCAATCGAAATCTGTCATCCCTTCGTTTGTTGAAGTTGTAATAAATGATGACCGAAAATTTTTCGCGTTAAATTTTGAGGTGTAACAAGACGTGGAGTTCCCGCCAATTGAAAAAACAAATAAAAATGAATGTGATATTAAACATTTCTTATTTTTTTTATGTGAAAAGTTGCCAAAAGAGCAGACGGTTCACCAGATGTTGATTGAATACCGCCACCCATGGACATCTGCCACACTCGAGGGTTCCAGATGTGTTGACAACCTTTTGGAAATCGGACATTCAAAATCAAAATCAAATGTCTTTATTCAACATAGGAGCATTACACTCACTTATTGATAGTCAAAACACTACCACCGGTTCGGAAAAGAAAGCCACTGTACTGAGAAGAACCGGCGAAAGAAACTCAGCGGGCTTTTTTTTTTTAAAATAATTAGTTTGACATAAATTCATTAAAAATACAATATAAGAACTCCGATTGAAAGAGCCTGGAGCGATCAGTTCATTACCAGAGTGTGTTATCATTTAAATAATCATTAATATTATAAAAGTAGCCGTTAACACACAAAAGTTCTTTTACAATTTTTTTTAAATTTAGCTATTGATGCATTTGTTGTAGTAACGTATACATTGTCCCATAAAAGATTTACTTATTTTACGCAGTCTACTTGTGGGTAGGATCAATTTATTTTTGTTCCTAGTATTTATATCATGAACATTATTATGTCTTAAAAATTTATCCTTATTTTTATGGAAATACAAAACATTTTCAAAAATTTATTGAGCAGCAACAGTCAATACCTTTATCTCTTTAAATAAGTTTCTTAACGATTCTTTGGGGCCCAGATTGTAAACTGCACGTATAGCTCTCTTTTGTAAGATAAAGATTGTATTAATGTCGGCCGCGTTACCCCAAAGCAGAATGCCATAAGACATTATACTGTGAAAATAACTAAATATTCCAAGCGAGCCGTATCTACATCAGTTAACTGTCTTATTTTTTTGACCGCGAAAGCTGCTGAGCTAAGTCTACTCGCCAGTCTATTAATATGGGGGCCCCATTGCAGTTTGGCATCAATAGTTATGCCAAGGAATACAGTTGAGTCAATAGGGCCCAACGCTGCCCCAGATAAAAGTACATCAGTTTTTACATGTTTAACATTGGAAGTTGTAAATTTAATACATTTAGTTTTTTTATTATTCAGCAGTAAATTTTTAGCACTAAACGAATGTACTACAGTAGATAGAGTATTGTTTACATCGTCATAACTTAACGAACGTCAGTTTACTTTAAATATTAAAGAGGTATCATCAGCAAACAATACTATCTCATGATTATTATTAACAAGATAAGGTAGATCATTTATGTAAATGAGGAAGAGAAAAGGCCCAAGAATAGATCCCTGCGGGTCCCCCATACTTACCGGGGCCCCGGGAGATCTCTTGCCATTCACGTCAACTCTCTGAATTCGATGGCTCAAGTACGATTTCAGAAGATTGAGTGCGGCATCTCTTATACCATAGTGGCGTAGTTTCCTGACCAAGGTCTCATGCTGTACACAATCGAAAGCTTTGGTTAAGTCACAGAATATTCCTAAGGCATCCTGCGACTCTTCCCAGGCTTCAAAAATATTCATAACGAGCTGAACACCCGCATCAGTTGTTCAGCGACCCCTAGTAAATCCTTATTGCTTGTTATGTAATAAATTATGAGAGCTAAAATGCTGTAACATTTTACTAAGAGTTGGCAGTACAGAGATAGGTCTAAAATTATTAGGGTCGGAAGTACTACCAGATTTAAACACCGGAATGATTTTACTATGTTTACATTACATTAGGTTACCAAAGATATGTAAAATTTAAAAGAAAGAACGAAAGAATAAAAAATTCATTAGCAAATTTTATAACTGGCCAGTTCTAAGAACTTTAAGTTGTGACCATAGTAACTGAAAGAAATAACGTGTTTAGGTAAAAACCGCAACAAATAGAATGCATTTTCTTATCTTTTTAGTAAAAAGATAAGAAAATGCTAATATTTTATAACGATAAAATCCTTTCAACACAAAAGCTCCATAGCTAAACTACGACGTACATGTCTCCAAATATATTAAATATCTTAAAGTTCCTCGAGGCGGAATTAGCATAGCCTTAACGTGATCTTAATAATGTTGAGAAGCCTTAGTGAGAAGCGTAAAACATGTTCCTGTTCAAAAAGCCTCTTGAATATTTATCACGGTAATTTCATTGTTGTATCTTCACGTGTGGTTTGCTCAAGTTGACGAAAAGTAAGCTGAGAAAAATGTACCATTGCTCCCCTTTATTATTTACTAACGGGGTTAAGCTATCAGTTTCATTGAAAGTCACGTAAAAACATAATGTAATGGAATACATTTTTTCCAGCTTTTACACATTAATAACTCTGCTTTAGGATGCGATTACGTAGTGAATTGTAAGAGGATAGGTAGGGCCACGCAACAGCTTCGGCTGTTGCACAAACGGGCGGGTCCGTCCGGGTAAGTACCACGACCTCACAGAATACCGGCATGAGGTGGAATTCTCATGCTTCTGCGTTGCAAGTGACCATGGGCTGCGATTATCACTTAACATCATGTGAACCGCCAGCTTGCTTGTGCTTGCCACCTCGGTACAAATAGAGCTATCCTTTTTCAATCACCTAAAATACAACACATGGTGAATTTGTTGCCGCGGACCGCCCCCTAACTAGAGCAAGCCAGATACGATTCAATACTTTTTATAATAAAATATACTTTTATCATAATACAAGACTTTTATAATAAAATAGGTGAAATCCACAAACAACTAAGTATAAACAATTTCAAACAATTTGTAAAAGCTACCTTAATGGCAACGGACTACTATAATGTCCAAGAATATGATGTGTGTGTTCAGGTCTAGTTTAGTGAACCGGTAGTAGATTTTTTGACGTTCAATAAGAGCTTAAGTTAAG
Organism: Iphiclides podalirius; assembly: GCA_933534255.1. Lineage (NCBI taxonomy): Eukaryota > Metazoa > Arthropoda > Insecta > Lepidoptera > Papilionidae > Iphiclides > Iphiclides podalirius. The sequence continues at coordinate 2,797,400 of OW152831.1, read as the reverse complement.
CCTATATTGATACTTTGACTTTGACAATAAACCTGAAAGAGCTCCTTATGTGAGCGACAAGATTCACAGCGAAAATGCCTCACAAATGTCACTTTTAAGCTTACAAAGTGCGCTAACAAACGGAAAGCTCCCTGGGGTCGATCGCCCTTTTCCACGTTAGCAGATTTCCACGAATTCCCAGTGTATATCTTAGGCAACGTACGGTAACATTATTTGCAGGAGATTTCTCGCGTGCTTCTCGATCGTAAATTAACCCTATAATATGTGCCCGCTTGGGATTTCCGCGCAAACATTTTGATATTGTGGACTAGATATAATTAAAACGGGGAATATGGCATTTTGTTACTGAAGACTTAAAGTATAAATAAGTTAAGCAGAAGATGGAATTGATGTCGATGGATCGTTTTGGGCTTTGTTCCTGACGTATAGAAAAGATTCTGACATGTTGTCAGCAAAGAGGGCAAGCATACTGGGCCCAACATCGACCCTTGAGGCACCCCGGCTCGAACGGGATTCGTTGTAGAGCACACTCACTTGACGCGATAGCGAAAGGTCCGATTACTTAGGAAGATTCGTATTATAGTTACGAGACGATCTGACACTCCGTACTCGTAGAATTTGTATATGTGCTAAAACTTGCCTGTTGTGCCCGATTTTATCGAAGGCCTTCGCCACGTCAAGGTAGATCGCTCCGATGTTGAGTCCACGTTGGCGTTTAATTAATATTATGTTCCGTGATGCGGAGGACTTGGTGTGTAAAAGAGTGTTTGGTTCTGCAGCCAAACTGCTCGGGAATGGAGAGCCCTTGGGAGGCGAAAATTAACTGTTTAAAAATCTTACCAAACGTTTTGAGGAGACTTATTGAGCGATATGAAGTTGGTTTTGAGGATTTGAACTGGAACTCTATAACTCCTGCTTCCTTCCATTCCGACGGAAAGCCTTCGGTCATTGCCACGTTGTAGATTATTAATAGTGTAACCTTATTGGTGATTCATGAGTGAACATTAAAAGTTAGGAAATGATAATAATGACAGGACAAAATTAAGCAGTAAAATTATATAATCTTCTTATATATAAAAATGAATTACTATACGTTAGTCTCGCTAAAACTCGAGAACGGCGGGACCAATTTTACTAATTTTTGTTTTGAAATATTTGTGGCAGTCCAGGGAAGGTTTAAACGAGGAGAAATTATGAAAAACATGCATGGAAAATGGAAATAGCAACAATGTTATTTTCCCATACAAACTGTACCTTTCAACCTGTCAGCTATGTCTATGTAACCTGTCAAACACTTTATGAGTGCGTTCCGAGTCCTCGGAACGTAATATATGAATAAATATAACAATAAATATATAAATGAGGTTATTTAAATTCTGGTCATTTAAACAAGTGTATTGAGGGGAAATTTACTATAAAGGGGGGGGGGGGGGGGGGGGGATAGACATAGATTATCATTAGACAGATAGATTGGCATAGACAAATTATTGTTTGGTTTCTGTGAAATTTAGATGAGTGTGAATATATATATAAATATACCCCCGACGCTAAAGCCAATACCTTGGGAACTGCGTCACGGAGTCAGCCGAGAATCAAACGAGAAGTGCCAATATCCATACCATTTTTAAATTAAGCTTACAAAGACTGTCAACCAACGGAAAGTTCTTATCCGGCCGTCCCTTTCAACGTAAACAGAGTTTCCATGAAATCCCCGGGGTTTCTCAATAGGTGGATACCGTAAAACTTTTTGCCGGCGATTTCTCGCACGCCTTTCGCTCGTAAATTAACACTTTACAAGCCCGCATGGGACTTTGGTGGCGCGAACGATGAGATATTGTACACTTGATACAATTAATCGATGCGCCGTGTTGCGATTTCAAAAAATAGAAAATGATTTAAAGCAGATCGAAAAACAATGTTAGATCTTATTAATAATACACGATCGAACATGCAATTATTCACAGTTATGCAATTAAACACGTTGAAATTATTTTTTTTTATCGAAATCATATGTTACATAATACTATTTAATGCCCGGTGCGCTCCCTTTCACCTACAAAAATCTACCAGTATAATACGTAAACAAAATTATTATGCTTTTTGTTTTTCTAAAGCAATTCTAATCGGAATCTCGGAAACGGCTCCAGCGATTTTCATGAAATTTAGTATGTGCGTAGATTCGGGGGCCAAAAATCGAGCTAGCTAGGTTTCATTTTTAGAAAATGTCCTTTTATCCCTATTTTCAGGGAATGTAAAATATCATTCGAATATGAAAGTAAATTTCGCCGCAAAAAAAAATCTTATAGTAGCTCGGTCGGTAATCGGGCGGCTCCAAAACAGACGACCGCGGTTCGTATCACGATCATTTACACAATTATTTTTTTTACTTTTTTTTTCTAAACCAGATCATTTTCTTTATTTTTTACTTTTTTTCTGTCCAAAATACATGATTTACCAAAAAAAAACCGAGCATAGCTCGGTCCTCCAGGTACTTATACAGATTATCTGGTTAATTGGCAATCAAGATACAAGTCTTTTCTTAACCTCTTGAATATATAAGTATGGGTGGTTTGCGAAAGTAATGTATTTTAATTTAATATTTAAAAACCACGCCATTTTTGGTAAGGAAAGTACAATAACCTTAGAAATTACTAAATCAGAATGAGACGCTTTTTGCTAATATACTAAGTTAAATTAATTTTTGAGAAGTTCGCGTACCACTAGTAGCAGGGGTCAGAGCCTTCTTGATTATTTTCACTGTTGATAATTTAAATAGCGTAAGCGTTGGACGGGTAGTAAGAGTGTCACTGACTCCGTCTGTGCTCACTCGCGTCCACTCGACATTATGTTTAAGAATTAATTAAAGAGATAATCAGAAAAGCAATTCAATCATCTATTATAACTGATGTTCTTAAATTAATATTAAAATAGCATTACAATTAATATATTAGCCGGATGGTACAAGAAAAATGTGTGTGTGTTATATATATTTGACGTAACAAATGAAAAATAACCAAAAATTTTGTCCCTTGTGCCAGTCTTTGTTTGTAAAAGAGACCTTACATGCAATTGATAAAGGCTTAATTAAATAACTTGGAATGGTAGTTTAATGTCAAGATGTTATTCGTTGCAATGGTTATACCGTGAAGTTGGTCACCGTTGGTCGCTTTGCAACCGAATTCGTCATGTTGCTGTCAGTGTGCACGCGCAGGTATAAACTTTACTCGTATATTTTTTACCAAACGCCCAAAATAAATATAGCTTCAATAAGATGAATCCAAACTTTTTCTCATTATTAGAAGGTGGCAAATGAGTAAGCGACTCCTATGTTGCTAATGGATGACCTCCTTGCATGGACACTCGCAGGGCTATTGCAAATATGTTGCTGGACTTTCTTGCACTAATATATTTAAAACAGAGAAGATCACAAGATTTACAAAATTACTTTCATTACATGGTGTAGAACAGGAAAGCTGTACATCAAAAATGTACATTTGCCTACGTTTTAACGATTTAGAACAACTTATTAGTAATCACATTAACGGCAAGAGCAGACAAACGCTTTAGAATTAAATCTGAAAAGATTGTGGTGAATGTGATTTCAACAATGGCGTCTTTTGTAGAAAAATAGGTGGAATCGTTCAAAGCCGTTCAGTTCATCTGACTTTTGGGCTCTTAGGCTTAGCTTTTTCCTCTGTATGAGGTGAACACAAATTGTGTCAATTTTATAACACTTCTATGAACGAAAATAGTAAAAATCATGTGTTACGTTAATAGCTTTTGTAAATGTTATACGAGTATAGCATTTCATTTTGTCGAACGTATATCCAACTGATGGTAGAAAATATGTAGTTAATATTGAAACTTGTTTTTTTTGAGTAAAAACTGTGCATGTATTGATTATATTGAAGCTCAAATATGTTTAGTAACGGCACTGAGACTATGAATTATTTAATTATATTTCGAACAATCCAGTCCAGCCGCTCTGGGAATTTATAGTTATGCATCAATTATTATTTCACTATTCGAAATAATCGTATTCAAATTCGATATAAACTACTTTCTCATGGTAGCAGCCTAGAAACGATGTTATTCCAAGGCTCTAAGAATAACTAGAATCTAAGGCAAGTTTTACTTTCATATGTCTAGTTTTCAGCTATACAAGCTACGATGGTGACACCCGATTGTCAACTATAGGTAGATTAATCCAGGAATTTTACTCTTATAAAACTGTCTACACTGACTTCATTTCATATATGCAAAAAAACAATAAGTGACCTCAATTAAGTGAATAAACCTATTTTTGATAATAAATAACATTAATATAAAGTAAAATAAAGCATACAAAACAATAAATATAAAATTGAATTTAAAACATTTGCTTCGATAATACTGATAAAATCACTGGATTATCTTACAATGCAGGGAAAGATCGTTTCACTAATGAAACAATTCCTTCGGGGACGATGGCCATTGAGCGTCAATATAAATGTTCAGATCTCTACACTCGTTACGAGTAATGAGATAAAGTAATTAGATTAGTCCCTAATCCCATATGTCTTAGCTTTCGACTAATGTTGCCCGTTAAGTGTTAATAGCTAGATGACTTACGCCCTAATTGATGGAAGTACATATATACTTGATAGGTTAATTAATAACTTGTTACATCCCTTGTTACATGCCTATGTTCAGAGAGGTATTAAACATATCATTTTTTCAATGAAATAACATGGCAAGCGAGCATGCCATAATATCGTACCATGCATGAGGCAACCCATGGACATCTGCAACACCTGGAGGGTTGCAGATGAGTTGCCACCTATTAATAAAATTACCTCGCTCACCAGACAAAACGCTCTTCCACTTTACGCCGGTCTGTGAGATCGTAGTACTTACCCGGACGGATCAGCTCGTTCGTGCATCGGTGGAGACTGTTGCGTGGCCATACCAAATTGAAAAAATATAAAATCTTCGGACTTTTATTTTTTACCATTATTTAGAAAATACACAGGTTTCAATATTATGTTTTCCTTCACAGGTTAGCATACGATAAGTTAGCGCTCAAAATTGCAATTATCATATTTATTGGTGGCGCCACAGGGAATTGAAATCGTGTTGCTCGAGTATACTGAAAAAACGCCCGGACAATGAGGTATAAGGGGTCTTTATGTTATATATCTTTATATATAATGTAAATTATAACACAAACCCATAAAAATAATTAATTATTATTAAGCTACATCGATTTTAATTAAACTTTCTTACTATTGTTATATAGCAGACGGCTCCAGAAAGTGATTTTCGCATGCAAGGAACCCAAAGAACCCTCATGAACCTTAGATCATAGTTGTACATCACTTAAAACAATGATGTAATAATAATATAGATGACGCACGCCCAAACTGCGCGGCTTTTAAAACTATTCTGCTTTTTATTACATGACATACAAAAGTGATTGTGACGGATGATATACTCGTAGAACTAATTACACCAGTTGGTGTCATTTGAGTGCCTCAATTTCGGTGTCATATGTTTGTATATGATATCATTGACTTAAAATCAACAATTTATATACTTAAGATTGTTATTGTTTAATGCTGACTTAATGTTAAATGCAGACTGCATATTTTCGAAACAGTAACAAAAAAATATTTTGAAGGTATGTGAAGTCGCTCAATAGGCAGTGGTGTCGCGTGTTGGACTACGGCTACATATATAATACCCTTTACTTTCTTTACTTCTATAATCCATAGAGACACCAGTTCCCGTACTTCGCATTGCCCTCTATATAAAGGCTTTACTGTGGTAGGACCACGCAACAGTCCTCGCTGTTGCACGAATGAGCAGGTCCGTCCAGGGAAGTACCACGACCTTACAGAGGATCGACGTGAAGTGGTGAGTGAGGTAGCCGGGGCCCACTTTATTGGTAGCAACGCATCTGCAACCCTTCGGGTATTGCAAACGTCAATGGGCGGCGGTTATAATGTAACATCAGATGACCACTCGTTTGCTACCTTTTCACACAAAACAAAGGCTGGTAGATACAAAAGCTTCGAGCACCTGCTCTGAAATTAGTTGATGAAATAGGTAATGGAGCCAGCGCTCTCTGGAGACTTGTTTGCACTCGGAGCAATTCTGTTTTAGAGTGGCTCCTAGCATTGTGAGTCCTAAGTCCTAACTTTTCCTCGTGTGCCCTAAATTTCGTTCAGGAAATTGTTCGCGCAAAGCTACGCCGCCCAACTTCCCCATTTCTGCTTCCTGAAAATTTCGAAAACGAACTAATTGAAAAGTGTTTCTGGATCCAAGGTTATTTTTTAAAGGTTTGTATTAAAAGTTGTTGAAAGACAATATATAAATATTTACGGTCATATTTTTTCTATCTAGACTTTTTACCACTCTTTCTATTTGAAATGAGTGCTGGTCCTTTATCCGTACTTATATTATAAAACCATTTCATTGTTTGCTTGTTTAAATGTAATGAATGAAATCTCAATTAAAGAGCAAACTAAAAAAAACATCTTTAGATAAAATAGGGATAGCATGTTTCATTATGAAAAAAATCAAAGCAAACTCTATAGGAGAGAACGCTTCTTCAGCTTTTGTTTTAAGTTTCCGAGGGATTTTCTGTAGTGAATTCATATTTTAAAGAAAAGCTTCCAAGGATTCGTACTGGATTTTAAAGCATAAATGTACGTGTGATGCATTTTATTATATGTCTCGAATCTTAGGTATAAATAGTATAGACGAAGCAAAATGACAATAGAAATTTGTACCTTAAATTGTTGTGACAACCCTAAGCTTTACTGGAAGATGCTGATGCTGAGAATTAAGTCCGACTTCGTACAATATCATTTTGTTGTGCACAAAGAATAAATAAACAGATAAGTGGTTTCCGGACTGCAAATGTAAAGGAAACTAGCAGTCTCTGAAGGTGGCTGTTCGCTCTCATACTAATTTTGCTACGGTGCTCGCTTCGTTTAACCTCCCGACTTTGATTCGTGTTCACGGAATTTGTTTCGCTGCCGTCAACGTCTGCTTATGTAGCCGCGTACGTCTTTGAATCTTTTACGAGGTTGGAAGCAATTTTAAACACCATTTCCTTTGAAAGCGCATAGTACGCGAGGAATTTGTATCGTTCCAAGTTTTTGGAACGAAGTTTCTTATCGCACGGTATGGGGGCGGATGGGGGCTAGGAGACAAAGTGTGTAAGAATTTTCCCGTGGCGAACGAATCTTCAATATACCATCAACCGGTACCAATAACAAATTTTTGACTTATACATAATTTTAAATCCGAGTTATTTATTTACAGTTAACAGTTGCATTTAATGTCTTTTTCTCAAGCAAAGAGTGCTACTACAGGGAATAAAACTTTTAGTTATTAAAATTTAATGCGTTTATCAATAATAATATACTAGGGATGGTACTTCGATCCAACCGAGTGTGCCATGACACTCACGCATTTCCTTTTTTTTCTTTTACAAACAGCGTATTTGATCCATCAGACGGTATATAATTATGTATAAAGTGGTAATAAAATTTACTTTGTATTTTAAATTAGGACTCGCCAGTTGTTGATGCAAACCCGCATATTTTCGGAACGAAAAATAAATATTTCCAAAATAATATGTATAGGTATAGCTCCGGCGATATTTCAGTGACAATGAGGTTTTGGCGTGGTAGACCCAAATGCCCTTATATCTGTATGTCTTGCTATGTCCTAATAACTCTGTACAGAGGTTATTAAAAGTAAGTACAAAGTATTGCCATAGTAATGGGTAAGCCACTACATATGGTTTTCCTTATGTGAAAAGTTGACAAGCGAACAGGCGGTTCACCTGATGTTAAGTAAATACCACCGCCCATAGACATCTGCTACACCCGAGGGTTACAGATGCGTTGACAACCTTTTGAAAATTGGGTTTCGACGTTTCACTTACCACCACGACTTTCACCAGACGAAACGCAAAAGTATATGTCATACTTCCACTTTACGCCGGTGTTCTGTGAGGTCGTGGCACTTACCCGGACGAGCCTGCCCATTCGTGCAACAGCCGAGGCTGCTGCGTGGCTGTACCACAGTAAGCTTGCTCAATTAAAGTTATCCATTTTAAATAAAAAACAAAATGTAAATTGTAGAATTCATCGTGAGACTCTAAAACTCAACTATTCAAATGTAATTGAAGTGACAAATTCCATTTAAATTTTACACTTACTAAACAACGATAACATTACAAAATTACAATTGGCTTTAACCACCGTATTATTTAGTGTAAATGGTACGCTGCGGCAACCTTCTTAAGATTACAATTGTGAAACAAATGCCAAAAGTGCCAAAGTTGCAGTGAATAAGTAACGGCAATGAAACACTACTCGGCGTTAATACTAGTTCGAGTGCACACGTAACATCCGTGAAACGTGCACTGGAACCAAAACTAATACGCTTAAGGCCCATTTACACGATGCCATTTTCTTGTACATACAAGAGCAATAATTGAATGCAATAAATTGCGCGCAATAATTGTTTAGACCATTTGTTGTTTAGACCATGCAACTCATTTATTGCTTCAATTTAATTGTATACAACAGGCAAGAAACTGGCACCATGTAAATGGGCCTTTAGTGTGATTAACTGCCATTACTACTCGCTGTGAGACGAGTGATTTATAAAACCTATTTTGATAAGTAATTGTTTTAGGTTAAGTGTAGAGTCATAATTGTTCCAAATCGATTTTTAATAAAATTTGAAATGGGAATAACTTATGAACTCGATTATCTGATAGATTAAATTCCGTAAAAGAAAAAACTATTTTAGTTTGTATTAACACGAAAGAAAGATAAATAAAATTATCCTCATTTAGATTTACATATTTTAATTTACCTTTTTACCGAGAGAATGTTCCGAATTCATATTATTTAGAAGCCCTTTTTAGGGTACCCAAAGGGTAAAACGTCTGTCTGTCTGTCTGTCTGTCTGTCTGTCTGTCTGTCTGTCTGTCTGTCTGTCTGTCTGTCTGTCTGTCTGATACCCAACCCTTAGTGCGCGAGTCCGACTCGCACTTGGCTGTTTTTTTTAGTACGTAACATTTTTATTATATACACTATATACACATCACTGAGATTCGAACCAGTGACCTCGTCTTTAGCAATTCTTCTGGTCAATATGCTAGCGTTGCTTTAAGAAGAAATCTATCTTCTATTTCTCATCCCTGTCCTTGTGTCGGTAATGGCTTGTTTTTTTACTACCAGCCGTCTGCCTGACGTCACACCTCATTGGGAACAAATATATACATCCAGTAACCGATCCCACAACTCCCGGCACAAAGCCAATGCCTTAGCAACTACGCCACTGAGTCATATTAACAAGAAATGTAAATTAAAATATATTTAACTAGCGAACCGCCCCGGCTTCACACTGGTACAATGTATTATACATATCAACCTTCGTTTTGAATCACTCTATGTAGTAAAAAAACCGCATCAAGAGCCGGTGCGTAGTTTTAAAGATCTAAGCATACATTGGGATAGACAGCGGGATGACTTTGTTTTATACTATGTAATATTTAACATAATAATAAACATTTCGGAGTGGATCAGTTTATCCTTCGGTCATTACATCAGTTCGTTACGCTGGAAACGTAAAAGTCAGCGAGTTTAAATCACTGGCCATCGATCTTCGCTCCCGAGGGATCTGTTGGATCCAGTCCAGACATTCCAACTTTAGGTATATTAGTATTTATTGGAATATGGATATGTGCGTAAATTTTACACAGTACTGCCAAAAATAATTTCATGTTTACAATATTTGATACAATTTCGCGTACTTATTCAATGTGATTAGATGTTACAGGTGCGAGCCGGACGCGAACGAAGGAAGGAACGTATATAAATAACGTTCATTGTAAGTGATTGGAGATCACTACAGGAAATCTGAGTATCTCGGGCTTATAATAAGCACTATTCTGTTTACCGAAGGATTTGGAATTTATATAAGAAGATATAACGACTACTTTTCTCGAATTTCTTTCGCTACACCTGAGGGATGTATAATACTCATACACCTCTTTTATATAGTAAAACTACATTACTTTAAATAGACTAAGTCATACAGGCGTTCTTGACCATGCTATTATTTTCAAAATTTTACACTTGTTTTTACGATATAAAATGTGTTTCATGTGTAAATTTCGCTTACATATTTTCTTGTACTATAAAATTCAAATAAATCAACCGTTATGGTGTGAGGATAGAACAAATATTTTCGCTACTGTAATATTAGCGCTATTAGACTGTAGAAATACTAATTAATAATTTAATAGCCATTAGTTTAATCTAAATTCTGATGTAATTAGTTATATAGTAAGTTGTTGATTACGTAGTAAGTTATTGTGTGGACGTCTTCTCCAGAGAACACATTGTGGGCGTTGCGTGGATTATAAGCGATCTTGATTACACAATAGATTTATCGACAGGAAGTCACAATGATCACAACGAGTCGTAAGACAGATTCAAAAAAAAAAAAAAATATATATATATATATATATATATATATATATATATATATATAACAGATGTAGATATAACACTCAGCAGGCGTTTGTTGCGATAACCATAATTTTGCTATGACTTGAGAGGGACTTATAAAGCTACTTCATCTCATTCGTAACGATTATATCGATCAGCACAATGTAATGGACGCTTCATCCTCGACCGATTTGTTTCATTAGTGAAATGCCATTTTCCCTGGAATTGTAATACACCTGACAAAGCTGTTTGTAAAAAGAAAAAAAAAGTACCTGCTCATGACCTACTTAATACATTATTGTACACAAAGATGTCGTTTTTTGTGCAAGAAAAAGCAAAAAAAATTACACATGAACTTCCCCTTTTAAATTTGTCTACATCAAAATTACTTCATCATTTAAAATCCGTGTTAACTAAATAATTTTATTTATAAATACCTATTATTGTACTAAATAATGCAAATAAAAAAACAAATTTACTTTTAAAAGTTATCGATAACGATTCAAGTTTTCTTAGCAATAAATATTCGCTTATTTCATTATTCATCGTTTGTGTTAAGTATTCCAAATATATTAGAAAATTCGTGTGTAAATATATACAAGAGAGTGCAAATAGACGAATGCATAAATAATGTATAATACAATAGAATAGGTTTTAAGAATATAGATTCATACGGGAAAGTAACGCCTCACAGAAGACCCGCGTGAAGTCGAAGTATTTTACTAACATATTTTGTTGGGCGAGTGAGATAGAGGATCCACTTCTGCCACCTTACAATATCACCTGTTCGCTTGCCAACTTCTCACAGAAACAAAAACACATTTGAAACACTGAGGTAAAAATTATCGATTGCTAATTGTTGTGTTGATACGTGTGTGTTTTCAGGTAAAAAATGGACAGCCTTTCTGTAATCTCTCATTTACGACCACACCATCATTTACTGTTTGGGATGATGTCAGTTGAGCAATAGCCAAAAGAACCGACTTCAAATAAACTGATGTACGTAACTATTACAACGTTACATGCAAAACAATGCATATTTATGCGGTAGCAGCAATCGCGGTTGATTTCCAGTCATATTTCGAAGAGTTTTGTTGCTATCTCCGAAAATCATCATCAGATCTATATAATATTTCGGGACCATTTCGGAATGAAACCCTTTCGAACGAAAATAGAATTTTGCAAATCCATCTATATATGACGTAGTTATGCCCAAACATTCATAAATAAATATAAACATTCGAATTGATAACCTCCTTCTTTTTGTTATTCGCTGGGCTTAAAGGACCGATACCATGGGAGTCCAAAAAAACAAGAATAATTTTCATGGATAGTGTCCCTTATCTCGTCTCCATTGATATGATCATAAAAAACGTATATCAAATTATGTCTTAAGTTTTGAAGCTACAACACGCCTGCTTTGCCGCATTGATTAATTTTATAAAGTTCACAATATCTCACTCGTCTGCACTGCGGAAGTCCCTTGCGTACCCATAAAGTGTAAATTTACGAGCGAAAAGAGCGCGAGGGATCCCCGCAAATAGTGTTACCATACGCTCCCAAGGATGGATACCCCGGGGACTGCACGGAAACTCGTCACTTAGAAAAGAACATTCGGCACATGAGCCCTCATGTGATCCCAAGAGAGCTTTCTGTTTCTTGTCGCTTTTTGTAAGATTTCAAGATGGAGTCGGGGGGAAGAGGAGTGTTGGTGACTCCGCGACTCGACGGACTGCACTGGAGAGGAGCCTTCTCCCGTTCTCCCTACTCTCCGCGGCCAAAGCTTTTTTTTACGTGAAAAGTTGCCAAGTGAGCTAGCGGTTTACCTGATGTTAAGTGAATACCACCGCCTATGGACTTCTGCTACACCCAAGGATTGAAGACGCGTTGACAACCTTTTCAAAATTGGGCTCCGGCTAGCCCACTCACCAGACGAAACGCGAAAGTATTAATTACGCTTCCATTTCACGCCGTTCTTCCGTGAGGTGGTACTTTCCCGGACGAGCCTGCCCATTCATGCAACAGCCGAGGCTGCTGCGTAGCCCTACCACAGTTAACCGCTTGCTGCTTTTTGCTACTGGCTCTCTTGGCTCCCATGCCTTCAGGCCTGTGAATTCGGTTGATTTGCTGACCGTGCAATAATTGTTTTTGTGCGTAATTTTTTTTACTTCCAATTCAAAAATTTTTTAACCTCTGTAGGATTAATCCTAATTCGTATAGAGGCGATATTTTTAAAAAAATGTGTTATTGTGCATATATCGAAAATTGCAGAGAAATTTCGTTGTTACCGTATTGATCAAACTAGGTTTAGTTTAACGCACAGTGGTCAGGTGAAAATTTAAAAGTCTATGGGGATATTCGAACTCTACCGCTGTAAGCCCAAATTTGTCCACTCCAGTGCTCACAAAATAACCGAGATGACGCACTCTATTAAGGACGCGGAGTTTAAAACAGTTGTGAGAGAAAATGTGTGCACCGTTAGCCTTGTGGGAAGGATATTGACTCGCGGTACGTGGTAATGTTTTTCCGTTTTATAGCTATATCCTAAAGTGGCTTACTGTTGTAGGGCCACGCAACAGTCTACGCTGTAGCACTAACGGGCAGGCCCGTCCGGGATAGCACCAGGACCTCATAGAAGACAGTCGTAAAGTAGAAAAATTATACTTCTGCGTTTCGTCTGGTAAGTGAGGTAGCCGGGGCACACTTAATTAAAAGGTGGTAACGCATCAGCTGTAGCCGTACGGGTGTTGCAAATGTCCATGGGCGGCAGTTATCATTTAACGTCAGGTCATCGTCAGCTCGATTTTTACCTTCTCACATAAAAAACACTCTCTTTTGAGACTTAATAGCGTAACGATATAGGCTGAGAGCCTATATCTGTTTGTCTGCCAAACAGAATCGTATGTACAGAGAGTATTAGGGCGTAGGACATCCCGCGACCTCATAGCTGGTTAGCGGATTTCACATACGTTCAAAGTTTTCATTTTCCGTCCGCCTGCCTGTCCGTCAATTTCTTACGGAATAAACTCAGTTCCGGGACTATGATCAGCCTGATGTGGATCAGCCAAATATTTCTCCCGTGTAGAAATCGAATCCACAACCACTAGATTCAATGCCTTGAAACTACGCCACAGAATCATGTATTCACTTAGTAATTTCACATACCTTCAAAAAAATTTTCTTTATTATATTTAATTTTTGGTTCACTCACCATGGTCTCCTCGACCGTTGAGCATGTTTGCACGTAGGTTAAGAGGCGTAGCAATAAAAAAATCATTGGTGCCGGCTCTGAAATTAGAACTCAGATCGCTTGAGTATCGTACCTATTAGGGTCTAGTTCATAACAATCGCGGCCAACAACAGTTAGACATAATTGCCTTGTAAAAGGTTAATCCGCAGAGGATCTGCCCAGCGAGTCTTGTATACAAAACTTTGCTTTTTTATCATGAAAGCTGCACCTGCTCTCAAATTAGTTGTTAAAAGGGTAGTGGAGCCGGCGCTCTCAGGGGGCTTGACTGCACACAGAGCAATTTTGATTCAGAGTGGCTCTCGGCTCCAGCCTAACTTTCCCTCGTTCCCTTAACTTGTTTAGGAACTAGTTCACCCACCACTACTCCAACTCTGCGTTCATTTTATTAAGGAATTCGTGGAGATGGTTGATGGACGATAACTTATTCTTGACTTTTTTCTATTTGATTTTTATTAAATATTAAATATCCGCGTTGTAAGTGGTAACTATGGCGATTTTACTATTAAAAATAGTTTTGTTTGACATAAAAGCATATACTTATGTCTTTCGTCACCTTAAACAAGAAAATGTTTTGATTGTTCTTATCTCAGAATTAAGAATTATTTTGGTTCATGTTTTTGTTGCGTTTGTGGTTTGGTATAGATAATGGTAAAAGCAGTGTCAAACCGAGACCATTATAAACAGTAGTTAAATTTCATTACCATCACATTGCTTGTAAATATGATATTCATAATTAATGCCCGCCTATGATTCTTAAATTTTTTTCCTTCAGTGCGTTTGTTAAATTTATTAAGTTTCTGTTTAAATTGTGAAGTTGAATCTTTTATTTCTAGGACGTACTGGACGTGTTTGGAATAACGAGGCAATCATTGATTGGCTCGTCACAGTTTGAGGGCTGAATAGAACCAATTACAAATTAGATTCGATAAACTTCCAATTGTAAGGAACTACTGAAATATGAAATAAGAATTGAATGAAATATGTATGAAAATAAAATGAACAATCTCAAAGGCAGTGGCTAAATGACTGTGGGTTAGTTATTTTTTTTCGTCTGAGTTAGCTTTCATCGGGCTTTGTATATATTGTATAATAAATAATTCATATGGTACTCGAGAAATGAATTTTAAGCTAAACATTAAGTGGTTTACGAAATGGACCAGTAAAAGCGGACAATCCCTTGAGGTTGCCGTTTGCACTCTTACTTATTTTGCTAAAGTGCTCGCTTCGTTTAGCTACTGACTTTGATTCGTGCCGCAAATTTGCTATACTAGTAACGATCACTTAGCCAACGTCTGTGTTAGTGCACCTTTTCCGTCTTTGCATCTTTTATGAGATCATAATTTAGCGAAATCAGAATTTTTTTCATTGAAAGGCCGTTTTTAGGGTTCCGTATCCAAAGGGTAAAACGGGACCCTATTAATAAGACTCCGCTGTATGTCTGTCTATCTGTCTGTCTATCTGTCTGTCTATCTATCTGTCTGTCTGTTCGTCTGTCACGAGGCTGTATCTCATGAACCGTGATAGTTACACAGTTGAAATTCTCACACATGATGTCTTTCGGTTTTTGTTACTGTCTGGTGCTTGACTACTAGTCGAAATGGGGTGATAGGTAAAGTCGAAACTAGTTTGCAAAGTTTTTGGTTTTGCAAATGTTTCGCTTTGTTTGTTAATTTCACCATAATTTCAACAAAAAAAAAAAAAAAAACTTTACAGGCCTTATCTTTGCGTGTCGCAGGTTTGATTTTTGGTTTGGGCGAATTTTTGTAACTCAACTGTAACCTTCAAGCTTATGGTTCGGATATTTGGTGCGTGTTTTGTTTGTTCATGTAAGTTATATTCAACTGAATGTCGGCTAACGTTGGTAATTGCACCACGAAACTTTCTCGATAAAAGTCTAAAAGTATTTAAAAACAGTTCCGCGTTAGTAGCAGGACGCTTTGTCAAAAATTAGAAAAATGCCAGAAAATATTATGCTGGATTTCTTAAACCGGAATTCTGAAGTATTTTGAATTAATTTTATCCTCAGCTGGAGAGTTGTTGGAATACTCAAGTTTCAAGAAAAAAGTTCACTCCTTTGGTTTGAACGAATTCCTTTATTTTCTTCAGCGAACATTCAGTGAACAAACATTTATAGGGTTTAATGAAAAAATTTTTCATTTCTTTTGTTTGTGTTGGCTTGCTTTGGTTGTTGTGTTTAATCATTTTCTTCAATAAATTACTTTTTTAAAATTATGTTAGAGAATTATGTGCGGCCTTTGTAAATATTAAAAAGCCTTTGATATGATCAAACATTTTGTGACCAGGAAAACCCAAATCTATCATCAAAACCGGTCAGTTATGGAATCTTTACAGTGATCTGATACTAGGTAGACCCTAGCTACAAAATGTTCACATGCAGGACATGCAGTTTGCGCAAGACATCCCCGGCAAGCAACACACGGTTAGAGGCAGCGGGGGCGATACAGGGTTATGTAATATCGCCAAAACTATTCATGGCTGCACTGGTAGACGTATTCAGGAGGCTCGGTGTTTTTCTACGGAATAAAAAAAAATCAACGCATCAACGAAAAAGAAAGGTGATTGAAACAGCTTTTAATACGGCGTGTCGGTAAATATTTGTAAGTAATGTTTGTCGCTGGTAGATGGGGGAGGCAGGTCCTACAGTTGGGAAAAAGGAGTGTACCTGTCCACGAACCACCTGGCCACATATTCTTCAGATCTTATAAAGATGTAAAGTGTCACATGGATATCATGCGGATGAAGGTATTGGTGAAGATCTATATTCAGCATTGAATTATTAGAGGCTGATGATCCGTTAGAAATAAACTGGCGGTTTTATTGTGGTATGGCCTCGCAGCAGTTTCTGTTATTGCACGTGTGGGCTTGCTTCAATTACCACGGCCACATAGAGACAGTCGTGAAGTAGAAGTATTATACGCACAGATTTGAAGGTTGTTAACGCATCTCCAACTTCTAAGTATTCTTGTTAACTTCAAGTTTTACAACACAAGTTTTAGTTAACTTCAGTTAGCTTCTAAGTAATTGTAGGTGTTCAATCGACGGCAGAACATCGGGGTAACCTGTTAGCAAACTACTCAATTTTGCACATAAAAAGATAATTTATCTCTCAAAATAATAGACTGAAATTAATCGTGTCAAGAGAATCACAGAGTTTGATAAATGATTTCACAAGAAATCATAAACATTATCGGGTTTCGAACCTAATGCTCGATAAAGATACAACAATGATTATAAGACTAATCAAATTCTCAGCTTTCAGTTATTAATTTCAATCCTTGTTAATAATAACTTTTAAAATGGGTTTCAGTTAACAAGAGCCAATTTGGAGTATTCATTCTCAAGTATTATTAACGGCAACTTTCGAGGGAAAGATTTCATTAATTTATTTTCAATCTGCTTGATAAGTTATAACTTTAAATCTAATCCGGTCTAACCATAAGTACTTCATATTAGTTTGCCTACTTTCCAGTCAGGCATTAAAGTGGAAAAGTTTGTATGAAAAAGTTAAAGATTATTGGAGCTTACTAGCTATCAATATTGCTCTAACAAAATGTTTTTTAATCAATATAGAAACATTAATATTTTCCTACTTAATAACACAAAATCAGAGGATTTCCAGAAACAAAAACCAATCATATCTTCCTATTTTCAGTAAGGAAATACGGCGTTTTATTGATTTCAAAACGAAAACACACAGTTCGTAAGTATTGATTAGGCAATTGAATTTTTTACAAATTGTTTCATTAATAACGGTAATTGTTTAAGACTGGATTGTGTTAAATCAGTTCTTATTTAGATATTTTGTATAATATGGTCATGTAACTTTCAGATGTGACAACAAGTTTCCTGTATCAGTTTCGTTCCAAATCGTGAGGGTGAAAACGTCGCCTTGCCGGACAGCTGTGAAAAGCTAAAAGCTGAAAGGTAAAAACCTAGGCCTCCTAATATGTATTTTTTATAATATGAATATTTGTAATATATTTAATGATGAATCCGTGGCGCAGTTGCCAAGGTATTGGATTTGGCGTCGGGGGTCTTGGGTTCGATCCCCACACGGAACAACTGTTTGTGAATAGTTGTTTCGCAGGGGGGGATTGTCCACTTGAAATTTATGTTTTAAAACTTCCTTACAACCCAAGATTATGTTATCCTAAAGTAAGGGCAATGTTATTAGAAAAAAAAAGTAATATCTATAGTCAATTTTCTATCTCCAATTTAGATATGTCCAGATTTCTAAATTGGAGGTAGTCGAAAAGGGCTTCAATGGAATGGAATATAATATTTTTACGATATTTAAAAAAAAACATTTGATAATGCGACTATTAGATTAGTTTTTAATCTCAAGAAGATATCTAAATGAAACAAATTAAAACAAATAGTTGAACGAGGACAATTAATTTTATTTTTCTGTATAAAATAACAGAACGCCAAAAGGAAATATATGAGACGCGGAATTCTGCGAGGGCACCATTTCATATCTTACTTTTTCATTCTCTCCTTTATTCAAAGGTTTCTTGTGAAGCGAAGTACTTTACTTGTGCCGATACAAGGCGAAATTGAAATTCGATATCCGAACACCGAACTGTTGAGGAACTGCCATAGCTCCTCTGAATTTTATTGTAATATCGTAGGACTTATTTCGACGTTCGAACAGCAGTTAAATATATTGCTAAAGAATCGGGTAAACATCTTTTGATATCGCCCTTTCTTAACGTTATGTTTGTTTTTACAGTCAAGGCCGCGGTTTCGTATTGTGCCCTAATTTTGTAGATTAAAAAGGGCGAATAATAATTTGCCCCTCCTGAAAAATCTTAGTTCATATAAATAAATATATAGTTAAGATATAAGTAACGTCTTCGAATTTGAAATATATGTAATATTTGGGTCTGGAACTGAATGAGTTCAAACTTTTGATTCCAAAGCTTATAAAAGAAAAATATAAGAAAACTTTCTTTATATTTTAAAACTTTTATAAATATGTGTAAGCTTGGCCTTTACATCTTTTGTCGGGATTTCAATATCCGAACATTTAATATCACCACGACTGCATGTTACAACGCAAGCGAATGTGTCATATGTGTTTATTGTGACCACGTCAAGTTCACATTGGAGGACTTTTTCTATTATTATTTTGTACTAAAAACGGAAAATCATTAAATGATTTAATTATCATTGAATAATTTAATTACTCATTAAATGATTATTAGTTAAACTGTAAATCATTAATGAGAAATTTACTAGCCGTGAACCTATTTTGCGCGACCATAAAAACGAAGCCGTTCTTAATTTTACATACCAAGGCACATATAATAATTAATTCCGCATATTAATTTAAAGCGAAAAAGTGATATTTTAATATTTTCGCATATTAAAAAGTCCCTCTTATCGAGGAACGACATCTGCTCCACTAAATCAAGTGCGAAAGCTTAATTTCTGTTTCTCTATTGCTTCATTATTCAAATCCTTTGTTCCCTTTTTTTCAAGAGGCCATTGAAAAGTGGAAATAATGAAAAAAGTGTCTTTTACAACTTTTTATTCTCCAAGAAAGGGTTCAATTAAAACCGCTTCTTTGTATCCGGCTGCCTGCTCGACGTTTAATGCGCCTTCAGGAATAAGTCAATGGTGTTCAGAAATTTTGTGTTTAAATCTCTTATTTAAACTTAATAAAAAAATGTGTGCCATACATTTTTGTCATTAAATGTATGGAATTTGATTAATTTCTATTGTCCTTGTTATATTTTACAAGCTTCTTCTTCAGGGAGCCGTCGAGCGTTTCGCTGGGTCCATACGTCAAGCATCTAAATAAAGCCAAAAAAATGTAGGTTCCGGATAAGTAATCACCAACATATCGAATTTTTTTAAATGTTTTTTTTTATTTAAACATAAAAAAAAAACTTATCAGATACTTAAACCTTCTCCGAAACACGGTGCATCTGATCGTGTAAGTATTATTATGACCGATATTTATCCCTACAGATTTCTTTTATCTATGCGATTTCTCCTTGTGAAATAAATCATTGCCACTACATGATTTAAATAAATGATTAAGAAAACTTTGAATGTTTTGTCGTATTACATAATACTTCTAACTATAAATAATACTTCTTTTGACAGTCCGATTGGCGTCGTGGGCAGTACACCTGTCTGTTGCGGCAGAGGGTGCGTGTTCGATCCTATACTTAAAGCGTCGTGCTGTTCTCCCATCAGCCGATATATGTAGCATTTGATTACATTTTCAATAGCGTTGTCATAGGCTACTTAACGGGTTACTACAAATAGACTGGAATTTAAATATTCACAGCGCGTGCTTAATAAACCAGGGCTGAATTCTATTTATTTAATAAATCATTTAATACACCATTGCTCGAAAAACTAAGGATATTTAGAAATTGCAAAAAAGCTAGCCATCTCTGTCGTCTTTTAAACCCTTGAGTCAAGGAGCAAGTCTTGTCGAATATTATATATACCTATAATGAAATAGTACATTATACATACATGTACATACATAATGTATATAATACAATATACCTATAATTAAAACAGTTGAATGAGTTAGAATATCGCTGTTTCTTCTTCTCATACAAACTCCTTTCTTTACCCAACACCAGATGGGTTCGGCAAAACATGTCCTTCCCTTATAATTCCATATACAACCTCATTTATTCGGCACTCTTCTTGTCATATCACTATTATCAGTAATGTAACGTGCCATACCACATCAATCTATCAATCCCTCTCTTCTCATTTGCTGCTGCCACTTTCAAATTTTCCATAGTATACACAATTTTCCTCGTACCAATTTTACACATTCTGAACCTCGCGAATACCTTGCCATTAAACATACAGAGGGCTGCCTATCGTATTTCCAGATCAAGATTACGATCCTGTTACGGGGTCTTAATGTCTCTTAGTAGAATGCATTGTGCACTATTCGGATCTTATCAATTCTAGCCCCAGCGCTCATTCATATCAACATCCGTATCTCTGTTGCATTCTTCCGGCGTGGCCCTCTACCGGTCTATGTTAGCAGACTGGATTGAAGATGCAAAAATGTATGCAACCGTAATAAAGTCCCCTTTAAAAAGATTTCCATCCACATTCCTAAAGTTATGAAGCGCTCAAGGGGCAACAGGAATGAACGCCGTTTACGCGACGCAAAGTTATGACTCAAACGAAGGGGCTGTTTGCTCGAATATCACTTTGTGAGCTCGCAACCGTTTATGGAGTGAGTAAAGTGACTTGGATGTATTGACTTTATTTAGGATTCACTATCTCATATAGACTCTTTATTATTTGTTTTAAAGGGCGAGATCAATTGTGAAATACAATATGGGATAAAGAAATGGGCGAACGTTTTTATATTGCTGACGGGTTAAATAGATTTAGAGCCATGTTAGCTTAGTGATTGGAGCGTTTGCCTTATTACTCGGGCGTCCTGAGTTCACATACGCTACCGGCACCGAGATAATTGTATATTAGTATAACATTTTTTTTAAATTATTTAAATAAATGTTGGTCCAACACGTGCTGGTCGTTGAATAAAAACCGACCCGAAAACCATTCTAACCAAAAAAAAGAAACTATAGTAAAGAGAAGAATCAAGAAAGAATTGAAAATGTTTCGAAACAATAACTTAGTATCAAATTATTTTCACTCCAGTATTCGTTTTTTTTCCACGCATGCTATATATTAATATATCTGAATTTTACTTCACACCAATCTCGAAAGGCCATTGACACATGATTTTAAACCATTCTCATTAATTATATTAATTATTTGCGTGTAAAGAAAGGTTTAAAGGATATTGAATAAAAACTTTTAATGTATTTCAAAACTTTTTAATCCTTTTAAACCCGTACGAAAATCTTAAAAAAAAAAGAACGTTCCATTTTAAAAAAAAATATCATTCTAGTGCCGTATCTCAACCAATCGCGTTACGATATCGAATAGACTGAAAGGGCAGTCATCCAGGTATTTGTCGCAGTCTCCATTCTGACCGTCCAATTCCGCTTCGTAGTAGGCGTCGTCGATGCTCTCCTCACGTGAAGACGATGGCCTGTGAATTAGACGTTATCACTACATAGTGTAAAACAAAGTCGTCCCGCTGTCTATCTGTCCCCATTTGTGCTTAGATCTTCAAAACTACGCAACCATCTAGATGCGGTTTTTTTACTGGATAGAGCAATTCAAGAGGAACGTTTATGTGCGTGATACATTGCACCCGTGCGAAGCCGGAGCGGGTCGCTAGTAACAAGGATATAATAATACTTATTTTATCCGTGGGAAGTTTATAAGTGGCGTCATCGTTCACTGAATTGGAATGTAATAACCTGCAATAATTTATCAATAAAAGGTGAGCCGTGATACAGTGTCTGGGCGCTCGCTTTTATAACTCTTTTTTTTAAATTCAAAACTGGCCAGCACTTGACTGCCATCCCGTAAGTGGCGATGCAGCCTTTGATGTTAAGCGCGCTAGCTCAGTAAAAACCTACTTTAACTGTTGCCTTGAAGACGCCTACGTTATAGTCGGACGGACTCTGATCGGACCCAATATAATCAAGAAACCTGAGTTGCAATCCGGGTACAAGCACCAATGAAATTGTTAATTTTAAGTGCGGAATTACCATGTATCCTGTGTTGAAAGGAAACATCGCGAGGAAGACTGCATATTTTAATTAAATAATAATAAATAAAAGAATATTTCGACGATATGTGAAGTCCGCCAATCCGCAGTGGGGTCGCGTGGTAGACTATGCCCTAATACTCTTTATACAAAGGAGGATATTTTGCCCAGCAGTGAGACTTGTATACGCTGTTACTTTACTTTACTTTTACTACAGTGAAAGGCATCTTATTTTTAAGAATAACACAAATGTTCAATAGATGGCATTATTATGTACGATATCTTCAAAAGAAACAGACACACGTATTAATATAAAAAAAAAAACACTTAAGTAGTTTTCGTGTTAATGAAAACAATAATCTGTAATTTAGTTTTAGTTTATAAGAATTAAATAAGTATTATATTCAATTTGAAACAGAGAGAAGAGCGAAATTGATTTTATTGTAAACTAGCGATTTGTCCAGGATTCGCACGAATAGCAGAGCATACACATAACTACTAACTACGAGTACACGTCTTTCTTCACTGGCTCGAGTTTAATCTGCGCGGCATTTTTTTCCTATATCTCAAAATACTGCTAAGTCATCTTCGGATTTCAGGCAATTTACACCAAATCTTAATGAATTCTATCTGCACATTCGTCATGAAAAATCCATTAGTGAACGGCAGACATACGTGGCTTGGTTTTATAATGTGTAGTGATGTATTTCTTGCTATTATTCGCATTTAAGGTTGTCTATTCGTATAACGAGAGAAAAACGTTATTAAAACAATATAGATTCTTTTTTTAATAAAAGTTGTACAGTTACTTAAGCTATTAACGATGGAAACCCCCGTAATATTTTAATTAAAACTAGTGTAATGACAAACTTTACGTAGGTACACAACTTTACATCATTCACGACATTCTAACACTTGACGACTTTTTTATCATCGGCTGTCATCTGGCAACGGGAACGTAATGGCCGCATTTAAAATTCGACCGTTCGCCGCGTTCCATGTTTGAAATTTGAAATTTCCCGCGCGACGTTGATAGCCGAAGCAATTCCGTACTCACGTGAAAATTATGTGCATAATGTGTCCCAGGAGACCGTTGTGGTGCAAGGGGGTCTCCGCCGCCTCGCAGATGTTGCGCAACAAACACTCTTTGCCGTTCATGCCGTGCCTGAAAATATTTCGAATATTTTAAATTCAAAACGCTTAGCCGGCCCCAGCTTCGACGTCTGAAGGAAATATGCATATTTTCTAGATGAATTTTGTCAGGCGGGAATCAACTACGGTTTAATTTGCTTCACGGTTTGGAATGATTTTACGAAGATTCTCTGACTCTCGTAATTTGATACAAGGTTGTTAAGTTTATTAAATAATGTATTTTTGTATAAACAAGTTTCTTTTTTGTTAATATAGGTAATAAATGATTAAAGCTTAATTAAACACGACACGTCTTTTACATGGCCCAATTTTCAAAAGGTTGTCAACGCATCTGTAACCTTCGGGTGTAGCAGATGTCCATGGGCGGCGGTATTCACTTAGGTATACATCAGGAGAACCATCTGCTCGCTTGTCAACTTTTCACATAAAAAAACATAAGGTTTACATGTTCGTATATGATTCCCTGCATCTTTGTTAGATATTTTGATAATACATATTTGGTTCTTTTTAAAATTTTCATCTTTGAAACTTGTTTTAACTCCACGCATATCGATCTCATTACAAATATACGAAAACAAATTTAGTTTTGGGTACAAAACACATACCTACATTTGAAAAAAAAAAGGCCAATTGTTTGTCGCAATGCAGATGAATCTTGCGCGAGTTGCGCACGTTACATTAAATTCCTACAGCTGATTTTAACATACAGAGGAGTATATAAAGCCTAAATAAAAGCCGTATTAAATATATCTCTTGTCGAATCGTTTAGAACATTTAATTTCATATTTAAATTCCACAGTTCAATCATAACGAATCACCAAAGATTTTGGCTGAATATGAAAATAGTATTGGTGCAAAGACAAGGTATATTTAATACAAATGTTAAAACGTACGATTGGTTTCAATATTCAATCTACATAATTATAGATTTGGTTATGTGATATAGAATTTTGATGTAAGTGGTTTGGAGATTATGTCAAAATTCTGTCTCCAGAAACCAAATCACCGTTGACACCGGTCGTAAGTAATTTAACAGGTTCCTTAACGCGATGAATTGACCGACATTGATAAATGATTGGTGAATTTCGACGAATATAAACATTGATGTTAGATGAGACAATGTATGTAATATATTTACAAAATATGTTTGGGAATAATTTGCAAAAGAACTCAAGAGAGAAAGAGCTAGAAACGAAGAGAGAGATGGTGAGAGAATGCAGTCATACTCACTCTTTGAATCGGGCTTCGAGTACAGTGTATGCTAATTCCCTCGTTATACTCCTGCTGTGGCGGGAGCTGATGATCTGAAATAGTACGCATGGAAAATGTTATTTCAAACAATTTGTATTTTATTTAAAAAACCGACATTGTCTGTTTGACAAAAAAGACAAAGGGTGTTTTTAATTAAGTTTGAAGTTTCAAAACCCCACTTACTTATGGAAAAAAATGGTTAAATCGCTTACGACATTTTTACCAAACAAACAAACGGACAAAACACGCAGGACGAATCTTTGCTAAATTCTAAGCCGTAGTTAAAGATTCAAGTCGAAAGCACATTAAAGTGAAAGGCGGAAATATAAAAATCCAAGTTATAAGAATACTAGGTCAATATCTCAATTTTCAGCATCGTTTTTGCTCTTTAGCTTCTTGGTGATGGTTTTCAGGGAATCAATAAGTGGTTTGGTATTCCTCTTTTATCGTTAGCATTCCTTATTGATTAATGATCGGACTTGATATATTAGACCCTAGGGTCAATTTAAAAAAATGTTCATATAAAGAAAGAAAGAGATTTATTTGACATAAAACAGACTGACGTACACAACAATCATTTAAAAACAATAAAAATTAAACAAAAAAAAAAACATGAACATAAAACTGCAATAAGCATATTTTCCCTTTTCATTATAGTACGTCGCGGTTCATGCCAAAAAGGACATCACTCAGCAGAATGTTGCAGTGAAACTGCAACGTTCATATGAGACAAGTCCGTAATTTTATTATGTGTTCACGCTTTTGGACTTACCGGTAGATTAGGGAATATTACTTCATCGAGCTCGGTTATGTTGGTCACCACACTGTAGTTGGACTCGAAGTTGTATGAAACGAAGACGTTCTTGTCGGGAATGTCGATGGGCACCGCAATGGCCACGAACGTCTGAAAAACAGTACTAAACTCTTTAATAAGCTGTGAAATACTAAGTAACTTTTTAACAATGTGGGATGTCGTTTGAAGAATTCATGTGGTTGAGCCACGCAAGCTTGTTCGGGAATTACCACGGACAAACTTGCAACAACAAAAACTGTTGCGTGGCCCTACCCCAGTTACAGCTGTTGTGCTTTTGCGTAAAGTTTGATGAGTTAGTTAAATGGTGGTAGGGCCACGCAGCAGTTTCGGTTGTTGGACGAATGGCCAGCCCATTCCTCGTCCGGGTAATTACCACGACCTCACAGAAGACCGGCGTAAAGTGGTAGTATAACACATTCGCGTTTCGTCTGGTGAGTGAGGTGGCCGGAGCCCAATTTCCAAAAGGTTGTCAACGCATATGGAACCCTGAGGTGTAGCAGATGTCCATGGGTGGCGGTATTCACTAAACATCAGGTGAACCGTCTGCTCGCTTGGCAACTTTTAACATAAAAAAGAACCAGGGCCCAGTCCTTCAAGGTTGGAAACGCCAATTCATATCCTACAGGTATTATAGACTGCCATGTGCGTTGGTCAGCACTTGATATCAGATTACCAGCCTGCTTTCTTGCCGCCTTCACACGTTATAAAAATGAACACAAAATAAACTATGCCACTTTTTGTCGTCAGTACCTATCATTTCGATTCTTTTTATAAATTTAATTAGTATGAAATTTGTTATTTATATAAACATTGACTCACCCCATATAAACTTGTAGGTGGGAATATGAGAGCTCTTTTCTGTATATCGCCTCTTCCCGACGTCGATGTTACAACGATTATCCTATAATAAGGGAAGGGTTGTGTGAAAAATGTTGATTTTGCCCTAAGATAGATTTCGAAATAGACAAACTTACGAAATCTCAATGAATATAGATGTCCTGTTGTGAGGACATTTATGTTCATTCAGCTTTTTTTTAATTATTAAAATTAAAATACATCTATTTGCAGATCTCATTATTAATATTAACTAATTCACAATTCAAACAATACTCTTGGCATGGTGCCCAGTAGGCTAGCTGCAATTCCCTTTGAGCGGGAAGAGACTCGGCTCTCTAGTGACCAACCACGTATTGAATTTTAATCACTTAATTTCCGAAGAAAGTTTTAGAGATTAATATAATATTCAAAACGTAGTAGCAAATTTGAAAGCATGAATTAAGAGAGCTGGAATTAATTCCTTAGAAACATTAATACAACAGTAGTCAATACGATTATCTACATATACGATTATTTTAACAAAATAGGTATAATAGATAAAGCGGTTGCTGAATAATACAGTTCAGTTCACTCTCAACTTACAACAAAACGCAGGCAGTTTGTTTTGAGTACATTATAAGCCCTTAACACAAACTTTACACTCGAAAGGCAAATACTCTGATGCGCGCGCACTCTCCACTTTTTTTGAATGCTCTAAACGGTGTGGGATCGTGCCTTACTTACTGTATTTGCTTGCGTGAAAAATTATCATCCGACCGCTAAAATACTGTGCGTCTTTAAGTAAACGCGAATGTGAAATGTCCAAACCCTCGCAGCAGCGAAAAAATTTTCTTCCATTTTTCTACAGTTTTTTAAATGTTGAGCTCTTTTTTTGCGTGAGAGATCGGTCTTTAAACTAACCAGTTTTTTAAAAATATATGCCACATACTGATGTTGAAGTGGTTGGTGAAAACCCATAACCTCAGTAAAGTCTTTGCCCCGTGCGCTGTTAAATGGCAAATTTTCCTTCTAAAGTAAAATTTGAGTGCGGGTGGTATAAATGCTATTGCTTCGGTTATAAGTTTCAACGCAAATCTTTGTCTAATCTTAAAAAAAATACTTGTTTCATTAACGAAAAACAAAACCGACTTGAGTTATCTCGCTCTGTATTCATTTTATAATTGTTTTTCCGGAGTTCCCTACGTCTCCTCTCTGGAGCCCATGATCTAATACGAATGAAATTAATATAAACCACATGGGAAGCACCAGCTTTCAAATAAAGAATCATCAAAACCGGTTCATCCAGTCGAAAGTTCTGAGGTAACAAAAACTTTAACTTGAGAACCTCCATCTTTTTTGAAGTCGGTTGAACATATATAGAAAGGACGCAATCTGTTCCGTTGCATAGATTTTAGGCATCTGCGATCCCGCTATGTGACAATGAGCTGACCGCGGATAGTGAAATGAGCCACTTCAGTCGCTAATTGCCTCGAAACCGTCGGTCCCCAACATGGGTCGGCTAGACAATGTGAAATTCGATTTTTGTTTAGCGCCAAAACCGTTTGACCGGGTTTCGGGGTATGCATGATCGTTGTGTTAGATAGACTTTGATTATTATGATTATCTTTGTTGATAACGTAAATGTTACAAGCAACATTTTACGTTTCTAATAACCTATAACATGCATTGGAATGGATTATGTTAAGGGCTCAGTTCGAACAGTACAGTAAAAAGCCATTCCGGCCTAAATTAGTTCTGTTACGTGTATAAGTAACGAGATGGCTTTCAATAATTAATTTTACTAGTAGTTTGATTCCGAAAATTGTTTATATGGGAAAGTAAGATCATAACAATAACACCATAAAACTCACTCGTGTACTCCATTCGCATTAAGGTAGTCAATTTCATTTTCACCATTACCTGTAATCAGATTTTCTTCGTGCGAAAGTCGACGACCAAATAAATAATGCCAGTTACTTTCTATTTTACCTCCACTTTCGATCTTATTTTCATAGAGGTAAGGTCAGAAATTGAAATTTTGGAGTTTTTTAACAGCAGTACCACAAAATTGTCGTGGTAAAATCTGGCTTTGTCTTTCCTTGCGTGTGTAAGCGTAAGGTTAATATCAATGCTTAAATACATTTTGAATTAGCGTGGTGAAAGTTTTAGAATACGATTATAGAGAATATATGATTCGACATCAATAACCCTGTTGCGTTGTTATACATAATTAATTTAGTTGTAGTATATCCGCCATACGAAAG
The DNA here is from genome assembly GCA_933534255.1 of Iphiclides podalirius. NCBI lineage: Eukaryota > Metazoa > Arthropoda > Insecta > Lepidoptera > Papilionidae > Iphiclides > Iphiclides podalirius. The sequence goes on along the minus strand of OW152831.1, from coordinate 2,768,686 downwards.
TTTTTTTGAAAATGTTTTGGAATACTTGCATAGAAACCGCAAAATGATTGATTCTTATCCGCATTCTTAATGTTATTCTGAAGAAGGATAAAATATAACCAAAAATCTTTCAGCATCACAAAACCAAGTCTTTCATTTCAGAATATGGTTAGTAGTAAGTTAAAGTGTTTTTCTGCAATTTTAAAGTAAATTTCAAAAACTATTTTATTATCATGCGTTTTTTTAATTTTTAATGTATCTTTCTATCAAATACGCACCAAAATCACTCACAGACCAACGAAAATTGGTTAGTTTGAATAAAAAATTTTAATGATAACATACAGGTGTTACATTCTAAAACTGAACCTATCTATGTATGTATATGTGTAATGTCAGATTATATTCAGTTTACGATTTACATATTTTAGCAGTGGCCATTGGCCCCTTAAAGCTCGTACAACCGATAACCGATGTTAAAGAAAGCTTCTCGAGTGCGAGTCTCGTATTGGCCATCGCAGTGTAAGACGACACCCTGGTACATGTACCCACCCGTGTACATATGCGGGATATCGATGGATGCATGTGGCTCAGATTAGTGTTTGGTGGCAGTCTGTGATGGAGACCATGTTTAGTGATGAAAATTTCATGTTAAAATAAGCAGTGCCTTCGAAATTTGTTTTCTTCGCACCCTTATATACTTAATAGCGAATAGCCCAACCCGCCTTAGCACGGGCGCAATGCTGCATGTTTGTTTCCGACATCGCATTAGAAACCTCTAAAATTATTAGTGTTTCTCTACTATATTAAGTATCAATTATACATATAAACCTTTTTCTCAATCACTCTATCTATTAAAGAAAACTGCATCAAAATCCGTTGCGTAGTTTTAAAGATGTAAGCATATATAGGGACAGACAGACAGCAGGATGACTTTGTTTTATACTATGTAGTGATAGTGATATATAATCACAAGTATTTCGTTTTTATAATTATACGCTTCCCTGGGCCGTTGTAAAGCCGTTTTAAAGGGCTAATATCTATTAAACAGTGTAACTATTAAACCTATTAATAACTATTAAACTTAATGCTTTGTGAATTTCTAATTTCGAACTGATTTACCTATATATTAATATGTGAAGCAAAAACTTTGTATCTCTTTTTTTAGAAATTTGGACGGACGGAGGAGTATGGAATTTCCTACACTTATAGTTTATATAGAGAAGTAGTGCAGAATGTTAATATTTTTTTTTAATTATGCATAAAAAATACATTCCACACACTACCATGTATTTGACACTCACACGCATATAATATTTAATTTTGTTTATTGTATATAGTAGATTATGAATAGATTAGTATTGTTCAAACTTATAATTTGAATTGTGTGTAGTACAGGTATCGATGTAATTGTGTCGGTGTAGCACTCTAAGCCCTGCTAAGCGTAGAGCAAACATTTGCGAGCCCGTATTGCAATGATAGATCGCATTCAAATTCAAACATCATCTGGGTGCCTTTACCAAATCTCCGTTTTAATCAGCGCTTTACGAATAGATATGCGACCTATCCATGCGTTCTATGCAAAAGGGCCTTAAAAACGATTTCTACATTTGAGTAAGGCTCGTTCTCAGTTTAACTTATTGAGAAGGAGCTAAAATATGAAATATGTTGTTTGAGCTATAGCCTTTATTGAATTAAATGTTTGAAACGTGTCAAAGATGCTAATTTTAAATTTTATCACTTTTTTTTGTTAAATGTGCACTGGTTCTTTGGTATGCATATAGTACAAGATGGTTATTAGGTTTTAAAGCCAATTTACAAACAGTACCTATTGTTTCGAATCTCAATAGACGGTGTTTTTATGAGGAAAACCATTGTTGTTGAATAGAATCATCTGCTTTAAAAGTAACGCCGTGACATTGATGCAGTAACAAACCTTTTCCTGATCGTGTCTCATCGCAGACCTGCGAATAACAACAAGCCTTTGTATCTTATCCTGATGACAGCATCAGGCATGTCGGAAAGTATTAAATGCACAGATAAAATGTCCACAACATTTTGTTTGACCGCTCGATATCCTCTTCGGTTTAGCACCTGCCATCTACTTTTCACCATGACAAGGGTTGACTGGCAGAGAATGCCATTAGGCATTAAGTCCGCCCACTGTAGCCTTTAACCTAAGTTGTAATAATGAAGTATAAATAAATAAATAAAATAAATGAAATATATATCCGAGTATGAGCCAGAGTAATAAACGGCTAGCCTCCCGGTCTCCAGGGGTGCAAATGGTCAGCTGCAGTTTCAGCCGCGGGATATAGGGATAACGGCTTATCACAATACCAATAGTGCTCTCCCCAGCGGCCCTATCCCTTCTGCATCTGCCCGCCCAGTCCCCGAGGGCAGGGAGTGTTCAAACGCAGTACCAACGCTCCTTTTCCCCCATTAATCCACCGAAGTAGCAGAGAACAGGGAATTGACTTGTCTCTACCAGCTCGAACTGACTGCCACACCTCACTAGCACGCTTCCAAGGAGCCGACTCGGAGCAGCTCTAGCCCTACACCACAGACCGGCCCAGTGTGGGTTCATCTTGGCTTCACCGAGGGGGAGCAAGCCACGGCTACCGAGCCCATCGAGCCCGTCGGGTTGCCCACGAGTGACAACGCGACAAGGTGACATACCCGCTTGAAGTAATTAATCCTTACTAATATTATAAAGGTGAAAGTTTGTATGTATGTATGGATGCTTGTTACTGATTCACGCAAATACTACAGAATGGATATTAATGAAACTTTACAAAAATATAGCTTATACATCAGAATAAGACAAAGGCTATAATTTATACATATATTTTATGTATATCTCTTTTTCTGTCTGAATGTTACGCCTACAGCCTATTCTACGCAGACGTAGTCGCGGGCAGCAACTAATAGAATAACTACGCCATCCCAGAAGGTGGTGGCAATTTCCTTCAATGGCCTTTTTCTTTTTCTATCCAATGCGTACATGGATATCCATTAGATAGTAGTAATATTACTAAACGCGTCGTGAAGTCTTGCAACAGTAAAATAAAACAATATTAAAATATGTAAAGATACTTGAATTTATCAATGATTCAATCTTATATAGTTTTTATAATATAATGTAAGAGATGGTCAAATGGTTATGGTTATAGTCTATGGTTCATGGTTGTTCCGATAGACAATCCGATAGATAGACATTTATATAAAGATGGAACTCTATCAGGTAAATCGATTGTTTGTGAGCACTCGCGTAGTGCGGAAACTCTGCTGGATCGCTAATCTAACTGTAACGGACGTATTTCGTGTTCGTAACATTTTTAGGTGTTTTTAGTCAAATTTCCTTTACAATAATGAAACAAAAATTCAATAATTATCTACTTTATAAAAATGTAAAGATCAGCATAACTTAGTTCAGACTAAGGCAAATAAGAGTTCAGTTTTTCAACCGTCGACAATGGTCGCGACAAATTTAATGAAATCCTGTTTTTCAGCTCATATCTCATATGGTGACTGACTCGCCCCCAGTTGTCGTTTGGGACTACGGCACCGTATGCCTTAAAGAAGTGTGGCCTCGAAAAATTAGCGGAAGTAGATTTTTTTAAGATCGTTATTACTTATTTACCTCGGACTCTTCGGTTCTTAGCTATGTTTGCTATTATTGTTATTAACTGAGCCGAGCTTAGGTTTCTTCAACCAGGCCTAAGTAGACTTTCATTAAATGATGATGTTTTATGGCATATTTTTGACTATAAATTCGCCTTAAAGCTCTACTTTTAAAGTTTCGCCTTTTTAAAATAATCATGTGCTTATGTTGGTATGCACTAAGATTAATCAAATTGCCTAATTCGCCGTTCGCACGCCATCTATTGGATTAAGGTTTAAACATTCAGCCTTAGGCTGACTTATCTTGCGTTTAACGTCTTATATATGGAAGCGTAGATGGCTCTGCGTGATTACTTTACAAAAAAAACACCGATATGGATACAGGTAACTCTAAAGTTTATTACAAGACTGTAAGGAAATATTACATTTGAAACAGATACACACAATCAATAGTTATTATTTTAATAAGGCCTTGATACTAGTTACTGATTAAAATGTATAATTTAAATGTTTGTTTTGAAAAGTTATTGTTGTGTTTTATATATAGGTACTTCTTTAATCAGCATATACGAAGGAGATCATTGTGAAAATAGCAAGAGCTCCTATTCTTTATTCCATTGGCTTGTTCATAAAATAAGGATAGTATTTGGTCTGGTGGGAGAAGCGTTTCAACTAGCTCTTCGTTTAAGAGTGTTGTGTAAGTAGATTTTATTAAATTATCATAGTACGTTACCCTAGTCATTGCAAATATGGAAATGCATTATTACAGAGAAACGTAATCTATTGCGTTACACGTTTCTTATTTATTAATTTTAGTATCTCCCGAGGAGGAGGTAAAGCTCGAGTTTGGTTTTTTTAAGGAATAAACAAGGATAGGATATTGTAAAAGAGTGCTAGATCTCATTTTTAAATTATAGCTTTCTGATATTTGCTAACGGAATATTTCGATGTTTAGCAGAGGGATAGGTATTTTGATAATGACTTTTGTGTATTTATCTAACAATAGGTGAAAGTGGAATGCACCCGCTAAGAGATTTATTACTATCCGCCAAAAACTTACTCGTCGTTTTTAATATTTCGCTAATAATGTTTGAGCCACGATTCTCGTTGAAAATGCAATGGGTTTCAAAAAACGTAAGTGTAAGTAAAAATCAAAATCGGCTCAATCAAAATCACGACTAGTCATGATTTTGATTCGATGAGCCTAGGCTCATTTTTCTGCCCAATTTATAATGATACAAGTGGTTAATATTTCGGTATAATGTACACGATATTGGAGCTCAAACAGTATTAATGTGTAATTGATTTATCACTTATCATTATCATTTGCATTTCATTAAAGAAATATTCATGTTTAAATACACAATATAAATATAATTCATATATAATTACAATTGACGGTCACATTCACACACAAGTTTAGAACTGCTTAAAAGACTCCTCAAGACTATTTATGCGTAGTTAGGGAAGAACAGCACGTATGCGTTATAGCGTGTTTTGTATGGCTCCAATAATATATAACACTAGTGACCCGCCCCGGCTTCGCACGGGTGCAATGTATTATACATATAAGCCTTCCTCTTGAATCACTATCTAGTAAAAAAAAAAACTCATCAAGATCAGTCCAGTAGTTTTAAAGATCTAAGCACACATAGGGACAGACAGACAGCGGGACTTTGATTTATTCTATGTAGTGAAGATAGCAACCAATAAAAAGTACTTAAGTATTTTACATTTTAAAAATATTTTAGCTAATCCTTTACGATAAAAGTTATTACTCTTTGATATTTATTCATTACTTCTATAGACAAAATGAAAACAACAGTCTCGTTTGTTGAAATATATATTTGACATCACTGAGATTAATTTTATTATGGTTAATTTTAATTAAATTTTATCAAATACCATAATTATGTTGGTTCCTATATGGTATTTGATAAAATTTCAATCCTAACGGTGATTTCATAATTTTTTTGTATCCTAAAAATTTTACTACAATATGTTTTTTAAATATAACTAAGAAGTATAATCACGACTAACACATGTTTTTTTTGTTTTTGTTAAAATGTATATATTTTGTTAAGAAAAGGTTGGATAGGCCTATTATGACTATTTACAGCGCCTTTACAACATTATTTCAAGACACCATTAAACACATAAATAAATTTCATACTTAAGCTCCAATTGAAATCAGTGGGCACGACCACACCTTTATGTGTGAAGATCATATGAGTACGCAATCTTAAGAGTGAGAACGGAAAAAAGGGTCGAGGGCCGTCGCTGGACACCCGATTGGAACGAAGCACCTTTCTTTGTGTCCACTTTTTCGGACGAGCTCTCATTTACCAAGTGTGTAGAGTGTGACGTGCGATAAAGGGGAACGGACTCCGAAAGAAATACGAATCGATACACGAAATTTCCATTACGATCCTTAACAAATGCGAAATTGAAGCGAATTTCGCGCGACGTTCACGTATCCTAAAGCTGTGCGAACTCATCGCGTCACGAACGACGAACTTAGACATTCGTATATTGCAGGATAGGATGCCGGGTGTAAGCAATTTAGCAGCATACAAATATTTGCAGCGCTAGTCGCAGTACGCGCCGCATGGCAGAATGCGGGGTTTTGATTGAACGCCCGCACGCAGATCTGCACATATTCTGTGTGGAAATATGTGCAAATTGCACATAAATATGTGCAATTGTACGTGCGTTCATGGCGTGCTAAATGTCTGGTAATGTTTTTTAATGAACTATCTAAACTGTGTTATTTTATCGTATAATATATATTTATAGTTCTCTAATGGTTGTATATTAAAAATTTATGTTATCCAACAATTTAAGAACTGTGGTCTGCCTATTGCCACTTCAATTCGCAAATGTCTAATGTGCTATGTCGATCATTCTGGTTCTTTGGCAAATTTCCGCGTTCCGCTCTATGTCACGGAAAGAAACGAACACAGCTCTCTCAGTAGTTCATTGTGTTATTCTGGCTTCTCTAAAGAGCTTGTGAAGATCACGTCTCAGCTATACGTCATCAGTGGCAACACACAATGGTTATACACCCTTGTCTTCAGACACTGCGAGTCGTGGACGGGAAAATATCGCGTGATTTCTTTTTATAGTCAATCTATAGTCTGTTTAAAAGTATAGTAGGCGTCGGTCTAGTAATACTAAAAGGCATAGTCCACCACGCGGCGAATTGGCGTACTTAATGTTCACTCAAAAATATGGATATTTCCTCACGATGTTTTCCTTCACCGCGGAGCACGCGATAAGGTTGCACTTAAAATTACCTATTTTATTGATACCGGCACCGGCAACCGAACTCAGGTTGCTTGAGTAAATTGAATTAAAGGTATAGCGTAGTATTTGATTTTATCTATATCTTCTATTCATCGTTAAAATATATATTTTGATAAATAACTTAAAATGTTAAATTAAAAGTCCAAATATTTAGGTAATTTTTCATTTTATTTCGTTTATTTAAAAAGTTTTTAAAGGAATACATTATGATGTCTATGAGGTGTTCCATATCGGTACATTCATTTAATTATGATATTGGATGCCTATATCTACTGATTATTAGAAATGATAATCCACAATTTAAAAAAAAATATTGATTGCACTGGAATTTTAACTTCTCTGGTACTAATATTATCAATGGAACTATGTTAGTGGACACACTTGAGATAAATTTCAAATAATAATTAACAAGTTAATAATTACAAGGACTGGAAATTTTTATTACGGTACGAATTATTCCTAAGTCATGGATTTTTATAATCTTAATATTCCCAAAGACCCTCGCTCATTAAAGACTGTTCTAGCGATAAACAAGTCATCAAAATCAAATCTGTTTACTTTTTGCATTACGATTGAACAAAGGACTGACGTACATACATACATAAAGCTCAAACACATAAGCCTTCTTTTTTGGATTCGACGCAGTCTGGTCTCCTTGTTTAATTAATATGCATGGTTATAAGTTCTAAAGGGCTATTTGGGCAGTGGTCAATGTAGCGGTAGCAGTTTTCCTCTAATCCGTAGTACTCTGCTTCGTAATAAAAATCTTCTACATCGTCCTCGGATATGGAGGCCGATGGTCTGCGAACAAATGTTTTCAATCAAGTGACAATCGGAGCATGTTTTGTGGCATGCATTTTTGGCAATGGCTTAACGTGGACAACCATGGTCTTTTTAACAATGTTTCTTTCAATTATTAAAAATAATTTAGCGGTCATGAAAGTATCACTGCGGTGACCAGTCACCGCAATAAACCTATTATTGGACAACATGCACAGGCACGTGCAAGACATTTCGTTTTCCGTATAACCAATCCAAAGAATAAAATGTTAACTGATATGCGATTCGTAATCGATTGAGTTCCGAAGGTTAGATCTGCGTCTTCTGAGCCAAGTTTTATAAGTCACCGCAAATCATGATAACTAATGGAATTAGGGAATGGAAAAGGTAATTTTGTGTGTTTGAATGAAAGATTTTTTTTTGTGAGAATAATTGGTCGTGTAGGCAATATGACTAGAGCTTCAGCGAATCCCGACGTGAGTTCGATTCCCACAGCGGCTAAAAACTTTTCGTTCCTTTTTTCTGCAAATTTGACGTAAAAGTATGATGTTAATAATGTAACGCAATAAACTAAAACTGAGTAAACAGTACCTCTTATACTTGTGAGATTAAACGAGTCCAGCATAACGCTAAATAACGCCAACGTAAGTTTTAAAAGAAAACTTACGTAAGTATGAGGTGAAGCACGTCTCCCAGTACGCCGTTATGCCAGAAATGCGAGGTGGTGCCCTCGCAAATAGCTCTGAGCAAGCAAGCCCGCCCCGCGTAGCCGTGTCTGCGAGCGAAAATGGCCCGATTACTGCCTCGGAACGTAGATCCTTAAAGATTAATATCCTATAAAACTGTAAGTGGAAAACCCGATAACTGGAATTTCTAACACGCCTTTTTTTCTAAAGAGCAGCCTGCTATTTACACTCTGAGCGTAGCTGCGAATTGAATTCCTGTTTGCTTAAGCCTTGCAACTATTTCGTTTAGAATTGTTGTAAATTCGCCGACGATACATGTATTGAAGATGTATTGAGCGCAGCATTTTCGACTTCATATATTGTATAAAATATCTCAGGAACTATAAATTCTGGAAACCTGAAAGGCGGCGTGAATGCTCTTTATAGCTTCGGGCGCCCGGTAAGAGCGAATTTTGTGAAAATCGACGAGATAGACTGGATGATGGAAATTTAGTTTACATAAAGGTCTTATTAAGTACAGAATTTAAAAAAAAAATAAGAAAATAGTGCACGTACGCGTAATAGTACAAAAAATGTATCTGTAGAATTTGTACATATATCGAAGAAGTCATTATTTAGCGACACCAAGTCAAAGTTAAATAACTTCACTTTAAAAAATTATTTGTACCGATAGACGTGGAGCCAATTAAACATCTAGGTCAGTTTACAATACTGGGATATTTCAAAGATACTTCGCTTACTGAACTGTTTTAGTTCGTGAGGCATTCAAAGGACTTGTTGGAGAGGAATGAATGCTTTAGAAAAGATTGGCTCACTTTTTAACACGAATCTGATCTTTAAATGAAACCCTTTCGTGAAACTACCCTTTGCAACAATTTTGTAAGTAATGTAGGACGAAACATAAATAAAAGTTGTTATAGTACTTTTTTATATTTTGATAGTAAGTATCGGCTTACACTTTCGAATATGAAGTTATAACATATACACGTTTACTTTTTTTATAAGGGCAAGAAGATACTGGATCGATCGAAAAAGAAATTAAAAAAATGATATATTTAAATATAACCACAAGGAAAGTACTGAATCTAATTTTCAATAGGCTGAAAATAAAGGAAATTAAACAGTAAATTTAATTGAGACTTCAATTATAAACCTTACGGTTCTTTTTTGTAAGTAGACCAAATGGAGATACTTTATCTGTTCATATGATTTATTTAAGCTGATCTAGTGGGATTAGACGTAAACGATAGTAAGTTTTTGACATGTCTTCAAAATGTAACGTTTTGGGTGGGAATTAGATATACCGTCATAAACTCAAGATTAAGTATGCTGCTGTGAAGATGGAGTCTACGTTTGGGGAAGTATTTGGTATGCTTACCGAGTAAGGCAAACACCCACTAGAGAGGGAGAGTTTCTTTGCAAGTTTTAAGGAAACTGAGAGATTCCAAAGCAATATAATCTTACCTTATTGCAGTTTACTCCATCTGCAAACCCTGTGCTGTGAAATTTGATGACTCCGTGGCATAGTTGCCAAGGTATTAGCTTCGGCCTCGGGGGTCGTGGTTTCGATTCCTACACGGGACAACTATTTTGTGACCCACAGGTAATTTTTTTTGTGAGTGTTGGTCCCCGTAAAATTAATGTTTGTAAAACGTCCTTACAACACAGGATTATGTTGTCCTAAAGTAAGGGCAATGTTTTTAAAAAGAAAAGCGATAAAAGAGAAAGGGAAATTTGTGTGTCGATAAATCACCACGAGAAACGTCAGAAAAGGAAGGCCAAATTAAAAAAAGGTTATTTGAACATTTCCTCGTGTGCTCTAGTGAATACGTAGCTCAAATCATTCAATCATTATGTATGTATGTGGCTTCGTATGCTCGTAATTTATCCGAACCGCTCAGTGAGCCGTGTTCGGCAGCAGAATTACTGGATTACGCAGGTCGGACATGTTGAGGCCGGCTTTATTAGTCTCTAATGCGGCTCCCGCGAAATTATGACTTAGGACAGGGCCGTACTTAGATGTACGTGAACCGAATGGCCGGGTAGTAAAGTCGGATGATAAAAATATTTTAACAGACAATTTCAATACGAAATTAAAATTGAAGTCATGTAAAGTTTAGATTCTGAACGAAACAAAAAGATTCCATTTTATCGCATTTTTTCGAAAATAGTAACGCGTGCTGTTGGCATTGCAAATTAAAAATACAGTAGAATTGAGAGCCTCCTCTTTTTTTGAAGTCGGTTAAAAAATATTCATTTCCAAAATAATATAATTCATGAGGTAAAATAAAATATTTTTTTTAACATTAGTTATGTTCAAAATTTCGCAAGGAACATTTCTGCATCTTGTGCACAGACTTCAGTATAGTTCACAACCAAATAACTCGAATTTTGTTAGATGATTACCAGGACCAGTAGACTAAATTTCTTAAGATAATTCTTTAGGAATAATAGGAAAGCCTTACTAAGATAAGGTCAATGATAATTTTGTTATTTGGAGTTCACAGTTTATTAGTTTGAGTTAACCATTAAACCCTAAGTCATCATATCAAATGGTCATAAGCATAACGCTTCCATAATTATTTTAAGTTTTCTCAACTAAAATGACTCACCGTTGGAACATTTTTTCAATAAATACGTAAAATGATTTTCGGGTAATTATTCCTGGATTTTCATTAGCACTTCGTTGGTTCCGTTTGCCCTCAAACTGAAAATAATGAAACAAGCTTTAATTAAAATCTTAAGGGAAATAGACGTTAATGGCATGTGGCTAAAGAACAATTTGATTATATCCATTGTATGGAAAACAAGAGAGTGATAGTTGAGGTAAGGATTGATTGTGACGAATGTAAATAAATGGTGCGTTGAATCTAATGAGGGGGGTACGGAATAGTATATAATACTTAGTGGTGATGTCAGTGATTGTATGTTCTTCTTGAAGGAAAGATAAGATAGAGACGGGGGAAATATTGCTACGTTACGAAAAGCTGAAAGCTAGTTCTAAACTTCATCAAGTTTAACAAATATTATACCGATATCTGTCTAAAATATGCAATCATATTACACTTACTATTACCTACCCCTATTACCACTTCCATTACCCTGTTACCCACTTATCGTCACCTGAGAATGCTGAAGATTTGGCAAAGTGGAATAGTATGTAGGAAGGCAGACCCTAGCAATAGCCGGGATTAATGCCAAGCACAAGAAGAAGAAGAAGAAGATTACACTTACTATTATATCACCAAGTAAGGGTTCGAGGTAAGATGCGTTGGCCACGTTGTAATAGTTGGCTTCGAAGAACCATGAGACGCTCACAGTGGACTCTGCTTCTATTGGTATCGATATAGTTGCGAAGACCTGGAGAAGACACACGATAAGCAATCATCATGAAGAATCGTTCTCCAGCAAAATCAAAAAAATGAAAAATCATTTATTCATCGACATAAGAAACTTACATTTCACCTATCGATACTCATTTTTTTTAATTTACCACCATTTCAATCTACCACCGTTTCGTAATGAGGTTCCTCTAGCGGGGAAGAAACAGGCGAAAGAAACTCCGTAGGTATCCTCTTTTTTGTAATTCATTTCTTTTTCTTATAAAGAAAAAAAAAAAACTAGCACCGAATAATCAACGGTACGATTGATGATGATGATGATGAAGCGTACATTATCATCATCATTTCAGCTTGTTTGAGTCCACTGCTGAACATAGGCCTCCCCCATAGAGGAAGCACGATCCCGAGCCACCTGCATCCATCGACTTCCCGCACATTTGCACAAGTCGTCACTCCATCTCGTGGGGGGTCGTCCCACACTACGATTTATGCTTAAAGTGCCCTAATATAGCTCGAGAGCATTTTGAGTTTGATAATCAGGTTCCGAAAACAATGAAAAATAAATGAACTGGAAAATTGCGAATACTAGGACATAATTCCTCTCAAATTCAATTCTTCATCTGCATAATGCGTTTTATGGCATATATTCGGATGATAGAACTATGTTGTTCTTTCTTCTTCTTTAAGTTATATTGTAAATGCACTTATTCAGCTTTAATAACGTAATGAGCTACATATATTATTAATTTAGAATTATCTTTGCCTCTTGAACAGCGCTGGTTATTATACAATCTGTTTTATGACCAGCCCATTCAATATTGATACCTCTTGTTGTCCATCCATTTTAGCCTATACATTCATTTCAGCGTATAATCCGACAAGGACCGATAATATATCGACACTTTACAAGTCAATATAAAATCATTGCGTTACTTAAGTAAGTGGATTATTTTCGAAGATTAATTTCATCAACCTTTCAATTTTATTTATTTGTACAGATTAAACATAAAGGGTATCTCATGGCCTTTTTTTTGTGAGAAGATGCCAAGCGATCTGGCGGTACACATGATGTTGAGTGAGAACCGCAGACCATGGAATTTTCAACACCCGTAGGGTTTCGAATGCGTTGCCACCTCTTAATATATTAGTAAGGTTGAAGTACATCGATGTAACTATTCACGAGAACTGCTGCCGACAAACTGCATCACAGTTTGGCAGAGAATAATTTATGTTATTGTACTTTATTACTGGATTCATAAATAAAAAAATAAAAAATAAAGTGGGCCCCGGCTACCTCACTCACCAGACGAAACGCAGAAGTATGACACTTCCACTTCACGCCGGTCTTCGGTGAGGTCGTGGTTCTTCATGTTGGTTCGTGGTTCTCAAATGTCTATATGTTACTAATTTGTACAGATTGTTCGTTTTTGTTGATTCGTTTAATTTAATTAACATTTAAGTGAGCAGTGTCAAAATATGTCAGTGTAAAAATTGCAGTGCGTGAAAAGGGCATGTAAGTTTCTGTATACTTCTTTAATGTAACACCTATTTATATAATGTATACTTAGATGGCGAATAAATGATTGATTGATTCTTTCCCGGACAGACCTGCATTCGTGCAACAGCCGAAGCTGTCGCATGGCTCTGCCACAGTCTTTACTATGTTTACTTTATGAACGTTAGAAGACATAATAGAAAAGTTTTAACGTTATTTAATAATTTTATAGAAAAGTTTTGTTTTGCATCCAAAGGCTTCTTAGTTTCTATTTAAATAACACTACTTACGCCCCATTGGGTGTTGGGAGTGAAAAGCAAATATCGCCTCTGTCTCCCGCTCCCGGCGGCATTGTTCTGTCCGATGACCGGCATATACACCAAACAAATTCTGGAATCCGACCACGAGTTACATGAGAATCCTTTCAGTCGTTCATTTCTTTTACATCAGTGAATACTTGAAAGTTGTCATAATACATAAGCATAGAGAACGAGGTTAGTGATCAAAGCGAATAAGTCTTCGCGTTGCAGGAAGGTTTGGCAAATTCCCAAGATTGGCAAAAGGTGATTGTAGAGTTGTAATTGAGAAAGTTATGAATGTTTTATACGGTCATGAATTAAACTGTATTTGAGTGTTCAATGAAACCTTTAAAAACTATAATCGACTTAACAAACGGTTTAGGGTATGTTAGTACTCGGTAAACCAGTGCACTTGACATTCGGAGTACCATTTTTTTGTAACAGGCGGTGGAAAACAACTGTGGTAGGTGATCGCTACGCCATCAAGGTTGTAAAGTGTTAACCTGATCTTATAGAGATATATGCAAAGAAAAAATATTGTATTGATGTCGTATCTTAATAAACATACAAACTATACAAATACATATAAACGTCTACATGCAATAAACACGTCGTGAGAATAAACTTATCAAGATTATGAGAGTTTGTACTTACAGTATTTAAATGATCAAATATAATTGTAATATGAGATTATCATTGAACTAAATAATAGAAAAATGGTTTACGTACATCATTACGAAATGGATAAGCCACATACTAATAACTTTATTTTAAGAAAGCGTCTGTACTGCATGAATTTCGCTATGTGTATGTTTCAAGCAAATTGCTACTACTAAAGATCTACAAATAATCCTAGTGCGAACGTTAATCTATGAAGGAAGTTAGCCACTATTCTGATTGGCTTAAAGTTCATTTCATGACGACATACATGAAAGTTTCCGACTTAGGATTTACGGACGTCTGTGTGAACATACGTGTGGATGATGCTCAACGTTAGACGTCAGTTTGGACAACAAATTTGTTCAACCGACGTCCTAGTGGACCTTGTACAGACAAAGCTTATCGGTTAGTAATCTCGTTGGATTTCTATATGGAATTCTGGTATAATCAGAAAAAAAAAATGAAAGAAACACGTTTAGTTACGGTCTAACCACAATAGATAACCAGTGCATTTTATTTCCACAATACAAGATATTTTAAAGCATTTGTAGGTAATGCATTTAAACATGAGCGGATTATCTTAAAGACAACATTGTGACCAAAATACTTTATATTCTTGTCAATGCGGACTAAGAATTTTGTGAGAAAGAATGATGACGTATTTTGGTGCGTAGAATTATAATGTAAACCGTATTACAATGTAATAAATAAATGAAACATTTCGACGATTTAATAACAATTATATCATGCAACACAAAGTGTGATGAAAATTTTTACACAACACAAAAGTTCCAAATCTTCGTTTGCTTTATTTAAAATGCCTGTGCAGTTATAATATGACCCACGCGTCTTTTAAACTTCAAGGAGGAGCTTTAGAGCCATTTTTCACCAATGCCAGTGGCGTGCACCGATGTATTTCCGTTTTTTCGGCGTGGATAAATTGCTGCCTTTGATAATTTCGAAGACCACAATTTTAGGGGTTAATACAGATATTTTGGGATTACGGTGAAAATAAGAAATATCTGGACATATTATTGTGATGTGGAAATAAACGGACTTCGTTTCGCATCAGTGAGCACTCATTTTCAGGATTTTTTATCATTTACGGCACATTTCATACCTTTGATTTGACAGTTTTTATATAATCATCAATTTACTTCTTTACTTGCATATTTATTTTATCTTATAAATTTTGATTGTAGATAAGTATTTATTTTTTTATTAATTTAGTTTACTCACACCTTTACTAAGAAATTAATTTAGGAAAATTAATTTATTTTTTGTCCATCCAAAGTTTGCCTGGAATAAATAACTTTTAGAAATAAGGCCGCCCATTGTACCTATCACTTCCACATTAAGTTTTTGATTTTTTTTTGTTTTACTTTATTTATTTATGCTTTATTGCTAACCTTAAGAAAAAAAACAGGTAACAAAGGGCGGACTTAATGCCCAAAGGCATTCTCTACCAGTCAACCCAGGATATAGTGAAAGTTTATGGTAGGTGCATCAAGGGATATAAAAATTACACAAATTAATAATAATATAAAAGAAATTAATCATATTCATTTTTGATTATGCTAAAGTACTTATTGTATATATTTTACTTTTGGTGAGCAATAAAATATATTCATTCATTCATTCATAATTATGCGTACATCAGTTTTCTTACTAAATTTGTCTATAGAAAACAGTTATTAAAATACATATTAAGCACTTTATTAACATCCGGCAGGTTCAATATCGTAAAGAGATGGTACTAGTGGTTTGATAAAAGAGATTAATACGAGTATCATTAGGAGCTTTAAAGTAAAATCGTTATACAGAAAATAAACAGCAGAACACCATACGCTGTACGAGCACTTGTCACCGATTGGTTGTAGTTTACCAAACAAGTGCTAATTGACTGGCAAAGTTAAACTGGAGTATAAAACTTGTAGCCAGTGGCGCGCGATTAAACCCGGTCGGAGTCGTGCCTTATTTAATTAAGGTCAATGTAGATATTTGTTGTGTTGATGTTTAGAAAGTTGGCTATGCAATCCTAAAGATACTCGTTTGTTTTTCAGACTATTTAGTCTAATAGCCTTGGTATGATTTGGCTCCTTTAATTCGATGCGATTTAAATACTTTGATATTATGTATCAAAAATTAAACAAATGGTGGAAAATTGCACTCGATAATACAAATATACTCAAATAATAAAAATCGTAGCATAATGAAATGTAGTATTTCTTTCCTTAATTTTTCCTTGTCTTGAGAGGTATTGATAAGTAATTACAATATTGATTTCTTGTTTTTAAGTGAATGTTGTACATTTGCTGTATGTTGTACATATGCTGGAAAGGGTTCGAAACGTCGAGACTTTAAAAATCTAACTAAACGCGATAAAATCCGTAAAGTAGCTTCAATTGAAATGATTGTTTCACTAATTTTTCACGCTGAATTACAATTTAACGTTTGTATCTACCATATAATTAATGACCCTTAATAATCACCTTGAGCAATCGAAGCCTAGACTTACTCAGTTCCTCTTTCATATTGAAGTGATGTCTTAAGTTCTTTCAAGTACTACTATTTCTGTACTACTATTACCATATTGACACTGTAAGGAATAAATCCAATCTAGAATACACCTTTCTATTTTTCCAAGCACTCGCATCCAGGTGGTGTAGACCGCATCAAAGGAAATCGCTCTCGATCTGTGTATGGCCAATTTATTGAAATGAAGGGCTGAAATGGGATTCAGCGGTTATCCTGTATTGCTTTTGATATTTACAGTGAGACCGATTTCATAGAACATCCTAAATTGAAGTCTCGAAGCGTAATACGCGAGTGATGTCGTGTTCATAATACTTTGTGATCCATGTCGTTTTCTTGGGGCCCACTTTATTACGGTGGCACGCATCTGCAACCCTACGCGTGTTGCAAAAGTCCATGGACGGTGGTTGTCCCTTACCATCAGGTGAACCGCCAGCTTTGTTGCCACCTTCTCACATAAAAGAAGCGTTATGTGATTGCCTTTTTATTTAAAGAAACGGGTAGTTTCTGTAAATAGAAAAACATAAGATGCAGCCTTAAAATTAACACATCCACATATGAAGTTGGATGGTTAAAATCTAAATGAAATTTTTGATATGTTATTATATATATTAAATACATACGGAGTTTCCGTAATATTCTACAAATAATCTTGCGGTGGTAGGGCCACGCAGCAGCCTCGGCTGATGCACGAATGTGCTGGCCCGTCGGGTAAGAACCACAACCTCACAGAAGACCAGCGTAAAGTAGAAGTATGGCAAATAATTTCGCGTTTCGTCTGGTGAGTGATTTAGCCGGAGCCCAATTTTCAAAGGGTTGTCAACGTATCTGTAACCTTCGGGTGTAGCAGATGTCCTTGGGCGGCGGTATTCACTTTCTATCAGGTGAACCGTCTGCTCGTTTGGCAACTTTTCACATTAAAAAAAAATAACAATAATTTGAGTTGGCAGTTATCACCACAAATTTATTGCTGCGCCTATTATGTTATTTTCACCGCATATTCGATTTGCTTGCAAAATTCTAGAAGAGTTGTAGGTATTTTATTTCTATATTAATTATTTATCTACATAGATAAATAAAATTAGAGTGTATGCTTATGTTGCTTATGCGTATATGATATACACGATAAACGTACCAAAATATTTTTTTTACTATTTTTGTCTGTCTGTCTGTTTGTTCCGACTAATATCCGAAACGGTTGGACCGATTTTGACAGGACTTTCATTGGCCGATATCTGATGTAATAAGGACTACAGCTAGTCTTAAATAAACCTAGCATGACTTATTATGTTATGATATACGGAACATAAAGATTCATGATATTGTGTCTGACTTTATAGTCTTTAGTAGTAATCTAAGTCGGATTTTTAGTTTTTTTGCCGGTTTACGGTAATAAACCCTGTCAAGATTGAGTGAAAACTGCCTTGAAATGTAGAAAACATCATCAATCAATCAAAATCATTCAAAAAATATCTTTATTCAAATAGACCCTTGCGCGTTCTTTTATTATATATAGGTTCGTATTAGCCGTCACTGAACTCCTTAGGACTTAAGGGCGTAATTATTTCTAACAGAGGAAACATGGAAAGCTAAAAAATAGAGAGCACCGTCGGAATGAGGTCAAGCTGGAATTTATTTACAGTACAGAAGACGTACGCACGCACGGGGGACCGTATTAGTACAGTTCGCAGCATACGCGGAACGAGCAACGGGGCCGTTCCGCGCAGCCCAAATCGCTGGGAAAACATAACGGTTCATTAGACGAGCAGCGCCGGTAGGCACTAAGCAAACATTTCACATTTTATCTTGCGCCGTATTCACACATCGACGGCTCCGTACGCCGGGAGAAACATATCGACCGCGCTATGCTGCTTGCGTTTGTTTTGCTCAATTTGCTCTCGGCCTTCGCCGTTACGGCGAATGTGCGACAAAGGAGGTACCTCGTTTATCCGGACGGTGGGCCGGCCCGCGCTCAGGTATTCTATTTCTTTTTATTCGCCCAATGAATCTGCGAAATTTACATAGCTCAGTTGATTTTAGCTTAAGTGAATTACGTCGCCTTTGCACACGCTGTCCGGCTTAACGAAGGAGCTTACTTTTTGTCCCCCGCTGAATTGAAATGCAGTTCAGTTTTGACTTTAGAAATGTATTTGATTAGCTTAAGCTATATATATCTCAATTATTCCTCATTGGAGTTTGTAAGTTAGTTCTCAGCATCTAAGAACATTGATATTTCAGGACAAAGTCAAAGGATTGACACGGTTAACCGGTTAAAATTCCGGTTTTGTATAAAATAATGCAATAAGCATTATTTTTCAGCAATTTATTTTGTATTTGTTTCTTCCACCAATGCCAACACAGAGGAATAGAAATTAAACTGCCAATTATAATCATCTTTAATTCCGTAGAGGTTTTGTTTCTTGCAAACGATGCAAAAAGTTGTGATCCTAAGAATAATTTTAGGCAACATTAAGTAATTTACTACTAAGTAAGCGCTTTAAAGTATTAGTTTGAAGTCAGAAGATACTCACTTTCCTGACAGTAATGTGTGAGGTTTTTTCGTAATATTCAATTCGACTTGATATTTGGATTGTATCCAGTTTAAGATGCTGTAGTATTTTCAAAGCTGAATTATTATATACAATTTAAATCCGTCAGCTCTACATTTGCTTTGATATGTTATAAGTTTGAGATTGCCATGAATGGAGTTTGTTCTTTCATTCAGTTTTTACATTCATCATCAGAACCGCAATCTTTTACTTTCAGTTCATTATAGGTCTGGGTGTGCCTGTAGATTTAAAGGAAGCATCTGTTACTGTTGGTACTGTCATCAAATTCCAATACGATTTACCAACAAACAGCAGTGAATATACGAGCAGGATTTATGGATTCGCTGATACTGTCTCTAGGGATATGAATGACAACCCTGAAGAGGGGGAAGACAAAGATATCGAGCCTGCGAACGGCTATTCCAAGGGTAATACAGGAAATGATTTATTAGATAATGACAATGACACCCTAGTGGACATAACTTTCGACGATAGAAGAAAACGGTCAATTATGTTTTCCGAAGGAGGTATGATGAACAGCATTGATACGACAAAATCAAGCTCCCAGTTATCGCTTGAAGAAGCTATTAAAAGACAAGAATTAATTGATCAAAAGCATGTGGAAGAGGAGCAAGAACCACAGAGAATGAATAGATGGGACTTTTATAAGATTTTAGAGCACATGGCTGAAAGGTAACAAAGTATTTATATGTGTTATAATACAAATGAAGCAGCCTTATTTAATTATTAATATATTATTACATCTTTCCCGAACTTAATATATTCTGACCGTTTAGCTTCTATCCGTTTAATCACAACTTTCTCTTTTATAAATATATCTTAAGAGTTATATATTATACAACCTTCCAGCTTATGATCGTTGTGGCGTGGTAAAAGAACATTTATAATTTATAAAAAAAACTTTATTGCCTTCTTTATAACTTATAACTAAACATGCATTCTTAAACTTAAAGTACACAATACAGTAAAGGGAAAAGGAGGCGGCTCAGCTTGTGCTGATTTATGTTATATTGATGTAATAGTTTAAGCAAATTCAGGTTGGTTGTATGTAGTATGTTGTTAGTAATAATTTAGCCATATTCTGCACCCATAGAAAGAAGGAATTCCAGGAAAGTATTATATTGTTAAATAAACAGCATTATTAAGCTATTTTAAACTCTACTATTTGGAAGTTGTTAATTAAAAAGCTATTGATAATTAGATTATTAAGGAATATTTAATTAAAAGTTTATGAATTTAATGTAACTAATTTTTGCGTAAGCTTTAATGCATATTTATCTGTTCTTATTTAATATTGACAACCTAGAGTATCCAAAATGTAGCCAAATATTGTTTTCAACTTGAATTGTTGTTGAAGTTAAAGAAAATAGTTACATAATACAAAACTCCATTTCTTCGAACTTCATTCTTCTTGTTTTGGTCTTATTCATGATTAAGTTTAACAACTTCTTGACAAGTTCGATCTATGTATCTTGAAGTTTTAGCTGTTTTTTCGCACATTGCAGAGTATGAAGTATCCGTTATTTTTTGTATGATACTAGTTAAAAATAATTCATATACATTTTTCTTTAGAATCTGAATATTTTAAACTATTTTTTTTATATCAGCTAATAGCTTGGTCTTATATATTTTAATGTGTTCGCGACGTATTCGTATCATGCAATTTTTATAGAGACGCTACATAATTTTTGACTACAAGCAAAAAAGGTTAGAAATTTCGAGCAACGCGATGTTTGCTTTCAAAACCAGGTGACATTGTCGCAGGATCTTAAAGGATTTTTGGTTTAAAGAGCTACCATACATTGTACTCAAAAGGTGCTACATGTTGTGACCAAGGCAGAAATGCTTAATTAGTCTCAAACGCCGCTATAAATGTAATGTAACAGTGATTTTATCAGTAATTTCCAATTTAGATGGAGGATTGTCAAGCGAGAAATTGGTTCACCTGATGTCCATTCATTGCTCATAGACATCTAAACCACTCGAGGGCTTGCAGATGCGTTAACCCCCTTTAAAAAAGTGGGCCATGATTACCCGCACCAGATGATACGCAAAATTATTACACTTCCACTTCACGTTCATCTTCTGTGCGGCCGTGGTACTTTCTCGGACGAGCCTGCTCATTCGTGAAACAGGAGAAGCTATTCATTGCCCGACCACAATAAAAGCACCTAAAAATATTTGGACAAACAAAGGCTTAACCACTAGAATCTACTCTGAACAAAAGGCTGAGCAGTTTCAACCAGGTTTTGTTAGATGTTAGTGCAATATTATAGATATTCCGTAGTGACATTATGTGTAGTTAGTGTTAGTTGTTAGTGAGTATTGACACAATTCATGAACTACTATACATTAATAGTAGTTCATGAATTGTGTTAATGTATTCTACTACTTACAAATTTTTAACTAGTGTACCTTAGGCATTTTCTAAAAGTAAGAAGTTATTTTTAAATACAATGGTTTTTAAGTGACTTTAACATATTAAAATTTGTCCACATAGATAATGGTCACCCTATGCTGTAATAACTTACGAAATTTCCCAGGTACGGATATACGGGTAGACCATGCCTGCTCCGTACGATCTGCGAGGCGGCCGAGGTTCCTTTCACACACGAAAACGGTTTGCTCGGAGAAATTGGCCATATATTATTCACGTAAGTACCTGCACAGCTAACTGAGCAAGTACAAAGCGGAATTAAATTGTAAACCGAACGCTCTGTGCGCTCGGATACTTTCTTGATTTTTCTCTTTTCTTGTTCTTCATAAAAAGGAACACTAAGATTTTTATTATCGATGCGATCATATATTTTCTTTATGGATTTTAACAGTTTTAGTTGATCCGTTTCAGATTTGTCTTTTCCGTTTTTCTCCTAAATTGGTTTATTTTAGAGTTAGGCTGTAATAAGGCGCAGGGATAACGCGCAAAATTTTATTTAAAACTGCGGTTTTGACTGCGGTATGGCTGATGGGCTAAACATTTAAAAAACTTCACGGCTGGACATATTTTAATAGCTCTTTATTAAGCCTCAAATTTTGACATTACTATACAAAACCAATGCTTCGTAACCCATTCTTTGAGGAGAAATTTAATTTTTATCAGAATACATTTTCTTGTTAAACGATTTATATGTTTCTGTTAGAGTAATCACATTTACATTAGTATGGACAGTTCGCACAAACATTGCAATCTGTTTTATCTTATCGAATTGGTTTACATATATTCGGGAGTTTGATTAATTTAAAAAATTTCAGGCCATCAACAACCAATGATCCGCTGTCACATCACACGGATAATGAATACCATGCGGCTGAGAGATTGGGACGAGAGGCAGAGGGGTATTGCGAAAGACACTTCCCTGAATGCGAGGGCTCAGTTCTAGATACGTTCTCTGAAATTGGTGTGGAGACTTTGGAAAAATTTGGTTTGCTCTAAATAAATAAATTGCTCTAAATAAATAAATGACGCTCATTTTCCTGGTTTTATTTTTGACAAGATGTCTTTATGGATCAAGGTGCGAAATTATGGAATGCCCTACCTCTGGAGGTGAGGCGTGCTCAGTCACTTTCCACTTTTAAAAACCTTGTCAAGAGTCACTATTTGTCACTTTAAATCTGGTTTAGATACAGAATGTATTAACTATGTTTATGGATATATGTTATATATAAATATATATGTATTTATTTTGTTATTTATGTACTCATTTATCTATTTATTTATTTTTTACAACAAAGAATGTATTTATCTTATAAAATTTAAAGAATTTTACCCACACCTCTAAAATGTTCTTTTCATATTATGTCCATCCAAAGGTTGCCTGGAAGAAATTGCTTTAAGTAATAAGGCCGCCCATTGTACAACCCTTACATAATTGTTATTTTTAATGTATTCTTTTTACAATGGTGTGTGCAATAAAGAATATTCATTCATTCATTCATTCTTTAACAAAAATTGATTTATGTCTACAGATAACACAAACCACTCAGCACTGATAATGCGTAACCTACAAAGAAATAAAACGGTTTAGAGATAACGTAAAGGTTAATTAAGTGAAAAGTCACTTTGGATATGGTATTTTGTCATCAAATTCCATAGTACTAACGTATTTCATGCAGGGATAGATTCTGAAAATATTTATGTTTGCGTTACTTTGCTAAGTGAAAGAGTTCCAAAATTTCGTCCTTCATGATTTTTAAGATTTTTTAGCACGAAAATACAAACCAATTAATGAATTTGGATTTTTTAAATTTTCATATTTTTGGGTTGCTAATCCTGACATTCGTACGCAAAGAATTCATAGATGATAAGATTAAATAGAATTTAGTTTTTTGTGGGTGATGCTAGATATTATACGCGACTTAATCTGTGAACTAGGTCGAAATATACAATAATTTTTTGGAGCAGACATTTTAATACTTTCCACTGGAATTGCTACTCTTAGGATAATTATTTCTTCGTAATATTCAAAGTTTTAAAGCAAAGTTACTATTAATAAGATAAGTAGTTAAACTTAAGCTGTTCTGGTTTGTAAGTGGATAGAATAACGAAATTTTTTATAATTAGTTTAGCCGACAAAATTTTATACTTAGGAAATTCTCTTTGTGAGTTTCATAGACTCGTTTTATTCTTCTGCTCTTGTTTCAAACGGATGTAATAACTTTGAAAATTATTGAAAATTAATTAAAAAACAAATTAGAACACTTACAATGTTAACTGTACCCTCTGTTGTTAAAGATAAAACTTTTGAAATCTCTTATTGTAAAGACTATGAAAATTTCCCAGGAAGCCATTCCCTTATAAATTGCTTTTGTCAATTCCCATTTCCCGACTGTCGTAATCTAATTTATTGCTGTTTACTCGCACAACAAAGTTTGTAAAACTTAGATAGCTGTTTTAAGATAATTCCTTTTTGTCATATTTTTCGTTACAAGTAAAATATAATAATAACATCTTATGTTTGTTGTTATTAATTTAAGAAGGGATCAAAAGCACATGTTAAGTTCTTAGCGCTACATAATATTAAAAACATGGCTCCTTTTCTGTTACACTTTACCGAGATAAAATCCGTATAACACTTTTTTTAAAGATTTCATGAAAGCGAGTATATTAAATATTAATATATTTAAAGTTGCTACTTGGTGTAGTTTTAATTCTGTGCATCTTGTAATGCAATCATCAGGTCAGATACCATGAAAATCTTATATATTTAAACGAGCAGTTCTCATATGTTTTGCGTATGTCGGAGACGGTACTAAGGATTTGGATAAAGCTTTGGGTTTAGATCAGATTTTGCTTTTTTAATTTATTTATGTACGAAAAAAGGCAATAGAATATAATATAGTTAAGAATATATACTTAAAAATTTACCATAACAGCATCATATAGCGTGATCTGGTAATTGTTTGAGGTTCTCGCATTGTTGCTATTGGGTGTTAGCCTACAGGTGACTCAAAACGTTGACAGATGGCACTATATTTCCCAGTAAATTCACTCATTAAACTTATTTGTAAATAGCTTTAACGTTACCGAATATACATGATTTTATGGAAAAAAAAAGACCAAGGGAACATCGTTCTTCTAGTAGATTAAGCCTCACCTGTTATATTCAAGTTATGTGTAAGTCAAGTAATGGTACCGATTAAACATTTACAGTCAGCCCGAATTGTTTGAATTTTGTCAAACGCATGGCTGATTTTGGTAATTGATTGGGTGGTCCGTTAATTACGGTCGTTGTCTGATTCGAGACTTGCAAATACTATTAAACAGTTTGAGAAACGAAGATAAACATTTTCTCTAAGTATATAATTTAGGAGGATACAAAATCAAAGAATACAAAATCTTACGCAATCCGTACGAATATTTTCAGGGCTTGTTCCTTTTACTTCCATAGTCTCTTTGTTGATAAAGAAATGTCCGTTTTTATAATCAAAGTGAGATGGAGATGAATAAAAACTATCAGTGGTGGTGACATCACCAGAACCTAGCTTACTCACCTTAGATTTGGAACCAAAACTTTGGCAAATCTTCTTCTTATCTCTCGCGGTCATTTTATTTTATTTTGTAAGAAAATCCACGGCACTGTTAAATATATATAAATCTTATTACTAAAACTTAAAGCCATTTTGGATTTACATTATTCTGCTAAATTATTTAAGTAGAAAGACATGAAAACTTTTGACACTTAGACATTATTATGGATTACTTGTCTGTGCGTGTAAGATGCCATTTCATCCTCCAATACTTTTAATACCCTACTTTTGAAGCTATCCTTATTTATGTTGAATATATCTAGGTTGTGAAATTTATTAAAGGCTAGTCCGTAGAACAATGGTCTTCCTAGGTGGACGTAGATACAGGAGTTCCAAAAGGCGTTGTATTTGTCATAATTATTATGTTTCCGTTATTTATTAAATCTATCACAACAGTTATCAATCGTTCGTGTTATCTGTATGCTGACGATCTACAGATTAACTTCCAAGAAGGTTTACGGATGACACAAATAGTGTGATGAACCTTAATGACAATATTGAATTTATCAGAGATTGATCGCACAGATTTGGTCGCAGAGATATTGTAATCAATCTAAATATAAAGCTATCATTATTCCTGGTCCAAGAATGCTTGCCAAGATTGATTATGTTAACCCAGTTTTCTAGTTTACCTCAGTATTCTAGTTGTCCCAGTTTATTAGAATGTAACTATTTTTTTTACGTAACACACGTTACTGATCAAGAAATTTATTGTTACTTTATATCCTACGGTTAGTAAAACTACTGTTCGTTAGAACTAAGCATTTGCTTCTTAAATCCTTTATTTTTGCCATTATTTTAACTGTGAATCTGATGTAATTATTGAGAAGGTGCTCCAGACGAGATTGAGATAGGTCCGGGCAGCACACATCTGCATACCAATTTTTTTTAATGTAAGAAGATGGTAAGCGAGCTGGTGGTTCACTTGATATTAAGTGATATTCGCCGGCCATTGACATCAGCAATACTCGTAAGGTTGCAGATGCGTTGTCACTTTTTTAGCATAGTGGGCCTCAGCTACCTGACCCACCAGACCTAACGCAGAAGTATAAGAGTTCAGGCCGGTATTCTGTGAGGTCATGGGACTTCCACGGACAGACCTTCCCGTGCAACAGCTAATTCTTGCGTGGCCCTACCACAGTTATGAAAAATTTTGTGAAAACTGTCCATATGTATATGTTTCTAAAGCACGAAATAGGCAGAGACTTATTTATTTGTAACTTTTATTTGTACTTTTTTTATCTTCTACGTGTTTTGATTATTCTTTACACTGTTCAATTTCTTTTAATGCAATTAAAACCAAACTATATTTCTTTCTGGTTAAGACTCAATTCGTAGATAGCTCATAGGGATGTATATCTACCCTAATAAGCTGCCCAGTTCATTAAAGTATATGCATCATTTAATACTTAACGTTTTTTCAGAACGCTTGCTTATCGCTACTGTCATTTAGTTTTTTTTATTCTCTCAGCTGAACTTTTAAATTAAAACATGCTATATATACGCAAGCGTCTTGAACAAGTGCAATGATCTTAAAAAAAAAGATGAAATTGGTCAGTGTACGGTCGTTAATATTTGTAATAAAAAAATAACAGATAAGCTGATTTACGGGACATTAAAATAAAATAACGGAAACTGCTTCATCCATTTTGTCACCTAATCGACTCTTTATCAGTAATTTATGGTGTATGTATAATAATATCTATATGTCATATAATATTTTAAGAATGTGATTAATAACGTAATAAAACAATGCCATAAAAACTATTTGTAATGTAATTTAGTAAACATGTCAATGAGAGACAATGAACATTTGTAGTTATCTATACAATATTTAACGCTTTCGCCGGATTTAAAGGCTTTGATATAAGGTAACGCATCCTTGGTCGTAGTTTCATCATCAGTAGCATCATTTTCAGGACTGAAAAAGACAAGTTATGGAAGGCTTAATAAATTTCAATGTTCTGATTATTAATATTAAATTTACTTTAATGTTACTACAACACATGATTTATATTCTATTTTAAAGAATTGAACTAGGATAATATAGTATTTATTAAGTAAAAGTTTTACAGTTGTCCATAAACATATATCTTCCCCAACATTTTGAACAGTCTGGAGGACACTAATGGGTTACTAAACCAACTTTCCTAGTAATATTATGTGTTTTTCCTCTAACACGATTTAATTCAAAATCTACAAATCTTAGGCTAAAATAACGCCTGCAACTTGTACAATAAATTTCTACACAAAATATCATCAGCATAAAACATTAACAAAACAGCTTATCGCAGCGTTGGTTTGCGTGTTTTTATCAATTTTAATTGCTGATTTACTCTGTTCTAAAGGTGCAAAGAGCATGTTATGAGAATAACTGAAAATCCGATATATTAAAACATTTACAAAATGTGAAGTTGGCACATACAGAGTACGTGCCGTGCACGGTATGTGCTTAGTTCACATTTTTTAAATATGTTTCTTACCTAATATTAGTAAGCTAGGTCGCTATTGTCAGTATATCCGGCTCGAAACAAGTTCAAGATTTTCATCGGTGTGTAATAGAATTAGAATGAATCAATTTAGTATAAAAGTATTAAAGAAAACTTTACAAGTCAGGTACTTCAATGTAATTGAGTCAGCAAGAGTATCAGTCATACAGCGTGTCGTTACAACCGCGACATTAAATGAACACACGTCTAACGCTGCTTGCCAATAATCTTAAAAAAATATAAAGTTAAAAAAATCCATTATTAAAAAAAATATTTTTCAAGCAAACTAATTAATAAATTACTAACTAATAAAAAAGAAACAAAATTTGTAACATCCTATATGTTACAAATTTATCCTATATGTTGTAGCTGCAACTGACTGATTCATAAATTCAGAGACTTTTTCATTCGTTGCCAGTGTCGCGTTACAAGTCTCTCCTTCTAACAGTATGTTTTATCTCTTTTAAATTCATTCAACCCATTCATATGCTTTGTGACCTTTACAAATGAACTTTACGTTACAGTTTTATACGTCAGGCTGTTCTAAAATTGTTTGTTTTGGAAAATTTAATTACTCGGTAAATATTTATGTTTAAAGAATGTAAATGTTTAATACAATTTTAAAAAGTTATCCTCTATATGCGTGTTCATTTACTGTCGCGGTTGTAACGACATGCCGTGTAGATGATGGTAGCAATAGGTGGTGGTGGTAGGAAGGCTTCTTTATCGCTACAGGAGCCGTAATTTTGGTTATACTATAGTAAAAATTACTTAAGGACGAAGTTGGCCAGTTCATGCAACAGATCCTCTTCGTCACCATTATGAAGGGGTTCAGCGCCCAGATGGCATAGAGCTCGTAAAACGCACGATGATCCATTATGGCCGAAACTAAAACAATACAAAATATTCAAACTTTGAATGGGGAGACATATTCATTTCGTAGTGTTTAAATCGCTAAATGCTAAGACAATGATAAGATAGGTCCTAAGAACTTTGTTATTGAAATGAGTTATAGTATTTCTAATCTATCTTTTCTTTTTTTTTAAACATTGCCCTTACTTTAGGATAATGCAATTCCGTGTTGTAAGGACGTTTTATAAAATAAATTTCACGCGGATAAACACCAGAGATACGAAACAGCTATCTGTGGGTCACACAAATAGTTGTATATGTATTGATATATTGATTGATTGAATAGTCTATAATATATGTTTTGATAACATAGTAGATGTCTGTTGGCGGCGGTATTTTCTTCTTCACCGCCGCGAGAATACCATACGAAGAAAATATTTAAAAAGTACGTACCCGTTTAAAATGTCTTCCACGTATTTATAAAAGTGATAAAGTTTGGCATCGTTTTCATATTCTATCTTTTGTATGGCGTCTGATGTTGATTCTATTACTTCCTTTCTTTTTCTGGATAACCCAGGATATCCAGAATTGGCTTCCAAAATATCAAGAGGTATTTGCGTCCGATTCCATGGTAGTTGAAAATTAGCTTGGAATGCCCAATTAAAAAAGATTGTCTTGATAGGGGTAGGTGTTGCTACGCCAGCGTTAAACTGTAAAAAATATTTCATACACGATGTCTTACACAAAATTAAGAACGGCTAGGATTAACATTTTATTAAGTCCCAATTTATTTTAATTAAATTAATTTAAATTTTAAAGTTTTTTATAGTGCTAATCTCTGCACTTAAGATTGAAAAAATAGATGAAAAAAGGATAAAATATAATATAATAAAAAGAAAATGTAACAATAAAAAAAAATAAAG
This sequence comes from Iphiclides podalirius, assembly GCA_933534255.1. Classification (NCBI taxonomy): domain Eukaryota; kingdom Metazoa; phylum Arthropoda; class Insecta; order Lepidoptera; family Papilionidae; genus Iphiclides; species Iphiclides podalirius. Next base: position 2,739,123 of record OW152831.1, on the reverse strand, counting down.
AAACAAAACATAGAACAAAGACTTACAATTTGGGATTTGATCAAACAAAGTAATATTGCATTAGAGCATGCCTGGCCAAGGGGTTACTTTTATTATGACAATAAAGAAATAGCACATCAAATAATAATCAGGAATTTGTCTTACACGTGTAAACTAGGATTTATAAAAGTTCATAAGTGTAACTTTCGTTCACGTGTGTTAACATGGTGTTGCCACGATATTTTACGATTTTTGGCGGCAAATCTTAGGCGGGCAGTTCAGATATACTTTGAGATAATTATGGATAGCCAACACCAAACTTCAGTAAAAGGGATATGAAGGATCTGTCTTCTTTTGTTTTACCTTGTTTCACAATAATTTTTTGAATTGTAATGTCGCCTACATCACAATTGTCATTATTCCAGGCTTTCCTTATTATTATATTTAACTTTGCTTATATTTGTTTGTCATAAACAATTTACCTCGTGGTTTTGTTTATAATTGTCAAGGAAATACCGACGAATACAAAGAAAATGATATTTCTTTTTCCATTTGAACAACGTAAAAGCCTTTTCAATAGAAGTAGCGGAAAGTTTATGTGTTAGATGTCTTCGTAATCGGACCATTACAGGACATTAAAGAATCCCTTGGGTTTGTTTTAGGTGCTATTACCATAATAAGGGGTTTCTAGAGAAATATATTTCGAGATAGCATCATGCCAACAAAATTTATGAGAAAAGCATAACAGATATGAAAATGTATTTGTGAAACGCGTTTCCCTTGTACCTGTATGATATCAATAACTGTTCAGAACTAACTTGAAACTGAGTAGCAGAAGAGTTGTGGATATTTTGTTAATATAAAAAAGTTAAAGGTTTAAACACAACGAGCAACGTCTCGAGCACAGACGCAGAGAGGTTATTTTCTCAGGTTTTTGTAGAAAGCATTGGCAAAATTGAATATAATACATATATAATTCAATTATTCCTCTTCCGCTATTGGACAATCTGACGCTCAGCATGAGAGGAATGTTGCCGAACAAAAACTGGCCATGTGCGAGTCAGACTCGTACACGAAGGTTTCCGAACCACTATCTATAAAAACGGCAAAAAAATCATGTCTGTTATATGGAAACCCCACTTAAAAAATTTTTATTCTGTTTTTTTAGTATTTATTGTTATAGCGGAGACACAGAAAATTTCAACTGTCTAACTATCACGATTCATGAGATACGACCTGGTGACAGAAAGACAGACAGCGGAGTCTTATAAATAGGGTTCCGTTTTACCCTTTGGGTACGGAACCCTAAAAACTGAATCTGATTGTCAAAATGTGACGTTGCTCTCTTTCCATTTCATTAAAGTATGAGTATTTACTAGCAGTAAATTATTAGATTATTACTACGCCTTGGTTTTAAAGGAGGGAAACCTGCCACTAAAAAAGAAAGTAATGTACTTCTTGAGTAATAAACAAAAACTAGTGAAGTTTCAAAACTGTAAACTGTAAGCAAACTGTAAACATTATGCATAATGAAAAAGCATCAAGTATAACAAGGTACGACAGTAAATGTAAAACAAAATAAAGAGTTGTTAAACTAGCGGGTCTATGTTTTCTTGCAAGAAGCTTACGGCCACGATTTTTTGTTTCTATTTGTTTTCATGCATTTATAACTGCATTTATTGTGGAATATTTTCTATACGCATGTTTGAAGAGAAAACAGCTTGAATAAGTTGTTAATATGTCTTTGAAAGTTTTGTAAAATTGTAACTACGAAACTTTTATAGTTTTTTTTTGAACGAAGTTCCTTAACGCACGGTACGGATGGGGTCTACGCCAAAAAGGTGTAAGAATTTTTCCGTTAAGAAAATACCATGGCATTCAATAACAACTTTTTGACATTTACCTAATTTTCCAAGTTATTTAATTAAACCGCTACAAATCCGTTATAAACTGTTATAAAAACGGGATAAAATATTTAGTCGTTGGAATTATAATACGTTTATCAATAATAATACACTACGACACGAACTTCCTCCCAACCGAGTGTTGACGCAATTCTTTTTTTGTTAGTAATCTGGAACTGGAGTGCATTAAATTTATCGAAAAGTTTCTTTTATAAAAATTATAACTATGTAAAAGTGTATCTCACCTGCAATAGTGTTGAATTGGGGAATAGCAGCTGCCTTTTGACTCTTTTTGAACCTTCGCAATCGGGGATATCAGACTTAGTAAGGGATATGAAGATGATTATTAAACACATAGCTGTGAATTGGAGATTTTTTATCGGTAGCATGTTATTAAGTCAGAGTGTTAGAATCGAGTGAACTATAGGATATACGAGAAATATCTCGAGGTCTTCTATTACGTGTTGAAATGTCAATGGACATTGGAAGTAAAAGTAACAAACTCTATTGAGAAAAATTTTGTGTTCGAGCTGCTTTGTCTTTTATATTATGGACTAACGATAAAGTTAATTTATAATATGGGTTATAATGGGTTTTTTGTGTATTTTTTCTTTCCATTCTACATTTTATCGAATTTTCCGTTAGTATATGAAACGAAAAATTCAACTGAAAAGGCAACAACTAATAATAATAAAGTAGTTTAATATACCATTTAAAAATAATAATGTAAAAACAGGTGTAAGATTAAATTTATTATTATAATTATATATTATTTAAAAATTATATTATTCTTTTATAGATTAAAAAAAGGTGTAAGATAAAAAGAGTGTAATAATGTATTTATATTATATGATCCAAAATTTACTAAGCTTTAAAAAACAATGAAATCTAAAAATTCACTAAGACGAATCTATGGAGATGTTTTCAAAATATAAAATGATAGCAATAGCAATAGATACATGAAATAAGGCAAAGCTACTAAACCATTTTCATGTAACGTCTCGTGACACGTACATTGTTGGATAAACAAATTAGTGGACTGTTGGGTGGTCATGTGATGGTGGAGATTTACAAAAGTTAGCCATCGTCTACACTCGAGTGGTTTCAAACCGATCGGTGGTCAGTAAGGTGGAATTCTACGAAAGAAAATTGCAAGACTAAAAGTTTAGTTCAGTGAAAAGTCTGAAGATAAATAAGTAATTTGGTGATTTTAAACGTTTGGCTTAAAAGATTTTGTTAAAACAGTGTAAAGTATTTCACTTATAATAAAAAAAGATCGGTTGTCAATCTAAATGACAGATTGACAACCGATCTTTTTTATAGTATAAAAATCTTTTAAGTATAAAAAATTCGAAAACCGCAAGCTGGTTTAAGTTTTTTCAATGGACAATACTCGATAGTTCTTTAAGAACGCTGGTTGATAATGCTCTTTCCGACGGCACGTTTTAATGAAGCATACGTCTTGCGGGAGGTAACACACCCTTACTTTAAAAGTACCGCGGAGTAGTCCCGAACGTTGGAACTTTGACAGAGAACTTGGCGGTCCGGTGCCGGGCGTGTGAACTTATGTGAGTTAAAATGTGATACTTTGCGCGACGGTAGAGCGCGATCGAAGTCGAATTCGTAAATAACAACACTTCGAACATGAAATCAAGGTGAGGTATAACTTTCAACCAAATCCATTAAAAAAATCAACTTTCACAAACGCAAATATAACGTTAGGAATGCCCAGAAATTACATAGAGCTGATTATTCTTTGTAAATCTTTTGGGCTTTCGTTTTGAACACGTAAGATTTTTATTTAAATCTATTTAAAATATAAATACCAAGGACCTCCAACAGATTCAACTTGCTCATCATTTTATTATTCATAGATATTTAATAAACGTGTTTTGAAAATTAAATGCGTGTTTACCTACTGCTTATGCTTTCTTAAATAATGTATAATTTATTCTATAATTTACAGGCATATTTTTGGGTTCGTAATTTTCGTTTGGTCTGGTTTAATGAAACCAGCTAACTCCAACAATTTGGAGGATATGAGATTAAAAAGGCAGGTCAACAGTATTCCGCTAGTTTTTCCTTATGGAGCAACCTATAAGGTAACAAATGTTATTATTATTTTTATTGATAAATTATAGTGAAAAGTAGCGAATATGTATAGTGCCAGAATTATTGAGTGCTGATCCTTAACGTCATCACTTTGAGTTCCTTGTTATGTCCTGTTTACGGACCTATTGATTATGAACGATGATGAATGTTTGACTTATTGATTGTAGAAACTTATTTTAGAACAGCTGCCACCTATAGAACTACGATCAGTTAAGAATCTAAGAAAAAATTTAAATTTTATGATCTGCTAGAAACAATCTTCGGTTTACTGCAAACGTTTTATATTGCTTTTGTATTTAACGTTCAAAAATGCTGTTTGAAAACAAATACATCAATTTTTAAGCGACAAATAAGCCCTACGTAGCAATGAATTAGTTTATTGTTTCAAATGATAACGGCTTATCATTTGAAAAAAAAAAAAAACATTATGTTCTTTTGGAACGTTATAATGTAGGTATAGATTTTTCTCTTATAATTTTTACAATCTTGTTGAATTTCTTAAAATTAACAATAGTCGCGCGTTAGCCTTTTTCAATTATTACGCGTTCAAATGGTCTTTTATTTGCTAATAATTTCAGCTCTTGGTCGGAATGATATCGCCAGTACCGAACAATGATGGGATTAGCTTGATTTTCGCTATCAACTTCCAATATCAGTATTTACAGTATCAAAACATATCCCAATTATCTCAATACTATTTCATCAAGCAAGTGTCGAGGGAACAAAGGGATTTGGATGTGGAAGAGAGAAAAGACGAGAGATTGGTGTTCTATAAGGCTGTGGCGGATTTGCTTCAAATGTAAGATTACAGATTAAACCCTTTTACATTAAGCTGTATTTTCTATCACAGCTCTGTCTACAGTCTAGCTATTGTTTATTTATATTATGTTAGAAAAACGTCAATATAGATGTCAAATTTAGCGTTTTACCCTTTGGTTACGGAACCCTAATTATGGCATGTATGCATGCCAGCATGAAATATAAAAGTTTAAAATATTTTTAATTACTGACCGAAGGAAAGGAATGAACGGCGAGGACTGTGTGCTGCGAGCAATATGTGAGGCAGCTCAGTTTCCAGTGGAAGAGGAGGGCCTGGTGGGTGAGGTTTTACACATTTTACTAACGTAAGTGTTGCAGTTGGATAAACAAAATCTCGCTACAAAGGTTGAAAACAGTTTTATCGCACGACTAGGCTCGATAGCTTCAATGGTCCTGATATTGGAAGTGGCGTCTAATAAGAATAGGTTTTTGTTATATTTGAAAAGTTGTCAAACGAGTCGTTTCACCTGATATTATTTTGATTACCGCCACGAAAATATAGTATTTATACTCGTGCTGGTTTTATGTTAAGATGTTAAACTTTCCCAGACAGGCCTGCCCATTCACGCAGCAGCGAGAACTGTTGCAATGCCCTACCATACTGATTAATAAAACCTCTGAATACGTCTCTGTTACGCTTCATTATCTTCATCATTTCAGCCTGTTTGAGTCCACTGCTGAACATAACCCTCCCACTTATACTTTTTTTTTATTATGCCAAAAGTTGCCAAACGAGCAGACGGGTCACCTGATGTTAAGTGAATACCACCGCCCATGGACATCTGCTACACCCGAGGGTTACAGATGCGTTGACAACCTTTTGAAAATTGGGCTCCGGCTACCTCACTCACCAGACGAAACGCGAAAGTATTTGTCATACTTCCACTTTACGCTGGTCTTCTGTGAGGTCGTGGTACTTACCCGGACGGGCCTGCCCGTTCGTGCAACAGCCGAGGCTGCTGCGTGACCCTACCACCATTAATTAATTAAATACTTCCACTAAGCATGATCCTGAGCCACCTGCATCCATCGACATGTGGGGGAACCACACTTGCACAGGTCGTCACTCCGTCGTGGGGTCATCCTACACTGCGATGGCCAGTACGAGGCTGCCTCTCGAGAACCTTTCTTCCTCAATGGTTACCGGTTCTATAAGCTATATGGCCAGCCCATTCTCACTTAGTAACCCTCTGAGCGATGTCGGTTATCTTCGTTGTACTGCGGATGTCTTCGTTGCGAACTATATCACGTCGAGAAATACCAAGCATAGCCCGCTCAATAGCTCGCTGAGCGATTTTGAGCTTTCTCATACCGCCAGCAGTGTAGGACCACGTCTTGGTACTGTTTGTCATACTTGTAAGGCTTACTCGTAAGGTTTTGAAATTTCAATTGGAAACTTTTTCATTTCATGTACAAGTTATTTAAAAAAGGAATTATAATTGAGAGTTTGTTCAGTAAATGGTTTACTGTACTTCTCTAAACGTGGAATTGGATTATTATAATTATAAAGGTTTGTATGTCTCATTTAAAAAGATATCGATTTAATATTTCTTAAGTACCCCTTATTTCTATGAAAATCGTCGAACCTCCTTTAAAGGTTTTTCGAAGTCAGAGTGTATTTGTCTGTATAAAATTTCGCCAGAATCGGTTCAAATACTTTTTGTCATTATTGTAGTAGTTTAGCGTTGTATTAACAAGGGAAATTTTCGACCGAAACATCAGGAACAAACGAACAGTTTAAGAGAGATTTTCATCTTGCATTCACTGGTTCAAACTTCGCTCTGGATTTTATGAAGGATGGTAGAAGGCACTACTGTTCTGTAAGAGTGGTGCAATTAGCGATGCTTTCGAAAAATACGCAACTGGAATTTCACTTCAAGCTTGTTTGAGCTTCGCCCTCGTCGTTTTTATTAAAACTAAGGCCGTATTTTATAATTTCTGTGCCTTTGTCGCAGCGGTTTCTTCTGCATAAATTATTGGATATGTAACTGCTATGAATTTTAACACTTTTTTCCAGACCTGACTATGGAAGGACGGCGTTTGAGGAGAATGATCCAGGCTGGAATGATTTAATGTCGCCTTACATAGATGCGGCCGTTGTCGGGAGACAAATGTTCGACTGCGCTTCCGTTTATTACAACTGTCCCGAAGGTCAAGGTGTTTTAGAGTTAATCTCAGAGTTAAGAAACGAATAAACAAAATGTAGTAATCCTCTTCAAGTTATTTCGTACTAACCAAAAATACACAGTGGTAAAAAATATACTATCGTAGAAAAACTTAATTTTGCCATCAGGAACGTAAATCAAAATTAATTTAAATTCAAGTAAATTAACATTTGAGTCGTTACTGTACCAATAATTCCGTATTGATTAATTCAATTGTCTGTGACTGCCTGCGATTTTAAAATTATAAAATAAACGTTTCAACAGTTCAAAGTTCGTAATAGCGTTTACCGGCATTGGTGAATCATTTAACCAGAACAAATAACTGAATTTGATGCCGGGTATGTTGCTGAATGGGAACTTTACGATACAATGCATTAAATAAAATATTTCAATCATGTCTCTGTCTCAAGTCCTGGAGTAAAATTCCATCAAATTTAGGGAAGCGTAAATTATATTTATGAAGGACTCGAAGACTTATCTTAGACTTAAACGCATAAATCGTATAATCGTATTTAGCGATCAAGGATATTAATATGTACATTAAAAAAGGAATTCCATACCAACATGGCAAATTCGAAATTGTGACGGATAAAGACCTAAATGAGGTAGAGGTGAACTGAAGGTCGCCTAAACAGCGTATTTGAATGTTATATACATATAAATATACATATAAATATACATCAAATATTTTAAAGGACTTGTTTATTCCATTGTCAATGAGTCAATAAAGAGGTAATTTATTAAATAGCCAATGCCACACCCTTTATAGATTAAACAGAATTTAATTTTAGACCTTCCAAACTACAAGAATATATTAACTTTAAATATAATCCTAGGAGATCTAACGTATTTTCCACAAAGTACCCATATTACAAAATTCTGTTGGTGTTTTATTGATGATGTTTCTAAGAAGCTTTTATTTTCTTTTTAATCGATGCTCCTTCCTTTTCATTTTAAATAATTAAGTTTATATTGAGGACTATTAAATAATTTTATATATACGTCATAAATGAAACCAAAAGCGTTGACATATGTAACTAGATACAGTTAGTACAAATTAGATAGTATTTCTTGAACTCGGTTAGTTCAGATGAATTTTTGGTCCACTCTGTTGACTATTTAGATTTTTGAAGTTATATTTTTTTGGAGCGTTTGGAAAATATGAGATTTAAAATTTGTACTATGCGCACGCACACCGACATGACGAAGGTGGTTGCAAAGCGACTAACTTCACGTTAATACCATGGCAACCAATAACAACTTTTCGATATTCATCCATAATTCCAAGTTATTTAATTAATCCGTTATCAAAATTGCACAGGGGATAAAAATTTTAGTTCTTTTTTTGTGACGCTAAAGAAGTACAACCTCTTCTTACCCACGTACATAATTACACACAAACGCATTTTTTTATATATTTGAGACTTGAAATCAAAATGCTGTGCAGAAGAGAAAATAACGATGTCAATTTTACCTTAGAGAATTTCATATCTGCACAGATTAAAAAAGGCTCCTCGAAATGCACTACGACATTTAAGTGCATTTCTGTCGACTCCATTAGAGGAATTAACTAACGGAATCTAAAAGATTGTGTAAGTGCTTTCGCCATTAACGGAAGTTGGCTGACTTTGTGACACTTACGAAAGGTGGCGGGCGAAAGTTCTTAGAAAATTGGGCCTGACGTTACCTTAAGTAACAATTTTGACATTATTTTAAGGAAATATTAATTATTGAAAAAAATCAATAATTTTTTTTTTAGGATACATTTTTCAAGGAAGATAAAAACTATATGTTGTGAATGTAGATAGAAATAATCGCCAAATTTTGAATTTAGATAATTTTTCCACATTCGCATAATCAAACATAATTAAATTGTCTAAAAACTGTTTCGGTGGTATTAGATCGGTTTTGGTACCTTGCCCAGTTAAGCTATACCCAGCTATGGACATCAAATGACATCATCATTGGTGTGTTGAGTAGATGTGCTGAGATTAACTCTTATTAGTTGTTTGAGTTTTTCAGAGTACTAACTGAGTAATATTTTGCTACTCGAATAGAGCAGCATCATTGCGTTTAATCCTGATCATCAACTATTGGTGCATTAAATAAGCCAAGTCATAAAGTAAGTACTCATTTGATATGCAGGTTGCATCTACCCTTTTGAAAAAGCACTTACGTGGCTATCGTGCTTCATATGTCAAAAATTAACATCATTTCATATTAAAATAGACAAATAATTGTTGATTCCCAAACACTGATAACCGCAGCAACTAATATAACAGAGACCACGTGTATTAATTTATCAAAGTCTAGGTAAATTAACGACATGCGTTTTGATTTACAATAAAACATTTTTTTGTATCTTTTTATCGTACTCTGTTACAAAGTTTTCGTCTGCGCGATATCTTCGGACTCCGTTGAAATGCAAGATGCTTACGATCCATAGGTAATGTAACGTCAAGTCATAAAAGATACTGTTTGCGCACCCCTTATATCTTCAGCAGATAAACTGGGCCTCATACCCGCTGCAGGTCACGCACAGACGATCTTTTTCTCTGAATGTTTATAAAGGCTTTGTGAGAGCACACAGCCTTAGTTGTCGTGCGTTTAACAGCATAAATAAGGATAACGCGCAATTTTAGAATACGGAGTGTGATACTTTATTTACACGGAATCGTCTTTAGCTATATTTTGGTATTCAGAATGAGCTTTTTCACAATCTTTTTCGGATAACAGCTCGACTTTTAAGTCTGGCCGCTTGCCTTATGTTAATCATGGAAGGAAGAAGGATTCCAAACAATTACCATTGGGTCACACAATACTTGTATGGGAAACGAACCCACGACCCCGTGTAGAACTAATAACTCATCAACTGCTCCACGGAGCCCTTATTTATTATCGTATTTTGATGTTTTTTTTAATCTTATGTATTGAGGAAGCTCTGTAGAGCTATTTTTAAGCTTGGTCCTAACTGTTTACATAAAAGCTCCTGCTGTGGAAATAGGTCAGCTCGATCGGGGATAACACAGTTTTAATATACACGATAATTTCGAGTACCGGCCAACAATTTTTTTTATTTTAGAAGATGGTAAACGTGCTGGTGGTTCCGATTCGATTCGATTTCGAGTGATAACCGCCGCCCATGCAAAATTTGCAACATCCGTAGGGTTCCAAATGCGTTGTGAACTGTTTATAAACTGGCTACCAGTTACCTCACTCGTGAGACGGTTTTCTGAGGTCGTGATACTTTCTCGGACGGACCAGCCCTACCAAAGTAAAAACCTCTACAGTCTTCGCGGTTGGCAACGAGCTTGCAAGATCTCTGCTGTTGAGAGTCAATGGGCCACCTTTCTCATCTACCACGACCGCGGTTTGGAAAAAATATCTGGCTCGGCAATGAACCTCTGTTTATGGAGTTTTAAGATTTACTCTATTGTTAGATATAGAAAAAAACGGGCCATGTGCGATTAGGACTCGCGCTCGAAGGGTTCCGTATCTAGTATCTATAAAAACGGCAAAAATATCATGTCTGTTGTATGGGAGCCCCACTTAAATATTTTTTATTCTGTTTTTTATTAGTATTTGTTGTTAAAGCGGCAACAGAAATACACCATCTGCGTAAATTTCAACTGTCTAACTGTCACGGTTCATGCGATACAACCTTGTGACAGACGGACAGACAGACAGCGAAGTCTTAGTAATAGGGTCCCGTTTTACCCTTTGGGTACGGAACCTGAACGATTATTATTGTGGTGAAATGAGAAAAATAAATTGTTTTCACCATTATCATAACCACAGATACTATGAATATGTCACTGTTGTCATAATGACGAAGCTTGTGTAAATGAAAAAAAAAAAAAAACAACCTTAATTAACAACCAAAATATTATAATATTTACAATTATTTTCTATTTATTAATTTATTATTTTAAAAAAAATTAAAATATAATGTTTACAATTAAGTTCTATTTTACGATAGCTAACAGTCGGTGTATGTAGAAACCTCGAGCATCGAGAAAGGACATGATGCGATGGAAGTTCTGCAGTCTTCTTCAGTCTTATTGTGCCATTTGTCAGTCGCTGATGATGTACGCCTAAAAATAATATAACATCAAGAATATTAATTATTATTTACAAATAGGCAAGTTTTCTATAACTGGACAGAAAGTACATGTAATGATATTATAACAAGAGTAATGCTAAATGCATTCAGTTATGGCCAAGTAGAGGGAATAACTTGGACTATTTAGTAAATAATAGAGAATGTAAATAGGATATGAATATGATTTCTACGATACAGTTATGTGTCGGGAAATATAAGTTAGTTCAAAAATTTTACATAGCGCTAAACTTAAATGTCAGTACTTAAGCGGAATGTCTGAAAAATATACAGAAAAACTAAAATATACTTAAATCAGTTGAAGAACTTCATAATATAAAATAGAAAAAAGTATTCGAAGATGACGATGAGAATCCTATTAGTGGTAAGTAATGAAGTTTGCTTATTAAAATAGAAAACATACTGTTATGTACTTATATTTCGTGACGGTATAAGCATGTCTTTTTATTGAAAGAATGATGATTAACATAAATGCTAGTAGGCTGACTATAGAATCAAAATGCTTACCTAAAAACCTTTTTTAAAATTTTATAGTAGATCCCTCTCGGTTGCGAAATTCTTTCCATCTCGCAAATTGCTCGGCGCACGCAATGGAAGCCATCCAGGCCGTTCCTGAAATTAACAAAATAAAAACGTGCATTTCAGTTACAATATATTTTTGAATCCTTATGTGGATGCATCGGTTTGTTTTGTGCAAAATAATTTTCATCAACTTTAAAAGGATTATTAACGTTTAAAGTAAGAGGCATTTTCATTCGTTTATAATTTAAAGCGATGGCTAATTTTGTATGGAGGTTTTTAACTTTGCCTTAACCATACTTTTTCATTACTTTTTTAACATTCAACAAAACATAGGATGTACTTATGTGATACATTTTTATTAGGTTGAAAGCCAGTTTTTGTAAATACCTTAACAAGAACAATGTATTCTTTCCAAAAGCCTTACATTTTTATGTAAATGATAATTATATGTCGATAAGCTTCTGATATAAATGATTGACATAAAAAATGTGCTTAGTAACTATGTCAGGCGCATACTCACAGTCACACATAAATACGAACTAAAGTACAAATGCAAATGCAAGTGGATACATACTTGACACTTAATTTTATTTAAATTAAATATTTGTTTCCATTAAATCATTTATTATTCCATTAACTATTCCTAGATGAAAACCAAAAAATCAAGATTTATATATACGCTTTTTATGGACATTTTAGGGCAGGAATAGACATCGTTGTTTCTACGTCAATCTTTGCGCATTTGGAGAGGGAATAATAAATACAGTACCTGTCCAACAAAGTCTCCAGATGGCTATAAACAGTTCGTCTGTACAAACGGTGATATGGATGAAATGAATCAGGCGGTTCGTCCCAATTCATTCTGAAGCCCAGCGCTTGAGCGAATATTTGATTCCATGGCACCATATTCGCTTTGAAATTCAAACGAAGCTGTGAACAGAATGATCAATAATTTACTTATACAATAATTAAGTACAAGCAGTGCAGATAACGAAAAAATTGTGTAAACGTTGAAATATACTTCAAATTTGATTAAAAATTAAAAGTGAGTTAAATAACGAAAATAATTTAATAATGAAAATAGAGTCAATCCATTGTTCAGAAATCACTTATTTACATGAATTTACAGGATTATTTCCTTTAATTGAAGAAGTTTTTATATAATTTTGTTTCGCGATATAAGTCTGATTGACTTTTGAGTGTCTGTACTGAATTATGGATAAAATTAAAAAGAAACAAAAGATTTGAAATTACTTACGAAGAAATGCGATATATTCTCAAAGCTTAAGTATCTTTTGTGTCTATGATATCCTGCTTTAGGTTCATTATTTGCTTCGCTGAAATCAAATGACACAAACAGCAGCAAGCAAGCGTAGCATATAAAAATTATTTGAAAAATCCTATTCATTATATCATGTATTTGGATATTTTACGTTTCTTGTTTGATTATTCGTATGCTTTTTATTTTATCTTCTATCTGGTTTTCGTCTTTCCGCTTTTTCAATTTTCTTTCCATGAATGTAGCTCTGCATGGAGAACTCTTGGTAATTCTAGGATTTTTAACTACAGCACTATTACATAAATGGGCAATAAAAAGTATATACTAGTCAGTATAAAGTTAAAGTTAACCACCGCAGAGATGCACTTCCTGCGTGTTTTTTCTTACGTTTCCAAACAAATACAGTTTTCAAAGTAGCGACTACGAGTGTTCTCGGGAAGTGAGTGATAATTTATTGTTGACCTGAAAATAAACGTTGTTGTATTAGTTGTTATTTCATCACATGACTAGAGAATGAAAAAGCAGTTTTGAAACAGTTTGTCTTAGGGCAAAAGCATGATTGAGCTAGCTCTGCTGATGCGTGCTAATAAACACGGATCTGATTTACTTGTTTGGAGAATATAACGGGGTCTTTAGACAGATCCGTGTTTAACGTCTCAATCGCATTGTATTACATGTAGTTATAGTTGTTAGTGAATGTGTTATAAATACATACGCTTAAATCAACGAATGAATAATTTAATATGAAAGTATTTATAAAAATTGTCTTCTTCGTATTACATATGACAAAATCTGGTTAAGTGTGTATGGCAGTAAAAACATTTGAATTTGAAAACGAAGGCAGACGTATGCGAACTGTATATCCTAAATGAGTCAACTGATATTATGCAACCCCTAATTGCAACAGTAATATTTAACCTTTGTTTTAAGTATTTCTGGAATATGAGAAATAATCTATAATTAAGGAAATAAGAAAAGTTTAAGTTGCGTTAATAATTTTATAAACCAAGTGTTCAAATTAAGGGTAATGGAAACAAACTGTATTTAAACTTACTTTAATGAGTCTACAATAAATAAATTTACGGTCTGAGGTTCAGTTCACCTCACATCTGATCTCAGTGTTGGGCACCAAGAGGGACAAATTAAAGAAAAATGCATGTGTCAGAGATGCGAAAGTTGAGATGGATGCTTGGTGTGAACAGAATGGATAAGATCCGGCATGAGTATATAAACGAAAACTTGAAAGGGGCATCAGTGGCTGAGAAAATAAGAAGTAGTAGGTATGGACACGTTATGAGAAGGGATGAATGTCATGGGACTAGAATAGTGAGGAGTATGAATGCGATTTGAGGGTGTAAAGTTAGAGGATGATCGAGAAAGATTTGGATGGACTGTGTGAAGTATGATATGTCTGTGATAGGGGTGAGTATTGAGGTGACGGCTGATAAAGGAAAGTGGAAGGAAATTACATGTTGTCCTGACCCCGCCTTGTATTGGATAAGGGCAGGAGAAAGACGAGAAAGAAGATTTGTAAAGTCAATCGAGACTAATGAGTTATCGATAACACTCCAACTTGTCATGCTAATGCACTTAACGATAGTTTAGTCTAAATCAGCCTTTTTTTGTGGCCATACGTGGCGAAAATAGGTGAACGTAATAAATTCACTCTACCAACAAAATATGATTATAGGTGATTAAGTTCGTTAGCTGTGTATTTATAAATATACTGAGGCGGAGTTCTTCATTGACGTTAATAAACTTTCACATTTGAATTGTATTAACAGTAACATTTAAAATGTATTTTTAATCCATCTCGCCTATTTGAAAATCACTTTAAGTCTTACTTTTAATTCTTTTTTGTCCTTGTATTAAAGGAGGGCCAGAGGTTCAGCGGCCATTCAACCGATTATTGTTCGAACGAAGGCTTTGGTAACGACATTCCTAATGCACACGGTAAAATAATTAAACTATTCGCTGTAACTAGTTCGTAATTATTTCGTTAATAACTCAGTGGCGCAGCTGCTAATGCTATTGGATTCGGCACTGGGGGTTCAATCCCCACACGAATTTTCGTATGACCCGCATCAGGCAGGGCGGGAGTCGTAAAAAACTTAGCCAAAAACCTCTTACAACATGATTCACACGTGCCCCTGGATGGGATAAGAACAGCAGGATGTTGATTACGTTTTTCGTTCTTTACGTATTTCCTTGAACGAGGTTATTTATTGTAAATATTTTAAAGAGACTCACCTTAGCCACACACATTTTTCACATCCACTTCTGTTTATTTTCCAACATCGTTTCCGCCGTATTTTAAAAGTGTTGGAAGTTACAACTCTATGAATTTTCAGTATAATAAAGATATGGCTTGAATTCTTGATAGAAACGTATTTAAGAACTGCTTTAAGAATGCTACTTACTTCGATGTCAAGATACGAACGGAAAGTGAGATAAGTGGTAACGGTTACAATAAATGTAGGTTTTATTTAACATTCAGTTATCGGGATTAATGGTAGAGCTTTAAAACTAGGTTGAAAATATGTATTAAGGTGTCGTGTATATAGGATGTGGGGAAAAAAATGACATTTATGAGACAGCTGACTTGTTTCGTTTATATTAACTGTTGAATAACGAAATGAATTGCTTCATATATCAAGTTTATATTAGTCGCCTATTTTAATATCAGTTTTCGTTCAATAAAAATACCGTTTACATATTGATATATTGTTTAAAGTTTTGCAAAAAAACTGCCTCGTTATTTATATATTGATATATTGTTTAAAGTTTTGCAAAAAACTGCGTCGTTTGTTACGTTGTTTTTCCTTGAATTTCTCCACGATTTGGACATTCTAGCTGTTTTCATGCAAGATTCATCAAACCACTTTTATGAAAACATCTCTTCCTTTTAAATAGTGTGTGTTAAGTATACAATTCTATTAAACTGGTCGTGACTTCACCTATTTTTTACTCGTCAAAACGTGGAAATGCCCCATTTGGTTAAATTTAATAACATTTAATGTTGAGTAAATCGTCATAAAATGTAGCATCACCTACTTGTATTTCGTTGAACATTTCATAATTTTTTTTCGACACAATGTTTTCAACCTCAAAACACTTCACATGAGGTATTGAAAAAATACGTGCAATTTTCGTTTAAAACTTTGTTGATAAGCTCAAGAAATGACTGGGAGATGTTTGAGGCGAAACCGTACCAGCGAAGTGTAAAGTTAAGAGTTAATGGCCATAGCTAAATGCATATTCCATCACTAACTGAGCCCTGACTGAATGCATCTTAAAAGGAGCTCGTATAATTGCAATGGCTAATGAAGTTTCCTAGTCCGTTTGTGGTGTTTGCAGTGGTCAGAGTTTTCTTTGAGGTAGCCCCGTTTGAGCACGCTGCGCCTTTGAAAATTAGATCTGCTTTGCGTGTTAGTTTTCGAAAGCAGACTGTATTTAAAGTAAGTATACTGCAGTGTTATTACATTGAGAAGAGGATTTTCCGGGATAGGAAAAAGTCGAAATAAGCCGAAAAGTTCCTTTGTAGGATAGGATAATCTCGCAGCAAAATGATCAGTAATTTCTAATATAAATGTTTTCTTTAATACATAATTAAAACACTTTATAGCTGAATAATAAATAGCGAAAACATTGATCTGGAAAATGAACTTAAATATTGCGAAGGTAACAAAATTGGACAGCCCCAAAAAATATGAAAACTTAATAAATGAAAAAAAATTCAAATGATAAATTAACACTTTGGATGATAACTTTGTTTATTAATCAAGAATGTGGGTACCAAATCTGCATATTATTTATCCAAAATCGATTTAAAGACGAAGTACTATTGAATCAGCCTGTACATAATTTTAACGGTAGACGAAATCTGTTTGAAAATCGTGATTAACGCATTAAAGAAACGACACGCGACGGATAATCGAACGAGCTTAGTGTATTCTTAAAACTTAGAGACATACATAAGCATAGCTTGTGTCAAGTCGTGAGAGTTTCGACGGGGGGATTATATTCAGAAACGAATATTATTCTTTATAAATATGACACTAAAGTTCGATTTCCTGCTACTCATCGCTTTGCTTGCGTCAATCACCCGAGCGATGAATGCCGAGGTTAATATAACAAGTGAATTGGAAAGCAGGAACGAGAACAAACTTTTGTCAAGAAGAAAGAGATTCATCATTTTTCCGGAGGGCAGCTCCTTTCAGTTGGGTAAGGAATAGATTACTTGAAATACGATAAAAACTTCGAAATTTCGTTTTGAACTTTTTTTTTATCCGGGATACATAATTCTGCGAAAGCAATGCAAGCAAGAAATTGCAAGGTAAAATAATTTGATAGAATATTTGAGCAGTTTTAATACGAGCATGTAATATTACCTGAGGAATACATTTGCGAGGTTAAATTATCTCTTTGGAACATTATTAGTTAATTAGTTAGTTTTTCTACATATTTTAACATTATTAGTTAATTTAGTGTCTACTGTGATTTACTTAATTCTTGCCAAAAGTTGCCAAACGAGCAGACGGTTCACCTGATTTTAAGTGAATACCGCCGTTTTTGGACATTTGTTACACCCGGGGGTTACAGATGCGTTGACAACCTTTTGAAAATTTGGCTCCAGCTACCTCACTTACCAGACGAAACGCGAAAGTATTAGTTATACTTCCACTTCACGCCGGTCTTCTGTGAGGTCGTGGTACTTAACCGTATGAGCCTACCCATTCATGCAACAGCCGAGGCGTGGCTCTACCACCGTAAATAAGTTAATATAAATTTACTAAAAAATACTTTAATTGTTGTCAAACGATGATTTTCTTCACTAATATTAATCATTATTTGCCACGGTATGTTACACTACACCACTTTTACTGTGATAAGGCCATGCAGCAGTCTTTACTGTTGCCACAAATGGACAGCTCCGTCCGGGTGAGCACCACGACCTCACGGAAGTCTGACGTGACGTGGAAGTTTTAGACTTCTGCGTTTTGTCTGGTAAGTGAGGCAAATGGGCCTATTTTAGTCAAAGTTGACAACGCATCTACAACCCTAGGGCAGTTATCACTTAACATCAGGTGAACCACCAGCTCGTTTGCCACATTTTCACATAAAACACTGACTAGAGGCTATAGACAAATCACGTTACGTCGTTGAAATATAAAAAATGGAATCGCAAATTATTTAGATGAAGAAGCAACGCAAATTATTTAGATAAAGAAGAAAAAATACATAAACCTACTCACACATATTCTCCCGGCTTATATTCGGCGCTTTGGCTGAGCGTTCACCGAATTGATCGCCAAATGATATTAATAAAAAATGTTATTTTGATTTATGATTCAAATTGAACGGAAAACAAAATTAACGATGTCATTATTGGAAGATACACTATTGAGTGTAAGGTGTCTGGAAAAAATACAAAATACAAGATGACCAATAATCTTTTAATGTCTCAATGTTGTCCATACTGCGCGGCGCTTAAGAATTGATCCGCTTTACTATATATGACGTATATAAGTGAATGTGACGGATGATATAGGATGTTTAATATGGAAAGAGATAGCAGTCTATAGATTCACAATCTAATTACACCACACTTGTCGTAATTTGAGTGCGGCGTAAAAACTGATTTTCTGTACGCTAGTGTCAATTCTACCACGAGGTAATTATATTATAAACAAATACGAATTTGTATATAATATAATTGAAGATGTCAGAAAAATCGTTAGGTGTAACGTTATGTTTCGAGTCGATACGAGCTTTCCAGTAGCCAACATTAAACGTTGGAGATAATACATGCATGTCCGATCTTATTACGATAATTAATCAATCGAGTGATGGTAACAAATGGACGCTGTTAAATGACGGGCATTTATTGAATTAACTTTTCCAAACACCACATTCAAGCGCGATTACTTCTTGTGTAGATTTACTTTCGTTTGTTTTCTTCTTTTTTAAACATTTCCCTTACTTTAAATTAAAATTATCCTGTGTTGTAAGGACGTTTTACAAACATGAATTTCACGCGGTCAAATACTCAGATGCGAAACAACTATCTGTGGGTCACACAAACCAATACCTTGGCAACTTCGTCACGGAGTCATCAGTCTTTAATCAACTGCTATGAAGTATCAGACGAAAAAACTGTTTATTCATTACTAGCTGACTCGGCAAACGTTGTTTTGTCATATAAATTATTTCTCGACGAATCGGAACGCACGCATAAAGTGTTTAACAGGTTACACAGACATAGTTGACAGGGACAGTTTGTATGGGAAAATAAAATTGTTGCTATTTCGATTTTCCATGCAATTTTTCCATAATTTCTCGTCGTTTAAACGTTCCCTGGACTGGCACAACTATTTCAAAACCAAAATTAGCCAAATCGGTGCAGCCGTTCTCGAGTTTTAGCGAGACTAACGAACAGCAATCCATTTTTATATATAAGAAGATATAAAGTTTATAGATTTCCAACTTAACCTTTATTTCTTTTATCGTCAGTTGAGTGAAATATTAGTCGTTGATAGTTTAAAATTAGTTAAGTATTACATTTGCGTTGCCCTGTAACAGATGCTTCTCCAGAATTATTACTGTGGTCTCCGCATGCCATCCCAATGTGACGTATGCGGGGTAACAACACCCTTAGGGTTGAAGATGCGTTGCCACCTTATAATAAGATGGACCCCGGCTACCTCACTCATCAGACGAAATGCAAAAGAATAATACTCCCAATTCACACCGGCCTTCTGTGAAAACGTGTTACCTGCCCATTCGTGCCACAGTGAAGACTGTTGGGTAACAGTGAAGACACTTAAAGGGTTTTAAAAATGACCATATATATCGCACCCTTGGAAACTATTTGAGTATTTTCGCCAAAAATATAAACAGATGTGTTTATATCAGTAATCTATTATATAAAATTCTCGTGTTACCGTGTTTGTAATTGAACTCCTCCGAAACCACTCGACCGATTTTCCTGAAATTTTGTGTGCATATCTGCCAGGACGGAGAGTCGAACAACATCTATTTTTCATCCCTCTTAATGTTAAGGGTGGTCCACCCCTAAATTTTTAATTTTATTTTTTATATAAATTTGTTTTATGTTTTTATTTTTTTATGATACATCATACAAAAATACATACAACCTTAAATTTTCATCCAGCAGCTCGTTTTCTAATAAATACTAAATTGGTTACTCGTAACTCCTCGTCGAACGTACTCGTCGTAAGGCATTTTTTTAGATATCGTATTTCAAATTTTTTATACGCAGTGAAACAATACGTATAATATATAATACATTCTGTTGTATCAATAATTTTAATTGCCCCTTTAATTTGTTTATCCATTATGGGAAAGATTAAAATTTTTATATCATCTCTAAATTATTGGATTCTTAAGACATTTTGGACCTCAAGTGGTTTAGCGGTAAAATAGACTCGTGTAATTCAAATCACTACTTACAAGGGTCAAATGATCTAATATTTACAAGATTAATAAGATCTAAAATTACATATTATCTAATAAACCTAATCCACGCGGCATGGTGCCGAGAACGCTAGCTGCATTTCCTCGCTGAATAGTTATGCTTAGCCATTGAGCGAGAAAAGAACCAGCTCTCTTGTCACTAGCCGCGGCGTTAAGCCTAGGACATAAACTTTTAAAAAAATTTGATGTGCGGGGACCCCACGGACCTAACGTTTCAACAGCAAATGGCACAAATACATAATCTAAACGTAAAGACTCATATTTGCGCCATTTACTTACTTCAGCTGCCTCCGATGCCGCCCCGGCCCTGATCGAAGTACCCCTTAGATGAGAGGCTGCCAAAGTGTCTACACAAGTGGCGTCCCAAACAAGGGCTTTGCCTCTCTCCCAAGGGATCAATGTTAAACCGTCGAGTCTCTTACCATCGTCGCGAAAAGTGCCACAGGGCTCTAAAATAGATGGAACATTGATAGAAACAAGAGCCCTACGGATGATGTCGTTCAGGGAACCGTGGCGGGAAAAACGGCCAGCACTTTTTTGACAAGAAAGCCCGTGGAGACCAAATTTGTCTACACTGACACCACAAGGGCATTGGTGTGGTTGACAAATCGGTGCCCCCAGACGGATTCCTACAGCAATGCGTAAGCTTTCATCGTCAAGTAATGTGCCCAAGTTACTTGATGGTAAAGCGTGAAGCCAATAACTCGATTCTTTAGATGAGACGCCTAGGAAACGGGCACGCTCTAAATTACTATCTAAAGATTGAAACGTATCTCTCTGTACTCTCCGCACCAAAGGAACATCCCACTGTTTTTGTAGGTTTACTTCCAGTGGGATATTTTCGTTGGGGCAGATAGACAACCAAGACATCCTTGCCTCCTCTGCATAGGAAAGTTCTGAATCGTGATTAAGGATGTTATTACATAAATTATTTACGCTATGCACGGAAGCAAGGAAGGCAGGTAGAGCGACACTAGAAATTTTCCTTACACCGATACCACCAAAACGAATTGGCAGCGTAGCTTGAGTCCAGCTTAATTCATTAAGAGATAAATTTAGAGTTTTTTCTAGAGCTGATTTAAGATGGAAATCAATTTCGTTCAAAAAGTCACCGCATTTCCAAACTAGACTCGAGCGAAGGAGGTACGTAAATTTAGGTACAAGAATACAATGTCGCAAAATAGTAAGCGCAATATGCGAATTTAGTAAAAACAATTTATTAACATGATCTAAAAATTGACTTAACTTTAATTTTAAATGAGGTTCCAAACTTGGTATCAACAAAGGAGCACCTAAGAGGTAAAGTGAATCTGAACGCACTACGTTAATTCCCGGTATGATAGAGCTAAAATTTTGGGTCAAAATGATTTTGTCGGAAAAAGAAATCTTTTCGGAAAAGAAAATTTCGCATTTGGAATTATTTAAATCGAGACCGATATTTTTAATTTGTCTAATAATTTCGATAAGATCACTTTGTACATCGTCAACTTTACCTCCCAGCGTACCATCGTCTAGGTACCAGACATTAAGTTTAGATTTCAATTTTGAAATAATTGGATGACTTCCCAAACTAAATAATGCTGGTCCTAGCGGATCTCCCTGCTGAACGCCGACAGCAGAATCAATAATATTGTCTTCATAAAATAAATTACTCTTTTCACTGTAACATTGCCAAACATAGTGATATATTTCTGGTGTATGGTTAGCCACTTCGTTCAGCGAAACAATTTTGAATACAGGTTGATAATGACTTGGCAAGCTGCATCCGTGCACCTCTTGGAATCCTTTTGAGTATTGGTACATTGCTATGGTAATAATAGATCTGTTCCGAAAACAACTTTAAATTTTTGTCATTATAATCGCTAATAGTCTTATTACAAAATGCGGTAGGCTGTGAAGCTGCAACAGGGTGACTATGACAACGTTTAATGTGCATATTTAAGCCTCTTTTACCTTTAAAAAGCCTACCGTCGGAACACTTTTGACATGGTAGAAAATCCGTTTGAGAGCATGTACGAACATCGTTATTCATAATATTAAAAATCACCCTTGAAAAATTAAAATAAGGTCACTAAAAGTCACTAAAAGGCACGACAAGGAAGCCTCGCGACGACCACCACTGGCTCTTAACAGGACAGCGAGGCGTGGACGTGGAAGCTGAAAACAAATACAAATACATATCTGGGGCGACAAATTAGGTTAAAATATAAGAATTATTACAGTACTCCCCAGGTTTTATTAAATCCAAGACAACATATTTTCAAGCGTTTGACAGCTGACGTTCCTGACTTCGATCGCAGAGGATTTGTTTTCGTTGGCCGCAAAAATATACTGAAATGCAAAATTTATTTCTTAAATCGGAGTCTTAGATTTTTAAAACTGAACTTTCATCGGTTTTTGAGCCAAATTTGGCTTTAAAAATGAGGAATAAGAAAAATCGCTCCACTATTTCGGATACGGGATGATAAGTAATACTAATAAGCGGTACTAGGACGTTGTTAACAGAATTCAAAATGGAGGAGAGGCTCTGAATTCGATTTGGAATTTTTATTTTTCATTTTTATTGTATTCAAAACGTTTGGTATGGAGGGTACGGCATTATTGTCTAATGAACATCTGTTCTGGGATTTGTAATAAATAATTTCCTTTTTTCGAAATAGTCAGATCAATATCACACATTATAGCCGGCACATTAAGCTTTTCTCAAGTCTAGTCCTTGTTTTTGTAGTATATTTGGTCTAGTTTAGAGTATAACATGTTTAGATGTGTACGAAAAACAACAATTGTGAGACGATTTAGGGCGATGGCTCAGATACGCAATATAGGTTGAGCAAACACCAATGTTTCATTTCGCAATTTTAAATTTCTTTACGTAATTACTGTCGATTACTGTGTTTTAGGCACTTTGTCGCGTCTTATTTTGTTTATAAATTCATATTGTTTGATCGACCAATGTGTATTCATGTAAATACAAGAAATCATTATATATACCCAATTATTGCTATTTTCACATATTATTACTTATATATATTATTAATAATATGTTTACATCGACTTAACGGTATAAATTAACAGCTAAGAGGTGGGACATTTGCTTGACAAACTTAAATCAAGACAACATAGTACTGGCGATCACGTCACTAAAGGAATTCGAAATAATGATATGGAACTTACAATTCGATGCCATTTATATTTTTGCGCTAAAGTAATTGTAAGAAATTTTTCAACTTTAAAAAATGGGATCAATACACATACATACCTTTTTCACTTACCGTTTCAATTAATACTATTTATACTATTTCAGTTTTCTGCGTTACTTATCCAGCACTGACAACAATCGGGGATATTTTTTTGTGGGGCAACACCGCAGCTCTAGCTTTCGAATTGCCCCAAGATCCATACTCCCCCTTCGACCATCGCGCTGATCCCTTGCACCGGAGAGTTGACACCAAAACTATTTACTATACGGATTACGACGGGAGGGTTATACATAAAACACCATACAAAAGGTAAGAACCGACGTTGAGCTGATGAAAGGAAATAAAATGCTAATAAAAGTTGCTTTTAAAGTGGGCATGCGATATTCCCCGTGTATGGAGAACTGTGAATAACATAAACGACAATTAACCTAAATATTTATGCAATTTCTTTAATAGTTCAACAGTGCCGGGCTAGCATGATGCCAAACATTAATCTAATGTCAAATTAATAATACAAGTATTTATTACCTTGAATGGGCAGGGTCCTTCGGAGAAGTACCACGGCCTCGCAGAAAACCGACGTGAAGTTGAAGTTATTATACTTTCGCGTTTCGACTGTTGAGTGAGGTAACCGGGGCCCACTTTTTTAAAGTTTGTCAACGCATCTGCAAGCCCCTCAGGTGCTGTAGATGTACTTGGGGGATGTTATCCGCTTAACATCAGGTGGATCGCCTGCTCGCTTGACAACTTTTCACGTAGAAAAAATACGATAACATAAAATTAAATATCACATATTGTACATACTGTTTACATACATAAATAAATATCGAAAGGCATAATCTCGATGGCACGCGTGTCGTAGCTGCTAAGCGACCACCTGTGGCATCGAGCCGTGGGTTTGATTCCCACACGGGCCATGTACTTCCATGCGACCCATGGAGAAATAATTACCTCGAATCTGTTTATCCATCTAGTAGATGAGCATGTTAGTGTCCTCACAACACAGGGCATCGTTACCTACTGTTATTTACAGGAAGCCAATCGTGAATCCGGCGTTCGCGAAGCGGAGTGTACCTTCTTCGCGCCGATGTGAAGACGATATCGGAAATAAAGTGGACAGGGGGCGAATGCACGCATCGCAGCACAAGCGAGATTATCTAAAAGGGCAACAGTTGGCGGCGCGAGCTGTGGAGTTTCACAGAAGCGGCCGCGGCGCACTGTACCAGAAAATGGAGACAATGTTACAGGGGTACGTCGCGTTGATACGTGTTGTTTTGAATTTTTAATACGCCCCGCAGAGTTTCACAGCCGGTGCTTCTGTGCGCGCATTTGCTCTATTTCGGACTAGCTTTTATCCGTGAACTCATCTGCGCGAAAACAGTTAACATTTTCAATATGGGTTAGCTGAGTGTTGATTAAAAATAGAGACTAATAAAAGATAATAAGGTGCTTTGAATTATTGAATATACTACTATATACTTTTATTGACCACCACAAATGAAAAGATATACAAAAGTAATAATAGAAAAACAAATTTATGGAAAGTACAACTTGGCGGTCTTATATAAAGGCGGCCTTTCTTAGGCTCTTTCATGCAACTAATGGATATTTAAAACATAACCACTATAACCTGTTACCGACATCAGACTGAAAGTTGATAATTTTATTTTACTAAAATTTTAAACATATAAACTACAGTCAAAACGAATGCATAGCAACTTTAAAACTTTTAAGCAAATAGTAAACTTAAGAAAGGATTTATTAACTTCAAAGATTACACACATACTTACAAATAAATAAAACACATTTCTACAAATATATAAGAATATATTCGAGCAAGCTATGTGCAAATACCAGCACCGATGAAATTGTTAATTGTAATTTTAAATTCTGATTTATTACCTACAGAGCGACCAAGGAAAACCGGCATATTTTCCGAATAATGTTACATTACTTTCATAATTTTTGAGAAGTATATCTGCAACTGTTATTTAATCAGTTTATTAAATGGGATGTTTAGCTCCTAAGCTCCAGCACCACAAACGGCAACTCTAGTGGTAGCGTCGTATTAAATATACAGTTTTGTCGATGCGTTACATTGTCGGGAGTAAACGAACATATAAATTGTATGCATAAAACTTTTACACAACCATTGTATATTCCTCGCGTTATTTTAGCCTCGGCGTCGACGGCAGGCAGTGTGTTTTGAAATCGCTGTGCATGGTGGCGCAGTCGCAGAACCATCCCCAGGGAGATTTCTTGCAGGAAATATTGAGGGCTGTGCTCACGTACGTATGTAATCGTTTAAGTGTAGCGTGAATTTTTCATTAGTAGTTTTTTTAAAGCTAATCGCAGCGCAATTTTCTAACGAGAATCGGGGCGCTGAACGTTCCCGGTTAGTAAATATTTTGTTATAGTAAGTAAAGGATGAATAGTAAAAGAGAAGATGAAAAGTAAATGAGTAGAAATAGAATACACATTTTTTTTTGTTTTTTTTTTCTTTTTTGGGCTGGATGAGCCACTGTTGGCCTTAGGGGCCTTTACAGTTCCGACGGAATTGAGGTGGCCTGGCGCACGAGGCGCCTAGCCTGAACCTCTGCGTATTATTATTACGCGTTATGGTGACTAAGCTCGAGGGCTCCCGGGGGAGCCTCGGCTCGGGCCGTCACGCTATTATTATCACCGGTTTGGGAGGCCGCCAAGCTCTTAGGGCGCTTTGGCGGGCGCTCCATGGAGTGATCAGGCTCAAGGGTCCCCGAGAGGGGACCTCGGCTTGGGCTGTCACTCAGCACGCGTTTAGCATTCCGATTCGAGGGTGCCCGAGAGTAAATTAATGTATTTAATACATTAAATTAATGTATTAATGGTGTATTAATTTCTCTGTGTATTAATTAATACATTATTAGAAGAGAAATGAACTGCATTATTCGCTTCCAAACAAAGTAGGCAACTTTTTGTAAACTATTTTTTCTGGCGAATCGTTGTATCAGTATTTGTTTGTTAAGTTAAAGACATACTTTGACGTAGGAAATATAATGTAACATTAATCATATATAGATTTTAGCATCGAGTAACAGCAAAATTCTAAATAGCATTCATATGTGACGTTCACTTTTGAGATGATTACGAAAACAAAACTAGTCAGTTTGTCATTCTAACGGGACGATTAGAGTCTAGGTCAAGTAAACATCAATGTATTGTTAAGGACAACAACACATATATGGTAATAGTGAGATAACCACAGGGTTTAGATGGACTTCTAGTTAAAGGTGCAGTCTCAAAATTGAATATCAAATGCTAGCTATTTATACCTTACCATGTACATACAGTAAACACATACATTGTGTTTACTGCAAAAAAGCTGGTCATTGATAAAATTTAAAAGATAGCTCAGTGATACCTCAGTGCCCGGACCAATCAAATACTAGTGATTCATTATACTCGTGAAATCTGGTTTCAAATCCCAGTGCCAGCACAGATGAAACTGTTAATTTTAAGTGCTGAATTATCACGTGCACAGAGTTGAAGAAAAACATCGCGAGGAAACCTGCGTATTTTCGAAACATAAATGCCAATTGGTGCCAATCCGTAGTGGGGTCGCGAGCCTTAATACCATCTGTGCAGAGGAAGCCATTGCCCATCTGTAGAACATGAATAGGCTGTTATAGGCTACTTTACGTACATTAGTAAGTGTAGTAGGTAAAGTATTAAATTTTCGAGTCCATACCCAAATGTGGAATTATCATGTATATATTCAGAATTTCAAACGTCCAAAGAACTGTAGAACTTTACATTAGATTTTATTGCTAAAATGACAATTTTTTGAAGTAGCTGATATATTATTATTTTTATCACATTTTTATATAAAAATTACAATCACTATTTTATAGATTTACTGTGAAGATACAGCACTATAATGTACTAAAACCATGTATTTAATTAATCAATAAATTTTCACGATTTTAATTGCATTAATCTGAATCACTAGTAGTTACGGAAAAAAACCGTTTAAGTAGACCCATTTACTTTAAATGCGCGATCCCTTTTCCAATTCTATCGTATTTGAGGGGCGTTCTTAATCAACACGCACGTCGCAGTACTAGCCTAGTTTATGCTCGACTTGGTGAATGCGGCACACCTAGATTATCTGGGGCAATTACGAAGAGCTTTTGTGCTCGCGTTGCGGCGCTATACAGCGTTGTGTGACACAGACGGATGTCGTTCCCAGGTTGCCCCAGTCAGCTGACGTGGAGGACTATATGGAGGAGTATGACGCGGCATCGAAGGCGACCGAACCCTGCGAGACCCTGTACCCAGATTGCAACGAACCGCTCGCCAATGTGGACTCGCCGACGTTCAGCTATTGAGTGACGTCGGGTCGACGTAGTCGATTCTTCTTCTTCTTTCTCCTGCCCTTATCCCACACTAGGTGGGGACGGCACAACATGTCCTCTCCTTCCATTTTTCTCTATCAGCCGTCATCTCGATACTTTAATCGATTCGTTTTTGATTTTTTTTTAATTTTCAAACTTGGAACGACGTTCGCCAGAAACTAAGGATGATCGTAATTCCCTATGCTGTTCTTGACTCGTGCATTTTGCTTTTTCTTTTTGGATGTATCGTTCCTTATCAAATTTTTAAAAATTGCAAGACTGTTCTTGACTTTACTTTAATTTAATTTTTTTTAATTTTGTTATTTAATTTTCTATGTTGTAATTATCGAATGATTTAGTTTTGTATCAAAATGTATTTACATCTTTACTTAATCAGACTTGTGTATTATATGAATGTTATGTAAATCCGCAACGACCGTTATCGTTTTAATCGTAACTTAATTAACTACCAATCAAAGCTACTAATAAATTTAAATTTGAGCGCAAATTGGGCTGTTGGTACTTGATTTTTGAATGGGTACATTGAACATTATGAAATTATGATAATTATGCGCTACAATGAAATTTATTCTCATAATTTGTAAAACCATCCGCGGTTCGTTCGCTTAATATAGTGTTTAAAATATTACTCACAACTTTGTTATAAGTTTCCATTGCTCACAATTTATTATGTAATATGTTCAATAAAATTAAAAACGTGATAAGAGATTTCTTTTAACTTTTTTGCCCGTTGTCTCCGTCACATTTGCAGGTTTAGCTCCCAATTCGACGGACACGCTTTTCAACACCACCTTTTTTGTTCTTTCCAAAATGGTACGATTTCGAACGAGAATAACTGTAAGAACATTGACACAAAACATGTTAATTGCCGTTTCATTTATACACGTTTGCTTGGAAGGTGTCGTGTGGGGCGTGGACAGTTCAGATTACGTTTTCCATCCACGTGACCACGTTGAGCGGGATTTTCGAAAAGGAAACGTAGCCTTGTTTGCTCGTCGCATTTGCGCTGTGCACGTCTGCGTCAACGAAGAGTCTTTATACACGATACAGAATTCCAACATGAACTTAGGTGGGTACGAAGGTCTAGTCTTGATAATAACGCTGATCCGAGCGGCGTGGGGCGATAATGAAGGAGTTTGTAATAACGAGAGCTGCGATGTGAGCGATGGGTCGCTGGGAAATGGAACCCGTTCCCGGCCACTGTCCAGGACGAAAAGGTTCATTGTGTTCCCAGATGGGAGCTCGTTCCAATTGGGTGAGTGATTTAGTTTATAGAAAATTGGAATTGAGCCATTTATGCTACCTTAGTCGGTCGACTCGACAGACTCAGAATTGGACAATAGGTGTTTTTGCTCTATATCTTATCCTTTAAACGAGCAATTCTTGTATATATATTTATATATATATATATATATATATATATATATATATATATATATATATATATATATATATATAAATCGGAATCTCGGAAACGGCTCCACCGATTTTCATGAAATTTAGTATGTGCATAGATTCGGGGGCGAAAAGTCGATCTAGCTAGGTTTCATTTTTAGAAAATGTCCTTTTATCCCTGTTTTCAGGGAATGAAAAATATAATCCGAATATGACGGTAAATTTCGCCGCAAGAGAAAATGTCATAATAGCTCGGTCGGTAATCGGGCGGCCCCAAAACAGACGGCCGTGGTTCGCGTCACGATCATTTACACATTTTTTTTTACTTTTTTTTCGATTCCAGATCATTGCTTTCTTTATTTTTAATTTTTTGTCGATTTTTTATTTTGTTATTTTTTCCCTTTTTTTTTTAAAGTTCTTTCTTTTGTGAAAAACATCAGTTCATATTTTCTTATTATTACGTCGGTAAGATCGAAAAATAATATACTACAATTTACCAAAAAAAAAACAAACCGAGCAAAGCTCGGTCCTCCGGGTACTTTTTTTTATGTGAGAAATTGGCAAGTGAGCCGGCCGTTCAATTGATGTTAAGCGATGACCACCGGCGATTGACATTTGCAACACTCGTAGAGTGGTGCAAACGTCAACAAAGTGGTCCCGGTTACCTCACTCACATATAACACGTCACTTCACGCCGATCTTCTGTGATGTCGTGATACTTACCTGGACTGGCATACCCGTTGACATGACGTGGTGGTGGTAGAATGATGGAAATTGTTTTTTTTCATGTCAAAAAATGTCATACGGACAGACAGTTCACCTTATATCAAGTGATTGCCGCCGCCAATGGGCATTTACAACATGAGTTGCTAATGCGTTGACAACCTGTAAAAATAGTGGTGAAATGCTATGCGAATGAAATGCCTTAGTTACGTTTACCACACGGCGAAACGCCGTGACGCGAAAATTCATCCCATAGCTGTCATCAAACTGCATCAAGCATTGCGATGACAGCTAGATGATTTTTAACGTTGCAAGAATGGGCAGGCGCGTCCAGGGTATCCCACCGCTTCACAGAAGACCGGCGTGAAGTGGAAGTATTAAACTTTCGCGTTTCGCCTTGTGAGTGACGTAGCCGGGGCCCACTTTTTAATAGTTGTCCATTGGTGGCGGTATTCACTTAACTTCAGGTGAACCGCCTGTTCGCTTGACAACTTTTCACATTTACAAAAATTATACATTTCACACATATATATCATTTTACACGTATGTGTATTATATGTGTAAACTTGAATATGGTGGAAGTTCTTCACGGATTTAATTAAACGTTTTGTTCTTTAAAATGGCTCTAATATCTAGGCAGTTACCGTTAGATAACGTTGCGATTTGGTGATATAATCGGCCTGTTAGTTGTGTGTCAATTGTAATAATATTAACAGTAATATGAGGCGTTTTTGCTTTTTATCTAGAGTTCGATATGAATATGGCATGACTTTTTAGGTCACAAGTCCACTTTTTTTTAAGTGTTTCGGTCTTTCGGATATCTTAAGAGCAATAGCTCCGTCTCACAACCATGGTCGGTGTGTGATTAGTTTTGTTTTATTAGATTAGTTTTATTTTTCGAATACTTGAGTACCAACCCACACGATACTTGACGATGATGTGGTATTTGGCGGCGGTTATCAATTATCATCGGGTGAAACTTGCTCGCTTGCCACCTTCTCACATAAAAACTACGGTTTTGTTAAAGAGTTTTGCAGTAGAAACTAACTTTCAAGCGCCGACCGGCAAAATAATCCATTTTAATAACTTCTCAAGACATACGAATGTGTAGCAAAGTTTTAAATGGACTTAAAAATATTGTTACATGTTCTCACGAATTTAAACGGGCGAACAAATTACAATTCGGCCTCTTTATTACTTACTTAGGAAGATGTAAA
Source organism: Iphiclides podalirius (assembly GCA_933534255.1). Classification (NCBI taxonomy): domain Eukaryota; kingdom Metazoa; phylum Arthropoda; class Insecta; order Lepidoptera; family Papilionidae; genus Iphiclides; species Iphiclides podalirius. Next base: position 2,707,797 of record OW152831.1, on the reverse strand, counting down.
GCTAAAATTAAAAGAAAAGTATATAGAAAATATAAGTACACGGAATTATACTATTGATTTATTTTATAAATTTGTTAACTAAATTTTTACATGTCATATTTATTAGCAATATTTAGATATATCTATTTATTTTATATGTTTTTCCAGCTTACAAAAACTTTAGTTTATTATAGTCTTAGTTTATTACTACCGGTCTGGGTCGTGAGATCGAACATGTCTGGATTTCTTGATATAAAAGGTTATTATTAAGTCACCAGGGCCACTGGTATATGCTTATTTATTTTAGAAGGAATATTTTGCCAAATCAAGTGTTAACTTTACAATAAACTTGGAGACTTTGAAAATTATTATATCTTTGTTTTTTATAGAACAACAACATAGCAATTGTTGTTGTTAATCATTAAATGGTTTTAACAATGTCATAGTTATTTCATGACAATTGATAGAGTATTATAGTAATTTTTATTCTTATCTCCAACAGTATTTTGCGTGCAAACCATGGCAGTGATCCCCATCGGTGATATATTTCTGTTTGGAAACACAGCGGCGCTCGCTTGGAATCTGCCATCTGATCCAAAGTATTTTAATATTTTTAAAAAATACGAAAAACACGCACAAAGAAGGGGCGATTCGAGCAAGCACATTTACTATTTAGACGATACTGGAAAGGTATTGGCTAAAGTACCGTTTAAAAGGTGAGTTCATTTCGTACTTTGTATCTGATGTCGTTCAGTTTTTAGACTTGTAATTTCAAATAATTTTTATCTAGTACTATACCCATTATAAATTTTTGCAATAGATACAATGGTTCCGGATAGTACACCTCACGTACTAAGCGTAAACAAACTCACAGTTTTCGAACATTACACATTTAACATGTTCATATAGGCTTTTTAACATTTATCATAAATAATGCATGGTAGTATTTGCTTATATTTACGCGAACATTATTTATTTTTTTTATATGAGAAGATGGCAAGCCAGCTGGCGGTTCACATGATGTTAAGTGATAACCACCGCCCATAAAAGTGGCTACCTCACTCAACAGACGAAACGCAGAAGTTTATCACTTCCACTTCACGTCTGTCTTCTGTAAGGTCATGGAACATACTCGGACGGACCTGCCCATTCATGTACAGAACATAAATGAAATTATTTATTACGGATTCTGATTTTATTTTTTAATATAAATGACTTACGGTCAGAATATTTCTTAGCTTTCGTAATCACGGGTCAGATGCTTCAGTAAACTATTGTAATTTTTTAATAATTTAGGCCCCTTGAACTTGGATTCACCTAAATTACTGGGAAAAAAACATTTCGACTCTCACGTGACAATAAAATCTATGAATATATAACAGACTGTCCTGTGACGATAAAATCTGCGAATATATTCTCATGCAGTAAAGCATTCACATACAAAATAATACAGCCTACTTGTTACGAAAGGTTATGAAAAAACGTATACAGAGTATTATTTACAAAAATTGTGTACGCACAGCATAGCCTTTAGCCTTTTAAGCCGACTCGTACAGTGAAATCTAAAAGTATTTCTCGTTACTCTTTATTAATGTTTGCCGAAACTTAAACAGGAGAGAGCATATTTGGTAACAATACACGAAAATTTAAAAAAAAAGCAATCGGAAGCGGAAGCGGAAATAACGGTAACAAAAAAAATGATTGCCACTGCAATCTCGCATCGAGATACTCGGGTACATAAAATTTTATTGAAAAACAATTTTAATTGTGATTCATTTGACAGACCGGTTATAGTCAACCCGGCGTTTGCAAAAAGGAGCACTGATGACAAAGTAGCGTTCCGAGAAAAATTGAAAATCAAAATAGACAGAATGAAAATGCACGAGAAACAATCGAGGAGGGAATTCCTGAACAAAGAGCATTTGGATAAAGACAGCGTGGATTTTCACAGAAAAAGCCGGGTGGAGTTGTTTGAGAAAATAGAAACATTGATGAATGCGTAAGTAAGTCCCGTAGATGATTATAAAGAATAGGTATTATGAAGATCAATTCGTATACTATTTCATATTTCGTGAAAGTATCATGTGATTAAAGGTTTTTAAGTTTTGAGCTGATATTGAAAAATCTTTATTACTGTCCTGGAACATAATCATATGAAACTTTTCACTATTTATTTCAAATTTTATTAGATATCGTAATTGATATGACGGGTATTAAGTGTAAGCGAATTATTGCTATGGTAACTAAATATTTATTAGTCCGAAAAATTGCAATTGTATATTGTATTTTAACGAATCAATTAGTGTTGTGGATTCTGAACCTATCTTTGACACCAAAGGACGTTGGTTCGATCATCACAAATGGAAAAATAATATGTGAGGTATGTTTAGTGATTTCTCAGTGTCTACTGTTTTTGTCTAGAATATTTATTTACTTACCAAAGAAACGTACGTTCAAGTATGTAAATCAGTTATGAATATAGGACAAACTTAACTTAGTTTGCGATTAGATAACGTAATAGAAATGTAAAGGAAATTTATTACAACAACAAGCCAATAAATAAATTAAGATACATAGATAAAACATGCAATTATTCCACATGAACAGTCACTCCATTCTACTGAGCAATCGTTTTAATCAAGCAGAACGTTCATGAACTGTAATTAGTTTGACAAATTACTTGAGTTAGTTGTTGCGTCACACTTCAGAGATTACATAGTTACAACCCTTCTCCATTATGACCGGGGAGGTTTTGTGGTTGTTTAATAAATTTTAATGGTTTAAGCCACTCATTTGGCTACCCCCTTGTGTTAAATATAGAGTTCAAATTAATACTATGAGCAGGAACAGATAAGAAGTTTCTTCCCTAAAGCAATTGGCATACTTCGAAAGTCAAAGAAAGAGGGGAAGGGAGCAGTAACAATCTTAACGATGCAATGGAAGGCAAATAACATATTTAAGCACAGAATCAGGAAGTTGTTTGTTTAATAATATATATGGTTAATTTTATTTTAAGTGCTTGTCTTTGCACTTAATGAGAAACTAATAATGTTTTTAATATATTGGTAAATGGTAAAAGCTTTCGATGTTGCGCGGTCCCAGCGTGTGTATTCTGGGTTCTTCACCTTCTGGGTGCTTACATGGAAGACGCAGGTTCGAATAGGGCGGCGCATTTATCTACAAAATTCACATTTTATTGATAGTCTTCCGTTTTTGAATTATGTAAATAAATGATTTAATAATGAGCCAATAAATAATTCGTTTAAATCCTGGAGGACCTGTTTTTTTTTTGGTAAATCGTGTATTTTGGAAATTACATTTCGATACAAATTACAGAGTAATGAAATATGCATAATATTTTTCGATCTTGCCGACGTAATAATAAGAAAATATGAACTGGTGTTTTTCACAAAAGAAAGAACTTTAAAAAAAAAGGGAAAAAAGAACAAAATCATCTGGATGGACAAAAAATAAAAAATAAAGAAAGCAATGATCTGGAATCGATAAAAAGTAAAAAAATAAGTATGTAAATTATCATGACACGAATCACCGCCTTCTGTTTCGGGGCCGCCCGATTACCGACCGAGCTATTATAACATTTTTTTATTATCAAAATAAATTTATTATTAATTATCAAAACAGGGATAAAAGGACATTTTCTAAAAATGAAACCTAGCTAGATCGATTTTTCGCCGAAAATAGCTGGAGCCGTTTCCGAGATTCCGATTATATATATATATATATATATATATTATATATACCTATATATATATATATATATATATATGATCGGAAAAGAGCCGTGATAGCTCAGTGTCGGGGCGCTCGCCTTTAATTCGATGTACTCGAGCAACCTGCGTTCGATCCCCGGTGCCGGCATCAATGAAGTTTTTAACTTTAAGTGCTGAATTATCACGTGCTCCGCGGTGAAGGAAAACATCGTGAGGAAACCTACATATTTTCGAAATAATAACAAAAGAAAAATTTCGAAGATATGTGAAGTCCGCCAATCCGCAGTGGGGCCGCGTGGTGGACTATGCCCTGATACCCTCTGTATAGAGTAGGCCTTTGCCCAGCAGTGGGACATGTATAGGCTGTTACTTTACTTTTTATATATATATATATATATATATATATATATATATATATATATATATACAAGAATTGCTCGTTTAAAGGTATAACATATATACTTACGTATTCAGAGCCGTGATGAATGTGTCCGGGCGTTCTTTTCATTTAAAAATTAATTCAATATACTCGAGCAACCCGAGTTCAAATCCTGGTGCCGGTACCAATGAAATTGTTAATTTTAAGTGCCTACTCATCAAGTGCTCACCGGTGAAGGAAAAAATCGTGATGAAACCATATAGCGAGTCTGCCAATCCGTAGTGGGGTCGCGTGGTGGACTTACGCCCTTATACCCTCTGTACAGAGGCGTCCTTTGCCCAGCAGTTTGACACATGCATCGGTGTTTACTTCGCTTTATTTAAGTAAGGTCGGTGGCGCGGTTGGTTTCAGGGCTGGCGGTCGTAGGTCCTATTCTCACACGGGTTAAGTATTTGTGTGACCAACAGATAACAGTAACTGTTTCGGATCTTAGTGTTTCTTCCCAAGCAGTGATGAGGTAGGCGGCCAGTCGCAAAATACCTAGAATATACCACCACGGTTTACACATTGTTACAACCTAAGGCGGTATAACTGCAGGTGGATGCTGATGGTACGGTTGGTAGGTTAAATTAAACCTACCAACCGTACATTCATGCAACTAGTTCAATTCTTATTTTAGCTTCTTAATAGCAATTTTAACCAGACGTGAATTAACCTCTTTTTAATACAATAAATTTCAAATAACCTAGGTGAATTTTACCTTTTAAGGATTTTAATTTGTTTTTCTTAGGTTATGTTCGTTAGATGCACCTATAAATGTTGCTGTATAATGGTTCAATTGCGAAAACCAGACGTGTAAAATCGACGAAAAGGTTTTGACGTTGCGAGGATTAGAATCTGAGTCCTCCGGGATAAGCGCCAGACGCTCTAGCCGCTGAGCTAAACGGCTTATCTTCACACCAACGAAAATATCATTGCATTTTATCAGCTTAATTTATATAATTTATATAATACGTTTATAAGCAATGTTTGACGTTATTTGGTGTGTCCTTAACAGCAAACGACCACGTTTTCATGTAACATTTATAAAATGGACTAAAAGCTAGTCATTTTAATGCTTCTGACAATTTCAATCTATAACTGTTTATAGAAAGCTGTTATTAAGCAAGTGGAAATTCTTAAACGCTCTGTTCGCAGGTTGGGGCGGGACGGGCGACGATGCGTTCTTTATAAACTATGCGAATCAGCGCAGTCTCCCCGACAAGGCACATTCCTGCAGGAACTCTTCCGAGTGGTATTTACGTAAGCATTCCATTTATTTCGCCCCTACATCAACGATATCTACGATTAAACCCCCTATATCTTTCAACGTAAGATGTCACTTCATTTTCCCTTTGAATACGATTCTAGCGCGATTAATAATCATGATTCGCGGACTTGGAAAGTTTATAAGACGAACGTTATCCTTATCCAATCGTCAAATTAATATTGAATGTCCGAAAATATCAATCTGTAAAATAACAGTAACGGCACTGGAAACTGAAAGTGAGATCCTGATTAGACAGTTACTTTCAAAGAGATGAGATATTATGTAATTTCATTTTTAAATTTCGAACGGCTTAATGTTGTTATAGGTTGCCCAAAGGTCCTGAGTTCGATGCCGAGGAACACAAAGATTATGACAAAGCTCATACAAAGAAGAACGACTGTACCTCAATGTATGCCGGATGTGAGCATTTCTAGATTCTCTAATAATTGGGAAGATAAATATTTTGAAAACGTTAATAAATCATTTCAAGTTCCACGGATTGTTTTTGTTTGGCCACAAACTTCGATAAGCAACAATATTTATTTTGATTAAATATTTCCTTATCTTTAACAAAGTATATACCTTTTGTATGGTTGTTTTGCAGTGAATTCATTAACTTGAATATTTTTATAGTTTGTAGTAGTTCATATAGTTCTAAACATTTTATGTTGAAAATATAAAGAACACATAATACATATAACCATTATAACTTTGCAACAAAACACTTTATAACTTATTCTGCTGCCTTTTCTTGGTAGTTTTGAGTTATTTGTGATACTGATTGATTGATAAGAAAAGAAACTTGTAAAATTAATTTAAAGTTTGATAGTATGTATTAGAGTATAACAACGAAGCAAGCGCAAAATTCTGATAGACTGTAATTAACTTTTCCCGCTTTTGTCTTTTTACAATCATACATGCAATAGCTCATTAAGTTTTAATTAATTTACCGGTGCAAATCAATTGAAATGTTACCTGTTTAACTTGTTTTCATGAAATAAGGTATTCAATAACATACCAGGTAGTGAATACTTTTTATTGTTCAGTTTTATTAATCAGGTTTTTATTGAAAATGTTATGATGAATTCGAATAACTGATGTGTAATCATCAATTTTAAGTGATGACCAAATATTGATAAAACAATTTTATAAGTTTTCTTTTTTTGAAATAAAGATTGCACGGAAGTTCGGAAGATTGGGAACCATTTAGAAAATCACGATAGTTCTTGTTTGACTACGTCTAAAAAGTTAGTGCCATGAATAATATTTGATGGACTATAGTCAACTATGCAAAGTTATAGAAAACGACGAGTCTACATAAATTGGCTGTGACACATGCTGTAATTTGGTTTAACTTCGTGATTACTTTTATTATCGGAATACTTTGAAATATAATTGTAGGCCGAACAAATTATTCATTGTATTTTACTAACTTCAACTAAAATAATAATATGACATGTCATCAATAATTAGGATTAGACAGTTCAATTTCTATTAAAGATTCCAAAATCCCGAAACACTATTTACTTAACAATAGTTAAGGCCCACCTATTAGAAAAGCCTTAATTAAAAGTGGACGGGCTCTTGTCCGTTCCAGTGCGCTTTGAAATAAGTAAATTACAACATTTTAAACAAGTTAAGAAATATGATAAATGAGATGTATTTTAAAATAATAACAATAAACTTTAAAAGACAGAAAGCGTGTTCAGTGAACATGTGCGTGCACAAGAGTGTTACACTGTTCACGTACAAAAGTTACACACAGCTTTGCCGGCGGAGTCGGCGGCTGAACGCGATGCCGTCTGAGTAGGTGCATTGCTAAAGTTTAGCGCAAAATGTTTGTTAAGAAATGAAAGAAAAAAAAATACATTTATTTACGAAAAATGATGTTAAACAAAACAGTAAAGTAGAGTAACAGCCTATACAGTTATGTATCGGTGTCCAGTAGACTGGCTGGATCTTATTCCTCACGCACAACCTGTATTGGAAGCTCTTGGCGAAAACTCAATTTTCATTGGTGTAAACGTTTGAACCCTCCTGTCCGGAAGCGTGTTCTAAATTTTCTAATAAATTTGAATTCATCATTTGAACTGGCTAATTTGAAGTCGCAACCTCAATTTTATAAGTATTTCTAGGATTTTCTGAAGTGGACTTGAGATCAGAATAGCCTACCAATTACAGAGCTGAAGAATGTGATTAATGGTAAGCGTATTCTGTTAGACTGTTTATAGTAAATAAAAAGTAAAGTAACAGCCTATACATGTCCCACTGCGGGGCAAAGGCCTCCTCTATATAGAGGGTATCAGGGCATAGTCCACCACGCGGCCCCACTGCGGATTGGCGGACTTCACATATCTTGGAAATATATATTTTTTTCTAATTATTTCGAAAATATGCAGGTTTCCTCACGGTGTTTTCCTTCACCGCGGAGCACGTGATAAATCAGCACTTAAAGTTAAAAACTTCATTGGTGCCGGCACCGGGGATCGAACTCAGGTTGCTCGAGTATATTGAATTAAAGGTGAGCGCCCGGACACTGAGCTATCACGGCTCAAGACTGTTCATACTGGCGATATATTATTTTATATTTATTTAACCAAACTTTTTTGCATTCCAAAATCTTGAGGATCAGACTAGATATAATTATAAAAATAAATGACTAATATTAATGAGAAAAGTGATTTTTTGTTTAGCTGCTAGTTATTTTTGAAAAAAAAAAAAATTATTCAAAGGTAACGGAGGTAAAAATTTATTATATTACAGGGAACGAGGGACTGTAACAATGAACATCTTCAGAGCAACAGTACATACATTCTATTATATAACAAGTTTTTCTCACTTTCAACAAGTACTTTATTTAAGTACGTGGGACTCTCAGAAAGTTTTGAAAAAACAAAAACTAACTTATACGGATAAAATATTTTCATTAGTTCTCCTCAAAGAATTCTCCATCATCCCCTTTACAAAGTTTCATGAGTCTGATCCAATTTTCGAAGCACTTTTACCAGTTCTCAGCAGACACCTCTTCTATGGACTTCCTTATGGTATCCGGCGATGAAAACTGTATCACTTACAGATGCTTTTTATATTTTAGAGAATAAAGTGTTACACGGTACCAGATCAGGGCTGATAAAGGGTGATCCAAGACTTTGACCGGTGTGGTGGAAAGGAAGTCCCTGCTTTTGAGCGCTGAGTGCGCGGGCCCGTTGTTTGGGATTCAGTACCCTTTGCATTGAAAGTTTCTGGTGAGCATTTTATAGTATACCATCCGGCGTTGATGATGCTTCGATATTGTAATGGAATTGATACCAGATACCCAGTCAAAGTGAAGAAACAAGCGATCAAAATTTTTCCTTCCCTTCCCTTCCCTTTTTCAATTTGCGTTTCTCAATCTCTTCACTTGTGTAGCCGTTGGTTCGTTTTGAAACAGCTAAAGTGTTGACTGACGCTTTGTTTCTGGATCGTATTGATAAATCCAGGATGCGTCATATGTCACAGTGTCGTAAACGCGCCAAGACGAGCCTGCTACAAGTTTTCTAATCACGTCACGGCACCATTCCAACGGGCCTGTTCCTAAGCTTCGTTAAGGTTGTGCGGCACCCAGCGTGAAACTATCCTCCGCACGTGAAGTGCTCATGTATAATCTTGTGAACTCTTCCCGAACCAATCTGCAATGTATGCTAAATCTCATTGAATGTAATTCGCCTGTTTTCTAAAATTAAATCTTTTGACGTTTGTTCATCACCCAGAGTTAGACGACCGCGTTTGAATTCGTTATGACAACGGTAGATGGTTGCTTTCGAAGGTCCTTTATCGACAAATGCCATTTGAAGTCGATCAATCGACTCGTCCCGTTTTAAACCACATTTTAAATCGTAAAAAATCATCGCACGAAAATGTTCCCGCTGCAGATCCATTTTTACAAAACACAAAATAAATTCAATTTTAGTCGCAAAAAATGTGGAGGGATATTTATAATTCGAACGTCTTTTTACTTTTAAATGTTTAAACTTTTTAAAATATCTTCCAATCCGCAATGTTTTTTTATTAACATTGAATTCTTACCTGCGTTTTTATGAAGTACTGTTATATTTCCTAGCTATTGATCCAGGACAAGTAAATCTAGAAACTATCAGCCACAAAAAGCTTAAGAGGCATTTTAATGTTGCTGTAACAAAATACAGTCGCGTAGAATTCGTTTTAAACCATATACAACCATGATAATTTAATCAACGGGATAAATGATTTTAAGCCTAGAAATTAACGTAGATATTATTTAAATAAGGAGGGTAAAACTTGACTGGGGTTTGATTAATATATAACAAGTCGGCATAAAGAAACCTATTCCAGGTAATGAATACTTTACAAGGCACGTTGAAAACATTTTTATTCATTTAAGAATGATTTCTCAAAAATGACGTATGCAATTAAAACGCACTAACTTATATTCAGTGGTATGTCGGGGGTGTTGGCCGAATTGTGCTTTCTTGTTAATATGATAGAACAATAAATAATTTGAAAATATAAAATATACTTCCAGACACTTCCTAACATAAGTGTACTTAGAGTAAGGCCTTAATTGAAAGTAAACAAGTTCGCTACCCATTTGTATTGTTCTCTAAATTTGATAAACGCCTACATGCCAAAGAGTATTTGTACCAGTTGTTGTTGGACGGAGCTTGTCTATTGTCTTTCTCCAAAACAGTAAATAAGTTATGTTGGCTTAGGAATAAGCTTGTTTTTGATTATCGCTCGTCGAATTTGACCATTGGAGTGAGGCAGAAAAATTTTGTCAATTGTGTGATAAATGTTTACAAGTGGGTATAAGAGAGGAAAACAATTTTCGAAGGTACCCGTTACAATTAAAATACAGAAGACTGGTAAAACATTATCAATAAGACACTCGAAGCGTTGAAAATGAGAAGTGCCATCAGATTTACACTTTTGTTTCTATTTGGAGTAACTTCGGCGAATCTGTACAAAAACAATGCCAGCGATGTCGAAGATTCGTCTAAAGTTCTTTCACGCAGAAAGCGATTTATTGTTTTTCCTGACGGGAGCTCCTTTCAGTTGGGTAGGTAAAATTATTGTTACTCTTTTTGATGAAATATTATTCGGTAATGTTGTGGCCTTTCAATTTGGCACTAATATAAAAGTTCGCTTGGCTCTCAAAAGGTTTATATTAAGTTGAAAACATGTGATTGAAATAGATTGCAGTTGCCAATAAACTCGTGCGAACTCCGTGAAAATTCTTCCCAAGTCTTTTGGCAAAATCTTTTAAGCGATGAAATATCTTTACTGTTTTAAATACATCTTCCTTTACGATAAATGAGATTTTTTTTTTAAACAATGCCCTTACTTTAAGATAACGTTATCCTGCATTGTAAGGACGTTTTAGAAATATTTCACGCGGACAAACAGTCAGATGCGAAACAACCATCTGTGGGTCACACAAATAGCTGTCACATTTGGGAAACGAACCCACGACCCCCGACTCCGAAGCTCATCAATGCATGAAATTAGATCTTAATTGTATGTAACTATTTAATTTTCAAAGAATACTACATCCAAAATGTGAACGGTGTTTAGCTGCTGTGTAACTCTGCGTATTATAAATCATATAATTTAAACAAGAAATGGGGGGATTATGTATGCACTTGAAATTAAATTTAAAATTAATATCTGTATTAATCCATGGGCGGCGGTATTCAGCACTTCTGGACTCAGGTGAACCGTCTGCTCCTTTGGCAACATATATATATATATATAATGATGTTCTTCTGGTCTAATTATTCGTTAATAATTTTAATACAACGTATTATATTGTTCTACTATTTAAGATACAATATAACCAAAAAAACGTCTACTTTGTGTTTACTCATTATTAGTTCCTTACCATAATTAAGCCATACAATTAACTGCCTCTGATATGTGACAGTGAACAGAGAAAACCAGTGACGTGACGCTCCAATTTAAACGGTGTTAAACTCACATTTTTACTTTTTCAGTGTTCTGTGAACAAAATCACGGGTACTTACAAATTGGTGATATTGTGTGGTTCGGTAATACGGCAGCTTTGGCTTGGCAACTACCCACGGACCCGAAATTTTTGTATATGTTCAAAGAGCAAGAGAAACTGCACGAAGCGCAAAGGAGGAACGGGAATTCCAAAACCATTTACTTCTTAGACGAAGATGGAAAAATTATTAGCAAAATGCCTTATAGCAAGTGAGTGAATTCAAAACTGCAGTGTACCTTGTTTGAATGTTTTAAAGATCTAAGATTGTGGAGAGGCCAAATAGTACGGAGAACAATGAATTCGTAGAAACTAGGTCGGACTCCACATCGTAGCGAATAGCATTTAACAACATTCCCATGCCTTACAATTTTCATCCACATGCATAAATAAATAAACTCTCACGTCCTTAACCTAAACGGGTCGGGCTTGTTCATTTCTTTTATATTTCTTGAAAGTCACTACGTGACAATTTTTCTCGTGTCAGTATTAAGCCAAAGTGAGTTTTTAAATGTCGAATTGCGGCTAAATTAAGTCGTTATAATTTATTTTTGCTACTATAAGCTTGTGTTACTATATGCGTTATATATTATACAACACTCATCGATTTTCGACGAATGCATATATCAATTATTAGTAATAATCACAACAAATCTTATATATATTAATGTAAAAGTAATAGCAATCTCAAGGTTTACCTTTCCGTAATACATAAATTTTCTTCATATTGTGAAACGAATTCTTTTAGGAGACCTATTGTAAATCCAGCATTTGCTAAACGCAGTGTTACTGATTCGGGATGTTATGAGAAAAATCTAAAGATGGCTAAAATGGAATTACACGATAAACATAAGAACAACAATTTCTTAAAAACTCTAGACGAAGACAGGGTAACATTCCATAGGGAAGGAAGGAAGAGTTTGTATGTGAAGTTAGAAAAATATTTAGAAGGGTAAGTAATCGTCACTATCGCTTTATACATTTGCAAAATCGCTTACTAACAATTTGTAATACAAAGTATCTGTAGTCAAAAACAAGTTGCAAACTAATTTCTAGATTTGAACCACGTCATTTTCGAGAAAGATAGATCAAAAGCGAGCTGATTTAAATTCCACGGGATAGGTTACTTAACGTGTTTTAGGCCTAAAGTAAATCTATGGCTTTCTGATTTATTGGCATCTGTTATAAACGATCTTTTGTTAAAGTAGAAAGTCAAGTAACAGGCTATAAATGTCCCACTGCTGGGCAAAGGCGTTATTTGTATAATTATAATCCTTCTTTTAAGTTTTGAAATTTTAATGGAATCAGTTGTTAATAGTTTATGTTTTGTGATCTAAAATTTTATCATCTTTTGGCGCGTTTGTAAAAATTATGGAAGTGAAATTTTTACGATACTCGCGCGCACCGAACCTCAAAAAGCGACATGTTTCTTGGTAATCAACTTAATCTTACCAACCAATAACAACTTATTGACATTCACCAATAACTCCAGGTTATTCAAATAAACAACAACAATAAGTTATCAATTACATTTAATGTATTTACGCTAAAGAAGTATAACTTCTTACGTGAGTACATAATTACGCATATAACATTTATGTATAAATTCTGCGATTCAACTTTTAGATTGGGTTGGCGCGGTCGGGAATGCCTTCTACGCATGCTTTGTGAGACAGGCCGAAGTAGAATTGAACAGGGCACGTTTCTCCAGGAAATCATGAGGGCCACGCTTACGTGAGTGTTTTTATTAGTAGTGTTTTCATATCGTAGGTTTCTTCCATTGTTTTGTATTGTATAAGCGATTTTGGGCCTTGATAACTTCATATTGGGTTTATAGTAATACAAGCTCAGCATATTGGGTCGGTATTATTCGAAGCGTCTCCCGTCGTAAAAAAGTGTAATTCCAGTATTGTGTATTTGGTACACTTTTTATTATTATTTTCTGTAATTATTGTCGAAGTAGGATAACAGTGTTTGGATTGCTAATGTATATTCTTGTAGCCCTAGGCAAATCTTGATAAGATTTTGCTATAGTTATTTTCTTGCTTTGCGTATGCAATGACTTTTATAAAATGTTAAATATTTTTTTTTTATTGCTTCGCCAAATAACACATGTTGATGACGTTGATGATCAATTCAAAATATTTACTTATTGCATTAGTTGTATATTCAATTAGTTAACGGGTTCTAATTTAAACGTAAAATTTTTTGCGTGTTACGATTACAAGCGGGAAACTGGATAATTTGTTGTTATGTGTTAACCACTACTACCATACCGGCTGCAGATGCCTTTGCCTTTTGAAGAGTTGGCCCTGATTGATTCACTATGCGAAACGCTGAACTGTAAAACTTCTACTTCACGCCGCTCTTAAGTGAGGGCCTGTTTCCAGATGTTCTTGATGCCTGATCAGGTTCAGATGCACTGGATGTGCCAGAGCAACAGACCTTCTGCAACGCTAATCATACTTCATTCAAAATACAAATGAAACTAAACAGAACGACTAAGCTTAAAAGAAAAAAAAAAGTAATACGCTTTTACGTTTTGCATATTTTATTTTTGCATGTTTTTATTGAGGTATCATCAAATATATGCAAAAATAAAATTTTAAAACAAAATGTAATTTAAGATAATTAGACATAGAAATTGCTGGCATTAGTAATTAAAGTTTACCTTTTTATTTACTTCATTACTGTCATAATGATAATTAATTTCAGGTTGCCGAAGGGAAGAAAATTTGACACGGAATATCACAATGAATATGATAAAGCACATTTCAGCAATGAAGATTGTGAAAAACTGTACCCAAAATGTGATAAAATATAGTTATTTATGCGACTTCCTTTACTCAAGTCCCCACATTCTTAGAAATTTTATAGATTCTATTTTTAAATATGAGAAAATGAAGTCTTAAAAGTTTTTTCAAAGATAGCTTAACAATATTCACTATAACATCTTAGTTTTATTATATGGTTTAAAAATAAAAAATAAAATTATTTGTTTGAGCGAAAAACATCGAACTTTACAAGCAGATCTACTTCAGTGCAATTTGCAGTAAGTCTGCTTTGAACATTTCACAATTAAATTAAGCTGCAGGAAATTTAATTACAGATTTGCATCAAAGTAGCTAGGTTCGAAGAAGTAGGTGCAAAGAAGAAAATTAACGACATGAAACAAGACTATCACTAATTCGATTACTATAGAAAAAGTATAATAGAATAATTATTAGTAGACATCAAACTTTACACACTTTCCCATACACGGTAAAAAGCCTAAGCATCGACCGCTAACTTTTTTTGATTACCAATTCATCATTCATCATCATCATCAACATTTCAGTCTGTTCGAGTCCACTGCTGAACATTGGCCTTCCCATAGACTGCCACAAAGAACGAGGCGCTCCATTTCTGAGCGTCTTTGGGCTACGGCCAGTAGTGAATGAACATGTCGTTCCGTAGTTCGTCGCTAACAACCCACATTGATTGAAGAATTTTGTCTTTAAACATTGAGGGACATTAAACGCGGAGATGTACCGAAATTTCCCGAACGCTGCCCATCCAAGTCGGATTCGCCGATTTACCTCTGCGTCGAAGTTGTACTTACCTAACTGGACTAGTTAATCATAATATAGTAACATATTAAATTAACAAGCCTATACATGTCCCACTGTTGATCAAAGGCCTACTCGGTACAAGGTTATCAGGGCATAGTCCATCACGTGGCCGCAATGCGGTTTGTCGGACTTCACATAAACTTCGAAATGTTTTTTGTTATTATTTCGAAAATGTACCGGTTTCCTGGCGATGTTTTCCTTCACCGATGAGCATGTGATAAATCAGCATTTAAAATTAACAATTTGATTGTTGTCGGCACCGGGGATCGAACTCAGTTTGCTCGAGTATATTGAATTAAAAGCGAGCGACTGGACAATGAGCGATCACAGCTCTTTTCTAACAGTAATATATGCTTATGAATCGTATAAAAAATTGGTACGGAAAGTTTTTCTGTAACAGACACGGAGTTATTTGCAGTCAGTGCTTTGTTGGTCGCCTGCAGTAAGTAAAGTGCCCCAACTAATAGGAATAAAGCCACTATACATAAACAGTCTGAGATTAGATGTGTAATATTGCTTTGTTCAGAAAACATAACGGTGATGCCTTGGAATGTTTTGTGCCTGCAGTCACTAGACAAAGTTTTATCTGTAATCTCCTCTTGTGTTGTGTGTCTTGTGTCTTTAGTTGAGACTTTAAGGTTTGTCATGAGGACTACCTACGGAGTTTTTTTCGCCTCTTTCTTCTCCGTTAGAGGAACCTCATTACGAAACGGTGTTAGATTTAAAAAAAAATGACTATCGATAAATGAAATGTATATTTCTTATTTCGATGAATAAATGGTTTGAATTTGAATTTGAATTTCACTAGCTATACTAATACCAAAAAAAAATCAATGGTCAGTCAATGAACAAAGGGTCAACAACGAAACAAAGCTCTACTTTAAACTAGTAAAGCATTTGTTTATTGCGTTATGAAGCTGCAAGTATCCGCTGTATGTCTTTTTATTCAGGGGACTGTGTCTCTTCTAGAGGATCATCAATATAAGCAGAAAATATAACGGATGTTGTGTGAGACGCTAATGGCAGGTAAGATTCAAAAAGCAAACCTTTAACCTGATCGCCAACAACTACAAAAGAATTGCAGTAAACTGGTTTCGACAATGTTCAATATAATTAATTGCAACGTTGACAAATATACTTCGATAGATTCTCGCATGATCTTTTTACTAAAATTATATCGTACTCCATTTGAATTGTCGTCCAATTACGCAAATTATGTGTGCTTTTGCTGTGGCGATGAAAAGAAAAATCGTCAAAATCTGATCGAAATAGCATCCTTGTGTTGTACTGCGAAGGGCGGCGGCCGTGATTGCTAAAGAAATTCCACGGAGGTGTGAAACGTGACTGAGCTAATGAGTGGAGGCGGCAGCCTCGCTCTAATACTTTGATCAAACATCCCGGGTCACTGAACAGCGCTTTGCCGCTGACAGCTCCAGACGGTAGTATAAGATGGACAAGCCTTTAATTTGTTTTATTCGTTTACAAATAACAAGATAAAATTCAATTTGAATATTAGTAGTGCTGATTTCTGCAATTATGATAAAACATAAAATTTTGTAGAAAAAATGGATGAAAAGACATTCGCCGCCGCCGTACTAGAATATTATTTTCTACTAGATAACAACAGATGCAATACTTAAAATGCAAAATAAAATTCCGGTTCGATTCCCGTAGCGGCGAATCTCTTTTAGTCCATATTTTTACAAATTTTAAGGTGAAATGTAATTGAATTTTTTTTTTTGTGATTTACTGATTCCCACAACTTACGTTTGTCCAATAAAAGAAAAATATGATGTTTCATAGACTAAATTGCAATTTTGTACTGTCGGAATAAGTACTCTTGAAAGTTTTTGTCAGTATTTTTGCTATTGACACATTTCTTGTAAAAAAAAATTGATGCTTATAATTTACTATGGTTTTATCCGTTTGGCAGTTGATGTAATGTGTAATTTAATATTGTTAAATCATTTTAAAGCACAGAGCATTATCTTAAAACATCGGAAAAAAAAACATATTTATTTAAAAGGTTAAATAGATGTCCATGTCCATTACTACGTTGTTCAAACAGCTCACATTTATTGTTGTCGACTTCAAATTTATTATAATAAATATTTCAACAATCAATGATAACTTGTTAAATAAACATTATCATTTTCTTCAATTAGTAAATTGCTTTGCGTTCGGATTACGCAAGTTAATGTTTATTCAGCGATATTTACCAAACGGCATCCATCCATACAACGTCGTATTCGAAATATTTACAAAGTCAATAATCTCGTATCGCGCAAGACATCCATCGTGCGGACGCTCCGGAAATTTTGTGCGGCATGTTTTAAGCGTCGTCTTTCGTGAAGATCGTTAACGATCGCATAGAAATGTTTAATTGGACATCGTCATTAGTGTTACTTGTTTTGTTATTGGTCGAGTGCGAGCTCAAGGATCCGAGCAATCAGTGTCCCAACGTTAAGGCATCTTTGGGTTCGTTGAGGAAGCGAAGGCATCTAACTTTTCCGGATGGCAGCAACGTTGCTGTGAGTAATATATATTATTTTTTACTTATTTATGTATATGTACGGTAATGTTTCGCGGGCCTGTTAAATTGTAGCTTGGACGTCCCGGGTTGTTAGTTCGATTTTAAAACAGGATGATTTATTTGTAGGGTTTCTGCAATTTCTTATAATTGATTTTCTTATATACTTTTCTTATAAATTATTTGATACGTAATACGCACTAGTATTTACTTAAAAATACTTAATGTGATAAGTGTTTTAAGATTTTTCTATTGACGATTCTTGAGAGGAGTCAATGAAATATTTTAAAATACATTAAACAAACTTTACGTCCAATAATTTCTATATTACCGATTATCCAAATCGGTTAATTCTGAAGTATTTTTTATATTTCTTAATTTGATTTCACTAAAGTTGTATAGTAGTATATAACTATATCATTCAATACAAAATTTCAAGTTCAAAGTATAACTAAGTCGAATTTTGTTCGTAATTCCCAAGTTAACAATATGAACTTTCCACTCGTAGTTATACAAGTGATGCTAAAGTTTCTTGGAGTTACTCAACTTTTTTGTATCTATTAACTGATGATCTGTGAATTAATTTTGTCCCTTTTTCATCCTGCAAAATTTTACTTCAAATAATATTGCATGTTGGTTTTGGTTCATTTAGTTTCAATTAAACAATTTTTTATCTAAAAAAATTAATATCAGATTGAGGCACTTCTAAGTGTTGCACTTCTGCGTTTCGTCTGGATCACATTATTAAGGGGTGGCAACGCATCTGGGTGGCAACGCATCTGCAACCTTACGAGTGTTGCAAATGTCCATGGGCAGGCGGTTATCACTTAACATCAGGTGAACCGCCAGCTCGTTTGCCTCTTCCTCGCATAAGAAAAAAATGACGAGATAATATATTCGTATTGGTATCATTATATTTATGTTTCTGTTGCAGCTCACCATATCACTCGTAAAGGCTTTTATGACACACGCGCCATCAGGGTGGAATATTGCCATAGAAATAGACGTACTGTATCCACTACCGAATTCTAACTTTACAAATGCACATTTTAGAAGAAAAATTCATCATAGGCAGAAGAGGGAGTTCTGGGATAGGATGCAGACGGCGATGGACTTGTAAGTTTACTATTAATCATTGATTTTTAAAGGCAAAGTACCCGGAGGACCGAGCTTTGCTCGGTTTTGTTTTTTTTTTGGTAAATCGTGTATTTTGGAAATTACATTTAGATACAAACAACTTAGTAATGAAATATGCATAATATTTTTCGATCTTACAGACGTAATAATAAGAAAATACGAACTGATGTTTTTCACAAAAGAAAGAATTAAAAAAAAAAAAAGGAAAAAAATTACAAAATAACAAATCGACAAAAAATTAAAAATAAAAAAAGCAATGATCTGGAATCGAAAAAAAAGTTAAAAAATAAACGTGTAAATGATCGTGACGCGAACCACGGCCGTCTGTTTTGGGGCCGCCCGATTACCGACCGAGCTATTATGACATTTTCTCTTGTGGGGAAATTTACCGTCATATTCGAATTATATTTTTCATTCCCTGAAAACAGGGATAAAAGGACATTTTCTAAAAATGAAACCTAGCTAGATCGATTTTTCGCCCCCGAATCCATGCACATACTAAATTTCATGAAAATCGCTGGAGCCGTTTCCGAGATTCCGATTACATATATACAAGAATTGCTCGTTTAAAGGATAAGATAAGACATTTCTTAAATAAAAACTGTCACTCAACCACTCTTCTACGAGAGTTCGAGGTAGTCATAGTAAACTAAAGCTTCCTTAAACTATATCAGCAAACTGACTAATCTTACTAAACTTACTAATGTAGTAAGGAAAGTTTGTATGTATGTATGGATGTTTGTTACTCTTTCACACAAAAACTACTGAATGGATTTTAATGAAAGTTTACAATAATATAGCTTATACATCAGAATAAGACAGAGGCTATAATTTATATACATATTTTATGTATATCTGTCTTTCTGTCTGAATGTGTCGTCTTCAGCCTATTCTACGCAGACGTAGTCGCGGGCAGCATCTAGTATACCATAAGAGAGAAGTGGAGATGAATTATACCTACATATACTAAGTCTACACTCAAACTCGAAGGCAATAACGATCACCATGTCAAGACTGTAGACTGCCACGCGTAAGAATAAGAGCAGTAGAAGTTATAAGTATTCATGCAAGAACAGACAGACAGACTTTACTATAAATAAATAATAGATAAAGTTAAAAACAAACCAGTTAAGCTTAATGTGTGATTTATATGAAAATGGAGCTTAAGATTAACAACTGATTCGATTTTCTATTCTTTTTTTTTTGCTTAATCCATGTTTGTTTTTGTTACATTCCTTGCATTTTTAACTATTCACAAATTTATTTTGAAGAACTTGTGATTTTACTTTTAATTTTTTAAATAGAGTAGGTTAACGATATTATCATAAGTACGTATGCTGTACATATAATTTTCAACACTTTCAGACATAACTTAAATGGCCGCGCTTGCGTGTTAAGGAGTATTTGCGAGGCCGAAACGTATCTAGCGCCACCCGGCAAGTCGCTAGTGCACGATATATTGAAAGCACTATTCAAGTGAGTGAAACATTTCTATATAGCCATCATCAAAAGTTAAGAGAATCCTAATCAACACTGCGGGATAATCTCCGTCTTCCGGAAAACTCACGAACGCTCACATTCTCTAAGTACCGCCATCTCAATATGTTACCATATAGATAAGCATTCCATAGCGGAGATAAAAAATAACGCCTTGGAAACAAATTTGATGACTCCGTGGCACAGTTGTCAAGGTTTTTCCTTGGGCGCCCGGGTGGCAAACAAAACCCAAGACGGGTTCAATCCCCACCCGGGGCAACTATTTTTGTGACCCACAGATAATTGATTCGGACCTGGGTAAGAATTGAGAATAAACTAAGAAACTATTAGTAATAATACAAGTATTTGCGTGTTACTGATAAACTCTGACACTGAACACATGCATAGGTCTCTACTAAATACATGAACATTTTTTGCGACTTTTTTTAGTCTGTTCACCTCATGTTAATTGGTGGCCACCGCGTATGTACATACATCTTCGACACCGGTGTGTTTGGAGATGAATTTAGAAGAGTAGGCTTCGGTTACCTCACTTACCAGAAAAAAAGCAAAAGTCTAGTAATGCCACCTGATACCAGCTTTCTGTGAGGCTTGGCATTACTCCGGATGAGCCTGGAAATTCGTAATATAAAATCAAGGAAAATTCTCGCTTTCAAGCTTTAATGGCCAATTCAGGTAATTTTGTCTGTGGTGAAATTTTATGTGTTAATAAACATAAATCAATTCAAGATTTTGGTATAGGTAATTAATTGGTTATAATAATCTTGATCATACTGGTGATTATGTAAGCAAGCACCGCAATGGATAATACGTTGTACTGTAACTATCGTTTCTGTTTTACATTCTAATCTTTATCGGGTTAATTGCCTTATAATCCCCGTACGTGTCTTTTATCTGCACGTGATTGGATTTAAATAAATTCCAGTAGGAGAACTTGAGAAGTTTGAACAAAATAGAGCTTGTCTCGCATGTAATAAGGTCCGTATTCCCTTTTAGCCCATCTTGGCGGGTTGTGTTGTATACACAACACAAAACTTACATAGAAATTCCGATAAAATTAATTAGCTTAGTACTGGAATGAACGCAGTGGTGATCTGGTACTTTAGGAAGCTGACTCGCAACCGGAGGTTGTGGGATTGAATACTCGGTATTCTGCAAGAAGTTTCTCATGTTTAGGATCCAATAATCATCAAGCCTAATATCTTGCGTGCATTTTATTTTATTTTTTGAAGTTACTTCCTTTGGCGCGTTTAGTAAAATTATGAGAATAAATATTTTACGATGCACGGCACTCCGACCCTCAAAAAGCGACATGTTGCTGGTAACCAATTGAATCTGTTATGACTAAATAATAACTCAATATTGCATAACAATAATACTTATCTTTTCCAGCAGAGCAACGGCCTTAATTTACCCAATAACCAGTAACCAAAAACTAATTGGCGTACGTCATAAGATTTGAATTTATACTCCTCAAAACAAATAAAACCACCCCTCACTGTAGGGTGTGGGAAATATCACGACGCAATAGGTGTCAAACCAACAACTTTTAAATAAATACATACAATAAACTGTACTATACTAACAAACTATTAATTAGATTAAATATGTACAATAATTATGACAAGTAGGCATTCAGTGTCCAACATTCCAGCCACAAACCTATGGCGGCATTCGAAAGCACACGTAGACGTAGAAAATGGTGCATAGAGGGTCCCCGGCGCAATGTATCATGGCGGCCGTTCACGGACACCCACTAGCGTCGGATTCATTGTGGGAATGTTATCCGTTTGATTTACGGGGGGCTAGTTTGGAGGCCGCTTCGAGAGTCACATAAAATAACCAGAAGCATGCAGTGCAGAAGATTGTTTGGATGGATTATTTTCCATTTACCACTCGGTGTATGTACCACCAGTAGTTGGAAAACTTCTTTTTTAACAAATAGTTAGTACACATAGTGCTCCGTAGATATAAACGTATAAAACTCCAGCTGCTAAATAGCCTTCTAACGTATGGTACTGTGTTTGTGACAGTAATAGTCTTTTTGATTGAATTGTGGTGACGTGCAATGCACGGTGTAATTTAGTAATTGTTGACTTGATATTTTAATTTGATTTGATTATTATTATTATTATTTAAAAATGAGAACTGAGGAGCGAGTGTTTCTTCTGATAATGAGAGGAATACCGCTCATGGAAATTCACATAAGAAATGTCGTAGGCGTGACAGACACTTTCTGTGCTACGGTTTCCACAATCACCGGACGAAACATATGTAGTATGTATTTTTTCACTTAACGGCGTCTACTGTGATGGCTGCGGTACTGCCCGCTTGAGCTGGCCTTTGTGTGTCATTGTGTGGTGTTGCTGGTCCACCATTAAGGTGTGGTGGAGCCAGTTAATTCGCATTTATACGCATGGATATTTCAGGGGAGTACCACGGTTTCATAATCCTTAATCCTTACTAATATTATAAAGACGTAAGTTTGAATGTATGAATGGATGTTGTTACTCTTCCACGCCAATACTACTGAATGGATTTTAATGAAACTTTACAATAATATAGATTATACATCAGAATAAAACATAGGCTATAATTTATATACATATTTTATGTATATCTGTCTTTCCATCTGCATGTTCCGCCTTCAGCCTATTCTACGCAGGCGTAGTCGCGGGCAGCAGCTAGTATGTACATATACTACTAAACGGTTACTGTATTGTCGTGGTACTCCTGCGAACGTAACTGCCCATTCGTGCGCGACGATTAACGTTCATCAACTTTTCGGTAACCGACAAAGAGCTATACCAAATTATAACAATGATTTATACCAAAGAAATAAATTTTCTAACGGGATTTATAACAACGCTTCTACAATCACTACGATGTCAAGTAAAAAAAAAAATTGTTTTATAAAAATACCGTATTTTCTTATAAATTTTCCAGCCAGACGATCTTAGACGTTTCGCTAGAACAAAATTGGTCTTGTTACATATGTATATGTTTTTATCCCACAAGTGTAGTGTGCTTATGTTCATCTCAAAAGAATCTTCAATTGTCCCTTGTAAGAGGATTTGCAAGGACTAGCTGAGCTGCTTTGCGTGTGGACCTTACTGATTCCTTTGGATATCATTCGCAGATATTTTCTCGCGAAACTTTTCTTTTCAGGTCCTACTGTTATTCTATTTTTAGCCTACTCAAAAGAGTGAGGAGCGAAGCGTTTTTGCTTTTTTTATTTGAACGTAGCGTTAGGTCTCAGGAAAGTATCATTGGGCCCAAGCAGCTTCTAGTCTCCATAAAAAACACAAATTTAATACAATGAGTGGAAATATTTTTACGAAAAGTTTCGACATCGTTTTGGCTTATATTTCCTTCACTCGTCTATTGTATATGTATGTAAATAATGAACGGTATTTTCATATAATTGAACTGTGTAAAGTTTCATCAAATAGTACCTTATGAGGGACTCACTGTTTTCAGGGAAGTTAGTCTGGAGATAGAGAATGTTGTTCATTGGCGCACGTCACCAGGGGCTGATTATTCGGCAATAACAAAATCATTCACAGTGTGTGTTAATTCCAACATAACACACACACACGCACGTACGCACGCACGCACGCACGCACACACACACACATACACATGCATTTACGACAAAGTCAGTAAATCATTCAAAGCGTCTAACTATTCGGTTAGAACCACATAAAATACAATCATCAATTTTCCGTATACGGTCGAGTTCGAAGCAATCGTCTATATTATTTTATTTGTAATCGTATAAATTACACTCCATCGGAACATGACCGACTCTGATTCAAATATTTAATTTTTGTCCCATAAATATTACCATAATATCTAACTCATATATTCTTTAAATCTAATGTCTATTTTAATTCTTTTATCAGCAATTAAGATGAAACAATAAATGACACACCAATCGATCCGCACGTGAATCCGGAAGACGTGGGTTCGATTCCCGCAGCGGCTAAATACTTTCCATCTAAAAATTTCTAAAAATTTCAACATTATGTCAATTTCTCAGATACGCGAAAGTATATAGGGTAATTTCATTAAAAATCTGTAGATGTGCACTCCCACACTGCCCCCTGACGGACGAATTAATTAACTATCCTTATTTCTAGGGCACCGTTGCACGATGCCGAGTTTGCGGAGGAAGTGGGCGACGCTTATAATGAGTTACGGGACCCCAATTTCTGCCAGCGCACCGTAGATTGTCCCTTCTCCATTCTACATTTCGTGCTGGCGTTGAACAAACAAAAATATTAAAGGACCCACGCCTGCCCGCTTTGTCTGCGGCTATAAGCACTTGTTTGTTATTTTAGAAGAAATGGTTAATTTTGAAGGAATAAAAATCGTTCTGTTTGTTAATTCGGCTTATAAATTAATTTCCATACTATATATCCAAGGACAGGAGGTAACACAAGTTTTCGCAATAAATGATGCATTTCTTTTTGTAAGCAATAAGTATTGTAGTCAAAATTTAGGTGTGTGCGTCACTGCTGGACAAAATCGTCCGCCATACAGCTCTTTATCCGTCATAAAACTTTATTATGTGAAGAAAAAATCATGACGAAACCTATATATTTTTTTTTATGTGAGAAGGAAATTAAATCACAAATTTACAGATTGTTGCGTGGGCATACTACAGTTGAATTAATAAAAAAAATACTTCGAATAGTTGTGAGGTCCGATCCACAGCGGATGTGTGGTGGGCTATGCCCTAACCCCGTACTGAGCAAAGCCCTCCTTTTTACTCTGGTATAGAGAGAGTCCTTGCTGAGCTATAGAGGAGAGGCTTTTGCTCAGCAGCGGGACATTTATAGGCTGTTACTATACGTTATTTTTTTTTGAAGTAAAACTTCTTTAGGCGCGACTAGGGAGTAACTCAGATTTTTCTGACGGAAGTAACGTCATAAGTATATGTCATATTTTAAAAATATGACATATACTTATGACGTTACTAAATATTTAATCATTTCAGTGATATAGGCCGTCAACGCCAAAGAAGTTTTACTTCAATCGCGCGTAAAGGTTACACGAACACCCTTTGTTTTACTCTAATTGAAATCTGATTTTTTTAGATAAATGATCAAACACTTTCGGCGCTACGGAGATCGAACTTGTATCTTCCGACTAACGCTATCCGCAGCTCCGAAACATTTCATTTATTTATCTACAAAGGGCATTGTCCACTTTGTATGGTGGTTTTGGCTTGGAGTGAACATTCAGTGAGAATAACAACGATGTGTAGAATTAATAGATTTATTCAAAAGGAATGAGCAAAATAATAAAGTTTTGTGTCCAGGTGTTTCTTAAATTAAAAAAAAAATATAAACAGCGCTTTGAAATATAATATCGAATTTAGTTTTCATATTTTTTTAGTAATCAGATTCATAAATTAATAAAATGATATATAAGAACCGGGCAGGTGGATTTACAGACTCTTGGACCTTGTCCAGCTCATGAACCAAATAAAGTATATTATATGGGCACAGCAACCCACTGTCCGTCGACCCACCATGCAGTTGCAAAAATATTGTTTTATACTACCTGTCTGTTATATTATTTTCATATAACATATAAATATAATATATTTTTCTGCTAATACACGACAACATACATTCACAATACCAAAGAGAATGTAATCACTACGTTTACCTATACAATACCTACGAATAAGGCAAATGACATTTGTCAAAATAACAGTCACAACTCCAACCAAAGTATTGCCTAATGTCGCCATAAAAATCGTAACCAATGAACAATTTTTTTATATGATTCTGGGATTTTGTTATCAAATACATTGGCAAATATTATCCAAATACATTGGTAATTGAAGTTGATCAAAATAATACAATATTAACTTTAATTCCTTATAAATATTTATGTATAAAAATGCAGTGTCACATGATTTCGTGACTTTGCACTTTCGATAAATTATTTTTACCACAAATAAAATCTAAGTTAATAAATGAGAATAATAATAATATTATTTTGATTGATTAAAAAGAATATTCATAGATGTGATTGAGATTTTTATACTGGCATGACTCGACATTTTAAAATATTACCTATATTTTAAAATGTCGACAAGACTTTGTGTATATAAATCAATATAAATACGCATTATTGGATGTTTTTATCAGTTTGAATCGATACAACCGAAAAATACAAATATTCATGTTTTATTCAGGGAGATTTTTTGGTATAATTGTTTTTATCTAAGAATTCTGTTCACGCGAAGCCAAAAATGGACAATGCCCTTTCACACTTGAATTTTAGTCTTGAGTGCAGAGCCTAGCATTGCAAATAAATATTAATACTAAATTTACTACATTTTTGGGTATGGAATTCTTTTTGTGAATGAACACTCAAAAACGTCTCAACTACATCCTTGGTTGACGTCTAGTAATTTTAAGAGAAGATTTTATTTCCCTTAATATTCATATATACACTATCTGTACTGAGTGTATCTTATGGGTGTAGTAGAAAATACACGAAATTGACGACTGCTTATGTCTCGATATAACATGTAAATGAAAAATCCAATACAGGTGTGCAAGGTTCGTGAAAAGTTTGACACTGCTACCGTACTCTGCCTACCCCTATAGGTAACAGACATTGTGGGTATAAAAACATTTGTAAACACAAACACACATCACAAAATAAATTTACTAAAGAACACCGCGGTTATAACACATAATGCTGCTAGTCAAGCTATAAACCTTACAGGGCTGTCACGGCGGCAAAGGGAATCAGAAATCTATCCCCGTATAATCCCGTAGGTGTCGTAAACGTCGACAAAGGGAATAAGTAAACAAGGGAATTGACAACGGCACACTCCCGCTAGCACAGATATCGTTCTGCGGTTGCCAATGCGCCCGTGCCAAGCGCGTCATAAAAGTAACTTTCGATATGAAGCCTCCTGCAGTGGACTTTGGAATACCGTACAACAGATTGGAAGGATCGGTTTATCTCATATTTGTATTTTCTCACCATTCGTTGTGGGTCGACGTTGAAAGGACTGTAAATATAACAGTTGCATAATTTATAATGCGTTTTAGTTTTTTACCTGTACAAATAAAGATTTTTTAATAAGAAATGGTTAATTAAATTAAGTATTATAGTCAATTATTTTCACCTAAGTGTCATAGTTAATTATTTTAGATTTTTTACCTCATTTTGAAATCAATTTAAAAAAATAAATAAATAGGAAATAAATGATTTCATATTAATTACAGTAGTATAGCCGTGATAGCTCAGTGTCCGGGCGCTCGTCTTTAAATCAATATACTCGAGCAACTTGAGTTCGATCCCCGGTGCCGGCACCAATAAAGTTTTTAACTTTAAGTGCTGATTTATCACGTGCTCCGCGGTGAAGGAAAACATCATGAGGAAACCTGCATATTTTCGAAATAATAATGAAAAAAAAAAATATATTTCGAAGATATGTGAAGTCCGCGCATAGTCCATCCGCAGTGGGGCCGCGTGGTGGACTATGCCCTGATACCCTCTGTATAGAGGAGGCCTTTGCCTTTTTCGACGCAAGGCGGACCACTGAGTAATCTTTCATTTGAGGTTCCTTCGAAAAATGGTTGGAAAAAATATACTAAAACTATTGAATGTATAAATAATATAATTTTGTAATAACAGAAACAATTAATTATAGTCAAATAAAAGAGCACATATATTGAGTCTTTGATTCATTATCTATTATTGTTAGAACCTATCATCTAAAGTTTAATTTATATTTACAGTTATCATTAGTTACAGATTAAAACAGATATAGTCTTCTTCAGGTGATTTGATTTTACAATTTCTATTCCTTTATTTTATTATGGCTTTCAATCGTTTTCAATTTATAATAATTGCATTTCAAAATATCATGTTGTAAATACTATTTGTTTTTAAGTTTGTTCTAAGTTAAGCCCATAAATCTGTGTGTTAGTGTAATGAGCAATTCAGCTGACAGTTACTAAAAGCTCAGTACATAGAGTGTGCGTATAAAATAAGGTGCGTGTAATATAAACGAACTTTCCTGTCCGATATTTTCAAAAAGATGCAAATTTTTGTAAAAAACGGCAAGGACTTTGTTAATTCTGTCTATCGTCTATTTGTCAACTTTGCACGGTTTTATTTTAATTATTTGTGCTGAAATTCAATATTTTCCTGTAAGAATTGGTTTTTTCATTCAATTATCAATTGGGTGTAGACCCCACTAGGTGGAGTGACGACCTGTGCAAATGTGCCCGAAGTCGATGGATGCAAGTGGCTCAGGATCTTACTTCGTGGCAGTCTGTAACATAGGTTACACTGAGGTGCTAACATGACCTATGTCATGTTCCGAAATGGACACAAACAGGCTGAAATGAAGATGATGATGAAGTGGGGTGTTAATGATATGGTGTAACAACTTCCAATGTATCAGCCACACAAATAAATGGAGTTTGGTCGTGTTTCTAATTTACGTAATAAACAAGCTTTTTTCATTTCTATAAATACAAAGAGGGTCTACAACTTGGCGTTATTAATATAAAATATCCTGAGACTATCCACTTGTGTAAATTTTTGACAAAAAAGGATTTTTTTACATGCCGGAATGAACATTCATTCAAAGTTTAGAATGAAGATGATGAGAATTACCTTTGTCTGTTAATATTTGCAATTTTTTTAAATGTTTTATGCTCTCGCGCTAGATGAAAACACTGTTTTAATCTTCTTCGAGCGAACGCAGAACATTTATTTCTCGATAATGACGAACAGGTACAAAACAATGACTCACAAGATAATGTTTTTTTTTAACAAGCTTTACCTGGCTGGAACAAATTAAGGTTTATGTAGGAATGAAGGCATATTGTTAGAAATAGTGAATAAATTTACGGAACGAATTTATTGTGACGAAATTGTTAAGGAGGAGGTATAAGGACATATTTCATGGAAGGCCACTACGACTTTAAACGGAGTGCGTTATCCGCAATGCGGTTCGTTGCCTGTAAGTTGTTATGGAGAGAGGGGTTTTCTATGGTTTAAATAATTCTATTCTATACCAAATATACACTTATTGAATTTTAGATATCATAAGAAGTCATATGCTCGGGACATGACACATTTGTTATCTTTTCTTTCTGGCTTGTTTTAAACAAAGTGTTATTACACGTATTTAAACAATATAAGGTCTTTAAAAGTGCTTAGATTAGCACTATAAAAATTAAAGTTTTATATATACAGTGTTTTACTAAGAAGTATACTTTTTATAACCTAAAATCGGCTAGTGCTTGACTATTATCTCACTTGATGGTAAGTAAAAGATGATAAACGCCTTAGCTCAGTGACAGTCTATCCGCTCTTACCTTGAAGACACTCAACATTATAACAGGACTGGAAAACTGACGCTGGAAACTTTTCAACGACTGAGTGAAGGAGTTCAGCTGTTTCTAATTTTTTATTATGTGAGAATGTTAAGCGAGCTGGTGGGTCACCTGACGTTAAGCGAAAGCCGCCGCCGATGGACAATTGCGACATTTGTAGGTTTAGTTGCAGATGCGTTGCCACCTTTTAATAAAGTTGGCCCCGGCTACCGCACTCACCACACGAAACTCAGAAGTATAACACTTCCACTTCACGCCGGTCTTCTGCGAAGTGTTACGGACCCGCTCAAGCGTGAAACAGCGATTTGTTGCGTGGCCCTAGCACAGTCAAATCATATTATTTATAACTAACCAGCTGACTCGGCAAACGTTGTTTTGCCATATAAATTATTTCTATGGAATTTGTGAATCTGAACACATAGAAAATGTATTCGGAACGCACGCATAAAATATTTGACAGGTGTGCTATTTCGGTTTTTCCATAATTTCTTGTCGTTTAAACCTTCCCTGGACTGCCACAAATGTTTCAAAATCTAAGTGAGCCAAACCGGTCCAGCCGTTCTCGAGTTTTAGCGGGACTAACGAACAGCAATTCATTTTATATATATATAGAAGATAGATTTAATGATGAATGACAATCATTTAAAAGTTGTTAATACAGACAGATGTGTACCGCGCTGACGAAGATGTCCAAGAGAATACTTTTATTAATGTCATAATTCAGTTGATGCCACAATTTTGTATGTTAAGATTTAATTCTGTTAATACTTGAGACGAATAAAAAAATATAATAAACAATGTATTAGACTTAATTTGTTATAGCTGTCAACAAAAAAAACGAGGGAGATTGTTGCCATCTGATTTTAGAGTAGTTAACTTTTCGCTAATCTTATGGAAATCGTCAGAATTTCGATAATCTTTACTATATAAATTTATAATTACTATTTAAAATAATAATAAAAAAATAGTGAGAAAGTAAATACAAGTTGTAAAATGGTTTTATATAACCATGTTCTCTACAAGTATTCCCGTAGGTACTTAAGTACCAAAAATAATTATATATAACAATATTAATTTGTATTGCATTGTTATTAATATTGTGACTGTATTAAATTTAAGGGTACTGTTTACTCATACATTGAGTGATTAGTTTACAAAATAATTGTAAATGTATTCAAAACTGGAATGAAAAATATTTACTCAGTCAGAAGGCCACATCGCTCGAAAAACTGATGACCGATGGGAAGTAAAGGTTCTCGAGTGGCGGCCACGAACCTGAAGGTGCCAGAAAGCCTCCCTCTAGGTGGACCGACGACATCATAAGAGTCGCGGGCAACCGGTGGATGCAAATGGCAAAGTGTCCTTCGTTGTGGCGTTCTACGGGGGAGGCCTATGTTCAATCATGGATATCTTTCGGCTGATGATGACGATGATGGTGATGAAGGCATTCAAACTGTGAAATACACTCGAGAAGCCTTGTTCCTGTTCGATAAATCTCATTTGAAAGTTTCTTAAGTTTCGCAAAGGCGGACACTGGAAAAGCGTAATTCAATTACGATATCAGTTTTCAAGTCGATTGGCGTCTTTAAGACCGTTAATGTAATTGCAGACGATCTGTTCCAATAGGAGGTATTTAGTAAATTCGTTCAGTGCTCGCCGTTTTTCTTTAATACAAAGATAATGGGCGAGGTTTAGCTCAGACGAATAAATATAGATAGATGCTTTTTTTAAACATTTCCTTACTGTAGGGTAACATTTTCCTGTGTTTAAAGGACATTTTAGAAACATAAATTTCACGCGGACAAACACCCATGCGAAATAACTATCTGTGGGTCACACAAATAGTTGTCCCGTGTGGGCATCGAACCCACGACTCCCGGCGCCGGAGCCAATGCCTTGGCAACTGCGCCAAGAAGTTAATATTTCTACATTTCTGTCTTATAATTTGAATAAATATGAATAAATCATTGAATTCATTATTGGACATACTTATGTAATATTTGACACCAAGATAGAGAATAATACAATAGCAAAGCCAAATATATATAAAATTATACAGTATTCACATAAGGTGGTTTTAAAAAATAAAAGTAATTAAACAATGTAAATATTTTTGGATTTTGGATTCATAGAAGAATTTGGTCGATTTAAATACATTTATTGTCATTGGTGTCATAATAATAAGTGCTCATATTAGATTAATGGTTTTCTTTTATTGCTAGAATTTTCTTTTTTTTTAAATCTTTATTGATCTAATATTTACAAGATTAAATCTATCTAAAATTACATATTATCTAATAAACCTAATCCACGCGGCATGGTGCCAAGAACGCTAGCTGCATTTCCTCGCTGAATGCTTAACCTTTGAGCGAGAAAAGAACCAGCTCTCTTGTCACCAGCCGCGGCGTTAAGCATAGGACATAATCTTTTAAAGAAATTCGATGTGCGGGGACCCCACGGACCTAACGTTTCAACAGCAAATGGCACAAATACATAATCTAAACAAAAAAACTCATATTTGCGCCATTTACTTACTTCAGCTGCCTCCGATGCGGCCCCGGCCCTGACCGAAGTACCCCTTAGATGAGAGGCAGCCAAAGTGTCTACATAAGTGGCGTCCCAAACAAGGGCTTTGCCTCTCTCCCAAGGGATCAATGTTAAACCGTCGAGTCTCTTACCATCGTCGCGAAAAATGCCACAGGGCTCTAAAATAGATGGAACATTGATGGAAACAAGAGCCCTACGGATGATGTCGTTCAGGGAACCGTGGCGGGAAAAAACGGCCAGCACTTTTTTGACAAGAAAGCCCGTGGAGACCAAATTTGTCTACACTGACACCACAAGGGCATTGGTGTGGATGACAAATCGGTGCACCCAGACGGATTCCTACAGCAATGCGTAAGCTTTCATCGTCAAGTAATGTGCCCAAGTTACTTGATGGTAAAGCGTGAAGCCAATAACTCGATTCTTTAGATGAGACGCCTAGGAAACGGGCACGCTCTAAATTACTATCTAAAGATTGAAACGTATCTCTCTGTACTCTCCGCACCAAAGGAACATCCCACTGTTTTTGTAGGTTTACTTCCAGTGGGATATTTTCGTTGGGGCAGATAGACAGCCAAGACATCCTTGCTTCCTCTGCATAGGAAAGTTCTGAATCGTGATTAAGGATGTTATTACATAAATTATTTACGCTATGCACGGAAGCAAGGAAGGCAGGTAGAGCGACACTAGAAATTTTTCCTTACACCGATACCACCAAAACGAATTGGCAGCGTAGCTTGAGTCCAGCTTAATTCATTAAGAGATAAATTTAGAATTTTTTCTAGAGCTGATTTAAGATGGAAATCAATTTCGTTCAAAAACGGTGGTAGGGCCACGCAGCAGCCTCGGCTGTTACACGAATGGGCAGGCCCGTCCGGGTAAGTACCACGACCTCACAGAAGAGCAGCGTAAAGTGGAAGTGTGACAAATACTTTCGCGTTTCGTCGGGTGAGTGAGGTAGCCGGAGCCCAATTTTCAAAAGGTTGTCAACGCACGCATCTGTAACCCTCGGGTGTGGCAGATGTCTATGGGCGGCGGTATTCACTTAACATCAGGTGAACCGTCTGCTCGTTTGACAACTTTTCGCATAAAAAAAAAAAAAAAAGTCACCGCATTTCCAAACTGGACTCGAGCGAAGGAGGTAGGTTAATTTAGATACAAGAATACAATGTCGCAAAATAGTAAGCGCAATATGCGAATTTAGTAAAAACAATTTATTAACATGATCTAAAAATTGACTTAACTTTAATTTTAAATGAGGTTCCAAACTTGGTATCAACAAAGGAGCACCTAAGAGGTAAAGTGAATCTGAACGCACTACGTTAATTCCCAGTATGATAGAGCTAAAATTTTGGGTCAAAATGATTTTGTCGGAAAAAGAAATCTTTTCGGAAAAGAAAAGTTCGCATTTGGAATTATTTAAATCGAGACCGATATTTTTAATTTGTCTAATAATTTCGATAAGATCACTTTGTACATCGTCAACTTTACCTCCCGGCGTACCATCGTCTAGGTACCAGACATTAAGTTTAGATTTCAATTTTGAAATAATTGGATGAAGTCCCAAACTAAATAATGCTGGTCCTAGCGGATCTCCCTGCTGAACACCGACAGCAGAATCAATAATATTGTCTTCATAAAATAAATTACTCTTTTCACTGTAACATTGCCAAACATAGTGATATATTTCTGGTGTATGGTTAGCCACTTCGTTCAGCAGAGTCGTTCTATCAATGGAGTTAAAAGCAATCCTTAGGTCAACCTTCAGAAGTACATCCAAATCACTAGTATATAAAGAAGTCCGAACGGAATGTACAGCCGCTTCACAGCCGCCTTTGCTTCCAAAGCCTAGATGAACAGGCTGGAATTTTGTTTTAAGGCCGGAGATTATGTGCCTACATTACATGCTAATTTTGAAGTTAAGCGTCGAAAGGTAGAACCAATAGCAATAGGGCGGATACCATTATCTTTTTTTTAAAGGCACATAATCCTGCCCCGTATAAGGAAGGAACAAATTTAGGATTTACTTTTTAAATAATAATTAAAATAACAAAAATAAAAGATTTTACTACTAAAACTCTACCTGTAATTAAAGAAACGACATTTAAAGTTAATAATCACAACGTCGATTCCTAAATCACTATTTTACTTATTAAATATTTTTGTAATAAGATTATTTTCATGAATTGTTTCATATGACAGCTTAATTCTTTTTCTATTATAATCCGGCGTCAAACATAGTTTTTAAAATAAATTTTATCAACGGCCGGTGCGCGAAAATATTTAAATTAAAGAAAATATTTAAATAAAAGAAAATAATATTTTTCTTTACATCTCCCCCTCCCAGAGAAGATAAAACATAACGACTACCTACACATCCTCTTTATGGTCTCTCAAGCATAGCAAGGACTTAGTTTCGAGATATGGAAATAGTTTGACTCTAATTTCTTACAGTCAGTGTTTATCTTGTAAATTGATGTTGATATTTTTTCTATAATTTTGTAGGGTCCGATTCTCAGTTCATCAAGCGTTTTCCTATTCAATTTGTTTCCATTGTCCACAAAAACAGCATCACCAACTTTGAATTCTATATGTCTTCGATTTTTATCGTAAATTTTCTTGTTTAATTATGTCATTTCATTGTATTTACCAGAGCCTTTTTCCTGTCTTGGATCAGATCTTGCTCGGTCTTCTTACGTTTTAGTTCATTAGGCAGAATTGCAACATCTGTGCCGTTTAAAAGATACTTTGGAGCATAACGAGTGACAGTGTGCTCCGTTTCATTATAATTTTTTACACACATTTGTGCTATAGTTGCCCATGCAATTTTAGTGTCTTTTTCGTTTATCTTACATCTTATTTTATTGACCAACGTTTGATTTAGTCTTTCGTTTAAACCATTTGAGAAGGGCGAATTCACTGCAGTAAAAATTATTGGAATATTCTTTTCATCCAAAAATCTTTTGAATTCCTTGGAATTTATACCTGGATATTGGTCTGAGAGAATCATGCCGATATCGTCTGTTTCTGCACAGTTTTTCACTAGTTTGATGAAATCATTTGCATTTTGAGTACTTGATGTTGAAATGTACGCATACCTAGTGAAATGATCTGATAGCAGGTGCAAGTATCTCTTTGTCGACCTTGAACCCCCAAAGCCTCCAATGGTATCAATGGAACATATCTCAAAGGGTTTTGTAGCGGGGCCCAATTGGGACATCAATCCATATTTATTTTGTCCACTGGACTTATTCTTTATACATACTATACAACTTTCGCAGATACTTTTTATGTTTTTTGTCATGTTTTCTGCTGTATACAATGAGCTAATCATTCTTTGCATTTGATTAAGTCCTAAATGACCTAGGTTTGTATGTGCACTTTTGATTAATCCTATACTAAATTTCTCTGATAGAATTATTTTTTCCCTTTTCTTAACTTTCTTATAATAAACATTATTTTTTTTCAACAATTTTTCTTTTATGGACTGTATATTACTATTGTTAACTTGATCTTTTAGGATATCTTCTAGTTTAATCATGTTAACCACTTTTAATTGTTCATCCAGGTTTTCATTTGGTTCTAAGACTGGATTCCTGCTTAGACAATCAGCTTCAATGTTATATCTTCCTGGAGAGTATTCAATTTGGAAATCATATTGTGATAGGTAGTAAGTTAAATCTCCTAATTCTTCATCCGTTCTTGACTTTATATTCATATTTTCCAAAGGCTTGTGATCGGAGAAGACAGTGAATTTCCTACCTATCAACATATGTTGCCAATATTTTACACATTCTTTAATTGCTAAGCATTCCAGATATATAGCTTTTTTCCTTTTTTTAACTTCGTTCAATTTTTTTGAAAAATATGCTACTGGTTTCTCTTCTTTGTTTTCTTGTGGCTGTTTTAAGACTGCTCCTACTCCCAGTATACTGGCATCTGTGTGTATGTGAATTGGCAAGTTATGATCAAAAATGGTTAATATTGGTTGAGAGCATAATATTTCTTTCATCTCATCAAATGACTCTTGGCATTCCTTAGTCCAGTTAAAGGATGGTCCTTTTCTCAAAAGGTTATGCAATGGTTCTAATTTTATTGCTATGTTTGGCACATACTTGTGATAAAAGTTTATTTTCCCTAAAAATTGTCTCACATTTTTTTGCGATTTTGGAGTAGGGAAGTTTTTTATTGATATCAAGTTGTCTTTTAGAGGTCTAACTGAATTATTCTGTATTATGTGGCCCAGGTATTTAACTGAGTCTGCTGCAAATGTGCATTTAGAAAATTTCAGTCTAAAACCTTCACTTTTAATTGCTTGAAATAATTGTTTTAAATGCCCGACATGTTCTGAGAAAGTTTTTTGAGAACAACAAGATGTCGTCGATGTAACTTACGGTGAATTCTCCGAGCTTATGTTTTCGTATAACATTACACATTATTCTCTGGAATATTGCTGGCGAGGTTTTTAGGCCGAATGGTAAACAAGTCCATTGAAAGTGACCTTCCTGTGTGACGAATGCAGTTTTATATCTGTCTGTGACACGCAGAGGTATTGACCAAAATGCTGAATTCAGGTCCAATGTTGAGAAAAATTTGCAATCTCTTGTTTTTACTATTAGGTTTTCAATAAGTGGAAACGGCTGTGACTGCGGAACAAGAATTTTATTTAAGTCACGAAAATCTATGCACAGTCTTGACTTTTTATTTTCTTCTCTTTTATAAGCTAATGTAACTGGGGCTGCAAACGGACTATATGATTTTCTATCTCCTTTTTATCTTCAATGGTGCAACGATATGGCCTTTTACTGCACTATTTTTCTACTATCAGATCAATATGTGCTTCATAATCCGTTACCGTTCCGATGTCATATTTGTCCTCTGCAAAAACAGATTTATTGTTCAATATCAAGTCATCAATTACTGCTTGTTTTTGATAGTCTAGATGATTTATACAAATTTTGAAGTTCTCTACACTGAAGTTTTCGTTGAAATTTATTAAATTATCAGATTTTATTTCCTTAGAAATATCAATATCTGTTTTATTTGTTTCCTTAGAAACTATTTCACTTCTTTGTATAGAAACTTTCTGATGTATTCCTAAGTTTTCATTTTGGATTAAGTAAAACTTTTTTATACAATCTAATCCATTTAAAAAATCGTAATCGAAATTTTCCTTGTCTATTACAAGGACATCCATATTTTTCTCAACATTAAAAATTGTTACATTAAGTGTTACTACGCCTTTAGCCTTTTTAACGCCATTAATTGTTTTTAAATTAGTATTGTTAGAAAAACTTAATTCCTTATTGCTTTGCTTATCTTTAGCAATCTTGAATTTATCAATGACACATTAGAGCCTGAATCATAGATTACATATATTTCAACTTTTTTATTCAATACTAATTTTACTTTAATTAATGGCGGCATTATTAGTTTTTTTGGTCTTCATATTGTAGTTCACATTCCAATTCTGAATTGTTTATGAGCTTTATTTGTTTCTTATCTTTTTCTTTTTCATTATTTACATACTTTTTAAACCAACATATGTCTTCTGAATGATATCGTACACCTTTATTTAGTTTTTCACAAATGTTACATTTTTCTTTCATCAAGTTATTTTTCTTAGTTTTTTTAATAAATTTCCTCTTTGTAACCAAATGTTCTAGTTTGCCGAGTTGATTGAATAAGTCTTTTGTTTGTACAATATCTTCCTTGTTGATCCTATCCGTTATAAAATCTGGTAAGCCCGCAGCAATTACAACAATAAGGGTGCCTTCATCAATTGTTTTTCTTATTTCAAGCATAAGTTTTTCTTTTTTTATAGCATATTCTAATAAAGATCCCGATTGATACTTGAAAAATAAAGCGTACTTGCTAGTAGTCCAACCTTTATTAGCATAGGTTTGCAAAAACTTTCGATTTCCATTTCAACCACTCTGATTGTAAACTAAGCTTGATCATCATGGAAGAATACCAATCAGTGCATGATTTTTCTAGAAACAGTCTGAAAATTTCAATTTTTTCTTCGTCTTTTACTGTATCAAACCTTTCACATTCTTTTTCAAATATTTCCATCCAATGATATACAATTGTGTTTTCCATCAAATTTTTCAATCACAAACCTGTCGGCTAGCCTTTTTATACATTGTTTTTCTTTGCTTTGTTGGCCTTCAATCAATTTTTCCAAAATTTTGATGATAGGACTTTCCAAATCATTTTTATTGATAATAGCCGTTTGTTCTGGAGTTATTTCCTCAAGGAATTGATCCTGAAAAATCATGTTACCATCTTCATCAAGGTATTACAAATATACCTTCTGTGTTATGTATCTTCTGTCATTTTTATCCAAACACTTCTAGTTTGATGTCTTTTTTTTAATGTATTTTCAACTGTAACGAAAGCTTTAAAAGTTTGGATATGCTTGTGAAGTGATACTGCTTGATACTCCTCAGGAATCAGGAAAACTTTGTCATCTTGTTTGGCAACTGAGGTTATGGCAATATAATTTGACTTTCCGTCTACTGCTGGCTTAACTTGAAACGTAAATTTCAACTTTTCCATTCTTTTTACAGAAATTTCGTTTTATAAGAATATTTTTCAGTGATTAGGATGCAATCAAAACACAATTGAGTTTCTCTGTAATTAAAGATTTGTTGTAAGATTTTGAAACTATAACAAATAATAATTAAAATAACAAAAATAAAAGATTTTACTACTAAAACTTTACCTGTAATTAAAGAAACGACATTTAATGTTAATAATCACAATGTCGATTCCTAAATCACTATTTTACTTATTAAATATTTTTGTAATAAAATTATTTTCATGAATTATTTCATATGACAGCTTAATTCTTTTTCTATTATAATCCGGCGTCAAACATAGTTTTTAAAATAAATTTTATCAACGGCCGGTGCGCGAAAATATTTAAATTAAAGAAAATATTTAAATAAAAGAAAATAATATTTTTCTTTACATATATATACATAAGAATTGGCGCTTTAGCTAAGAACACATTAAATTTACTATATTTTGTACTGTTGTACCTAATAATAGATAAATAAATTGTTACTGTGGTAGACTATGCAGTTGTTACACTAATAGGTAAGCTTTTCTGAGGATGTATTGTATTTT
Source organism: Iphiclides podalirius (assembly GCA_933534255.1). Classification (NCBI taxonomy): domain Eukaryota; kingdom Metazoa; phylum Arthropoda; class Insecta; order Lepidoptera; family Papilionidae; genus Iphiclides; species Iphiclides podalirius. The sequence goes on along the minus strand of OW152831.1, from coordinate 2,668,541 downwards.
TGCGTTTCGTCTGCAAGGTAAGGTATCCAACGTAGTGAGGTAAGAAACGGCTCCGTAACTCATAGGAGATAGACGTCCGTGGACGGCGGTAATCACTTAACATTAGGCGAGCTCCGCACTTGTCGCATTCTCACAAAAAATGCTGTCTCAAATTTTTGATTGCACATGTCACGAATTGGGACTTTAAAGCTCTCTCTGTCGACCTTTTAATTGTGTTAATTCTATTATTAAAAGACTTTCTTTTTTAGACATACTCAGTCTTTTATGGTTAAAAAAATCATTTATACTTATATGATATATATATTTATTACATATTTTTTATGTCGTATACTTCTAATATACGCTCGACTAAAAAAACTATATTCCTTTAAATCTATACCTTTCTCTGCCTTACAAAAAATAATACTTTGGAGTACATACTTGTCGTATTTCTAGCGAATTAATTTCGTTTGTTATTTATCGAGTTGCCCATTAAAAATGCATGAATTCGGAAAGTTTATTACCTGCCCCCAAAAAGGTATCTATTAAAATTGCCTTAATGAAATTTATTATGCAAATAAAACTGGACCACTCTCCTATCTATGTAGTACGGCGGCCCCGATTTTCGACCCTAATAAATAAAGATGTGTATTAAAAGTAATGTTACTTCAATTTACATCTTTAGCGGCGTGAGACACGCTAACAAGGTTTCGAGCGGGAAACGTCACCCGTTATACGTGACACAGTTTCAACCCTCATACACGACCACGGACGCCATTTTTCAAATTGAGACAGCTTACGCGAGATAGACGCGTGTGGTATACGTAACGTTGAAACTGTCTCATCTTGATTCGTGTGAAAATGTCGTTTAAATTTGAAGGGCTCGTTGCGTTTTTACTGTTGTGTTGTTTCGTGGAGACGTGTTTTTCTTACGACGCGGAAAATGGTTACAGGAAGCTGTCACGCAGGAAACGATATGTCTCCTTTCCTGAAGGCTCGAGTTTTTCGGTGAGTATCCGGAAGTGTTTTTCTGTATGTCGTTAATGTGACTATTCATAGATTAGTGGCGTGACTTTGGTTTGGATGTCTGTTACAATAGTAGGTACAGCTTAGCATAAGAACATAAAGCTTTCTTAATGTTGTAAAGCCAATATTAAGAAAGCTTTATGTAGCGTCGATAATGAAGTTTTTCATTTCACATAATGAAATATAAAATTTTTCAGTATAGAATAATATACAGCAAAAAAACTGTAACATTGACAAGTCATAGTAAATATTTAATATTCTATTCACTTATATAAAATCGACAATTACTTACGGCCGATTTCAATATTCTATCTACAGATAGATTGGCTTACTGGAGATAGAATTTTGACGTAATTATTATGGAGCTAATGACCCTAGTAACTAAATCTATCTGTAGATAGAATATTGAAACTGCGAAACAGACCCACTGTTCATTAACGTAAAATCCATTAAATACACACCTTCTGGACGGTCTTGCAGAATGAGAGTAGATGAAGGGGGAAATGGATTTAATATTTTTTTTAGGAAAACACGTTCACTCACGACGTTGTACTTCTTGCTTACAATGCCTGCCCCTTTAAGAATGATTACGTTCCAGTGCGCCGGCTGCATGACGGTAGGTCTGATAGGTCAGCCGGCGCCGACGTCCGCGCCGGGCACCTTCACCTTCGGCCTGAACTGGGGCATAGCCTACGAGCTCCCAAACACAACGGAGACTGCGCAGTTCTACCGCAAGAAGTATAGGAAACCGGTCGCTCAAAGGAGGAGCCGACGCGAGCTGTACGAGAAGATTGAACTGATACTTGAAAAGTATGTATAAGCGATCTCGTTTGTGTTGAATTCGTTATTGTATACAGTTTTATTTAGTACTAGCGACCCACCCCGACTTCGCGCGGGTGCAATGAATGTATTATACATATAAACCTTCCTATTGAATCACTCTACCTTGTAAAAAAAACTGCATCGAGATCCGTTGCATAGTTCTAAAGATCTAAGCATACATAGGGACAGACAGACAGCGGGACGACTTTGTTTGTAATGATGAAGATGTACTATGGGTCTCGGTTTGACTACGATGTGTCAAGTATTGGGTTCGATTTCTACTGACACGCCACTATGAATTGAATCTAATGGGTTATAAGTTATTGCCTCTTCTTAATAAATATACATATGCTGAGCAGGGACATTTGCAACACCCGTAATGTTGCAGATGCGTTGCCATCTTTTAATAAAATGGGCACCGGCGATTAGTCACCAGAAGAAACGTGAAAGTTTAATACTTCCACTTCACGTCGGTCTTCTATGAGGTTGTGGTACATTCTAGGACGGACATGTTCATTCGTGCCACAGTGGAGACTGTTGCGTGGCCCTACAACAGTTAAACATTGCCTTTACTGTAGGATAATATTATCCTGTGTTGTAACAATGTGTCATAAACATAAATGTCATGTGGAAACACGCCCAGATCTGAAATTAATCAATGATGATCAGATGATCAATTATTTATGGGTGACACAAATACTTGTCCAGTGTGGGAATCGTACCCACGACCCGCGGTGCCAAACGCCTTGCCACACGGAATTATTTACAAATGCTATGATGGATCGTTGGCGACTGACTCACCAGTTGCTAGGTGATAAGTGTGGTATTAAGAGTATTAAGAGTGGTAAAATTAATTACTAAATGACATTTATTTGTTTTTTTTTTAATAATGCAAACGTTTGTTGCGCATTTGTTCGAGAAATATACGGTCTTGAGATAACTTGGCCTAAAAAACCCTTAGGTTTTTGTGAATTTTTAAAGGTCCTTTTTTATCACAATGGTCGTGATATATAATAAAAATAAAATAGTACCCACATTTTGCATTTCAATTTTATAACTTACTTAATGGAGAAATAATATTATTTGTACGTAAGTGGAGGCTACTTGAACGAGTTGCTTAACTCAAAATTGTCTTTAAAAGAGTTTATGATGCACTAGAGGGTTATATTACTTTTATTAATGCTTATGTTTTCTTTTGAATTGTAATGTAACATTGATAATGCTGTTAGTACATACTGGAAGTTTGTATGTATGTAATAACACCGTGAAAAGAAAACAATCATTAGACGAGATTGTCTAAAGGACTTTTTGATGAGAATTTACTTCTTTTATCATCCATTCGCTTCAGGTTATTAAACTTTTTTCGTGTTAAATTGTCCCTACCTGCCTGCAGGATTTACGGTGTTTACGTAAAAAAAGTGAAACCGCCCTTTAAAATATGACGCCTCTGGGCATTCTTTCAATCTCCTCACCGAAAATTTTCCCTTTTGTCTAATGGAGTTAAGTTTTGTTTTCGCGATGGAGAAAAGGCCTGCTTTATTTCATTTCGCGATTGTTTTGGAGCTCTACGAGTAGCTGGCGGCGAAAGCAACGTCTTGGATGATAGGATTTCTGTATAGAATTCGTGTATCCTTTTAACGAGTATCAGATGTATTATTCCTACGAGAATATTTGAACTCTTACCACCTTGAACATTTTTGTTTTACTCCTGAAAATCTGTCTATACATATATAAGCTACTTGAAATAATGAAGGTATCATTATTACAAGTTAATAATCAAAGTATAACCGATAAATTACTATGTTGATGTATATTATCGAGTTACTTCGATGCCCATAGTATTTACATATGTGCTCGTAAAATATACATATATGATACTTAATGAGTGATTTCATTGCGTGATGGTATATAATTAAGTGTTATTTTATGTGAAAAGGTGACAAGCGAGTAGACGGTTCACTGAAGTTAAGTGATAACTGGCGCCAATTAACATTTGCAACACCCGTAGGGTAACAGATGCGTTGCCACCTTGTTATAACTTAAACTGTTGTTTCTTGATGAATTATCATTGCAGTAGTAGTTGATTTATAACAGAAGTATAATATCATTTTTTCATAATTAAATTAATGAGTAGTGCCTGCGTTGGTTATAATAAATAGTTATAGTGTATAGTAATGTATAGTAATGTACCTATGAAATATTTATGTAAATAAATTAGTAGTATACTTGGAAGATAATTACTATGTCGAAAAACGAGCTTGTCTCGCCAACAAACGTTATAGTTTGGCGAGAATAGCTATGTGTTAGCATATATCTTTGATATTTAAAAATAATAATAATGCGGGCCCCAGCTATCTCACTCAACAAACGAAACGAAGTAGTATAACTTCTTGCCACAAGATTTGAGTTTACTGAATTTTTTATACATGTAATATTGTTGGTAATCCAAAAGAAATCAGCAAATAATACTTCCTCCATATAATGAAGTACTGTTATATAATTTCAGCATGGGATACAACGGACGCCAATGTATATTGAAGACGCTCTGTGAAACAACCCAACGCATCGTTCCACACAGCCCTAATATGATGGAAGAGATATTTCGAACGCTTTTCACGTGAGTATTGCTTTAATAGGAACAATTCGCTAAAACCGATAAAATAACAATCGTCTGAAAAAAAGTATTATAGGTATTATAAACACCTTAACTACTTCAATATTAACGTGTAATTTTGGTTTATTATATAATATAATTACACGTTCAAAAGTTTAATTATAACAAATGAAAAAGGTAACAGAGACAAAACTTATAAAACACAATTATTTACATGTAAAATCAGCAAAGGAAAGAATAAGTATAAAACGCCACGACAACGCTAGAAATTTAATTAAAACTCGATCCTTAGGACAGAGGCAAATAAAAAAAATGTTTAAAACACAAACATTTTTTTTAATACAAAATTTCACAGAGGCAGCATTCTTTGTCTTAAGTTAAAATGATTTCGATTTGACAACATTAACTCCAAGCGAGCTAAATACTTTACAAAATGCGTAGATGACATTGTGTTGAAACCTAAAACATAGGTAATAATGTGTAAAAAATAAAGATCATTGACAAATCAAGCATATATGAAAGACGTCACTAAAGTGTTTGACAAATGCCAAAACTTACTTGACTTATTTTTATTTATTTAAAAACTTTGTGCACAACAGCGTACAACGGCGGATTTAACACCATTACGTCTTCTCTACCAGTCAACCGACAAATAAATCTTATCTTCAATCCCTTAGCATGTGTGTTAATTTTATTAATATAATATGTGGGACAAATCCCTGATCTTAATTGCAATCACGCCGTCAAACAATAACGCGTTCCGTTCAAACATTCATGAGTAGGGTTTCATGGAAAGTTAATCAACTAATGTCTCGAGATACAGCCTTCAGTGTAACTAGTTTGTAAAACTATGCAAATAACAGTGTATACAAGTGCGCTTTATCACGGGCTTCGCATCCCTAGAGCTTCCGCGTGCTTCGGCCTTTAGATTAAATAGTGCACTTTGGCATTCAAACGTTACTCAATAAAGATAAGGTGAAAACAGATGTTTGCCATCAGATACTACTTTACAGTTTAACAGCCATTCGTACGTCAGTCAAAACTTATAGCTTTGTTCAGCCAGTACTAACTCCGCGAGTAGTTTTTCAACCGACCATTATCTGACAGGAAAGACAAATACTAGCAAATGAATATATTATGTGTGTGTAAGTTTGTGTGCGAGCATGAGTCCGTGCGTACGTTTTTGTATAGTGTTGATTAAAATAATATTTCATGCCAACATTACAAGTCATGTTAGCACGCACTTATAACTTATACACACTGTATAGAGGAGTCCCAGCAGGGACATGTATAGTCTGCTATGTTACTATTACATTAATGCCACCTGTGTACCATTGACGCCAATCAGGGTACTTCTAAATTAAATCATACCAACTTTTGTTCATACTAGGATACATAAGCCAGATCGGTCTTACAGATATAGATTTCCTAAGTAATGCTTCAACATTAATCTTTGATCTTGGGTGACACCTGTTGGTTAGTGGTAATTTAATTAAGGGCAATATACTATTCAGAGAACAAAGAAAGCCACAGGTGTGGGATTAAGTATTTAATCACAAAATGGCACATGTTTACACAAATAGTCTATGTTGGCATCCTTATGTTTTAAGTATCTTTATGTTGGCAACGATTTGCCTCTAGTGTTGTAATTGTCCATGGCACTACAATTTTCACATAAAAAAAATTGTTGCATCTCTTTCACAATCTCCTGTCATTGTTTTTTATAACACGTATACCTTACATTATTTATCTCATCGAGTTGAAAAACTTTATGATTTTCCTAAATGATATGGTCCTTGCGTAATTTAAAGATATAATGTTCTACGGTGGTAGGGCCACGCAGCAGCTTTGGCTGTTGCATGAATGGGCAGGCCCGTCCGGGTAAGTACCACGACCTCACAGAAGACCGGCGTCAAGTGGAAGTATAATACTTTGGCGTTCCGTCTGGTGAGTGAGGTAGCCGGGGCTCAATTTTCAAAAGGTTGTCAACGCATCTGCAAACCTTCGGGTGTTGCAGATGTCCATGGGCGGCGGTATTCACTTAACATCAGGTGACATTGCTGCTCGTTTGGCAACTTTTCACATTCAACATTAATTAACGGCCCATTTACATATTTTCTTTGAACTTTATCTATAGTGGTTTCTTTGGTTGTTATAGAAACATCCCAAAAAACCGATGTGCATTGGAATAAAGTCGGATGATCTTCATCTAGGTAGAGATAGTATTTCTGAACTAGGTAAAGTAAGTAGGATGATATAACTTGGTTTGAATTCAAAAGGATAATTTATAGAAAGGAGCCCGCGAGCGAGTGCTTTGTATGCTTGCAGACGATAGTGTGTGCATAAATGCGTTTCAACGTAATTGCTGCCATATTCACTCACGAATACTGCGGCTGAAATAAATATTTTCGTTTGTGCAAATATTTGTCTGGTTATTCATCTTCTGAAAGCATCGCGAATATAGAAGCTGCGAACTTTAACCTTAACATTCTAATTGGTTTGAATAGAGATATTTTTAATGGAAATTGGGACCTATAGTTGATTAATATTCAAATAATGCATTAATATCATAACCAAAGCACAAAGCACTAAATGAAAGAAAGTTCAGAGAACGGAAAAATATAGTTTTTATTGAGTAAAATATAGTGTTGACATTTATACTCGATATACTAGCACATGGTATCAGAATTATTTTTTTGTAACGTTTTGGATTGAGTAAGCTCATAAATATAGATACTCATACAATAATAAAAGTTGATCAAATAGCAAAACCATAATTTTATTGTCATACATTTCCAAAAAACGGAACTAAATACAAATCTATGTTATGCATTTGATAATTATTAATGTATACGTTATTTTATTCCTTATCATTATCTTCTCATTAAAATCACTTTTGAACATTTTTAACAGGCTAGCATAGACAGTCAAACCAACCTTTGAAAACCCAAGTGCGTTTCCTCTGAAATCTCATTCATCACATTCGGAGCACGTACTTACTAAATGAGGATTAGAGGAGTTAACGGAGAAATTTTGGATCTAACGTTACAAATATTCATCCCTACTCAACCGTCGTGTGAGCTTCACTCGACTTGGATAAAAATATATAAACAACAACTTATTTCAGGTTACGCCCTCTGTATGATTTGTCTCAACCGAATATACACTATTTTCATCGGCCTACACTTGTATGTTTCTATGTTTTCTATTCGGTATTTGGTTATGCGATTTTGATATCGAGTAATGTCTTGAGGTTCGATAAGGCAGGTGACATCAACCGCTACGTCACACTTACTTTTTTGTCTCGAATATAAATTAAAAAGAAAAATGCTATAGTGCATCTGAGACTAGTGATTAACGACGACCTCACGATTTGTCGACTATTGCTAAGTAAACTCGGTGGCACTTTAAAGCGAGATCTATTTCTGTCTATTCTGTTGGGGTGAGAGTGAGACTATACTGGCTACGCTACTTCAATTTTAATCAAAAGGAATCCTGCTGTACTCTATCAAAAGCTTTGGTAGGGTCCTAGGTGTACTTATTATATTCTACATCATCAATCTATTTCTTGAACGACATTTAGTCAGAAATAAGTAAAGTGTGTGTTCTTATTTTTAGGGTTCCGTACACAAAGGGTAAAACGAGACTACTGCGTATCGGAAACTAAGACTCCGCTGTCTGTCTGTCTGTCGTCTGTCATCAGGCTGTATCTCATGAACCGTGATAGTTAAAAAAAATTAAGTGGGGCTCCCCTACGGAACCCTTCGTGAGCAAGTCCGAGTCGCATTTGGCCGGTTTTTTATTGTTACATGTTGGTTTCATTTAATTTCATGCCTCATCTGTAAAATCAGAAACGCTTAAATCACCCAAGCAGTTATGATGCTAATGAATAGAGTGGTGAAGCGCCTTTAAAATCCTACAAAGTTGTCTTCTCACGCTCTGCTAGCGTTCGTCGTCCGCGTAAAATTAAAAAAAGTGAGAAGTTTGTTCAGTAGTATGAGAATATTATCAGTGGCGAAAGTTGCGAAGTTTCGAAGACTGAGCCCGTAAAAAGGATTTTCAATCTTTGCACAGGAAGTTTGAGTGAATGTAGTCATAAGTATTTATAATCACTTTTGATAAGCTGTACCATAAAAAGGTACAAATAAAATTATAGTAGTGGCGACGCTTTAAAATTATCGTTGGGCCAAAGGCGTTTTTATATAAAAACTTTGTTTAATTATTAATCCAGGTGGACTTATCTTTTTAAATACGATACTGTTCAGACTCATATAATAAGCTAAATAAGATTTGAATTTATTAACTGTCTGTTAAGTATTGACCAATTGCTAAAATCACTGTCCATTTAAGATATTAAATTTCATTAGAACTGGTGTTTGCTGGAAGTTTTATAAATACTCAGATGAGGATAAATCAAGCTGTTTGTTATTCTTATAAATTTGGTTACTAAAAGTAGCTAGAGCCATGATAGCTCAGTATCCGAGCGCTCGCTTTTAATTTAACGTACTCGAGCAATCCAGATTTTATATGCACAATTATTACTTAGACGTAATTTTTAAACTCAGGTATCATTATATTATTTTTGTACACATCAGTGATATTACGACCAAAGAGAAGGTGGTAAACGATATCGCCTCTGCCACGCCATAGGAAATGACAGGTGTATTGTGTAGTTTTGGAACCACCGGTATCTGGTGACCTCATTTCCTGGACAAAGCGCAAAAGTATAATTACTTCCATTTTACGCCGCTCTTCAGTAAAGCTAACTTTATCTACAGAGAAACCTGTTGAATTAGCCAGTTCGCTGAACTGCAGAATTCAGTGCGTAGCTAAGCCATTATAACATAGAGGCTGTTTCAAATTTTCATTGCAGAATGCCGATGTCGAAAGTGCTCAAAACGGAGCCTTCGCTGCACACAATATATGACTCTGCGCACCGTCTTGGCGCACTGTTGGAGAACTGCGATATATACAAATGCCCGCTATCGTTGGTCGATTGGGCTCAGGGCTACTACAACGCCCCGGCGCCAACCGTGGACACGGCAAGGAGCCCTTGGGCCTTATTCAGCAGTAATTTCGGTTGAATTTTGCGCAACAACTTTTGGGGACATCTAATTTATTAAACATTTTCTATTTTCATTAATTACGTTTATTATTCTTTATCCTAACTAGAAAAACCACCTTCTAACAGCACACTATAGTACGGCAAAACTAACTCACCATTTTTATACAAGGTACTCGTACGTCTACTAGTATCCTCCAGCGGTTGTCAACGATCAAAGCCACAAATAACACAATCGACGGCTGTCAATGTTACGGTTATGTCGGACATTGACGACCCGAAGCCGACAATTCCCTCATTTTGTTAATGCATGTTCATGATTGATCTGCTATCCGTATATCAAACAATCTTGTCCGTATCAATACAAGTAGTCAACAACTTGTAATTGTTAAATCGTACAGCAACGCAATTTTAGAAATGTCACTTATTATTGTAATTTCATTCAACATTGAAGTACCTAGTAACGAAGAACACACCTCCAGTTTTTTTTAATTTCTGCCTTTAAATTAAGACACGTTCATCTAGGTTCATTAAATGATTTATTTCTTTGTAGCTGTATCATGTATCATGTGTACGGAATTACATCGTGTGGATGAGGGCTAGTTAACAGCTTCGGAGACGTGTATAGTCCACTGTTAATTTTGGTGCATTTCCTATAATATTGAGATGTATTTGTTTTTTTTTTTTTTTTACTTTACTTATTTAATTAAAGTAACAGCTAGCTTTGGCCCTTAATAAACAACAAAAAGCTCGATCCTTACATGTCGAGTAAAGTCAAGTATGTAATATCTCAGTATTCCTAAAAATATGGCAAGACACTTGAAGTTTCGGTTTTAAAACTTAAAATCACTTGATTGTTTATTAAAGCAGCGTATCCGTGCCACATCCGAATACACAAGGATTAAGTAGATGTCATTATGTAATGAGGTCATCATTTAAATAAAACGCTTCAATTATTATTAACGCATAACATTTAATATTTATAGTTTATATTTATAATACATTTCAATATTAGCAGTAAGAATTCTTGTCGTGTATTCATAATAGTTGGTGGTAGTGCTCGATTTTTTTTTAATTAATTTTAACATTACAAAATGGAACCTAGCTTAGAACTTACTCTCCACACATTATGTATATTATTTCACGATACTTAACATTAGGTTTTGCCACTAATTCCATATAAATTAATGCTTATAATTATTAACTTTACACCTTCACAGGATTCCGTAAATTATTGAGCTATCGTGACTTACAATATATTTATTATATAAACGTTATGTATACAGCATAGTGCATAAACCTTAACGTTTCAATAAGTGGCAATTATTACTTATTACATGATACAAATAATTTCGAATGAACAAAGTTACTTCTATTACTAGCCCTAGTTTACGAATTCCATCGAATTACTATCTTAGAAGGTTATTATTGTATTACAGTACCTTATCCGTAGTAAATTTAGGATTTCCACTTCCGTGTACTAACTTATTATTACTTATATTTTGTATTATTTATGTGGTGTTCTTTTGTATTGTGCCATTTTCACCGATCGTTCGATATTCGCAACATTTGAAGACAAAACATTTTAACAGATATGGAAATATTAATTAATAGTAACATAATGATTGTACGCCAGATGGAATCTTAGTCTAGTTTGGCAACAAAACTATTGTCCCGTTGTAACCAAAACATGAGTAATTTCACCGAAACGGCATTTGCGAATTTCGAACAATGAACGACGCCGCCGATGGAATCGAGAGAATTAAATTCCCAGCAACGACATTCGATGATGTGAGGTCCGAACATTGCTCCGTTTGACATTGATTGCGATTACCAAATATTTAGACGGGCAACTGTTGGGCGTCCGTACCCGGCGATGCCGAAATTTGGGTCTATATTGCGATCCCACAAAAGCGATTCAAGCTTGTAATGTAATTTCTGCGGGATTAAAACCGTGTTTGCGTATTAATTATAGAGAAAACGAGTTACTTTGTCTAAGTTTTGTACGTTAGAATATTTTAGTACTTGAATTGTTCAAATGGGTATATGTTGCATGAATGCAACATAACAAGGAGTTATTTAACAAGACTGGCCATGTTTCGTCTTCCAATGTTGCATAAAGAACGCCGTTACTCGTGACTAGAAAGATGAAACCAAATTCATAACTAACCAAAAAATTTATATTATTAGTAGAGGACATTACATACTATTAATTATACAAGATGAAACTTCGAAACATACATTCATCCTTAACCTACACAATACACGCCATTGGCGTTTAGAACCAATTACAATATTACATTGATTACAATCTAAATTTAAAAGATATTTTAATTATTTTGCCAGTACGATTGCTTAACCAGACACAAATCAAGTATAAAAGGACATGCACAATATATTTAAGTACGCACTTCACTCCATTTTGATGGAAAATCGAATAAACATGATTTTGCACATCAAATTGGAGATACACAAAAACTTAGATGTAACACTAATAAAATAAGGCACACATAAAGTCTAGAAAAACTCATTGATAATACTGAAACTAATTACAGCATGAATCTAAATGAATAAAGAACTTAGTAGAACCATGGTTAAAATTTGTCTTATTGCAAACATCATGAAATATGAAATGATGATGTTTTGAACAGAATCGTGGTTTGATCTTACAGTAATATTACATATTTAATATCCGACGGTTCACATAAATATTTGATTCAATTAAAGTACAAAATTATAGGTACCTACTTTTAAACTGAAATGTGAAAAGAATAATGACTTGATGAAAATGGGTTTTAATTACTTCTGTATTTACATCTAATCGTGTTGGAAGCTCAACGCAAATTTCGTGTGGTTTATCTACCTACCATATAAATATTATTAAATTTACTCTATAAGTAGGATAGGCAGTATCATTTAAATATAACGCAATAAGTTGTTCGTGGTTTTGAAAATTTAACAACAAAGAGATATACATTACAAACTTAAATATATGCTATCAAAATAACTGAATTGTTAAATAAAAACATGTCTTTGAATATAAATAAAGAAACTTAAAATAATCTGACGTCACTTTTGGAAGACGTTTGATTAAACATGCAAATACGCCTAGTTTTAATTTATATCTTTATCTTTAGGGTTATTCTATTATATTTATGGATATTATAAGGGAAAAATAATGAAAAAGAGCATGATAAAAAATCGACACAGTGCAATCAAACAACTTACTGAAAGTGCTATTGAAGAAATACTATGCGAAATTCTATATTTCGATTGAACCTAATTATAAAGCGTTACGGATTATCTGTCGATTCCTTTACAAAATAAACCTTACCATTACGATAATTACGAAAGGAGAAAGAGAAATAAATATTCTGAAATGTTACAATATAATATTCAATGATTTATTGCTCTTTTCTTAAAAAGTAAAGCGATAAAAAAGAATAAAAGTATTTAATATCCACTACGAATCTACATTAGCACTAAATGTATTGTGAAAGGAACGTAGAAAAATAACTTGTCAATTTAATTATTATTTAAAATTCTATGTTGACCAGCTATATATACATGTCAACATCTCGGTAAAGTTGATTTCTTAAAATTACTGACAGCCATGTGATAGCTGACTATGAGGCCTCAGTTCCATCAGCCAATGTAGACAAAATTGCTATGTGCATCAAGGATTAAACAACTTAAAACGAATAAAGAAGACGTAAGCAAAGACGAGATTTAAATAATTGAGTTAGAAGATTGACAAAATCACTAATAAATTAATATAAAATAATATAACGTTAGAGGTAAGACCTATAAAAAGAAATTAAGAAGAAAATAAGAACGTAAGTATGATGACGTAACGAATTTATCTAGCACTGTACTTTTGAACTGGCTCATTCGTCGACTAACTCTAAAAACACTGAGAAGCTAATTGTTTACCACTTACATTTAGTTAAATATTAATTTAAATTACTTGACTTATGTAACTTATAGACGAGACTCATTCTAGCCTGACAAATTATTGTTAAATTTATTTTATCTATCTACCACGTTCACGACAATTCAACTACTTTCGCTTACCCGTTTATTACCCGAAACAAAGATTGAGACGATACGTCCGTTTATTAAACTTATCCAATACAAAATAACAAACAAATAACAGCTTTATACAACAAAAGCATAACTAAAAACAATCAAAAAATTTAAATATCTGTCTTTTAGACAGTAATTACAACCAAGATTATGAATCACAGAAATTAAATGATTAAATATACTATATTTGAGCTTTGTGTTTGTACTGAATGAGAATAAGACCTGTCAATTGAATATGTCAAAATTATCGAAACAACTGTTATTTTAATCAAACTCAATCTTGCATTCATACCACAAATTTACGGTCAATAATCGTTGTATTGGCTTAGCTCATCCAGTTTTAACAAACCTTACATATAATTTATCCTAAAATACAATCCAGACTTTTCTAAATCGGACCTCTTCCTAATTATTCAACTCGATTTATTCTTTATGGCGCATCAGTTCGTCGGCGCGACTTATTTTAAAGGGAATTCTGTATTCAAGTAGTCAATTGCTAGCATTATTTTTGCCCATACATCATATTTCATTTGAGTGTCTCAAGTTTTAATTTCAAACTGTTCATCAAAACATTCCCCTTAACGAATTAATCTAATGTGTCTTTAGAAAATCTATCTATTTTATTTTTACTTGCAGTCATATAAAAATAACAATAGAACGTTTAAATCTAGCAAATATCTACAATAAAAGTATGAAAACTCTCGGTTCAGTGTGGGAAGCCTGTGTACCTAACTAATTCATTATTTTGACAATAACCATAACTCTAAATTGGTGTATTCGGTGCGTGCAAAAGCACATTCCTACTTCACAATAAAACTCTCGACTTGATTTTAAATAAGAAAATTAATTTAAGTACTAGAAATGTGAACAATTCCATCCAATAAATCCATTGAAGGTTAGATTATGCAGCGCCCTAAATTGCAACTCTGTGAGCTGACTTTCAGTAGATTCTTGTAGAAATGGATACCTTTTTTTTATTGACCAATGAGTTTCAGTAATCAGTTAATAGCGCAGCGTCATTTCTATACGTATCGTAGAATAAATCTTAAACCGTTCCTGTGGCGATATTATGCATCTGCTCCGTCACATGTATTGGTTTCTAGGCAGCAATAGATTTGTGAAGATCAACGTGCGGAGCGATTTCTCGTCTAAACTAGCCCAGCATATTACATTCACATGCAATTTTTGAGACACAAACTTCCATACACATACAATAACACTTATAAATATCGAGTGGAATCACACAAAACAGATTTATCATAACCATCCCTGTTTTCCTAACTGCTGGTGGTGGTTTTCATTAAAATATTATTAACCTCTGAGTTATCTAGATATTCATTATCTAAACATTATCATGAATTACTTTGACATATCAATAACGCGGCTCGAAATATTTTTTTTTATTACCACGAAATGCTAAAATACCCTACAAAATGGGTTATATCGAAGTTTAGTATGAAATGCGCCACGAATGTAAAATTGTTTGAAATAATCAAAACAGTAATATACAATGGATTTGTATAACGCCAACTACAAATATATAATAAGGAACAAAATTAAACATCTAGTATTGGTTCTAATCTAAGCTTTAATGAAACGTTCCCAATCTGTTAAATTCTAAACTCTCAAACTCCAACAATTTTATCATCTAAGACATGTAGTGGTAAAGTGCCAATAAGTGAATAAAGACGTTGCTATCGGTGAAAATCGTGAAAGTACAAACGAAGAGTAGACTTGTGTACTAAATTTACCCTGTACTCTAGGATTATAGTGAATTTACTGTTAACATTAATTTCCGGCAACTGTATTGTAATAAACGATGCGTTAAGCGCAGTAGTATGTCGTTTCAGTCATTGCTTATTAGGACAAGCTTATATTTTCAATAATATAAAGTTGAGTTTGTACATGTAGGGAAACCCGAAAAGGGCTCGGATGACAGCGTTTGGAAAGTAACTTCAGAAGTGATAAATCGGTGAGCTGGAATTCGCTGAGAAGTTAGGGCAATTTGGCACTCCGTTTTTTAAAAAAAACTTATTTAAACAAGTTACCAAACTATCTAAGAATATCGAACCTTATAAAAATTTTACAATTGGCAGTCAATTGTTGTTCACAAATATTTCTAATCAAACAATATCACCTTTGCGACATGATTCTATCAACTATTTGGCATTATGATAAGTGAAATTCTTCGCATCATAGTTGACTATAACTTTATATCTATCTATTTCTAAATTCCCTTATCATTTTAATACAACTACCGGGAAATTATTTTCATTCGTCAATGAATCGATATTGTCCTTATGATTTTTACGCGAGTACGTAGTTTATAAAATACTAAATGTATAATTCAATATTATTTATTAACCCCATATTACACCTACATTGCCCAGTTCTCATTGAGGACGTTTGCATGAAACTATTAAGTTTGTGTTTGATGCGATTCGACATTGAGTATTATTTTCTTTTAAATTACCTAAAATTACGCAATTGAGCTCGATTTCACTTCAAGTAATGTAAACCTATGGTAGTTCAATTTAAAATCTTAATAACGCTGTCGATAACTTACTCGAAAATACAACAATAACAAACCAAAATAATACAAAAAGAACTCTAAATTTAAACTGTACAATGTTTGTGCGCTCTTATTGACATACACGATGACAGCGTAAACAATCGATGAAGGCATAAAAATCAGTATAATTTGCTTAAACACACACGCAATCAAAACTGATTTACCGATATAAAAATAGTTATGCCTGAATCGGCGTCAACACAAAACGGTATGCTGAAATTTCTCCGTTGTCGTCCTGACTATCGACGGATACAGTCTCGAGTATTGAGTTTCTCTTCTATATATGTAAAAAAAGACGGCTTTGGACACGCTTGCGGCGTTGAAACGTCCAACAGCGCACCGGGCGCTTGGCACCACACTGAGCACAAAACATGTTCTCGCCACAGAGTTCCCAGCTGGGAGCTTACATTGATCATCCGTGCCACCACATCACGATTAGCTCCCAGAACGTCTTCGGCGGCGAGTGGCCGAAGACGTAAGATGAATTTCAGAGACCCGGGTCGCCCTCGGAGCCCATTTTCAGCAACTCCAACTTCTTCTTTGCAATCTTCGAATAGAGTATATCGATTGGCTTGGAGTTGTCATAGAAAGTCGGCGCTCTAAATATAATTAATGCAGTGCCAAGAACACATGCTATCGTGAAGGCGAATAGAAAAATTCTATCTAATACCATAGCCACGTACTTCCAGTCATCTTCCACCTGTAAGAAATAAAAGTTTACTTCATGCGTTAATAGTAATTCATTAAGAAATAAAGTTCGAGGATGTCACCACTTACGCTTTCAAATTTATCCTTATTTTTAACGTGTTGTGCTATAAACCTGGAACCTTCTATCGTCTTTTCCATTTCTCTTACGTATGGTTTTTCCAAAGAAGGACTGCCATCATCTAAATCCAGCCGACAAGGTGAACCTGGTGATGGTGAGAACAGTTCATCGTCACCACCCGGTGGAGGTGGGGGCGACGGTGGCATCCCAGGTAGATCATATTCTTCGCAGCCCCATTCTTTGAACTTTCCATCCAACTCATCACCGCCAAAGACATCGGTCAACACCTTAAAAGAAAGATTTATAAATTTAGAAAAAGTTTTGTAATACGAGTTCAAAGGCAAACAATTTTTACATGAGTATGTAGTTTATAATATCATGTTTATTAAAACTGACAGAGGGATGACCAACTTAAAATGTTAGTCCGGGTTTCACCTCGCTAGTTTATCGATGGGGCTTAAGCACAATTAGGTTGAAGTAGAAGTAGTTTCTACCCGCGTCTGCCCGATCGTATATCGCACGATCCGTCCGCAGTCGCGAGGGGAACATAAATAACGGGGCTCGTGCGCTCGTTAAGCCCGCTGGCATTGAGTAATAAAGGAAAATCGAAATGGAATGAAATTGGGCTGGAAGCGATATTTTCACAATATACATAGAATACAATGGCTTTTAAATATTGTTGAATGGAGCTTTTCCCCGTCGAGCCCCATGACTGGGAGAACAATCAAAATGGCACCCACTCATTTAGGTCATGGCTGATGAGAGTGCACTAAAATATTGTTGGTTTCTAAACCTTATTTTAGCATGGATAATTGTAAGAAGAATGTGCTATCTATATAAAAAGATTGATTAATATGCTTCATCAGTCTTTTTGATTCTTACTTAAACGTTTTCTAAAAAAGGGCATAAAAATTGCTAGTTAAAAATGGAGACTTAGACGGAGAATAATTAAGTATTGATAAATGAAAGAAACCGTTGTGTTTGAATTGACGGCCTGTGGCTTAATTTGGCTAATTCTTACCTCCGTTGGTTTATCGTTCTCATCGTCATCGGGTGGTTTTTCAGGCCTTTGAATACACAATATTCGAGGTAAAAAATCTATAAAGACTTTTCGTACCCAAGGGGCCATATGGTGTGTCACAGGTGACCTAAAGTTAACGTTAAGCACCACGATCGTGACGACTACTGATAAGGTGACTAGCATCATAGTAAACAATAGATATTTGCCTAATAATGGAACAGTTAATGACGTTGGTGGAATAATTTCAGCTAGGAGCAAGAAGAATACGGTCAGGGAGAGTAGTATAGATATACAAAGCGAAATCTTTTCTCCAGAATCAGATGGCAGATAAAAAACTAGAACTGAGAGGAAGGAAATGCCAACGCAAGGAATAATAAGATTGACAGTGTAGAAAAGAGTTTTTCTTCGCAGAGTTAGGTTGAATATAATATCAGGATAAGGCTCTTCACAGCACGAATAGAATTTTTCGTTCCGAGTTGCCGGCACGCGCATGATGTCCCACTCGACTGAGATGTAGTACTCTGATAAATCAATGCCCATCTGTATTTGGTCTGAGTCTGGCGTTTGTTTTAAATGCCTCAAATCAACCTGAAATCAATTTTGAACATTATTCAGTATAAATTCACAATAATTAGGGATATGCACTGCTGGTACAGAAATCAAATGTATAACATTTGATTTCAAACCATATTATGTCCATTCTATTAATTTGTTTGTCTATTGTTAATTTTGTGTATCCTTTTATGTGTGGTGGACAATTAAGTATTCAGTCATTCATATTAATGCAGTAGTGATAAACAACGTGTCACGTTTTGGAGCATCATAAACTATGTTACCTCACATTTACCCCACCAGGGTTAAAATATATGTGACGTAACATTGTTAATTTAATGATAATAGTTAAGTTCATAATATCAATATATTTGTCAGTTCATATTATCAATCGATAATAGAGATAAATTGTATCCAGTTCTGTATAATAAGTAATAAGAAACCCAAGCCACATTAAATAGTCACTGAAGAATCAAATTATTTACTATATAGACTACACGTCATTTATCACTAGCTCAAGTAGCAATGTTTGGTAAGGTATAGATCACAACGAAATAGAATAGAAGAATATTCTAAGTGAACTTTAATGCGATCGATATAAGGCCCGAACGAAGACCTTAGTATACGTGGAAGTCGGATTCACACTGATTTATTGACTTCCTTAGTGGGATTGATGTGTTTGTTTTCTTAAGGTCCGTAGCTGTAAATTTGATTCCGAAGTTTTTAAGGCTATCTATTTTAAGTATTATAATGTTATTTCTCAGTGACGTCTGAGGTAATTCATTAATATATTTTATTCGCAGAACTTGGACTAAAGTGATTCCTTGTTTCAAACCAACGCCTCATATAAATACTCTATGTAAAGCGGGATCATCCCTTTTAATTACTTTCAGAAATTCCAAATTTCAAAAGCCAAGTTATTTTTATAGAATTTGGTTAAATCTGGTCCCTCTTTAGTTTTTATTTTTCGAGCCCATTAAAGTTTATTTTCATTTAAAGGAATTTCTATCGGTGTTAATAAATATTAATTAAATCCTCGGAATTTCACCCATAACTTATATTCTCATGTGTGTTAGTGAAATTCAAAACTAAAAGTGATTCCATCTGAAAAATCTTACTAAATTAGGTATGTTTAGTTCAATCTTCAACAAATTATGTGCTGGCGTTGAAAACTGTTTGAATTTTACTGACCGTATAACCATCGTAACTCCACGAACCGAACTTCATAAAACAGGTCTGTTCGTCGAAAGGGAAATATTCGACATCGATCTCGCAGAATGACTTGTAGATGGCAGGGGGCTTCCAGACAACTTTGCCATCATGATGCAGGATCGCTTTCGTCATTATCGTCACCTCGTAGTTGCCATCGGCACTGTAACAAAATAAAAAGGCATTATTACTAATAAATTGTTTTATTTGTTAATTGACTCACAATACGAGAGGATAATAGGTCTTCTACGCTTAAATGATAAGTATAATTTATATCATGTCCTCGAAAAAAAAAAAAAAAAAACAAGTTACTACGAAGGCACAACTTTCACATAACAATACTCCAATTTCTTAGATCTTATTTCAACAGCTACTTTGGAATATATAGTTGAAGTTTCACATGTTGTTACTGTAAATTTATTATTCCCGTCAGAGATATTAATTCAAATCACTATGCTCGCTGAATCTAGTTGATATCCTTATTGACATCGACAGGCCGTAAAGACAAACATTGACGATTTATATCTTCAGCAACGTTTGCAAGGCCGCAAATCGCTTGCTTAGTTTGACAGCTACATGGATTAAAGTGATACATTGGCTTTAGAGATTGTGTTTCTCTTTACGGTTGAGATTATGGGACACTTTGTGTTACGATAGTTACTCGTAGATTTGAAATTACAGGTGGTAAAACGAATCGGAATAATTTAATATAACAATGAATAGTATTTGCTAAACACAGAAAACTTTTACTAAGATTTTACTTAATATAATCAGCTTGCGACTGAAATATTTATTTCATATTTTTCGTTTCCCCGTTCATCATGCGTTTAAAATATATTTCTTTTGATTGTTTAATATTTCACCGTAGTGATTATTTGTTAGTGATTTGTATCTCTCAATAATATAATTGTTTTTAAATCAAATTCATGAGTGTGCTCTAGTAAAAGCATAGTTAGGCCATTATCGTAAATGGACACGTTTGTAAAGTAATGAAAAGTATAACCAAAACATCATATCAAAGCGGTTTGGTAACCTAAAAGGTCTTTGTAAGAACTTTATTCAATGTAGAAAGAATTTATGTACACAATTAATGATCCTAAAACTGGTTAGGAATAAATCCGGCTCTTTTATGTTATGCAACAAGTCCCTGTTTTATTTTAAGGCATGAGAAGGAAGCCGAAAGCAAAATTTTAAGTCCTATTTTTTATTCATGAGAATGTAATAGCGTAATGAGCCCTGAGATAAGCTCCACTAACTTCTGAAATAATTTTCAGTTTAATATTTCCGGATGTCCTCACTGTTCATGACGTCCACGGACGGTATGCATTTTGAAATTGAAGTTTTAGTCATGGTTATGTTGTTCTCGTCTAGCGATGTGACATACTAACTTGCGATTCTTAATATTTAAACATTCTTAACATAGACGGGATAACTTGTTCTTTAACTTTACATAATTGTATGTCATATAATGAAGGTTGACCATAACATTCAGCAAAACAGTTTTAAGTGTATGGTCCATTTCGAGTGATGGTTTCGCTTTTTCATATGCGATGCTAAACGTATATAAAACATAGTATGATGAGAAAATATTTCATTGGTTTCATTCAATGATAAAAATATTTTTTTTTCCTAAAAAATTTGAAAAAAGACAAACAACTGTAGTAGTTTTCAGTTAGTTACTGTTTGTTTACTTGTGTTACTATTTCTTTGTTTGAGGCATTTGAGTATAAAAAAATTATAAAAAAATCTTTTATACTTATTTCTTCAAATATAATATAAATAAGAATGGAATTTGAATTTTGCATTTTTTTCATATCGGGATTTAGAGCAAAAATAAGCGAGTAATAAAGAGAAATATATAAGTACTTTCACATATTATGACACATTTCTGTTTTTTTTTTCTCTTTGCTTTAGACGGAACGGTATGGGGAATTGGGTTCTCGTATGCCGCAACGCAGCTGTCAATCTAAAAAATGGCATACGGTACCAGCATCCCCTAAGGCGAGACCTACTTAAATAAATTGTTACGTTGAAACCACTAAAAGCGTTGTCGTTACAAACTTTCTAGCATCCGTGCGAAATTGTCTCGTAAAATATAGGTTGTGTTATCATCCATTACGTTTACATGGCGCCATTAAAAATAAAGTTTACGCGGTATATTTGCGGCGAAAGCTTTTAGGGAAGTAACAGGTGCATTAAACTGTAACCTTTATCAGCTTAAATTTGAAAATATTATCGCCACGTCACGTTGGTGTCGGGTTTTTGTGGTTGACGTAATTTAAAACAATTTATTTGCGTTCAGGAGTAATAAGGTTTTATTATACCTGAGTGCAAATTTATTTATTTATTTGTTAAGGTACACCAACAGCATAACATATACTTACATTTATATATAATTATGTATGAGAAAACAATAAAAGTAGAAAAAAAACGAATTCATTTTAAATTTATATGCACTCTAAATCAGAAGATTGTAAATTCGTTTTCATAATATTCAAATTCCACTCGGCTACAGACATGTGATTGTATTATATTTTGCTTAAAATTCTTGAAAGTGGTTGATGCAGTCGTAAATTTGTTCGGTAATGTGGAACCCTAAAGAGTTTAACAATGCGAGATCTTGGGTATTTGTAAGAAACTGCTAGGCTTACTTTTTCAAGAAGCACGGAACATTTAATATTTTCTGTTATATAACCTTATGCAAAAAAGATAGATCAGCTATAGTTCTTCGGTTGCGTAAAATATAAGTGTTAAAATGTTTAATTATCAACTACAGTTACTACTTCTGCCACAAAGCAAACAAGATTACTTTCTACAGACCGACCGTTTCTAAAACCATGCTGGAAATCTGACATTAAATTGTTGACGTGTTGATATACTAAAGGGTATACCAGAGACTCAAATAATTGAGCGAAACAAGATACGATAGATATCTATCTATCTAGATATATAGGTCTATAGTTTTTAACATCCGACTGATCACCCTTCTTAAAAACTGGAACCAGTTCCCAGTATTCGAGCCAGTTTTCATTTATCAGGAAATACTCCAGTTGTCAAGGAGCAATTGCAAATTATTCTTAAGGGCAATGCAAGGAGAGATCCACACCGTTTGATGAAAAGTGGTGGTATGTCATCTGGACCGGCGCCCTTCTTAATATCAATTGTTTTAATTTTTTTGAAGATGTTTGACTCACTAAATACTATATTATTCAAGTGGTTAGGCGATAAATTAGATGTGTGTTCTCCGGAAATATTTGCATTGTTACAAGTAGAGTAGATGGCAGAAAAATGTGAAGCAAATAATTCCGCGATATCTGTGTTGTTAGATGTAATTTTAACTTCCATCTTCATGGAAGCAGGTGGAGATGGTAATGTTTGGTGGTGGCTCTTAATATAGCTCCAAAAGCGTTTTAGATTCTTCTTAATATCATTTTCTGTTGTCTTAATATAAATTCTATAACTTTCGTCATAAAGTTTTTGGCACCGTTCACGTAATAATTCAAATTCGAGTTTATCACGTGGATTTTGGTATTTTACATAAAGCTTACGAAGTTTGTTTTTTTCTTAGAGCAGTTTAATTAATTTTTTATTAAACCAAACTGGATATTTTGAAGATTTAACATTCGTAAAAGGCGTTATATCGTAGAACAGGAAAACAATTAATTTCATTCTAATTTAAATATAATCTGCTTTATAAAAGTTATACCCTACGCTTCTTTATGGAATAGTCATTTAATACTACATTGTATGTAGATGACAATGATCAAACAAAACTAGGGTGATGAGGATCCAGCTTACTAACAGGACTCGCACTTGCTGACACAATAGTACCCTCCATGTTTGTGATAACGAGGTCTAAAATCAAATAAATTAAGGAATTTAGTTTCGATTGACGTTTTTGTTTTAATTTTACATTTGATTTAAAGCAAGAAACTAACGTCTTCGTAGTTCTCTTGTAAAAGGCGACTTACGGTAAATACTGGCCTCATTGGAATTGAACCAGATAACCGATTCTTCTTCCCGATGTTCTGGGAGAACATGGAGGTTACTATTGTGTCAGCAAGTGCGAGTCCTGTTAGTAATCTGGATCCTCATCACCCTAGTTTTGTTTGATCATTGTCATCTACATACAATGTAGTATTAAATGACTATTCCATAAAGAAGCGTAGGGTATAACTTTTATAAAGCAGATTATATTTAAATTAGAATGAAATTAATTGTTTTCCTGTTCTACGATATAACGCCTTTTACGAATGTTAAATCTTCAAAATATCCAGTTTGGTTTAATAAAAAATTAATTAAACTGCTCTAAGAAAAAAACAAACTTCGTAAGCTTTATGTAAAATACCAAAATCCACGTGATAAACTCGAATTTGAATTATTACGTGAACGGTGCCAAAAACTTTATGACGAAAGTTATAGAATTTATATTAAGACAACAGAAAATGATATTAAGAAGAATCTAAACGCTTTTGGAGCTATATTAAGAGCCACCACCAAACATTACCATCTCTACCTGCTTCCATGAAGATGGAAGTTAAAATTACATCTAACAACACAGATATCGCGGAATTATTTGCTTCACATTTTTCTGCCATCTACTCTACTTGTAACAATGCAAATATTTCCGGAGAACACACATCTAATTTATCGCCTAACCACTTGAATAATATAGTATTTAGTGAGTCAAACATCTTCAAAAAAATTAAAACAATTGATATTAAGAAGGGCGCCGGTCCAGATGACATACCACCACTTTTCATCAAACGGTGTGGATCTCTCCTTGCATTGCCCTTAAGAATAATTTGCAATTGCTCCTTGACAACTGGAGTATTTCCTGATAAATGAAAACTGGCTCGAATACTGGGAACTGGTTCCGGTTTTTAAGAAGGGTGATCAGTCGGATGTTAAAAACTATAGACCTATATATCTAGATAGATAGATATCTATCCTATCTTGTTTCGCTCAATTATTTGAGTCTCTGGTATACCCTTTAGTATATCAACACGTCAACAATTTATTGTCAGATTTCCAGCATGGTTTTAGAAACGGTCGGTCTGTAGAAAGTAATCTTGTTTGCTTTGTGGCAGAAGTAGTAACTGTAGTTGATAATTAAACATTTTAACATTTATATTTTACGCAACCGAAGAACTATAGCTGATCTATCTTTTTTGCATAAGGTTATATAACAGAAAATATTAAATGTTCCGTGCTTCTTGAAAAAGTAAGCCTAGCAGTTTCTTACAAATACCCAAGATCTCGCATTGTTAAACTCTTTAGGGTTCCACATTACCGAACAAATTTACGACTGCATCAACCACTTTCAAGAATTTTAAGCAAAATATAATACAATCACATGTCTGTAGCCGAGTGGAATTTGAATATTATGAAAACGAATTTACAATCTCTTCTGATTTAGAGTGCATATAAATTTAAAATGAATTCGTTTTTTTTCTACTTTTATTGTTTTCTCATACATAATTTACTTAAAATATAAAACTAGTTTTTATTATTAATTCTTAGGTTACATTTTATTTTTATTTTACTTTTAGGTACAGAACATCGGGAAGAAGAATCGGTTATCAGGGAGATGAGAGCAAAAAACTGTTAAGCAAACTGAACAGTTTTTTTGCTCTTATACCCCTCTGTCTGCCTCATTACATTAAGAAAGCAAAAGAAAAGTATCGATATCAGAATCTATGTATCCCATGTACAGGGAAAAGTTTGTATAACAAAATCCTAGTTAGTACGCAAAGCCTAGAGATTTAAGAAATTTATTAAAAAAAAGTTTTCAAAAAGGGCGATTATAATATAAATGAATACGTCAATGATAATGACCAATAATGTGGTTGAGATGATCGCTCTCAAGTTGTATTTATAAAAAAAAAAATATATATATATATATATACTAATATATATGTACTGTATATATACTGTATTTTGAAACATGGGTCCATGATACCCTTGTCTCGCCCGCCACCAACGGGACCACGTCCAGCCTACACGTCACTGCTTGATTAGAAGAAAAGAGAGGGAAGAGCCCGGGGACGGCCTCATGTCAGGAGAAGCGGTATAGAAGATTATTCGTATAGGAGTATAGACTACTATTACTATGGGAGTTTTAGAAGTTTAACAGTATAGGAGTATAGACGATCATTAGTATGGTAGGAAGATTAATAGTATGGGAGGTAAATTATTGAAGTTGCCTATAAAAAGTCGTGCGGAGCTACGCTCTGGGGAACGGGTGATCGGTCGTTGAAGTATAAACGTGATTTGTTATCTGTTCTTATATCGCCAAGAATTGTGTGCAGAGATTATGTTCCTTTTGTCTTATAAATGTTCTTTTTAAAAAGTAAATTCCTTACGGATATTCTAGAGTATAACATAATAGTTTGAGGGAAAAAAAGAGGAAACCTAAGGAGTTTCTTTGCCTGTTTCTTCTCCGTTAGAGGAACCTCATTACGAAACAGTGGCAGATTTAGAAAAAAAAAACTCGATAGATTAAATATAAATATTTCTTACGTTATTGAATACTTGTCTTGTATCTTGTATTAACTGATGTTTTTGCTTTCAGTCCCGAGACTATTAAAGCTTCATCGGACGCAGAACCGGTGGGCTAGCCTCAATGAATAAATGATTTGATTTGGTTTGATTTCGAGAACGGTACGTCAACTTGGACAGCATTACAGGTTTAATACGTTATCGTATACACCATGGATATGTTTTAGCGTATCCAAAGTGTATAATACGACAATGAAGTTCACTGGTCCCGAGGGAATCTCATTTCCAAGTGACGCCAATGCGGAAGCTACCCATAATAACTTTTCCGACGAATGGAAATACGGAAAATTTATCTTGTTCTCTGTCGCGCGAGATGAATGCCTATTGATATTTTTATTGAATGATATTGCGTATGGATACTCTTTTCTTTTCGAAAACGGCTAACCTTAAGATTATTTAAAAGCCGAATGAGATGTATCACTTTCAATATTCATTACTTGTCATTTTAGATTTATTAGTATAATAATTTTCACTGAAGACACAGGAGTAAGAAGAAGATGTCCAAGGGCGGCGGTAATCACTTACCATCGGGTGAGCCTCCTGCTCGTTTTCCGCTTTTTTTCCCATCCAAGCTCCTGCCCTTATACCACACCTTTCTTCCTGTCCTTTCGGATCCCTTCTGGTTGGAGTTAGTATTCTAAAATTACATTTTACATGAAAATGGCTTTAACCATCAGTAATTTTAAACAAAAAGAAGGAGCTTCATGTGTGTGTGCTCTAACCTGCCGTGTTACTCCTGAAATTCGATTCCAATTTGTTTTTGTTTTCGATTCGAAATCACTCTTGATTCGAACTCGAATTGAAAATCTTACTCCCGAACCGAATCGAAACTAGAAACACAACCGTGCGTTATCAAATCCGTTAACTGTATCTGGCCTATTACGTCACAGACAAATGTTCCATGTTTACGGTTATAACATCTTTCTTAGATAAAATGTTGATTGTTTAATTTTTTTCGATAAATTATCCGATCTTAGTTAGTTCCAATTAGAGCCACTACTCGTTTGTGCGCTGGCGTCAGATTCAGTGGTACGAACTGCCACGAATTCGAGTCAAATTCCATTAATTCAGAACACGAACCCGTCGGGAGTAGGCAGTCTGACTTATTAAAAACTCACAAATCGGTAAAGTCGATTGCTATCAATAGTTACGGCATTTTCATGCATTAACTTTTCTTAGAGTGCCTCTCAAAGCATTTTGTTAATAAAGTACTAAGGAATAAGGTTGAAATTTTAACGAAAAGTTTGCCGTTTTTACGAGGCAATAAGTAAACTTGCCCAGGCGGAAGGCACGATAAGTGCACGCTTTAATCTAAACAGTATCAGGATAGCGTAAAACATGGCCCAAGTATTACAGAGATGTATATTCTTGTAAGAAGCTAATAAAATCTACCGTACGTACCACTGATTGAAAAAAATGCAATATGTATTTAATCTTTTTCTTCTTTCTCCTGACCTTAACTCTCTGAATTGGGGTTAGCACAATATAAGTATCCTGTTGTTAATAGTGTTAAATAGATTTTTACGACCAGCCACCTGCCTGACGTCAACCCTCCTTGGAAACAAACAGCTAGACGTGGAACAATTATCTGTGAGCCACACAAATACTTGCCCCGGGTACAAACGGAAACAAACCCACGACACCCGGTAGATAAGCCAACTTGTAATTTCTATTTGAGATTTAAAACCGCACTACAGAGCCATCGCAACTTGTATTGAATACTAATAAAACCAGTTTGATAAAAATACCATTCAAAGGTTCAACCTAAGCTCAATGGAATATCACTTGTTTATTTTAAAACACAAAAAGAAATATCCAATGATCAATGCAGATAAATTGAATAATGGGAATGAGTTTAGTTTTAAAGACGTTTAGAAACTAGTCCGTATTATGTACGGTCTGTAAAATTAACGTAACGTAACGTAACGATGTAACCATAGCAGCATAAATACAGAAAGCTCAGATTTAATGGAGCATTTGGTGGTGGTCAATCAATCGCTCAACATACGGCATGATACAATTGAAGGCGTAAAATCAATCCAACATGACTCCTGATGACCCTTCAATTTATTTAGAAAATCTATCGCGAAACAACTTTGAACGATATTTTTGTAGTAATGCCACAAGTCAATGGAAGTCGATGTCAAGGTGATCGAAATATAAGTAAATTTGTAATTATTTAATTACATATTTAATTTTTAGGGTTTTAACCAAAATGTGTTCTAGTTTGAATAAAATTACCAAATAAAATGACAAAATATGGTAGAAAGGTCTTAATTTAACAAAATTGCTATTCCAGTCTACTCGTTCCACTGTGGAAAGGCTACACAGCTGCTGCTGTCCTCTTGCATATATAGGCAGAGTTATCAAGGGAATAGGAAGGGAAGTGAAAGTAGATTTTGCGTTTTGTTTTGTGTGTAAGGGGACTACAAAGATACCTTCTATTACCAGCATGTCTGAAAGCCCGGTAACAATTGGCGGTAATCAAACATCAGAGAAATCTGACTTGCTCATAACAAAAAAACAAGTCAGATTGATTTTTTAAACCGTAGCTTATTATAACTAACAGTCATTGGTCATTGGGCACAATGTTGGCTTTAGTGCAAAAGAAATTTCAAGCCAATTCCATTTCCACACTTTGTATTTGAAGCGGAGTCACGGATTTAAACAGGGTTAAGCGTTTTTGTTCGCAACAAAGGTAAGATGTCCGTTAGATAGAGTTGTCGGGTCACCGTGATAATGTGGAATAATGGGGCGAGCGGGCCGGGGCAGCGGGAGATAACGCGGCCGCAAAATAGAATCAGAGTTTATAGGACTTTGCGAGGGAACTTAGCGCTCATTGAAAGGAATTGGGCTAGTTTAAAAAACTTGGGACGGAGCGGTGGGACGCAGGTTGCACGGAAAGTTTTAAATTGATTTCGGAGCGGGCTCCGCGAGCGTGACATTAATTTGGTTTTATGGGGCGTCCCTGTATTTATTTGGGGGTCGAGGAGTGAAAGAGCTTGTATGTTACCATTCCGACGTAACCTTTTAACAATGAAACTATATATTAGTTTATATTAGTATACAAGAAATGATCACGTACTGTTTATGTTTGTACTGTTTTGATTTTTATTTTCTTTACTACAAATATACACTATTTTGTATGGAGTCTGCCTAAGTTTAAGCACTCATGCTGATGATTTTAATTATTTTTATTTAAATTTATATTATTTTTATTTTAAATTTATGAAATTTACTTTAACAATTGCTCCTTGATTCAATCACGATACCTCCTAAAGTGGTAAAAGTACCTTTCCTTAATATTTATGGAAAACATTAAAATAAATAATCACTGTAGCATTTAATAAGTAGTATATTATTCCATTTGTTTTAAATAAACAAATATTAAATGATATGATCTTTTTATATGCGGACACATATGTGTAAGGAAGTAATAGCTTAACTTTTATTTTAACAATTAATATTGCAATGCAGTATTTGAGTTTTATTGATACGCATTCTGTTTTAAAATCCATAAACAACGGAAGCTCATGCAGTTATCCCTGATACATCGATCAGTCTCTGTCAGGCTAAGCTTCAATATGATGAATTTATTTTTTATCTCACCATCGCAGAGATTTAGTTTTTTCCTGTAGTTAATTAATACACTAACAAAGGGTTTCATCTATTCTCGTTTTATCTAAATTTAGACGCCAATATCTTATATAGTTCACATTGCTGTATTTAAGTTGAATGCAATAACTTATATTGTTTAACTTTATGTGTGCTATCTAAGAATATATTTATAGACTTTATTCCTTTTTTTTAATTTGATAAGTTGTAAAGCGACTAGGCTTTTCATCTGGATACCGTCACTCATAGACATTTACATCACCTGAGGAATTGCAGGTGCGTTAACAACCTTTAAAATAGTGGGCCCCGGTTACCTCCCACCCACTTTCTGTCGGGGCCTACTTTATTAAAAGGTGGCAACGTATTCGGTTGTTGCAAATCTCCATGGGCCGCGGTTATCACATCAGTTGAACCATCAGCTCACTTGCCACCTTCTCACATAAAAATAATGGGAGGGATTATGCAGTAGTTGCCATGCCTGGTGGGCAGGTTGGCGACCGAAGAAGCTATGTTCAGCAGTGTGACAGGCTGACATGATGATGATTAAAATTAAAATATTTGGAAAAAGTGCGAAAAGATGTCACCGTTGTGGGAATCGAACCCATGTCTTCGGCATTCGCGGCCTGACGCTCTAGCCACTGAGCTAAACGGCTGATTGCCACACCGACGAAAATCTTAACGCATTCTTCTACATTGTTTTCTTAGCATTTGAAGCAATGCTTGGCGCCATCTATGGTTATATCCTTTCCAGCATACAAAAAATTTCGAATTATCGTTTTACAACGATAATTCGAACGA
Organism: Iphiclides podalirius; assembly: GCA_933534255.1. NCBI lineage: Eukaryota > Metazoa > Arthropoda > Insecta > Lepidoptera > Papilionidae > Iphiclides > Iphiclides podalirius. The sequence goes on along the minus strand of OW152831.1, from coordinate 2,637,858 downwards.
GAGATGTCGCCATTGCTTTTTTAGAAATTTAAATTGTTTATAGTGGTAATCTTTGCACTTAAGATTGAACATTAAAATATGTAGAAAAAGTGCGAAAAGATTGTCGCCGTTGTGGGAATCGAACCCACGTATTCGGCATTCGCGGCCTGACGCTCTAGCAACTGAGCTAAACGGCTGATTGCCACACCGACGAATGATGATGATGTAAAAATTGTTGTATTTGTACTTACTTGTTATACAGCACGATGTCCGGCAACCATATGTGTTCTGAAGGCACGTGTAGCGTGTCCACACCACCGTAATCGTCCGGATTCCACTTGAGCTTGTAGTCATTCCACTCCTGCAAAGATTGCAAGCTTGTACAATCATGGCTCAAAGGACGCCCTAAAATGGGATACGACTGACTTAGTCATTTGCTAAGAAGTTGTGCTACGCTTACAGGCCTATGATTTCTCATTATGTACATCGGATTGTATATTTTGGATCAATAGAACAATAAAATCAACAAAACTCAAGAAGAAGCGATATTTTACGCTTTATCAACGTTCAGAAAATGTACACCTCACTGCACATACAAGTTGGATACATAAATGTGAAGGTTTGCATAAGTAGTGAGTTTGATTCGTATTCACTGCGTAATTGCCGAAATTATTTAAATTAAATTTTAGAGGTAATTTACGAGCTACTTTTGTGTGTTGATTAAAAACAAAAGTCAAATAATCTTTTATCCTATAACTAATCACTTTTTAAGCTAGGTTTTATATCGATGATTGGTATCTTTTTGGTATAAATGTGATTCATGATTATTCCTTTTCCCCTAGTAAGTAGGACTTAATTGAAGGGTAACTAATAAAACTTTTAATACCCCTTAGAGATTTATATTTCATAAAACATCTGCTAAAATATTTGATGAAATTATAAAATAGTTGATAAGAAAAGAAAGAAAAGTGCGAGTATAACATTTGTTTAAAAAGACGAAGAGTTTATGAGAGTCAAACTTCATCCAATTACTTTTCATCTGAATACGTAGATGATACTGACTCGCAAAGCAAATATTCAACCTTCATATTTCATTGCAGACGTTGAATCTTACCTTTTGATTTCATGCTGGTAGTTAAAGTAGTGAATGTATGAAAGATAAACGAAATGCAGAATATCACTGTGCCCGCCCCGGCAAGCGAATTTGAAGAAACAATAGAGAATAGATGAATATTCATGAAGCAATTTCTGCTAACACGTATGAGTTCGTAATCCGGGATGAACAGACTAATTAATGGATTCTGTCAGTAAAATGTACGCAGCTTAACATAAAACTAATTTCCAAAGTTAATTAAGATAGCGGAACTATGCGCTCATTGAGGAGTTAAATATCCAAGACAGTCTCAGTAGGGATTTCTTGGAGTAAAAAATAAAATTGTCACCGCTTAATCAGCGGAATGGTTGTTCTCCGTATTTTTAAGGAACAATCGATTCAATCTTTTACCTACCGTTCCAGCGATGAATTATTGGGAGCTCACAAAAGAGGAAAATGTAAATGTTGCGCCTTTTGGCGATACGACGAAGAGCCGCTGCGTGTTGCTCGAATTCCATTTAACATCGGATTTTCATTTGGTTCCGGGGCGACCTTAAAGGCATTCTTTAGCGGGGGTTTTTGCCGCGGGCGCGTGGTGGCGGGACCGTTTGCTTAGAGCCGCGGTTGGGCGACGGAAATTGCGGTGTCTTATTAGTTTCCGGCCTGGGGCGCCGTCAATTGGAAGTGCGGGGCCGTAAGTGAAAATGGACTCATTTTTCACTTGTGCCCGGCACCACAAGTCGGGTCCTGACCTCCCCCCGTCCTAATGCGGTTACATTTTAAGAGAGACAAATGGAGCGCCTCCCCCCCCCCCCCCTACTGACGCCTCTCCTTCGTTTAATTCCAAGAAAGGGATTTATTTCGACGCCACCGTTTTACTTCTTATTGATCTCGATGTGTAACGTTAACTGCTCTGTGGCGTTTGGATCACGGATCTCATTATTTGGAAAAACATTAAATTCTAAGAATATATTTGTATTTTAAAAGGGAAGTTCGTAAGTACACCTAAATAAATTGTGAACAGATTCACTTGATCGTGAAATATAAAATTATGTATATTTGTATTTGTGTTTTTATATTTTTGTAGATTTACATGTATATTATATATTAATGTTGCATTAAATGGTATTGATGTGATAGCTGATTGTCCAGACACTCGTTTTTAATTCAATATACTTGAGCAACCTGAGTTCAATACCCGGTGAAGGCACCAATGAAATTGTTAATATTAAGTGCTGACTTATCACGTGCTCAGTGGTAAAGGATCAGGAAAAAAAATCGTGACGAAAGCTGCATATTTTCGAAATAATACGAAAAATATTCTAGAGTTGGCTTTCCTCTTTGAGAAAAGCTTTGAAGCCTATCAACGTTAATAGTAGTAGTGGATAGTGGATCTGAAGCTAATATACTAGTGGAAATAACTGTATTGTGATATAATGTAAACATAACAGTGTACATGAATATGAACAGGTCAGTTTTTTAAATTTTAATTCAAATTTTCTATTTTTCATTACAATAATGTAAGCAAAGTTTAATTCGTAAACTCTTTATGAAAACGCAGTATATTTACGTAACAGTAAAATCGGGTCTCTACCACACGACTTCATATGTCGGTCGTTTATTAAGCTCGCTTCAACCGTAACGAATTTTAGTTGAACGTCAAACGAATATATCGGAAATGAAATATTATTATTTGCGTTTTGAACATACGATTCAATGTAATGATCGAATTAATGTTTCACGTTTATCGCATAGTCCGACCAGATTTCAAAGTTGATGATTTAACGTTGATCTTGAAATCGATAAAAATGAAACGTTACAGTCTATGCTTTTTTGTAGTCTGTTGAATACAGACTACAAAAAAGCAAGTGGTTCTCAATTCGACTGCATTTTTTCGATTTGTATGATTTTTTTTATTTGAAAGTTGGTGTTTCGCATGTGGTCCCATATAAATTTTATTGGTATTGGATCTTGGGCTCCGGATATACTTAGGAAACTCCTGAAAATCAATTATAAAATGAATACAGTGCGAGATATTTTGAAGTCGGATTTGTTTTTCGATAGTAAAAAAAATGGACTTGTATTTCAAGTGTATCAGGGCATAGTCCATCACGCGGCCCCACTGCGGATTGGCGGACTTCACATATGTTCGAAATATATATTTTTTTGTTATGATTTCGAAAATATGCAGGTTTCCTCACGATGTTTTCCTTCACCGCGGAACACGTGATAAGTCAGCACTTAAAGTTAAAAACTTCATTGGTGCCGGCACCGGGGGTCGAACTCAGGTTGCTCGAGTATATTGAATTAAAGGCGAGCGCCCGGACACTGAGCTATCACGATGTGAAATGAATGAGTAAACTTAGAGATATATAGACAAGGAAATCTCGTTAATTCTACTTACCCCTTGTGGTGACAGAGGTGTGTTATATTTTATAAGCTAGCCCACTGTTCGCTAGCTCATAAAATAATCAATAATTTTTTACATAATAAGAATCTAAAAAATATAGTAAGTGTCCAAAAAAAGTATGCTGTATATAATACGAATTATGTTTTATAATTAAATACTGAACATTTATTTTAAGGTACAAATGGTACAAGCTTATTGTTTAAAGCTGATTAGTCACTTATCCATTTTGAAGGCACTTCAATTTAAAATTAAACGAGTAGAAGCCGAAACATTTGACGAGTTGGAAGTCTTGTCACGTGTCAAATGAAAATTGTAAGAAATGTACTCACAATTAAGACGGAAGTCTCGGAGTGAATTAAATTCGGAGACAGTTTGGCCGACAAACAGAGCGACTCGAAAATTTCGGCCGAAACGGTGCGGAATCGCTTGCTGCTCCAGTACGGAACTCAATTATTATTTTGGCGAGCTTGCTTGCGAGGTCGTGTTAGACGTAATTACAATCGCCTAAACTCAATTAAAATTCGTCTACGCGGCTCTAATTCAAAGGCTGGCTCTGTAAATAAACTCGCAGCAGGTCTGATGTGCACTCGAATGTGACGGTAAGTGCGCACGGCTACCCGAACTCACTCTCCCTAGAAAACTTGCGAAAGAATGAAGGTTGGTAAAATAAAAAAATAAAAAAATCATTCGCTAAATTCAACGCCAAAATTCGAATATATTCCGAGCTATTACGCAACTACAACGCGGTGGTACGAGTAAAGGAAATTAAAAGTGTTCTGTTTGTTTGAAGTACAGTTTCCGCTAGTCAAATTTAATTTAAGGTATTGATTTGCGCCTTTCATTGCCTAAGGATTTCTATTACACACAGAGTCCGGAAGCAAAAAGTCTTCGAAGGTATGATTAGAGTTTGTGTTCACTTGTCAGTAGTCTTATTTGTTTTCAATTGTATGTATGTTAACATACAATTGAAAACAAATAAGACTACTGACTATATAGTCAGTCAGTAGGGAATGAATCACCCACAAGATGAACATTTTACTAAATTTGTGCACGCATTCAATTACTACTATGAACATGAATTTTGACAAGAAGTGAGTATCATATAAAACAAATTTTACATTATACACACAATTTAAAGTTTGAACGATTACAATTTTAAAATATGTAAGTTGTATCAATTGAAAATGTCTGTAAATGGACACGGGAATGAAATAAAACTTTTAATAAAAAGATCCTTTCAAGAGGCGCGTTGGTAAATTCACCAGAAATCCTTTGAAACAAGCAGAAATTAGGGTCAGATGAAAGTAAAAAACATCGTCGACTAAAATGTTTGTTTCGCTGTTTACGAAAACTGTTTGGAGTAGGGCTTAATAAATGGAGATATAATTTTGTGTAAATATAAGACGCGGCAAAACCAAGTATTATGTAACAAAAAGGCCTTTGTTGTTCTGTATTAGTATTGAATTATTTTTATCATTTACATATCATTTCAATGATCATTAAAATTATGTTGGTGTATATAAAAATTCTAGCTGACGCGGCAAACGTTGTTTTGCCATATAAATTAAAAAATGTTTGGGGTGGACCATCCTAAACATTTAGGGGGATGAAAAATAGATGTTCTCCGATTCTCCACCCTGGCCGATATGCACACAAAATTTCACGAAAACGAGTAGAGCAAACTTCATGGGGTACCTTGTATTAACGTTCCATATATATGTAATGTTAAAACATAAGACAATCGTGTGAAGATGTGGAATGTGAGCCTGGAATAGTTTTGACACTGTAAAACAGTAATACAAAATCGTACATGCTTATTTTAATCTTATCTTTTTATTTTAAGTTTGCGGAATACATACATACCCCCATGGCGGGGGAAAGAGTTACAATTTTTCACCTGCACAAGTAATGATACTCTTTAAGGGCAAAAACATAAAGATTCATAAAAATCAGGTCATTATTTACAATTAAACAAATCAATGAGTAAAAAAATACAAATGCAGAAAATTAGGCTTTGCGCAATAATCAAATTATTACACCCGGAAAAGGCCTCATCTAAAATCCCACAAATGATGAAATTCGAACTCTGTGCCCAAATTGGTCATTGGCAATTGGTCAATAATTTGACAATGACTACAGAGTTTAAAATTCCAAAGTTATCGGAAAATTTTTAGCGGCTCAAATTAATCCTAGAGATCGGATGTAAAATTATTTCAATAGGTCACAAAATGGTATTAATTGATCAATTAATTTTAATGGTCATTTATTTCGACTATTACGTATTGTAAACTAACTTTTTCTGATTAGCACCTCAAAATAATAAATTTGCAAAATAAGATCCTAAAAGGTTACCAAACACGCAATTGGTCAGAAGCTTGTAACAATATATTGGTCAACAGTATAAAAAGAAACAGGAGTTTAAAAATTCACCATAGCACCTCAATATGATCAGATGAACTGCCTTCAAAGACAAAAAAATTGTTGCAACAACTATGCAAAAGGTCAGAGTATTCCGGCAATTGGTCGGCATTTAGTGGTTAACAATTGGCAGTAATTTGAAAATTTAATGCCAACCTAAGGTCCGATTACAAGATTTCGATTAAAATTCGATTAAATTTCGATTAAGATTCATTCAAATTCTTCGCGAAGAAATGTGAAACGTGGCAAAATTTTAAGTTAATGGCGGCAATAATAAGGCATGACAAAAAAAAAAAATGAAATTCAATATCATCCGAGTCATTACGCAACACCACCCTATACGTTAGGTGAAGGTTTTTCCAAGTTATACATCTTCACGTAACGCGGTTTTTTTACTGTTCCTTTCAGTGTGTCATAAATCATTCCTCGGCCGCAGGGCTTAGATGTGAACACGTTTTGAAAGCTTTAACTGTTATCAATATAAAAAAAGTGTTGCAGTTGTATAATACACGAGATGTTTAAAGGCACAGCCTGTATAAAATAAATTTTATTTGGAAATGTTTGAAGAAGCCACTCGGTAAATAAGTAAGTATATAATAAAATGAAAACTTGCCCGGGATAAATTCCAAGTGCCTACATAAAACTATCGTAAACCGACTGTGCTGATCTTGAAAAAAAATTATGTTCTGAACATCTGGGTATCAAATACCGCTTGTGATATATTATACATCACATTACAAGGTGGTGAGAGTTGCTAATCCAGCGATATACACGCGAAATTAGCCATTTATGTAATTATTGCAGGAATAATATAATGGCTTTTACATTTTCTTGTTGATGGAACTTGCAAAAAGTAAAAGACATAAAGAACACAACCTGTATTGTAGTTTCTTGGTGAAGTTAATTGTAATAAATCATTTGAATCCGAATAAATAATTCTAAATATCATTTTGTACATTAGTTCCATCCCGTTACGATGGCTTTCAATCAGGGTATGGCTACAGATTAGTCATTTCATTACTCTGACATCTTATATCACCTATATGGTTCCTTCATATTTATCAACGTCAGTTTTATTTTACGATTTCTGTTTTCGTTTTTTATGATAAATAATGATGCTTTCTCCCTTCCCTCTATCGCATGATCAAGTTTTCCCGCTTCAAAGAAGTAGTTTTGCGCTATAATAAAATTGTTATGATCGCCGAAGCCGTCTTTATGATTTATTTATTCGAATAGTGGTGCTTCGGGAATCTTTGGAATATACTCTTTCGGTTTATGTAATAAAATGGTAATGTATGACCTCAAAGCTCGGGATCCACTAACAGAAACGACTTGACTTATGCACCTTCCAAGAGGGATTTGTAGTTCAATTATAATTTGTTTTGTTCTGAGTCTGTTGATCCCAATTTTACTGACCAATAAACAAAATACTTTAAAAAACAGATTCTGGACGTAATGGAAATAGTGACAGATTCATTTTCTGCGATTATATTCTCTATCTTGTAATAATACATAACTTTTTAACGGTGGTAGGGCCACGCAGCAGCTTCGGTTGTTGTACGAATGGGCAGGCCCGTCCGGGTAAGTACCACGACCTCACAGAAGACCAGCGTAAAGTGGAAGTATGTCAAATACTTTCGCGTTTCGTCTGGTGAGTGAGGTAACCGGAGCCCAATTTTCAAAAGGTTGTCAACGCATCTGTAACCCTCGGGTGTAGCAGATGTCCATGGGCAGCGGTATGCACTTACCATCAGGTGAACCTTCTGCTCATTTGGCAACTTTTCACATAAAATAAATAAAATAATTATAATTTTTGTCAGTATAAAGACATTTCATTCAACATTTCCGTTTTTTACTTCCAAAAATAAAAAGGGGAAGTAACACGAGATCTTAAAGTAACGTAAAATAAGTTCACGGAGAGATAAAATGAAATTGAAAGAAAATAGGCAAGGGACTGTACACAATCATAATAATTTGTTAGTGTTATTATTTTATGGATATTGCCAAAATAGGAAATGTTAATAAAATTCTTGTATTACTTTGTAAGCACTATGTTACTATTGTTATAGCTCCAAAAAGCGAAACGGTGCGGTTAAGAATAAGTATTGTGTCTAAAGTTTATTTTCTTCTTCTGAGTCGGGCTCTTCATTTCTGACTAGAGGGGACTTTTAGAGGCACGGACTAAATGTTGGTATGCAAGGGTAATGGTGCCTACTAGTTTCCGCCGGTAGTATTTATTTACACAACAAGAACATTTATTGTTAATTTTGGTGTAGGTGCATGAAATATTACTTAAAAGTAAAAGATGTGTAAATATTTGTACGGTGTACAAGTAAAAAGGTTGTTTGAGATTAAAAACCTGTGAATCTGAGTACACTTTTATATGTTTTAAAATCGATAGCAATGATTGGCACTAACGACGCATTTAGACAGATTATGGGATGTGAAAAAGAAAAATATGAGTCGAAAAAAATTATGGAATATGCACGCATATTCTATAATTTTTCGTCGCCCCCTACAAGTTCTAATCTCTTTTTAATGGACATAAGTAGAGGTAAATCACTTTTCCACGTTAACGTATATCCATCTGGAATTGAGGAAACGACCACCACTCGTGCCCCACTCGCAAATTATCACGTCACGCATTTTAAAAGCGTCACGTCGCGTGTCCGACACGGGATCGTTAAGGGGGCGCGTATTGACAATCTATTAGTCACTTCGGGGCATGACAGGACGTTGGCGGGAAAGGACGCTCAGTTCCTTTCACGGGCGGCGGTCCGACGTCGCTATTCCCGTCGCTAACGCGACCATTTGTCAGATATTTGATGTATAGCGGAACTCGTGACATGTCCCGCAGTCATTAAGCTGCCGAAGGTCGGTCTGCCAGCGATTGTATTGTCGGCCGCACCACCGACTCACTTCCCTCCCTTCCAAAATCTTAACAGCTGGGGTACCCCTGTGTCAATTGACTTTCTTTCGCGTGACACACAAACGACCTAATTTAAACCTGGTATCAAGTAGTTATGTTGTTCGTGGACGTGATCGTTCTTAGTTATAATTTGAGTTCTTTTTGTATTGGCGGGTTACTTAAAGTTCATAATTTCCTATTATTATGCAGGTCAACAGATTATAACGAAGTACATCCCTTCGCTGTTTCATCCCTTATTCGCATTACTCGCGACAATGCCGTTCATCGGATCACGCTTGGAAGCAGACGCCTAAGCAATTTTAACTTCGTGATCATACATAATTAATAAGATTAGCTTAAAGGCCCCCGCGCGGCAAAGAAGTTGCCGAAAGACGTAATTTGTTTATCGTAAATACGCCTTGAGTACTTACGCGGGGCCCTACCAGCGATTTTGAGATGTTTTTAAAGATTCCGTCAAGTGCCTTCTTGTTAAGTGTCAAAGTTGAACCGGCATCCTACAGATTGTTAATGAGACTTGTCAGACTGACGTCGGATTGATGTGATTTATTTAACATTCTATTTGTATGGCTAAATTAATCAAAACATTTTTGCGTTTCTTATATGCGTAGTATATGCGTAATTTAACTTTATTTCAATATGCAACATCCTTTCATCCCAAGTGTAAAGTATAGTAGTTATGCAAAAAAAAAAGTAAAGTAACAGCGTATACATGTCCCACTGCTGGGCAAAGGCCTCCTCTATACAGAGGGTATCAGGGCATAGTCCACCACGCGGCCCCACTGCGAATTGGCGGACTTCACATATCTTCGAAATATATTTTTTTTTTCAAATTATTTCGATAATATGCAGGTTTCCTCACGATGTTTTCCTTCACCACGGAGCACGTGATAAGTCAGCACTTAAAGTTAAAAACTTCATTGGTGCCGGCACCGGGGATCGAACTCAGGTTGCTCGAGTATTAAAGGCGAGCGCCCGGACACTGAGCTATCACGGCTCTGTTACTTATGCAAACCGTTAAAATGATTCATGTATGTAAGATGTTAAAACAAAACTCACCTGTTCTACCCACACGTTCGTAGTCATTATTTGATTCTTCAGATTCTGTAAAGAAAGAAAATGCGTATATTATAATCAATTTTTTTCGAAATGAAAAGAGATTATCTAGAGGGAAATAATGTTTTTTTCATTTCAATCACGCCCATGGCACCGAATTTACAAGATGTGTCCCATTTATGAAATAAATATTATGGAAATATTATTTTTATAGCCCTTATTTTTTATAACAAAATTAATTGAAATGGAGCTTGCAATAAAATTTATGTTTGTATTCATATGTCCTTAGGCAAATATCTTCTTCATTCTCCTGCCTATATGGCACCACATAAGTAAAGTCGGCAAAAGAAGTGAATCATGTTGTTAATGGTTATTGGCTAAGTTTTAACACCCAGCTTGCCTGACGTCACCCTTACTTGGGAGTAAACACTAAGAACAATTATCTGTAGGTCACACAATTACTTGGCCCGAGTGGAAATCGATCTTTATTCATAATTTCTACATATAAAGTAAAGTAAGTTAACTTAACACATCATACAATTTCCATTATCCATGAAGATACAACTCTAAGAAAAAACTTGATCTCAGAAGTCAGTTAATAAAATTTCTCATGAACAATCTAACTAAATTAGGTAGGATTTCCGAGCAATCGAACTAAATTAGCAATTTAAACCGAGTGGTTACTGATATTATATCTTGTTCTTCGATATTACTTTGAGATGGTAGAAACTTTTATTAAACGTTTTGTTGTAAATTGCCACCAATATTACGGCAAGTATATTCTTTTCAAATTTCCATTACGGGCGTACCAGTCGTGAATTGCTCACTCAGGCATAACATTTATTTATTGTATTATATTAATAAGCATTTTTGTGTGTCCGCTACATTTCGTAATATCATTGTACAATTTTAAGAAAATTTTTATATTTTGGGTTAACAGTTCCTTTTTAATTCCGTTTTACATTTTGTTTGATGCATAATTCCTTATATACTTTCAGAGATTATATTTTTGTTATTTTTATATAATATTTATTACTTCATTGTTTTAAAATCTGATACAATTCAACATTTATTTTTAAAATATTTTTTTAAAGAAAATTTATATTAATTGGGTCACATCGTTTCACAAAATGAACATAATTCCTTTTACAGTTCGTAACACTTACTAAATTTTATACTCTTATCTGTTTTCCTTAAATATGAAAATATTATATAGGTAACTAAGAATAGGAAAAATCATCATAGGTTTCTTTGCTGAAAGTAAAAATACATGACTATTCAATATACCCTATATAACCCCTTCAATATACTCTATAATTATAGAACATTAAGAAATTGCCTGGAATTCGATAAACGATGTTTTGGTATTTATTCTATTTGATGGGGCTAACCTTTACGCTACTACTCTGTAAAGCCGTGATACTTTCCTAATCAAACCAGCCAATTTATAGTGCAGATAAAGCATCCACATCAATATACCAGTTGTATCAAAAAGAAGATAGCGCCCGTGTTGTATATATTATGAAAGTATCAACGCAATTTTACGCGACCAACTCGTCTGAAGACTTGTGTTATTAAAGTAGAAGGAATCTTGATTTTAGTACACAATGCGATGGAACTGCGTCTTAGGGACCTGTTTTGTTCTCTATTATTCTCAAACTGATGTGTACAAAGTTTCGGAAGCGGTGACACCGCGTTTTATTTACAGTTTCTAACTGTCAGAAGCAAAACGTTTGTTTGCACGGACGTAATCATTCAAAGACTTCGTAAGTGGAATTTATAGAGATGCGATGTGAAAAAATTAACATCGCTATAAATTCCACTTACGAAGAGTTGTAGGAAAATGCAAATAAAAAAAAAATTCTGATCATTAATCTATACTAATATTGTAAATAAAGTGTCCGTATTTTGTGAGTATTTGAAACGTTGTCTCGTGAAGCACCATTCGGTAGATTACCCCAGTACATATCAAGGTTTTGAGGACATATGCCATATATTATATATTTTAGGAGACATTCACTACATCAACTAAAACAAAATTGAATCTGGCCGAAGTGGGTCGATAGGTTTAAAAAGACGCTGTTATTAAACTGATATGTAAAACACTTTGTTGTTACTGATAGAATCAAGCAGTTGATCTATTGATTTGCGATACCAACGATCAAAGTCAACGAAGATTAAATTACAATTTTCATAAAATTTATATATGTATAATCATAAGTTAGTTGAGTAATCTAATTCTGTTCTTATCATTCAGATATTTTGAAAACCATAAAGGATAATTCTACAATGAAATACCTTCAATTTCAAATGAGACATATGTATTAGGTTAGGATTTTCATAGAACTCGATTTTTACCGTATAATTCCGTGCAATAATTTTTTCCTCCATATACACTACAAGCAGTGTCGTGCATTATCGATGAAGTTATAAAGTCTGCTCTAGATTATCCAATGCCAAAAGCGCAAGCTTACTGACCTAGCCTAATTGCACACACTTTTCTCTGTATCATCATTTTATCCATTTCGTCCTTTACTTGTTATACGTATTTAAATGCCCTCGGAACGCCTTATAACCTTCCAAAGTCCTCTAATCTAAACACAGCAGGACGAAATTCCTCCAAAGGAACGTTGTTACAATTCACGACGGGCTCTGATGTGAAATCTTCATGAGTGACATTGGGCATCACTCTCGTTCAGCCATATCGACCGCCCCATTTCGTCTCCAGCCAATTATAAAGTTTAATGAGTCGTCGACATTGCCCCCACTCACGCCATGTTTCCATCTGTATAAAGGAAAAACCGACCGGTAGACTAATCCATCAACGCACGACCTACACACCTCTAGGGTCGGAAACTTGAAGTGTTGTCAGTTCTTATCTTGTACCGTGGACAAGTATTTAGGAATATTCCATCCATGAATAGGAATTTTCTTCCTAGGGAATCCTTAAAGATAAAATCACTTGCACGTAATGTTCTTTTCATTTAAAATTGTAGTAAACAAGACATCTACATTGTGGTAGGGTATACTGCTTCTGTTGTAGCATGAATAGCAGGCACGTCTGGAGATCAATCGCGCAGCCCATAGAAGACCCGTGTAAAGTGGAAGTATTTGATATTTTATTCTTTTGAGTTTCATCTTCTGAATGGGGTAACCAAGGCTAATTTTTTAAAGGTTTATGCATGCGCGCTAATTATGACATAATAGAATGACCAGATGAACCACCGCTCGCTTACCACATCTTCCCTGTAGGAATATCTTTATATATTTATTTGAATAGAAGGTCTATTTGATCGGCCATGAAGAAATCGAATCGCAGAAACTTATAATGTGACCTGATGTTTATTACAAATGAATAGGTGATGGAAAAAGCGATTTAATTGTCATTTATGTATAATTTCCACATTGGAAATGCGAAACTGAAGTAATTTGGATCGGCGAAATTATACTTTTAACGAGAAATAAACAATAGTTCAAATGTTTCTCCCAGTCTTCTACTTTTGATCGTTAACAGAAGTGCTGTTTCAGTTTTTATAATTAAAATCTGCTAAGATTATTCCGCTTTCATCAGGTTCCTCTATCAAATTTGAATATCTCTTTTGCCATGTTATCAATGGATCAATCGGGCTCAAATATTTTAAACGAAGAGTAATTATGACTACAAGTTGATATAATGTGCTCATTATTGTAATTTGTACTCAAAAAGATGTGTGTTTAGCATGTGGTTTCTGCAAAAAGCTAATCAGAGTATTCCAATTTAAAGTTGAAACTAATACTAACGGAGCATGCAGGGAAGCAATTATTTAAGCTGTCACTGTGAGAGGAAACTGCCATTCTAAAGTGATGAACGCGTTTGAACTCGTGTGTGAGGAGTCATTTCAGTTAAGCCATTCTAAGCGGGTGAAATTTAATTTAGTTATAAATGACGATTATCTACGTAGAATCTTAAATTCCCTTCCAAAACCACGAATGGCAGAGCAATCAATATTTCTGCCATAGTGAATTTTGGATAAACTGTTTTTAAAATTAATTTCAGGTAACAACTGTTTGACAGTTGAAATCACTTTACTAATAAGACGAGATATTGAGTTTATTGAGATCTGAGGGTATTAAAAAGATATTTTATTCGTTTAATTGTTATGGTATAATAGCTGCGATCCAATGAGGCAAAATTCGACAAACAATATCTTATTAAGGCAAGTTCGAAGCAATTCGGCTTCAAGTTTTGAATAAACCGTATTGATATTTTTTACATATTTTCTTTTTTACTTATTTCCTATTTCATTATTTATTTCAAAGAATTCGTTCCAAATACCTTTATTTGAGATATTTCCACAGAATATGCTTCTATTCGCTGGTTGCGTTCAATAAATACGACTCCATCTTCCAAAGCATAAAACAAAAGTCAATTTATACGTTCTGCCAAATATCTAGTTTATTTGCATTCCGTCCCCGAGCATTTGTATTATTGCTAACAGAAAAGATTTTCGATATCTTTAATCAAATGTAAGGGACGTCCTTCGGGTGAAGCGTTACCATTTTTATCAACCGCAAATGCTTTCGTGAACAATTTGTTACTTCCGAATATATTGAACTCCAGTGGGAACAACAAAAACGTTATATATTATTTAATAATACTAAATCCAAGCATTCAGTGTATCACGGTACTGACGAAATGGTGTACATAATTGTTTAAAAATAACGTTTGAAAATCTGCTGTTAAGTCCACTGCCGTGCTTTCATATATTCCAAATTGTTGAGTTGTTATGCCTTATAATATGCTAGGGTTACGTGGTGGAGTTTTCCTCAACATCCTCTATACAGAGGAGCCATAGCTCAGCGGGGACACTCGTGTATATTACTTTGCAATTGTTGACGTAATGAATTCAAATTATAATCGCTGATTTGTTCTTTAATTTCAAACAAAAAACGCAATGTGTAGCAGAATATGTTCACGCGTTTTATTATATATAACCAAATAAAAGTCGGGTCTTACAATCTGTCACGCTTTGGGGCTTAAAAAGTCCAGGTATGTTTTGAATGCAATAGAAGGCGCTAAGACTCTCCCAGTGGGGTTAAGTATATGAGGGATTGTGTTTAAACAACTAACAAGTAAACTGAAAACAGAAATAATGCGAAAAAGGATCCTGCTTTTCGCCCGTTATACTCCGGGGGTTAATGGAAGTTTAGCGAACTACTCACCAGCATGCGCTCTAATCCCGCACGTTAATTAACTGGAATATTAGGAATTAGAAATGGGCACATTCGTATGAGGCCCGGTGCAGAAAAGCATCGTACCGAAGCATTTGCAATTAGCGACAAATGCAGCCGGCGTCTTATTAGTCGCGATTTTTATCTAAAAAACCGGCCTAGTGTGATTCGGACTCGCGCACAAAGGGTTCTGTATCATTATATATAAAAGCGTCGAAAAGAATCATTTCTGTTGTATGGGAGGCCCACTTAAATATTTTTTTTATTCCGTTTTTAGTGTGTTAGTGTTTGTTGTTATAGCGGCAACAGAAATACATCATCTGTGAAAATTTCAACTAACTATGACGGTTCATGAGATACATGCCTGGTGACAGCCAGACAGACAGCGGAGTCTTTGTAATAGTGTGCCGTTTGGGTTCAGAACCCTAAAAAGGGAGTCTTTGTAATAGTGTGCCGTTTTACCCTTTGGGTTCGGAACCCTAAAAAGGATTATACTACTTCATAAAAAATGTAAACATAGTTTAAATATTTTTAAGTGGAGCTGGAGTGATATTGGAACGTTGGACTTTTAATCTAATATCTCCGATTCGAAGATCAGTGATGTGTGTGATTGATCCGGTTTGTCTTCCGTGTTTCAAATTAAGGACTGGCTGTTGCTTGGCTACTTTACCACCTGATGGTAAGTGGTGATGTAGACATTGGCAGTAAACGTACTCTCCTAACTATTAAGTCATGCTTCGATTTTATTGAGGTATTTGGATGGAAACAGTTTGAATGCAGAGGGCTTGGGGGCACAGTCGCTAAGCCATAGGCTTCCGACAGGCTGTCGTGGGTCGATTAAAACGCGGGACAAACCCACGGATAATTTTTAGGGATCTGGCATAAAAAACATTGCCAAACCTATTAACAACATGATTCATATGGTATGGCGAAGCCATGTAGATTGGGTAAGGTATGATAAATAATATTCGGATGGAAGCAACCAAATGTGTTTTTTTATGTGAAAAGTTGCCAAGCGGGCAGGTGGTTCACCTGATGTTAATTGAATACCACCGCCCATTGACATCTGAGGGTTTACAGATGCGTTGACAACCTTTTGAAAATTGGGCTTCGGCTACCTCACTCACCAGACGAAACGCGAGAGTATTACACTTCCACTTTACGCCGGTCTTCTGTGGGGTCGTGGTACTTACCCAGACGAGCCTGCCCATTCGTGCAACAGCCTCGGCTACTGCGTGGCCCTACCACCGAAAATATCAATGGGCGGCGGTTATCACTTAACACCAGTTGAAATGCAGGATGGTTAGCCACCTTCTCGCAAAAAAAACTGGAGCCTTGGAGACTACATCGAGGCCAGCTGAGTCTCCTGGCCACGGTGAAAGGGGAGTCAGAATTTGATTAATTATATTCCTGGACTCTTTGAATAATTATATCTATCTATATATATCTTATATATCTATCTATATATTGGCATTTTTCATACTAACGACATCATGACTCAACATAAGTTCAGATCATCAAGATGACACTTTTCATCAGCAATTCAAGAATGACATCAGTTTGTTATGTTTACAATGGGTGCTGAACTCAAACGACTAATATGCTGTCCGGTTTGTCCCTGGTCTTTTTTTATCGAGAAAAACGAGTTGGAGGCTCACCTGATGGTAAGTGATTACCGCCGCCGATGAACACCTGCAACAGCCGAGGGCTCACAAATGCTCACAAATGCTCATAATGGTGAACACCAATACTGCTAGTACTGTCTCTGTCACAAATGCTCACAAATGGTGAACACGAATACTGCTAGTATTGTCTCTATCTAACACCTTGATGAATAAATGGTTTTATTTTGTGAGTAGTGGTTTGTTTTCACACAGTTTTGTTCGCAAAGCGCTGTGACCTATCGTAGCACTACGAGACAGGCGAACTATAAGGGCAGCTCAGTGATGAGTAATTAAACTTTGTAATTGGCCGAGGCGCGGCTAACTAGCCGCGGGCAGAAGAGCCGTTTTTAGAGCAATTGTCGATTCAACGACATTTATTAAAACTCCCTTTAATTTGTTTCCTTTGAATAATCTAAATTATAGGAATATGTGTATCGTAGGTAAATGCACTACCGAGTGGTTAAAAAGTTGGAGTTATTTTACGAGCAGTTTCATTCAACGGTTTGAATTGTAACTTTTTATTTTTGCCATTCTTGGAAGTTTGCTATAAAGAAATATACAATTCGGAAGAAGTAGATATGGGTTTCGGGATCCTCGATATAATCAAATCGCAAAGAAGAAATTATTTATGCCTGTGATTTTACAAATTATTTCTTAATATCACCAAGATCTAAATCCTCTATTTGCATACGATATAAATATTTTATCAGTCGAATACTCCAATACAATATGAAATACTTTTTATGTTAGTGCCTCAATTTAAAATACTTTTACACGAAATACTTTGTATTATATCTAATTAGCTCAATGGGAGGCGATCTAGGAAATGTCTGGACCACTGATTAGTGGCGACAGTTACCAAGAAAGCGGGAGCCCTCGGTTTTGTACGGATAATCGAAATTGGGATTCAGCCAAAAACCGCGCGACTAGCGCCGTAGTTATAACTTAGGTATATCTAGGTTGCAACTGGTCAATTCAATGACTTGGAAAGTTTAATGTTTCATATTCGCCACCAGATACGCGACACTAGAA
This sequence comes from Iphiclides podalirius, assembly GCA_933534255.1. NCBI lineage: Eukaryota > Metazoa > Arthropoda > Insecta > Lepidoptera > Papilionidae > Iphiclides > Iphiclides podalirius. The sequence continues at coordinate 2,620,069 of OW152831.1, read as the reverse complement.
GTCTACGCGATGTAATAAACTGATTTTTCACAAACGAACACAATTTCAAAAGCTGTAACGTTAAAATCAGCCAGGTTATTACTAAAAATTAAAACAAACGTTTTAAGTTGTAAGGTATTTGGAGGTACGAACGTGTAAAACATACGCATACATCGTATAAACCTTGCTTGTTGTCTGTTTATTGGATCCGCGTTTGGTTAAAGCGATAAACTGTAAGAAATTACTGAAGTTGTGAAACCCTTTTATTTTTAACTAATCTGCAGAATAGATTGGCCTAAAACAAGATAATACTAAGCTAACGCAACATGAAAGTGCTAAGGATAGACTTTCGGAGAGCGATATCACATATATTTGATTTTGATTATTTTTATTTTTAGGGTTCCATACACAAAGGGTAAAACGGGACCCTATTCCTAAGACTGCGCTATCTGTCTGTCTGTCTGTTTGTCTGTCATCAGGCTATATCTCATGAACTGTGATAGTGAGTCCGTGGGCAGCGATATTCACTTAACATCAGGTGAAACGTTTGCTCATTTGGCAACTTTTCACATAAAAAAAATCATCATCCAACTTAATCAGTATAAATCGATAAGTATTGCATTGCGAAAAGCACTAAGAGAAAATTGTGCCCGTTCAAAACAAAATACGCGCCCGTTAGGAGACATTCGGAGAATGCTCCCGCTAAAAGGGTAGTGATGAAAGTTGGGACGGTCGGGTTTTCAATTATGTAAACTTGTTTATTTTATTAACGGCGCCTATTAGGTATGAGTTTGAATTATTAACGTTACGCGTACGCGTCCCATTTAAGTTGGAAGGGAATTACGCCGGTGGCCAGCTGTATAACACTATCTAATACTGCAGAGCCTGACTTGTGAAACCTCATTTAGAATCTATTAAGTTGGTGGTTATTAAAACATTGTAGAAAGCTTTTCGGCGCTGCGATAATCGAACCCACGTGTTTCGCTTTGAAATTGCTTGAAATGCGAAAAAACAATGTAGATGAAAGACTTTGATGTTTTATTCGGTCTGACGATGAAGCCGTTTAGGTTAGTGGTTAAAGTGTCTGGGTGCGAATACGAAAGACGTGGTTCGATTACACAGCGGCTTTCTTCCTATATTCTAAAAATTTTAATGATTCATTTAGAGTGTAGAACACGATACAAATTTAAATTTTACGTAACAAATGGTGACATCTCTCGTTCGAATTATCGTTGATAAATTGGTATTAGAAATTGTTTGTATGCTGTAAAAAGATATAACTGCGATAGAAAAATGCGAATATTACGATGAAGATAAAAGATGTTGAAATTTTCGTGGGTGTGGTTATCTGCCCTTTAGCTTAGTGGACTAAGTGTCTAGGCGCGAATCCGGAATCAAATCCCACAGCGGCGAAAAACTCTTCCTTTATTATCCAAATTATTAAGTTTCATCTTAAGTATCAAATTAATCAATTGGTTAATTGTTGTGTTATGGTCTTATGGTCAAAATTAATCGCACGATAAACGCGTGTGCATTCCATTGGCATTTAGTATAGGGTCTATTATATCAGGTTACCCTCGATTTCTACGTGTTTAATTAGGAGCGGATAGTTAAATTTGCTTTTTGTTCTTATAATGTTGGAATTGGGATATAGGAATTGTCTTGGTGAATGTAACATATTAACAAATCCATCATAACTACTGTTTCATAATGCTAGGAACATTGAAAGGTAACTATGAAAATCGATCATCGGTGCTTACGGCGAAAATAAAACAAGATAGGTACTTTCCCTAAACTAATAATATACTTTTCATTTATTAACGGAGTACCAGACTCAATGTATAATTAATTTTTATCATGCTTAATAGGCATCCATACCCTGAGCAAGAATATGAAATTGTTGTATAAAATGCGAGTATACCAGTTACTATAAGTTTTATACAATAAAGTTCCAGCCTTCGAAATTATGCAAATTCAACCCTGATTGCGTGAAACTCGTGACTCGAACTGGTAAACGTTCAAACTGACATAACTAATTCACATAGAGTAATTAATGAGCCTAATGAAGATCTAGTAAACAAGAAATACACGAGCGTAATTCTTGCGCGCGTCAAGAGACATCGGGCGTAGATTCACACGGGTCTTGATCGTATGTTCATGGGTATAGACGTTAACTCATGGATACTGTCCCTGATAATACTCATCCCAAGTGGTAGGGCTGTGCAACGGTTTTCGTTGTTGCATGAATGAACAGGTCCATCCAGGGAAGTACCATACCCTCTCGCGAAGACCAGCGTGAAGTGGAAGATTCATTCTGCGTGTAACACTTCCACTTCTTCTGAGGGGTGAGATTACCAGGACCCACTTTATTAAATGGTGGCAAAAAATCTGCAACCACACGGGAGTTGCAAACTTAACATTAGTACTTGTGATCTTGTGTGTGTTCTTTTTACGTCAAAAAAACGCAGTCGGCTGATTTCGAAATAACTTAACATGCGAAATTTCAAATCAAATTGATTATAAAAACTTGTGTATGAAAATTAACGTATCAAATATTTATCGTGAATATGTTTTCTCTCAATCTCTCAATCTCTCAATAACAAATAAGAATTTTAGGAATGTAGTTTAGGAATATAGTTTAGATATGTTCTCTATTAAAAGTGGATTTTCTAAAATCCTTCCTTATTGGATGCTTACGTTACAAAAGTACGTATTGTCAATGTTCCAAGATTCTGCAAGACTCCATCGGATTTAAACATTGCGCACAAAGATCCAGTATATAACCTCCCTATTTTATATTTAACCTCTTCTTTAGGATAACTCATGCTGTATGGATGGAGTGTGTTAAATAATCAGAGAGATAAGAAAGAAAGCATGCTAAACCCTATGTAACTGTGTCTGGAATCGAACTGAAAGAAAACCAAGAAAAATAAACAATTTTTGTACACATAGATTGCACTAATGACAAATTAGACAGCACGACGTAATTCATTTGTTACAGCACAAAGGCAACTCATAATAAATCAACTGGTCAAGTTGCGGTTGACATCTTTTTAATAATCAGCCCAGCCATGACCCGACCGCTTTGTACTTGTGCTTATCGCAAACGGGGTGGAGATGGGGTGTAGAGGAGTCTTGTGCTCGCAGACGAATTTCTTTACTCCATTTCAGTGTAATGTACCGTGTAAGGAGTAACTTATCTGAGTACAATGACTGAGTTAAGTGTCTTGAACGACATTCGAGCAATCCAAGAGTACATTGTGTCACTATATTGACGAGATTCAAGCGAGACTTGCACCAGGCCAATGCATGTGTTGCATACTCTATTTGTTAAACTACTCTTACTATAGTAGCAATATTAAGATCACATATTGATATTTTATTCGAACATGTTTCTAAGACGATTAAGGGCAGAATCTTAGCAGTCGTAAGTTGAAGTGAAGTACTTGAGCGTACTTGAAGTGTAGGTATCAAAGGAGCAAGAATCTGATGTGAATAAGGTTGATGGTTAAAAGGCTGGTTGCAAGCCTTGTGAAGGATTGAGATTCATAATGTAATTTAGCACTCACTCAACTGACGAAATTTAAAAGGATAAATACTTGATTTGGAAGAAGGTTTTTCAACCGGCTACATTAGTATGGCGGTGCGCAATTCAGTTGTGTTTTTTTATGATTTTTACCTCAGAACCCAATTGTTAATGAACCGAAAACTCTTTTTGCATATATCAGTACACTCCTCAAAATCTAATAGTAAATATACAGGACGTGAGATACTTGAAGTCGGTTTTTAGTAAAAATGTAGGTACTTGTTGTGAGGCCACGTAATAACTTAGTGCAGCCAGCGCATCAATGTCAAAACGACATTTCCCCTTCATACTAAATAACTTTTACTATTACTATTTAACCTCATGGTTGGATGTAGTGTTAGCATCACCACGATGGCATTACACTTAAACTCAATAAAGATCCGGTGTATTTTGATGAGCACACTTAGTAATACTCCTCACTGAGTAGGCATAACAAATTGAAATAGGCGCCATTGTAATCACACTTAAATGTAATGATTACATTGATTTAAACGGTATTATATTTCAATAACCGAAATAATTGCGTCACAAGTGTGATCGGTGGTAATGTGTGTTAGCCAGGATTAAAGATCAATTCCCTTTGAACGTTCAAGCTCAAGTTAACGTTAATGTCTCGTGTAACGAGGTGCTTAAGTGCCTCCAAACACATTTGACGATTGAATGAACGTAATCAAAGACGTAAACGATGTTCTCCTTCTCAATTTCAGACCTGATGTCATCTTTTGATGTGATCAAATTCAAAGAAAAATCTGTTTTATGTTTACAAACCGCGTGTACAATGTCTCGTGAAACGGTGTATCTGATGTTTAATGTAAAATATTACCGCCAATGGAAGTTTGCACCACGTGTGGGATTGCAGATGCCTTGCCAACTTTTTACAGAGTGAGTCCCGGTCACCTCATACAGATGAAAAGTATAATATCCTCTATTCACTACATGATTATGTTCTGTGAGTCCTGAACTTCCATGGACAAGTCTGTGCATTAGTTTTTATTTGTCGATTTGTCAAACGTCAGGTGATTGACTTAAGGTCATGTAGCCTAATTACAAATGACCGCCTTTAAAAAAGAGGGCTCTGGTTAACTCACTCCCCAAACGAAACGTAAATGTATAATTCGTTGTTAGTGTAGTGAAAAGAATAAAATTAAAGCTCTTCTAACATAATTAAAATTGTTACATATTATGTAATTCCTTCCAGTCTGAGTTTTAATTTATTTCTGGTCATGCATTTGTGTGATTTTTTGCGTGAAAGGCTACTAACAGGTTATTATTATTCATTGAAAAGACGTCGATTGGTGAATCTACTGCCCATTCATTCTGTGAATGGATTCCCACAACTCATTTAACGCGAATAAATCAAATTTCGATAACTGTCTGAATGGCAAATAGCAAGCGCGTAGAACTCTATTCGAGGATTTGTCATAATCAGTCGAGTCATTTTATTATAATACTTATGAATCTTTGTATTATATGCTATTCTTCTAAGTTAATCCTTAGAGTTGATACAAAAAGTGAGATATCTATTTAACAAAACAGTCAAATGCCGTTGGAACTGTTCAGCATCTCTCCAACGTATGATATTCTGGCAAGATGAACATTTTGATAGTGTGGACGTAAATTAAACTTCTTTTGGTAATTATTCTGTAGAACGCGGGAATCGGTATATAATCATAGCCTGGAGCTTTATAACGGATGCGTATAAATAATGTGATATTCTTATTGAATTTGGTGCAAAAGTTTAATAGGAACAAAAAAATCCATGCATACGGACTACGGAAGCATCATCTTGATTGGGAAAGTCGATATCAATTTCATATTCCACATTCAATCCGATTCAATAAATCACTACCTTAATTGATATTTTAGTTTAACGTGACATTGAAACCGTGACAATCTTGAGAGGGAATATATATTGTAATGTAATGAAATAGTATACTAGAGGTTGTGATATTAACAAAGTTTAATTTTGTAGTTTTGATGTTCATAATTTTTATAATAATAAGTATGCATTTTTTTAAATATTAAACATTTTAACATAATAATATATACGTACATGTTTACGAGTAGATAGGAAAGTATTCAACGTTATTAGTATGCAAGAGGGGCATCGCCATTTTGCCGGCGTCCGTAGAAAATAAAGAGGAGGGATTTTTTATGGCCAAGCCTCTGGAGGATAAGGGAATATCCTTTTCCATCGTTACGCTGACTTACTGTGACCTTGTTGGGGCGGACGTAAATAAAAAAGGCTGAGTTCTCGACGTTTCTAATAACAACGGACCTCCATCATAGTTCCCTTTATAACACACGTGACTGAGGCAGTTTGCAGTGGCCAGCAGATCTTAGATCCCAATTTACGGAAATAACGAAACGAAATAAGCGTTTGCAAGAGGTCATTGAATTTTGGTTAGGTATTAAAGCCTCAATACTAGTGCTCTGTCCCTTTGTACGTACAATTTCGACCCGATTTTTATACATGATTTTTTTTATTATTAGACTTTTATTGCTAACGAAAAATGCGAAAAGTTAACTCAAAGTGTACCGTCATATTAAATTCATTCCAAATAATCATTTTTTTAAATGAAAAATAGGAAATGTTTCTCCGAAGAATTCATTGTCCTTGTCAAATGCATGTTGCATGGGTCAATCTTATATGAAATCAAATTATATCAAAATGTACTTGTAACTTTAATTCATTTATATGTAACATTGTTAATATCTGTTCAATAAAAATGTGAAGAATAATATAAAACAAATTGAATGAACAAAGCGATCCTAGTTAAATAAGTAGATCAGGAGAAATTTTCTGTTTGTTACTCAGGTTTGAATGCCTATGAATATTCGCACACGCCTCCATTAAAAGAACAAAACCTGCAAATAGTTGTACTGAAGTAAATCGTATTTAATTTTCGTCTGTATACAGGGATATTCCCATACCTTTGAATGGGACGTTAACAAGAGAGACGGTGCAACGGAATAAAGCCGGAAACACTAAATTAACTACTATCTAGATGTCAGGGGGGGACATCGAGAAAAGTAAGATAACGGACACGGCTAATGGGCCATAAACCGCAGGAAAAGACAAAACCCCGATTACACAGCCAGCCTTTACAACGAAATCCGTAATATTGCGACAAACGTACCGTGCTCTAAAAGGGATTTCCCATTGTGAACAGCGTTCCACTGGGCTTGTCCCAACCCCATCTTCTACACAACTTTATACAGTCCCAAAATAAGCAAAGCTTGTATCATTTATACAAGGGAAGTGATAAAAATTATTATAAGATTATTTTGTAAATAGATACATATTAGAGCCGTGATAGCTCAGTGTCCTGGCGCTCGCCTTTAATTCGATAGACTCGAGCAACCTGAGTTCGATCCCCGGTGCCGGCACCAATGAAATTGTTAATTTCAAGTGCTGAATTATCACGTGCTCAGCGGTGAAGGAAAAAATCGTGAGGAAACCTACATATTTTCGAAATAATAATAAAAAAAATTCGAGGATATGTAAAGTCCGCCAATCCGCAGTGGGGCCGCGTGGTGGACTATGCCCTGATACCCTCTGTACAGAGGAGGCCTTTGCCCAGCAGTGGGACATGTATAGGCTGATACTTTAGATACATATTATAGATATATAAGCAGCGAAACATAATGACCATGTTCATAACACAATATGTTTTTATTGTTGGAATCGAACCCATTTCCTTTGATTTGATATTATACATTTTTTTAATGTGAAAAGTTGTCACATTAAAAAAACGAGCAGACGGTTCACCTGTTGTTAAGTGAATACCGCCGCCCATGGACATCTGCTACACCCGAGGGTTGCAGATGCGTTGACAACCTTTTTAAAATTGGGCTCCGATACATCCCATACGCCAATAATACGGATGACGCGCCAATTGGTCAATGGTAACCCGGTCCGTTCGCGTTCACTTAATTGTTTTATTAATTTTTATACAACCGGTAGGAACCTTATGAACGGACAGTAAAAAAACTTAAAAACAAAAAATAGAACGTAACCTTTGAAAAATTTAAATACGGCGGGGATTACGGCGAAAGAGGATCAACAATGTTTTCGAAAAACAAACGGGATAGCAATTTGATGAAAAATCGAAACAATCTCCCAACGTCCGTCGATAAAAAAATGTTGCCAGTACACAAAAGAATAAAAAAATTCGCAGCTCTCTTCTCAAAATTTTGTTGTTTTTACATGTAGTTACACTCAAACCGGAAACAAGGACTGAATTTTACTCTTCTATTATGATTATTGTCATACGGCTTTTGAAATTGCTTTCTCTATCCAAATGGAGACTTCTTATCGTCGTAATACATGTGTGTGCCAACCTCATTCGTTGAAATTTCAGGGTAATGTTTTACGTATTTCGGCTTTACTAAATACGTAGTTGAGCTGCCACGTTTTTAGGGGTACGTGCCCAAAGTGTAAAACGGGACCTTATTACGGGTATACCTTATACGGGTCTGTCTATCCGTTTGTCTACGGGCTGTATGTATCTTACGAAGCGTCATAGTTAGGTAGTTGTCATTTTCACAGATACTAAAAGACGGAATAAAATAAAATATCGGTTGCTGGGCAACCTATAGGTACTTACCAATTAGTTTATTATAGATAAAGGTATGGAATCCTTCGTGCACGAACCCTCCTTTTTTTAAGTCGGTTGAAAAGAAAATTAAGCCTATATTCTTCCAATGCCGCAAAGTGAAAACTGCCTAGACGGTATTAGGACACGTCAATGAATTGTTTTAGAAGTATTAACAATTCGTAAATTAAGGAAATACATGGTGAGGTAGTAAAAACACCGAGAACTATAATAGTTGATTACGCGAAGATAAAATTCTCTAAAGGGCATCATACTGTACTACATTTTATTTATTCTAAAGTATGAAAAGTAATAAACAAAGGTTTCGTGGTAGAGCTTCCAACCGACTTCAAAAAAGAGTATTAGCATGTTTTTATGTTTACATCGGAACTCCGTCATTTAGTATACATAGGTTTGGAATTTTTTTTTTTGAACGTCCATATTTTTTTTTTAATTTACATTGGACCGTGAAGATCGCCAGGTAACTCCTAAAATCGAATAATAAATGTGTAATGAGTTAGATATTGTAAGGTTATGTTTCTAGGAAATGAAAATTTCACATTATGTAGATATTTAGACGGACTACTAACGAAAACGAAACTAATCTAATTAATAGTTATTTATTTATTGATAATGACTTGTTTGCAACGGCATCTAACGTTATTTAATCGTGACTATTTGAATTGAAAGCACTTCCCCATTCTCGAACATAAATAAACAATACTAGATTACATTGACAGTATATTAAAACGTTAAATTTTCTCGTATATAATTATAAAACTCAGCACCTCTCGAAAAATGGCCACGGGAAGTATTTGGTTATTGAAGTTTTTCTACCCTATTAGGCTGATTCCACCTTTTATCATCTCAAAAGTTCACTATTTAAGCTGCTTGCAGCTACATCTGAATTTTAAATTTGCTTTATATATTTTTTTTTATTAATATATGTAGAGTTTCAAATACATTTATTGCACTAGACGCCCACAATGAATATTATTATGAACAAAAATTCTAAAACAATGTCTTATAGCCGCCTAGTTATATACGTTACTTTCAAAGATTAAATAAACCTGCTATTTTTAACTTCAGCCACGAAAGTTAAATTTTACAAAGCGATAGACTTAAAGTCGTAAACATTCTAAGATTACTCCAAGTCTTGTATTCAAGATTGTATCGCTGAAAGTATCAAAGCCATTACTGAGGGAGCATCGGCTACGATCTGTTGAAAGGAAATTTTTATTTCTATTTTCACTCCTCATTTTACCTCGGACCGGAAACATTTTATATGTAAAGGCGCGCTTTGTTACTCCAACAATGTCTTTGAGTGTCGATATTTCTTTTTGTCCTTCGAGTTTAATAAATATTACAAATACCTAAGGGTGGTACAAATCTGTAATCGATTGGCTTTCACAGATCTGTTAAATATAACCATAATGACTTTTTAGCTGACTTTTAAAGCTTCTGGTCAGGGTAAATTATCGCTTTCGTAAATATAGAATGGAGTATGAAGTGTTGAATGAAGTTTATGAAGAAGATGTCTGGAAATCACTGGGAAAATCTGAAAACATAATATAATCCTCTTCGTAAAGATTAAGTCTAATAAATAATAATGTATCGTGTCCTTATTTATCGACTGGCACAATACTACAAGTTGGAAGCATTAAAACTTTCTTTTAAAACGTAACCTGCGAGACTACAAAATTCACTCAAATAAAACGCGTTCGTTACAAGTTATCTTTTTACACAAATTATGATATTAAAACAACAGACAGAAAATATAAAAGGGAGCATCGCTTTAAACATTCCATATAAACGATGAATTTTTATTTGCTGTAACTAGTGACGGCTACGCTATTTTGTAATCAAAGGGAAAGCTAAATTAAATGAACAGTACCACTTTATGACGGAGAAAACTTTTAATTGCCTTATAATGGCGACGCTCTCTGCAGTGAAAATTACCGATGATTTCCCCTGTTTATTGCAAGTGTTAATGAAAATAGTTTCCCATGGAAGCGGTTCGAAGCGCGAACGGCGCCGAGCAAAAGTCGAAATGTTTCGCGCCAAATTGAATTTTCCACGGTGTTTTCTAACGCAGGGCGGAGACCCGAGAAACTTTTAAGCGATTCCTGCGATTCTCTCATTAATGCTGCTCGGGGAAACGCCCTTAAGCCTGTTACAGTTTTAATTTTGTTTTAAATTAAACGTAAATAAAGGGCAATTCAGTAATGAAGTTAATTTCATACTCATGCTAATTTCGTAACGGATATGATAGGATAGATCACTGTGGTATCTTGTATCTTGTATCTTGTATTAACTGATGTTTTTGCTTTCAGTCCCGAGACTATTAAAGTTTCATCGGACGCAGAACCGGTGGGATAGCCAGAACGGGTTTGGACCCTCCGCTATGGGTAGGGTCGCGCATGTGCTCATGCGTGTGTTTAACTACTATGGTGTGTCATCTAAGGGCCGTCGAGGTCGCCGGTTCGGACCGAGACCCCGACGGCCGTCGACTGTGCATTTAGCTAATTTAGGTGGCTGGGAGCGGTGAGAACCGCCCCGGAACGCGGGTGTACCTTGTGTACGCGTTGTGTGGGTCTCGCCGTGCTCGGAGGCGAGGACGAACTGGTGTGATTGTTGTTACACTAACTGTGGGTGTAGTGTTATCCGGCGGGACCCCCGGCGGTGGGTCCATCGTATCTAAGTCCTCTTCGTCGACCGGGTCGATGACGTCGCGGGCGTCGCGGGCGACGCTTGTTTACGCTCGCGTTTGTGTCCGGTTGGTAGTTTGCTGCGCTTACCACCAGAGGGTTGGGATGATGCTGGGCTCTATCGAAGAACCGTTTTGTCAAATCTTTAAAATGAGCGCGAATCGTCGGGAGTCTGCAATCGCTGTGCAGGTCGACGTTGCGCTGATACCATTGCGCACCGGTTGCGCGGCGGCGGATAAACTTACTTTGAACTACTTGCAATTTGTTAATGCGCGTAGGATTTATGTGTGCGAAGATCATGCATGCGTAGGACATGATTGGCCTTACGCAAGCTTTATATAAGAGTAATTTGTGCCTTAAGGTCATTTTACTTTGCTTATTCGTTAAATTGTGTAGCCGGCCGGAGACGAACGCGGCTTTGTTTCGGACTTGATTGATGTGCGTAGTGAAAGTCATACGCGAGTCGAAAGTGACTCCTAAATATTTGACCGTTTTCTCCCAGGGGAGAGTTTGGCCATATAATGATATTTGCCCCAACTTTCTGTACTGGCGAGGACCTTTGTAACGGTGTGGCGGATGGGGGTTGGGGGGTGCTACGAGTGAAGTGAATCGCCACACTTTTTTCTGGATTAATATCGATTCTCCATTTGCGGAACCAATCGCCGAGGCGGTCGGCGGCGCTTTGGAGTCGAGTCGTTAATTGACTGAGGTTGCGGTCTGAGTAAAAGAGCGCCGTGTCATCCGCGAAAAGCGCGAGATTGACGTGGGGGTCTCTAGGTATGTCGCTCGAGTAGAGCGTAAATAGCAAGGGTGAGAGGCAGGATCCTTGTGGTACGCCGGCCGTGAGGCGGCGGCTTGTGGAGAGGGTGCCCTCGACTCGATATCGAAAAGAGCGGTTCAACAAAAAGGCCCGGATGGTGTGTACGAGCCTATCTGGTACTTTGAGTGTGTACAGCTTGTAAAGCAAGCCGTTGTGCCAGACTTTGTCGAATGCTTTTGCGACATCGAAGAAGAGAGCCCCTGTACTAATGTGTTTGGGGTGGTTAAGGCCTTTTAGGATGTGCTCCGTTAGGCGGTATAACTGATCGGGACAAGAGTGTCTAGCTCGAAAGCCGAATTGTTCCGTCGGCAGAAGGCCGTTGGAAAATACGTGCTCTTTGAGCCTGTTTAACAAAGCCGCTCGTAGAGCTTCCTCAGGCAACTGAGGAGGCTGATGGGACGATAGCTAGAGGGCTGATTCGCTGGTTTATTCGGCTTGCGAATGCCGATAACCGTGGCTTGCTTCCAGTCGTCCGGAAAGGAGCAACTGGAGAGAAGGGTATTGAAAATGGTTCACTGTGGTAGGGCCACGCAACAGCTTTTGCTTTTGCACGAATAGGCAAGTAGGGACGATACACGACCAAACGGAAGATCGGCAAGAAGCGGAAGTATTCAACATTCGCGTTTCGTCTGGTGTCACTCACCAGACGAAACGCGAATGTTGTGCCCCGGTAGCCGGGGCCCTTGTTTTTTAAGGGTTGTCAACACATCATGTTGTAGATATTCATGGGCGGCAGTATTCACATGAAATCAGGTGAAACACGTGTTCGCTTGACAATTTTTCACAAAAAGAAACACATAAAAAAACTGAAACTTCCAGTTTTGTTTAAGAAAGGTATCAAGAAGGAAGTTTCTTATTTTTAACATTAATTTATTTTCTTTATTAATATCTAATAACCAGTATAGGATAAAGAAAAGAAAATAAATCATAATTACAAACTGTATTGTTCATTAAAGATGTGTATATAGCTGAAGGAAACGTTTAAAATACATTAAATACATTTTCATTTTCATTCGTCTGCAAGACTTGTATTTTTTAACAGAACGTAGAGAAATTCTATCCGAACTATAAAGAACAATAATAAAAATCCAGCTACAGAGTAATCTTGAAAAGTAAGCTTAAATTAAATTGAACTCTTGGCTGGGTTTATAAAGTTTTGGTTGCTTTGCCTGGTCTGTACAGCTAAGTTATTTCATTTTTTTTAATAGACACCGTTGTATTTCAGTTAAGGTTCTTAATTAAAGAAAAAAATCGTGAATTACTTTATTAATTTAATTAACTTGCGTAGAAATATTATGAATATATAAATACGCCGGGCGGGCTATAGTTATTCAATATTCCTCTGCCTTTATAATTAAAGGTATTGGAGTATTCACAGTTTAAATCTCGATACCTCCAATGATTACATTACTCAATGATTCCTTACTTTTAAGGCGGTAAAGTTAATCGGCAATAAAAGTTGAATTGTAAAAATAATTTCAGTTACTTACTCGTACACAAAAAACCACGAAACGAAAGTGTTATCCCGATTTATTGCGTTATTTTTATTTCTGACTGTCTATTGCGTGACTATGCATGGTGTAAAGCATTCGAACGACGGGAATTAAAATGAACGCTAAGTGAATCTATCATTTAGGAAAAGTTTATCCAGTTTAACATAACAAAACAGTTACTAGCGATATTCTTATTTTAAATATGCTTGGTGATGTGACGGATAGTTGTTGATTGCCAGTTGTTTTTAACTAATCTAAACGAACAAGTTAACAAATTAAATCGCTATATTATCAAATCTCTATTTATAAAGTTGATTAGATTTTATAATTCCTGGAATTAATTAAAGCAAAATATAAAGACGAGGAGCGCAAAATATCACTTCATTCTTTTAACGGTTTTAGGTCTATGAGCTACGCGTGCTAGGAAAGCGAAGCATACTCGTAGTACGAAAGGTCGTTCAATGAATTGTATGAGTTCAATGAAATGATCACGAACTTGATAAAACCAATTTGGTTGTTTGTAACTATACGTCACGAAAAACTAAACTGGCTTGGCGTCGACGTTATGTCGAATGTACAACGGCAGTTTATACCTGCGTGCGAGCAAATACAAGCAAATTAGATGTGGGCAAACAACGCTGGTGCCGCACTCGGCGTGCCATCCAATTTAATTAGGGTCGCGACACGCGACACGGCGAGATAAAGCGCGCCCAAATCGACTCGAGCCGTGCCATCCCATTGATTCTGCTTGCATTTAAGGTGTTCCAACACGATAAAACCTCAGATTCACGCCTGCTCTTTAAAAGTGGCCATTAAAAGGATTTTGTAATGGGCGGAACTAGAAAATCGTGCACCTCTTTAGATTTTACGCTGTCGTAATTAGTAATTAACGCTTTCACATTATTACATTGCCCCAGTTACTAGTGACTACAGAACTATTTGTGAATGCACCAAAATGGATATTAACGACTTAGTTATGTTAATTTTATATACATTTTAATTAACACATACTTTGTTGTATCTCAGGGAATTAAGTAATTTTCACATATTTCTTTTACAATATAACAATGTTATATCATTGAAAGTTTGTAGATAAAGAAATTTTATAAATAAATTAAATTTAATATTCGGCTAAAGAAAGATTAGCATTAAAAAAACAAAAAATTAAATGTAAAATATCTATGAACAAAAAATGACAAATATATTCTTTATATGTAAATTTTTTTTTTAAATAAGACTGGAATTAACGGATTTTACTTTAGATTTCGTTATCTTTTTTTGTTTCAGTTTAAACTAGAATTTATATGGTTTCCATATGATGCAGCATGATCACCTTCAAAACAAAAAGCTGTTCAGTGAGAGGAAGAGAGGAAGAAGATTAATGCATGCAATGATAGTTGCAGTCTTCATTTAAATGCTTCCTTTTGATAATAACTACCTTTTAAAAGAAATGTAATCTGCTTCTAATTTGATATTCATAAAATAGTTCGGAAGCGACGAAAACAATATAACCAAATGTGCGTTCGCTGATAGAAATTAAGCTCAGCAACGCGCTCGTCCATCAACTGTCTCGAGATTACCTTTAAATCCGAGGGATCAAAGTAAACTGGCTGCCCTACGTCACTGGCGCTTGATGCTCTGTGTATCCTTAACAGGGATTTATGTGGCCGAATTAATGGAATTTAGCGTTAAGCCCTTTGCAAAAAGTACGCATTTCAGAGCCAACGGTACACTTGGAAAGAAATTTTAAAGTGTTTCCTCTTCGTCTGGTCTTAGAAACAAACCGCAAGCCAGCCTCCAAATCCATCTCTGACCCACTTTCTTAAATGGCGGTAGAAAATAATTTATGCGCGCTGCCTAAAATTATGTTTCGTTCTAGGTAGGATATTGATGCCTGATTAAAAACGACATGTATATCCAAAATCGGACATCCAAATGATTCGCTTTTAGAGTTAAGTAAATAAGAAAACTTCACCGTTTATTTTACCGCCGTTTAATCGTTACTAGCGTCCATAATTCGCCTGGGCCGGTAGCCGTGTTTGACAGTCTAATAAACGAGCTTGTCTTGTAAGGCTGTAGACATTTGGGTCACATGTGTGTAGCAGTTTGGCTGGTATACGATGTCTCTAACAGATATTATTCAGCACCAGTCTACATACATAAAATCTATGTGGGCCGACAACCGCTTGCTAGCATTATGATATAGCTGATGAATTTTAGAGTTTGTTATTGGGTAAAAATTTCACTGACAAAATATTATAGAGAATAATGATTTCTTATGATCACAAATGAACAATAAATAATTAAATAAAGCTATTTTCAACCGACCTCTAAAAAGGAGAAAGTTTTCAATTTGGTTGGAACCGATTTTAAATTATTTTTGCATTGAGTTTATTCATATTGGATCTTACACAACGTAGTTCTATCAAGGGAACACTAGAGAATTAAACAGAAATGTATAATGAGTGAGGTATTGGAAGTTGTTTAGTTATTTGTTAGTACAAATGTAGGTACTTGATACGTCATGATCATGTTGAAGTTGCAATTGCCATAGTTCGAATCTTTAACTGTATCCTTGGTCACTGGGTAGAATGGATTAATAATATTCTTTCTGATTGATTATAACATTAATAAAAGGCGTGTACACTTATCACGCACGTAAGATGTCACTTCTTTAGCATAAATAAATTAAATGCAATTGATGACAGTATATATGAATAACTTGGCATTATTGGTATTTGTCAAAAAGTTGTTATTGGTTGTAAAGATTAAATTGGTCAACAAGCATATCGCGCTTTTTGAGTGACAATTTTTCCAAACGCGCCAAAAGAAGTATAACTTCAATGCCAATAAATTTATGCGGAAGTGTGAAGATACCAGGCGATGCCCGTCCTGTAAGGGTATTGGGGGTATTTTAAAATTGTATTACTTTCATTTCGAAAATATGTATGTTTCCCCGCGTTGTTTACCTTCGCCGTTTGGTACTTGATATGGCAACACTTAAAATTGCAATTAACTATTCGGGTGAAATAAAATCGGGGTATATTAATACTTGAAGCAAAAACTGTATGAAATGTCCCACACTTATTGTTATATAGAGAGGGAGTGCATTAGAATCCTAATATTTTTTTAATTATGCCTGAAAAATATATTACATCAATAAAAAAACATTACACACACTACCATGTATTTAATTTTTGTCGAATTTCCGTGACCACTAGTATTGAATAAATGCGGGCTGTCGCTATCGTTAGTAATAGTCCATGGGAAAATGCAAAAATAATTATTAAAATGAAAAAAAAAAAAAAAAAAAAAATAACCGATTAAATAAAGCTCATAACATTTTAGGCGACACTTTTTACAGAACTTAGGAAAACACAAAAAATTGTATCGTTATGGATGTCACATACACCGTGTCTTTACCACCGCGACAATAAATGAAAACACGTCTAACTAATTGCCAATAATCATAAAAAATATTAACGTTAAAAAAATCCATAATTAAAGAAGGTTTTTTCAAACAAGCGACAAAAAAGTAAAAAGAAACAAACTTTGTAACACCTATACAACTACAACTGACTGATTCATACATTCAGAGACTTTTATTCGTTGCCACAGCGTCGCATTACAAGCCTCTCCTTCTAACAGTATGTTTTATCTCTTTTAAATTCATCTAACCTATTCGTATACTTTGTGACCTTTACAAATGAACTTTACGTTACAGTTTTATACGTAAGGGTGTTCTAAAATTCTTTGTTTTGGAAAATTTTATATCTCGGTAAATATTGATGTTTAAAGAATGTAAATGTTTAATACAATTTTAAAAAGTTATCCTCTATATGTGTGTTCATTTATGGTCGCGATTGTAAAGACACGCTATATATCAGTAGAATAAATATACCTGTATTTTCCTTAGATGACATTACATCTTATGTAACATCGTTATGTTAACTGATGAAACATTTGTACTAAGTTGTAACAAGCAGTGCGAGGTGTTTGTATGACTGTCACTTGGCGTGCGATATTAGGAACGGTACATCTTTATTAAAACCAACGTCGGGATCCTAATTTCCATAGTGTCAACAGCAAGCGGGGAAATGAGGAATGCATCCCGCATATGCACTGTCAGCGATATAACATTGCCCGGGGGATGACAAAGGAGTAAGCGAAAGTACACAACCTCGCTTCATGAACCCGTCGCGAGATGAACGTTCAATAAATAATCCGTGAGCTTTGTTGCGGAAAACGCGAAATGGGAGAATTATTCACGACTGGACAATAGGACCCCACGCCGCTAATCCCAGTGGGAGTAGGTAGAGACTGTTAGTGCTGTAATACGTTTCAGCCAGCTTAATATGTTCCGAAAATGAAAGACGTCAGTTCCGTTGGGACATACGCGTCAATATTGAGAAATTGCCGGCTTGACATTACGATATTCCGCGACTTTAGATTACCCAATTCATCCGCCACTAAGCCCGACGGCCTACTTGGATCTTGAATTCTCTGATTAGAAATGGCATTACATTTTCCACGTTTATGTCAATCATCAGATCGAGTTAATGATATAATGGTATATGATAAACCAAGAGACGTTAGAACGTATGAATTAATTACTCATAAATTTATCTAGTCTTTTCTCTCAGATTAATTTAAAAAATGTTTTTATTGTAGCCACAGTATCGTATATACAGCTTGTCGTTACAACCGCGACAATAAATGAACACACATACAGAGGATAACTTTTTAAAATTGTATTAAACATTTACATTCTTTAAACATCAATATTTACAGAGTTATTAAATTTTCCAAAACAAACAATTTTAGAACATCCTTTAGTATAAAACTGTAACGTAAAGTTCATTTGTAAAGGTCACAAAGCATATGAATGGGTTGAATGAATTTAAAAGAGATAAAACATACTGTTAGAAGGAGAGGCTTGTAATGCGACGCTGTGGCAACGAATGAAAAAGTCTCTAAATGTATGAATCAGTCAGTTGTAGTTGTATAGGATGTTACAAATTTTGTTTCTTGTTTACTTAATTAGGTTGTTTCAAAAATATTTTTTTTTTATTATGGATTTTGTTTAACGTTAATATTTTTTTATGATTATTGGTAAGTAGCGTTAGACATGTGTTCATTTACCGTAATCGTTAGACGTGTGTTCATTAGTCGTAAGTACCATGACCTCATAGAAGACCTGCGTGAAGTGGAAGAGTATTTTATCATACTTCTGTGGTTTGTTTGGTAAGTGAGGTAGCCGGGGCCCACATTATTGCAAGGTTTGATACCTTGCAATAATGTGGGCCCCGGCTACCGCAACTGCAACCCTATGGTTGCTGCAACAGCAGAACCTACTAAGTGGCCCTGTCAAATTAAATACGTATCGTTTTATTTTATGATAAAAGCATTATAATTTCTCTTTCGTTGCCAACGTTTATCTTTGAGGCAGTTCGTTAATATTTTTAAAAATACTCTTTCTATATTTTTTCCGGATTCTATAAAATGCAAAATGTTGAGATGCCCTTTAAGAATGCTTACAGATGAAGCGAAGAGAGAGCGTCTAGGAATTTATTACGTCCGGGCTTACATAGCAACTTTGAGGCTATTACTCCTTGTTACGCTAACAAGGTTGAGTTGGGACTATTAAAACTATAAAACAGAGGGACAGGAGGCAAGTAGGAGGCTCACATTTTCTCATTAGCCACTGAAAGTAAGTAGAACTAAGTGCAGCGACGTAGCTTTATGCGGAAAACATAAAGTAACCGCTGGAAATGTTAATGAGGAGGAACGGCATTGAGTGTGAGAGAAAATAGAAAAATACAGAACTATATATTTAGGGGCACTGCGGAGAGAGGTTTTCGGTTTGAGCAGTGCAGCTTTTTGTTTTGCTTCTAATTACGTCACTCTCAATTGTTGTTGCGGCTAGTTAAATTTAGGAGGATGTTTTTTTACAGACGTGTTGCAATGTTTGTTATAATTTTTTTGATACAATTTTAACATAATATATATATAATATATGGAGCATTCCACACGAAGCGGACAGGTAAAAAAAAATTATGTTTCCGATTTTAGTAATATTTGATTATGTTATACCTATATGTGTCCTCAATCCAAATACAAAGTATTTTTACAGTATAAAATGTAGTTTACGATTTACAGAGCTTTAAAAATGT
This sequence comes from Iphiclides podalirius, assembly GCA_933534255.1. NCBI lineage: Eukaryota > Metazoa > Arthropoda > Insecta > Lepidoptera > Papilionidae > Iphiclides > Iphiclides podalirius. The sequence goes on along the minus strand of OW152831.1, from coordinate 2,600,712 downwards.
GATTAATCGGCAGGTATGCGCCACTTCGAATCCCATTATCCGGTATTGAAAAGATAAATGGAAATAAATTAAGTAGTCAAGTGTACTTAATTTAATGAGCTTTTTAATTGCATTTTTGGATATTAAAAATTTTTTTTTTGGAAAAAATCAAACTTTTTAAACTTGGCAAGGACTATCTATACACTATTATCTAGTTTAGGAAAAAAAAATAAAAAATATTAAAGTAGTCCAACTTTGTGAAATTCAAGTTCAGTCATACCCGCCGATTAATCACATTTTTAAAGCTCTGTAAATCGTAAACTACATTTTATACTGTAAAAATATTTTGTATCTGGATTGAGGACACATATAGGTATAACATAATCAAATATTACTAAAATCGGAAACATCAACTGTTTTTACCTGTCCGCTTCGCGTGGAATGCCCCATATATAATATATAACGAACTTTGTTTGGTAAAACATTGGTTTAGGTTTGATTTGTGCCATGATTCCTGTATGGATATGCTTAAGATGGTCATATCGTAAACAGGGGGATATTTAGATACAAATTGTTTATAAAATTATTTGTCCTGTGTGAGAATCCAATCCTATCTCAAAAGCTGGCACAGTAGTTGTGATTCTTCCGATGTTGCAAGTATCGTATGTATATAAGTACATGTGAAGCAATGATCTCATACCATCAGATGACACGCTTGCGCGACCGCCTCCTGTTTCCATAAAAAAAAAACTAAAATAGAATCTTTTGTTGGAACTCTGACCTAATACCTATACATACGTATACATACATATACATATCTGATTGCGGAAGAGGAAGAATGGTTGCGTAGAAAATCAACAAAAAATCATATTTTTTGGTTTCATTTTGAGTGCAAACTTGTATTAAAAATAAAAATAATGACAAACGATTAAGACTCCATTCCAAAACAGCTCGAAGTGTCCGCTGATGAAACGAAAAGCATTCGATGTAAGGAGAAATCGCTGGGGTCCTCGAAATCGTAGTGATTTACCGATGCGGCCACCGGTAAAGATACAATCGATGTTTTATTACGGAGTCAGGGAAATCCAAACAGCTCTAGACGCCGATACACGGTACACAAAGAACACGAAAAAGCTTCCACGGCTACGCAATTTTGGCCCTTAAGTTGTGCGCATAAGGGCGGACGTGCTTCGGCTCATACATAGTAAATTGCGACTAGAGCGGCCGATATTGGAGTTGGGCAAACTATTTCCCTCGCCCGCTATCTCTTCTGCACCGCAACGACTGTTTACTCGGCACTACACGACTTTCAGCATCGCCATTTTTATATGGAAGTACCAAGTATGAAATACAAATATTGCAGCGCTTTCGAATCAAAACTTTTGAGGTTTAAAACATTTTATCATTTTTTATGAATTTTCGTTGTAGTATTTTTGAAATTTTTTTTTATGGGAAAAAAGCAGCAAACGAGCAGAAGCTCACCTGATGGTAAGTGATCACCGCCGCCCATGGACATCTGCAACACCCGAGGGCTTACAAATGCGTTGCCGGCCTTTTAGGAAAGAATACGCTCTCTTCTTGAAGGTTCCCAGGTCTTAACGGTTCGGAAAGACCGCCGGCGGCAGCTGGTTCCACAGAGTGGTTGTGCGAGGCAGGAAATGCCTTGAAAATCGCGCTGTTGTGGAACGCTGGACATCGAGGTGGTGTGGATGAAATTTTTGGTTTTGGCGCGATGTCCGATGGTGAAATTCAGCCGCCAGGATCAATCCAAAATTGTTCTAATGCATCGGTAAATTCAACACACAGTGCACAATCAGCTATAACAATCGAAATTTAAATCTCATCTCGTTTACCTTTGACATGTATGATGGATGAGTGTGAATTATTCCTATCTACGTATTGAATACTACTCGTATCACTGGGGATGTCCAACTCCGACATGATGGAGTCTAATTTAAATTACAGACTGACCTATATCAGTGCTATGACAGGAGCGGGTTAATGAGATCTCACAATGCCCCAAACGCGTATATAATGCAGTCCCTTGCTAACTGAGACGGCGGGAAGTCGACAAAGGTGTAGCTCGAACTTCCAATCATGTTGACTTAGACGTTGTAGGCTGGTTTGCAGCTGATGCATTCATAATAATATCATACCATAATATTGATAGATGTTATCGAGTACTATAGTTTGATTAACAAATTGATTCAGATGATTTTTTACAGTATTCGTTCATGTTGTTTAGAGTTCCTACGTCGTCATAAATGCTTTCAGGAATATAACACAGTGAATTAATGTTTCTATGTTTCTATTGTTTTTAGTTCTCGATGCTATAGCAGCTACTCTATTTGTGTTTAAGAGTCGTGATAGCTAAGGGTCTGGGCGCTCGCCTTTAATTCAATATACTGGAGCAAACTGAGTTCGATCCCCGGTGCCGGCACCAATGATGTTTTTAACTGACTTCTTTAAATTCTTTAAGTGCTGACTTATCACGTGCTCCACGGTGAAGGAAAATATCGTGATGAAACCTATAAAGCATATTTTCGAAATAATAATAAAAAAAAATTCAAAGATATGTGAAGTCCCGCGTGTCCCGGGTCACGCGGTCCCGGGTCTCGGGACCGCGTGGTGGACTATGTCCTGATACCCTCTGTATAGAACTCAGCAGTCCCAGCAGTGGGACATATGTAGGCTGTTACTTTACTTTACAATCGCAAATTTACATCATAACTGCTTCTTCTCGAAACTTTCGTATGAAAACTAGAATCTGGAAATTTAAATAATTTAATCAAAACTACATTTATTTATGGCTAGCAAAGCTTTTGTCTCGGTGCGTTTCCTTACTTAGTTATTATTAGAGCTTTCTTATTTTGTTTTTTACCGTTTTAATTATAAAAAACCTTTGTCTCACTGCAGTAAGGCTTTCAATCAGTTATAATATGAGACGACAAGTATTTTTATATCGTTATTAGAATTTTTATTTTATTCGGATCGTAAATTATTAGGTATTTATTCAATAAATTCTATTTAGTAAGAGTCATATTGTGTAAAAATAATTCTGTTGATTTGTTCAGTATCAAGTAATCATTAATTCTAGCAAAGATTTTTTTTTTCTCTTTATAAACGGTTCTATAAGAAAATATTTAAATTGGTTATCGTGTTACCTTGTTTGATGGTGTAAAAAATATAAGAGCTTGTGTTCGTTCGTTAACGCTCTGCATTTATTTTTTTCAACCAGATCAATAACGATATTTTTATTTTACGGCGGTAGGGCCACACAGCAGCTTCGTCTGTTGCACGAATGGGCAGGCACGTCCGGGTTAGTATCACGACCTCACAGAAGACCAGCGTAAAATGGAAGTATGACAAATAATTTCGCGTTTCGTCTGGTGAGTGAGGTAGCCGGCGCCCAATTTTTAAAAGGTTGTCAACACATCTGTAACCCTCGGGTGTAGCAGATGTTCAAGGGCGGCGGTATTCACTTACCATCAGGTGAACCGTCTGCTCGTTTGGCAACTTTTCACATAAAAAAAAAAGATATACTGGTTAGTACAATCAGCTATTCGCAATTGAATGGGGCTTCCCGATTTTATCCACCTCGTATATCGTTTATGGAATCAATTACGCCGGATAAACGTACCAAGTTGGACGTTTAATTACTTCGTGAAAGGCGACAGACTGTATAACGTGCCTATTGACCATTCAGCAAAAGAAAAATCGGTTTCTCTTACGTCTATCTCAGGATTAGCTGTTTACTTTCCGTTTGAAGAATCATTATGAAATAAATAAATGTTAATAAATATTTCTGGACACTTTCTGTACACAATGTTATTTAGTCTCAAACTATGATTTGTGCTATGGTCGCTAGGTAACTGATGAACATAAATTACGGGTTGCGTAACAGAGGATCATAAATAATCTAATTAATTTAAAAATGATTTTTAATAAAAGCGCATAAAAGTATTTCACTAAGTTCTATACCAATTACTTAAGCCACTAATGCCCGTTTTCACCATCGACCTCTAACTTTAAGCGACACCTAAAAAAATTTAGTATTAGTTTCGTTGTCACCACCCCTTAAGTGTCACGCATCAGACTTAAGGTGGTCTCCTAAAAGTAGGGATCGATGATGTAAACGGGCATTAAAGGTCTCTGACTGGTAAAAAAAAAAGCGGCGCGCTTTGCTGATGCACGATTAAATTGAAGGAAGCACCGCTCATTGATGCAAATGCAATACAATGTTGGCTGGGGATGTAACACATAAAAAACATACAACAGTGACATAACGAAATTTGTGCAAACAAAAACGTACTATCGGAAAAGATTGCGGTGTGTAAATCTGTGAGTTATTTCAATGGTTTTTTTACGCTCGAAGGAAACAAACCGGAACTGAGTAACGTTTTCCGAGCCGCCTATGGGTAACAACAGGAGACATGTTGAAAGCGTTTTAAAGAACCACCGAAAGTGTCAATTTCCGATTACCACGCTGATTGAAACGCAAAAGCGAAAAGTGACAGTCGAAATGAATAAATAAAAATAAAGAAATTCAAATTCAAATTCTAATATCTGTATTCAATATAAAAGCATAAAACTTATTTATCGATTGTCAATAAACACTAATACCGGTTCGGAAAATAAGCCTGACCTGAGAAGAACTGGCGAAAGAAACTCAGCGGGACAATTTTTTTTGAAAATAATTTGACAAATATAACAAACATTTATAGAATATATTCACTATACATATACACTTATAACTTGAACATATACACTTGAAAGAGCCTGGAACGATCCATTCATTTCCAGAGTGTATAATCATAATTTAAGTTCTTTAAAAGTCCAATAATTAATAATTAAGTCTTATAATTCTGATCTAATGTTCAATATTACGGTTCAATATAACGGTCTTCGGCAATCAGCTAAGTGTCATTTTCAGAATATTTAGAGAGTATTTTTATTCAGGATCTTCACAGCGTTATTTTGTACAGATGATATTTCTCGGCTGAAATTAAACAATTTTTTCTATTGCTAACTTTGTAAAATAAAAACATTTTTTTTACCAATCTGTTTTATAGCTATTAGCTAAAAGCTCTGTACTGCTCGAATCTAGGGGAATTTAGAGGGATACAAAACGGGAAAAAATTAGTTTATTAGTGTTATTTAACAATGTTTAGAATTCGCGTGAACACGAGAAAATTATTAACGACAGCATCTTATCATTAGCGAGTTTATTATAAGATTTTCTCCGAAATGTGTGTATCTGTTGCCACGCAAGAGAATCGATTCCGTCAATTTGTGATGTCTGCAGTATAATAAGGCAATTTCGTCTCAACGAAATCATGAAACTTTGGTTGTTAGCGACGAACTAAATTTTTATTTCGCCAACTCGTAAAAACTCTGTTTGCTTCTGAACTTTTAACATTTTCACCCTCGTTGAGCGGGAATCGATTTTAACGTGTCTATTAAACTAAATTGTTATTCTAAAATGAACGGAAATCTTTTACGAGAATCACGTAACCTAGATATGCAAATGTTGCTAAAACTTTTTCAATGTTACCTTCTCATTTTTATTATAACATTTCGTGTATGGCTTAAAGATCCATTATCGTTATGGAGATAATCATGTTTTAATACAAAATATAAACTGGTGAATAAATAATGTTAATTAAGACAGAATGAAACGAAAAAAAAAAATCTAATTCTAACTATATTTTTACTAAGAACAGAATGTTGGGTCCTTGGAAATAAAAAAATTTTAAAATGGAAAAGCTTTTAAATTTAGTACAAGTCGCAATAATTACAATACAGTGTTTAAATCAAAAGAAAAGAAAAACTAATTGAATTGTTCATAACTCACAGCGTCAACCACTTTACAATAGCTATAGTTGGTTCCTGTCACGCTGTCTGTATTTTCAAAGAAAGTTTTTTGAGTATCATCTCCTAAGATTATAAAAAATCGGATATATCAGCTTAGTTATTAATTCCGTATTCAAATACGCGTGACCGAGTTTGTGAGTAAAAATTATAACTTTTCGTACGAACAGATAAAACTCCACTGTTTAAAATGAACGCACCATTAAAACAGTCATTAAATAAACTATGGCGTCGCGCGAAAGCACATGAATTAATACAGCACCAGCTTCCCGACCACATTTCCCAAGTGGCAAACTTGCCTTAACGAATTTCATCGCAACAATCCCCTAGCACGCCAACTCCAAGATCGATTTACCTGTTAACATATTTCCAACTACAACTTGCACGTACCGCTCGGGAGGTAAGACTGTGGTGCATTTACAGGCACTGTTTGAAAACTGAATGTTATCACGTAAATTTGTTATTACGTTTGTAAGAAAACCATTTTGCACTCGATTTAGATAGTAGTAAAACATAGCCATAATTTACTATTCAAAGGCATGACATCAGGTTCAATCAACTGGACACTGAGTTAAAGCTGAAACCTGCTCTTATTAGCAATAATAATAAGAATTTCGGTTATTTACACCTTTTTCCCAGTCGTCGTAAAAGTCACTTGGAGAAATGCCAAGGAATACCAATGGCTCGTAATGAATAACGTCGGACGCTGCTTAAATACAAGGAAATAATACAATCTTCCTGCTCTCTCTCCCCGTTATAGGGTGGTGGAAAGGGATAGCTGATGTTTTCCACGTCACAATCAAATCAATTCTGAATGAAACTGCTCCTTCGTTCGTATCTAATGCGTTGTATTTGTTTGATCCTGTTGTATTCACATTTAAATAGTTGGAAGTACAAAGTCTCAATGGACCCATTACCTAAAGTAATCTGTGTTAGCTTTTGAATATTATTCTATTTACAAGTTTTATGCGATATATCCGTAAAATTAGTTTCATTTATAATGTGTAATCGCGTAAATACAAGAAATTATTTACAAGTTTTGTTGTAAATTGTCATAAAATAGATATGACCGACATTAGTAAGCTCTTACAGTTCTCACAGGGGCTTTTAATAAACTTAGATTCTGTTACCAAACACGATATAGATGACAGAAATGTTATTTACATATGAGTTACACTTGAGTTGTCGCAAAATCATTACAACTTGAATCGTATTGAACTTATTAGTTTCTGTTATCAATTCAGTGTACACCGTTACCCGATACTACTGTTTTTACTATCTCCTTTTACTAGGTTGCCTGCAAGAAATATCTTTTTAGCGATAAGGCCGTATTTTGTATTTCTTTGTGTAAAATGAAGTATATTTCATTCATTTATATTTCATTCATACATTCATCGTTGTACAATATAGTGATGACTCCGCGGCGTAGTTGCCAAGGTATTGGCTTCGACGTCGAGGGTCGTGGGTTCGATTCCCACACGGGACAACTATTTGTGTGACCCACAGATAATTGTTCCGAACCTAGGTGTTTGTCCGCGTGAAATTTATGTTTGTAAAACGTCCTTACAACACAGGATAATGTTATCCTAAAGTAAGGTTGTTTCTTCTCATTGTTCTCAATGTTTCTTCTTCTCAATTTTTTTTATAAAAAAAAAAAAAAAAACGAAAAAATATCCACTCTGCAAAGCTATTATTCATAAACCTCCTTAAGAAACTGTTTAAACCCGTTCAAACTAACCTGTCTCTATTAACATCTCAAAATTAGAAGAGCTATTTAATATCCTTTGCATATTAAGCCATTGTTCGACTGCAGAATTGAATCTCTATCATCTGATATTCAACGCTCCTCGGTCTTAGTCCAAGAAAGTTCTAAGCATCTCTTGTCGTCTACACTGTCCCAGGAGTCGGGCAGGTGTAGGTACGGGCGTAGGGAAACGAACCGTATGACCCAGGTTTGTCTTAGGGGCACCGTCCCCCCGGTAAATGGGGCCTAATAGAGCAGCTTAATAGAAGCAGCTACATCGCCAAGCAGCTACGTAGCATTCTTTAAAAAAAACCGGCCAAGTGCGAGTCTGACTCTCGCACAAAGGGTTCCTTCCGTATAATATATAAAAATGGCAAAAACATCATGTTTGTTGTTTGTTATACGGGAGCCCCACTTAAATATTTTTTTTATTTTGTTTTTACTTTTTGTTGTAAGCGTATAGCAGAAATACATCATCTGTGAAAATTTCAACTGTCCAATTATAACGGTTCATGAGAAACAGCCTGATAACAGACGGACAGACAGTCAGATAGACAGACAGCGAAGCCTTAGTAATAGGGTCCATTTTACCCTTTGAGTACGGAACCCTAAAATGTGGGCCCCGGTTACCTATTCATCTGTTTTTGCATACGAGTTTGGTACTTGCACTTCACGTCTGTCTTCTGTGTGGCCACGTACTTCAGGACGAGCCTGCCCATTCGTGGAACAGCCGAAGCTGTTTTGTGGCCCTACCACAGTACACATTAAAATAAAAATTAACCGCGATAGAAACTCATGAAATTTAATAACAGGGAAGTAAGGAACATAGGACATACTTAATCGAGTAAATTTAGTTTTGCCAATTGGTCGGTTAGTAAGTGTCTTACTAACCTTACTAACCTAAGAAGGGTTGGCAGCGCGCTTGTATCATCTATGGTGGTTAATGACGGCTATTTTTGTATTTACGTATATAAATGAATGAATGAATCAATGAATGAATGAATACTTTATTGTCCACCATACATAAAAGGATACACAACATTAACAATAGACAAACGAACTAATTGAATGCACAATTTGGCGGCCTTATCGTTTCATAGCGATCTCTTCCAGGCAACCAATGGCGTAAAGGAACGTTTACTGCGTAGGTGGTGCAATAGTAAAATACATAATATATACGTATACAAATATATGTATTATGTATAACAGATTGATAAATGTTTCTATGTATGTGTGTATGTTAGAGCGTGTAAAATATACACGCTATTCTAAAATCACCCACTGTACGTAGATATTGTCCGAACTGTTTGCATAATATGTGTCATTCGAGCACATTGTTTGGACGCCCGCTCCGTCCCATTGAGACGTGCCGAAGTTAGTTACGCCATATTCCCCGTATTGTGCTTTGATGCAATTACAGTTGTAGTTTCGTGAAATGTTACAGACAGTAAAAACGAACGACTGCGCTCGCTTTAAAAATCTTTGCACGCTCCAAATTGCTCTTTGTTAGCCAGTATATTACGTTAATGCTGTATGGACCGGACAAAGATCTGAAATAGTTACTTTAAATGAAATAAAGGATATCTCGTTTGTTTACTTTCTACATAAAGCCGTTTTTTTATTTTCAAAAAAGCTACAGCTCGTATTGCGAATTGATTTACTGAGTACGTATTTTAGTACATGATTTTAGACTAAGATTATAGATATAAGTTTGAATTAAATACACGCTGCTTCTTTTTTTACACCAATTGGAAAGCTTGTTTGGAGAGCACCGCGTTTTCACAGACATGAATGTAAAATGAAAGTAATTGCACTTTTGTACTTTTAGTTTGGTGAGTGAGGTAGGGGGCTCAGTCTCTTGAAAGTTGACACGACAACGTATTTGAAATCTCTCAGGGTGGATGTCTTTGGCTGGAATCGCTTATCATCACGTAATCGACCTGCTTGCTGGTTCTCACATAATAAAACCTTAATTCAGCACTGTAACTCCTACTAAAACTATGTCGCTTCCTTGTCCAAACTAATTTTATATTTGAGTATTACAAGAAGAATACTAGTTCGCAAATCTAGATTTTAACTAATCGTAAATGTCCATTAGAGTAGTTCGAACCAATCAATATAAAGCGTGAATCAGGTAGCTTTTCAAATATCCCGAATAATAATGTTCATGCATATCTAATAAGGTATTTTTGTAACTAAATTTCAACCTGTAGTAGTAACTGGGGTAGTATTATTTTATTTTAGAGATGTCTTCGTCGGTTGCAACGCTGTCTGGGCAGCGTATGAATTCTATAGTTTCATCAATAATGCAACAATGTACGGCGATACGTGTCTCCAATATCAAGCAACATCTCCCAAATGTACCCGCTGAGTCGACGGAAACTCGTACAGAATGGAAACGATATGCAACGTAGGTAATGGAGTGTAATGGAACTTAACTCATATTTAAAGGTTCCGTACCCAAAGGCTAAATTCCCTATTACTAAAACTCCGCTATCTGTCTGTCTGTCTGTGCGTCTATCACCATGCTGTATCCCATGAATCGTGATAAAGATAGTTGAAATTTTCACAGATGATGTATTTCTTTTGCCGCTATAACAAAGAGTATTAAAGAATAGAATTAAAAAAAATTAAGTGGGGCTCCCGTATAACAGACATGACTTTTTTGCCTTTTTTACATGATGATACGGAACCCTTCGTGCGTGAGTTCGACTCGCACTTGGCCGGTATTTAACCCTATCTATATTGGATAATATAATATATTTTTGGACAAATTTTTACACAACGTTCTCTAGGCCCAAACTAAGCACTATGGGTACTAGATAAATGCATGTCATACACATATAAACACCGAGACACTACAAAAAAACTACGTTCACCGCACAATATTTTTCCAGTAGTGGGGATCGTTCCCACACCCTCCGACACAGGAGGCAGGTACACTACACACTTCGCCATTTGGGTCAATTTATTTAACATTTGGGTCAAGTCGCCAGCTCCTCATATTTATCTTTGAATAAAGACATGTATAATGTTGGACAACTTGAAAACAGTAACAATAATATTTAGCTACAATAAAAACTGATTACAGTAATGCATTATTCCGTAATCGTGTCTCGGACGACGTTATCAAAACAGTAGCTTTGAGCACCATCTGCCATTTTAATATACTGGCGCTATGTAAGTCGCCGCAGTGTCTACTGTCTTCGCAATACAAAAGCATTAACGTCCTCATAAAATGTCTTTTTATGTGACCATGTTCCAAGCGCTATTAATGCATACATAAAACTCTTTTTTAATACTACTAGTAGGAGTAATCTTTTAGCATAAAAGTTATTTATGTGATTGTTAGTTTGATATAATGTAAAAAAGGATATCTTCTCTTTTTTTATCAGTTTAACATTATTTCAAAAATCTATCAAATGTTACAACATGCAAGTTATTTACCCAGTACCTATCGCCATTTGCAAACAAAAGATAAATATACCACGGCTTTGTCCTAATGTAACACCAGTTGACTCTTGCTATTTTTTTCTTGCAAGTTCAACTTAAGTTAATTAATTTTAAATGCATTGAAAAATTTTCTTGTGATACTAAAACTCGTTGCACAATTAATTATATCGTTGCATACAACATGGTAATATGTAAAACATTTACAAAAGTTAGGTATTCATGAATGTTATATTGACAGTCTATGACTTAAAACAGATCAATCTATCGGCCCTACTACCTTAATTTAAAATGATAATAAATCGTCGGCGAGATTTTTTTTTTGTGAAATTTAACAAACGAGCCGGCAGTTCACCTGATGTTAAGTGGATACCGCCGCCTTTGGACATCCACCCGATTACCCGATGGCTTGCAGATGCATTGTAAACCTTTATAGAAGTAGACCCCGGCTACCTCAGTCACCAGACGAAACCAATTGTCGTGATTATAGGTCAACGGGAACTGCCATATACCTAGGTTTTCGACCTAAAACCTATAGTGTACTTCCGGTTAACCAAGAATTATCAACGCTGTCTGTCTGTTCGTCTATGCGTCTGTCCATCTGTCCGACTGTCCGTCTGTCCGTCTATCCGTCTGTCACCAGGCTGTATCTCATGAATCGTGATAGACAGTTGAAATTTTAACAAATTATGTATTTCTGTTGCCGCTATAGCAACAAATATTAAAAGAAGAATAAATAATACAACACACATGATTTTTTTTGGTTTTTTTATAGATAATGGTATGGTAACTTGCGTGCGCGAGTACGACTCGCACTTGGCCGGTTTATTTAGTTTTCACGTAAATCTAAATTTGCCCATATCTTTTTATCGTGTTGACTCAGAACTTTGATTTTTATACACCTAATGGGAACTATAGACCTCACTATCTGGTATTCTTCGATAACTTCAACATACTAGACCCAACCTTTACTGACAAAATCGGTGGTGACACACAGACGAACAGACAAGACAGTGATCTTATAAGGGTTCCTTTTTTTACCTTTTAAGGTACGGAATCTAAAAATGGAAAAGTTTTAATTTTTGGAAGATAAAAAATATAATATAATGTGTCTGATACTCAAAAATTTATTTTGTCCTCAAACTCAAAACATTAACTCTCCAGAAACTCGAGTTCCCATAGCTCTTCTTGTAGATAATTTTCTTCCCATTGAAAATCAATTCCACAATTGACAAATAAATTGAACTGAAATAAATAAATTGGTGTGTCGAATATCAAATTCACCGGGATCTCATATTTTGAAGAACTCGTAGCATAATTTCGTTTACAGCTCTTTTGTTCACACAGTCATAAAAACAGGGTAAAAGAGATTTTTGTTGTGGATGATCTATCCATTCTCAGTCTTTGACAATTTTAGACCTGTAACAATTTAAAGTTCCCTTGGATCTGTTAATATTACGTTGAGGGAAACGCAAAGTTAAAAAAAAAAAACACTTAAATGTATCGAAATATCTGTTTACATGAGTGGATATAACATTATAAATACATAATATTATAGTATCACACCATCATTAGTTATAGTGACGGCCTACGGTCGCTATTAACCCTTACAGGACCATAAGATGTCCAAGACTAAATATGCCGATACAACACAATATTTTAGCTATTGTGGGTATAAAGTAAGAGGATATCTCCAGAAAAACATAGAAGGATGTATAGGTTTCCTATAATTTCATGGGAAATATTTTTCCCTATGGACCATAAAAGTAAATAAATAAAGTAAGGTTTATTTTATCGGTATTTTATTTATTGCTTTGTAATACAAAAAAACACAGTAAAAATTATCAGAAAAGTAAAATAAATAGTTAGTTATGGTATTCTACGAAACAATTTCGTTTACTTGTGAAGCACAAGTGTTCATTGCACATAACATTTATTATGTCTCCTATTTTCTACGTCGTTTTGCACAGTTTACGTATCGCTTCAGTTTATTTCCAATGCGGAGCTTTTCAGAGGAGACTTAAGTGATTCTTGTTTGCTGTCTACATGTAAAATATCGGAAACTTGGCGTCGAAATCTCGAGCAATGTCCAGTTCCGGGGTCAATTCCCAGTAAGACCACATTGGCTTTCAAGTCAACAGCGAGATTTTCAAGGCATTTCCTGCCTCGTACAACCGCTCTGTGGAACCAGCTGCCGCCGGTGTGTCAAAAAGAGAGCATACTCTTTCCTAAAAGGCTTGCAACACATTTGTAAACCCTCTAGTGTTGCCCATGGGCGGCGGTGATCACTTACCATCAGTGAGCCTCCTGCTCGTTTGCCGCTTTCTTCCCATAAAAAAAATATTAGACCTCGTGCTACATGTTGATGATACTTCTTGAACAGAATCTTCAATTTAACAACATCGGTTCCATTTTCTACATCTTGAGCTATGAACTGCTGGTCTTAATTCGTCTAACTGTAGTCAACGTAGTAAGTTATCTTCTCCGTCACTACTATCGCCGTAAGCAAAGAGTTCTTCATCTTGAATATGAAATTCTCTGCACTTTTAGTCTTTTCTGTAAAAAACCATGAAGGTAAACTGTATAAAATACAAAAAATGCAAGAAATCCCTACATTATCATAAAGCACTACATATAATAATAATACAACGAATACCCAGATATGGACCAGAGGGAAAAATATTTCCCTTTAGATGATTTGCAATTTTCAGGTACTACTGTGTAATGTTCTGCAGTTTACTGTATTATTACATAAAAAATACTTACCAAATAATGTAAAACACGTGCAAAAATAAAGTTATTTTATTTGCTCAAGTCCAAAACACTTCCTAGATATTATTAATTCAGCCCGCGAATGTTTTGGTTTTGGCGCAATAAAGTTTGACAGTTATTTTTTGTTTATTCATTCAGAAACACATTTGCCGCCTTGGACATACGTTTTACTTTGACATTTAGTAAAAAAAATATCAATTCAATAATAATTGAACAATCGATAATAATTTTTGTAGAAGGGAAAAATATTTCCCTTGGGCGTGAAAGGGTTAATGTCAAAAAAGAAAATCTTCAAAGTTGAAAAGGCAATATTGTTTTACAAATGTCCAAAAAATTGCCATATAATAAAAAAAATCTTGAAGTTCTCTATATTTGTTTATATAAGCTGATTTACACACGTGAAGGTATTAGGTATTAACGTATTAGGTATTAAGTCTGCCACTAGATGAATTTAAACGCAAAATTAAAAGTGAACTTATGGCTAAGGCCACCATTGCGAAATATCTTGACGACGCCAGGGTATGGGGTTAATACTGTTGATACTCACGTAGGCTAAAATGACATACTTGTTCTATTATATTGTAAACTAATCGTTTTAAAAAAAAAAGAGCAACTGTTAAGTTTCTTGCCGGTTTCTTCCCAACAGAAACTGCTTTCCGAACGGGTGGTAACTTACGAACGTATTAAGTTTTATATAAAATTTTTTACATTTCATAAGAACGCGCAAGCGTCTATGTGAATAAATATATTTTTGATTTTGATTTTTTGATTTTGAAGTATCTTCACAGAGCTTTATTAGTTAAAGCGACCTCCACAGCCTTATATAAAGTCTCACCAAAAAATATTAAAATTGTTAACCTTAACAGATTTTGTTTTAAAATAGCAGATTATTTAAAAAAATACCAAATCATCACAAAGTACTGTGTCATCTCACATCAAATAAGGCCACATAATTGAGTAATTGACTCGGTAATTAGCCCCAAAGCTGCCTAGAGACGCACAAAGGGATTTTCTTATGTAGCCCATTAATCAGTCCCATTACCGGCTCTGTTTCGTAGCTGGATTTTCTAATCCCTGAATTAAACATGGGCTAGCCGCTAACACGCCCGCTGCCGGCTCTTCGTATTAGCATCAGCGTATCCCAAGCGGGGGAAGTGAGCGGTTTAATTTAATCGCCAACCAGCAACGCTATGCAGATTAAACATGCGCGAAGTATGTCTCGGAAAGGAAAGATCTACAAAAGTAGAAAATATGATCAGTGATGACGTCTTGTTTACTCAGATGGCGCTCGAAACAAAAATTGCTCACAATTAACTGATTAGAGTTTACTATGACCGGATAACTTAGAGGTAACGATAATAATAATTTGGAACTTACTATGAATAGTAAGTACTATTCGTAAGATCTACTCGTCTCTTTAATTTGAAAAATTTTGACATCTACATGTCAGTATCATTATTATCATGGTTGTAGTAACATTGGTCTAATAACTGTGAGGTTTACGATATCTGTTATAATATTTTATAGTAATAGGTGGTTCAATTAGGTCGTCCTCTATTCTTATGGTAAGATTCTGAGGTTGGTAAAATTTCAGCAGCCCACTACTTTTATATAGCAAACAAAAGAAAAAATTAAACGACACATAACTATAGAAACATATCACTAACTAAGTAATCAATAAAAAAAACGTTGACGTTAAGGGCTTTGAATAAAATTTGTAATCGAGTTTCGAAATCGATATTAGCATATTGGCTGTATCATTATTTTTGATGCCTAATTGTATGTCAAATTTAAAACCAAAAGAATTTCCCGCTCATTTATATTAAACAAATATGTATATACCTACACTATTGTATTAGTCTTATTTTTTAATAAAAAATTATTTCAATCGGAATGAAATCGTTCAGTACTTTTTAATTTTTTGTTTTATCATGAATTCTTATAAAAAAAATTGAATGTTTTAAGTGTGGACAAGACAGTGTTTTACGGAAGGTTTTTAAATGTGAAAATGTTGACAATAGTAAAATGGTGGATTGTCTTAGTAGAAACAACAACATTTAATTATGTTTTTTCTCGAAAACTAGAGGTGACTACCGAATTCTACTTGTTGATTAATTCGTAAGTGATATGCCTCTATAGTTCTCTATCGTTTAAATTTTTCTTTTGTTTGCTATATAAAAGTAGTGGGCTGCTGAAATTTTACCCTGAGGTTTTCCTCAGAATAGTTTAAAATTGATGATTGATAATATACTACACCTCTATAAAAATGAAAATTATCCAAAATGTGAATAATTTCCAAACAGTCTTAAAAATCCTTCCACCATAACGGACAAAGGAAATTAAAATTAGTGGACACGGTCTTTGCTTTCAAATATTTCTTTATTTTCTTTCTTATTAATAAATACGCCTTGATTTCGCCTGAACAACATTTTTACACGTCTCCTGTCTTCTCACCTTGCTCTTTCACTAAACGTTCAGTTTTCTGCATTTCACTATCATTCCCATATTTATATAATTTTAACAGTGACTCGGACCTGAAAGAAAAATCTGATAAGCCAGCTAAGCAGCACGACCCTCATATCTTCCTTCTATTTCCTTTATATAAAAGATGGTAGTACAGTAGTTTTTGCTGTTCCATGAATCAGTAGGCTCGTTCTGGGAGGTATGTATAGTACGTGTTTCTTCAGATGAGTGAGGTAGCCAGGGCCTCCCTTTTTAACTTTTGGGAGCGAATCAGCGAACCTTGAGATGCTGTAGATGTCGATGAGCGGATGTCGGATAATAAGCTGCTTGCTTGGCGACTTTTTACATCAAAATAAAAAAAGAACTGGTTCTGCTACCTTATGCGTATTCAATAGCAGACGAACGTTAGCAACGTTCGTCTGCTATTGAATACGTTCCATTTTTTTTATTTAATTGAATTATTTTCACCAGCATCGAGTGACGATCTGTTAATTTGGTTCTCGGCGAAGCCCGTTGGGTTTTGTCAAACGCTGGCATGGAGCTTTCGCCGATAACGCGTTTAAGCGGAAAGGGGCCTCACCCCGATTCGATTTGAATTTTAATGCGATTATATTGTCGCACGAGGTTAGTTTTATTCCGTTCGTTACGGGAATTAATTTATTTAGGTTGGGCTTTGGCGTGGACGGCGTAGAAGTATGGGCGAGTTCTGCTGCTAGTTTGCGGATACCATGGATACGGTAATTGTATTTAATACAGATGCATCCGATCCGCTAGCTCAGAGTTCTGAGGGTGTTTTTTTTATGTTGAGAGTTGCTAAACGAGCAGACGGTTCACCTGATGTGAGTGGTGGTTGACTTTGACCTGATACTCTGTGTTCAGAAAAGGCCTTTGCTCGGCGGTGGTATATATATAGATATATGTTGTACTTTAAATAATCTTGGATTTCTTAAGTTAGTGAATCCCAATAAAAACCCACGTTTTAAGAAGATACCTAAAACAAAATACGTACGTAAAAATTACAAACGAGGTACACATATATAATATGTTTCATTTATCACGTTATATCTCTAAATTGTTTTTGACATTTTGTTCGACATTATATATTTCATAATTTGGTTTCGAATACAAAGAATTAGTTACTGGATACTCTTACAACTATTCTATATTGTATTTATCTTTTTGCTTCATGTAATAGTGTAATATCAGTACTAAAAATAGCCTAAATAGCATTTTAGACCTAAAACTAAATACAGTTATATTTTAAGGTTACATTGCATTTGTAAATTATAACTTAACACTTTATAATTCGTTGAATATTAATGCATACTATTAATTTAAAACTATTGCATAATTAATTACTATAAATTAATTATTAAAATTATTAATTTCAGTACTACGTTGGAGCGAAATTATGAAATGTAAATGTGATGCAGTAAAATTTTAACTTCCACGCTGAAAACGCTTTAATACCTAACGATGCCAGTTGGCTAGAGGATTTAGTTTAAGCACTTCAGTGTTGGCCTTCCAACTTTTCTCGAGTCTATGAAAAATTTTCATACCACCTATAAGCGTTGAATTTTTCTAGGAATCACTTATAAAATTTTGCCTAAGGCCTGTTATTTTGTGATAAAATTCCTTAATGCACTCTCAAAATTGACTGGTTCCCGTTTAATTATAAAATTTTAAATGTTCTAGTTACAATTTCAAATATTCCTTCAGCTTTTTTCATTAATATTCTCCCTTCACAGCAATTTGCATCCAGGGAAAACAGTACAATCCAGTTAGAATCACGAAGATTTAAAATTAACTTCTGTATATACAAACATATTTGTAGCGAATACTAGTGAGTGAGAGTATGCACGGACTTCTATTTAAACTGAGGGACGGAATTGTGATTTAAATGCCAGTTTAAGTGATTATTTGTAAAAAAACTACAACAAATTATATTAATTAGTAGTTTGAAGTCGGTTCAAAAAGGTAGTGCCGTGCCCGATTTCAAATGCCAGTACGGGCGCTATTAAAGTTGTAAGTTGCAATTTTAAGTGCTGATTTATCACGCGATACCTTTACCACATGATAAATCAGCACTTAAAATTGCAACTAACAACAACATCGTGCGGAAACCTGCATATTTTCGACATCATAACAAAAAATAAAATTCCAACATTCTTCCGCCAATCCGCAGTGGGATCGTGTGATTGACTATGTTGTTTACTCTCTGTGCAAAGGAAGCCTTTACCCAGCTGTGGAATATTATATCGGTAACGACTATAAAAACTCATCTAATAATTATGACAAAATATTTTAATTTACTTTTACATTACGAATCTATGATAAATGGCCGTGATCATTAAAGCAGTACAGCACAATATGTTTACTAGTGTTAGTATTGAATAGTAAATGCTACATACACTGATAAAGGTTTCTAGAAAGACCAATTTACTGATTTTAACAATATTTTCTTGTGTCCATATCAATAAAAAGGTCAAACTGGAAGCTTCGTGTAAATTGAAGCAATTGCAGACCACATTCCACTTATCAGAAGGGCTTTGCGGCGAATCGATTGAACGGTGTTGCTGAACGGTATTGTCTGTAGTTTATTAGCGGCCGAATCAAGAGCAATGGCAATAAACAAACGAGTGCAAGGAGATTATTTAAAATGTTTACACGTTTTTAGAAAGTATAACTGAATACTTTTAGGACACATTTTTTACACAACGTTCTCTAGTCCCAAACTAAGCAACGCTTGTACTATGGGTACTAGATAACTGATAAACATACTTTTCTTTTGTAAATAAACACATATAATACATATATAAACACCCAGACACTAGAAACACACTATGTTCATCACACAATATTTTTCCAGTAGTGGGGATCGAACCCAAACCCTCTGGCGCAGGAGGCAGGTACACCACACACTACACCATTTCGGTCGTCAATTAACACCCAGTTAACGACGTCCTAATGCCACCTCCTCACAAAAAATATTTAGCTAAAATAAAAACTGTCAGCACAGCATATGGATCATATTATTAATATTGCCTACTTTTTTATAACCAGACTCATGACGTCAACCTTTCTCAGGTACAAGCAATCAGATCCGGAACAATATTTATCTGTGGTCATACAAATACTAGCCCCGTGTGGGCCGTTTAGTAACTGCACCAACGAGTCATCACCGAGTTAATTTTTAGATTTCAACATTCGTAAAGATGCAAATCTTCTTAAAGCACAAAGATAAAAATGCTTTGTTATATCAAGTAAATTTTTAGTCATTATTAAACTAACATTTTAACATTAAAATTATACCTTTTCAAGGGAAACGTTCAGTTCATGGAGAGACACGTCTAAATTTGAGTTATTGCCAGTCTTTCCCGGCGCACTTGCTACTGAATTTGAAATTTGTTACTACCCTCGGACCAGTGATGCGCGCCCGCGTCTTGTAAATTTTAAATGAGAGTTTTATCTTCCAGATCGCTCCTCTAAAAGCGGCTTAGCTATCGAGAGCGGCGCGCCGGTAAATGCGGTGAGACGCGAAAATTCTAAGAGAATATTTTAAAGCGCGAAATGAAAATGCCACTTTGTCGCGGCTGAATAATTAATGCGTATGCCTCCTTTATCTTCTGCTGCGTTTTTAAGGGCACTGCCAAGTTATTGTTAGCCAGCGTCGGCTCGTACCAAACTAACGAATAATCGCTTGAGAAATGTGGTACTCGTGATGAGACAAATGTCGTGTACGCGCTCGGTTCATAACTAGTTAACCAATCATAAATCGACTCTACGACTAACTAGTGATCAAATAGATATTAAATAAATTTTCGATTCTAAATGATATTGTAAAACTACTTGGGCAATAACTACCTTAAATCCCTTGATTAACATCAGAATAATTTTTTAAACCTGTAAGCGGTCTTATGGTATTGGTGTATAAATTTAGCAATATCTTATTTACATCAATAGCAACTAAAACCTATAAAGTTCATACTAATGTTAGGCTGTTTATACTAATGGTATGCATACCCATCGCTGGCTTATTAAAATTAATAATATTGACAGAAAATCAGAAAATTAAATATATAAAAGAGGACATGAATACGAGAAATACCTCTAGATGTTTAATACTAATAAAAGGACTATATACTGATGTCTAGGATTAACGAGTGCTACAAATTTATAACAAAACAATTGAGTTTCGAAATTAAACGAATTGAACTCGGTAAACTCAGCAATATGATGTACTAGCTGCTGCCCGCGACTACGTCTGCGTAGAATAGACTGAAGACGTAACATTCAGACAGAAAGACAGGTATACATAAATATGTGTATATAAATTATAGCCTGTGTCTTATTGTGTATAAGCTGTATTATTCTAAAGTTTCATTAAAATCCGTTCAGTAGCATATGCGTGACAAACATCCATCCATACATACAAACTTTCGCGTTTATAATATTAGTAAGGATATAATAAGGACTAACGACATAAAAATAATAACTTTTATCTTTAATCACAACTACAAGATCAATTGGCAGACTGTGTGGACGTTGTAATCATTTTCGTTTCTATATCAAACATTTGCATTCGTAGTAATGTTGTTACCAATGCAAAGATGTCAGGGGCACCATATCTAAATTATTTACCGAGAACGTTGCAATACGAGAATGTTTCTAATATCGAAATCCCATAAGCGCGCCGTAACGTGTTCCAGTATCGCCAAGGTGCAGGTTACTCTGAATAGTAATGTATGCGCTTTCGTTATAGGAATATCTTATTCAGGAGCACCCACTCCGACGGCTGTTCGTCCGTAAATCCGGGAGCGTATTGCGATGTGGATGTAAATTGAATTTCATAGAAATGTAAATGAGGGAGGCGTTTTAAAAATTAAATTTGAAATTCTATTAAATTCTAAATTGGATATATTCCATTAGTAGTTCCGCCATGCAGCGAGGTGCCAACTGAAATTGTAATGGTGACGTCTTAAAGGTCTGAGAGAAACACAGTTTTAAGTATGCTTTTTTAAAGATGAATACAAATGATTTGTAAGATACAATTTGCGAACACAATAACATCGCAAATATATTTCTCATCATGGGATCGAGTAATTTGTATTAATGCGATAAATTATTGCATTTTAATTTTTTGTTCATTGAATATAAATGATTTATCATATAAAACAGCATTCACCATAATTTGAAATATTAACTCGTTTATAAGCTAAGTATATGTAAGAAAACTATGATGAATCGGATGAATGTTATGACAGTTAGAAAACACGTTGGTTTTTCTTTAAAGCGTTTTTTCGTACGTGAAATATACTAATATGGGTCTGATTGAATTATTGATAGGCGAAAAAGAATAAAGTCGAAACACAGATCATCTAAAACAAAAAGTAATAGCCTATACATATCCCACTGATGGGCAAAGGCCTCCTCTGTACAGAGGATATCAGGGCACAGTCCACAACGCAGCCCCACTGCGGATTGGCTGACTTCACACATAGGTATGTTGAAGGCTCCAGTACATTAAATTAAAGTAAAGCGAGCGCTCGGATACTAAGCTATCACGGCCAAAAGCTTTTAAAACTAAACTAGGTTTAAAACATGACTTGAGAGTCACCATAAAACCGTAAAATCATAGATTTCTAACAATAAAAGAAATTCAATCTGATGCTGTATCTATAGATGTTTACATAGATGCTAAAATGACTGAAATCAAAACCAACCCGGAGGATATCAAATGTTGAACGTAAACAGAAAAGTTTCCATTTAACATTTATCACTACACGAAATCAATAAAACTATACTCAGCAGAATTTCTTAACTGAGCCATAAATGTTGGCATAAAGATATACTACATACGTTATGGTTTGTTTGTTTGAAAATGGGGCATAGATAAACTTTAAGAATTTTATAATTTTAAAGTTCCTTTTTCAATAAATCTTCGATGTTTCCACACTTTATCTCTACTTTTTTTACGTTTATGTGACCATTTTGGCTTTTGTGTAATGTTACAATGGCGTAATGATTTTTATTTACTATGTTGTATTTTTAACTGCATAGAATATGATATGTATACCATAGGTTTTTATTTGTACTCGAAGAAAAATAAAAAGAAAGGGAACTTCGCAGACAACATCGTCGCCATCAAAACTAACTAAAAAAATTAAGTAAAAGTAGGTAACTAAACTTAAAAGTGGCGTTTCAATAACACTTGATCCTACCTACATTTACATACTATATACCACTGTAAATTTTACTATAATGTGATGTCAAACTAATATAAAAATTTACTTATCGTATTATTTAATTAAGGTCACTACCAGTTCACGCCTAATCCGTGAAATGAGATGTTTAATTAAAATTACAAAAAGTTAATTTAAGGAAAAAATTTTATAAAGATACCTTTAGATATAAGGCCGCAAACGTCGTAAAACAAAGATTTCGGTCGGCGCCCGTTGGCACTTTGAAGAAAGGGAACGTGATGAATTTTAAAATTGGAATATCAAAGCGTTCGTCTTATCGTTCGATATTCAAATTGATGAGCCAGCGACGAGTCTTTATTCATAAGGCTGCAAATACACTGAAAGTGGTTCATGAGATTGTTCAATTCGTTTTGCTTGCAAAAGAAATCGCTGTGTGCACTCAATTTAGACACAGCGATTTCCTTTTGTGCAAACAAATTTATAGATAGGACATAGATACACATTTATCCGTTATCAAGAATCAGTAAATAATGGCATGTTAATTTCGAAGCGATTGCTTAGATTTAAATTTTTAAGTTGTAAAGTAAATTTACAGAAATAGCAAAAAATTTATCCATACTTTTAATAAACTTTGCAATACTGTTAAATCGTATTATTTATCAATGTTAATAGAATAAGTGATTTATATTTCTTATTCGAGTAAGTAACAACGATAACTTCTGAAGAAACATAATAAATAAACATTTAACAAAATGTTCTTTCCTTATTTATTTCATGTTAATGTTATTTCTTTGTACGAAATCTATGTTTGAATCAATCTAAGAACCGATTTCGAAGTTTGAATAACGAACATTGCTTGTATAGCTGCGATCGTGTCCCTTATTTAACATATGCGCGCTCTGGAAACATGTTGTTTTACTATTATATTACTTCGCTTATTTGAATATTTTTTCAAAGCATGTATTTGTGAACAGAGTAACTGGTTAGATCAACGCCTGTTCTTCAGTTCGCTTGCCTGATCGCAGTATGTGTTTGTACACAACTACTATAAAAACCGGCCAAGTGCGAGTCTGAAA
Source organism: Iphiclides podalirius (assembly GCA_933534255.1). Classification (NCBI taxonomy): domain Eukaryota; kingdom Metazoa; phylum Arthropoda; class Insecta; order Lepidoptera; family Papilionidae; genus Iphiclides; species Iphiclides podalirius. The sequence goes on along the minus strand of OW152831.1, from coordinate 2,577,154 downwards.
GGGTTCCGTACCATAATCTATGAAAATGGCAAAAAAATCAAGACTATTGTATGGGAGTCCTACTTAAATATTATTTAATTTGTTATTATAGCGGCAACAGAAATTCATCAACTGTGAAAACTTCAATTGTTTAACACGGTTCATGTGATACAGCTTGGTGACAGACGGACATACAGACAGTAGGACATATAGGGTCCCATTTGAGTACGAAACCCTAAAGTCTACTTTATTAAAAGGTGGTAACCGCATCAGCAAACTTACGCTTCATACGATGTCAAAATCAGGTGAACAGCCATATGCTTTGCTTAGTTTCATATCCAGAGGTAATGCTTAACTTTAATTAAACTATCCATAAGATGTTTGTTTGTTTGTTTGTTTGTATATTCTTTATTGTACTAGAAGTTTATACAAAGGCGAACTTAATGCTAAATAGCATTTTCTTCCAGTTAACCTTTGGTGGTAGAGTACAAGTTACGGATAGTAACGCTAAAATGACAAATAAGATTTTTAGTGTCTATCATAAAGAATATGGCAAAACTAAATTTACTTCATCATAAATATATATAATTATAATTTTATACACATACTTGCACGTATATATTATATTACACATGATATGATGTTGTTGATGTTGATATGATGTTGATGAATACAGAAATTACTATGCACATAATTTGCATTCATGTTATAAGCAACACCAAGAAAAAGGTTTATAATTGAATTATACCAAAAAAAGAAAGAAAATACAGACCTTGCTAAAAACCCAATCACTTTTGCATTAGCATTCGATGAGAAAAACTGTAACTGGGCCAATGTTGACCAAGTAATCACAAGATCGTTTTGAAAACGAAAGCTCTTTCTGATTGGACGGCTTTGAGCTGTCCAATCAGGGAGGGCTTAGGACGGTTAAAAAAAATTAGCTTTCGGCACACAGAATGTTGGGTTCTTCGTCTTGGTATGTGTTTGGCATATGAATTCGCAGTGATTGTCTTTTTCGTATAGGTATACCATTATATATTTACCTATAAGAAAAATACAATCACTGCGATAATACATATATATATATATATATATATATAATATATATATATATATATATATATATATATATATATACATATATATATATATATATATATATATATATATATATTGTTTTGAGCTTGTAATAGCGTTATGTTATTAACATACGTATGAATACATGTATGATTACTTGTTTAGAAATCTCCAAAACTCCTGTAGCCTTTGAATATATTGGAAACGGGTAATATTAATTGTGTGCTTTGAGTTACGTTGAGGTGAAATTCGCTTGTGTTATGCAGTTAATATTAAGTAGTACAAAGTGAAGATTAGTATACATTGGACTTTAGGTTCTATTGTGCTGATCCCTTTTCTTTAGTGGTAAAATAAATATATATTACTATAATTAAGATACACGAATAAATTCGCCCGTATTCGATGGCATAGGAATCGATAGCCAAATTTGAGTGAACGTTCCACTTAAGTTCGGCTATGGATATGTTCAGCATGGATGTTCACCGATTCTAATAAATTGAACACAACCTTAACAATCTACTCTGAAGTTATCAGAAACGAGCACTTCGTCGGTATTGGTATTGCTACCGCGACAGCATTCATCAATAAGATCTTTCAATAACTTCACGAGATTCATCTGTTGCCTACCAATGCCAGTCTTGAGTCATGCTCAGAATAATCAGCCACGCCGATCGACCTACAAACCTCTTCCACCCAATCGCTCTATTCAGATACTGTATTAAGACGTCGGCTTTGAGGACTGTTTTATTAAGTATCAAACATTATTAATTGTTTTAGCTAGCGGCCGCCACTTGTATCGCTTGCATTAACTAATTCAGGGTCAATTTAGCTTATTATATGATAGTCATTGTACGGGCACTCTCTTTTAATTCCATATAATCCAGCAACCTGGGTTCGATCCCCGGTGTCGGCACCAATGAAATTGTTAATTTTAAGTGCTGTGCTGTGCGGTGACAATAAACATCCAGAGTGAATCTGTATATTTTCGAAATAATGACAAAAAACAAATCCGAAGATATGTGAAGTCCGCCAATGCTCTGTGGAATTTATAAGAGAATTTAAAAAATAATGTAAATTTTTTTTATTCCATAAATAACTACAAAATAATAAAATAGAGAAACAAGTTTATGAGAAGAGATACTATGACTACGAGTTATATTTCAGTAAAGAAAACTTAAAATATGTTTCACCCTTTCAATGAAATTATACAATATTACACTGGCCATGTAGCGTACCTACGGCTATATCGGCCAAAACAGTTTCAAAGAATTGAAAAATGAATATTTGAAATAACAACATTTCAAATATGCACTTCGAAACGTTTATTGGCGTTTAAATTGAAAATAGAGCAATTGAAACGAATTTTGGTTCCAAATTCAATTTTGCATTGGGGATGCAGGCAAAATTGCAGGCTTAGTTAAATCAGTTCTGGTTTTCGTTTGTTAGAAAGTTTAAATAGATTTCCCTACGCTAGAGCGGACGCGACGTGTAAATTTTACCGTCTATTATCTCTGTCTGGACGTATTTAATTACTGAATAAACTTGGCAAAATAGCCTGTTTCCATATTTAAAAAAAAATGTTAATCGGACCAGTGCACAACTGCTTAAAATGCAGAACCAGATAGGCAGGAAGATTTTTATTAATATGTCGATGTATGACCATTAAACAGTACTAATAGTATAATATGTCATATAGTCTTCTTTTTACAGTCCTACGATATAAATAAAACAAATTATTCATTATTTCTTTTATAACTACCTATCATTATTACCTATTATTGGGGGGATATTCATTGTTTTCTCGTCTGGTTGGGTTTATAAATAAAAATAAAAATATAGATACATATTGCATATATAAAATAAATACTATGGATAAAAATAAACATATACATATAAATGTTGTATATAATACATATATAAATAGGACCCAACCAGACGGAAGCCCTCGGCAGGGGAGACCAAACGGCCGAGGGTTGGGGCGATAGGGAGAGAAACCGGCGGACGATGCGGACGGTATCGAGGAGCACCGCCTTCTGCATTTGAGCTTGGAGCGATCCGTCCCGGAGTCTCAGTCGCCTCAGATGTTTAGAGAGGCTGACTGGGATTAACTCATTCGCAGACACGACTATCGGGATAATTTCGGTCGGCACACTACCCCACATGTCGGTCACCTCGTGAGCCAGGTCCAGATACTTTGTCTTCTTATCTGTTCATATCGGCTTTCACGAGGTTCTCGTCATATGGAATGGTAATGTCGACCAAAAATACCCGCCACTGTGCCCGGTCCATCACCACGATGTCAGGTTTGTTCGCGACAATCGTCCTGTCCGTGATGATGGACCGGTCCCAATAGAGCCTGGTGCGGTCATTTTCGGGCACGGCCTCCGGAGAGTTCTTATAGTACGGCAGTTTCCGATCCACGAGGCTGTATTTCAGAGCGAGCTCCTGGTGTAGGATTCTGGCTACTAGGTTATGTCTATGCAGATACTCAGAGTTAGAAAGCATGGAACAACCGGAAATAACATGCCGAAGCGACTCCCCGGGATAACGACAAGCTCGACAGATGTCGACGGTGCCATCCCTTAGGATTTATTTCTGATAGTTGTTCGTCTTAATAACCTGATCCTGTATTGCACAGACAAAACCTTCGGTTTCCCCAAAGAGGTCACCGAAACGTAGCCAGTTAAGGGAGGCAACGGTATCTACGAAAGGCGCGTGTAGAGCCTTGTAGAACCTCCCGTGGAGCTCTTTCTCCTTCCACACGGTCTCTCGGTCGGAAACGCTAAGTACTCCCGGGTCCTGCCATTGCTCGTTGGCTAATGATAGAGGGGTATGTCCTTTATCACAACTAATGACGTCCGTGTAGCTTGATTCATCCGATCTCGCCAGAAAGTGAACTACCTATTATTATTATTATTATCAAATAACGTGATTCTTCTGGTGCTACTTTAACTAATTTTAATTATAAATGACATGTAGGCATAAGAAGGTAAAGACTGAAGAGCGTGGATCTTCAGTCTTTACCTTCTTGATATATCTGATAAACTTTACCAGCCGTGATAGCTCAGTGACCGGGTGCTCGCTCTTAAATAAATTTACTAGAGCAACCTGAGTTCGATTCCCGGTATCGGCGTCAATGAAATTGTTAATTTTAAGTGCTGACTGCATATTATAGAACAAATAACCAAAAAAAAACTTTAGAAAATATTTGAAGTCCGCCGCAGTGGGGTTTCTGATATCTGAGGTCTTTGCCCACCAGTGGGACATTTATAGACTGATACTTTACTTTAATTTTCAAGTTTTACCATATCTGATACAAGCTACTACCGTGGGAACAGTATGAAATAGTTTTAAATAGATTTCAGATATTACCGCGCATTGTCGATTTTCCAAGTGTATTCAGTAAATATTCGCCCGTTTTACTAGATTATTTGTTCATCGTGTCAATCTAATACTGAAAACAATACCAATCTCCAGTTTGATACATTCAAAAGGTCCTTTTGCTCATTTCGTCGTAATTATCGAAACATTTGCCGAAATCCATTATTTGTGGTTCACAAGTACAAAGACGTACTCTGTGGGTGGTGCTTGGTGAACTCCTGAAAATCAATTATAAAATTAATACAGAGCGAGATATTTGAAGTCGGTTTTATTCTTCGTTAATAAAAATATTGTTTTGAGGAGTTCTCCGGAGCCCAATTTCCAATACCAATGAAATCAATATCGAACCACATGGGAAGCACAAGCTTCCAAACAAAAAAAAACATAAAAAAAATACAGTAGAATTGAGGGACCTCCTCCTTTTTTGAGGTCGGTTGAAGAATCAGTTTCATATTATGAAAATATTAAACAGGGTAAAATTAAATGGTCTATCAGAACTCTGGAGTCTAATTTCCAAGCGGCTTGAAGGCGCAAAGGTGCTGCAGAAGTAACGGGAACAATTACATATGAGTGGTTCAGCTGGAATTCACTTTTCGGTAACGGCGCCATCTGCCTTAGTAAAATTCCGAGCATTATAACTCCTAACCGCGCAATGCAATTTGAACGATCCGCGGCGAACCCTACGGTTTCATTTCGGTTTGCTCCCGGCAAAGTGAAAATTTCGGCGGCGTCGCAATGGAATCGCTGATTTAACGGTCTTCTTAATGAAATTACCTCGTGTGGATCATAATACGTTTTGTAATGATTATTGTGAACATAATACGTGAAAATTTCGCTATTACGACGTACCTTCTAATGGTTTTAATAGAATTATTATACTTGAAATGAACTTTTCATTTGAGCTATGATTAAATATAATGTATTGATCTATATATATATTACTATATCTTTTTATATTGTGTTTTTTATATTGTAGTAACGTAGTGCATTGAAGCTAGTTACTGTTGAATAGCGCACAATACGTTTAATTCATTAATTAAAGTAATGTTCAACTTTATCGAAAACCTAAATTTCATATTTAATCTAAACTATATATTTAAGGGTTTAATGCAACGTTACCCGCTCTCAAAGTTTGTGTTATAGGTAACTGACGAACCCACTTGAATATACTTATAAATAAATGTACGTTACAAATATGACGGCACCTATGTTAGGTAAACAACACTTGGCTGCCTCTTGGCACTTGCCTGCCACTAGGAACCTGTACTGTGCACGTGCCTAACAAGAAATTTGTACAAAAAATCGTGCATCGATCACACCACCAGCACCCAGTGTGTCTCTACATCCCCTCCATCAAGCCATATTAGCCCAGTCCGTTTTTAGCTCTCCCTCATCAAACCATATAAGCCAGTGTTCACACTACCTCTAAATTAATTGTCCCGGCTTACTGTATTTGTTCTTCCATCAAGGTTTTCGCTATGCGAAAACAACGCGGAATCGTTACGAAATGTAGTTTGAACAGACTACACTTATCTTTGAAACAATTTTATATCAAATAAATAAAGACTAAAATAGCACTCTGTAAATGAAAAAAAAAATTATAGTAGCAGTTAGCTTTTAAGTGGAGTTGCCGCTATTATCGAAAAACCGTCAAACAGAAAGAACAACAGAAAGAAAGTTCATAAAGTCAACTTTCGTTTAAAAAGAATGTTTAAATTAATGATACCGTGGTCTATCCCACACAATAAGATACCTTCAATTTATAGATACTTATCAGTTGTATTGTAAAGGAGGATTACCATGCGGTGATTGATCACGGCACTGTATCAAAAAGTCGCAGAGGTTACTAAAGTTATAACTAGTTTTTACGGTGGTAGGGCTACGTAACAGCGTTCGCTGTTGCACGAATGGGCAGGTCCGTCCGGGTTGGTATCACGACCTCATAGAAGACCGGTGTGAAGTAGAAGTGTTGCACTTCTGCGTCTCGTCTGGTGAGTGAGATAACCGGGACCCACGTTATTAAGAGGAGGCAATGCATCTGCAACCCTACGGGTGTTGCAAATATACATGGGCAGGCCGTTATCACTTAACATCAGGTGAATCGCCAGCTCGTTTGCCACTTTCTAACATAAAACAAATCAAACATCATCATTAAAAGAGAGCTGTGATGAATGTAAGTAACATTCTAGATGTTCGTCATAATCCACTGAGTGGAAAGTTCTAACAAGTCCGAAACAAACGAATCAGAGGTGGTGAAGGTGATAAAGGTGGGACCCTTTTTAATGAAGGGCTTTTAAGATTGTTAGGATAATCCTTTCCGTTACAACTCCGTAACTATTCTGGCGCGGAAGGTTGTTGCGTTGATCGTAATTTATTCCATCGAATTTCGTAACAACATTAAATCGGACTCTCCGGGTCGTAATGGAGGGTTAGATTTTATGCTGTTATAAAAAGTATTTAATGTACGGCGCCCATTAAACGGGGTAAACGAATTCAAATAGAATTCATTAATTTGTGACGACTGAATCTGTTACAGTTTTATGTTTATTCATTTGATAAACACGACGAAAAGTTTATACCACTTTAACATCAATAGTTTCATTTGTTCATTATTCATTATGTAGAGTTAGCACCGTATAACATAGTCTCGTCTAACGTGTCTAACGTGTCTCTTCATAGCTATGCGTTCCGAATAGTAATGGAGTCAGTCTTATCATTCTCTCCATGGCGGTGACTTAGTGTACATGTCTCGCGCAATCATTGAGGTAACAATACAATCATAAAATACTCACAACGTCGATCAGTTGGCTGAGCCGCAGTCCCATCTTGACGGTTAGCCGGTCCGAGTTATTGCCGACGGGCCGTATGAGACGGTTGTAGTTCGAGAGTAGGTCGTCGTAAAGCCGCTTGGCCTCAGGGTTCGCGACGCTCAGGCGGCCCCACACGCACAGGGCTGCGACCACCAGCGCCAACACCATCTTAGGCTAACACCACCCCTGCGAAACGGACGTGCGGTGAGAACACAGAGTTTTGTACATATACTAGCTGTTAACCGCGGCTTCGCCCGCGTGGCCAAAGGGAATTAACAATGAGTTTTTATTATACATCAGAATATCTCGCAGATGGCTGAATTTTTTCTTACTTAGTTGACACTTTGGACAATTCACACAATATCTTTATAAATTATAGCCTATGTGTTATTCTGATGTTATAAGCTATATTATTGGAAAGTTTCATTATAATCAATTTAGTAGTTTTTGCGTGAAAGAGTAACAAACATCCGTCCACACACACAAACTTTCCCGTTTATAATATTAGTAAGGATAGTAAGGAAGTAAGGATAGTAAGAAATTAGGGATTTTAATATTTGTAAGAAAGTAAGGAAGTAAGGATTTATGGTTATATTTATAGGGTACGTGCTTCATGTCATTAAAGGATAAGGTCATTATCCTCCTGCCTTTATCATGATTTAAATATCTGCGCATCGCCAACACCATCAACCTGAATTAGTATCTGATATTATCTATCCAATCAATTTAAATAATGGTTAAATTATGTTTTGGTATTGGCTACATTTTTCTGTTTAATGTTAACACTCCTTGGAAACAAACACTAGATCCCGCAAAATTATCTGTCGATCGAACAATTACTTGCTCCGTTTGTGATTAAAAACAACGAGCTCCGAGGCCGAAGCCAATATTTTAGCAAATTCGTCATAAATTTAGGTGATGGTAAGAGTTGAATTTAAAGAAAATAAACATTTGAAGTTTTTTATAGTTCTAATGTTTGCACTTAAGATTAAAAGTTAAAACTTGTAGAAAAAGTACGAAAAGATTGATAAACATTCTAATATTGTCATTTATTTGTTGGGAACACGCCACACCGTCTGGGGAGGACTACCTGTTGACGACGGTTAATTCAAAATACATTCAATAGCCAATAAAACAAATTCTCCTTTTCGTTTGATTAAACAATGAAAAACTGGTTACGGAGGTACAGTCTCAATCGTAACTTTTAAAGTGTAATCGAGATTTATTACGATTACTCAATAGAGTTTACGGGTTCGGCCTTACGGATTTATCTTTATCCGGGATTAAAGGCTGAGTTTAACTTTTAAAGGAGTGCCCAATTAAATAACTACTGGGAGTGTCGTGGGTTCCATTCCTGCACACTTATTAATAAAATATTTGTCCCACACTATTCTTTTTCTTTTTTTAAACATTTCCCTTACTTTGGGATAACATTATCCTGTGTTGTAAGAACGTTTTAGAAACGTAAATTTTACGCGGACAAACACCCTGATGGGAAGCAACTGTCTGTGGGTCACAGAAATAGTTGTCCCGTGTGGGAATCGAACCCACGACACCCGACGCCGAAGCCAATACCTTGGCACCTGCGCCACGGAGTTATCCTGTTTGTTTAATTAATTGTAGCGAGAGACGCTGTCAAAAACAAAAGCCATTCCAATAATAGCAACAAGTACAGCTGGAAGGGAGAAACCAAATTGTTAAGGAAATAGAATACCATGATATCTGGTCATTACATGAACGATATTATAACCAGCTAATTATATCAGTTACAGAATTATTGACGTGAAGACTGCATTTTTAAAACATTAAAACATGTAGAAAAAGTACGAAAAGATTGTCGCCGTTGTGGGAACCGAACCCACGTCTTCGGCATTCGCGGCCTGACGCTCTAGCCACTGAGCTAAACGGCTGATAGCTACAGCGACGAAAATCTTAACGCCTTCCTTCTACATTGTTATTTTAGCATTTGTATTTTTGTTATTATATACACGAATTACTGACCTACTTTCGTCCATATCCGTAGAAAGTATGACCATATAAAATTGCAATCGACAATTATATACTCCTATATGGGTACAGACATGCGATTTCCTATTCAATTGCTCTATAGGAAGAAATTAAAAGCTAGCAACCGAAATTTTTCCCATCGCAAAGCTGTACCATATGTAATTTTTATTATGGGTCCAAATGAAAGATAACTCGAAGGGCGATAATATAATGTATTATAATTTATATATCACGGATTATGCTCACAAATGTATGCCTCAAATGAATTTACGCGCCTTCGTACATCTTAGAGGGAATTATGTCATCCGTAAGTTATATTACACGCGAAGTGTCGGAAATATGCTTAACGTCAAAAGTAATAGATACAATTTGTCAAGAGGCTGGAGATATCAAAGGCATGTAAGAAAAATATGAGATGTGTAATAGAAATGTGCGCGAACGTGTTGCTTGCGTCGGTTTTTGTCATGTTTGTTACAAATAAAATCTTCTATTTGTAAGACTCTCAGGAGAAAAAAGACGTGCTGCCCCAGATTAATACTTTTTTTTATTTTTCAACCGATTTAATACAAGGATTTTCTCAAATCGGCTGCATATTATTTGTGTTTTTTTTTGTTTTTCTCTTTATTTGATAGAGATATTTTATGTTTGCTACCTTAAAACTCCGTCTTTTACGGATCCTTTTTAAAAAAAAAACCGGCCAAGTGCGGAGTTGGCCTCGCGGACGAAGGGTTCCGCTTTTTGTAGATATTCACAAAAACGGCAAAAAACGGAGATACATCAGGTAACACCTCAAAATCAAATAGGTAATGTAATAGTGAGTACACACTACTACAAAGCATTACATACAAAAGTACAAAAGTAGTATAAAAAATATCGAAATATTTTAAACATTAAAAAGTTAAATTTACAATTGAAGATATTTCCAGTAAAATCTATGTTTTACTTGTATATCTAAAAAAAATTAAATACATAAACAATGTCCAAAATATGCGCATCTTAATGCTAATACCTACGCAATTTCCCTTCTTTGCGAGCCCTTAATCAAATACTCGCGTATTTTTCTTTGAAATTGGCATGAACACTAAAAGTATCGATAACTGGTAATTCTTTATCAATTTCGTTGTATTCGATGCATGCTCTGTTAATAGGAGCGTATTTACAAATATTCGTTTTATGTCGAGGAGTATGTAGGATGTTATCAATAAGCTGGCGGGGGGAGCTTACACACATGCTATTTCTGTAAGATATTCGTATTGTATTATGTTTTTGACGATCTTATAAAGGAAACGAATTTCATGAATTTTGTCTGCCATTTAAAGGAATTCATGTGAAAGAAGGACATAAACTTTAATTACCCCAGTTGTACCTTTATGGATGTAAATTCCAGTTCTCTTCGTATACGTATTATCTTTAAGTTTTTCACATCGCACTTATGTGAAGTAAGATCCCTTTTTATATTTGCTGTGTATGTGTGTGACGGCTCCTTATGACCAATGCCCCATTGCTCACAGAGAATAGGGACTTAAGAAGGATATATAAGTAAACAGCGTGACCCTTTACGGGCGTTTCATTTGTCTTTCCTTTTATTTGAACTTCTTTTTTTATTTAAACATCTTAATATAATTCTGTTCACATAATGTTAATCGATTACCGCTGCCCATGTACCTCAAGAACGCGTGAGATTGCAGATGCGTTGCAAATCTTAGAAAGGTGAGCACCGGTGACCTCACTCACCAGACGAAACGCGAAAGTATACTATTTCCACTTCACGCCGGTCTTCTGTGATGCCGCGAGACCTCCCCAGCTTAGAATGCCTATTTGTGCAAAAATTTTAGTAGATCATCATCTACTAAAGTAAGTAGATGATAATCCTAAAATTAAAGCTGTATGGACTGGAAATGGACTCAAACATGTATATTTGCACATAATGTGCTATTTTCAGGGCCGCTGATTTAAGTTTTTCGTGTATTGGTAAGCACTATTTTCATCATCATCGTCATCATTATTTCACACCCTTTGAGGCAAATTTCTATGTTTGAGTCCACTGATAAACATAGGCCTCCCCGACAGACCGCCACGAAGCACGATCCTGAGCCACATGCATCTATCGACTTCCCGCACACTTGTATAGATCGTCACTCCATCTAGTCCATCGATGGCACTATTTTAAGTAAAGTGTTCTTATGAATGTAATCAAAATAGATAGATTGAAAGTTTCTGTTAATCAATAATAAAAAAAATCTTATTAATCAAAAACAACTGCGAAATAGCTTTCTTCTCCGGATGATTTGTAAATTCACGGCTTGAACAATTTCCAACACAGTTCCAAAAGTTATTTTACCTATTCAATCTTCATGTTTCGTTCAAAATACGCGGTGACGTCTGCATTTTGTTTCCGATCTAAGCTTGGCCAATTTTCCGTTGTTAAACAAAATGACGGGACGAAGGTTAATGTCGAATAACAAAAAGCGGTTATAAAAAAAATTGAAAGCAAAAACTGTTTTTTTGTCCTTCAAAGCCGAAGACCTTCCATTTCTTTCTGAATTCATCTGCTTCGCTAATGGAAAATAATGCTAGTAAAGAAATCCTAAAAAACAGGGGTACTTCGTTCATTCAAAAAATAACATCTCTACCACTGTGCGATAGGAGCGGTTTTCGAATCAATCAATATCTCTTTAATGAGGACTAAATCGGTCAGTTTTAGATACAGTCTTTTATTTTTGACAGAGGCATCTTCAACGTTTGATTTCTAGTGGATTTTGGTTATAGATAATTGTGAATACTTACACGTCCTAGTTTTTCTCTATTTAACTAGATTTAACTAGATTGATAAAACGATAAATTCGGTTCGCCTTATGTTAAGTGATTACCGCCCAAAAACTCCATAGTTTTAAAAGTGTGGGGCCCGGTTAGTACAATAGCCAGAATAGAAACGCAAAATTATAATACTTCTGCTAGTATAAAGTAAATAGTATTCTCTGAGGCCACAGTACCTTCCAGTCTAGCTCACTCATTTGTGCAACAGATGGTGCTTTGTGACCTTGCCTTAGAAATGTCATGCAATCTTTTTTTTTTCAGGATAAATTTTTTTTGACATTTATTACACCATATCGAAAGTTTCTTTTCTACACTTTTTAACATATCGAAAGTGTTTGCAAATATGACCAGATAAAATTAGGGCTCTTTTACACATTTTTGCATTCTTTGGAGTCTAGTCTAAAGATCTGCTGCGATCTGTCTTCAATACGGAGATCATCGATGGCTTCCTGGAACGCATTCTTCAACGAACTCTTAGGTTATGCTTAGTTTTGAAAATAAATATAAATCGCAATATGCAAGGTCCAGACTATATTGCGGATGTGTTGTTAGTGCACCGTTTAACATTGCGGCATTCATTATTTATTTATTTAAACAAGCTTACCTACTAAAAATAATAATTATTATTAAAGTTTAGCATTGTGTACATGCATTTAAATTAAAGCTAAACACGAAATCGAAAAGACTTAATTTAAGGAGAACAGTAACCTACAAAACTAGCACCCTCTCTCTTCTTAGTCGTTCCCTCACTGTTGAGGATCGTGACTCTCATTAATTGGTCAACGAGCTGTCTCCATCGGTTTCGCTCCGTCGCCTGGTGGGGTGCGGCGCTTATGGGGATTTCCGGGTTTTTAGCACTACACTAAAACAAGCACTACAATAAAAAAAAGATTTCTTAGCGAAATGTACGGATAAGCTGTCATGGTGAAGTATGACGTTTTTAACTTTTTGTAATACCCTGGGCCGGAAATGTTTACATAAAATTCTGCCGTCACTTTCCTTAGATTTCTGGGGGACTCTGTAATGTTATTCCTGATTTTTGAGGTAACCGGGGTGTAATTTATTAAAAGGTTGGAACGTATTTGCAACGCTACGATTATTGCAAGTGCCCATGGGCGGCAGTTTTCACTTAACATCAGGAGAATCGCCATCTCGCTTGCCATCTTCTTAAACAAAAAAAAAGATTTCCATAAAAAATATTTTTAGGTTTCCTAACTTACACACACACAACACTTCCATTTCGCAATTTTTAACTTTATAATTAATATTTAGCCCGGAAATATGGCGTATCATGCATAGTGCATGATACGCCATTTTCTTCAGTATACTAACGTCTCATTACACAATTATTACCAATAATCATCAGTCTTTGCGAATAATAGTTCTGGTGATTACTTTATACCCACCTGTACGAGACGAGGAAGAAATATGTTAAATTATACAAATTATAATATCAAAAATAAATCTAAACTAAACAATAAATAAATAAAAACTAAGTAACTATACACGCTAGGAGGAGATTATTCAACATGTCTTTCCTATTTTTAAATCAAATCTATGTAATAACGCGGAGACATAGAAAATTTATAGATAATTCAAGATTGGATATTCATTTTAAAACCCACGGGGGAGTTCTTTAGTTTTGAGTTGGACCGTTAATCACCGTTAATGCCAGCCCTTTATAGTTAATTACGGACCCAGCGTCGTCCTTCCGAACTAGAAGATTACCGGAATGTAAACCTATTACGCTAGTTGTAAATATAAAAGTAGTATTGGAGTTAACACCGTATCTCACGTGAAAAACGGAGTTTTCTCGAACAATGACCTTAATGAAGTGATTTAGAATTTACAAATACATCATAATTATTTAACCAATTGTGTTTAGTGACGAACACTGTTTGATATTAAACACGTTAAGTGGTTTTGTGCAGTAGTTCATTTCGTTTAACGATCGCACATGGCAGAATGAAGTTAATAAATGGCATTCAACTGTTAACACAATATAAAAATGTTAAATAATATGACGGATTAACGAAGAAGGTATTATTAGATGGAGCATGAGTATCAACGAGTTATATAAAACAATACACGTAAGCTTAGCAGTATCATGAAACGTCGAGGTGTTTTCAGCGTACTTCGTTAACGTAACCCGATAGCAACACGTTATCCAATGCGGGGAGATAACACACGTACCTTCATAAATTGAGACCCAACGCAGCAATGACGTGCGTAATAAGAGGCCTCTCTCCTTGAGACTATACGCATAATCTTTTATTTGAAATTAAAATGACTAGAGTGTACTGGGGGTAGGTTATTATACGGAGCAGTATCATCTCACCGCGTCAAGCAAGGGCTTATATCACTTATTAATATTCATGTGAAAAAATAATATACCACGTTCTTAAAACTTTAAATTGTAGATTATAATTAGCTAGAAAAAGACTTGTTACAGACGTGAAAATTTCTTTGGCACGTCTGTATGAGTCAAATTTTGTCGTTGTTTTTGAGTCCATTTTCCAATAAACTACATATTTTAAATTAAAATATAAAATGTATGTAAAAATATTTAAGTAACAAACTGTGGTATTAAAATATTACCTTTTTTCTGCCCTACACAATTATTCAACACTCTGTTTTGTATCACTTTAATTTTTTCCCCAAATTTCTGACAGCACTGAATTAATAAATTAATATTATTATTATGGAGAGTATGGATGGTTAGTCGAAAAATTGGCTATTGTCTTCGGGTTGCGTGGTTTGCGGCGTGCGTGCGAGCGTGCGAGCGTGCGTGTGTGCTTGCGTGCGTGCGTGCGTGCGTGCGTGCCTGCGTGCGTGCGTGCGTGTGTGTGTGTGTGTGTGTGTGTGTGTGTGTGTGTGTGTGTGTGTGTGTGTGTGTGTGTGTGTGTGTGTGTGTGTGTGTGTGTGTGTGTGTGTGTGTGTGTGTGTGTGTGTGTGTGTGTGTGTGTGTGTGTGTGTGTGTGTGTGTGTGTGTGCGTGCGCGTGCGCGTGCGCGTGCGTGTGCGTGTGCGTGTGCGTGTGTGTGTGTGTGTGTGTGTGTGTGTGTGTGTGTGTGCGTGCGTGCGTGCGTGCGTGCGTGCGTGCGTGCGTGCGTGCGTGCGTGCGTGCGTGCGTGCGTGCGTGCGTGCGTGCGTGCGTGTGTGTGTGTGTGTGTGTGTGTGTGTGTGTGTGTGTGTGTGTGTGTGTGTGTGTGTGTATGCACAAGAAGTGAAGTCTGACCAATTAAATATAGTATATAAATTGGTGCTTTAAAAAAAACATAAAAATATGTATATAAATTATAGCCTATGTGTTAATCTGCTGTATAAGCTATATTATTGTAAAGTTTTATTTAAATCTATTCAGGAGTATTTGTGCGAACGAGTAACAAACATCCATCCAAGTTTGTATGAATAAACTTTCGCCTTTATAATATCAGTAAGGATAAAACATGTTGTCGTTTAGATTAAAAATAACTTATGAAAGCATTCTGAATCTTTAACTATAACATAAGGATCGTTCTCTTATATTTAAAAGTATACAACTATGATATAAGTTACCCGTACCAAGTTAACCGTCAACACGAAATCACGTCGGTGATTTTGAATTCCCGCCTCTCAGATTGTTGCTCATCCAAGTTTAGCAACCGGCTTAAGCGTTCCCTGACTACAGATCAGGGGACGGCCAGCCGCCAGGGCCTATATTGGACCCTCGCGCTTCACGGCGCACACAAAGGGGTCTCAAATAGGAACATTGGGGCTCCGGCGGACCCTTTGTGGGCCGAGTAAGAGCACTTTTGACGTTATAGTTCGAAGCAGCACTCGAAATTGGGTTTTCGTTCCGTCCGGATTACGTCTCCAAGATAATATTGGCGGACTTGGGAAATGTAATAAGCCCGAATTCGCCTCTGTGATTGATTTTAAAGGGATGACACACTTTCGTATAGAGGTATAATCTAACCATGCTTAACAACTTTAGGTATATATTTTTTTACGTTCTAATACTGTCGGCTTTTTTTAATTCACGGTCGTAATCGTTGTTTGATAATCCAAGGGGATATATTTGATTATAAATTAGAGCCATGATAGCTTAGTTTCCGGGCGCTCGCCTTTAATTCAATATACTCGAGAACCCTGAGTTCGATCTCCGGTGCCGGAACCAATGAGGTGTTTAACTTTAAGTGCTGATCTATCACGTGCTCCGCGGTGAAGGAAAACTTCGTGAGGAAACCTGCATATTTTCGAAATAATAACAAAAAGATATTTTTCGAAGATATGTGAAGTCCGCCAATCCGCAGTGGGGAGGCGTGTTGGACTATGCCCTGATACCCTTTGTATAGAGGAGACCTTTGCTCAGCAGTGGGACATGTATAGGCTGTTACTTTACTTTTTATTTTTTTATTTCTAATTTTTACACAGGTTTCCCTAGTTCCAAACTGAACAACGTAAAAGACTTGTTGTAAACATACTTTTCCTTTGCACTTTTCTTTTTGTTTTTCGGTATTTACTCAGAAAATGCCAAAACACTTCACCACACAATATTTAACGGTAGTGGGGTTAGAACCCACAACCTCAGGTGCAAGAAGCAGATTCACTATCCACTAGGCCCATGTGTCGGTTTATGATGTTTTTATTCTCCTACAGTATAGTACGCATTTCGGTGGAGTTTTAACATGGAATTATTTAATGTGTAAAATAAGGATTAAAAAGGATTAAAAAGGGAAAAATCGTTCGTTAATAAAAATCTTATTGAATGTGTGAAACACGTCTAAAAGAGCGCAAAAAGTTTATACGTTGATAAAAATTAAACTCCCCATTAAGTCTCTACGATAGTAAAATGATTGAGGTTATTCGACTATATGCAACATTTCATGTTTTCAGGTGTAACATAACAGATAACTAATGCCTTGACTAGCCGGATCAATAAATTGACGAAACGCTCGGTATCACTTAGAAACGATTTCACTTAGAAACTGTGAAAGAAGAAATATTTTTGTGCACTTCATATAGATATATCAAGTCCGGGAATATGGGAAACATAAAAGCCAGTGGGTTATGTTTTAACCCTCTGTATAAATTAAGCTTTTGACCAGCCGTTAAAACCCGAAACGTCTGACCGTCTTCAAAGCAAGAGTGAATAGGTTTTTACGGAGCTAGGGCGCTTACCATCAACGGCTGCGTCGCCACTTACCATCAGGTGGGATGGCAGTCAAGTGCTGGCCAGTTTTGAATAAAAAAAAGCCATAAGTTATATTTACATACGCTGTTTGTTTACGCTTATGGGCGACATTTTTTAAATGTCGCCCATAAGCGAGCAAACAGCAGAGTGGAAAATAATATTATAATTGTAAACAGCAGCGTTGTACATTACTAAGTCATGTTGCAATAATAACGAATTGAGATCAGTAAAAGCTGACTGTGTTGATGAATCTCGTTAACAGCTTGAAATACCGTTCACGTTTATTTATTTTTACTCCTTCACCGGTCAGCTATCGGACATCCGCAGCGCAATTTACTACGATAACAAAAGAGTCTAAATCGTTCCACACGTCGCATCCAAAGCTGTGGAAACCGCGGAAGCGCTGAAATGGCTTCATCCGCAGGCGTCCGGTGTCGACGCTACAGTCATTTGATTTCCGTCTCCCTGTCAGCCCCCAGTCTCGAAGTCATTTGAACTTCGAACCAAGCGAAGTGTTATGTTGGACGACGACGCTTTCTCGACCTTTAAGTTGCTTTTGTTTAACTGTGAGAAATCTATATAATTAATACGGGAAGCAAAAACTTTGTACCCCATTTTACGAAAATTTAACGGACGTAGGAGTATGAAATTTCCCACACTTATTGCATATATAGAGAAGGAGTGCAGATTGCTAGTTTTATTATGCATAAAAAATACATTAAATCAATATAGAAAACATTACATACACTTCCATATCTTTGTCACACACATGCTTACATATTCTTTTGCATATTGTGGATAGTAATTGGGAATAAATTAATATTGTTCAAACTTATAATGAAAAATAATTATGTTCGAATTTCGACCACTTGGCGTCCAGTATAATAAAATGCGTATCATGTTTTAGTACACATTACATACACGTTTTTACTGTTAGGTAGAGATATAAATACTTAATTCACCACACTATAGAGCGGTATGCGATTGTGCGGTTTAGAGAGGTTGATATTAATTTAATAATGTGTAAATCATTTGCACTCTAGTTATTGATTCGTAAATATGGCTGTTTTTGCGGTAGCGAAACTACAGCAAAGTAGTAACACTAGTATATTGAGAAACGTAGTATTTGAAATAGCAGTATTTTACATTGAATTTCACGTCCACCGTTTGCCCGATCTCTTGTATCAATACAAATAAAGTGCAATTTATTCGCTTATTTACCAAGCGCTGTACAAAGATGGCTTTGTAATGAAATTTGCTTCGATTTCGTTTATAAGCCCCTCTGTACTTCTTTTTTATTTTTAAACCGCTTTCGCTAAGGGAGATTAAGAGGAATCTTTAATGCACATTTTTTTTAATGTGAGAAAGTGGCAAAAGAGCTGGCGGTTCACCTGATGTTAAGTGATAACCGCCGCCCATGTACATTTTCAACACCTGTAGGGTTGCAAGTGCGTTGCCACCTTTCACAAAAGGGGCATGGCTACCTTAATCACCAGATGAAAAGCAAAATTGTAACACTTCTACGTTCGTTCGTGGTATTTACCTGGACGGACCTGCTGTTGCATGCAACAGTGAACACTGTTGCGTGACCCTACCACCGTACAACATACACCGCACATTGAATAGTGGTGGACTACTTCCTGACTAGAAATAATAACCATCGAGTGTGTCTAATAATAAGGTTTTGATTCTTAGGTTATTAAGTCCTGAAGTGAAAAAGGTGTTGCTTACTGCTACACCTGCTGCTCTTGGTACCAGGAAAACACTGAGATTGCAACTAGCGATATCAACACTAGAAATAAAGTTCATCGCAAGCACTAAATCCTCATTTGTCCGTCGGAATTGTCACATTAAATGACTAATAAGCCAGACTATTCTTAAGATATTCCTGAACAAAATGCTCATTTTAAAGATGCAACATAAAAAGTAGATTATTCAGGTAAAAGAAGTTTGAATACGGTAGTAAAGACCTCCATTTTCAAGTGAGATTATTGAATATTAATTTCCGATAAAATCAAATTCCGTGGCGGCTGAGACCCAGAACTCCTCGTTATTTCTAATACGATCCTATCGCAAGCAAAAGGGTTAAGTGTCGAACGGTGGCTAAAGGATCGTTAAACCCCCTTGTTATGAATTCGAGGTAGTCGTTTTGCTTTAGAACACTTTCTTAACATTTTTTTCGATGTGATGATAAAACGCGATGTACAATCGCCATAGAGAAATCGTAAAGAACACGAAATGTTAATTTCGTAAAAAAATTTTCGATTTGATGATAAAATGTGAAGTATAGAGGTTATGAAGTTTTACAATAATGACACTGATGATTGATGGCTGTCACTTTGCCGTCCCACGATCTTATTACACTGGTTTGAGCCAGTTCATTTAGGTGTATGTTTGAGAAATTAAACTTTACGTGAGTAGAGGTACAGATACTTGTAAAGATAATGATATTATATCATTTACATGACTTAAAAACGAATTGAAATCTAATTAAATGAAGATGTATGTATATTTTAAGGAAAAGGAGTCAAACGAACTAACGGGTCACCCAAGTCATTATCGCCCGGATCGCCATCGCCCATGGATACTTGAAACGACGGACGGTGTTCTGCATAGCCGGCTGGTGACAAACGATTCCGCAAAGTGGCTGTGCGTGGCAGAAAATTGTGTGAAAAACGCACTGTGATATTTTTCGCCGATCAAGTTGAGAACAGGAGAGTATATGTTAGTAACATTTAAATCAGAGGGAATTTTCATATTGTACTCACACTGAACAAAGTTAACGGAACAATAATACTCGGAATGTTACTAATATGATAGTGTACGTAGTACTCTGAGCATTACTTAAGCGAATATATTATATAGAATAAACGCGTCAGACGACAATGGAGTGTATAAATCAGCGGAACGTTCGGAGTTTATGCAACGGGTAACGGCTTATCTCCCCGCTTTTGAGATCGGACTGAGAACACTAAGATATTTTTGCACATTATGAAATTCCTAATGCCTTTTCATTTATTAGTGAGATAATTTTGTAGTTTTCGAAATTTTGCGCGATAATTTTATGGGGAAGAATTAGGAGCAAAATATTTAAAATTCACAAGGAAATAACAATCAATTTTACAGTTGCAGAAAAATTAGGAACCAAAGCTTGGAAGTATATAGATGACTAAAATATATGGCTTCAACATATTAAATATTGGGTTTAATACTACATTGAGAATTAAGCATACATGTAGTAGCACGGAATGAATAGTTTATTATTTATAATTTACTTTTAAGTTCTTTTGGCGTCTCAAATGATCGTAACATGAAAATCCGTGGCTTAAGTATTCATTTCACTTTTAATTTCTACAATAAACAGGCTACAAATTACTTGTGTTATCTAAATACATTAGTGATACCGTGAGGATACCACGCAAGGGAAGGCATTAACAGGCACAAATACAGATAAATCAGAGCACAATCCTGGAGTCGGGAGCATTCTAATCATTTGCCCCGAGGCTGTACAGAGTAATTTCCTCCCGAACTATTTGCTTGCTTGAACCTCGCAGGGACGTTCCTCCGTAATAAATTTTGCTAATGCCTCCAGAGCTATGATCCGAGAGGAGAGATTTGTTACTCCCGCATAAAAATATATTGCAGTCTGGAAAAAATCCACCTGGGTTTAAGCCTGTTACTTTTTTCATTGGAAATAAATAGATATACATTCTGTTGTACAGTGAAATAAGCATACATCATCAAGTTACGATTATAAATTGCTACAACTGCCGCATTATATTGGAAATCGTCAAGAACTAACACCCATAGAATACCTACGTGTGTAAAAATCCTCTTTCATAAAATAAAATAAAATAAATCCCATAGAACAGGCATTGCCTAGTGTGGGGGTCAGAAATAAATTAAAATGTAAATAGGCTTCTTCTGAATAAAGTTTATTACGTAAGTCTATATATACAGTAATTTGTGAAAATACCACCGACCCGACAGCTCGATAGCAAGTACCATTATATAAACACAGGTTGTGTTTCATAATTTTATGTTTTAGTAGAGGGATGGGCACAAGTCTTAGATGCATGTATTGTACACACATATATTATGTGAAAACAACTCAATATTCATTGTGTGACAAATTATTTTGTAAATTCTTTTACACATATATTTTTTTTTATGTTAAATCGGATTATGACGTGATTTTTAAAGTTTGTTTTTAAGACCTTCGGCCGTTATTGCAAACCGAGCCTCTATTTTAATTCAAATGACTAACCAAGTTAAATAGTGACTAGCTTTAATTGCCTCCGTTATTATAGTTGTAACGACATTGCACGCTGAAAACGAGCCCAATAACGAACGCATATAGCTTGTTTGCGCGTGACGTGAAGCGCTATTTATCAGGGTCCACTGCGCTTCTACTTCGGATTTTAATTAAACGTCATTTCCGGTATTTAATTAATTAATCTTTGCCGCGTATCAAACCTCTACTAATTGTGTCCGGTCAATTTATTTTCAGTGCTGTCTGAATGAATGTTCGCTAGTTCATCGCTCAAGCCCAAGAATTCAATTCACCGATGAAAACAGCAGTATAATTAAGCTGAAATCAGATATGATAAAGCGCAATCTAAATACAATCAAAGGAACGAAGAAAAATTACTTCAAAACTATGGGTGTTTATAGAAACTGCAACGTGGTAGTTCGATAAAACAGTCTTCGCTGTTGATCGAATGGGCAGGTCCATCGGGGTAGGTACCACAACCTCACAGTAGACCGTCGCGATGTGGAAGAGTTATATTTCTGCATTTGGTTTGGTGTGTGAGGAAGCCGGAGCCTACTTTATTAAAAATGGCAACGCATCTGCAACTCTAATCTTCTCTCCTATCTTCTCTCATCTTCTATCTTGCAAATGTCAACGCGCCGTCGTTATCATTTAAAATCAGGTGGTTCAAGGGATTTTAAGTGTAGAATATTGTTCTAACACTGCCGCATGACTATACAACGGTTTTTGTTAACGCAAAGTGTATTCACGTGATCCTCGACCACGTGCAAACAAGTGCATCACGGCCACACGGAAGACCGGTTAGAGGTGGTAGTACCATTTCGTCTAGTTTCGTAGCGCGCTGTTTTTAGGTTGGAACGCATGCAAAACCCCTTAGGTATTGTACCCAAGGGCGCTGGTAATCCCTTAATGTCAGGTAAACCGCCTTAATTAAAAAAAAGTAAAGACTACGTGATTTGAGCAACCCATAGACATCTACAAGATTGGGGTGGCGAAAGGTGTATAGACGATAATGTGGTCAACCCTGGTGCTCGTTTTGATGACTTTTCCTTTTTTTTTTTTCAAATAAAAAGTATAAGTAATAGCCTACATATGTATGTCGCAACGTTGGGAAAAGATCTCGTGTGTACAGAGAGTATTAAGATAAAATACATCACGCATGCCCACTGCGGATTCGCGGGCTTTACATAGCTTCGAATTTTTTTTTTGTAATTATTTTGATGCAAAACATGAAGGTTTCTTCA
The DNA here is from genome assembly GCA_933534255.1 of Iphiclides podalirius. Taxonomy (NCBI): domain Eukaryota; kingdom Metazoa; phylum Arthropoda; class Insecta; order Lepidoptera; family Papilionidae; genus Iphiclides; species Iphiclides podalirius. Next base: position 2,554,391 of record OW152831.1, on the reverse strand, counting down.
GCACACTTTCCTTCACCGCTGAGTACGTCATAAGACAGAACTTAAAATTAACAATTTCATTGGTATCGGCACAGGGTTTTGGACTCAAGTGTATAGAATTAAAACATGCGTCCTGACACTGAGCTGTCAAGGCTCTTTTGCAATATCTTTATATATTATTTACCTAGCATACCACAACGGACTAATAACATGTCGAGTTTGAGACTAAGTTAACCCGTAAAGTTGTATAGCTCAGCCAAGTCGTCCACCGATTGTCTTGGTGGATAGCGAATCTTTGCCTTCCACTAGAGGGTGAGGGTTCGATCCACTAGTTTATAATATTCTTTGATGAACATAGTGTTTTTCTATTGTCTGGGTAATTGTAAAAAAGTAATATTTATGTATTTATAAAATAAAAGGAAGTTTCAGTATGTTTAACATGTTTAATAGTTATGTATTACTCATAGTAAATTGCTTTGTTTGTGTATTAATAATATGTCCTAGAACATTTATTTTTATTACAATTTTTTATTACTCTGCCTACCCAATCGCATGTTATAGTTTGTATAGTATTGCGCTAATGCTAAAAAAATAAAATTTGTTCATTTCATGTGAAACATGCAAAATCGCGAACGTATGGATAAACTTTAGTCACTTCTCTAGAAACTAGTCTACCGAACTTAGGAAACTCGCCAAAGTTCGTACAACATATTGTTTGGGACGCGTCGTATGTTTTGATAATTTGCCTGAGGAGATGATAAAACTTGTTTAACGTTTATTTTATGTTCGGCCCATGAATTGGAAACTTCGCTGTTGTGAAACTGAGCGCCACATATATAATTTATTGTCTGTGCTAAGCAATGTGAGATTGTAAATTAATGCATTTACGATTCCGTACCTTAAATCGTAAAAAATGAAACCCCTATAAGATCGCTCTCTTGTCATTCTGTCTGTCCGTGTGCCACCCGAGTTCCTTACAGAACAGGTAAAGGGAAAATTCCGAAAAATAAAAAAAAATGAAAATTTTAAGTTAGTTGAAATTTTTACCGAGGTTGTACCCTATTTCAGTTGCCACTATAACAAAAAATACTAAAAAACAGAATAAAAAAATTTTTAAGTGCGGCTCCTATACAATAGTTATTCCTTGCCGTTTTTACAGGCACTTGGCCGGTCTTTCATAATTTATCCCTTAAAATCGTTCTCTCGTACTATGGAGCTTTCGGGATTTTGTGTTCAAATTATTCTTTTTTCGAAAAGTCGAAACGAATTCCACGCCTTGTAGCCGGCCAGCGATTCGGCAGACTTCAATGCGGGCTTTCATGCCCTGAGGCCGGAATTGGGCAGTACAAAGCCCGCTCGCTGTATAATACCTGGGCGGGATGAATGACGTGTCCGTAGCGGAGTCCGACGATTGATGTATCGATACGCCTTGCGTGGTCAAGCGGCCGATGGAACGTGGGCGTTCGATTTTTTTTTGTTCGCTTCTCTAATTTCGAATTTCGAGGCGGGCCGTTCGAATATTGATTGCTTTTTTCCCTCCGCGGGGACCGTCTGCTGTTGATTGTCGCGAAATTGGCTTAGTGGTAACGTAGGTTAGAGTTTACTAATTAAGGGACGACGCGGCAAGATTACGTGAAACGTTTCTCAAGCTTAATTTGAGCTTCCGGTTTGAATGATTTATTTTACTTTGGCATATGTGCCGGAAGTGCCGTGATAGCCCAGTGTCTGGCTTTTAATTCAATATACACGAGCATGGAAGAAATTGTTAATTACAATTTTAAGTACTGACTTATCACGTGCTCGGCGGTGAAGGAAAACATCGCGAGTAAACCTGCATAATCAATAAAATAAAATAAATAAAATATTTTCCAAATAATAATGTGTCCAACTAATAAGTCTGCTAATCCGCAGTGGGGTCGCGATGTAGACATTGCCTAGTACCATGTGTACATAGAAGCCCAGCAGTGGTACATAATTATGTAGGCTATTATTTTACTTTTGTACTAATAGAAAAGTACAATATTATGTTATACTCTAAACAAACTGGGTACGACAAAATAATTTTAAATAGTTGAGGCCGAATTTTAATGAATTATTAAGTTAAAATACAACAGTGGCCTCAAACAGGCTGAAGTAATGATGACGATGAAGTTACATTAAATATGTAACTCATATTTAATGCAACTACACTCTGCATTGTACTCCTCCCTGGATTCACATTAATTGGTAATCAGGGCCGCTACTCTGATCACCAGTGAGACTAAAATCCCCTTTTTCCGATTCCGATTCCGATCCCGAAGTCTCAGCGCTATTCTATATGCCCGAGAGAATAGGCCTAGTATATTTGATTCCTAAGTCAACGTAAATTCGTGAGACATTGACGCCGTCGATGGTAAAGACACCAAAACATAACCCATAAATTATAATATCATGCTAAAAGCTATTAAATTTTATTTATTATATCTTATATTTTATTTATTATATTACGGATAAGCTCTTCTTGATTAATAAATATGAACAATCAAAATGATAAGTACACGATTATATTACAATTATATTAGTACTCGTATATACTGTTTGATATTATTTGTATTCCGTATTATTAATATTAAGTGAACACAAAAATAGTCAGTGTTAAATAGTGTCAATTTATAACTTGTACTTTCATATTTGTCATTTAATTTTGACGCTCAATCATTATGGACAATGAAAAGGTTCCATTTGACTTCTTGTCTTTAAGTCTTTGGGGACTTCAGAAGTCAAACAAGACTTCTCCGATTTTACACTGTAATTAAATTCATTTGTAGAACCTTGCCAACAATCCTCGTCGGGTTTCAAAACTTCTTTCAATTATTTAACCTCACGGAATTTTCTCGAAATCAACATATTACGCGGTACCAATTTTAACTTTTCGAAGGGTATGCAAATGATCTCAATTTAAAATATTAAACACTTAGCGGAGCGTGACGCATTCATAAAAGCAATTTAAACTGGGTCGTTCTAAATTCGGAAAATGTTTAAAAGCTCTAGCACATAATGTGATGTACTACAGAGCTCACAGGAATAATTTACAGAGGGAACTTCCTGAAATAGATATATATTATATTATTAGATATAGATATAAATATGCATTTTATTAAGGAATTCACATGTATCGCTGCGAAATTCTTCAATTGTTCTCACACGGCGTCAATGGAATAATCATTTTATTACCAGTTTTATTGGCTGAAAATTTGTTTCTGTCATGTACATTAATGATATGTGATAAAGTTAAGACAAATATAGTAGTTTTTCTCGCAATGCTTGAACACATAATGGCATCGGTTGATGGCAGTAATAAATGTTTACTATAAAGGCCTACTTAAAAGTATACTAATTTTTTTAAGTGTAAATTTTGTTAACGTTAATCGTCTGGACTCGTAATCCGGTTGGTGCACGTTGGAATCTTTGCCACTTTTGGCGCGAGGAGGCAATAGCCCGGGGTCACCTGCCAGCCATAGAGGAGTTGCTGCCAGCCATACGTCCGCTCACCGTGGCTGAACAGGCGTCACGGCACCTTCGTCTACCGGGCGACTCAGGTTCTCTCGAGACGTGGCTGTTTCGGGAAGTACCTGTGCCACTTGGCGGGGAGGGAGCCAACAGCGGTTTGCCACCACTGCGACGTATGTGCCGAGGAGATGGCCCAACACGCACCGGAGAAGTGCCCAGCCTGTCGAGAGCAGCGCAGAGAGCTGATGGCTATCGTGGGGCACGATTTCTCGCTACCCGCCGTGGTCTGTGCTATGGTGGACAACGAGAACTCGTGGGGTGCCGTCTTTGCATTCTGCGAGGACATAATCAACCGGAAGGAAGCCGCGAAGAGGGAAAGGGAGGCAACTGCCACCCTGGAAGTTCGCCACCAGAGACCAGGGCGCAGTGGCCTACGCGCGCAACCATCCCCCCTAATAGCAAGTACAAGTATTTTCTAATTTTAGTTTTCAAAAATCGTTGACCAATCCGTCTTATTTATTTATTTAATCTTTATTGCTAACCTTAAGTAAAACAGGGTTATGACTTGATAAATACATTAATACTAACAAAAAATTGATTTCATTGAAAGAAATTGTTCATTCCGAATAATAGAAATTACATGTTATATTCGATTTTTTTTTATGTGAAAAGTTGTCGATCCCGTCCATATCAAAAACTCTAATTCAGATTTGGCACGATAACGCTAGGATTCCTTTCTGTGCATACTTTATTACGGCCCAAAACTTGTTGCGGGAAAAAGATAAACGATAGGGAGGCGGTGAGAGGCGGTGAGAGGCGGAGGTGTGGCAGGGGAGGGGACAACTTCCTTCATTACTACAGTTGACAATGGTAAGTATAAATGTAAGAATTAAATCGCGCGAAGCGCCTTTAAGCCGGCAGCGTTAGGCTCTCAAACACGAGAATTGGGCCAAAGTCGTCACAGAAGGCGTTTGGAGCTTAACTTGAAATATTTAACACAAGCTTTTCGCCCGCGGCTTCGCTTGCATTGAAGCCTTAAAGAATAATAAATATCTTACTTAAAAAAAATTCCAATTAAAAAATAGCCTATTTAAGGACATATATGAGAAAGATCTCAGGCTCTAAACTATCTGTGTACCAAATTGCATTTAAATCGGTTCAGTAGTTTTGGCGTGAGTGCGAGATAGACAGATAGGAGTTTTTTTTTAATGTGCAAAGTTGCCAAGCGAGCAGACGGTTCACCTGATGGTAAGTGAATACCGCCGCCCATGGACATCTGCTACCCCCGGGGGTTACAGATGCGTTGACAACCTTTTGAAAATTGGGCTCCGGCTACCTCACTCACCAGACGAAACGCAAAAGTATTTGTCATACTTCCACTTTACGCTGGTCTTCTGTGAGGTCGTGCAACAGCCGAGGCTGCTGCGTGGCCCTAACGCCGTAAGAGTTACTTTCGCATTTAAAATATTAAGTATGGATTTTGACATCTCAGCCAGTATTAGTAGGAGACTTTCTTCCCGGACGTGAACTGCTCAGATCCTGTCTAAATGCAATGAAAACTTGTATGACATACATTTGTTCACTACTTATTTTCAAGATATATGTTTATAGCAACGTGAGAAAAAACTGAGAGTGACAAACTACTATTATTTTATTTTACAACTTGTAATAGTTAAGATCATAAAGGTATATCTATTACTGTTTTAGAAAGCCAGTAGGCTAATGACATTTCATTAGCCTATGACATGCGAATACAATGCCTACATGCGAATCTATCATATTGTGGTTATTTGTTAGTTAACTACAAATTTTACTTATAACTAATTTCAATCTTTTTTTGTTTGTGGTTTTATGAAGTATTTCTATTTAAGCACATTTATATTACATATTTTATTATACAAAAGAGATGAAATATGTTCGTAAATTTAACTTAAAATAAATTAAGTGGCGAAGAGTAGGAAAAAACATTCACTTAGAACTTTTATCTAGGCCACAACACGGACACGTCCCTAACTAATTACATATTATCTTGGTATAACTCCATATTTCATCCTTCTCGTTGATTCAAAATATGATGACAACAATTAATATATATTCGGAAAAGTTCAAATAAAACACCAACGCAACACGTCAACTACGAATTCGACATCATCCAGTTATAATCGAAAAAGTTCTGCGTCGCTTCGAAATTTCAAAGGCGACATGTCGAATTAATAAACCACTCGGAAATTCCTATAGGGCGATGGCATACGACACGTATTAGGACGCGTGCCGAAAACCGACCCACGACACGATTACTGCGAAACGAAAAGTTTCCCAGAGTTTAAATTACATTCCGAACCGCAATTGTTTGCGCAACTGTCGATAGTGCGGAATTCAATTTCGCGAATGCGTGTTGCAGAATAAAGACGCGGGGAATAATGGATTCGTTGCTTTTTTTGACATGCGACAGATAACATATTGTGCGTCAATGGACGATTATTAATCGAGAATCGATTTCTGCTTTTAATATGACTTTTAATTTATGTAGGTAATTAATATTTTGTTTGACATTTAAACTAAGCGAAATTATAAAATTTCACTGACAATCTTTAAAGTTTACGATTGTAAATTTAATATTAAATATTAAAAAATACAACACAAACTAAAAAATACAACAAGAATACTTCGAAGATGAAAATGTTGAGTGATTGGAATGATGATTTTATTTAGATTTCAATTATATTTAACGTTTAACTTGTTCCTTGTCAGTTGTTCGATAAAGTTTTAACAAAGTTGACCGTTGCGACTATATCGCAAAATACATTAGGATGGTATTTTAATTAAACTTCGACCATTTTTCTTCTTCGAACATTTTTGATTAAACTTCGTCGAAGGCATGGAGGGTCTTTTATTCTTTGAGCTTTTAAAAAAAATATTTTTACAAAGAAAACATAATTGTTCCCTATTTAGATAGTTTTCGTCATAAGCGGGGAACATAAGCGTTAAAATGATGTTTGTTTTATTAACTTTGAATCAGAATATAGGAGACATGGCTTTTTCACGGTGGTAGGGCCACGCAGCAGTCTCGGCTGTTGCACGAATAGGCAGGCTAGTCCGGGTAAGTACCACGACCTCACAGAAGACCGGCATCAAGTGGAAGTATTATACTTTCGCGTTTCGTCTGGTGAGTGAGGTAGCCGGAGCCCAATTTTCAAAAAGTTGTCAACGCATCTGCAACCCTCAGTGTGGCAGTTGGCGGTGTGGCAGATGTCCATGGGTAGCGGTATTCACTTAACATCAGGTGAACCGCCTGCTCAATTGGCAACTTTTCACATAAAGAAAACCACTAACAAAAGCCTTTTAAAAATAGTGTAATACTAATTGAGTGTACGAATTTTTGGCACGGTACTTATCACAAACAAAATGTTAATAAAATAATGTGGAAATAAACAGTTATCAATAATGATATTTTATTTCGAAGAATAGCTGAAAATATTAGTCTAATTGTAAAAAAAATATTCTCTTCATTTTAACATAACATTATAAATTAAACTAGTTTTTACCGATTTATCCCGTTAACTTTTTGAAGTAAAACTTCTTCAGGCGCGACTAAGGCGTAACTGAATGTTTTGGATAAATACAAATGCAATGGAAATGCGTTACGGCGAAGACGCGTTAATACGGCGTCCGATTTTTAAATATTTATTCTCTCTGGTAAGTGAGGTACCTGGGCCTTACTTTATTAAAAGGTGGCACCGCTGTAACCCTTCGGGTTTTTAAATAGTCCAAGGCCGTCGCATATCACTTAACATTAGGTTAACCGCCAACTAGCTAGCCATCTTTTCACAAAAGAAAGAATACTGTATATACTACATAAATTTACATTGCCATATATCATCATTTAAATGAAGGGCCATTTTGTCAACCATTCTTATCTTTAGGTGAAATGACCTTAAAACGAATATCAAGTTACGATTTTGTTATTATAAATTACTTTGTGGACTACCGCTCGCATATTTGTTCTTCGTTTATAGTGAATCTATGTACAACCCCTATGATAAAGTTGCTATATAAATTGTTTTATAATACATAAATTCTAAATATGCAAACAATGACAACCAAGGCCTAAATTGATATTACACACTTCGTATCTCACCGATTCATAAGCGTTGCGTTGACACTGGAATCATTTTTTCCATCAGCACCCCACCTACGAAGTTATTTTAAATTATCGTACATAATTTAAAATAACTTCGTAAAAATTTCGACTGTGAACAACGTAAATTGGACTGTTGTCGATGTTGAAATTTCATAAGTTTACAGTGTTTCAAATTTATTTACATCCAGTAATAAATTGGTGATGTTTCGGACGTAAACATTTTTTTTTGTTTATATTTTGGATTAATATCTTTTATATTTTCCAAAAAGAGTTACTTTTTTTGTTAACTTTAAGAGTGCTTATAAGATCGTGAAGAATTGTTTGCAAATACCAACTCATACGGTGTGTGTCATGGCCTCGCAGAACATTTAAACATTTTTCATTTTGCATTTAGTGTCGGACAACTGTACTATGGCCAAGGGTGACATGATTGACGGTACTTATTTTACGTCGGGTGAAATGGGTGGCCGTTAACCATATTCTCTTAGAAAAAAAAAGTGCATTTAGCACCGCCCACGTCATAGAAAAGAAACTTTTTAAACAAAGAGAGAATCAGTGTTACAGACCGACACAGAGAGAGAATGAGTAACTCAACACAATCTTAAGGATTTACTCATCCTTTGAAATCCACCCTCAGTCAAATCATCGAATCGATGCGTTTTCTTTCCTATTGTGAGAATATTATTTATACATGACTAAGTGTGTACATTACATATCAATGTAATTAGCCACTTATTATTACTGTACAATGTATACTTTTCCTCCTTCTATTAATAACTAAATCATGAAAATCGTAACTAAGAAACTTTTTGTCACACAGCAGATATATGAACACTTGGCTTTTATCCAAAAACGAAGTAAATTAGAAAGGAGATATAAATATATATAATGGATTGCAACTATCATTTAATCTCTTTTCATATATAAATTAGATTTTCATATAAGAAAGATTTATAAGCCTAATATAGCTTTAATGAATGAATATTATCTTCCCATATAGCAAAATCTTAAGTTACTAAGTTTAATCTGTTTTTAGAAACACTAAGTAGGTATTTATTTGATTCTATGGAGCTATCATTTGATTCGTTTAGCTTTTAAAAGTATTTATCCGTTCCGAGAATAATTAATAGAAGTTTATTTAGCATCAAATTGACAAATGTAAATGTTGGAGATAGTCAAGAAAATAAATGAAAGTTATTTATATAAAAAAGTTCATACTATAAGTCTCCCCGTATGAGCAATTGACCTGTACAGAGAAAGTAATTTTTTAGAATAGAAACTTCCGAAATGACTTACTAGCATGTGTCATTGTTAATTTGCAGATTAATATTAAACCCATCTACTTGTAATACCATTAACAAATTGGTGACATGTAAATCCCGGTATACCTCTTATTGATTGTTTTCTATTTCAAAACGACGGCATCAATTTACAAATCTCCAACTGCGGATGATAGAATATTTATGAGATACAATATCGCTTGGACCGCGCACCACTGTATATATCAAAAGTTTTAATAAAAGTTTGCTATATTTTAACTGTGAATGGAGATTTATACAGCGGAAGTGACCCTCGCAACAGCAGCGCTGTCATATAGCCAGTGGAATTTTTCGAGAACATGGATAAAATGCTAAAACTCGTGAAAAATGTTTTCCCGTTGAAATATGTAACAAGCTAAAATAGCACCAAACTTTAATTACGCTTGTCATCTATCTAATGATATCTAACCGATTAAATAGTTTACTGCAATATCGAAAAATGAGGTTTGATTGTAACTTTTTTATTATAACTTTTCCAAAAAGTTATTTTCTGTTAGTTACGTAAACTGGTGAAGTACAGCGAATTGATTTTAATAGACGCGTTAGTTTTAGTACTCTGTAGTTTTCTCTGTCTGTTGCAATTTTTATAGCAAATATATTACGCCGAATAAAATGTATTTCATAAACAAGTTTTTATTAACGAAAAACAAAACTGACTTCAAATATCTCCAACTGTATTCATTTTATAATTGATTTTCAGGAGTTCCTTATGTATCTCCGGAGCTCACGATCCAATACCAATGAAATTAATATAGGACCACATGAGAAGCATCAGCTTATAATAATAGTAAATAAAAATTAATTCAATCATCAAAATCGGTTCATTCAGCAGAAAGTTCTGAGGTAACAAGCGTAAAAAAACACTGTCGGATTGAGAATCTCCTTTTTTGAAGTCGGTTAAAAAATACGGGCAAAAGGCAAAGCAAGGGAAACTGTAGCGCAAGCTAGTAAACAATGAAAGATCATTATTGTAGTTACATAGTAATTCGTTTATCCATTACTGTACTACACTCTACGCGATCTAAACTAGTCTAGCGCAAATTTTAATTTAGACAACACATGCGGGCGTCTGAGTTAAAACGTTTCATAATTCAAGCGCATTCTACACCACGCCGAGTCATTGGCTGCGTGCCGTGTACAAAGAATACTTAATTCGGCCGCAAACTCTCTGATAAATTAAACAAACTTTAATTAAAGCCACGCGGCCTCGGTCCAGTGGCTGAAACGGCTAAATAAGCGGTGTCGGGTTGCAGGTCCGTACTTGACTGCCGAATATCGTTATGACTTAATAAAACTGAAATTGGTCATTTTATTTAGGGTTGTAGTTCGATGCTCCAATTCTCATTCTCATTTGTGTGGTCTACGAACTTTTTTGTTTGAAGTCTTTTTTTTTTTAGATGAAAAGTTGCCAAACGAGCAGACGGTTTACCTCATGTTAAATAAATACCGTCGCCCATGGACATCTGCTAACTACACCCGATGGTTTGCAGATGCGTTGACAACCTTTTTTGATATTGGGCTCCGGCTACCTCACTCACCAGACGAAACGCGAAAGTATTATACTTCCACTTGTCACCGGTCTTTTGTGTGGTCGTGGTACTTACCAGGACGAGCCTGCCCATTCGTGCAACAGCCGAGGCTGCTGCGTGGCTCTACCACCGTAAAAGTCTATGTATTTTTTCGCCTATTTCAATGTCTTGAAACTGTACTTGACACAAAGATTATATATCGCGTTATATAAAAAAAGAAGTTACATTATTTTTTAGAGTCCGTACCCAAAGGGTGAAACGGGACCCTGTTACTAAGACTCCGCTGTCTTTCTGTATATCTGCATGTCTGTCAGTCTGTCTGTATGTCACCAGGCTGTATCTCATGAACCGTAATAGTTACACTAAAATTTTCACAGACGATGTATTTTTGTTTCCACAGAATAAACAAATATTTAAGTGGGGTTCCCATACAACAGACATGATTTCTTTGCTTTTTTTATAGATAATGGTACAGAACCTCTCGTGCTTGAGTCCGACTCGCACTTAGCCGGTTTTTTTAATCATGTGTAGATGTCACTATATCGTTTTGACCACGGGGAATACTTCGGGAATGACAATTAGGATTGAGCTCGGTGGAATTAACAATAAATGTTAAAATCATCATATCTGTTTACCCCATTTGGTTTGAAGCTGCGAGGGCTGTTTAAATTAACGACTGGCCGTAATTCATCTCGTCATGCGTCGCCTGGGGGCTGGGACGTCGGTTTTGTTATTTGTTGCGTTCATTAATAATCCCTCCTTTTTCGGCTTCGAGGCAAAGACACCTTCCGTTTCCTATAAATTATAAAAGTGCTTTAGCGAGAATAAAACCAATGCTACCAAACCTATAAGATAATATAATGTGGTTTATAATAGAACTATCATAACGCCATAACTACCATAATTATTGATGTAATTTTATGATTCAAACACCATTTTAAAGATTATGTTGACAAAAACTAGACAAAAAATAACGTTTTCATAAAAAAAATAATATAAAGAATGTACAATAACGCCATCTATTGACAGTTTTTCCGAATGAAAGATGAAGTAGACTAAAATATTCTTAAAAATAAAACACCTTCCACACTTATTTATTAACACTTTTCTATATTTATAAACACTTATTTACACAATATTATATTGGGTGAATGATCACGATAGATAATGAGCGAAAATTTCGCGCATAACTGTACTGGACTTTGGCGTTTTTAATATTTTTTTCTACGTAAATTCATTAGAAGCATTAACTTTTACTCAATTTAGCCCCGTATTTGCTTAAATAGTAAGATTTAATAGATACACATAAATCCGGTATAAAATACGTATAAATAAATAAAATTATAACAATACAAAAATGTAGGTATATCCTAACTACAGGCACGGTTCCACGTCATTAACCACCTCAGCAACGATTTTCCTACACGTCGAAATCGAGCTTCTTTGATAAAGTGTTGCCATAAAGGTGTCCCTCTCTCTCCCACATAATTCTACTATTATGCCGGAACGCCAACGTCGCAGTTTCTAGAAATCGTCTAAGGACTCTAAGGCGCGGCCGTAAACCGTTATCTCCGTGAGATATTCGGCTCTGGTACATATATTTACATTTCTTATGATACTACGCCTCTGTGTTCAACTTTGTGTATATTATTCTACAGTGAAATGTAAAGCGACTGCGGTGGAACACGTTTTAACCGCATGTATTAAGTGAAAACGTGAAAAGTTCTTTTGCGAAAGAAATCTCAAGTATCATATTGTTTTTGTGTATCTCATTATGGTTAGGACTCTTGAGTTTATACTTCAAACGTGGTGGATGCACGTATATGCTCGCAATTTCAAACCAAATGAGGTTAGCAAATACACCTATACGGTGTTTCTTTTATATCATATTTATGTAGTATATATCGCTACTGCTGTTGTTATGTGTGGAACGCGGTGATAGCTATTAATTGGTACTTTTTCTTGTAGTCAAATTCCATAGCACGGATGCCCGGTTTGCTTACGTGGAGATAGGTACGTTCCAACAGCTTTTGCGAGTCGTGTAGGACCGATCTACTAACTGGACAAACATTTGTTTCGAACATCCGTGATTCTTTCTTCAGTCTTTTTTTTAAAGGAGAAAAATAATGTTGTCTTTGCCCATTTGTGAGGATTTGTAGGGGGTTTGTTCAAATTTAGCTTATTCTGTATACTGTATGGAGACTAGGGGCATTACATCATACAGTTTACAGCGCGCGCGTCGCGGCACTGTAATCAATGCTACAATCGATCCCCACGGAGTTGTAATTCGACACCGTGAGCCCTCCGAATGCGGTTATAATATTTAAATCGCTCAATTTCCACGCGGCAAGCTATTTCCAAAAGTTCGATTTTCAAGTTCCTCGGCAGCCGACGCTAACCCGTCGAGTGGATTTTTCCCAATTTAGTGTGAAATTCCCCCAACATCCCAAGGGGGTCGTCGCGTCTTGGATTTAAGGTGGGTCCGACGCTTTGTGAGTCCGAAATGGCTTTAAAGTTTATTAAAATGCCCCCCCGAAACATATTTTATCGCTGCTTACGTGAATACTCATTTAGATAAAACTTTCGTACACTGTCTTTTCAGAGTTAAATATATTTTGACATTGAGTTTATGGCGATGAAATTTAAACTCTTGGTAAATGTTGATGAAGTTTTTCACATTCATCATAATATATAAAATAAGATATACATATATCTCAATATTTTTGATCATTGGTTTTTCTTTTCAGTTGTTGATAAGTTAATAAATAGAAGTTTATTACTAAATAGAATTTATATTTAAACGATTATCACTTGGTATACGTATCCTGCTATATGAAAATAAAAATTTCACTTACGCTTTTCACGGAAAGTAAAATAACATAGTAAAAGCATGATGATGGTTTACTTTCCTTAGTGATTATTCCAAAGAAATTATTCATCAATTGAGCTGAATATATAGCGCTATACGAAAATTTCATTTAATGTTAATTTTAATAATATACATTCTTCGCTAAATAAATCATTTCTCTTTCCTTTTATAGTAGGTATGAAAAACTTTGCAAATCTTCACGCAGTATTTGAAAATGAAGATAAAGTATTATGCGCCATAGTGCTGGATACGTCTTGGTTAAAAATCAATTATTTTGATTCGAAATTGTGGGAGAGCTAAGAAACAAGATCTGCCGTCGTTCGAATGATTAGGCCTGTCCGAGGAAGCATCACGGCCTCAATAAAGAACAGCGAGTAGTTGGAGAATTGTACTTTCGCGTTTCGTCCGGTGTGTGAGCTAACCTTAATCCACATTTTATAAAGGTTGTCAACGCATTTGCAAGTCCTCTTATGTGTTAAAGATGTCCACGGGCAAAGGTATTCGCCTAACATCAGTGTTATTTTTTAAACTTTGTCCACTTCGGTAACCACTTAATACCACGCGATGCGCCTGTTCCATTCCTGCTTAAACTAATTTCCGCTTGCTCTTATTCAGTTTCACTTCCACTTCCGCCTTAACTTCAGTCGTCGGCTTGAGATGGGACACAATATATGTTTATAGATTGGCGCCTGAAGTCGTTGCGATTCACTGCATACGCCGTCTCCTTTGATAGTCCCAATGTACAGCGGCGAAGGGAACTAATTAAGCGCACCCACTTCCAGATTAGCTTAATTTCGAATCAAATTAAGGGGAATTTATTTCAGCGTCTTTAGCCAACGGATTAAATCTAATTAAGTATTACTATGTTGTGTAAACAATTCGCAGGGTTTTGAGTCCGATTTATGGTGGACAATTTTTCCTTAAAGCAGTTTTATTTTTTAATTTGTCATTTTTGTAAATGTTCAAATGTCGCTTGTCCAGTTTCCATAGCTCTGGAAAGAGACTGTATGCTGTATGCTGTATTGATTTATGTTTTTGCTTTCACTCCCAAGACTATTAAAGCTTCGTTGGACATTTGCGCTTAGCTTTCGGCAACTGCCTTCTCGGGATGTTTTTTTTATGTCAGAATGTGGTGAACGAGCTAGCGGTTCACCTGATGTTAAATGATAACCGCCGCCCGTTGACATTTTTAACACCGATAGTGTTACGTTGCTACCTTTTAATAAAGTGGGCCCCAGATACCTCACTCACCGGACGAAACGCAGAAGTATGAAACTTCCACGTCTTCCGTGAGGTCGTGGTACTTACCTGGACGGACCTGCCCATTCGTGCAACAGCGAACACTGCGTGGTCCTACCACTGTTAGGATGTCTATCACCGATAGGACCGATGTCTCAAATCATACGCAACAATACGACTCTCTCTATTTCACATCACGGAACTGTGGTATTTTTCGAAACGAGCAGGCCTATACGCGCGGCACGAGCTGTTATGTAACCCTTTGTTATTCTACTACACAGATTCAATTGTATGTATTTTAATTTAAAAAGCGAAGTAGAGAACGGGGCATTTTGTGCAATAAATCACTATGTGGTTGGCGTGCGTGACATATGTGGAATTTAATCTTATGACGTTGCTGAGCGGGAGTGGTTTACTTTTTAAATTGAGTTTATTTGATGGCTGCCGAGTTAATTTAAATAATGGTCTCTATAACGCGCGTTTTATCTGTTATTTCGTTTATAGCGGTACACGCCGTGCGGCCGAATCCAATCGCTTCTATCAACATTAGCTTTATTTCAATTAATTCGAACACCCGTAGCTATTCGTTGGTGATATAGTGGCATGATTTCGGGATATTTGCGGCAACACAACGGTCATTAACAAGGCACGTATTATTCAAATTGGTAACATTAAAACATAAGTTGGTTACGTTGGTCTAAATAACTATATAATGATAAATACATGCTTTTACTTTTAAGCATCCTTTAAAACTGTAGATATCTACGTCTCGGTGCTATGTATAATCGCCTTTTTTACTCAATAAACGAATACTGTGGAATAAATCTGCAAAGTTGTTCATCAGCACTGTCTGCTAAGTAAAAGTAACTAATTCCGAGATAAGAAAGAGAACAAGGGAGTATAGCATCTGAGTTATCGCTGACAACTGGATTAAACATTGATCAAGTTTCAAATTACACACAATCCTGTGCTTTAGTCGGAGTGAGATCTAGCGATAGGCTACAAGCGCTTTCTTTAATGCACCCAAATTCAATAGACCTATTGGGCTGTATGTGCGTTAAGAACGGGATAGATCGGTGTTAAATTAACGTAACAATATTGATTATTTTAAGCAAAATATTACGGGTATAAATAAAATGATATTACGAATACTTTCCTGCTTACATTTTTTCATTACCTTAATTCAGGTGTTTCTAACACTTTAGACTGTTTACGGTTATGGGGCAAATATTCATTTATTAAAAATATAAAATTTAGGAAGTTCTAAAAAAATTATGTTGTTTTTGTACTGTAGCTACAACTACAGCTGATGCTTCAGTACTCTTCTTTTTACTCTAAAAATATTTATTGTGTCAAATGTACGTTTGTAAGTAAAAGTATGTCACGAATAAGCACTGTTCGGGTCATAAATTCTTCTTACTTGTACCACTCCGAATAAGGAAATGCCGATTTTCCGCCCAGTCTATCAACTACGTCTGCGGCGTAGCACCCCCGTAGCGTCAGCGTAGCGTCTCGCCGTTATATCGTAGCTGCCGTGTTATAGCATAATGGAATCACAAGGAGCGGGTTTTCAATTTACACAAGTCTCAACTTTGAAATGGTTATAACTACAATGCTCTTAGCGTCAAAGTTCCTCTGATCGACTCGAGTTCGATCTTTAGTTCGACGAAGTTGTAGTTTGCGGTTTTATATTGATCTCTCTGAGGTTATGCGGACATTGTAAAGTCAAATGACCGAAATCGTTCACATAATACCATCCATTATTGAATGTTTCTTGCTATTCACAAATGAGTGACCAATTTACAGTATCCGAGATTTGGTTTCCTAACCTTATTGTTGTATGTTGTTAACGATTACATTTAGTTAAATAATATATCATTACGTTGCTTGGTTAAGATTAATTAAATAATATAATACATGAATTTTTTTTGATGTTTTTAATATGTCTTTTATATATCTAAGTTATTTTTACTGAGGATTGAAATCTTAGTCTCCGATAGTCCTGCGATATATTAAAGAAAAATATTGAATTTTATGCATAACTATTAGTTAAACCCCCCCCACACATGTATATATATATATATATATATATATATATATATATATATATATATATATATATATATATATATATATATATATATATATATATATATATATATATATATATATATATATATTAGCAAATAGCAACAGAAATACATTCTACCACACCTTATGTTTACGTTATGCTGTGAATTGATTATGCCACAATATGACTGAAAGCAACTTGAATGGTAACCTCTGAGCACATTCCGCGCATTGATGCCATTGGCGTATCCAGGTCTATTTTTCAGGGTGGGCCTGGGACTTTACAAAAAAAAAATCGAACACTATGCGCCTTTTTAAAGAAGTAGTAGTAGAAGAAGTATAATTTCTAATCAGTACCCCAAAATCCGGGGGTGGGCACTAGACGATACTGTGGTCCTGGCCCCCAGCTATATACGCCTATGATTGATGCAATAATACTATATTATCGAAAGGTTTTAAAGCGGCTTAGACTCAGAGAAGCGTGTTAAACGCCTGCGTGGCTTAGATAGTTATATTATTATGCTATAAGGCTTAGCGCGGTCGGGTGGTGGCCAATACAGCCAGCCATGCCAAGATTTTTGAGATAAAACGAACACCCTGGGTATTTGCATTTCAGATTGGATAGTGTGTGACCAATTTGTTATTGTAACCAAATTGTTATTGTATTAGACAGATTATGTTTAAACTTAAAATTATCTCAAGACGACGAAAAGAATAGAACAGTATGAAACACTAGAGAAACCAAATGAAATACTAAATGTTTGCTAGCAATAATTTACTTTTGAACTCCACTAAAACAAAAAGTATTGAATTTACTCTAGCAAGGTGGTCTCACCAGTCAGGGATCGCTATTGAGAGAAAGGATTCAGGATTCAACAGCATTTCCTGGAATATTCCTTGACTCCAAGATGCAATGGGGATTTCATGTACATAAGTTAGGTAAGAAATTGAGCGCTGCCGTCTTAGTCATACGCAAGATCAGGCATCTAACTAACGAGTCAACAGTTAAATTAGTTTATTATGCTTATTTGGACAGCATTATGCTGTATGATATTTCATCTCGTTATCAAATAAGCGTTTTAACGTTGCCGGCGCTGTATAAACTCGAGAACATCATCTATGTACGTAATAATATCCACCTATTATCGACAAGACATACCAAATCGTGTCGGGGCCTTGGTGACACTAAGTAACGAAAGTCGTTTCTTGGTAGATGCATTAATTTTTATAATAAAATGGGTGTAATAAAAATTGTTTTTATTGTATTTACAAAAAACTGTAAATACAATGTGAAATGTGTATTGTAGTGAATTGAAGTGTGTATTGTATTTACAAAAAATTATGAAATATTTTTTTTGTTTTTTGCATTGCATTACCATAATGTCGAGGATACATTGAAGACAAGGATGTGCGGCTACTGCTGATCTTTTTTACAATAAGTTTGTATCACTAAAAAGACACTCCGTGGCGCAGTTGCCAAGGCATTGGCTACGGCGTCGGGGGTCGTGGGTTCGATTCCCACACGGGACAACTATTTGTGTGACCAACAGATAGTTGTTTTGCATCTGGGTTTGTTCACGTAAAATATTCGTTTGTAAAATGTCCTTACAACACAGGATAATGTTATCCCAAAGTTTAAGGGCTATGGTTTTTATAACTATCAAAAAATTAAAAAAAAGACTACAAAATTTCTTTCCGGTTCTTCTTTGATCAGGTCTATCTTAAAAACTGAAGTTAATCTGAAGCGGAACGGTTATTTGAACTATTGAGAATAATGGAGTGTCTAATAATTAAGGCCCGAGTCGACGATAAAAATAGCATGTCAAGAATCTGTCTATACCATTGTGTTAGACGATATAGTATGAATAATAAATAATAATAAATTATTAATAAATAATTAACGGTGGTAGGGCCTCGCAACAGCCTCGGCTGTTACACGAATGGGCAGGCCCGTCCGGTTAAGTACCACGACCTCACAGAAGACCAGCGTAAAGTGGAAGTATGACAAATACTTTCGCGTTTCGTCTGGTGAGTGAGGTAGCCGGAGCCCAATTTTCAAAAGGTTGTCAACGCATCTGTAACCCTCGGGTGTAGCAGATGTCCATGGGTATTCACTTATCATCAGTAGGACCGTCTGCTCGTTTGGCAACTTTTCACATAAAAAAAAATAATAATTATGTCACTTAAAAACGGTATAATTAAAAATGGAATGTGATACGTTATGATGGATTTTGATGATCTCAAAAGTACTTTTCCCGAGACAATTCATACTTTATATAGATTATGAAATCGTTGCAACATAAAATACTATTAAGAATTTTTAAGAATTCAATACTAATAATGCAATTATAATACTGTTACTGATCAGATTATTAAAATATTATATATAATTATACATCAAATGGCTACTATCAGATAAAATGAGAAAGTTATCCATTTAACAATAATCTTACACATTTTTTTTTTTTTAAATAAGTAATCCGTCCAGTCATTCAGATGTTCCTCGAAAACTCACAGGTACAAAACATATATAAATAGTAATAAAAACTATGTACACTCAGGCGGGAGACTTAATAAGTGCCTGTAACTTACGTGATGGTTTGGCACAAAAAGCGTGTCAGCTAAATAAAGACATACCACGGGAGGGGGAGTGATAGCGTTAACTTGATAAAAACCTAATGTGACAAACGCCATTCCCTTTTCACATAGGTACTGCACCGTTATTTAATAAAAGTATATTGCTACCGTATATTAGTGGAAATATTATTTATTAATAGTATTCCAAGCATTTCAATGGAACGGTTTCCATTTTGTACTGTTGCCATCCCCCATAATTATATGGATAGAAGCGGAGGGGACGCTGTATAATTATTCCGGGATGCGAGTGTCCGTCGTTTCTACCAAGGCTCATTGTGACGACAACGCTTATGTATGTACATTGAACGAAATTTGAAAATATCTATTGAAATCCAACTGCACATATGTGATCATAGTCTTGTCTACGTTGACATACATCGAGCGCGCGACACGTCGCGGCGTCGCGTGCATATGACACGCGGTGAGACATTCAAATTAGCGGTTAATATGAAAGTCAATATGGGAGTTCATAGTTTTTGACTACAGTCCGTGTTCCGTTTCGCACAATATTTTTAAATTCAAATGTTAAGTGAGAATTTCTTCTTCATTTGGTTAATGTTTGGTTTTTTCATTGATATAGTATGGGTGACTTTATCTAAATGGAATATCAGACATATTTACATCCGTTTCATATTAACTGTCAAAGGTATTATAATCCGTATAGATCTTTATTATTTTCGGGTAATGATAAAAAATCTACTAAAAAGACCCATTACATACGGCATAATCATGACCAACACTAAAAAGTAAGTTTTTTACAATAACCTTTAAGATATTTCATAAATTTGTTACAATTTTACCTTACGTAATCACAGCTTCAACATATTTCCATTTATTTTAAAACTATAGCGCTGGCGTATCAGAAGAAATTACTTGTAGATAAAACTTTACCCAATCGAACGGAATATTATTAAGGCGAAACATTTTATGTTCAAAAATACTTAAACACTCTCGAACTTCACTGTGATGCAGAAATCATTTTCCGCTTCTTATTTTAATCGTAAAATTTATCCAGAGGAAGTTTTTCAAAAAGAAAGCAAACTAGCGTCACTAATACCGCCACGAGAACATAGAGCCCCCGATAGAGAAGGGGCGATAATGAAAGAAAATACTTAATCTCGTCTCGTTTACAGCACTAAGCGTTCGTTTCTAAAATTCGAAAAAGGAATTCCAATTTTAAATTCATTCGCAGCCCGTCGCGGCACGTGGCTAAGCTGGCGCGGAGTCGAAACACCCCGAATTGAAATTCTGACCGGGATGTCGCCATGCCGCAGCCAGAGTTGCCAGCCGCATGCTTTATTTGCCCCGGCTTTATTTAAGCCACGTATAAAAGTTGGCATCTTCGGATAACGTCCACGATGGCTACTAAACGAGTTTACGGCAGTTGATGTTGGGTCGAGGGTACAAACGATCTCCTAATTGGCTTCTACGTTCGTATATTTATCTAGATATAAGTTTTTTATAGTAAAAACCAATTAAAGTGTACGAAACTCCGAGTAATTCAAATGTGAAAATTGGTAAATTATTTTTATTTTCCCATGTGTTCTATCCGCGTACATATAAGAAATCATAATGGCAACCAACAATTGATTGGTGATACTATCCATCAATATTTAATTGCATTTTTATCAAAAAAGTTAGCTTATTCGCATCGTAGTGTCTATTGTAATCGATCGAAGCTAAACCATTAGCAAATTTTTAGAATGTTAATGCAAATGTGAATGCATTGGAATTTAATTAAAAATTTTACTTTAATTAAAATGCGATTTCTGAGCTTTAGGGGGTCCCAGTTTTGTTGCGAAAGTAATTTATTGCGAGAACGTGTTTAAAAAACATTGGCTGACATTATATCTACGATTCTTCTACTCTTTCCTTCAAAAATGGCCAAAACAAATATTGGTGGTAGTGACAGTCTTTGCTGGTGACTGAATGGGCAGGTCCGGGTAACCATGACCTCACACAGGACCGGCGTGAAGTGGATGTTTTACACTTTTACGTTTCTTTTGGTGAGTGAGGTAGTCGGGGCCCACTTTATCAAAAGTTGGCAATGCATCTGCAACCCTATGGGTGTTGCAAATGTCCATGGGCGGCTGTTGTCACTTAACATCAGTTGAAACAACAGCTCAATTGCTATCTCTCACAAAAAGAAGGATTGATTCTTTACTTATGTTTATTTCCCATTGTTGGATTATATATAAGTTTTTTGCGCGGTAAGAATTAGTTAAGTGACTACAGCGCCTACACTTGTAATTCAAAAGGTGGTCACTTACCATCAGCCGAGTCTCCTGCCTGTTTGTCCTTTTTGCCATAAAAAAGGTAGGTTCGAATTTAGGCAGCGGCTATTTTTCGATAATTTATCCACACATTTTAAGTTTCATTTTAAACTTTAAGACTAGTACTAAAAGTAAAATATATCTGCTTAAATTTTTGCTACGAGCCAATTTTTCGTGAAGTACATAACTTCAACTACAATAGAGGTTATTTACTTGTTATGAGACCGTTTAAAGGTTGCGTAAATAGCTTCAGTAGCGTGCATAGTAATATTGTAATTTAGAAGCATCTCAGAAAGCCAGATGTGAATAATGGCCCGAGCTTCCAACTGTTACTTGTATCGTATAGATACATAGGGCATTGGGTTATTGTTAACCACCATATTCGTTATTACTATTATAGACTGTTAAGGACGTTCATGTGCCACCAGTAACCATCAACTTCCCTCAAATTGATTTTTAGCTTTTTATATCGTCTTGTAGTAGGGTAGGTACTACGGTTCCCTTATAATTTTCAATCATCGCTAACAATCACTTTTAAATATAGCTCGGTGAACTTAATAGTTAATTAATAACATTCATTTTTAAATTATTTCTTTAGGATATTTTTTTATTCTTTGTGCTAGTCCCTTCACTCAATATGGAATTTTAAATTGTAAACTTTTGTAGATAAATAAACAAAATATTTCGGCACTGCGGGATTCGAACCTGCGGCTTCTGGTTTCACGCCTAGGTGGCTCTGGGAAGGTTAAAAGGTTAAGGATAAAAACCAGAAGAGGCAAATAGTAGTACAAAAATTACATGATTTAATTCATTCATTCATTTCCTGTTAGAGTTCATTGCTGAACATGGACCTGCCCACAGACTGCCACGAAGCAAGATCCCGAGCCACTAGCATTAATTGACTTATCAAATGTATATCTTCAAGGGTCACTCATATCGTCATCATGCCGTTATCCCAGCTAGGCAGTCGACACAATGTGTGAACCATGGCTAGATATTTTACGACCAGCCGCCTTTCTGACGTCAATCCTCCTTGGGATAAACATCCAGATCTGCAACTATTATCTGTGGGTCACACAAATACTTGCCCCTTATGGAATTCGAATCCATGACCCCTGGAACTGAAGCCAATAGCTTAGTAACCACATGATCGAGTGGACATAAATTAGGGTCACTCATAAACAACGCCTAAATGTAAGACTCTTGATTGTGTGTGATGATACTTAGAGGTAGATCCTACTTAAATTAAAACCTTACTTTTGAACGCATTTCACCAGTCACTTATTTTCCGCTGTTTAACAGTAACCAATTCTAAACATTTAAGGTAAAAAGCGATAAAATTTAAAGAATATTTTTACGCTTCGTCAGTTCGAATCAATTAAACAAGTACAATAAACTATTGGCTTTATAGCCGGCTTGCTCAAGCAAAAGCAAGGATTAAATTTTCCCTTTCGTTACTATTACACCGGACGAATTAAATCAGACAGAAGTAAATGGGGAATTTGTTCTACCGTGAAATTAACGGAATGAATACATTTTTTTGCTTCGAAATGTAAATAAAATCAAAAGAGGGTATGCAAACATCTTTTGTCTTTCAATTTGTTCTTATAATCTATATTTATGTTTATATCTACATGAGTGGGGTTATACAGCGTGTCGTTACCACCGCGATAATAAATGAACACACGTCTAACGCTACTTGTCAATAATCATCAAAAAATATTAACGTTAAAAAATCCATAAATTTTTTTTTAATCAAAGTAATTAAGTAAAAAAGAAACAAAATTTGTAACATCCTATACAACTACAACTTCATACATTCAGAAACTTTTTCATTCATTGCCACAGTGCCGCATTACTAGCCTCTCCTTGTAACAGTATGTTTTGTCTCTTTTAAATTCATTCAACCCATTCATATGCTTTGTGACCTTTACAAATGAACTTTACGTTACAATTTTATAGGATGTTCTAAAATTCTTTGTTTTGGAAAATTTAATAACTCGGTAAATATTGATGTTTAAAGAATGTAAATATTTAATACAATTTTAAAAAGTTATCCTCTATATGTGTGTTCATTTATTGTGGCGATTGTAAACACACGCTGTATGTAGCGAGTACAACCGAGATTTCTTATTCAAATATCAATATAATCTTATCGAATACTCAGAACTTAACGGCATGGAAACCACCGTATTTTTCTCAATAACCTCCTTTTTATATTGTCGATCGTTATAAAAATTACAATAGGATATACATATATATTTGTACATATTATATATAACACTGATCTGCCACTTCAACATTTTTTACCTATTCGATAAAAAAATCCTTAATTTATGATTTTTTTGACACGCGATTAGCAAAGGCATGTGAGCTGTACAGGTTTGTAGATTTACGTATATATATATATCTTTATACATATTTCACAAAATGTCGTGTCTAATAACGAAAAATCACTCTGAAAAAAGGTCGCTCTGCATTTAAAAGAAAAACTCGCGAGCACTTGCTCAAAGCATTGTCAGCATATTCTCTGGATCGTTAAACATTAAAATTGTGTTTATTTTATATGTATACTAATACGTAGGCTTATTATATAATTATGTTCGTGTCAATTTTGTTTGTATTTAAATATGTTTACTTTAATTTATTTTAATATTATATATTGTCATTTTATTTAACATTATAATGAAGATATTCCAATATATACATACTTCAAGTTCTCTAGAACACACCCAGGTTGATTGGCAGATGATGCCTTTGTACACATGAATATGTCCGTGCATAAATAAAAAATAATGACTAAAAATTTATTCACTTCATTATAAGAAACTGGCTATAAGCAAATTTAAATAACATTCAAATGATAAACTAATACAAAATATATAATATAACAATGAACCTAAAACTGAAAACCTTAAAAAAATATAATATCATAACTAAAATATATTATAAAAAGGAGTCCCTTTAGGCAAGGAATAAAAAATAACTAAATAAATATATAAAAATAAAAATACAGTGCAAGCAGCTATTAAAAAAGTAAAAAAAATAAAAACGTCAAAGACAGAACAAAATCATCAAAGAATTCTTCGATCATCGATTTTACAAAACGGACGACATTTCACATTGTTTTTAATTTTATGAAAAAAGAGAAACACGCGTGAATTCAAATTAAAAATATCTTTATTCAAATAGACGCAGTGCATGCGCAATTGCGCATTCTTATGAGACGTCGTATTTTACGTAAAAATTATTATACACGTTCGTAATGTACAGCATAAATATAGCACATGTCCCCGATTTGGAAGCGACATGGTGAACGTAGCTTTAATGGCTTATCGACGCTTGTCGACGCATAGCGGGAGTTATTTGAGTAATGCTTATTAAACTGTCGACGACGAGTTTTGTACCAAGCAGAATTGATTTAGTAGGGGCTGTGCGTTCGTGTTAACATTTTGTGACTATTTAAACGATTATGCGGTCGCATACAAATATGAATGTCTTTTGATTTGGCGGTAGGGATAAACGAAAACCATTATTTGTTATTGAATATTTACGTCTAAATAATTTGCGTACTTTAGAAACAAACGTTAAAACTACACAAATATTATTCTTTGGTACTTAAGCTTAGTTTGATAAATGTGGTCTTTATTAGACTTAATTGCGGATTACGGAAAGTCAATGTGTAAGCACGGTAGTAGATGTTTATGTTAAAAAAATATACTTTGTTGCTAACAGTTTTTGAAACTTATAACTTATATAAAAAAAGAAACAGTTCAACATGATCTTTGCATCAGGATAGCATATGGTTTGAAGGGTGATACGGTATATATTGTTTGGTGATAAAAAGCGCAGTTTTTGGCAGTTCTCTAAATTATACAGAAGGAAACAGAAATTTAAAAATTTAAAATAAAAGTTAAACGGGAAGCCAATCACGCTTTTTAATTTTTATATTATCTCTAGAGATGTTCGCTAAAAATGACGTAGTCGTAAGTCAGAAGGTTCAACTTGTTTTTATTCGATCATATCATTCGGCTCATTGTTATGATTTAATCATATCACAGACCCAACAATATACGTAGGTATACCTACGACCATTAAATCGTGACTGACGCAAGCGGGGCCGCGGGCAACAACTAGTATAAAATAGAGCGATTCATTGCACGGCATCCATTGATTTATTCAACTAGTGATGGTAATGGTGACAACGCGCGTAATTAGTTACCACAACGACCCAGTTCACGGTAATTAGGCCCACCAATTACAAGCATACAACG
Source organism: Iphiclides podalirius (assembly GCA_933534255.1). NCBI lineage: Eukaryota > Metazoa > Arthropoda > Insecta > Lepidoptera > Papilionidae > Iphiclides > Iphiclides podalirius. The sequence goes on along the minus strand of OW152831.1, from coordinate 2,528,572 downwards.
CATTATATTTTAACGACGGGAGATTAAAGAGCCGTGAACAATCGTTAAACGGAAGCGTAACTTTTACGCGAGGGCGTTCCTATCGTGGTCTCGAAAGGTTTCGATAACACAAACATGGATTATTAACGATGGCTTTACGTGGCTTACGCGTGTTGCAGACGGCCGTCAAGCCGTTTAGCGCGGCTGGCTTAACGCATGCTCGTGGGGGCGTAAGCATGCGTGGCTTAACGCATGCTCGAGTTTGCCTCAAATTGCTCGAATTGGTGCGGTTTCTCCCCGATTACGACGTTCTGTGGCTGTCACTTAACCAAATTATTTTTTTTACATTATTTACCGATTATTATTATTGATTTTCCTGTGTGTACAATAAAATATAACCTGTGATGTTCGTTTTTACCAATAATTAGAGTCAGTCGGTTAGGCTCGAATCAGATAAAAATCCAAGCAGAAAATTTAAGTTTGCTATCATCACATTAAGTCTTCCTTTCTTTTATCTAATGCAGTTAAAATTTTCATTCGGTCACACACCTAGATATGAACTAATCTTAAGGTTAGCAGCATATCTAAATCAAGCCTTTCCAAGCGTAGTGTTAACATTTGCGGTGAGGTCGGTAGAATAGCTATGCTCTTTACTTTTTATTATTACCTTTGTGTAGAGGAGGCTGTGCCCAATTTTGGGACATATGTATACATCATGTCATGATACTATTTCAATTTGATTTCCTGCTATTGGAATAACTCAACAGCTTTCGCAGCTACATGACTGGTCTGAAACAAACATCTGGCTTAAAGGAAGAGTCGTTATGTTATACCTTTTTTTTCCGCCTCGTGAGTGAGATTGCCTAAACCCACCACTCTTTTAAGCCTGGGAAAAGCACTTGAAATTTTACTGGTGTTTCAGTAGTCAGTGGTTGGTCGTAGTCACATATGCCTTTAATTTAATTTAATAACTTAATAATAAAACTGTGTGAAAACGTTTCGTAATTTACCATCTCCGCCATTAAAAATGTTTACTCTTTGAGTTTCTGTTATTCACGCTTTTAGTGAGGTGCAATAAAAACTTTTTTCACAACTGGCTAAATGTGGACAATTTCAGTATCATAACCGTTACTAACAACTTGATAACTACACAGTGTTTATACGTACCTGAATAAGTAATAAAATAATCGCCGCCTGACATTAATATTCTCAAAACTTAAAGACACGTGAACTGCGTTGCTTTCCGTACCTACCTTATTAGGGACCCAAGGATAGCTCTTTCGTTAGTATATTTTTTCTAATCTCTCCAAAGATTACGATAGCTTTTGCGTTAGTATTATCAACCGACTTCAAAAGCGAGGAGGTTTTCAACTCGACTGTATTTTTTTATGTCTGTTACCTCAGAACTTTCGACTGAGTGAAATGATTTTGATGATTATTTTTTAACGATGTAGAAAGTAGGCGTTAAGATTTTCGTCGCTATTGCTATCAGCCGTTTAGCTCAGTGGCTAGAGCGTCAGGCCGCGAATGCCGAAGACGTGGGTTCGATTCCCACAGCGGCGACAATCTTTTCGTACATTTTATACATGTTTTAATTTAGTTTTAGTTTTAATTTGATTATTTTTTTATTTAAAAGCTGGTGCTTTCCATGTGGTCCCATATTAATTTCATTGGTATAGGATCTTGGGCTCCGGAGATACTTAGGGATGTCCTGAAAATCCTTACTAATGTATATATGTAAAATATTATAAAGGCCAAAGTTTGTATGTATGGATGGATGTTTGTTACGCCTTCACCCTATTCTATGCAGACATAGTCGCGGGCAGCAGCTAGTCAATTATAAAATGAATATGGAGAGAGTTATTTGAAGTCGATTTTGTTTTTCGTTAATAAAAAAATGGACTTGTTTTCTAATTCCCGTTATTGCTAACATTTTGGGTGGTCTATAAATATGATTCATTGTTACAACTAAACCGGTTTGCTACGTCTCAAATGAAACTCATCTCTACGTAGCTCTTAATATCCTAGAGTCAGTGTTCCGTAAAGTCCCGACCGTAGTAAATTAAACAATGAACTATGCCGTTATTTCCCCCGGGCCTGCGTGGGGGCAGGGATCGGCGATTCCAATATGCCCACGAGATTATATTCAAACTAGGCTAATGTTTTATCGGAGAGCGTCTCGTAGAACTGTATTCGTAACGGTTTGTTTAACGGGAGATGGGAGGTCTTCGTATTATGTATTGCAAAATTAATAATAATTTTCAAATAAATAATATGTCTTTTTTTATCGATAAGAAAAACGTAGTGCCTAATTGCAATATTACATGATGGCTGTGTAATAGTGAAAGATAAGGTAAAAGTAAAAGTTTGATCATTTTTTGTTTATATATATACTTAGTAATACTAAAAGAGGATATAATAAATAGTATCAAACTGAATGATAGAGAGGAAAAGTAATTATATAAGAATAAATATATCACGCATTATCACGTGCGTAGCGGACTGAGGAAAAAATCCTGCATATTTTATAAAAATGCTGCATATTTTAGAAATCATTACAAATAAATATTTCGAAAATAGAGGAAGTCTGCAGTGAGGTCGTGTCGTTTGGTTGCCCAGCAGTGGTACTTGTGAAGACTGTTAATTTACCTATTGGTTTATGTTGTACAGAGTAGTGTGAAACTTTCTAGATTTTAGATATTCTTCGATGGGATTTAAGATATTAGTACAAAGATAGACAGGATTTTAGCACTAAAACAGTACTTCAGAAATTAATTTTGCACCGTTTAAATTAAGTGAAGATAATTTACGCTGAAAATAAATTTAGACTGCAAAATAATTTAAGTCCTCTTGGGATGGATTGAAGGATGATGTATTAGTAAATTTACGAAATCTGTAGTCGATACGAAGTCTATGTTCCTCATCAGGGATTAAATAACTAATTTGTTTAAATACGTAAAACTGTACTTTTCGCTTCTACTAGTAGAAACACTTCTAGTGTTTAGTAAATCACTTCCGTGCTTTACTAAGCACTAGCAACCCGCTCCGACTTTGCACGGGTACAATGTATACGTATAAACCATCCCCTTGAATCACTCTATCTTGTGAAAAAAACGGTATCAAGATCCGTTGCGTAGTTTTAAAGATCTAAGTATACATAGCGACAGACAGATAGCGGGACAACTCTGTTTTATACTAAGCAGTGATAGATCAGAGAGGTCACAAACAATCACTTTCAGCCCATTATTGGAATTACCCTTACACAAACAGACCACTGGCATCTAGAAACTTCCTTAAAATTGTAATAGGAGAGGAACAAATAAGGATTCCAAGGGTTCTCCTGTTTTATAAACTTTACAAACACTGCAATATCCCGAACCGTTCACGTTTGCCGTAGGCTTAGTTCGCGACTGTTTGAACTGGGGGTAAAACTACGTACCCGTTGTTTGCACACGAGTTGACGAATGAGATATGAAACCCCATTGTAAATGGAAACTGTACCGCAACTGTGCGTCAAGAGTTAGTTACCAATGAAAATTTTCTCAACCCTCACTCGAATGTCTAAAAGCTTAAGATAAAACTGCTTGCTATTGCATTGCTAGTGTGTTACTCATGTCTTTTATCACTACATATCTTCAAGCGTGTCAGGCAGATAAAATGCAATAAAACTTTAACAAGCATTTTTTGAGATAAGCGCTTCATAATAAGCTGATTAAGAGTAGTTTCGAATCTTACTAATGAACACTCAGTGATGTGAACTGTTTTAAATTCCGTCACGTGATATCTAATATTAAATATCTAAAATATTAACCTGATCTATGAGTCCCCTAATATATTTCCCTTATTAGAAAAAGCTTTGACATTGGAAAACATCAAAACGAAACGAAAAGTGTTTTCCATTACGAAGCGTAGATACGCGGCTGTTAAAAAATTAGCCAATTATCCCACGACGCACCTGCGCAACGTGTGGTTGGATCAATATTAATATTCCGTTACCTTTTTCCAGTTTAAACGAGATAATTTACGGGTTAATTTAGAATTTATTGTATTCTGCCCAGAGGCGGCGGTGCTAAAATGTTGCTCGAGTGAATATTATTTATCTTTCGGAAATTAACCACCATTGTTTTAGGCTTTACGTGTGCTTCAGCGTTTTAATTACGTTTTGTCGTGGCTTTATCTACGAGCCAATAAAGACGATCGTTACATTATTCGAAACTTTGTACATATAATTCTAAGAGGTATTAAAAAGGGCCATAGGATTCATTTTATTAAAAAATAATACATTTTTTAAACAATAATATCTATTTAAGGGCTTCACGCGAGCGAAGCTGCGGGCGAAAAGCTAGTGCTAAATGAAGATGTAATGTTACATGGTAAACGCACTGGCCCATTAACAGCCTATGCACTCTTGCCTTGTAGATACCCACATTATAATCACACTGGAAAACTGGCGAAGAACGTTTGTAGAGGTTTAGCTAATAACAGCAGCAAGAAGTCAAGTGCAGATTCTACTGCCATATGAGATATGGGACAATGAAATAAACTCTATGTAATATATATAAAATGTATGTAATTATTCACAAGCGTTGTTCGAAATTTATATACCATTATTAGTATATAAATTATAGCGAATGGAAATTCGTTTCAAACGGGTGTACCTAAAGGGTAAAATGGGACCCTATTACTAAGACTCCGCTGTCTGTTTGTCCGTCTATCACCAGGCTAATGTATCGTATGAACCGTGATAGTTAGACAGTTGAAATTTTCACAGATGATATATTTCTGTTGCCGCTATAACAAAAAATACTAAAAAACAGAATAACAAAATATATAAGTGGGACTCCCATACAACAGACATGATTTTTTGCCATTTTTATAGATAATAGTACGGAACCCTTCATGCGCTAGTCCGACTGGCTTTTGGTTTTTTATTAATTTTATTTTTATTAAAAGGCCCGCTGTAGTTGACAAGTTCGATAGGTAAGACCTTGCCTAATATGTCACGCGTGTAGGCAAATCTTAAATAGATATAAAATACACTGTGAATACTAACATTTTGGTATAGTTACAGTAATTTATATGTAGTACATAATACGTTGCGTTAGTCCAAGACGTAACTTGAAGCCTAAAACATTCGTTTATTAATACAGTAAACGATAGAGTCCGTTTCACGTAGCCACGTAATAAAACACTCACGGAAAATGATATGATACCCTAACGCTGCATAACAATGAAATACCCTGCACTCGATTTTAATGCCCAACAAAAGCCCGCAATGCGTTGGGATTTTCAACAAGCAGCGGCTACATTTCATACAAAATTGCGAATTGTGTGCACTGCGACGGCCATTCTCGCCGGCGCGGTGTGGCCACGCTCACGCACACACTAGACGGGACGCATTATGCCTTTAGCGCAGTTTTGCTGGCGCATTACATTCAGCCCCTCGTACGTGAGATTTTTTATCAACCGTTCTTGACAACAACCCGACGATAAGAGGCGATTTAAAAGTCAATTAACAGCCCTATATGTCCTGCTGCTGAAAAGGACTCATTTGCACAAATGGTATTAGGGCATAGTCCATCACGCGGCCCAAACACGGTTTGGCAAAATTCACATGTCTTCGAAAAATATTTTTTTTAGTTGTAAGCCTGTAGTTGTTTTCGAGTTTACATACCTGAATAACAAAATTTGAATTCTAATACTGTTGTATATTATGTCTAAGAAGCTAGAGAAAGTTCCATGTAATAATGAGAGGGAGTAAACAATTAATTTAATTTGTTACGACTGTATTAAAAATCTGATTTTGAGTAACACGACTGGGTCTTAGAACTGATAAAATTTATGCAAATTATTTTATTCCTAGTATTATATAACTTGCTCGAGAAAAATTTTAGCAAGCATAACATGAACATATGAATTGTAAGTAGACTCCTGAAGTTCCATTCATCATTGAGGAATCTCGGAAATGTTTGCGCATTTACAAACGGAATTCGCTCACCGACCAAGGTAGAATGCGTCCGGGCAAACACGGCCGTAAGCTTAAGCCGCCCGAGTGAGCACGGAGCAAGCAAAGCATCCATTGGCATACAAACAATTCGCATTCCGGGGGACAATGCTCTCTGCTCCGTCTGTTGTCACGGGAAAATATCGCGCCACTTTATGGCCCACTATGCCTATGGACCGCGCGAGGTATATTTTAAGCTTACGTCGGCGCGGCTGGCCGGGGATAACGGGCCGGGCGAATGGGTTTTTTCCGCGTTTCCACGCCATTACCGGACGACTTTCTAGCTTATTTATCACGGACACACGATCTGAGACAGCGACGGGATGCTGTTTGAAGATTTGCGCGCGAATCTTACGAAAATGCGAAAATTTATTTTTCCGAGTGACAATTGATTGTACTGCATTCAACTCGAGTTGGTTTAGTTTAAAACGAACATTTGGAATATTTGAAGGAGTTGAAACCGATGAAATACGATGTGTCAATTGCTTTTCTAGTTTTGTTTATCTTTATACTATTCGTTTCCAATAAAATGTTAATAGATTATTAAGATAAGACGTCTTTGGTGCTTTGCAACGAAGATTGGTATGAGTTGATTGAACAATTTCCTAATTAGTTAACATTCTGGGTGGACTGATAGATATTGCCTTTGGGCATTAAGTCTGCCCTTTGTTACCTTGTTTTACTTAACTTTTGCAATAAAGATTAAATAAAAAAATATAATAATTATTGTATGTGTTATTTGACGTAAAGAAATGACATGTATACAGGTATGTAATATTTAATTTACTTGTGCTAGTATGTAATTAGTGTTCGCGTTATCTATCCATATAATTAAAATAATTATCAAGGTTTCAATTTTTTTTAGATGAGCCAAAAGTTCATTTGAAGTTATGTCAACATTACCATGCTCGTTTCCCTCCTTTTCTCATAAAAAAAAAATCCACCCATTCGTACCCACAACGCCATGTTGTAGACAGGAAATGAAAAGTATAGAAAAAGAAACACTTCTACTTTTTTGCAATGATTTTCTGTAAGATCATGGTAACTTGCTTATAAACATGCCAGAAGCTGATGCGCTGCGTGTTGTAAATTTATTATGTAAATATAGTTGGTAACCATTACTTGAAAATGCAAAGAAAAGGAGGATGCAAGAAAAATAATAACTCACCGATACGCTGTTTTTTTATATTGATCGCCCAACATTTATATTGGTAAGGCAAGCTTATGGAATATTCATTCCTGCTGATTAATAATTCAAGAGATATGAGGAATAATATATGAGACAATTTGTTATCCGAAAGAGTTGAGGGCATTATGGTTTCTAATATATGTTATACATGTATATTCGAATTCCTTGAAACGTTATATTTTCTGCTTGTGTGAAAATGTTTCCCCAAAATACATTGAAGTGATTCAACTTTTGACAAAAAAAGAAAATTAAAACGTTTGGGAATTATTAAATAGGTGGTTTGTAGGTTTCTTGTAATTTTCTTTATTGCATAATATTAAGGCAATAACAAAAAAATAAAAAATACAAAAAAATACTTTGATTTAAGATTTGTTTAGACGTGTGGTCATGTGATAGGCCAGGTATTGTCTTTCCCTAACTTTTAATAAACGAAGTTTAATAAAAAAAATTGTGTTAAATAACAGTGGTGTGGGACCTTTCGCTTTTTATGTATCGAATCGCGTCTGGGTACGAAACCAGAAGGCGTAGGTTCGATTCTTGCCGAAAGTTTTTGTTCATTTATATACAAAAATTTACAATTAAAACTGTCGTCTTCAGTGCAGAGACTAGTACTAAAATAAACATTAACATTAAACATTACATTTGAAATAATGTATGAAGATAATTTTTACTATTAATCATTATTAAAAAAAAGTCAATGAGTAATATATTATAACCTTAACGATTCAGACACACGCTTGTAAGCGTACAAAGAAACACACTAAATATATAGCAAAGGAGTCGAAATTTCGTGGCAGTCAAAATAAATTAATAACATTCAACAGTTTAAATTGATAATTAATAGCTTATATTATCAACTACGGATAATGTTTACATAGTCTATGTCTTATACCATACTTAATGTTTCGTGTATAAATATAACAATACCCATTGCCAATGTAACAAAAGTAACGCGACCATTTAATCAGCTTTCGGACAATTTGTGTACGTATTCAAATCGTCACATCTATCTGAATAATTCATTGGAGACATTCAGTCTAATTGGCAAATCGTGCTATGCACTCAATTGATTGTCCACTATACCCACTACTGTTTGTCATGTACAGGATGTTGCTGTTTCGCAGCCGATCGTCTTTGTCCAATATTAACAACGACTACTCTGGTATTAGTCTTGTCTCACATTATATACTATACCCCTAATACTACTATGTCTATTGATTGCAGACTATACATAGTACGAACGTAAACTTTGGTCATGAGCTATTATATAAGCGAATGTAACAAATTGCTCAAACTCAACTGTTTCATATGAACATCGTAAAATTTAAAATAAAAGCTGTGAACACTAGTAAATATGTTTCTTTGTGTTTATTAAACTTAATCACTTAAAAGGTTAGCATCGGGCTGTAGATTCATACTCAAAATAATTACACAAATTATTAAATTATCGTACCAGTCACAACATGTTGTAACTGTCTTTAAGTGGAGTCATATTAATATTAGACTTTTACCATTTTTAATTAACAAACAACATGTTTTCCATTCGTGGTTATTTAAAATAAATAAATAAATCTCTCCCTCCACATACGAAAAAAAAAGGTATATTAGGCACTATTACTAACACTATTAGATTTACTTTGTCTCGGTGTACTTTTTTATGATTAGTTTATAAAAAAAGAAAATAAAGTGATTCTGGAATTGGGACATATAATAAATCGAAACTATAACATCATCATCCTCATCGATTGAACGCAGCTTGAAAATATGACTTTTTAATTTATTTTAATTAATTAGATAAATATTCGAACACTGATTTTCAATTCAAACTTGTGACCATAACGTGTTACGAAGTTTTTTCTGGGGTGTAACTGGAAGCTAGGGATTACACGACTTCAAATAAAGAATATATATGTATTGCTGTTGGGTACATGTCACTCTTTAGCTTGGAAGTTATTAGGTCTTAGCCCGTCACGTGGCTTCGATACGGATAAGCTGACTTCAGCTCGAACATCACGTATTTTAGCGCCTTGCGAGTCGTCAGAGTAAGTATTGTAACTGATATTTGAATTAAAACTATACAAGAAAGCTGATTTAAAAATTCCATAAAAACTAATCCTTGTACTTGATTATTAAATAGACTATATTAAATCTTTCCTCCGTTATCGAGATTCATTTCCGTTGAATTTTGTTGTTCCAATTCAATTTTGATGACTCCGTGGCGTAGTTGCCAATTCAATTCCCACACGGGACAACTATTTGTGTGACCTACAGATAATTGTTTCGCATCTGGGTGTTTGTCCACGTGAAATTTAAAAAACAAAGTTTGTAAAATTCCCTTACAACACAGGATACTGTTATCCTAAAGTAAGGGCAATGTTTTTACCTAAAAAAAAAAACAAGGACAAAAACAAAAATTGAGTCATTTCGATCGTCTCAACTGAAATTGTTTCTATTTATATCAGCGTTCATAATTAATCCATTAAAATTTTGTCTGCCTCTAGTACTTGCGTACAATTTTCCATTCTGCTTACTAGAGTTTACGCTTGCTCGAAGTCAATTTGACTTTGGAGTTAAACGCAATTAAATTACGGCTCTGTTCAAATTTATTTCAGCTTTGACTCAAAAAGAAATTGCGTACACATAGAATTTTCCTCTGGTCTTTGGTAAATAGACGATTCCTAGTACGTATACAAAGGATTTAAAAATGACCGAAAAATCTTCGAAAGCTAAAAAGCTATCCATGAATCCGCACTGAGAAGGAATTTCATCGATTTGATATTGAACATTTCCGAGCAATGCAATTGGGAAATCTTCGAAATTTAAAACTGAAGTATGTTGCCATAAAGATATTTAACAACTTTAATCAGCTGAAACGTTGGCTTTATGCCAGGAAAATTGGGATTGCTCGAATTAAGAATGTCCTATATGGCTTGAACTGACCGCATATACGATTTTAAACGTTAGAACAATTTTTGTCTGTGCCATTAAGTTTGACTAGGACAGTTCTGTGGATATAAGCCTATTTCCTCAAATTTGGTCAAGACCATAAATATGACGTGTGACATCGTATCGTTCGCTTTAAAAAGTAATGGCATACATCACAAACACATAGCAAACTCGTTTATCGGACTACTCCAAAATAATTTTCTGCCACACAAAAATTTTCCGACGCTTCCTTATCGAAATTAATAAATTTACTGCTGTCCCTGAGACGCGTATAATTCGATTTTCTCCATCGCTTAAATTTTGATAAAAAATATATTTCTAATAAATTGAGTTATGATCTGATTTATATCTAATTAAAAAGGAAGTATAAGAAGAAGAATATAAGCTTTTTTTAATGGTTTCTTTAGCCCAGCAGCCTTATAAATATATGTAGTTGTAGATTTTTAATACTTTTTAAGCTGTTGTGATTGTGGATTTGATTACTGTCCTTAAGTTTCGAAGGGCACAGAAACAATAACTGCTTAAGATTCCCTTATAAGATTCATGTAACGTTATCTATGGTGGAGATGGAAAACATGCATGGTGAGTGAGCACCGCCGTTTACAGACATTTACAAATACATGATATTCAAAGTATTTTTGTAAAAGTCTAAAAAACTGAACTAAAAAATATGAACTGTACTAAAGGTCTCAAAGTTGATGTCATATCGCTCTTCATATAAATATGGTGAAAACTGATTCCGCAAAGTTAGCGTGGGTGAATTTTTTTTGAAGAAAACCCTGTGTTCGACTGCCTTATTGTACGTTGTCGAAACTCAGCAACAGGTATTACGGCACAACTTCTAAGAATACTCGGGCAACCACAATAAAAATTCATAGATAGATAAATGATACTCGCTAAGTCAAGTTTATAATATTATATATAAAACTCAAGTATCTCTATACTCATAGTATCTGCGATTACATTTCAATTTTATAGTCTTTATGAATCTTTAACAGTGTTTACCTCTACTTATGTTTTCTTGTCCTGCATACGTGGCTAATTCAAAATCTTTAACTTGAATGTAATTCAATAATTTATTCCAATTCCGTTTAGTTTAAATTCCAAACTTTTCTAGAAGTAAAGAACGTACGTTTAAAGAACACCAGGCGCCGTTGTACAAACAAGAATGATAATAAAACAGTAACAGGCATTCTCCTCGAGAGCGGGCACGAATGATTCGCAAAAGTTGGCATTTAAATAGAAAAAAAAACAAAGCATTTTTTTTTAAAGAATCCGCATTGTGCGTCCCTGCGCGTTCAGCGCGCGCTTAATTGAAAAACTTTTTAGGGGCAAGACCGTCGAACGGGAACTTTGCGAGTGTATTCGACGAATCGTACATTTTTGTTTTTTTCTTTTCGCCCCGCACCGCCGGCGTTCGTGTGATTCCTGAGACGATTAATTTATTAATGTTCTTTTAATATTGTATGCCATTACCGAAACATGCGTTTGAATGTTACCTCTGCCCCGGAGGTGCCACGCATTGCTTGCGTGTGTTGAAATTCATTCCAGCTTGTAATCCGACGTTGTGAAACATCCCTTGTCATAAAAATGCTATGTATCATACAAAATCTTCCTGAAACCTAAAAAAAAAGGTGTGTACTTATATTCACCTTGATTAGTGTGCTGGCAAGGACGTAATAAATAAAATTATTTTATTTAGCTACCTACGAACAGAATGCTCTAATGACAAGTGACTTAACATGAACTACTAAACCAACCAACCAACAAGATGAACATTAATTTAGGCAAGATAATGATGTATAAGTTAATATGGTACTTAATTACAACAAATTATGACCAAATAAGTAATATTTAATTGCATTTACGAACAGAATTTACGTGGTACCAAACAGTACTCAACAGAAAGGCTACTCAGCTAAGACTGAAAGTCTGACTGAAACCAATTTACTTAATTCTGATTTTTTTTCTGCACTATGACGTCATAGGTCTCCTCTGCTCCCAAACAGTCTACGCCAGAACCTGAGACTCCTCTTACAGACCGATAAAGATAATCATCCTTCACGGCACTTTCGTATTGTAAGCTTTTACGAAGCGTTTTAAATTTCCTCACCGTAGACCTTCGTAGACACATCGTAGACCGATTGAAAGGGCGATTCTCTCTTTCCGAATTCCATTTTCAAACAGAGGCGGCGCGCCGGCCACGTCACGTATCCGTTCGTCCGGATATTTATACATACCGTAGACAACCGTATTCAACCAGAAATTCCATTAAAGCGTTATTTACAGAGCACTCCGCTACGCGAGCTATCGGGCCATTTTCGGATAATTTTACTAAGGAAATACTTTCCACCGCTTCCATCTGTTACAAGAGGGCGCTGATATTGCGAATCGTGTGTCTTTCGTTTATCGAAGCAGTAGGATAGAAAGAAATAAAATATGTAACTGAAACGCAAAGAAGGGAGGATTGAGAGAAACAACTTTGAATGAATGAATGAATGAATATACTTTATTGCACACCAAAAATAAAACAAACAAAATTAAAACTTAATGTAGAAGTAATGAGTACAATGGGCGGCCTTATTACTAAGAGTAATTTCTTCCAGGCAACCTTTTAACTTTTGTACCGTTAAATACAATAAATCAGAACAAAAAAAGAAATGTTGATAAAACTATTTTAACGTTGAATGTTACTACTATATACTTTAGGTAAGACTTAAATGACACCGTTAAAATCAACTCTTTGTAAAAATATTCATACTTTTAAATAATAAATATTTTTTTCATAGTAGCTATATTTATCAAATACCTATTTCAATGTCATAGGGGTTAGGATTAGCTTTTGAGTTGGTTCGTTGTTTTTACATGATAGAAGGTGGCAAATGTTGGTTCATCAGATGTTAAGATCTCATCAGCGTCCAAGACAGCTCACCATGAAACGTAACAACACTTTAACTATATACTGATCATCTGGGAGCCTGTGGTATTTCTCAGCCGGCCAGTTCAAGAATCAATACGCGTTTATAAGAGGCTCTACCAAAGTAAATTGATCTGAGATTGACCAAAGATTTTTAGATCTTTTTATTGGTAGGAATCAATGAATCTGAGAAAAATAAGAACTAGGTTGCTGTTTCGTTTCATTAATTAGAAAGTCCCTACAGTTTCATTATAAAGACAATGAAATTAATGAATAAATTAATTTTACTGGATTTAAATTAAGGACATGAACGTGAAAGTTCTTGCCAGATATTCTTAGAAATGTTCCAACTTTGCAAAACCATTGATTAAGATGCTCGCAAGTCCTTGAAACAAACTTAGTTAAATAATACGAATTCGACTTTCATGAAAGGTAGAATACTGTACCTTTACAAAAGTGGCGAAGCGGTCATAATTTTAGGAGAGTGATCAAAATAACTATTATTATAAGTACCTCTAGTACTATTGAATAAATCATCAATGACTATAGTCATTCAGTAAGAGAACTCTGCGTTCTTGCATGTTGTCTTGCATAATTTATATCATTTTTGCCTGCTCAACGTGTAATTTAGATTTAAAATAGTAATAGTCATTAAAATCAAAACCATGGCTTTTAACTTGAAGCGAAGTGTAAATTTAATAAAACATTCAGGAATTGGACTGTGACATTAAATAACATGATTATTTTTCCTTCACTTTGATGCGTTTTTCTTTTGTCAGCATAATGTCGATGTTTGTTATCGTGTAATTTATGTACAAGGATGTATGCGGCAAGGAAGTCGTATATTTTATTTTCTGCCGTAAAAAGTTTACTACTTGCCGAACTTTCGGAAGCCTCCAAAGCAAAGCGACATCACGATTTCCAATTAAGTTGATCGGTATTCACCGACAAGGTAAACATCAATAATTTAGTAGTAGGTTGTCAACATAGAATTTCACGTTTATCCAAAATATATTAAATATTGCAAATATATTAAATATTGAATTCAAATATATTAAATATTAAATTAACTGAATTTGGGCAATGAGAAGAAGAATACTATTATTATTTGCTATTTTGGCATGGCATGATCTGAGTATATATATATATATATATATGAAAGTGGAAATACGTAAAAACAAATTTAAGCAAATTTTCAACATAAATATAAACGAGTAGCGTATGTATATACATTTTACATTTTAATTTTTCGACCGTTGCCAATACCGTGATAATCGTCTACGACTAGACTCCACACACTCACGTCTGTCTATTGAAATTCAATAAATCCAACATAACAACTCAATTTCAATTGTGTTATGTTCCTAGAAAAATCAAATTAACGAGTTCAATTGCAAATAAGAGAATAAAAGACGGTTAGGTCCGAAGCTTCTACTGGTCAAGTCCTATGTTCTTTTTAAACATTATTGGTGACGCTACACCCTAGTATATTCATTAATATTTAACTGTTTTAATTTACTTCATAAGTTATATTATTTTCAATAAATTGATAATTTAAAAATATTGCTATTTTCTATTTTCTTCCGGAATTAGACGATATTATAATCAATTGATTGCGTTTAGAAAGATGTTGGTTCACTTAACACAAGATATTAGTTTCCGAATTTGTCACACGCAGATAAACAGAATTCGGGTAAAATGCCGTTTTGGCAAATGTCCAGTAAACATTTTATGTCCTCTATGTGAATAGTTTTTCTATTACTAAATATTTAGTTATATAAAAGATACTCTAAGAATATTATAAATTTATTAACTAGCGCGAAGCCGGGGCGGGTCGCTAGTATAATGTATAGTGCTTTCCACCAATGCTACCGAATGCCTCTTATTATTATAAGGTTATTAATGATTTATCGTTTTTACGCGAATATTATGTATGCCGAAATGAAACAGTTTAACTGGTTTTATCGTCTTTAAATTTGATTTTAAATCCGGAATTTAACGTCAACTTAAAGCGCGATAAATTCCGTAAAACAGTTTCATTTAACCAATATTGTCATTAAATAAAAATATATAACCTTTTTGTTATAATGCGCAGTAAATATTATGAACTTAAATCGGAATAATCTCTACTTAGCGAAAAAACTTACGCTCTTTCTCTATTCACTTGAAAAACTTTTTCGGTGTATAAAGTTTCCAAGCGTAGTGTGAAGTTTTACTGTGGTCGCATTTAGCTATGTTGTCAGTTTGATAGATTTATGCACTACAACATCCGACCTGGGAATATGCCCCAAGGGGGAATATTTTGTGAATGGTATTGCTTATGTAAATAATGTCACAGTGAGTGATATTTCATTTACGCTCCAATAAAAATTACACATTTGCCTGAGCTCTTTGATTGACGTAATGTTGTATTTATGATGCTTTCGTAAATTCCGTTTTTATCGATTTTTATCTTTAAAATTTAAATATGTTTTAGGCAACTATATTTAAAATTGATAAAAATATTTTTTAACTTTCTGCAAGTTGATTTTCAAGTATTATGCTAGCTGTTAAACGCGGCTTCGCTTGCGCGGTCAAAGGGAATTTACAATGAGTTTTTTTATTATACACCACTATTGTGGTGCTCGCAGATGGCAGAATTTTTTCCTACTTACTTGAAACTTATTGTTATATTTTGGATAATTCAAATTTATCTTTATTAATTATAGCCTATGTGTTATTCTGTTGTATAACTATATTATTGTAGTTTCATTAAAATCCGGTTTCAGTAGTTTTTGTGTGAAAGAGTAACAAACATCCATCCATACAAACTTTCGCGTTTATAATATTAGCAAGGATTATACATGCTCACCTAGAGTAAAAGAAATATATTACAAATACAAATTGCTCTGTCAAGATCATAAGCTTACTTACACGCAGACTATGAAATTTTACATCACGTTAGTGCTATAGTTATTTATATTATTTTTTAATCTCGGTGTGCGACCGCGAAATTATCCCAGCCTTTTGAAGAACGTGAGTTCGACCGTTTAAATATTTAGTCAATAAGTAAAGTTAAGTAAAGCAACAGCTTATAAATGTCCCACTGCTGGGCAAAGGCCTCCTCTATACAGAGGGTATCAGGGCATAGTCCACCACGCGGCCCCACTGCGGATTGGCGGACTTCACATAAATCTTCGAAATATTTTTTTTATTACTTCGAAAATATGCAGGTTTCCTCACGATGTTTTACTTCACCGCGGAGCACGTGATAAGTCAGCACTTAAAGTTAAAATCTTCATTGGTGCCGGCAACGGGGATCGAACTCAGGTTGCTCGAGTATATTGAATTAAAGGCGAGCGCCCGGACACTGAGCTATCACTGCTCAAGTGTTGTCAATAACGTTTCACGAAATAACAGCCTATAAACTTTGCCAGTATTCTTCTCTTGTTGCCTACAAAAGAAAATAAATGGAACACGAGAGATTTAGAAATTACGGAAAATGCTAATCATCCGTCATGAGGGATGATTCACTACAGAAATACCGAGCCCCAGAAATCCCCGCTCCTTTGAGGAATGAGAAACACGATGACATATTAGATTTAAGTCGCTGATTTACTACTACCACATTTTTAGTCACGTAGCAAGTTAATGTATTTGTCTGTGAAGTCGCGAAGAGGGCGCACTGAAAGGGAATTTGTAAGTAGCCGCGCATCAGCTTAATGCGAGCAGTTTCATTTCTATTCATGCATACACACGTATACGTTTTTATTCGCGTTGACATACACACTTATTATTCATACGTCATTCACAACCGTGACGTCCAAAAACTCTTTTGACTATAACGAAGGATAGGCGTGTGCCCAAAATTCTTTACCTAGAGACAGAGATAGACGACTTAGGGACCTTCAAGAAGGGCCTATTACATCTTATGTTTTAAATGATGTTAGCGTTTTCATTTCGTAGCCTAATAAAGCTTCATCGAACGTAGAACCCGTGGGATGGTCAGAGCCCACGTGTTTGAGGCCCTCCGCAATGGGTAGGGCCGCGCATGTACTCTTGCGAGGATTAACTAAGGAGTGTCGCCTATGGGCTATCAAGGTTTGGTGCGGACAGTGTCTCCGATGGCAGTTGACTGTGCTTGGTTAGTCGGTGTACGTTGAGTTGGTTTCACTGTGCTTGTAGGCGAGGACGGACTATGGCGTTTATTGGTGCACTAACTGTGTGTGTAGTGATGTGACGGGACCCCCGTCGGTGGGCTCGTCTTCCTCGACCGGGTCGACGAGGACGTTGCACGGTCGGCGCTTGTTAACGATAGCGTTTATGTCGGGTTGGTAATTTGACTACATCCCCGTGGTTGTATTCGGGTATACTCGTAAGACTCGACGCGTTGCGACCTTCTATCCTCAAAGGCCAGAAACGTATTTGTGACTCCTCTGGCGTTACAAGTGTCCATGGGCGGCGGTGAACTCTTACCACCAGGTGACCTGCCCGCTCATTTGCCTCCGTTTCAATAAAAAGGACGATAGCAACCTTGGTGCTATTTTAAAATTTTGCTTGGTATAACCCAAGCAATAATGTAAAACTTATTTGCGCTCGCCAAACCGTGTTGGATATATCATTCATATTTAACAGACAGTCACAATCCAGGCAATTATCAATGATTTTATATTATAATGAAATAATTACACGATGCTGATGTCTTTATAAAAATTTTAAAAATATTAAAATCATAAGCACTAGTAACTATCATAAAAAATCGTTAAGTTATGTCATTAAAAATATTATGAGAAATATTATGTGTGTTATAATTAAGTTTTATTCAATGGGACGAACTTGAACGAACACAATTACCATTTACAACAATGAATACACGTACCAATTACGTAATATAACGTTTATGAAGTAATTCACTTGTTTATTAGCCCGCAGCTGATAAATATTTTATAAAAAATAAGAAGGGATAAATATCTTGCATTTAAGAGGCCTCTCAGTTTACAAGCTTCATAATTATTAACGACCCTATTTGTTTTCAGGAAGCGTGATGTAATGACTTTGATGACAGTTTAATTTATTGTTAATTATTGTACAATGGCGAGAAACTCCCTCCACGCTACCCGCTCAAAGGCTTTACAATAATTGAGTTTATGACTCCGTACAGTATGTGCTGTGTATAATCTTGAAATAATTCGTTTTCGTTAAGCTAATAACAACCACACGTTTAACGTTTCTGTCACGATACATATCTTTAAGACAATAGTCAAAAGTTTGTTCGTAAACTAATTTTTTACACTTTTACCTCCTGTGATTGTTTGTCAAATCGGTTTAAGAGAAGCAAAGCGAGGTTAACGAAACTATTTTACAGATTTATCAAAGCGATATTTAGAAAAGCGTTCGAAACGAAAAATAAAATGGATAAATCCCTAAAAATTGTTTCATTTATAATGTGTGATAGCGCAAATACAGGAAATAATCAAGACAGGGTAAACTAAGTTTTTATTAAAATAATAATAAATATATTTTCAGACACAACGTTCTCTAGTCCCAAACTAATCAACGATCGTACTATATCCATAGTACTAGAAAAGTGATAGATAAACTTAAACATGTTTTTCTTTTGTAAATAAATACACTGCGGTATGGCCACATAGCAGCATCGACTGTTGTACAAGTAGGCAGGCTCGTCCGGGTAAGTACCACGACCTCACGAAAGACCGGCGTCAAGTAAAAGTATAATAAATACTTTCGCGTTTCGTCTGATTAGTGAGGTAGCCGGAGCCCAATCTTCAAAAGGTTGTCAACGCATCTGTAACCCTCGGGTGTAGCAGATATCCATGGGCGGCGGTATTCACTTAGCATCAGGTGAACCGCCTGCTCGCTTGGCAACTTTTGACATAAAAAAAACTTATTATACATATATAAACATCCAGATACTGAAAAAATACTATGTTCATCACACGAGTTTTTCCAGTAGTGGAACTCATGCCCTCTGGCGCAAGAGGCAGGTGCACTACTCCCCACTCCAATTGAGTTGTACATGTAAATGACTACATAAATGTTTAACATGTTTCCGATTTAAAAACCAATCAAATGTCCTAATACGATCCTTGGGATCAAAGTTTTAAATTCGGCACGAATGAAACGCTGGTTTCATTCGTGCCGAATTGAAAACCGCACCGCATATAAACCGACGCTTCCAATTCACGAGCGGCTGAAAGCCCCACGTGATCTGTTCGCAATCACGACATCCACTGCGGACTCAATTAAAACAACGTCGATTACCGCACGCGAGAGCCCAATAAACGCCGTCTCGGTGCGGTCCGAGCCCAAGCATGTCGGGGACAGATGGCGTCGCATTACACCGTAACGGCAAACGGGCCGCGACCGATGTTCCGTGCGCACCGCAGACGTCGTGTGCTTCGGATAGCGGTGTGAGCTGCGGCGTACAGCCCATACAGCTTGAACAAACGCTGTGCGGTCAACCGTGAAATCCGTCCTGTTCATATTTAGCTGTCGCCTGATTGACGCCGCTCTTCTCGCTTCTGGAATGTTCCAACTTTGATTTGCGCGTCTGATTGGTCTGTTTGCTTTGCTCTTGGCACGGATTACGTAGTGTTTGGTATTTATTCAACGTTAGTCTACTAACGCAAATAGTTCATAACGATGGTAGCTAGTACAGTTGGTAAAGTGACGGACTGGGAAAAAAAGTCTTTCTTTTATATTATTACAAGGATTATAATAAACTTTGTACACAATTTCGGTTACTGATTCTGTATTTTCGTTATGCACTACACAATTAAAGTAAAAATATTTCTGTAAAACAATAGTAATAATTTTGAAGTAATTACCAATATACCTGATTAGAATCATTATTCGCTTATACATACGCTTAGATCTTTTGAGCTACGCAACGGATTTTAATGTGGTTTTCAGCAATAGATAGGGTAAAGTAATTTCTGTAGTTTAATGAAACTGAGTATTTTAATTATACTTCTTAATTATGCCAGTGTTGCTAGTATTAATTAGCAACATTGATTTTATTATGAATAATTTTCAGCTGTTCGTGTTATAGTAGTGGGAATAGATACGAGTACGCCTTATAAGATTTTAATTAGAGATGGTAATTATGAATACCTTTCAATTTTTGTTTGTCATTTGCCTGTATCGAAATTTTACAGTGTAGCCAGTATTAATTTAGATTATAGTGGCCGTACTGGGAAATAGAACTTAGCGATTAACTTATATTACATACATTTATATGTAAATGGAGTCTTATTAGTTATTAATACGTCCTTAAAAATTAACTGTGGCAGGAGTATGCAACAGTCTTTGCTGTTGCAGGAATGGGCAGGTTTTCTTATTATAAGGTGGCAACGCATCTGCAACCCTACGGGTGGTGCAAATGTGTGCAGTTATCGCTTAACGTCAGGTGAACCGCCGGCTCGCTTTCCATCTTCTCATAAAAAAAGGGAAAATTTGATCGCAGCTGGTGCTAAATGACCTCGTTTGACCTCTGGGTGACGTCATAGGTCCGCGTTACGGCTGCTGGAAGTGCCCTCGCGTGAAAATCGCACGATAAATCGCGGGCGACAAAGGCGGCGGTTTAAGCGCAGCGGCGCGCCACTGCGCTCCTCCCCGTCCATCAATAAATCGCAATTCGCGCCAATAAATTATTAGCTCGCAATATGGATGCGGCGAGTGCAAACATTGCCCGTCGGAATTACTGGCCGTCGAAAAAGCGCGACCGACAGAGAATAATTGCCGTCGGACCGACGACGCGCAGTTAATTCCACTTATTTGTATTTCGAACGGCGGATGCGGCGCGTTTCTTTTTTTTTTCTCCTTTTCCATTTTTCATTCAACATTTCCGGCCATTACTCTGTTTTATGATTTTGCGTGTACGACTAACGACTTTGAATGAATTCTTTAATAAAACGGTGGTGATATTTATTTTATGTTGCGAACGTCCAGAAGATGTGATAGCCCAATACTAGTCAGTTCAATGCACAATCTTAAATAATGACGAAAATGTGTATATAATGCTTCCGTTGACTAAATATCTTACAAACTAAACTTTGAAACACCAGATAAATGAAGGAAAAGGGGAACTTGGTTCATCGATGACAAGGTTCGGACAATGAATTCTAATAAGTCAGTGGGATATTATTGAATAAGTACAAATGAGCTCTTTAATCATTTTACTAACTTACCTTTCGTTAATGTTTAACAATAAAATATTTATTATTCAAGTAACATTTTATATCCGTAAATTTTTTTTTTATTGGGACATAAAACAGTTATACATTAACAATTACACATAAAACAGAATTTGGAATTATTTAACTAAACGTATAACCAATACCAATTTCCGCAAAATAATATTAAGTAAAATAAAATAAAAAAGAAGAAATTGATTTGGCAATGTAATGGTTACGGCGAATAATTTCAATTCAATATTAAAAAAGTGGGCGCTGTCTGTGGCTGGTTTTTTCGTGGGAAAAATCCTTTATGGATAGGATCGGGGGAGTGGCCTTTTTGGGCCTTCTCCTTTGTGTGCTGTGCCGGTGCAGTTAGGTAAGTCACCGGAAAAAACGCGAAGGTATAATACCTCCACTTCACGCCGGTGTACTGTGAGGCCGTCGTAATTGCCCGGACGAGCCTGCCCCATCACAGTTAAAACACGAACGTTTATCATATATTTATACAAATTTCGATTGAGAAAATCTTCTAACACTCATATAAAATGGCGCACCAGCCTGTTATTGCTGTACTAAAATCTATGAAACGTAAGAAATTTCGGCCCTAGTTAATTTCATCTGAGTGATGGAGTCTGTTTTAAACAGGTACACTGGAACTTAATTAAGTTTTTTAGTTCATATGTGTATTCAGACACTTCAAAAGAATATTCAAAGGGTAAAGCTCTGCGAGTTACGGGAGAGCGGCGGTAAATAGAATCAATTTTATGCAAAACTAAAGTAAACCTGTGCATTCTTTTTGCATCCAACATTTAAAGCAAAATAATCCCGTCAAAAATTACTTTATTATGCATTTTCTTCATCAAAGTGAACGTTGTTGTTGTCAGAGAAGAATATAATTAATTTTTGTTCAAAAGTAAAGTACAAGGCAAAGACGTCCTCTGTACAGAAGGTATTAGGGCATAGTCTACCACGCGACCCCACTGCGGATTGGTGAACTTGACATACTATTTTCTAAATAGTAGGGCCACGCAACAGATTTCGGTGTTGCACGAATGGGCAAGTCCGTCCGGGTAAGTGCCACGACCTCTCAGAAGATCGGCGTGAAGTAGAAGTGTTATGCTTCTGCGTTTCGTCCGATGAGTGAGGTAGCCGGGGCCCCCTTTATTAAAAGGGGGCAACGAATCAATGTCAATGGGCGGTGGTTAACACTTAACATTAGATGAATGTCCAGCTCGTTGAAATGATGATGATGTATAGATTATTAACTAGTGTATTTACTATCTACGGCTGTAACTAGCTAGGATGGGACTAAGGTTGAAATAGGAATGTAAATAGCCCTAGCACGGAACAACAACAAACACCAACAACAAAAACCAACAGACAGCGTAAAATGCTGAAACATTTAATAACCGAGTTTAGAGTATAAGTATATCTGGTTTTACACACCTACCTATCATAATTTGTATAATGTTCTAATCTATCATAGTTTTTAGGGTTATGCTCGCCTTTGTACATTATTTGTTTTTGTAATTTTGTTTTCTCTTATACTCTATGTACAATAAAGAATAAACCGTTGCCACGCGCGAAGGCGTATTTGATTAAAATTATTCAATGGCGCTCCGAGAGAGCGCGTTAGATTCTTGTAATTTCCGTTCCGCCGAGGAATTTTAAGTTGCACCATCTGCATAGGTGTCGCGGCGAGCGAAATTACATTTCGTGTACGTTCAAACCGAGCTCCGTGATAAGTACATTTGCATTTATTCACTTATTTTCGTAGCCTCTATGCAAATTCTGATGAATTTCGTCAAATAACATCTTAAACTGATATAAAATAGCAACAAAATAAGTCTAATTATTAATTGCTTAATTTATACATGCGTTCAACATTGTGAATTTATAGTGTAGAATATACTTACATGTAACTTTAGCTAGTATGTAATATTGTAAATGTATTTGTGTAAAACAAAATCTATCAATGTACTGTACTGCTAGATTACGTTTGGCAAACGTAAGTTCTCTCTCAGTTCAGTGTGTACATAAATGAAATATTTTTAGCTATTTTCTTCAGATTAACAGATTAAGATAGAGAAAAATGGAATTATGATGCAATTTAGTAGCAACCCTATCCAAACAGAACTTTACTTAGCCTCAATTTTGGAAACATGATTGCGTTTGAAATACATTCAGACATGAGTACAATATATAATCAACATATTATGCGCACAAATGTGATTGACAAAGTTGCTTCATTGAGTGGAAAATATCGTTCCTGGTACCGCCGACAAATTGGATTGAAATTGCTCAGTAGCAGTCGCCCGCTTCTAGACAAAATCGAATTTAGAATTCGAGAGACAATGCCACCGCCAACGTTTACATGCTACGTTAAACAGCAGTTTGGTGAGACGAACGTTTAAAACTACTTTTACTATGCGGAGGTCGATTGCGCGTCGTAAGCGACGGTTGAGTGATTCCAGGGACGTGCATAATAAGAGTAAAGTAATTTCGAAAGACATTAATTTAATTAATAACTGTGATAGGGCCACGCAGCAGTTCACTGTTGCACGAATGGGCAGGTCAGTCTGGTCCGGGCAAGTAACACGACCTCACAGAAGACCGGCGTAAAGTAGAGGTGTTACGCTTCTGCGTTTCGTCTGGTGAGTGAGGTAGCCGGGGCCCACTTTATTTAAAGGGGGCAACCCATGTGCAACCCTACGGGTGTTGCAAATGTCCATGGGCGGCGGTTATCACTTAACATCAGGTGAACCGCCAGCTCGTTTGGAACTTTGTTACATAAAAAAAAAATAATATGTCAAGAGTATGATGTGTCTCGTATATTACCGACGTTGCGAACATAATTGACTTATTTACGATAAGTTTTTATTATGTGAAAAGTTGCCAAACGAGCAGACGGTTCACCTGATGGTAAATGAATACCACCGCCCATGGACATCTGCTACACTCGAGGGTTACAGATGCGTTGACAATCTTTTGAAAATTGGGCTCCGGCTACCTCACTCACCAGACGAAACGCGAAAGTATTTGTCATACTTCCACTTTACGCTGGTCTTCTGTGAGGTCGTGGTACTTACCCGGACGGGTCTGCCCATTCGTGCAACAGCCGAGGCTGCTGCGTGGCCCTACCACCGGTTTGAATGAATTCACAAGGGTTGCGCTATGGGGTATTTGTTTTATTATTAATACAATAAATACACTATATTATGCATATTTTTCTAATGCTAATGAATTGGACATATGTCAATGATCTCTTTGAGTTTGACTCTGAGTCCGTTTTTTGAAGTTTGATTAAATATTATCAGTAAACCACCTTTACAGCAGCAGCTGTTACACTAATGGGCAGGCTCATCTTGGGGAGTACCACGGCCTCACAGACAAGCGTGAAGTTGAAGAATTATACTTTCGCGTTTTATCCGGTGAGTGAGATAGCTGGGGCCCACTATATTAAAGTTTGTCAACGTACCTACAAGACCTCAGGTGGTGTCGTTGACGGCGGTAATGATTTAACGTCTAGTGAACCATCTTTACTCGAGAGCTTTTCACGGAAATAAAACTTTAGCGTGCAAACAAAAGAGTTATGTAACAAACGGGCTTTCTACATAGCGATCTAAACGGTGACATTTTCGCGGAATAAAACTTGAACGCGGGCGTAAATCCTTCCACAACGAAAAGGATGCGCTGCAATAAACGTCGTTTTTCCGGCGCGACGACATTTCGACGCGCGAATTGGTACGGCGTTATTCGTTGACAGATAACACTGGGTCTGGTACGCCGTTAATCCTATTGCCAAAAAGTGGCGGCCGCGGGTGGGAATCGAACCTTACATCAGTTCGACAGCTTACACAGTTCTTCGGCCCTGACGCGATATATGACGATCCAGTCACTTCGGCTTTTTTTTGAGTGATACAGAAATTTTCGAACGTAAGTAGGTCATCTATTGTGCTACACGTAGGCTATTGAAATTTAGACTTCAGATTGTAACGAATTATTTCGATGTTATTTAGGATTTTATCGTGCTCGTTTGCCCCTTTTCTCCATAAAAAAAAACATATCTGAATTTTGGACTTGAAAGATCAAACTCTCTGGTTACTTAAGACATTTTGCCGTCTGTACTTGTTTTTATCTCTAGTCCTGTTTTATTTTCACTCGTCGCCCGCACGGCGGACTATCCATAAAATCACTTTATTGCGAGTATTAAATCAACGTGCGTGTAATGTATGGTTTTTTTTGTTTAATTCATGTCACAAGTTTATTTTTACGCATAACAAAACATATTCTTTTGCTTTTCCTTGTATGAAGAGCATGTAAAGAAGAGAATCTGTAACTTTGATCCAAATATGCTGTAGTTAGAAATAGAAGTTGGTGCGGACGCTGTGTTCAATCAATCTTTACGTTTCGCAAATGATTTGATATTTACACAACAAATAGAAAATTATTCAATGATATTTATATGATTTATGAATGAAATTAAAGTATAGTAATAACAGCCTATATATCTCCCACTGCTGGAAAAGGCCTCTTCTGTACAGACCCTCTATTGGGGCAAAGTCCACCAAGCAACCCCACTGTGGATTCGCAAACTTATGACCTATAATGAATATTTAAACGACACTAAGCTGTGTTGATTAATTATTCATAATACTACTCAATCCAATAATCAATTTATTGTTCAATTATTCTATTATTAATTTATTATTCTTATCTGCGGTAAGAATTCTTCTTACATAAAAAACTCATTTCATATCAAACAAAATATCTTCACCTTTACCTATGAGAGGAGCTAAGTGCATGTTAGGAATCTGTGTATATTAATTTGTGCCTACTACTAGGTGATAGGTTCTAAAACTGGCGGTCTCAAGATTCTGGGTGCCTTAATCTGTCCAAAGATTGGCTCGCTTATAAATTTTAGACAAATACAGCATGATGAGACGAGCATAACACCCTCTGTCTACTCCGTTGGGGCTAAAACGCGGCACATTGTTAAAGGGACGTCTATTTACAACATCAGTAGGCGATGAATCGGCTGGGAAGTAAGCCTTTTGAGATTTACGCGTACACCATCTATCACTTGCGCTCGGCTTGCGGAAACGCGTAAGGTAATCTACGCGCACCTTAGCGTAATGTACGGTGCGTAAAAACGGTTTTAACAGCTATTACGGTGTTACAGCCAAACCGGCGTAGCGTCGCAATAAAAGCGATGCTTAAATTCCCGAGGTAATGCGAAGCGATTCATGCATGGAATTCAGTTGCTTAATTTGTAAGGAAACAGAATGGACCTTTGTAGCACTACATCGGTTACAGAGCACGCTTTTGTTGGATTTATTCAATCTTTTAAAGTTAAAACTTTATTTGGCACTGAACAGTATTTGTAGTATTCCTCTAAAACTTTATAACATGTCGGTCGCCCTTCGTTGCAATTCAAATCTAAGTGAAATGAAAATTTATAATTCAAGGTTTTTCTCGTAACTTTAAAGCCGTACAACGGGCACAAATGTTAGTTATGGAACTTTTGTTTAAATTATGATTGTTTTATTTTATACATTACTAGCGACCCGCCCCGGCTTCGCACGGGTGCAATGCTAATACTATATTATATGCTTTATTATATTATGCATGTGTTATATATATAAACCTTCCTCCTGAATCACTCTATCTAGTAAAAAACCGCATCAAGATCCGTTGCGCAGTTTTAAAGATCTAAGCATACATATTGAAAGACAGACATCGGTACGACTTTGTTTTTACTATGTAGTGATATTAATCAGTTTTTCGAAATGAAGCCCTGATACTGAGGGGTGTGAGGATGGTATTGAATCATTGTACATACAAACAACATTGTACATTCGGCGTTTAAACATAGATAAATTAAAAGTTTAAATATCAAAGTATGATACTTTGTAACCATTAAGGTAGCATTTGTCGTGCAAAATTGCTAACAAAATGTTAGATTTAATACACGAATAGAGTTTATACTTTCTAAAAAATACGGGAACTAAAAATCACTAAATAGGTATTTAGTTTGATGAAATCCTCAAACAATATTTTTCTCAAAACGTCTCAACAGATTCAATATTGAGGCATATCATTTCATCGTTTGTTAAGTAATTATCAATAAAGGCCAATTATACCACACTGTTAATTTATTACATGGATTAACGGACTCACACGGGAAAAGATTAAATATCAACACGTTAGCAGTTCATCAATTTTCCAAATCGCCTGTTTTATTTAAATACTGCTGCTCTAAAGGTCCCTAAATTTTAACCAATCATTAGTTATCTGTGAAGATTAACATAAGGTATTATAATTTAATTTTATTTCCTGAATTTCCAATTATGTCGAATTAATAATAGTCTCTTTTTATACACTAATACCTAGATTTACGTGAACCCGTAAATACGGCATTTTCAATGTTTTTTCCTTTTTTTCCTCAAAGATCTTCACAGAACCAGAAGCAGATAATTAATAAGCTCATAGAAATAAATGAGTAAGAGTAAGAAATTGAAGAACTCAAATTACCTATTTAGACCCAATTCAATTAGAATATCTATCTAAATTTAGTTTCATCGAAAAGAGGTAACAATCATTAAAAAATATAGGTAGACTGCATAAAAATCGATTTTTTTCAACAAGATATAACATTTGGCAGTTTTGTATTTATACTATCGAAGAGTTTAGCAAAAATTCCTTTTCTAGATTATTTATTATTTTCTGTAGTTTCCGGCCCCAATTAAATATTAATTTTATGTATTTATATTTGTATTTATACCCCGACTTACGCCTGTACTAATCGGTCCCACTTTTCGCGTAAGTTCGGGGTATTCCCGTGTATTGAAGAATATTCTCAATTTCACGGTGGTAGGGCTACGCAGTAGCCTCGGCTGATGCACGAATGAGCAGGCCCGTCCAGGTAAGTACCACGACCTCACAGAAGATCGGCGTAAAGTGGAAGTAGACTTTCGCGTTTCGTCTGGTGAGTGAGGTGGCCGGAGCCCAGTTTTCAAAAGGTTGTCAACTCATCTGGAACCCTCGGGTGTAGCAGATGTCAATGGGCGGCGGTATTCACTTAACATCAGGTGTACCGTCTGCTCGCTTCGCAACTTTTTACATAAAAAAAAATTAGAAATAATTTTGATTTGATAGAATCTATGTCCACTTCAATCGATTAAAACGATGAATGATTTTCATAATTGAATTAAATATTGATGAATGTTTTATGTAACATTGGTTTGTTATATCATTCCAATGTAACATATAATTTAAAACAGCGTTGTTAGTTTTAGGTAAATACTTATTGTTGATAGATGATTAAAAGAATATAAAACTAAAACTGAAAGCATCTGAGTAAATTAATGAAGTCGTAAGGAGGAAATTACTTTCTTTATAATAATAAGAACACGTTAAATCAGCGAAGGAATGCTTTGAGTTTTCAGTTTTTATTTAATTAAAAATGTTTTAAGTGCCTCTATCAGGGTCGAATGTTCAAGGAAAATATTTTTTCTTCGTAATATTCCTTTGAACTGGTCCTCGGTAATTTGGAAAGCAGTATATTATAGTAGCGGGTAATAATTTCTGCGCTTTTTTTTGATGTTGAGTTTGCAACTTTAACATTAATTATTATTTAAGCAGAATGTATTCCACCGAATTTTTCTTTCTACGCAAGATATTTTGGTCAATGTCATTGATTTACGAGTATATTGACAAATAAAGAAATTTTGGGAATGATATAGATAATAAAGATAACGACAACGATAAGAAAAACTATTGAGATGTAACATGTAAAGTTTTATCGCCGCCATAACACGTAATGTTTCAAGCTACAGTAGCAAGGAATTTACGCATAGGGACAACACGGCGTCAACCCTCTCACTTTGGGAATCAGAATTTAAGGGCATGTCGGTCGGAGCGGGTTTATAGCAGTGTCTAATATTCCATTATAATGGAGACGGCTCTCCGGATCGTTTCGTAGGTTCTCCACATAAACGTCAAGTCTCACGACTCCGAAGAGTCGAATGATTATGTTTATGTTAAATATGATATAAACCGTTTAACTGCGCTATTAAACACTCGCGATAATCCACTCTACTTAAAATTATGGGCACCTACTTACTTAATTATGCAATATAATTGTCCTTAGACACGAATAATGTTAGCTTCACCATTTATTAATGAATAATTCGCAGTAACTCCGTTAATCGTCGGACGCCACTGGAATTTAAGTCTACAGTGCCTGATCGCGTGTCAATGACCCGACTAAGGCTCGGGGCATAATTTTGTGGCAATAACAATTAAACCATCTGTAATATAAAGGGATACACTGACCGACTGACGGACTGAGGTATCAAAGCTCGGTCAACGACATGGTCTGAAAGGTGATTTCCACAATAAAGTCACATTCGAGAAAAGATTTTTGATAATTACAGCAGTACTCAGTTAAGTTTCTATAGTACAAAGTCCAAGTTTCTATCGGAATATGACATTTTACTCGTAATTTACAAAAATGGAACTTTTATTTTTTTAATAATAAATATATGAACTACTGAAATTATCTTTCCTCTGAATAAGACTAAAGATGTATATTAAAATGTATCATCCTATTACTAAGCCTACGAGAAAGTATGATAATTCTACGCATTAATTAATAAAATCTTATAGAATGTGCGTTATCAGAACGCAAATTTCATAACTCCAGATTGATAGAAATGTTGATAAGTTTCGAGATAGAAATAACAGTTACAAAGAAAATTTTGTTGGCATTGTTGTTTCCGCCATTTTATTAGTTAGTAAAAATTAAACAGAAGCTGTTAATTAATGTTCACTTCTCAAATGACGACAACATTAGAACTAACAATAATTATGTTCTGATTTGTAATAATATATTACGATAGATATCTCTACACGATTCGTCGCGTAATATTGAAACTATGGACTCTTTTTTATTATACAGAAGTATCGCCATACAAGTTTGTACCGCTGCGGTCGTGGGTCTGGCCGAAGTTTGGATCAAACGTTCCTCTCACGAAGTTAGTTAACTTTGCACCGACACTGAAATATGTTCATATTGTTACAGATGATATTATAAACCACTAACTTGGCCGGTCTCCAGTATGCCACAAATTGGGTCGATATTCTAACATATAAGCAATGGCCACTCTCGGCATATCCATGGTGCAAATGTTCAACGAATGTTCAATTACATTTAAAAATGATTGAATAAATATGTTGGTACAGTAACAGGGTTAAATTGAAAAATCTGGCAGATTTTCATTTCTTTTTATTAACTTACTTATACTAAATATATATCGCAATAAAATACATTTTTCATTATTATTTTCTCCATATTCATAATCATCACTGATAACGTGGATTCAAATACAATTGTTAATGACGCCAAATGTTCTTTGCGGTCATTAACAATCCTACGTCAGATTGTCTGAAAACGTTAGAATGACTAACTAATTGCTATGAGGAAACAGGCTTTCTAATTAATACTGAATTTTATAAGTTACCCCAATTGTTTTTACTTAATCAAACGTGTACCTCCATTCCCAGCAATACGAGACTTACCTGAAAAAAAAAAGAACAGAATAGTTGTATTAACTATCCTAAAAATTAAGATACGTAATAAATTACACCATTATGACAGTAAAATTGTTACGATGCGCGCGCACACCGAC
Organism: Iphiclides podalirius; assembly: GCA_933534255.1. Lineage (NCBI taxonomy): Eukaryota > Metazoa > Arthropoda > Insecta > Lepidoptera > Papilionidae > Iphiclides > Iphiclides podalirius. Next base: position 2,497,668 of record OW152831.1, on the reverse strand, counting down.
TCTCAAAAAGCGAAATGATGCTTGGTAACCAATTTAATCTTGGCAACCAACAACACATTTTTGTCATGTAACAAGAACTCCAAATAGTTTAAATAAACCGTTATCAATTGCTTTTAATGTCTTCATGCTAAAGAAGTATCTCTCCATAACTCCATACGTACACGTACGTTTGTTTTTACACTACGAAGCCTTTCTGATCAAACTTCCTTGGATGAATTAGAAAACATTCTATTGGTATATTTAATTCGTTATTCTTAACATCTCATTTCAAAATCTCAAATAAATTGGTTGTGTCATTTTTCCGCAAGATCATCGCTTAAGAACGTTACTTGGAAGCAACTTAATAGCACTCAACGCGAATTCTCAAAAACGGTCTATAAATTCTAATCGGATCATGTTAAATTAAGAATAGCGGTCAAGTGAAAGAGTTGAAGGTAACGGTCGTTAATCAAGTGCCATTTATCATTTGCGTTAACAGATTCTGCTTTATCACGCGGCTTTAGCGCGCCTTCGCCGAAAACAACTTAGTCCTTGTTAATTTTTTAATCTACACGAAAAAGTTGAACCGGTGACGCTCTGTTTGGAGCGCGGATTATAAGTTTATCCATTAACGCAACGATGATATCATTAATTTTTATCATCATTCTTATAATACAATGAACTCAATAGTATTTGATGCTTTTGTATTTGTATAACTGATTTGGCGACTCCGTGGCGCAGTCGTCAAGGTATTGGCTTCGGTGTCGGGGTTCGTGGGTTCGATTCCCACACGGGACAACTATTTGTGTGTGTGTGACCCACAGATAGTTGTTTCGCATCTGGGTGTTTGTCCACGTGAAATTTATGTTTGTAAAACGTCCTTGCAACACAGCATAATGTTATCCTAAAGTGAGGGCAATAATTTAAAAAAAAAAAACATAAAAAAAAGGATGTTACGTTTTTAGTCCTAAGACTATTAAAGCATCATTGAATGCAGAACCGGTGGGCTAGCCAGAACCCACGGGTTTGAGGCCCTGCAGCGTAATTAACGCATGCAAGTACATGCGGGCCGCATGCATATCGCCTACGGGCCATCGAGGTAGTACTTGATGTTTTTCTTAACGGAAGTGATATTACATTAATGTGAACAAGAAACAAACCTGAAGTTAAATGTTTCTAGAAGATAAACCAAAATTTTCCTTTACTGTTATATACTATATATTGATTTTATTATTATAAACCTATATACTGATTTGCAATAGGATAAATGAAAACAACAATATTTTTAAGTATTTGCATATTACGCAGTCGTTTTCTATTTAGTTTGAAATTTGATTTATTATTGTTGTTATAAATAAAACTATTTTTTTACGGATTTATCGCGTTTATTTTTAATTTTAATTCCTGACCATTCGAACCCTTTACAGCGTTCATGGTCACGGGACAGACTGAGGTGTTGGACGTTAACAATAGTAATGAGCCATATTTATTATTTCTCATTTTCATGCAGTTTTAGATTATTTGATTACATGTGAAGTGGATGCTGTGTATATTTAAGTTGTCCTGTTCCACTTACTAAGATAGACTAATCGAGGACTATTACTTGGACTATGTTTCCAATAAATAACACTCGGGACTATAAAGCAAACTGATTTAATTAGCGGAAGAAAATTAGAATACATTAACTAGTCAAACACAGGTAAAGAGAGAGAGAGTATGAGTAAGTACATTATACATGATGCGAGCTATTTATACTAAAAAAGTAATCCTTACTAATATCACAAAGGCGAAAGTTTGTATGTATGGATGGATGTTCACGCAAATATTATTGAACGGATTTTAATAAACTTTACAATAATATAGCTTACACATCAGAACAAGACATAGGCTATAATTTATATACAATTTTAATGCATTCTCCTAGTCTTAATGTTACACCTTCAGCTTATTCTACGCAGACGTAGTCGCGGGGAGCAGCTAGTTAATTACAATTTTGACTCCCACTTGAGAATGCGTGCGCGCAGTGGGGGTTAAATTATGATGGCCGCTTAACTAAAAACAAAAGGCTCGTGCTCGGCCATCTTGCGATAATTAGCTAATACAATAGATGCACCAGCCGCCATACTGTCGCATCACCGAGTGGGTGGAGCTACTGTGCGTTAGAAAATGTTGATTCGTGCAACAGTAACTACGTCGTGAAATTAGATAGACAATAGTAGCTTCGCCGCGGACGTCGACAGGACTCCGTCGTAAAAAAGGATCGTTGTAGCGGTCGAGTTGACTAGCATGCTACACATGCAAAAGATTATAGTATAACTATTATGACCATTAATATATTTTATAACAAGTTCAATACGGTAAATATAAACTATATTTCTGATTATTATTTTAATAATTTTAATTATTATTAATACATTTACACGTAAAATTTTAATTGTTTAAATGAGAACCCCTTTGTACCCTATAAAGGCCTCCTCCATTTTTTTACACTTTTCTATCTCACGCCTTCGTTAGCCATTTGTCTCCATGATCATCGGTTACATGAACTGTTTACTATTTATAATTTGAATACACCTGTACCTATTATAAAAGTAAGTCATTTCAGTGATTTGTTGCAATATATTAAAAAAATGGGTTCAAAACTTACTGCAGTCAAAATTAAGTGTAAAAGTTGCAATAAGTCTTCATGATATGACCCAGAAAGTATCGTAAAACGATATCATATTATATCTTCGAACCATTTTCTTAATTAAGATTCGAATATAATGCAGGTTTCCTCCCGATTTTTTCTTTCCTCTGATAAACAACGCCCGGAGAGTGAACTGCTTATAACTCCATTTAAATATTTTAAAATATTCCTACTTCCTTACTAATATTATAAAGGCGAAAGTTTGTATGTATGGATGGATGTTTATTACTCTTTCACGCAAATAGTACTGAATGGATTTTAATGGCAATAATATAGCTTATATATCAGAATGAAACATAGGATATAATTTATACACATACTTTTATGTATATCTGTAATTCTGTCCGAATGTTTTGCCTTCAGCCTATTCTACGCAGACGTAGTCGCGGGTAGCAGCTAGTAATGTTATAAATGTGAATGTAAGTTTGTTTGTTACGGTTTTACGCCAAAACTACTCAAACGATTGTCATGAAACTTTGTACACATGTTCTTAGAGGTATTCAAAAGGACTTAGGATTATTTTTATTTAAAAAAAAGAAATATAAAAAAGCTACTTATTTAAGGGCTTCACGCGGGCGGATCCGCGTGCAAAAAGCTGGTACAAAATAAGAAAAATATACTTCTTATGTGACTAATGGCAAGCAAGCAGTCGGTATATCTGATGTTTACCTGAAGCGCCAAAGAATAATTCTTCCTCTCCACTTCGTTCTTCTATTACAGTTTTCCGGATGAGCCTACTCAACCTTGCAAACACGGACTAGCTTCTTCTACTCCGTGGCACATAAAAAAAAAACTACGAGTAAATCGATACAAAGTGGATCATAACCCTAAAAATATTTATAAAAATTTATTACCAACGATTTACCAACAATATAAAATATTTTTTTTATAAACGGAATGGAAATGTTTCAAAATTTTCCCGTCTGACCCGTAACGATGTCATGCGCAATTAACTAGCATCGCAATATTTCTATGCGGCGCTGATGAATATCGAATTTGCAATAACGAACTAGTGATTCAACAGTGCCAATGTCAATGCCGAAAGTTTGTGTGTTTTTTATTTCTTCTTAACGCGGAATCCGCTGAAATGCTTATGATAAGAAGCTAAGCCCTCGCCTTCGTCCTTGCATTCAAGCCCATGAAACCGAATGTCCCTAAAGGGGGGTTATTCAAATGAGCATTACACTTACTTATTGATTGTCAAAACGCTAGCGCGCACCGGTTCGGAAAAGACAAGCTACTGACCTGAGAAGAACCGGCGAAAGAAACTCAGCGGGATATTATTTTACCATTATTTGACAAAAAAAACTTGTTTACAAGTGTATTCAAAGTCACTTGAAAGAACCTGGAGCGATCTATTAATTTCCAGGGTGTGTTATCATTTAAATAATCACTAATATTATCATAGATTTTAACACACAAACGTTCCTTTAAAATTATTTTGAATTTAGAAATTGGTTAGAATATAAATGTCGCTTTGTATGAAAGAGAGACATAAGTTCTATGACATAATGCTCGCGACTACGTGGCGATATCTTGACATGATTAGTATCTTGCTTGTGGCTGATTAGTCTGTCTGTAAGTCTTAGTGTTCCAGGTCTCCTGGTTCTATTCAGCAATCACCTACTGGATCATACTGCTATCATAAATGTGGTGTTCATTCAGATAGCGCAGAGACAGGTCTAGTCCAACTTCAGGATTGATATTTTGGACAAGGTGGCATACAAACCATTATCATCCGAGCAACTAGCTGTTGTAGGGCCACGCTACAGTCTTCACTGTTGCACTAATTGGCGAGTCCATCCAGGGAAGTACTATGACCTCACAGAATACTGACGTTGAGAGGAAGTGTTATACATATGCGTTTCAGACGTAACGGTAACCGGTACCCACTTCATTAAAAGGTAGCAACGCATCTGAATGCCTAAGAGTGTTGATCCACCAGCTCGCTTGCCACCTTCACATAAAGACAACCTTAGCAGGCGAAGCCGCGTGCGAAAGCTAGCGTGGAATATGTAACAGCAAACTGGATTTCGATGACGTCATAACTGTGAATACATTTGCCAGCGTTGCCAAATGAACGTTTGCACACGCCGCCGTGTGATTGCAAATTGGACGCCCCGGCGCGCCGTCGTCTGTCATTGCCAAACTTTGCATTGTAATGCAAGAACTAATTGGGGAGGTGCTGCGGTTGAGCTCACTGTATTTTGTTAGACGTGATCGCTGCAAAATATCCATAACAGATTATCCACTGACAGGCACGTTTCGTTTTTATTATCCCGTTTTTATTAACTAACCTTCTTGTCAGTCTCTTTCTTGAGTACACTTTTTATTAATTATCTTTCGGAAGACCCAAAGTTTTAACTTTAAGCATAGTGATTTGAGCAACGGAGAAGGAGTCAATATTGAGTCATGTTCATTCTTCTATGTTAGCCATATGTTAACATAGAAGAATGAATGAATGAATCCCTTCCTACAATGGGTTATATTTTAAAGATTACTATAAAATATTACTTTTTGAAGTTAAATTTATTTTGGCGTGTTTGAGAAAAAATATGAGATTGAAAAACTGTTTTTGTTGAGGAAATAATATAGATCGCTTATTTAGCAATACGTAAAAGCTTTCACCTACACTTGCCTTATAATTTATAGCCAAATGTTAATCACGAAAGCAAAAAAAATAAATCTAAATCATAAGCCCTAATCAGCCACGTTAGAATTAAATACGTTAAACAAGTCTTTTTATCGATCTGCCATGATTCAGAATCAAATCTGCTATAATATCAATTCTGTTTAAAATACGACTTCAAGTATCCACTGATATTGCAAAATGCTCGAGTATTAACTTCACAATTGCCGTCTCGCAAATGCCGACCATTACAGCGGTGTCAATCATGAAATGTCGGTTTAGGCATTAACGGATACAAGTTCTGGCCGGCGCCCCTCCTAACCTGTCGCCGGCTGTCACAGAGCAAGAGGCGAGAGTTCATCGATGATATTAAATACAGCATCCCTCGTAGCGACATGCGAATCAATCTCTTTTACACCGTAAGCTAAGGTAATAGAGTTTAATTTCGCGGCCCGATCCAACTGCGGTTCAACGGTCGGGCCCGCGGCGAACTGTTTCAATATAGTTTCTTTGCAAAAATATCTCGTGGGCGTCTTTTCTATTATACGGGCGACTGCAGACGACATTTACTTTAATTTAATTGCAACCGCATGTAGTAAAGTAGGTTTTATGTCGAACCGTTTGTATGCTTCTGAAAGCTACGTAAAACGTTTTATAGATCTATTGTATAGAATTCAAAACAATTTAAAAAGTAAAGTTAACTAAAACTAAAAGTAATTTAAATTCTAAAGTAAAGTAAATACCCTCTCCTCGGTCCTAAACGTCCATGTATTGTATGATGCCAGATCCAGTCGCCGTCGTTGGTAGCTGAATTCCAACCGGAGATACTTTGCAGCCTGGTGGCTTCCCACATAAGTGGACGGCGGTTCTCATAGTTGCCACGCCTATTGAGTAACGCACTTTTAAAGACACCTTGCACCTTTAACGCAGCTCATCGTTATTGGCCCGAGTATTTACTATCAGAAGAGTGGATACGGCTATACTACCATCAAGCGGAAGCTACCAGATCTTTGTTGCTTACTCTTATTCACCTCTTACGGTACCCAGAAGATGAGACGGGGTTGCTTATTCTTACGCCGTCAAGACTCGACCACATCATAAAAACTTGACTCCCACTTTTTATACGAGTAATTACTACAAAGGACCGAAAGAAGAATATATGAAGTTAAAATTATAATATGCTTAACAGAAAAAAAAAAAGTTATTAATAACATACGCAGTTACAAAATTAATCAACAGATCACAGAATCGAAAGTCCGTAAATAAAAGGACGCAGCGTACGTTGCCGACTGTTGTACTCGTAATGAGCTTAATTATCATTATGTCCAAAACCGAAATACTGGCAGTTGGCGTAAGCCGATTTATTCTTAAACGAATTGTTTTTAACAAGGTTAAAAATTGGAATTCGTACAGTGCGCCCGGCTGGGTCCAATTCGAAATTGGCGATGATTTCATATTGCGATCGAATAAAATTCGCTGTGTCATAATCATTGAATATATCATTCCGCGCCACTTGTGATGCGCGTCGCGAAATCATTCAATGGGTTGGAAAACTGACGTCCGTAATATTATATTGATTATCGCGGTGATGAATGGTACGTAGCAGAATTTACTCGTAATTCTCTCGCATTAATGTACTGATGGATAGCTTTTTTTATATGCGAATAGTTGTCAAACGAGCAGACGGGTTACCTGATGTTAAGTGAATACCGCCGCCCATGGACATCTGCCACACCCGAGGATTACAGATGCGTTGACCTTTGCGTTGCGAATTGCGTTGCGAATGCGTTGAACCTCTACCTCAGTCACCAGACGAAACGCGAAAGTATTTGTCATACTTTCACTTTACGCTGGTCTTCTGTGAGGTCGTGGTACTTCCCCGGACATATCTGACAATTTTTGCATCTGTGAAGACTGTTGCGTGGCTGTATGACAGTTAGTAGTTATGATTACCACCAATCTAGTTATTGTCCAAAATATTACAAGGAACAGATTGTTTTTAAGTTGTGTTCTTAGATGTATTGTTCTATTAAATTTTTACCTATTGAATGTTTTTAAAGTGTTATTTCTGTGAGTGATGGAATATAAGTAGAATACTACTTATGCTAAAAAGATGATATTATTCAAGTGATGGAATATTCACGTGAATATAAAACGAAGCTATTTATATAAGAAATATGATATTTACGTACGCCTTTATACTTATTAAAACTGTTTCTGTATGAAATTTTAAGTATTTTATGTAGAAATAACTAACTACTCAGGTGTGAATAAATATCATTAGATCAGATCTAGCTTTAATCTCAATTAAAAACCACCGTAAATTTTTTATCGTAAATTCTGAGTCACACAGCAGATTCCGGGTAAATACCTCCTCACGGATGATAAATTGGAAGTGTTACACTTTTGCATGTCGTCTGGTGAGTGAGGTAACCGGGACCTAGCTGTTTGAAAGTTGCTTTCGTTTCTGCCCTCCCTAAGAAGGTAAACTCAATCATCAAGAACCGCCCGCTCGTTCACCAGCTCATTACATAAAAATGTATTGCATAAACATTGCTTTTTATTCATCATGCCGTAGTTAAACGCACGCATGAGCACATGCGCGGCCCTACCCACAGCGGAGGGCCCAAACCTGTGGGTTCTGGCTAGCCACCGGTTCTGTTTTAGATGAAGCTTTAATAGTCTCGTGAGTAAAAGCACAAACATCAGTTAATACAAGACACAAGTTTTATTCACACTATTTCAAAGAAGTTAAATTGCAAAGAATTTTGAAACCGGAAAACTCTTCACGGTCGCAAAGGATCAAACACCACACGCTAACTAAATAGCGTTCCATTAGTCCCTCTGTGTATTCACTCATCTGTGTTAAAAGCTTACGTACTAAAGTAATTTCGGGCCACTTTTGTCTCAAATTTTCATTTCATTTATTGGCGAACGGTTCCCGCAAATTACATGGGATTTTCTCTTTTGGCTCTTTGTAAAATTGTCCGCGTCCACTTAGGAATATTAAAGAAAGAGAAGCGAGAGAGATGGCATGTAACTTAATTGCGCATCTGGATTCCGGCGGACTTTATGTGCCAGAAGGGAATGGTACTAAGACTAATTTTTCAGTGAATTTTATGCATGAATTTCATTCAGCTTCCATGATTAAATTGAAGGTCTTATCGGTATGTCTAGCGAATAATTTTCTAATAGATATATTCTTGGTTTAGCACTGTCGTAAGTTTTATAAGCGCGTAATGAAATTTATGTCTGCGAAATATAAAAATAATGCGAAATCAAAACATCTTTTATGTAATAATTAATAAATAATAATTATTTTTTAACGTTAACAATAGCGTTACGTTACTCTCATATATACAATAGAAACATAGAATGTGTTAAAAAGAGGACCTAATTTTCAAATGGCTGTTAACACATTAACGATTATATTGGTGATATGGATATCCGGGCTGGCAGTAATTAGTACACCACACGGTGAATACAAATGGTTGGTACCTTATTGTACAGTCCGATATCATGCAGTTGAACAAAACAGTACAGACGTTTTCTTTTTTTTATTTTGAACTGGCCAGCACTTGACTGCCATGTGACTGTAAGTGGCGATGCAGCCTTTGATGGTAAGCGCGCTAACTCAGTAAAAACCTATTCACTCTTGCTTTGAAGACGCCTACGTTGTAATCGTATGGAAAGAGGGCGGAATGTTGTTCCATTCCTTAAGTAGCTGTACGGATAATAAATTACGAAGCAAATCGCTTGGTTCTTGTTCCGGGAACTTCGACAGCATTAACAATTCAACATAACCATGTCTTTAAAAATATTCCACAACATGGACGGTACCGGTCGTGATCGGTGCGCAACAAGTCGCGGTAATAATGCCGTTTGCTGGCAATTATTATCGAAAGCGCTGTCGAGACGGAACAAGGAGACATTGATTGGATCGTACGTTTACGTTTTATCCGACGGTAATTGGTTGGGCCCGTTACAATGGGGCCATCGAATCCGTTTGAGTTCACGTTATTAACGATATCCGATAATTCGGATAACTGGAATGTCGTACACAATGGAACATGACGAGTCCTGATGATTCCATTATACGTACGTACTGAGAAAGATCACATATGAAATGTGAAAAACATTCTGAGCGGAAGTGACGTGATAACTCAGTATCCGGGCGCTAGCTTCTAATTCATTATACTCGAGCAACCTGAGTTCATCCCAGTGAAATTGTAAATTTTAAGTGTTGAATCATCACGGTATCAGCGGTGAAGGAAAACATCGTGAGGAAACCTGCATAGTTTCGAAATATAAATATAAAAAAATAAAAATGTTTCTAAGATGACGTCCGCCAATTCGCAGTGGGATCGGGACTATGCACTATACACTATAATAATCAACACTCTGTGCAGAGGAGGCGTTTGTCCAGCGGTGGGACGAACATAGTATGTTATTTTTTTATTCTACTTTCATTATGGGCCGCACCTTGAAAAAGGAAGGGCTTATTGCGTAAACTATTTAACGTTGGAAGGAATGTGAAACATTGGACAACCCGTTCCATATTCCGCGTCGTTTTTTACGAAACTCGTGGCTTCCCGCAACACGAACCCGAATTCAAAGATTACGAAAACGAGCACAATTGCGCGGGCAACGAACCTACGGCAACCCTCTTCTGAACCTATCTCCCGCGTATGCCTCCGCACCATTTATTACGCTTTTTATTTGTTTCACATGCAGATAGACGCCCGTGGTCCCGCGGGCGCGATATAATAAAACCATTAATATTAATGGCGGCCCGCCGTGCGACCTTGCTTTGCTGTTAACGCGAAAATATGCAAATCGCGCGAGGACCCGAGGGGCTTTTCCTAACGCTAGTTTTTTCGCGCCCAGTCCAAATTAAGCGGCCGTTTGTTATGCAAACGCGATCCCGAACCGCCGATGACCCAACGTCAGTGGGCCAGTTGAGTTTTTTTTTTTTTTCTAATTACCCGCGCGACAAAGGCGGATTAGCATTTTTATACGGAAGCGATTGATGAAGTACGCGGGGCCAAAGTTAATTGCTTTTGTTTCCCTTTAGTGTTTTTCTCGTCCGCTCGCAAAGTTCGAGGTGCAAAGGTCGCTTGCCGTGGCGTCGGTGATCAATCTGCCTAGCTTTATAAAGACGATTCAATCGGCGAAGTTGATAGTGACCCTGTCTCTTGTGCCAGAGGTCGTGGCTTCGATCCCGACTATTGGAAAAATATTGTGTGAGGAACATAGTATTTTTCTAGTTTATGTAATATTTACAAAAAAATATGCTTAAGTATGTATGTCAGTATCTTAGTACCCACAGTACAAGCTTTGTTTAGTTTGCGACTAGAGAACGTTGTTTAAAAATGTCCCGAAATATTTATTTATTTATTTATTAATAGTAAAACATAAATATTTCAAATGCATCATTAAGAAAATACAGTCATCCCCCAAATAAACGCGCAGAAATCCATAAATTAGTTTTTTTAACAACATAAAACGGCCGTTAACTGTTGATCTTACGACGGAAGGAGTGATGTAGAGGTTTCATCTAAGCGAAAAATATAAAACAAGCGTCTGTTTTCCTTGGCCACGTTAAATAAAACAGTTATTTATTACAAATAGTTAACGTTAATAGAACGAATTTATTCCCGGCCAACACTAAACTATGACGTGTGCAATAATGTGAGTTACATCGTAAATATGAACTGTCGCGACGTTATCTCTTACCGAAACGTCCGCCCCCGCGATGTATTAGGGAAATACGTCCCCTTTTATGTCCCGTGAGGAGGAAATTTAAGCGGTACAATTTCGGAATACATTTGGGTTTTCGAGGTATGATGTATGGAATCGTATTGTAGCAAGTTGCCTGCTACAATTCCGTTTTACGAATAAACTTAAAACTCCCACTATGCGTGTTGACATTACCTAAAGCTATTACATAAGCATACATCATTAATTTGAAACGAGAAACGGTTAGATGAGACAAGTGGATAATAAACATTTTTTTCACGCGGGGGAAAATTAATGTAAAAGTAAAAAGGAAAGTGAAAGCCCCACAACTGGGCAAAGGGCTCCTCAGTACAGAGATTATAGGGAATAGTTCACCACGCGACCCCACTGCGGATTGGTAGACTTCACATGTCTTCGAGATACGGTGGTAGGGCCACGCAGCAGCCTCGGCTGTTGCACGAATGGGTAGGCTCGTCCGGGTAAGTACCGCGACCTCACAGAAGACCGGCGTAAAATGGAAGTATAATACTTTCGCGTTTCGTATGGTGAGTGGGGTGGCCGGAGCCCACCTTTCAAAAGGTTGTCAACGCATCTGGAACCTTCAGGTGTAGCAGATGTCCATGAGCGGCGGTTTTCACTTAACATCAGGTGAACCGT